>JAVQMF010000047.1:28320000-29620776 GCA_032878935.1 Erythrophleum fordii | reverse complement strand
ACTTCTTCTGCTTTTTGAACTTGAAGGGAGTCAACGCCTGGAGCTTAAAAACTGGATTCATTCTTCGGCACCTTGACTTCAACAGAGAGACACACCTAGAGAGAGACGCTGGAGCACGAAATTTGACTGTGTCTTCATTCTCCTTTGCCATTCGGACTGACGCGAGCAGAGCCACATCTGGTGGGGAATCAACGCTTGACCACCATTAACATTTAGACCAAGGATTGGCTGCTGCTTCATTTACTCACCAGCATATTGCCACTCCAGAATGTTGAACCACCATTATTCATCATTATTCTCCTTCATTATCTTTTCATGGCAGCAAGCTTGAAGGAGTGTAAAAGAATTAAATTCATGGAAGCTTAATTAAGGGGGTGGCACTAAGGTGGAGCAAGGAGGAAGATGGTTTGAGCTCTGAATTTTAAATGGATTGAAGACCATTGGGGAGTTTATTTTTCTTACCTTTTCTTATTTCGATTTCAAGAACTTAGAGATTTTCTAGTTTTAGGAATTTCTATGTGGATTTAATGTTGAAACCTAGTTTTAGGTTGGATAATAATTTTATCTTGAATTGTAATTGGAATTGGTATTATTTGGGACTGAAATTATGTTTTGTGATTGCTGGAATTTTAGTTTTTAGACCTTATAATGTTGATTAGATTGATGTTAGAGTTCTCTTGCATTAATTTAATTAATGTTATGATTTTAATTGCATATCTTGGTCTCTTTTACTACTTGATTGTTGAATTGGGTAGTATAATTGCTTAATTGTTCAATTAGGTAATTGAAACCAAAAATCCCAGAATCAATTGAATCTAATTGTTGAAAGATTTGATGAAATTTAATTGGCTTAATTACTTGCAAATTGCTTGAATTAGCTATGGGTTTCCTAGTTAAGTCAAGTGATGGACATTTGAGCTTAGGGTTTCCTATCCTCGGATTAAGTTAATTAAATTCATTGGTCTATTGTTTAATTACTTCTCTTGGTCTCAATCAATCTTTGGTGAGTAATGAGAGCTGAAATCCCCTTGCAAAACCTTGGTTGCCTCCTTGTTAGTTCTTTGCATTTTCACAACCATTTTTATTTTAATTTAGAGTATTATAGTTTAATTACTTGTTTCATTTTTTCTCCTTTAGTTGAATTTAAATTTCTCAATCTCAACCCCCCATTTGCATACACTCTTAAATATCAAATAAACACCTAAATTCAATCTTACTAGCCCCTAAATTGCTCCTTGGGAAGAATGACCTAGGGTTGATCTATACTGCATTAAATCAATCTTAGTTTAATTGAGTGCCTAAGCGACTAAGGCAACATCAAGAAGCTATAGCTGGACGAAGCAGAAATGTAGCCACGAGATCATGAACGAAGTGTGAATTTGAAGCTGACATGGAAGAAGAAAATCACGTGGGGCAGTAGCTGAACAAACAAGAAGCATGTGGGAAGAGACGTGGCTGAACAGAGGAAAAGCAACACATGAGTAAAATAATAAAAACGCTGAAGCAAAATGTGGAATTTAAATAAAGCTCACATGGGATGCATGTTAGGGCCCACACTCATACATACATAAAGGGAGCATGACACACGAAAGTAAGAGGGCTGAGCATGTGAAAATTAAAGCAAACTAGGTGAGAAAGGATAAGGAATTCGGGCAAGTTCGAGGAGGGGATTCATCCATTCATCATAGTCACACATCCATCCATCGTATTCAGTCCATCATTCCACACATTTTGATTCATCCATTCCATTCACATTGACCACATATCATTCCACACGCCTAATCCATTCCACCACTTCGTCCAGAGAGCCCACTCCATGCCATCTCCTCCATTCCCACTCCATTCTTCCATTCAAATGAAGCTTTAATTCCCCTTGAGGCTAGCTAGGAGGAAGACCCATGGTGCAAGCTTGAATCCATAAAGAAGAATGCAGAATTTTGGCTAAGGATTTCTATTTTCCTACACTTTTTCTTTTTCTTGTACAAGCTTAGTTAAGTTGTTAGGAATTTGTGTAATTATGATTATTGGCTGGTTAGACACTAATTAAGAAGCCTTTTTGTTGATTAATTGGTTGGATTGGACACTGAATTTTTCATTTCTCTCTAATATCCCATGTATGCCATGAAGGTGTTCGATGAAATATATGAGTGAGATTATGTGCTTAATTGTTTGATTTGAGGACTCCTTGGTGTTTAGTTGGTTAATTAAACATCTTTGGATGATGTTTTAGAGGCTAATTAATTGGTAATCAATCAAATTGAGTGTTCATTAATCTTAAAGACAAGAATTGATGATTTAATGCGGGATTAAGGTTTCAATTCAACATTAAATTGTTAGTTTCTTGATTCTTGCATGGTAACTCAAGATACAATTGCTGTGAACACAATTAGGGATTCCTAGGCCAGAATTAATCACAATTGGATTAGGATAAAGATAGTGGATGCCAAGGGATGAATCCAAAGCTAGTCACAAGACCATTATTCACCCATTAATTCATCCAATTAGGTAGTTAGTCATATTAATTCAATTTTAATTCTAGTTAGTTCAATTAGATAAAAAATCCCCCAAATTAGATAGCTTTTAGGATCCTTTAACACTTAGAAACTCAATTAAGCATTGAACTCCATTTCCAAGGGAGATGACCTAGGTTGTGCCACTAGCTACATATTTAGTCCAACCTAGATTTATTTTGAGGGTTACGCAACAAAACCCGTCATGAAGAGTATAAGACAAGATTTTAGGAGTTGTAGGATCAGAAGGAATTTTGCCTAGCCAAATTAGGTTTAGGCAAGGCTAATAGAGATAAAGTTGCCCAGGAAGAGTACCAGATATGACTTAAAAATAAGCTTAGAACAAATTAAAACTACCCCTAGGTGCCCCAAGTCCCTTAGGGCAAGGCTATGCTCCTTAAGGTTATCATTGGAGTTTTCTTTATTTTCTTGATGGAAGATGCATACGAGGAGCCTTCTAGGGATCTTAAGAGCTCATTCAAACACTCATTTAGACCTAGGAATTATTGCATCAAATCAGATTTTACAAGGGACAATTGAAATCCTAGGTTTTCTATCTTGTAATCTAATGGCTAGTTTGTTGTTTCCCTTGCATATTCTTATTCTCCACACTCAATTTCCTAAGATTCACCCTTGGTCCAACTCAAAATCCATGCCCTCTTGGAGTTCCCTAGGCAAGATGAACTAAGCAAAAGAAGGGAACAAGAGATAGCTACCATGGAATGAAGATTTAACTTGTTTTTCCTTGATTTCTCGGATGATTCTTCCCTTTCTTGGTCTCCTGTTCTCAAATCCGAAAATTCCACCTACGTTCTGCTCTTAAAATAGATCCAAAAACTTCAATAAAACCATAGGAAAGAAGGGAAGGTGGAGGAGAAAGAGTTTACTAAAGAGAAAGCATGAAAAACCAAGAAAATCCATATATTTTTCCTTGTTTTTCTCTTTCCTTTCTTCTCCTCCTTGTGCACCTCAAACCCTAGCTCTCTTCTCTGGTTTAGGGCAAAAACAAAAGTGACTAAATGATGGAGGAGTTAGGGCATGGGCTATATATAGCTAGTTTAAGAAGAAATTTTCAAAAATTCCAATTTCATCCCTTCGTCTTGACGTTTTCGTTTGTGGTTCGTTTTAGCTCCTTTTTGAGAACTGTCATTCCATCATGAAATTTGGGTCCTCAATTTAATAAAATATCTTTGGAATCACTTAAATCGGAGCTAAAACCTTTTTGAATGAATCCATTAAAGTTCAGGTCAACTAACGTCAAAAAACGTCCATCAGAGGGGTTTTAACTGTCCTACAGCTTCCCATAGTTTTTAGGGCCTCTGAGAACCCTGGGCAACTAAAAATTGTGATTTAAAAAGCCCTCCTATAGGAATTCCAAATTTTTCCTAAAATTAAGAAAATACCATTATGTTTCATTAACTTTTCATTACAATTCATTTCTTCATTCTAGCTCCGTTTTTCTTTCTGTCTGAGCCTGGGATTCTCATTTTTAGAAGTCTAGAATGCTACTTAAATTTTTTGGGACCTTAACTAATTCATTTCAGGGAACTTACTTTGAAAATGCATCTATTTCTGTTATTTTGACAAAAATCAGACATTACAAGGAAGGGTTAAGAAGTTGACAACTAATAGAACCTTTGATTTAGTAGTTATAGGTGTAATGAATGTAATTTCTATAAAATGACAAAATGAGCCATATGAAAGCAAGTCCTTTGGAATGAGCTAAATAATGTCCCAAAAATTTTGGGTAGAGTCCTAGGCTCCTAAAAATGATAATTCTAAGCTCAGACAGAAAGAAAAACAAAGCTAGGATGGTGAAACAATTTGTGACGAAAATTGACAAAACATCATGGCATTTTCATAAATAAGTGCAACTTTTGGAAAAACACATAGAAGGGTTTTTTAAATGAAAAATTTGAGTTGTCCAAGGTTCTCAGAGGTCCTAAAAGCTATGGGAAGCCCTAAGACTAGTAAAGCCCCTCCGGTGTACATTTTCCAATGTCGGTGAGCCCGAACTTTGATAGATTCGTTCAAAAAGGTTTTAGCTCTAATTTGAGTGATTCCAAAGGTATTTTATTAAATTGGAAATCTAAATTTTATAATGGAAAAGACGGTTCCTAAAAAGAAGGTAAAATGTAGCCAAAATGAAATTGTCATTATGGAGGACAAAATTGGAATTTTTGAAAAAGTGTGTTTCTAGAAGCTCCTACACACTTCTCCCTTCTTCTCCCACCTTCTTAAGCACAACTTATTCTGCCCAAATTATAGAAAAATAGCAGCTCCTTAAGGCACACCAAGAGAGGAAGAAAGGGGAGAAGAAAAAGGCAAGAAAGGTAATGAAACTTGGAGAATTTCATGCTTTTCCTTCTCTTAACTTTGCTTCTATCTTTCTAGGCTTTCTTTCCATGGTTTATTTAAGCCATTTAATTCTGTTTTAATCTAGAATATTGAAGGGGGAGTTCAAAATTTATGAAGGGAAGCAAACCAAGCAGAAAGACTGTTGAAACTCAATTGAAATCCAAGGTAATTCATGCTTTGAATTACTTCTTCCCTTTACTTTCCCTTACCTTGAGTTTTGGCCATAAACTGAACCATAAAAGGGGGAGGTTTTTTGTTTAAAAACAAGAGAGGAAAAAGTGTTTTAGGCCATGGGGAGATGGAATATGGCAAGAAATCCCAAGAAAAACCTATGGAAAACAAGATAGTAAAGTATAGGCTTCTTTAGGGTTTTGTAAAATCTGATTTTGTGTGAATGTTTCCTTGAGCTCCTTAGACCCTTAGAAACCTCCCCAAGTGGCCTTCTGTCAAATTTAAGATTTTCTATAACTATCAACGTAACCAGACTAACTAATGAATAACAGCAAGGAAATTGTTAGGGAACTACCCTAAATTAATTAGAACTAAAGGATGACTTAAATGTTGTAGGAGAGGACATCTACCATGGTAAATGAACAAGAAATAAAGTATAAATAATTAAATTAATCAAACCTCCTTGCCACCTCATGCTTACACCCTCCGCCCACACATATATATATATTCAATTAGTAATTGGTTAGTGCTCCAAGTTGTGCAATTGTCATGGGAGTTAAATGCTATATATAATAGATGTATTAGGTGGGAATAAGATGGAGGGGATGCTACTATATAGATTGGCACTGAACATAGAATGGAAAAAGAGAAGACAATTCAAGAGAATCAAATCAAGGTGGTGACACCTTATGCTTCACTCTTCAAGACATGCATGTATAATGCTCCACTTAGCCATGGGAAACGATAGGAAATTGCAAAAATATTAGATTGCTTAAACAATATCAAATGAAGATATATAATTGGGACAGTGATGTGAGGGCCAAGGAAGAAAGGAATATTATAAAAAAAATTACACTTACACTTCATGCTTTACGCCTTACAATTTGTATATATATATATGCCTATAATTGCATTTGGTTAGGACCAAATTTTGATTTGACCATGGAAGCTAAACATTACACCTAATAATGTGGCTTAGATGAAGATGATACACCTATAGGCTGCCACCTAACCTTGCACTAAATGAATAATGAGAAGATGGGGTTGTAAATGGTTTGTAACATCCAAATAACGGTGGAAGTATGAGTTATCCACTGCAAAATTTATCATCCATCTTAACTTTAAGAAGGCGGGGAGAAATAGTGATACGAATAGAAGGAAAACTCGAATAGCCATAGAAGAAGAGAAACGAGGAGGTAAACCAAGGTACCAAGATTTCATCAAACATGTTCATAAGTTGCTTCCTTTTATTTAGTGGAAATTCTAAATTTGAAAATATTTGCAATGTTTGGATAGCCAAAAAAAGCGTGAAGGAAAGAACATCAAAGAACATCAAGGGAAAGCCATGAACACTTAAAGGTGAGTGATTCATGGCTCTTAAGGTGGTGACACCTTATGCTTCACTCTTCAAGACATGCATGTATAATGCTTCACTTAGCCATGGGAAACGATAGGAAATTGCAAAAATATTAGATTGCTTAAACAAAATCAGATGAAGATATATAATTGGGATGGTGATGTGAGGGCCAAGGAAGAAAGGAATATTATAAAAAAATTACACTTACACCTCATGCTTTACGCCTTACAATTTGTATATATATGCCTATAATTGCATTTGGTTAGCACCATATTTTGATTTGACCATGGAAGCTAAACATTACACCTAATAATGTGGCTTAGATGAAGATGATACACCTATATGCTACCACCTAACCTTGCACTGAAGGAATAATGAGAAGATGGGGTTGTAAATGGTTTGTAACATCCAAATAACGGTGGAAGTATGAGTTATCCACTGTAAAATTTATCATCCATCTTAACTTTAAGAAGGCAGGGAGAAATAGTGATATGAATAGAAGGAAAACTCGAACAGCCATAGAAGAAGAGAAACGAGGAGGTAAACCAAGGTACCAAGATTTCATCAAACATGTTCATAAGTTGCTTCCTTTTATTTAGTGGAAATTCTAAATTTGAAAATATTTGCAATGTTTCGATAGCCAAAAAAAGCGTGAAGGAAAGAACATCAAAGAACCTCAATGGAAAGCCATGAACACTTAAAGGTGAGTGATTCATGGCTCTTAAGGTGGTGACACCTTATGCTTCACTCTTCAAGACATGCATGTATAATGCTCCACTTAGCCATGGGAAACGATAGGAAATTGCAAAAATATTAGATTGCTTAAACAAAATCAGATGAAGATATATAATTGGGACGGTGATGTGAGGGCCAAGAAAGAAAGGAACATTATAAAAAAATTACACTTACACCTCATGCTTTACACCTTACAATTTGTATATATATGCCTATAATTGCATTTGGTTAGGACCATATTTTGATTTGACCATGGAAGCTAAACATTACACCTAATAATGTGGCTTAGATGAAGATGATACACCTATATACTGCCACCTAACCTTGCACTGAATGAATAATGAGAAGATGGGGTTGTAAATGGTTTGTAACATCTAAATAACAGTGGAAGTATGAGTTATCCACTGCAAAATTTATCATCCATCTTAACTTTAAGAAGGCGGGGAGAAATAGTGATATGAATAGAAGGAAAGCTCGAACAGCCATAGAAGAAGAGAAACGAGGAGGTAAACCAAGGTACCAAGATTTCATCAAACATGTTCATAAGTTGCTTCCTTTTATTTAGTGGAAATTCTAAATTTGAAAATATTTGCAATGTTTAGATAGCCAAAAAAAGCGTGAAGGAAAGAACATCAAAGAACCTCAAGGGAAAGCCATGAACACTTAAAGGTGAGTGATTCATGGCTCTTAAGGTGGTGACACCTTATGCTTCACTCTTCAAGACATGCATGTATAATGCTTCACTTAGCCATGGGAAACGATAGGAAATTGCAAAAATATTAGATTGCTTAAACAAAATTAGATGAAGATATATAATTGGGACGGTGATGTGAGGGCCAAGGAAGAAAGGAATATTATAAAAAAATTACACTTACACCTCATGCTTTACGCCTTACAATTTGTATATATATGCCTATAATTGCATTTGGTTAGGACCATATTTTGATTTGACCATGGAAGCTAAACATTACACCTAATAATGTGGCTTAGATGAAGATGATACACCTATATGCTACCACCTAACCTTGCACTGAAGGAATAATGAGAAGATGGGGTTGTAAATGGTTTGTAACATCCAAATGACGGTGGAAGTATGAGTTATCCACTGCAAAATTTATCATCCATCTTAACTTTAAGAAGGCAGGGAGAAATAGTGATATGAATAGAAGGAAAACTCGAACAGCCATAGAAGAAGAGAAACGAGGAGGTAAACCAAGGTACCAAGATTTCATCAAACATGTTCATAAGTTGCTTCCTTTTATTTAGTGGAAATTCTAAATTTGAAAATATTTGCAATGTTTGGATAGCCAAAAAAAGTGTGAAGGAAAGAACATCAAAGAACCTCAAGGGAAAGCCATGAACACTTAAAGGTGAATGATTCAATCCCCTTTTGCAATGAGAAAAAACAAGAATGAGGTGAAAGAGTATGAAGAAAATTTTGTGTGATTGGTTAGTAGTTGGAATAGCACCATGGGAATATCATAATTTGGGTAACAGGATCGTGTAAAAAATAAAACCTAGGAGAAATGATTAGAGGCAAAAAGGAAACCATGTGATCAGTTAACATACAAAATACATGCTCACATAGTGTTGTAATTGAAATGAATATATAAAGGCTAGGGGAATTATTGTTTAGGGACTGAATTGAAATGCAAAGTAGAATCAGGGACTGAACTACAAAGCATTGGACAACACACGAATAATGTAGATAAGCACTAACTAATGAGAAGAAAAGAAAATGAAGATGCAATTGTTCACAATTAAGAATTTCAATCTTTAACTAATGAAAGGGAATTAGGAACTTCGTATAGGAAATTTGGTAGCTTAATTAAAATTCAAATATTGATTAGGACTATTCTTCATTGAGACACTGTGTAATTGGAATTTAGGAAAAGCAAGTCGAGCAACGAGAACCAAGGAATAACTCTACGTAATAGCGGTAATGAAACAAGTAGTTAACATTGTATTCTATCTGTTTACGTACATAATTGCATTGAATGATTCCTAGATTTTCTATGCTGTGTATGGTTGCATATATGCCCACTAATGTGACTCTCATGAGTATCAGCCCACTATTATTGGCCAATGACCAAAGTTTATTAGCTTTACGAATGAAAGTACCCTGCTATCTAGGATTTATATGCTCCTACACCGAAATGTGCATTGATTATACCCTGTTTAATATTTAGTGTTCCGTATATGTGTATACCATGAATACATTGTTATCTACTAGGAGTATATCTCATTATGAAGTTAACCATTTATTTCAGGTAGTATCCACACGACAAATGAAGTTCAACCAACAGAGGATAACGGATCTAATTAAGGGACTATATACTAACTATAGTTGGTTGTAAATTCCCAAATAATGTTAAATGTTGAAGTTTGACTCTAGTTGAGTATTTAGTGTGTCTTACTCGTCTCTTGTTGGTTTCTATATAAATATCATACATGAGAAATCTACTATAGCACGATGATGTGTATTAGAACCAGTGAACCCTATGTATAAGTAATTTCTTATAATTACGTTTGCATGAAATTGATTATCACAATTTTGAAAGTAATTCTAGAATAATGGTATATATTTAACTAGTGTGGAAAAGACTGTGTTAAAGTTGCACAGAGACTTACTGGGTGGACAAAAACAATAAAATGTATGTAATATGATGTCGTCGTGTTGCTATATTTTAGAGATAGCTAACGTTTGCCTCTTGTGGACATAGTTAAAGGAGGAATCTAATGTCAAATTTTCTATAATGGATTGTCCTTTTCTTGAATTAGAAATCTAGAAAAATTAGGAAATTTTTTTAGGCAAGATAGATTAGGGGATTACTCTATATTTGTCGTGGATTGAGAATTTTAAAAACAGAGGGAATTGGTCACGGCTAAAATGGAATTAGCTGCAGCTATGAGCAGTGAAGTTGTCCAAGGGAGGAAACAGAGAGTAATTCGCCACGATTATAGGTGGAGTTAGCCACAGTGAAAAGTGAGCGACTAAACTGTAAGCCATCTAGAGAATAATTGGTCGTGGCACGAAGGGTATTTAATCATGACTAAGGCACTCAATTCCCCATAACAACTAGTAACCTTGGTTTTCCTATAGCTACGTTAGGGGATGACTTGGAAACATTGGTAGGAGATTCCTAAGAGTTAGAAACTAATGGGAGTATGAGTTTAAAGAATTTTAAGTAAGGGTCAAGTTCTCTCATGTACATTAATTCTTAGGAATGTTTTGTTAATGACTCTAATAATATTAAAGTTTAAATTTCCTTACTTTTTCCTAAAATTGATTAATTTAAATGGTGTTATTCCTTGATTCATGATCTCTGACCACATGTTCAAGCCTAATTACTATGATTAGAAGTTAGGGTCGTCACACCCTCCCATTAAGGAAAAATCAAAAAGCTTGTGAACTCCTTCCTTGGTGCATATCTCGCCCTAGGCTAGCACAAGTAGTTAAGGAGTGTTTTAATTTGTTCTAGCCTTGGTTTGGGACTTTATATGATGTTAGAATATGGGAGAAACCATTGAGAAAAATTTAGGAGCTATGGAGATGGAGTAGTGATGTCCATAATGGTGCCTTAAGAAGTAACTTGGGTTTCCAATTATGCATGTGAACATCTTAAATAAGTCCAAGAAGTCTAGAAATAATAAGAGAATAGAGCCTAGAACTTGAAATGTAAGAGTTGCTTCAATAGGCCAATTATGGAACTATTATGCCACATATGAAACCAAGTGTGTATTCAAGCTTTAATTTAGTGTATTGGCTTGCTTCAAGTGTGTAATTATGTGTTATTTATGATGTTTAGGCCAAGAGAACACCAACCCACCTAGGTGTACTTGTGAGGCTAAAAAGAGGGAGGAATAAGACAAAGGAAGGCTTCCAAAATTCAAGGTAGCTCTCTACCTCATTCTCTTGCATTCTTGTGTGCATATGTATGTCTTTGTGTGCTTGTGTGTGCTCTTATGATTTGAGAGCTTGCCACTTGATGTCTTGAGGTTGCATTTGTACCAATGTGTTATCTTGAATGCCATTGATTGTGAGGATAGTTCCCAAGGGCGAGGTAATGCCAAAAGTCCCTTAATATAGGTGAGAAGGTGCCAAAAGTCTCAACGCATGAGTGAGACTAGGCCAAAAGTCTCTTCGATGGGTGAGGCTAAGTCAAACGTCCCTAAGCCAAGGGTAAGGCGTTTCCAAAAGTCTTAAAAATAGGGTGAGGTAAAACCAAAAGTCCTTAGAGCTCCTTGATGGCTTTATTGTGAAAATGTGGCATGAGAATCTTGAAAATGAGCATTTATGATCTTGGTAGCTTGTTTACTTGTGCACTTGCTATATGTATGCCTTGAATATATGTGTGAATGGGTTTGTGAGCTCTTGAGATTTTTGGAATCTCACTCCCCTTTCCCCCTTCACTCTTGACTTGTCTAGGTGGTGCTTAAAGGCAAGGAAATGCAAGCTAAGAACAATAGAAAGCCTTATTTTGCCTATTATGTAGTCTGAATTGTAGTTGAATGTCAAACTCGCTTTGTACATATTATTTTTGTGATGTAAGACCTTTAGCAAATGTAATATGATGTATGGATACTATATATACTCTATGTAGCATGAAAGCAATAGAAATATGAATTTTGAATCATGGATGGCATGTATGTATTAGTGTATTATTGGGTGTGAGATGGTCAAAATGAAATGCATAGGGTTTTGGGACCACTTAGGTAGTGTCTATAAGTCATATTTGTGCTTTTAAACTTACCCAAGAGGAGCCAAACTATTGAAGAGGCCATTTGGACAAAGTAGACACCTTATATGGAGTAAAATTGACCATTTGAGTGAGCTACGTCACTTTTTGTCCAAATGAGCTCTTCTTCATCTAAACTTTGGCATGCATTTAGAGCTTGCAAGATCTTTTTGGAAAGCTAAAGTTGGCAAATTTTTGGAGGGCTATGGAATATTTGGTGAATTTTCAAAGTTGGGAATATTTTTGGTTTTGGTTCAGTGCACTGTTTATTTTGGTCTGAAATGAAACTCTATCACTCGTGGGAAAAATGATATCCAATTGACATGAAATTAAAAGAAAAACTAGACCTCCCAGTGACTTGTACCAATTGGAAGCACCTTATTTGGATGTTTAGAGAGGGAGATATTAATTTTTGAAATTGGTATCCAATATCAGGTGTCTAGTCAAACCTGTATCATTGTTTGATTAGTTTTCGAGGCCTAGACATGCCTGGAATGGTCTGAAGTTATTTTTTCCTTCTATCTAACATCTATAGCTTTCTAGATCAGTATATTTGCATGGATTGGAATTTTGGAAAATTAATTGGATATTTTTGAAGTTTATGATAGTAAACTGTATCAGTACCAGGGACAACTAGACCATTGTGGCTATTTTGTTGTCAAACATGGTCCAAAGGATATGCTTATGTCCTAGAATTATTTTTAGTGTGAATTTAACATCTAGATCTTTCAAGAAATCTATGGTTTGTGTGATTTCTATTTTTCTACATTTAGTTATGATTTTTCAAAATTGCCCATAAAATCTGCCACTGTACAGCCACGAGAAATGAAGAAATTTTATGGCTTTTGACCCTTGATCCATGGTTTGTGCTAATTTTTGAGAATGTTATGATTTGTATGTATGGAAAATAATTAAAGAATGTTGTTGATGAGTTTATAGGGTCCCGAAGATGTAAAATGAAAAATTTATCTGATACGTAACATAATTTAATTCATTATTTTAATGCATTTTCTTGAGAATTCCTTGGTAAAGTGCATATTCCCACTTGCAAGAGAGGGATTAATGTTAGAAATAATATGGTACAATAGGGGCATAGAGAAAGCAAGGAAAGGTTAAAAAGTTGACAACTGATAGAAATTCCCTTGCTCAAAAATAATTAAAGAAGAGTTAATAAAGTAAGTATAGTAAGAGTAAACATAGAATGAAAAGTTAAAACCAGTGAAATCAAAGATAGAAATTCACAACTAAATTAGGTGAGCTTCCCTATTATGAAGTATGTGCAATACAAAGGTGCATTAATAGTAAAGTTAGTCTATGGAAGCATAAAGTTGCTAGTAAGACAAATTCAAGTCATCTTTAAGTTTATGACTTGGATGGGGTTGATAAGACCCTAAGAATAGTGAGGTGTGCTCTTGAACACAAAAGTTTAAAGCCTAAGCAAGATGAGCCTTTATCCTTAGCAAGAATAAGACCCTAAGAACAGTGAGGTGTTGTAACACCATATATCTCTAGCTCATTTCATGCCTTTGAATAACTCATTTCCAAGAATCATGTAAATTCTCAAAGAAAAAGGTGTTAAAATAATGACTTTTCTAGCGTTGTGTTGCATATAAAAATTTTATTCAGTGTCATGTGGACCATGTGAGCTCATATATTACATTCTCATATTTAATTACATGACTACAATTTATTTGTATCATCAAAAATGGCCTACATCTCGTGGAATTCAAAGGGAAGCATAAAATGCATATATATATTCGGCTAGATTTTCCTCTTTTTTGTCACAAAATTTGGAAAATCATAACTAATTCTAGAAAAATCAATATCATGCAGTCTTTGCCATTATGGGAAGCTACACATGTCTACTTTATGCTAAAAATATAACCAGGCTATGAATCATAGTACAGAGGATGATTAATATCCAAAAAAGTTCAGAGGATTGACATCCAAAAAAGTTCAGAGGTTTGGCTGTCCACTGGTGCTGTCATAGAATTCTACAGTAAATTTAAAAAATATCTAACTAATTTTAAAACAATCCAATCCATGCATATATATGATACCAATCTGGAAAGTGGTGAATGTTAGTTAGAAGGGAAAAATGACTCTAGACTAGAGGCACGGTTACACCTCGAAAATCAATCAAATAGTACCTGAGGTCAGTTGGAGCTCCTGATACTAGACAGAATCTTTAAAAATTCATATCTCCCTCTCTAGACATCCAAATAGGGCACTTCTAGTTGCCACAAGTCACTGGGAATGTCTAACCTCTTTGTATAAAATTTTGTGGCAATTGGACATCATGTGAGCCCTATGTGATAGATTCCATTTTTGGACTTGAGTGAACAATAACATGACCAAAATCAGAATTTTTGCCAAATTTGGAAATTCATCAAATATTCTCTAGATCTTCAAAAATTCTACTCTTTAGCTTCCCAAAAAGCTCTCAACAATCTCTAATTACATGCCAAATCTCAGAGCAAGAAGAGCTTATTTGGACAAAAAATAATATAGGATTCCATTATGGTCAATTTTGGTTCCATATAGGATGAGAAAATGTCCAAATGCCTTTCCTTGGGATTTGGCACCTCTTGGGCAAGTCTAAAAGCATAATTAGGAAATGTGTGAACTACCCAAATAATCCCAAATCTCACACATCTCATTTTGTGTAACACCATAAATTATAAGTTTTATATCATCAATTCCACAAGAGCATATGGAAGAGGGGATAAAAATAATGAGTTTCTTCAAAAAATTGCAATCAATGTCACATGGCCCATGTGAGCTCATACTACATCCTCATATTTCATTACATCAAAACAACTCGTTTGCATCACAAAATCATGTCTATAACTCATGGGACCTGAAATAGAACATGGAATGTGAAGGTTCATTCTCGACAAGATTTACTCCATTTTCTGACCAAATTTTTGAAAATCATAACTAAATCTAGAAAAATAAAAATCATTCAATCTTGGTCATTCTGGAAAGCTTGGGATGTCTACTTCACACTAAAAATATGTATCGATCATAAAATTCATCACAGAGGACAATTGATATCCAAAATTGTTCAGAGGTCTAACTGAATTATGGAACTATCATAGAATTCTACAAAAAATTTGAAAATGTCCAATTAATTTCACAAAAATCTAATTCATGCAAATGATACCAATATGGAAATTTTTGGATGTTCACTAGGGAGGAAAAATATCTCTAGATCAATTCATCAAGCCCAGACTTTGAAATTCAATGGAACAGTACTTCTGGTTGGGCAAAATTACTGATACTGGACAGAAATTTCAAAAATTCATATCTCCCTTTCTAGACCTCCAAATGAGGTGCTTCTAGTTGGCGCAACTCACTGTGGTTGTCTAGTTTCTTTGTATAAAATTGCATGTCCATTGGACATCATTTGAGCATCATGTGATAGAATGCAAATTTGGACCAAATGAATAGTGTAGCAAACCAGAAACCATGAAAATTGTCAAATTTGAAAAATCGTCAAATATTCTGTAGACCTCCAAAAAATATGATCTTTAACTTCCCAAAAAGATCTAAATAAGGCCTAATTGCATGCCAAATTTCAGATCAATACTAACTCATTTAGCCAAAAAGTGACATAAGGTTCTATTATAGTCAAATTTGGCTCCATATGGGGTACCAGACTTGCTAAATGGCTTTCCCTTGGTGTTGGCACCTTTTGGGCAAGTATAAAAGTACATTTATTCCTTGTTTAAGCTGCCTAAATGGTCCCAAACCTCATGCATCTCATTATGGCCATTCAACCCACACTTAAGTACATTTCCATCAAGCTCCCAATTTGCATACTTTGGCATTACATACTCAAAACATATGCTAGAGGTCATACATCTTATTCATATATTTAAACATCACATAATATCATATTTACACATGTCTCAAGGGTCTTAAACCATTTATAGCATCATATATACCTTGTGAAGCATTATTATGGATAAAAAAAGAATAAAAGCTAGACATATAGTTGTCAACCTCCTTCTTTCATTGTTGTTAGCTCCCTTTACCATGGCTACTTGGTCTGCCTAGCATGTTAGATCATTGGAGAGGAGGGAATGAGATTCAAAGAATCCCAATAGCTCATTTCTCATTCAATCATACATAATATGTGCAAAGCAAGCTTTACAAATGCATGCATGGAGAAAATGGAAGTCATGGACATTTTAAAAGCAAACTTGGCATATGAACAAGTCATACAAGACATTCAAGAGCTCACCAAGTGCTTGGA
Organism: Erythrophleum fordii; assembly: GCA_032878935.1. Classification (NCBI taxonomy): domain Eukaryota; kingdom Viridiplantae; phylum Streptophyta; class Magnoliopsida; order Fabales; family Fabaceae; genus Erythrophleum; species Erythrophleum fordii. The sequence continues at coordinate 29,604,645 of JAVQMF010000047.1, read as the reverse complement.
TTGGCCTCAAACTTCTCCTCATGGATTTTGGACTTGCCTCACCCATTCTTTAAGAGCTTTGGACTCAACCATACTCTTGGCAGCTAACTTTGCTTTTGGGAGACTCTTTACTTTGTCTCAACCAAGTTCAAGGGTTCTTGGCTCATCCTCACCCAAGGGAAGAGTTCTTGGCCTCTCCACACTCAAGCAAACTCATACAATGATCATGTACTCATTTGAAAACATAACATGGCATCAAGAATCATGGCATATAAAGGCATGCTAGCATACTTTTCATAGCTTGAAAATTCACATACACACATTCTAAAACAAGCTAAACACACATCCATGCATAAGAGAAGGTGGAGAGAGCTACCTTGCACACAATCACATACTTTTTCCTTGGATTTCAAGCCTCCTCTTTTAGCCACACACCCAAAAATTGGTAGAGATGGTTTCTCTTAGCCTAGATACAATTTATGAGAGCCAATTAGGTTCATGAAACATATTCTAAGGCCACACAACTTGGTTAAACACTAGATTGCTCTATAACCCCCATTATGGTCCATAAAGGCACTTAATGAAGCAACACCCCTCAAATAATTTCTAGGCCTCATTTTTTCCTTTCAAATATGATTCTTGACTCCTTTTAAGCCTCTTGGAGTGATCACACCATCAAAACAAAAGGCCTAGCATCATGTTGCTTCTTTAGGTCATAATGTGAAACCTAAGACACCAAATCACTTTCCCTGAGTTCTAAATTTTTTCCAAGGCCTCCCTTCATTTTCATTCATGAAATATGACTCAAGAATGGCCTTAGAAAAATTTAAAACTCTCCCTAGCACCATGAACATGGTTTGGCCGAGACATAGCATGGTTTAGGGCTTCTTGGAGATTTCTTTTTTTTATTGAATGGAGAAGCTTGTGGGGAGCATCTTAGGTGTCTCAAAAACTCATTTAAACCCTTAATTAAACCTAGGAATCATCACACAAATTCATAATTTGAAAGGTGCACTAGAAACCCTAGGTTTTGCATCTTGATTTATAATAGTATTTTTATAATTCCCTTTGCATATTCTTAATCTCCACACCCTTTTTCCTTATATTCATGCTTGGTTCTACCTAAAAATCATCTCCTCCTAAGGTTTTCTCAAGTGGGGCAAAATGGTGGAGAGGGGAACCAAAGATGGCAACCATAGAAAGAGAAATTATCTTGTTTCCTTGCTTTTTCTCACTTGAATCTTGTGTTCTTTGAGCTCCTCTCTTCAAATCCAAATTTCCCTCTCAATTTCTCCCTTAAAACAGATTTATAAACTTCATTTTAATCATAGGAAATAAAAGAGAATGGAGGAGAAAAGGTTTGGAAGAGAAAGAGCATGAAAAATTACTAATTTCCATACCTTAAGCCTTTGATTTCTCCTCCTTTTCTTCCCTTTATTGTGAGCCAAAGAGAGAAGATCATATTCTGTATTTCAGGCATAAATTTTGTTCATAAGAAGATGGGAGAAGAAAGGGGAAGTGTGTGGGAGCTTCTAGAAATACACTTTTTCAAAAATTTCAATTTTATCCTTCCGTAATGGTGATTTCATTTCGGCTTGGTTTTAACTCCTTTTTTAGAAACTTCTTTTATATTATAAAATTTAGGTTCCCAATTTAATAAAATACCTTTGGAATCACTCAATTTGGAGCTAAAACCTTACCGAATGAACCGGTCAAAGTTCAGGTCAACCGACATTAGAAAACGTGCACCAGAGGGGATTTAACTGTCTCGGGGCTTTCTATGGTTTTCAGGGCCTTGAGAACCCCGAAGAACTCGAAATTTTCATTTAAAAAGCCCTCTTGTGTGAATTCCAAAATTTACTCAAAATTACAAAAATGCCATTACGTTTCGTAGGCTTTTCGTAAGAACTTGTTTCTTCATTCTAGCTCCCTTTTTCTTTCCGTCTGAGCCTAAAATTCTCATTTTTAGAAGTCTAGAATATTTTCCAAATTTTTTGGAACCTTAACTACATTGTCTTGGGAGACTTCCTTTTGTATCTGGTGAATTTCGTTCATTTACGGAGAAACCATACGTTATGTTTCTCACGTTTTCTCTAGTTTTTGGAGAACCAGATATTACATTTTGGCTATTCCACTTCCATTCATACATGAAATTCCATAATGCAAAACTGCCATTCGATGACCAAAATGAGTATTTCCATACATATAACCCTAGCTCTCATTTATACATAATGCGTTAACATAATTATACATGCTCATAATATCATAGGTCATATACAACCAGGGATTTCATCAATTGCTATCCATAAGGCCTTAAAGTAGCAATTTCAAGACACTTTGATGTCATGCTCTCATCTTCAAGGTGGTTGGCTTCCATTACCTTGCTCTCTTAGTCTACCTAGCATGTTAGAATATTGGAGAGGAAGGGATGAGATTCAAAGAATCCCAATAGCTCATCTCCCATTTAATCATACATAAAGCATGCAAAACAAGTTTACAAATGCATGTATGAGCATGTTGTCATGTGCACACATTCAAGAAGTATTTTCATCATTTAAGCAAGTCATACATGGCATACAAAGGCTTGCCAAGCAAGTGGATTGGTCTCACCTATTTAATTGTGGATTTTGGACTTGCCTGACCCATTTTTTAAGAGGTTCTTAGACTCAACCATACTCTTAGGAGTCAACCTCACTTTTGGGAGACTCTTTACTTTGTCTCAATCAGTCTTAAGAGTTCTTGGCCTTATCACACTCAAGTAAACTAAATCAAACATCATAAACATCATTTGGAAAAATATAATGCATCATCATGGTACCATGGAATAAGAGGTCATGCTAGAACATTTTTCATGGCTAGAAATACATATACACATATTTAAAGACAAGTAAAGCAAGCAATCATGCATGAGAGAAGGTGGAGAAGGCTACTTTACTAGCACTTGTAGACTTTTTCGTTAAGCATTGAATCCTCTCCCTTGACCTCACATATCCAAGAAGGCAGAGATCATTCCTTTTAGCCTAGACATAATTTATGGAAGCCAATTAGTTCATGAAATTAATTCAAAGGCCATACAACTTGCTTAGACTCTAGCTTGGTCTATAAACCCCTTTATGTTTCCAAGAATGCACCTAATGAAGCAACAGCCATCAAATAAATTCTAGGCTCTATTCTTTTCTTTCAAATATGATTCTTGACTTCTTTTAAGCCTCATGGAGTCATCACACAATTAAAATAAAGAGCCTAACTACATGTTGCTTCTTTAAGTCATATTATGAAACATATAAGGCCAAATCACTTTTGATGGTTTCTAAATTTTTCCCAAGGCTTCCCCTCATCTTCACTCATCATATATAACTCAAAAATGGGCTTGGAACAAATTAAAACTATCCCTAGGTATACAAACTCCCTTAGGCCAAGACTAAGAAGCTTGATGATCTCTTTGAACTTTACTTTGTTTTCTTGATGGAGGAAGCACATGGGGAGACTTCTATGGATCTTAAGAGCTCATTTAAATATAGGAATCAAGGTACAAATTCAGATTTTGCAAGAAACACATGATACCCTAGACTTTGCATCTTGAATTTCCATGTCTTTTTTGTTAATTTTCTTTGCATATTCTTAATATCCACATTCTTTTTCCTAAGAATCACCCTTGGTTTTGCCTAAAAATCAAACCCTTCTAGGGTTTCCTGAGTGGGGCAAAATGGTGGAGGAAGGGGAGGAAGAGATATCAACCATGGAAGAAGAAATTACCTTGTTTTCTTGCTTTTTCTCACTTGAATCTTGCTTTCTCTAGGCTCCTCTCTTCAAATCCGAATTTTCCTCTAAATATCTCCTTTGAAAAATATTTGTAAACTTCATTATAATCAAAGGAAATAATGGAGAATGGAGGAGAAGAGGTTTGGGAGGAAGAAAGCATGAAAAACTACTAAATTTCCTTACTTTTTAGCTTGAATTTCTCCTCCTCTTGTATGCCTCATCCCCTAGGGTTTTCTATAGTTTTTGGGTAGAGCTTGGTCGACCAAAATGAAAGGGGAAGAAGGGTGCCATTTATATATATAAAGGAGGAAGAAGAACCTTTCAAAAATTCTTGTTTTGCCTTTCATTTTTGGCATTTTTGTTTCTACTTTGTTTTAGCTGAATCATCCTTTACATTATAGAATTCAGGTTCCCAATTTATTAAAATGCCTTTGGAATCACTCAAATCAGAGCTAAAACCTTTCTAAATGAATCTGTCAAAGTTCAGGTACACTGACGTTGGAAAACGTCCACCAGAGGGGTTTTTGTGACGACCCTAATTTCTAAACATTGTAATTAAGGTTAAATACATTATTAATAATCATAGATTGGGGTTACAAGGTATTACGACCAAATGCCTTATGAAAATACGGGGAAATTTGGATCTTAATGTTATTAGAGTCATCAACCATACAATTACAAGCACTTATGTGCATATGGGAGATAAATTTTTTTTAATAAGCCTTTGATTCTATTCCCATCAATTATAACTCATCCCAATCATCCCTTGAGGTTACCATATGAAAAACCAAAGCTTTCTACTTAATATAAGTGTTTTGGGATGTTCGCCATGGCCAAATTACGCCTCGCCGCGGCTAATTCCTTTTTGTTTTACCCCTTACTCCATCACTAGTTTCGCCGCGGCCAACCTATATGGCGCCGTGGTGAAGAAGCCTCCTAGAACTTACCTCGCTCACCTCTCGATATTGGCCGTGGCCAATACCTCCTTTCGCAGTGGTCAATTCCTCTCTGGAATGCCTGGCTCTTTTTCACAAAAGTTCCCCGCAGCCAATTTCTCCTTTTGCCGCAGCGAATTTCCCTCTGGACGACTCCCAGTTTAGCCTCTCACATTTCGCCGCGAGGAATTCCTCTTTGGCACTTTCCCTGGGCATCATCGCCTCTATTGGCCAAGGCCAACTCCATTTTAGCCGCGGTGAATTGTCTTTTGGTCCTACAACTCCTAGATTCTCTCATACTCTCCATTCTCCCTCCAAAAACACCCTAGGGCCCCTCTACCTTAATTATGGGGCTCGAATAGCCTTCATTAGCCTAATTTACCTATCTAATCTATCCTTACTAGTTCAAGATTTAAGGGTCGAGTTCTTTTCTCTAATTACCCTCTATCAACAAGTTTGTAGAGTAACAATAATAGGAGTTCATGAACTATCAGCAGTCATCATTTGATATGCAATAAGTGGGGGTTCCATACATTAAGGGTTCATATCAATATCTCAAAGATTACATTTCCAATGGTAAGTCATATTATAGTTCAACAAGGCTCACAGCAGATATCATAAATCCATACATCAATTACTAAATTAAGATGAGATCTAACCCCTCAATAACTACATCCTAAGTAATCAAAATATGAAAGCCTACACTTGGCAATACAAATACATGATGATACTATACATAGGTTAACAAAATTTAGCATCTACTCTATTATACTCAGACCAAGTGTAGCTCCCCACACTAGGCCTCAGCTCATGGATGTTCATCCACTTGCTTGCCCTTATCCTTACCCGAGAAACCTTCACCTGAAATTGTAATCCCATAAAACGAGGTGAGATATAAATCTCAGTAACCAAGGTAATTTCATCATATAATCCAGTTTAATTAACATATATGCATGAATCAAAACCAACATCAGAATCATATAAGTCATATCGATAAATGAAGCAATTAGGCTATCATGAGTACTATCCCATACTAGCAATCATATTTTCACATGCTAAAGGCCAATAACATCGGGAGAGGCCCATCCACGGCACCTACTCCCCATTGAGCACAACTAGGGCTCAGTGCATCTGGGGTTTGATCATAACCCGGTGCCCGATCGAAGCATATGCATGCGTGGCAGCCGCACCACAGCTCCACCATGGACTCACAAGGTCCAATCACAATACAATAGATAGCCAACCAATTCATTCAACATTTCAAATCATTCATATACAGCAAATATGAAATTAAAATAGATATATGCATGGAATTAATGTAAACCCCGGTTACCTCACTTGTAGATAATTGCAACAGCCACCATGGGTACAAAATCTCCCTATAACCATAGCATTAGAGAATTACTAATCTAATTCATCATTAACAGTTGCAACAAGTGCCCAAAGAATTTAAAATGCTAGTGACTACTTAGGGAACACTTACCCAGCCACTACAAGTCCCAAATTCGAATTGAAGTGTCCTCAACTAGAAACCTTAATATTTCACCCAAAATCCTAAGCAAATTCATACAAAATTAATACCCATATTATAAATTAGCTATAGGGGTCTCAAACTAGTAAAGAAAGCATTAAAATGGAGGGTTTATACTTACCTAATGTCTACCCTAACCTCAACCTACGAATTTCACCAAGAAAATCCCAAACAACCACATTTCAAATTTTTGGGTATGGTGAAAATGCTCCAAATGAAAAACTAGTTAGGCCAAATTAAAGAGAAAGATGAGGGGATTAAGTTGTATAACTATTACCTTGGCTGAATCTTGCTCTAAATGTGAGAAAATGTGGAATTATGGCAAGAACCCTAGCCTCTCCTCCACACCTCCGAATTTTCTTTTGTATCTTTGTGTTTGCAGAATGGGGGAGGTGGCTGGTCAGTTTTTAGGGTTTGGTTGGGTTAAGTTAGGTCAAATATGGGTCATGGGTTGCTCCAAAGATCCAACTCCTAATGGGCTTCAAATTTTAGCTTTGTTGGGCCAGCTCTTATACATTGGGCTGCTGCATTTTAATTAAGTTTGGGCCAAGTTTAAAGAGCTTAAGGATTTGTGTAACACCCCAAAATTAATTAAGGTGTTAATCATGGATTTAGAATACTTAAGAATAATTAATAGAGGATAATTGGGCAAGTTAGTGAATGGAAATTTTAGAGAGATAAATTATTAACATGGGTTTGAGAATTAATTTGGATAGAAATTTCATCTAGGCCTAAATTAATAGATCATGATGAGAGGCTAATGGAGGCCTAATGAGTTAGGTGCAGATCTAAACCCTTGAGCTCTTCCAACTTGGCCCAAATCCCATTAAACTTCAGCAACCCAATGTATAAAACTGGCCTAATAAAATCCTACAGCCCAACACTTAAAAACCTAGCCCAACAAAGCTAAAGATCTGGAGCCCATTAGGAGTTAGACTTGGAGCAACCTATGACCCATCCCTTGACCCAACTTAACTCTACTAAAACCCTAAAAACTAACTAGCCACCTCCCACATTCTGCAAAACACAAATACACAAAGCAAATTCGGAGGTGAGAGGGAGAGGCTAGGGTTCTTAGCATAAATCCACATTTTCTCACATTTGGAGCAAGATTTAGCCAAGGTAATAGTTATGCAACTTAATCCCCTCATCTTTCTCTTTAATTTGGTTTGATTAGTTTTTCAATTGGAGTATTTTCATCATACCCAAAATCTGAAATGTGGGTGTTTGGGGATTTTCTTGGTGAAATTCGTAGGTTGAGGTTGGGGCTGGTATTAGGTGAGTTTAAACCCCCCATTTTGATGCTCTCTTTGTTGGTTTGAGACCCCCATAGATTATTTATAATATAGGTATTAATTTTGTACAAATTTGCTTAGGATTTTGGGTGGAATATTGAGATTTCTAGAAGAGGACACTTAAATCCGAATTTAGGATTTGTGGTGGCTGGGTAAATATTCTTAAGGTAGTTAATAGCATTTAAATTTCTTGGGTATTTGTTGTAACTGTTAATGATGAATTAGAGTAGTAATTATCTGATGCTATGATTATAGGGAGACTCTGTACCATTGGTGGCTGTTGCAAGTTGTCCACAAGTGAGGTAACCGGGGTTTATATAAATTCCACACATGTATCTGTTTAATTTCATATTTTCTGTACATGAATGATTTGAAATGCTGAATGAATTGGTTGGCTATCTATTGTATGATGATTGGACCTTGTGAGTTCATGGTGGAGCTATGGTGTGGCTGCCACCCGTGCATGTGCTACAATCGAGCACTGGGTTATGATCAAACCCCAGATGCACTGAGCCCTGGTTGTGCTCAATGGGGAGTAGGTGCCGTGGACGGGCCTCTCTCGGTGTTAATGGCCTTTAACATGCGAAAATATGATTGCTAGTATGGGATAGTAGTCATGATAGCCTAATTGCTTCATTTACTGATATGATTGATATGATTCGGATGTTGATTTTAATTCATGCTTATATGCTAATTAAACTGGATTATATGGTGGAATTGCCTTGGTTACTGAGATTATTATCTCACCCTATTTTATGGGATTACAATTTCAGGTGAAGGTTCCTCGGGTAAGGATAAGGGTAAGCAAGTGGATGAACATCCATGAGCTGAGGCCCGGTGTGGGGGAGCTACACTTTGTCTGAGTGGAATAGGATAGATGCTAATTTTTGTTAAGTCTTATATAGCATCATCATGTATCTGTATTGCCAAGTGTAGGGTATGTATTTTGATAATATAATGTGTACCTATTGAGGAGTAGGCCTTACTTTAAATTGGCACATTGATATATGGATTTATGATACATGTTGTAAACCTTATTGAACTTGTGATATGACTTACCGTTTGGGAATGTAACCTTGAGATATTGATATGAATCACTGATGTATGGAACCTCTAATGAAAAGTGTATCTAATGTTAAGTGTCAATGGTGCATGAATTGTGTTGTTGTTATTCCCTGGATTTGCTGATATAGGGTAATTAGAGAAAAGAAATTGACCCTTGAATCTTGAATTAGAGAGGATAGATTAGCCAGATGAATTAGGCTAATGAAAGCTAATTGAGCCCACAATTAAGGTAGAAGGGCCCTAGGGTGAGATTGGAGAGAGAAAAGAGAGTATGAGTCCAGATTTTCAGAGTGTAGAACCAGAAGGCACTTTGCCGCAACTAAAATGGAGTTGGCCACGGCCAATAGAGGCGAAGTTGCCCAGGGAGAGTGCCAGAGAGGAATTCGCCACGGCAAAATGTGAGAGGTCGAACTGGGAGTCGTCCAGAGAGAAATTAGCCACAGCAAATTATGGAATTGGCTGCAGCGAACTTTTAGGAAAATATCCCCGGCATTCCAGAAAGGAATTGGCCACGGCCAATATCGAGAGGCGAGCGAGAAAGTTCCAGGAGGCTTCTTCGCCACGGTGAAGGTCCAACTCGTCGTGGCGAAACTAGTGATGAAGAAAGGGGTAAAACAGAAAGGAATTGGCCGCGGATAACATGCTGAAACACTTATATTAACTAGAAAATCTTGGTTTTCCATATGTTAATCACAAAGGATGATCTAGAGTTATTAGGATGGGTTATAACTGATGAGTAATAGATCCAAGGCTTATAAATGGATGTTTAATTCCCTTATGAACATAAGTGTATGAAATCGAATGATTGATGACTCTAATCACATTAAGGTTTAAATTTTTCCACATTTTCATGACCTATAGTGATTAATCACGTGTTAAACCTTAATTATGATGATAAGAAATTAGGGTCGTCACAATTTGGTTCTGCACAAGGGTTATTGGGTCACTTATAAGAGCCTATACAAGGTGGATCTTGGGCCTCTATCACATTAAATTAGATTGGGTTTACACCAAATTCATTGGGCCTTCATTAGTTCTTATCATGATTCATTAATTTGGGCCTAGATGAAATTTCTATCCCAATTAAATCTCAAACCCATATTAATAATTTATCTCTCTAAAATCTCTATTCACTTAACTTGCCTACTTATCCCATATTAATTATTTCTAATTAAACTAAATCCATGATTAACACCTTAATTAATTTTGGGATGTTATAGTTTTAACTGTCCCAAGGCTTTTCATGGTTTTCAGAGCCTCTGAAAACACCGAAGAACTCAAAACTTTCATTTAAAAAGCCCTCCTATGTAAATTCCAAAATTTGATCAAAATAATGAAAACACCATTCCGTTTTGTAAGTTTTTCAAAAGACATTGTTTCTTCATTCTTGTTCCATTTTTCTTTTCAGCTAAGCCTGAGATTCTCATTTTCAGGAGTCAAGAATGCTTCCCAAATTTTCCAGGATCTTAACTACATCATTTCGAGGGACTTCCTTTTGTATCTGGTGAATTTTGTTTGTTTACAGAGAAAGCGTACATTACATTTCTCACATTTTCTCTCATTTCCAGAGAACTAGATGTTACAAGTGTGCTCCTAAAAATAAAAGTTTAAAGCCTAAGTAAGATGAGCATTTATCATTAGCAAGAATGGATGTAATGTTCAATTTTCTTGAAAACATTAGAAACAGACTAGTTGTAAAGGGAAATCCCCTAAAGAGAAAGATTTGAAGCCAAATAAAATAAGAAAAAATTCTAAATAATGAAAAATGAGGATCTAAGGCTTAAGATGTTCAAAAACCAGAGCCAGAGTAGCTAAATAAAATTAGATGAAAATTAATGGCAATTTTGTAATTTTAGGCACTTTTTAGAAGACTCAAAGGAGGGATTTTTAAATGAAAAAATTAAGTTTCCTGGGGTTTTCAGAAGCCCTAAAAACCATAAGAACCTTTAGAATTATTCAAACCCCTTTAGTTTATGTTTTAGAATGTTTGTTAATCTAAATTTTGACTGGTTTGTTCGGGAAGGTCTTAAATTCAATTTGAGTGAAACTAAAGGCATTTTCTAAGTTAAAGGACCTAAATTTTATGATGAAAAAGAGATTTCTCAAAAAGAAGTTAAAATGAACCAAAATCGAAGGAACCAAGAAAGAGGGCAAAATTAAAATTTTGAAAAAGCCTTAAATGAGCCCCTTACCTTTATATAACATGTCCTTCTCCTTCTCTTCACCTAGTTGACCTATTTTCTGTCCCAAACCAGAGGAGAGACCAGTGGAGAAGGATGCATAAGAGGTGTGACGACCCTAATTTCTAATCATTGTAATTAAGGTTGAATACGCGATTAATAATCATAAATTAGGGTTATAAGGCATTACGACTAATTACATTATGAAAATACGAGAAAATTTGAACCTTAATGTTATTAGAGTCATCAACCATATAATTACCAGAACTTATGTACATAAGAGAAATAAACATTTATTAATAAGACTTTGATTCTATTGCCCATCATTTATAACTCATCCTAATGTCTCTAAATCATCCCTTGAGACTACCTTATGAAAAACTAAGGTTTCCTAATTAATATAAAGGTTTCAGAACGTTCGCCACGGCCAAATTACACTTAGCTACGGCTAATTCCTCTCAGTTTTGCCCCTTACTTCGTCACTAGTCCGGGGCGAGTAAGACCTTTGCTGCGGCTAACCTACTTGGCGCCGCGACGAGGAAGCCTCCTGGAACTTACCTCGCTCGCCTCTCACTATTGGTCACGGCCAATTCCCTTGTTAGCCACAGCTAATTCCTCTCTAGAACTCCTGGGACATTTTTACAAAAGTTCACCACGGCTAATTTCTCCTTTCGCCGCAGCGAATTTCCTTCTGGATGACTCCCAGTTTAGCCTCTCACATTTCACCACAGCTAACTACTCATTTCACCTCAGTGAATTTCTCTCTGGACTCCCCCTAGGTGAATTCGCCTCTATTGGCAGCGACTAATCCCAGTTTGGCCACGACGAAATTCCTTCTGATCTTATAACTCCAAAAATTTGGTCTCATACTCTCCACTCTCCCTCCAAAATCACCCTAAGGCCATTCTACCTTAATTTATGCAACTCTAATGGTAGTTATGTACCTTATTCACCCAGCTATTCTACCATTACCAATTCAAAACTTAAATGTAAATTTTCACTCCTCCAACTACCCTATATCAGCAAGTCCATGGAGTAATAGCAACAGAAATTCATGCACTATTGATAATTAACATTCGATACATATTCCATTAGAGATTTCATACATCCATGGTTTATATCAATATCTAATGCATCATGTGATTACAATTCCTAAATAGTAAGCCATATCATAAGTTTAACAAGGTTTATATATTAGATACTATAAGTTCATACATCCAATACCAAATTAAGATGAGGCCTAACTCTTCCATAAACACATCCTAAGTAATCAAAAATAAGAGCCTACACTTGGTAACATGAATACAAGATGATGCTATATAATAAGGAATATAAAATTTAGCATCTATACTAAATAAATCAGCCTAAGTGTAGCCTTCTCCCTACATGTTAGAGCTCATGGATTTTCATCCACTTGCTTCCCCTTATCCTTACCCGAACAACCTTTACCTAAAATATTAATCCCATGAAACGGGGTGAGATATGAATCTCAGTAACTAAGGAAATTTCCATTCATTGTATCCAGTTTAATTAACATATATGCATGGATCAAAATCAACATCAGAATCATATCAGTCATATCAGCAAATGAAACAATTAGGCTATTATGATTACTTCCCATACTAGCAATCATATTTTCACATGTTAAAGGCCAATAACACCAGGAGAGGCTTATTGACGGCACGTACTCCCAATTGAGCACAACCAGGGCTCAGTGCAACTAGGGTTTAATCATAACTCGATGCTCAATCGAAGCACTTGCACAGGTGGCAGCAGCATCACAACTCCACCATGGACTTACAAGGTCCAATCATAATACAATAGATAGCCAATTAATTCATTTAACATTTCAAATCATTAATATACAGCAAATATGAAATTAAAACAGATATATGCATGGAATTAATGTAAACCTCGGTTACCTCACTTGTAGATAAATTTGCAACAGCCACCAATGGTACAAAAATCCCCCTATAACTATAGCATCAGAGAATCACTACTTTAATTTATCATTTACAGTAGCAACAAGTACCCAAAGAATTTAAAATGCTAATGACCACCTAGGGAACACTTACCCAGCCACTACAAGTCCCCAAATTCGGATTGAGATATCTTCCATCAGAAACTTCAATATTTCACCCAAAATCCTAAGCAAATTTGTACAGAATTAATACCCATACTATAATCCAATCATTGGGGTCTTAAACCAACAGAAATACCTCAAAAAGAAGAGTTTATACTTACCTAATGCCAGCACTAGCCTCAACCTATGAATTTTCACCATAAAAACACCAAATGGCAAGTTTCAGATTTTGGGTATGGGTGAAAGTGCTCTAATTGGAATATTAATCAGTTCAAATTGAAGAGAAAGATGAGAGGATTAAGTTGTATAACTATTACCTTGGCTAAATCTTACTCTAGAAGTGGGAGAATGTGGAATTATGCCAAGAACCCTAGCCTCTCCTTTGGACCTCTGAATTTTGTGTGTGTTTCTTATGATTCTGCAGAAGGGGGAGGTGGCTAGGTTAGTTTTTAGGGTTTAAGTTGGGTTTTCTATGGGTTATGGGCTACTCTAAGATCCAACTCCAATTGGGCTTCAGATTTTAGCTTTGTTGGGCTAACTCTCATGTATTGAGTTACTGAAATTCAATTAGGCCAGGCTTAGTTTTAAGAACTCCATAGTCTTGGGTCTGCACAAGGTTTATTGGGCCACTTATAAGAGCCTATGCAAGGTGGATCTTGGGCCTCTATCATATTGAATTGGATTGGGTCTACACCTAACTCATTAGGCCTCCATTAGCCTCTTATCATGATCTCCTATATTAATTTGGGCCTAGATATAGTTTCTATCCTAATTAATTCTCAACTCATATTATTAATTTATCTCTCAAAATTACCATTCACTTAACTTACCCAATTATTCCATATAAATTATTCTTAATTATCATAAATCTATGATTAGTACCTTAATTAATTTTGGGGTGTTACAAGAGGAGGGGAAAAAGGAGAAAAAAAAGCTTGGTGAAAAGATAAGAAAACTATGAAATTTTATGCTTCTTCCTTCATTAATCTTGTTCTCCTCCTTCTCCTCTCTTTTTCTTTGGTTTTAATGTTTGATTTGGGACTATTTTGGGACTAGTTTAGCAGGGGAAGATTAGAATTTGAAGGAGAGGATAGAAGCAAAGGAAAGAGCCCTTGACAAGGCTTAGAATTAAGGTAAGAATCATGACTATTGTTGCTTCTTCTTTGTTATTCTCCAAGATGGTAGTTTCAGCTAAGTATAGCACATCCAATAGGAGATGAAATCTGATCAAACTAAGGGACAAACATAGGTTTTAGAGTATGAGAAACAAGATTATGCAATAAAATTTAAAAGAGAAGCATTAGAAATCAAGTTACAAAACCTATGGATTTATTTATACCTTGGCAAATTTAAAGCTTCCTAGTGGTAATTTTATTTGTCTAAGAGTGTGTTTGGGTTCTCAAGACACCTAAGAAGCTTCACAAGTGTCAACTCTCTAAAGAAAATTTAAAAAACTCATGGTCCATTTTTTCCTCTTTGTCTCAGCCAATACTATTCTATGCACCTAGGGAGAGTTTTAATTTTATCTAAGGATAGAAAGGGAATAAATATCATAGATGAACATTAAAGGAAGTCTTAGAATAAATTTAGGAAGCATGGTTTGTGAGATGGAAGTGTAGACTCCATTTTAAAACATAAAGAAACAACTTGTACCTAGGCTCCTTGAAATGAATTTGTGATGACTCCAAGGAGTCTAAATGGAGTCAAGAGACTTAGATAGAAGGAGAAATTGGAACCAAGACCATGAATTCCAATAGTTGTTTCATTGTGTCTTATATAGAATCATAATTGTGTTTTAGAACAAAGTAGCCTTACATAGAGTTTGTGAGAAGCTAGAGCTTGTCTTAATGATTGAAATATACCTCATTTGATGTGTCTAGGCCAAGAAAATCAAGTGCCACTTAGTTTTGTAACACCATAATTTCTAGCTCATCTCATGCCTTTAGATATCTCATTTCCAAGAATCATACAAGCTTTCAAGGAAAAAGGCAATAGAAATAATGATTATTTTCGCGTTACGTTGTATATAAAAATTCCATTCAGTGTCACGTAGACCATATGAGCTCATACAACATATTGTCATATTTAATTACATAGATACAACTCATTTGAACCATCAAAAGTGGCCTACATCTCAAGGAACTCGAAAGGATGCATAAAATATACATATATAATTTCGGCCAGATTTGTCCTCATTTCTATCACAGCTTTGGAAAATCATAACTACTTATGAGATTCTTAGCTATTCTAGAGAGCTACACATGTCTACTTCATGATCAAAATATGTTTAGATCATAACATCCAATGCAGAAGACGTTTGACATTTGAAATGGTCTAGAGGTCAGGTTGTCCACTGGTGCTGTCACAAAATTCTATAGCAAATTTCAAAAATATCCAATTAATTCCAAACAAATCCAATCCATACAAATAATATCAATCTAGAACTCTGTGGATGTTAGATAGAGGGAAAAAGTAATTTCAGACCAGTTCAAGCACGTCCAGACCTCAAAACACAGTGCAACAATAACTGAGATTGGGTGGAGTTCCTTATACTCGATAGATTCTTTGAAAATTGATATCTCCCTCTCTAGACCTCCAAATAAGGTGCTTCTAGTTAGTACAAGTCACTGAGAATGTCTAGTATCTCTATATAAAATTTTATGGCAATTGGACATCATTTGAGCCCTATGTGATAGATTTTATTTTCTAACCTGAGTGAACAGTGACATGACCAAAATCAAAAAATTTGCCAACTTTGAAAATTCATCAAATATTCTGTATAACTCCAAAAATTATGTTCTATAACTTTTTAAAAAGCTCTCAAAAAAATATAATTGCATGAAAAATATCAAATCAAAAGGAGTTTATTTGGATAAAAAGTGACTTAGAGTTCCATTATGGTCAATTTTGGCTCCATATATGATACCAAAATGTCCAAATGGCTTTTCTTGGGGCTTGGCATCTCTTGGGTAAGTCTAAAAGCATAATTAGGACTTGTGTGAGCTGCCCAAATGGTTCCAACCCTCAAACATCTCATTTTGGCCATCTCATCCACACATATGCACAATTCCATAAACTCATTCAAGAAGTTACATTGTCCATACATACTCAATTTACATTCTAATGGTCACATAATATATTCTCCCATTTAAACATGACATATTCTCATAATTATATATCTTCTAAAGGTCATAGACCATATACAACAATAATTTACATTATTAAACATCATTATGGCTTTAAAAAGAAAAAACTATGCATATTGGTGTCAAGCTCTTCTCTTTAAGGTGGTTGGCTTCCATTACCTTGCTCTCTTGGTCTACTTAGCATGTTAGAACATTGGAAAGGAGGGGATGAGATTCAAAAAATCCAAATAGCTCATCTCCCATTCAATCATACATAATGGATGTAAAACAAGTCTCATAAATGCATGTATGGTCATGTTGACATGTGCAAACATTCAAAAGGTATTTTCATCATGTGAGAAAGTCATACATAGCATACAAAGGCTTGCTAAGCAAGTGGATTGGCCTCACCCAATTTCTTATGGATGTTGGACTTGCCTCACCCATTCTTTAAGAGATTCTTGGACTCAACTATACTTTTAGGAGACCATCTCACTTTTGGAAGACTCTCTACTTTGTCTCAACCAATTTTAAGGGTTCTTGGCTCATCCTCACCATAGCTAAGGGTTCTTGGCCTCACCACACTTAAGCAAATCCAAGCACACATCAATAGCATCATATGAAAACATATTGTAACATTATGGAACCATGGAATCAAAATCATGCTAGAGAACTTTTCATGGCTCAAAAATACACATACACACATTCAAAGACAAGTAAAGTAAACAATCATGCATGAGAAAAGGAGGAGTGAGATACCTTGGATATAATTACACACTTTTTCTCTTGAATCCAAGCTCCGTTTCTTGGCCACACACATACAAAAGTGTGGGGATCATTTCTTTTGGCCTAAACACAATTTATGGAAGCCAATTAAGTTCATGGAATTAATTTTAAGGCCATACAACTTGCTTAGACACTAGGTTGATCTATAAACTTTATTATGGTTCCATAATTGCACCTAATAAAGCAACACCCCTCAATTAAATTCTAGCCTCCATTCTTTCCTTTTAAATATGATTCTTGACTCCTTTTAAGCCTCTTGGAGTCATCACACTATCAAAACCAAGAGCCTAACTATATGTTGCTTCTTTAGGTTATAATATGGAATATAAAGCACCAACTCATTCTCTAGGCTTCCTAAATTTTTCCCAAGGCTTCCTCTCATATTTATTCATCATATATGATTCAAAAATGGGCTTATAAAAATTTAAAACTCCACTTAGCTATGAGAACCTCTCTTGGCCAAACCTATGCTAGGTTTTAGGCTCCATGGACTTTGCTTTGTTTTCTCAAGGGAGGAAGCACATGGGGAGACTTCTAGGGATCTTAGGAACTCATTCAAAAACTTATTTAAGTTTAGGAATCATTGTACAAAGTCAGATTTTATAAGGTGCACTTGAAACCCTAGAAATTGCATCTTAAAATCTAATGATTTTTTGTTAATTCCCTTTGTATATTCTTAATCTCCATACTCTTTTTCCTTAGATTCATCCTTAGTTTTGTTTAAAAATCAAATCCACCTAGGGTTCCTTAGGATAGGCAAAATGGAGAAGGAGGGGAACCAAAGATAGCAACCATAGGAAGAAAAATTACCTTGTTTTCTTGCTTTTTCTCACTTGAATCTTGCTTTCTCCAAGCTCCTCTCTTCAAATCCCAAATTTTCCCTAAGTTTCTCCTTTAAATCAGATTTGTAAACTTAATTTTAATCAAAGAAAACAAAGGAGAATGAAGGAGAAGAGGTGTGGATGGAAGAAAGCATGAAAAAATACCAAGAAACCATACCTTAAAAGCTTGGATTTCTCCTTCTTCTTCTCTCCGTTTGATATGCCTAAACCCTAGCCTTCAACCATACCTTAAAGCTTAGATTTCTCCTCCTGCTTCTTCTCTCCCTTTGGTGTGCCTAAACCCTAGCCTTCTTTTCTAAAATTGGGCAAAAAATTCTGAGTCGAAATGAAGGAAAGAGTAGGGCGCCACCTATATATAGGGGGAGGAGGAAGCATTTTTCAAAAATTCCTATTTTTCCTTTCATTCTTGGCATTTTTGTTTCTCCTTCATTTTAGCTCCTTTTTTAGAACCATCTTTTTGTTATAAAATTTAGGTTCTTAATTTAGTAAAACACCTTTGGAATCACTCAAATTAGAGCTAAAACTTTCCTGAGCAAATCTGTCAAAATTCGGGTACACTAACACTTGAAAAAGTCCACTGGAGGGGATTTAACTATCTCAGGGCTTCCCATAGTTTTTAGGACCTTTGAGAACCCCGAAAAACTCAAAAATTTCATTTAAAAAGACCTCCTGTGTGACAACCCTAACTTCTAATCTCGATAATTATAGTTAAATACACGATTGATAAGTAATGATTAAGATTTGGAGTCATGACAATTAATTACATTAAGAAAATATAGGGAAATTTGAACCTTCGTGTTATTACGGTCATCAACTAAACAACCATAAAGGAGAAAATGGATAAAAGGGTTTGTACAACCATTAAGGGTTTGTGATTTATCTATCCATCGATTTCAACACACAAAAACTTCCCACAATGTATTCCTATACCATTTCCTAGCATTAGCATTAAAGAAATTAGGGTTGCTAGGTCAAAGGTGGGAGTTTGTGGACATGAGCCACGACTTGGAACCTTCCTGCCGCGACTAAGTTAGGTTTTGGAGCTCGAAAACTAAGTTTTTAACTTTGTGCCGCGGCCTAGACCTTTTGCATTGCGGCTAAGTTGCTCTCAGAAATCACTTGATAACTTACTAGAATTTCGCCGCGGTGAGTTGGATCTGCGTCGCAGCCAACCTACATGGCGCCGTGGTGAGTTTTACTACTATACTCTCCATAAGCAATTTCCTCGACTCACACCGCGGCGGAACCTGTTGCACTGCGGTGAGGTTTCATTCTGTCACCCTCCAGGGCGATTTTTTTCGCTCTACGCCACGGTGAGATTTCTCAAGCCACGGCATCCCTCGCCACTGTCAACCTTCAGGCTGCGCAAGGCCTTCCTAGCTGCGGCGTGACTCCCTCCTGTAGGCATATCTCCTACAACTTCATCTCATGCTTTCCAATCTCCCTCCAGTATCACTCTAGATGCTAAATTTTGTTAACCTCTATATAGCATCATCATGTATCTGTATTGCCAAGTGTAGGAGTCTGTATTTGATAATATAATGTGTACTTATTGAGGAGTAGGCCTTACTTTAGTTTGGTATTTGATGTATGGATTTATGATATCTGCAGTGAGCCTTTTTGAACTATAATATGGCTTACTATTGGAAATGTAATCTTTGAGATATTGATATGTACCCTTCATATATGGAACCCCCACTGATTGCGTATCAAATGATAACTATTGATAGTTCATGAATCCCTGTTATTGTTACTCTACAAACTTGCTGATGGAAGGTAATTAGAGAAAAGAAATTAACGAACTAGTAAGGATAGATTAGCTAGATAAATTAGGCTAATGAAGGCTATTCGAGCCCCACAATTAAGGTAGAGGGGCCCTAGGGTGTTATTGGAAGGAGAATGGAGAGTATGAGGCAAGAATTTAGGAGTTGTAGGACTAGAAGACGATTCGCCGTGGCTAAAATAGAGTTAGCCACGGTCAATAGAGGCAAATTCACTCAGGGAGAGTCCAGAGAGAAATTTGCCACATCGAAATGAGTAATTAGTCACGGTGAAATGTGAGAGGCTAAACTGGGATTCATCCAGAGGAAAATTCACCGCGGTGAAAGGGGTAATTGGCCACGGCGAACTTTTGTGAAAATGTCCCAGGAGTTCTAGAGAGGAATTAGCTGCGGCTAACAAGGGAATTGGCCGTAGCCAATAGCGAGAGGCGAGAGAGGTAAGTTCAAGAGGCTTCTTCACCGTGGTGCCAAGTAGGTTAGCCACAATGAAGGTCTAACTCACTACGAAGTAGTGATGAAGAAAGGAGTGAAACCGAGAGGAATTGGCCGAGGCGAACATTCTGAAACACTTATATTAATGAGGAAACCTTGGTTTTTCATATGGTAATGTCAATGAATGATTTAGAGATCTTGGGATGAGTTATAATTGATGGGTAATTGAATCAAAGGCTTATAAATAAATGTTTATTTCCCTTATGTACATAAGTGCTTATAATTATATGGTTGATGACTCTAATAACATTAAGGTTCAAATTTCCTCGCATTTTTATAATGCAATTGGTCGTAATACCTTGTAACCCCAACCTATGATTATTAATCACATATTTAACCTTAATTACAATGATTAGAAGTTAGGGTCATCACAACTCATCTTCTTCTACATGAATTTCACTATGTCTGATTATAGCCTTTATGATCACCCGGTTAAAGATGACTTTTGACTATGCCCAAAATAGTATTTTTTTCATATTGGAAACTATGGTGATCTTAAGTCTAAGGGCTCAGTGACATAGTTATACATAAGATACACTTATGACTTAATTCATGTAGCTATCTTATAATGAGTTGATCTAGCATCTTGTTCCCTAACAAGTGCTTATGATTTTGATTCGTATCTATATACATGATTAACATATAATCATCAATCAAAATCATACTAGTCTTAGTTCATCATCATTCCCACAATGATGATCGAGTAGAGATATTTAGGATAATTAATATGATTTATCCAATGATATTATTATATAGAACATGCAAAAAATATAATAATATAATAAAAGAAACCTTTCATTTCTTAATAAAGTACAATGTTTGCAATACAATGATTGGCCTAGGGTACAATCTCTAACACACTCATGCATGCATTTGTAAGACTTGGTTTGCCTACTTTATGTAGGATTGAAAAAGAGATGAGCTATTGGAATTCTTTGAATCTCACTCCCTCCTTTCCAATATTCTAACATGCTAAGTGGACCAAGAGAACAAGGTTATGGGAGCTAACAAATTAGAAGATGAAAGTATGACATCAATGTAACAACCAGAAAAAAAGAAAAGAAAAAGAAAGAAAAAAGCTGAAAATTTTTGAAATCCTAAAATTTTTTTAAGTCTGCTGGCTATAGTGAGAAATGGCCTAGCTATAGCGAATGTACCTGTTCGCTATAGCGAGAAATGGTCTAGCTATAGCGAGTGAGCCTATTTGTTATAGCGAAAATGTTACTAGCTATAGCGAGTGTGGGCATCCTATACAAAAACCAGGGACCTGCTCGTCGTAGTACGTGCCATAGCGAAAACAGGGGTCTGAAACTGATACGTGCTCGCTATAGTGAAGGTTAATTCTCGCTATAGCGAGGGTTAGTCCGAAAAAGCATAAAAAGTGAGAATCTGACTTCTTTAAACGTCCCAACTCATTCTTTCTCTTTTATTTGACCTAAGCTTTGACCAAAGGGGAGAAAAGAGGCATGGAGAGGGAGAGAGACCAAGAGAAGGAAGGAAGAAGAAAAGAAAGGTAAGCAAGCTTGAGATTTCCCTCTCCTTTCTTCTTAGCATCTTGTTCTTCTCTCTTTATGCTCTCTGTCTATGATTTTGCTTGTGAAATTCGTTAGGATTTAGCCATGGGTCAGAAGAGGGAAAGTGGGAAACTACTCTTGCATTTCTTTGCTTTCCTTGAGTAGAGCTTGAAAGTGAAGAAGAGGTGGTGAAATTCTAGAGAGAGGGAGGAAGTCTGACCTAGAATGAACAAGAAACCCTTGTGTTAAGTTGAGAAATGCAAAGAACTAGGAGAAGGGCTAGTAAAGTTTAAGAAGGGAAGAAGTAGGGCTTTAATCTCCTAGCCTTGTGAAGGTTTATTTGCATGAGAGTAATTACATGCTCTTGATTGTGTCTAGGCTCAAGTGAAGCACCTCCATCAAGGTGTGATTGTGAAACCAAGAAGGGAGAAGAGAAATTGAAAGGGAAGGCTTGTGTTGGCTCAAAAGGTAGCTCTCTACTCTTTCTTGTTGCATTCTTATATGTAATAGTCATTGTATGCTTGTGTTTATACTCATTGTGTGAGACATGCCATATGTTATTGCCATGATGCATTGGTACCAATATGCTTATGTGTTGGATTGTGAGAATTGCTCGGATAAGGTAATGCCAAAAGTCCCTTGAGATGGGTGAGGTAGAGCCGAAAGTCCCTAAGGCTGGGTGAGACAAGGCCAAAAGTCTTATAACAGAGTGAGGCCAAGTTTAAAGTCCTTAAAATCGGGTGAGGCCATCCAAAAGTCCCTAAAATCAGGTGAGGCTAAACCAAAAGTCCCTAGAGCTCATTCTTGGCATTGTTATCATTTTCATAGCATGTACAACATGTATTGTATGATTGTGAATGGTTATATGCTTATTTACATGCTTGACTTGTTATATGCCTTGATTTCTTCCTTGAATGAGTGTATGAGCTATGGAGATTCCATGAATCTCACCCCTTCCCCCTCGCATCTTAACATGCTAAGTGGAGCTCAAGGAGAATCAAGTGCACACCAAGGAGCCTAGAAGCATGTTTAGCTAGATGTTAGCTTATTTTGGTTCTTTTGATGTAAAGTGGTGCCAAAATGAATATACACCTACTATTTTTTAGATTTAAATATTGTAGCAAGTGTAAATGTATAGAAATATGATATACAAACTATGTAGAGAGCCAAAGTAATGAAAATGTGGGTTTTGCCCTTTTTGTGGATGGTATGTGATAGTGTATTTTGGCCTGTAGCATAGTGAGTTTGAAATGTATGATGATTTGGACCACTTGGATATTTCATATATGCTATGTTCATGCTTTTAAACTTGTCTATGAGTTGTGAGAACATGTGGGAGGCCATTTGGATCTACTTTGAAC
Source organism: Erythrophleum fordii (assembly GCA_032878935.1). Taxonomy (NCBI): domain Eukaryota; kingdom Viridiplantae; phylum Streptophyta; class Magnoliopsida; order Fabales; family Fabaceae; genus Erythrophleum; species Erythrophleum fordii. Next base: position 29,581,914 of record JAVQMF010000047.1, on the reverse strand, counting down.
CGTTTTGGGTGCCAAAACCGCCAAATTTGTGAGCTCAATCAAAGTATGACCAAATGAGCTCTTCTTGATATGAAATTTGGCATACCTCTAGTATTTGTAGAGAGATTCTTGGGAAGCTAAAGTGGGTAATATTTGGAGGTCTAGGGAATATTTGGTGAATTTTTGAAATTGGAAAAATTTGATGGTTTGGTCATGGTGCTGTGTCATTAGCCCGAAAAGAAATCCATGCCATTCATAGACCAAATCGATTCCAAATGTCATGAAATTTTATAGACATAAACTAGATGATCATAGAGACCTATAACAACTAGAATTACCTAAATTGGAGGTCTGTAGAGAGAGAACGAACAATCTGAAGTTCTATATCAATATCAGGAAAGCCATCCGACCTCCGTTACTGTTCGATCAGTGTTTGAGGTCTAAGGGCTACTAAACTAATTTGAACTTATTTTTTTCCTCTAGTTAACGTCTGTAGCTTTCCAAATTGTTATAGGTTTCCCAGATTAGAATTTTTTTTATTTAGTTATGAATTTTCGAATTTCATGACAGTAAGCTGCACCAGAAACAGGGACAGCCGGACCTCTGTCTCATTTTCGATGTCAAACATGGTCCAAACGCTAAGATTGTAGTTGGAAAGTATTTTTAGTGTAATTTTAACACTTATAGATTTCTAGAAAGCTAGGGTTTTCTAGATTCTCATTTTTCTATAATTAGTTATGATTTTCCAAATTAGAGCAAAAAATTTGACTTTTGGGCCCATGTGAGAAATTGCATTTTCTTGGTTTTTGGCTTCATATCCGTAGTTTTTGGCTTGTTTTATAATATGTATGAGTTGTATACAGGGAGTTTGAGTAGAAAATGTGAATGATGGGTTCACAGGACCCACGGGGCAAAGATAAGTGTTTGAAATCCTATTTTATAGTAAGAAAATGCCACGGTTTGTACTGGTTCTTTGGAAATCATCTGGAATCGAACCCAGAGGGAGGCTAGATGGAGTTAATATATTATGGTGTTATATTTTTGGTATCAGAGCAAAGGTTCAGGCACTTTTGCTCAATGATAGGCTCTTGAATGATGTGATTTGCTTGTGTTTGGTGCGAATGGTCATGGAAGTGGTAGCATCCATATGCATATGTGCTTGTGATATTATTGTGAACTGAGGGTTGCTACTCCTTTTCAGACATGGTTGAGACTAGATGGAGCAGGGGTAGAGGCAGACCACCCAGGGCTAGAGAGCTGAGCCAGAGGTTCCTGTTGGGCCTGAAGATCCTCTGCGGGCCATCATAGAGAGGCTTGACCGGTATGAGGCCATGATAGGCCAGCACCAAGAGATACTGGAACAGTAGAGGTACATTGCCTAGCAACAGTATGATATGATCATGCATTTACAAGATGCCCTGGCCAGGCAAGAAGAAGCCAGGAGAGAAGCCCCTGTACCTCAACCATGCACATCCAGCATTCCACCTGCACCTCCCCAGAAGCCTGCTGTTCCTCAGACCCAGACGCCTATCCAGAAAGTGTTAAAGCAGTTTAGGCAGAATAATCCACCCTCGTTTGACGAGGAGTTGGATGCGAATAAGGCGGAGGCTTGGGTTATGTAGCTAAAGAAAATATTCTTGGTAATAGATTGTAGCATCGAGCAAAAAGCTCAGCTAGCCACTTTCATGTTACAAAAGGAAGCTGATAGATGGTGGTATAGCACGAAACCCCTGGTGGAGGCCAAGAATATACAAATAACTTGGGAAAGCTTCTTGGTCGAGTTTTATGAGAAATATTTCCCTAGTTCGGTGAGGAAGAAGAAAGAGATGGAATTTATGGGCTTGAGACGAACAGATGAGATGACTGTGGCCCAATATGTGGCCAAGTTCATTGAGTTGTCTCAGATTCCTCTTATCTCTAGAGGCATGATGATGAACCCTAGAGATGTGAGCAATTTGAGACTGGGTTGAAGCCCTTGATTAGTGATAGAATAACTCTACAGCGAATCAGGAAGTTCAATACCTTTGTAGAGGTCAGCAGGGTGATTGAGACTAACCTACAAGCTATCATGCCTGCTGCGACTACAGCTAGTCAGAAGAGGGTTTCGATTTTGAAAAGGCTGAAACCAGAAGAGGGCTCTAGTTTGACACCTGGCACCAAGAGGAGAGGCAAGGGGCCGTGGAATAGAAGGCCACAGCGAGGTATGCCACCTCCTTAGAGCCAGTCATCCTTTCAGCAGTCTCCGGTGACATGTTTCAAGTGTGGGAAGCCGGGGTACATTGCTAGAAACTGTCCTCAGATAGATACAACGCCTCCTCCTAGGCCACAGACCCAGGGCCGAGTGTTCGCTCTCACTCAGCAGGAAGCCAGTGCATCTCCCAGTTTGATCCGAGGTACAATGATAGTGCTTTCCTATAGTTGCTATGTTTGATTTAGGTGCTAGTCACTCGTTTATGTCCTATGATTGTGTGAGGCAATTAGGTCTGGTCATTAGTGTCTTGCCATTTGACTTGTCTGTCACTACACCCACTGGAGGCCACGTGGTTACTTCCTATACTTGCTTAAATGTCACTGTTCAATTTAACTATTGTCATACCACTATTGATTTGATCTATATGCCCTTCCATGATATTGATTTGATTATTGGTATGAACTGGTTGGTTGCGAATAATGTCATACTTGATTGTGAACACCGAACCATTTCCCTACCTGCTTGTGGGACCATACCTAGGGTAGGAGCTGAGTTATCATTTATGACTACTGCCCAGGCTGAGAGATATTTAGAGTGTGGATGTCAAGGGTTTCTAGTCTTTTTCTCTATTCAGGTTGAGGTAGAAGAAGGGATAGAGGAGATCCCAGTTGTCAGGGAATTCCCGGAGGTTTTCCCTAAAGAGTTTGACTTTAGTGGCCTATCCCCTGAGAGAGAATTAGAGTTCCTTATAGACATAGTTCTTGGGGCTGGACCGGTGTCCAAAGCTCCTTACAGGATGGCTCTCGCCGAGCTTGCTGAGTTGAAAGAGCAGATACAGGAATTGTTAGAGAAAGGGTTTATCTGCCTTAGTGTCTCACCTTAGGGAGCTCTAGTGTTATTTGTGAAATAGAAGGATGGTAGCTTACGTTTGTGTATATATTACAAAGAGTTGAATAAAGTTACCATCAAGAATAAATATCCTTTCCCTAGAATTGATGATTTGTTGGATAGTTGGCTGGGGCATCTGTGTTTTCCAAGATAGATCTTAGATCTGGGTACTACCAGTTGAGAGTGAGAACTGAAGACGTCTCCAAGACGACTTTCAGAGTGAGATATGGGCACTATGAGTTCCTTGTTATGCCATTCAGGTTGACATATGCGCGTTGTGTTCATGGATTACATGAACAGGGTATTCAGACTGTATCTATATCAGTTTGTGGTGCTCTTCATTGGTGATATTTTAGTGTACTCCAGATCCTTTGAGGAGCACGAGGGCATTTGAGATTAGTCCTAGACACCTTGAGAGAGAAAAAGTTGTATGCCAAACTTAGTAAATGTGAGTTTTGGCTGACCGAGGTGAGATTCTTAGGTCATGTGATCTCACGAGATGGGGTCGCGGTTGATCCCCATAAAGTTAAGGCTGTGTTACAGTGGGATAGACCTAGAATGATCACCGAGGTTAGGAGTTTCCTAGGTTTGGCAGGATATTAAAGACGATTTATTCAGGGCTTTTCTCAAATGGCCTTGCCACTGACGAGGCTAACTAGGAAAAAGACACCTTTTGTGTGGGATGATAGATGTGAGAAGAGTTTCCAAGAGTTGAAACTCTGTCTGACCACTACCCCTGTACTGATTATCCCTTACCTTAGTGAGCCATTTGTGGTTTATTATGATGCTTCGGGCAAAGGATTAGGATGTGTGTTGATGCAACAGGGTCAAGTAGTGGCATATGCCTCTAGGCAGTTGAGGCCTCATGAGGAGAATTATCCCACGCATGACCTGGAGTTAGCCGCCATAGTGTTTGCTCTTAATATTTGGAGACACTATCTGTATAGTGCTACCATAGAGATCTATAGTGACCACAAGAGTCTAAAATACCTGTTTGACCAGAAAGAACTCAAAATGAGACAGAGGAGATGGATGGAATTCTTGAAAGACTATGATTATGTGTTGAAATATCATCTGGGCAAGGCCAATGTGGTGGCGGATGCCCTGAGTAGAAAAACCATCCATATAGCCCATATGATGATTAGGGAGTAGGAGCTCCTAGAGAAGTTTAGAAACTTGAACCTCTCTTGTCAGGTGGTATCGGGTAAATTGTATCTGAGTAAAACCCGAGTTGAGAATATATTGAGAACCCAAATCTTAGATGCCCAGAGGGAGGATGAATTCCTAAAACGGATCAAGAATAAGATTTCCCAAGGTAAGACCTCAGATTTCAAGGTGTCTAAGGATGGTATGATAGTATATCGAGATCGAATCTATGTGCCTAGTCAGAATGAGTTGAGAGAAAGCATTTTAGAAGAGGCACATAAGAGTAAGTATGCTATCCACCCAGGTGCCACCAAGATGTATCAGGATTTGAAAAGAATTTTCTGTTGGCCAGGGATAAAGAATGATATGACGGATTATGTGGCTAGATGCCTAGTGTGTCTGAGGGTAAAGATAGAACATCAAAGGCCGACTGGGTTATTGCAACCTCTAGATATCCCTTAGTGGAAGTGGGATAGTATAGCCATGGACTTTGTTATGGGGTTACCCAGGACATCCTCTGGACACGATGCTATTTGGGTAGTTGTGGATAGACTGACGAAGTCTGCACACTTTTTAGCTATCAGGGCTACTCATACACTGGATAGATTAGCCCAATTGTACATCAGAGAGATAGTGCAACTTCATGGAGTACCCAGTAGTATAGTTTCGGATAGAGACCCCAGGTTCACATCGAACTTTTAGAGGTCATTGCAATATGCTTTAGGGACCAGGTTGCAGTTTAGCACTGCATATCCCCCCCAAATAGATGGTCAGACTGAAAAGACCATCCAGACATTGGAAGACATGTTGAGGGCATGCGTGTTAGAAATGAGGGGTAACTGGGATGCGTATTTACTGTTAGCAGAGTTTACGTATAATAACAGTTACCATTCCAGTATTCAGATGGCCCTTTATGAGGCTTTGTATGGGAGAAAGTACAGATCCCCTCTGTGTTGGGTTGAGCTAGGTGAGAGGAGTATGATAGGACCTGAGATTGTGGACCAGACCACCCAAAAAATAGAATTGATTAGAAAGAGATCCTCACGGCCAGAGTAGGCAGAAGAGCTATGCTGATAAGCGAAGGAGGCCATTAGAGTTTGAGATTGGAGACCATGTGTTCATTCGAGTATCTCCAGTGATGAGAGTAGGTCGGTCAATGAGGGTAAGGAAGCTCAGTCCTAGGTATATTGGTCCATTTGAAATCCTTGAGAAAATTGGACCCGTGGCTTATCGAATAGCCTTACCTCCTAACCTAGCCCAAATCCACAGTGTTTTTCATGTCTCCCAGTTGAAAAAGTATTTACCAGATCCCTCACATGTCATAGAATATGAGTATGTGCAATTGCAGGAAGAACTTTCCTATGTAGTGAGACAGGAGAGAATTGTGGATGCTAAGCTGAAACAATTGAGAAGAAAGAACATTCCTCTGGTGAAAGTGATCTGGAGAGGTCTGACATTTGAGGAAGCATCCTGGGAATTGGAGGATGAAATGAGGAAAAAATATCTAGAGTTATTCTCTTGAGATAAGTCTTTAAATTTCGAGGACGAAATTTCATTTAAGAGGGGTAGAAATGTAACAACCAGAAAAAAGAAAAGAAAAAGAAAGAAGAAAGCTGAAAATTTTCAAAATCTTGAAATTTTTCTAAGTTTGCTGGTTATAACGAGAAATGGCCTAGCTATAGCGAATGTACCTGTTCGCTATAGCGAGAAATGGTCTAGCTATAGCGAGTGAGCCTGTTCGCTATAGCGAAAATGTTTCTACTTATAGTGAGTGCGGGCATCCCATACAAAAACCAGGGAGCTACTCGCCGTAGCACGAGCCATAACAAAAACGGGGGTCTGGAACTGATACGTGCTCGTCGTAGCGAAGGTTAATTCTCGCTATAGCGAGGGTTAGTCTGAAAAAGCGTAAAAAGTGAGAATTTGACTTCTTTAAATGTCCCAACTCATTCTTTCTCTTCTATCTGACCTAAGCTTCGACCAAAGGGGAGAAAAGAGGCATAGAGAGGGAGAGAGACCAAGAGAAGGAAGGAAGAAGAAAAGAAAGGTAAGCAAGCTTGAGATTTCCCTCTCCTTTCTTCTTAGCATCTTGTTCTTCTCTCTTTATCCTCTCTTTCTATGGTTTTGCTTGTGAAATTCGTTAGGATTTAGGCATGGGTCAGAAGAAGGAAAGTGAGAAACCACACTTGCATTTCTTTGCTTTCCTTGAGTAGAGCTTGAGAGTGAAGAAGAGGTGGTGAAATTCTAGAGAGAGGGAGGAAGTCTGACCTAGAATGAACAAGAAACCCTTGTGTTAAGTTGAGAAATGCAAAGAACTAGGAGAAGGGCTAGTAAAGTTTAAGAAGGGAAGAAGTAGGGCTTTAATCTCCTAGCCTTGTGAAGGTTTATTTGCATGAGAGTAATTCCATGCTCTTGATTGTGTCTAGGCTCAAGTGAAGCACCTCCATCAAGGTGTGATTGTGAAACCAAGAAGGGAGAAGAGAAATTGAAAGGGAAGGCTTGTGTTGGCTCAAAAGGTAGCTCTCTACTCTTTCTTGTTGCATTCTTGGATGTAATAGTCATTGTATGCTTGTGTTTATACTCATTGTGTGAGACATGCCATATGTTATTGTCATGATGCATTGGTACCAATATGCTTATGTGTTGGATTGTGAGAATTGCTCGGGTGAGGTAGTGTCAAAAGTCCCTTGAGATGGGTGAAGTAGAGCCGAAAGTCCCTGAGGCTGGGTGAGACAAGGCTAAAAGTCCCTAAAATCGGGTGAGGCCATCCAAAAGTCCCTAAAATCAGGTGAGGCTAAACCAAAAGTCCCTAGAGCTCATTCTTGGCATTGTTATCATTTTCATGGCATGTACAATATGTATTGTATGATTGTGAATGGTTAGATGCTTATTTACATGCTTGACTTGTTATATGCCTTGATTGCTTCCTTGAATAAGTGCATGAGCTACTGAGATTCCATGAATCTCACCCCTTCCCCCTCCCATCTTAACATGCTAGGTGGAGCTCAAGGAGAATCTAGTGTACACCAAGGAGCCTAGAAGCATATTTAGCTAGATGTTAGCTTATTTTGGTTCTTTTGATATAAAGTGGTGCCAAAATGAATATGCACATACTATTTTTTAGATGTAAATGTTGTAGCAAGTGTAAATGTATGAAAATATGATGTACAAACTATGTAGAGAGCCAAAGTAATGAAAATGTGGGTTTTGCCCTTTTTGTGGATGGTATGTGATAGTGTATTTTGGCCCGTAGCATAGTGAGTTTGAAATGTATGGTGATTTGGACCACTTGGATATTTTATATATGCTATGTTCATGCTTTTAAACTTGTCCATGAGGTGTGAGACACATGTGGGAGGCCATTTGGACCCACTTTGAACCGTTTTGGGTGCCAAAACCGCCAAATTTGTGAGCTACATCAAAGTATGACCAAATGAGCTCTTATTGATATGAAATTTGGCATGCCTCTAGAGTTTGTAGAGAGATTCTTGGGAAGCTAAATTGGGTAATATTTGGAGGTTTAGGAAATATTTGGTGAATTTTTGAAATTGGGAAAATTTGATGGTTTGGTCATGGTGCTGTGTCATTAGCCCGAAAAGAAATCCATGCCATTCATAGATTAAATGGAGTCCAAATGTCATCAAATTTTATAAACATAAACTAGGCAATCATAGTGACCTACACCAGCTGGAATCACCTAAACGGAGGTCTGTAGAGAGAGAACGAACTGTCTGAAGTTCTTTATCAGTATCAGGGAAGCCATCCGACCTCTGTTACTGTTCCATCCGTTTTCGAGGTCTAAGGCTACTAAACTAATCTGGACTTATTTTTTTCCTCTATTTAACGTCTGTAGCTTTTCAAATTGGTATAGTTTTCTTAGATTGGAGTTTTTTGGATTTAGTTATGAATTTTCAAAATTCATGATAGTAAGCTACACCAGAAACATGGACAGCCGGACCTCTGTCTCATTTTCGATGTCAAACATGGTCCAAACGCTGAGATTGTGGTTAGGAAGTATTTTTAGTGTAATTTTAACGCTTAGAGCTTTCTAGAAAGATAGGGTTTGCTAGATTCTCATTTTTCTATAATTAGTTATAATTTTCCAAAGTTAGAGCCAAAAATTTGACTTTTGGGCCCATGTGAGAAATTGCATTTTCTTGGTTTTTGGCTTCATGTCCGTGGTTTATGGCTTATTTTATGATATGTATGAGTCGTATATAGGGAGTTTGAGTAGAGAATATGAATAATGGATTCACAGGACCCACAGGGCAAAGATGAGTGTTTGAAACCCCGTTTTATAGTATGAAAATGCCACGGTTTGTACTGGTTCTTTGGAAATCATCTGGAATCGAACCCAGAGGGAGGCTAGATGGAGTTAATATATTATGGTGTTACAATCAAGGTGCATGGATTTTGCTTCTTTATGGCCATATGAGTGGCAAATATTGTAATCTATTATTGTATATGACCTATGACCCCATGAACATATGTAATTATGCTAATGTATCATGCACAAATGAGAATTTATATTATGTGAATGTTATAATGCAAATTGGACATAGAATGGTAAGACTAGCATTATGGAAATTGGTGTATGGCATGGGATGAGAGTGTGAGCTTCCAAATTCTAGGTTTATGCACCTTTAAGACAAGTTCAAAATGTCATTTTGGTGCAATCCCACATGCTCAAGTGGCCACACAAGCTTAGGAAGCAAATTTGGACACTTTGATGCTAGTTGAGACTATAAAAATGACCAAACTGGAACCCTATAGCACAAATTAACCAAATGGATGAATCTTCCCATGCAATTTGGGAGATAGGTAGAGCTCATTGAGACCTTTTTAGGAAGTTAAAGTGCAAAAAAATTAGAGCTCTACAGAATTAATTATGAATTTTTAAAGTTAGGATTTTTCTACTATTCTGGTACATATACTGGTCATATGCTTAGTTTTGTTTTCTATATCATCCAATAGCCAAATGGTGTCCAATGCTTATGAAATTTTACATGCCTAAACTGGAGGTTATAATCTTTCTGTGGTCACCAAGATCACCTCATTTGGACGTTTGAACAAAGAGTTATGAATTTTTGAAATTTACTATCAGTACTAATAGCTCTACCAGACCTCTAGTACTATTCTATCATAATTCAATTCCTAAATGGGCTTTTCATGGTTTATAGATATTTGTACCTTGGAGTTAACATCTGTATCTTCTTAAATTGACTAAATTTGTATTAATTGGATTTTTTTGGAATTAGTTATGAATTTGCAAAGTTTATAACAGTAAGTGTGATAGTAGCCTAGGTAGTTGAGACCTTGGGTGCTTTTTGAATGTCAAACATCCTCGACTTGATGTTTCCTGACTTGGAATTATTTTTAACATAAAGTAGACATATATGGATTTCTATAATGGTAAAGACTATATGATTACAATATTTCTAGAATTAGTTACCAGTTTTCAAAATTTATGACAGAAAACATGCAATTCTGGCCAAGGCTACACTATGGAATTTTTTAGGCCACTTTTGGTAATGGATTTGAGTTGTATCTATGTAATTAAATATGAGAATGTGATACATGAGTCCATATGGCTCACAGGACTTTGAAAGAAAAATTTATGCATAACGCAATGCAAGAAAACTCAATATTTTAATGCCATTTTTCTTGTTTCCCTATGTAATGCTTGGCATGAGACTTAAAATTAGCATGAGGTAAAATTAGAAATCTATAGTGTTACATTTATTGGTATCAAAGAAAAGTTTTAGACTCTTTCAAATTAGATTTGGATTGAGGATGTAGCAATAGGGTTATGTAAAGGGCTTGTATAGATATGTAAAGCCTTATATAAGACATTTTGGGGGTGTGAAGATAGTTTGTAGTTATGTTTATGATAAGTAAGTTTTAGAATGGTCTTGGAGTAGAAAGTAAACATCGAGAAAGGTTGGTCTCTAGAATAGCTTGAACACAGCTAAGGGATTCGACGTCTAGAACTCTATAAGATAGGATAAATTGTCGTGGTCAATAGCAACCCTTAGATATGAATGATGAGAAATGATCATGTTTATATGAAGAGGTTTGTGATAAACATGATTTTTTATACATTTCATTCTCCTTATCTTAGACATTTTAAGGATCAAATATGGCTCTAAGACTTTAATTAGATAAGAATTTATCTTAATAGCCATTTCAACACTCAAGGAATTTATTTACAAAATTCTTGAATTTTAATGCATACTTTTCTTCTAAATAATTTTATAAATTTTTCCTACTTAATTTTTCTTATTTTTTGTGTGCAGAATTTCAGTGGGCAATTAAAGCTTGAATGGTAAACTGATTTGGAGAAGATATGAGCTTCAAACACCATGCAATTCTGACATGGTTGGAACAAAGAAGAGACAACATAATGAATAGAGCTGCATAAAGGGAAGCTATAGGAGAATATAAGCTGGAAAGAACATGGAAAAGTCTAGAACAGTAACAAGAGATGAAAATAAGCTTTAAAAGAGACATGAGCAGAAAACCACGTGAAGTATGAAGTAGAGAAAAAGAAGAAGAAGCCACAAGTTGAAAGAGAATTCGGTGATGGGCAGAAGGTGCAAGTGAGAAAACACGAAAGAGGAACAGTTGTGACGACCCTAATTTCTAATCTCGATAATTAAGGTTAACCACATGATTAATAATCATAAGTTGGGGTTACAAGGCATTATGACCAATTACATTATGAAAATACGGGAAAATTTGAACCATAATATGATTAGAGTCATCAATCATACAATTACAAGCACTTATATTCGTAAGGGAAACAAACATTTATTTATAAGCCTTTGATTCTATTACTCATAAATTATAACTCATCCCAATGTCTCTAAATCATCCCTTGAGATTACCATATGAAAAACCAAGGTTTCCTAGGTATTATAAGTGTTTTACCATGTTCGCCGCGGCCAATTCCCTTATGTTTTATCCCTTTCTTCATCACTAGTTTCGCCGCCGCGAGTTGGACGCCGCCGCGAAGAAGCCTCCTGGAACTTCCTCGCTCGCCTCCCAATATTGGCCATGGCCAATAACTCCTTTTGCCGTGGCCAATTCCTCTCTGCAATGCCTGGCTCATATTTGCACAATTTTGCTGCGGCCAATTTCCCTCTGGACGACTCCCAATTTTGCCTCTCGCATTTTGCCGCGGCTAATTCCTTTCTAGCACTCTCCCTGGGCAACTTCGCCTTTATTGGCTATGACCAACTCCATTTTAGCCGCAGCAAAGTGCCTTCTAGTCCTATACTCCGAAAATCTAGTCTCATACTTTCCACTATTTCTTCATTAATACCCTAGGGCCCCTCTACATTCATTGTGGGGCTCAAATATCCTTCATTAGCCTAATTTATCCAGCTAATCTATCCTTACTAGTTCAAGACTCAAGGGTCAATTTCTTTCTTCTAATTACCCTATATCGGCAAGTCCATATATCAGCAAGTTTGTAAAATAACAATAACATGAGTTCACAAACTATCAGTAGCTATCACTTGATACCCAATCAATGGGGGTTCATAGCAATATGTCAAGATTACATTTCCAATAACAAGCTATATCAGAGTTCAACAAGGCTCATAGCAGATATCATAAATCCATACATCAAATACCAATTTTAAGTAAGGCCTGCTCCTCAATAGTACACATTATATTATAAAAATACAGACTCCTACACTTGGCAATACAGATACATGATGATGCTATACAAGACTTAACAAAATTAGCATCTACTCTATTCTACTCAGACCAAGTGTAGCTCCCCCACACCGGGCCTCAGCTCATAGATGTTCATCCACTTGCTTACCCTTATCCTTACCCGAAGCACTTTCACTTGAAATGTTTAACCCATGAAATGGGGTGAGATATAAATTTCAGTAACCAAGGTAATTCCATCATATAATCCAGTTTAATTAACAATATCCATGAATCAAAATCATATCAGTCATCTCAACAAATGAAACAATTAGGCTATCACGATTACTAGCAATCATATTTTAACATGTTAAAGGCCATTAACACAAGGAGAGGCCCGTCCACGGCACCTACTCCCCATTGAGCACAACCAGGGCTCAGTGCATCTGGGGTTTGATAATAACCCGGTGCCCCATCGAAGCACATGCATTGGTGGCAGCCGCACTACAGCTCCACCATAGATTCACAAAGTCCAATCATCATACAATAGATAGCCAACCAATTCATTCAACATTTCAAATCATTCATATACAGCAAGTATGAAATTTAAACCGACATATGCATGGAATTAATGTAAACCCCGGTTACCTCACTTGTAGACAAATTTGCAATAGCCACCAATGGTATAGAGTCTCCCTATAATCATAGCATCAGATAATTACTACTCTAATTCATCATTAACAATTACAACAAGTACCTAAGGAATTTAAATGCTACTAACTACCTAAAAAACACTTACCCAGCCACTAAATCCTAAATTCAAATTAAAGTATCCTTTACCAGAAATCTCAATATTCCACCCAAAATCCTAAGCAAATTCGTACAAAATTAATACCCATATTATAAATCAGCTATGGGGGTCTCAAATTAGCAAAGAAAGCATCAAAATGGAGGGTTTAAACTCACCTAATGTCAGCCCTAACCTCAACCTACGAATTTCACCAAGAAAATCCCAAATAACCACATTTAAGATTTTGGGTAGGGTGAAAACACTCCAAATGAAAAACTAATCAGACCAAATTAAAGAGAAAGATGAGGGGATTAAGTTATATAACTATTACCTTAGCTAAATCTTGCTCCAAATGTGAGAAAATACAGAATTCTTACCCCCAACCCTAGCCTCCTTCTCAACCTCCGAATTTTGCTTCTTGAGTTTCAGGAAATGAGAAAGTGGCTGAAGCATTAGGGTTTTAGGTAGGTTTAAGTTGGGTCAAAGATGGGTCATGGGTTGCTCCAAGGTCCAACTCCAAATGGGCTTCAAATTTTTAGCTTGTTGGGCCAGTTTTAAAGTGTTGGGCTACTGAAGTTTAATTAGGTTTGGGCCAAGTTTGAAGGGCTCAGGGGTTTGGGTCTGCACAAGGGTAATTGGGCCTCTTATAAGAGTCTATACAAAGTGGATCTTGGGCCTCTATCACATTAAATTAAATTGGGCTTGCACTTAACTCATTGGGCCTCCATTAGCCTCTTATCATGATTTATTAATTTGGGCCTAGATGAGGTTTCTATCCTAATTAATTCTCAAACCCATATTAATAATTTATCTCTCTAAAATTTTTATTCACTAACTTGCCCAATTATCCTCTATTAATTATTCTTAATTACTTTAAATCCATGATTAACACCTTAATTAATTTTGGGGTGTTACAACAGCCACATGAAGAATGAGAAGAAGAAACACGAGCTAGAGAAGAGAAATGAATGAAGGAGAATGAAGGTGAAGCCAAGTTAGAGAATGTAATCACAAGCTAAGAAAGAATGTTACAAGGCATGGGTTTCACGCATGGCTCCACATTGCATCACGTCTAGCCCATCCATGAAGAAGTTAATGTGGGAATGCTACTGAAAAAGAGAAGAGAACCAACTTAGCAGAGCATAGGTAGCAGCACGAAATAGAGGAAGAAAGCTACAGGTTAGAGTGAAGAAGCTCTCATCGCATGCATATGATACAGTATCTGCATGAAGCATGAAGGGCTGCCAAACACTCACATGTAGAAATGAAGGATGCATGAGCTGAAAAGAAAAAGCTATAGGTAGGGGAGTTGGCTGAATCAAAATGCGAAGAAGGAGGAATCACGTAGAAGCTTGGGCAGACAAAGAAGAAGTATGCATATGGAAGTCACGTGAGAAAGCTACGAAAGAAGCAATACAACCAGAACAAAAGAGATCATATAGGTTAGAGTAGGAAAAAAATAAAAAAAATGGAGCTCATGTGGAATATTATAAAGCAAATAAAATGAAAACCAAACTTTTACACTCATGAAGGTTCTACATGAAGTTGACATGGAAAATGCATCAGGAGAACACATGAATTTGGTTGGGAAATGAATAGCATGTGAAAAATAAACAAGGCACGTGAGGAAGGGCTGAGCGAGGGTAGAGGCAAAAATCAATCATCCATGACATCATTTATTCACCACATCCAGAAACACACTCATCCACCACGTCATTCATGCCCCCATTGTCCATTCACTCCGTCATTCCATTCGCATACCCTTTGTCCACACTTTGTCCAGCAGCCCTCATCCTCCATTGCCACTCCATTCAACCTCTAATGAAGCTCTAATTCCATTTGTGGCTAGCTAAGAGGAAGGCTCTCAAGTTGAAGCTTGAATCCATGGAGAAGAACTTAAAATTTTAGCTAAGATTTCCATAATTTCCTACACTTTTTCTTTTTCTTGTACAAGCTTGGTTAAGTTGTATTTGATTAGGAATTTGTGTAATTATAATTAGTGGCTGGTTAGACACTAATTAGGATATTTTTTGATTGATTATTTGATTGAATTAGTGCTAGATTTTCAATTTCCTACAATTATCCATGTATGTAGTCAAGGTGTTTGATGAAATGCATGTGAAAGATTGAGTGTTTAATTGTCTAATTTGAGGATCCATTGGAGTTTAATTAGTTAATTAAATCTCCTATGGTGTTAGTTCAGAGACTAATTCATCAATTAATCATTCAATTTAATTGTTCATAGATCTTAATCACAAGAATTAGTAATTTAATGGGAGTTAAGGTCTCAATTAACACTAAGTTGCTAGTTTCTTGAATTTTGAGTGATAATTCAAGATCCCTTGTCAATGAACACAATTAAGGACTCTTAGACCAGAATTAATCACAATTGGATTAGGATAAGAATAGTGAATACCAAAGGACGAATCCAAAGCTAGTCATAAGTCCATCATTCATTCACAATTCATCCAATTAGGTAGAATTTAATAACTTTATTTCAATTTCATTTTACTCAATTTAATTAGATAAAAAACCCCCTAATTTAGATAGCTTTTAGGATCCTTTAACATTTAGAAAACCCAATTGAACATTGAATTTCAATTCCACAGGAGATGACCTAGGTTTTGCCACTAGCTATATATAATCCAACTCAGTTTTTGGCTAAATTCCAACGTTTGAGGCATTTTTTCAAAATTTTTAGTATTTTTTTAGGAATTTTTTTAAATTTTCTAGATTTAATTCTTTATTTTTTGTAAGTTCATTTTGTGCCATTGACATCTGTTTTAGAGTGTTTTTTATTGTTAGGTAAGTCTTTGCTGCATTGAATTTTTATTTTCTTGAGTTTGAGTTAATTTTAGTTATAATTTGCTAGTGGTTTTTTTTTTTGGTGAAATTGATTGAACTTCTCATTTTATTTGCTTTGAATGGATCCATATCATTATTCTAATCAAGGTGTTTATAATTCTTATACAAATGATGGGATTCTTAGGCAGTTGGATGATCTTAAGACAATGGTTCAAGGCCTTCTTGAACAACAAAGCCAACAATATCAACAAGTCCAACAACCATGCTACCAACCATACCATCATCCCTATGAAGTTCACACCAATTCCATTGAACCATACCATAATCTATATGAGATTCACCCAAATTACTACCATCATTATGAGCCATACCACAACTACCATAGGCAAGAGCTAGAATATCATCCTTAAAATTATCATGAAGGATACATGCAACAGGAGCCACAAAGGGAATTAAGTTGGGAAGAGAGAATGATGTAGCAATTGGAAGCCTTTAATCTTAAACACTAACAAATACATCAAATGGCCCAACAAGAAAATGAACGGTGGCATCTTGAAAGTCAACAAAGGCTTGACAACATTATGAAAGATTTGGGAATTCAAATGAATTAACCGACTTCAAGTGCTAATGAATTAATGGAAGAGAAAATTAGAAGGGAATGTATAGAGGAGGAAGAGTCTTATTCACTGGGTAATATCCTTCCATCTTTTAATACTTTGCAATTTATTGTAACTGAATCTCGTTTGCTTGATAGCACTGTGACTACTGATGCATATAATATTGTTGATTCTGAATTGCATGATGATGTTGTTGATGAGAAAATTATTGTTGAATCCCTAATTTGATTGATTGTGGTAACTCATTGAGCAAATTTGACACATTTGTTGATGTTCATGAATCCTTGTGTACTAATACACTTGGTATGTCTACACCTAGTTGTGACCATAGTGAACATTTCATTTCTGAACTTGTTAATGATAAATTTATTGAGTCTAGGGTAGTAGATAAGTGTGGGGGTGACTTAGAATGTGATGATCATGCTATTCCTAGTCTAGGATTAGTTGATAAGCTTATTGATGATGCATCTTCTGAGTTTAGGGACAGCATGCCATCTGGACCATTTGACATAGCTGATTTAAATGCATCTCTTGATTGTGTGTGTGCTGGATCCACTACATGTGATAGATGCTCACAAATTAATTCTTTCATTGAGACTAATGCGTTCCTCACATATACGATCAACATGATTCCTTACTAGCTTGTGATGATAAGACTAATGAAACCATAAATGTAGCATATGATGAGAATATAAATAGTGTAATTATTGTTGTTGTTGATAATTCATACTCTAATTTGAAATGCTTATGTGATGAATTGCATACATGTCCTATATGTGTTGAGATTAATGAGTTTCTGGAGTCTGATGAGTCTGTTGAATCCAAAGCATCCTTTCTTTGCACTGAATTTGTTGATAAGATTGATTCTACTGATCATACTAGTATTGATGAGGGCATGCATAGTGATACTGTTGATGTTGAAAATCCTATTGACGCTTGTGCTGTTATTGATACTAGTGAAAGACTAGATTTTGTTATTGATAATTATTTAGAATATTATAAGCCTACTAATGTCTCTTTGGTCAGGGAAGACACTGTTTCTCTTGTTGAGAGTCCATAACAGATTCCTAAAGTTGTTGAGCTAATTCCCAACAATCAATAAACTCTCCCAACTGAGGAAAAGCAACTGTCAAATACCTTGAACTTAAAGGGTTGTGAGAAGTTCCAATTAAATTTTTCTGTAGATGCAGTGACTCTTTCTGATGATAGTCCAATAGATTTTATTGGTTTTGATAGATATTTAGAGAGTCTAGAGTCTAGTGTTTTTAAATTTGATTTCAAATTTTCTTTCTTTAGTTTTAATTGTCCAAAATATGATTTTCCTTCTTTTCTTGTTTCTGAATATGCTGAAAATGACTTTCCTAGACTACTGATGGTTGAGGAAGTCCATGAGTTATCACTACATGATCAATCCAAATGCTTTAAAGTAGTGAGACTTAAATTTCTTGAATTGAGGAGGAATAAAGTTGTTTTAATTCTTGTTTTTGATACTTATGATTAGTTAGTCTTTGATAGAGTTCTTTGTAGCTTAGGATTTATTTTTCTTTTCTTTTCTACATTATAGTTTGTTTTGTTTCTGTTTTGTAGGTAATAAAAGCTTGCTAACCAGCTACAGAGGAATCTAAGCCTCCCTTGAGTTCTTCACTTCAAGTTCATACGGTTGTACACTCTCTTTTCACTCTTTATCTTATGTTGTTTATCTGTTTACTGGGCTATGTGCTGATATTGACGACAATGCAATATTTAAGTGTGGGGGGAGAGTCATTTCATTCCATCCATCTTTTCCTTGTTTTGAAAAAAAATTTGAAAAGTTTTTAGAAAAATTTTGAAAAATTGTGTGATGTTTTTAAAAAAAATTCTTGTGGAATTTACAAGTTGAGATGATTATAGCTTGGATTCACATAGACATGATAAGCAATGAATCTTGTGTCTTGATTCAAGTGAAGTGGCAATGAATTTGATTTCAATGAATTATTTGATGGTCATTAGCTGGTGAAGATTTGAGCCTTAATTGTTCGATTCTAGTGTGTATTCACCTATCTCTATTTTCACTCTAGAACTTGTCCTGATTCTTTGTTGAGACCACATTTGCACCTGCATGCATGAAAATGATAAGACATTCATTTCTTTTGTAGCTAGTTAGCCAAAAAGCCAACCTACATGCATTTTATCTATTGTTTAACCACTTTGAACCTTGATTTTATTTTCTTGTTTAACCATAGCCATTAAATATATTTCTCACCTTGTAGATGCCTTAGGGAGTTCAAGGAGCATTACATCTTAATTAGGATAGGTAAATGTGTGTCTTACATCCATTTAGGCCATGGTTATTAATAGTTAAGGACAATGTTCAAAATGCAAAGAAAAGAAGTAATAGAAAAGCAAAAGGAAAACAAAAGAAAAAAATGAAAAAGAAATGAAAAAAAAAAGAGAAAAGGAAGCAATTGAAAATCAAAAGAAAGAAATCTTTTTAATTAAGTTTATAGTTGCCTATACTTGTGGGAAATAAGGCCTTGAATGCACATTCCTCTCTATCCTAAATCTCCATTGATTGCTCTTGAGGTTCTAAGGTATCTATTTGTTTGTTTTTCTCCTTGTTTTTGCATCCATTTATTTCATTCCCTTACCGCATTACCACCCTAAATAAAAGTCCCTTGATTAGTGTCTTGCATTTGGCATGGGTGGTGGAGATTTAGAAGCTTGACAAGCTTATGGTAGTGAACTTTGATAGGTGGAACTTGAGCGAAACACATTACCTTGAACACTTGAGAGTTAAGAGTAAACACCAATCCATGTGAGGGGCTATGCATTTCAATTCATTCTTTTCAAATGAAATTGCCATAGAGCTTATTTCTTGATGCAAGTGAAGTTATTTTTACTATTGAAATGTTGAAGAGATGTGATCATTCTCTATCTTGTGATTTTTACTCTCATTTCCATTTTCATTTTCTACTTGCCATTCTACTAGCCAGGTGTTTTAATCCATTCTTTCATCTTAGATTTTGAGCATGCCCAAGAGTGCAAAGGTTTAAGCGTGGGGGAATTTGATAAACATGATTTTTTATACATTTCATTCTCCTTATCTTAGACATTTTAATGATCAAATATGGCTCTAAGACTTTAATTAGATAAGAATTTATCTTAATAGCCATTTCAACACTTAAGGAATTTATTTACAATTCTTGAATTTAATGCATACTTTTCTTCTAAATAATTGTGTGAATTTTTCCTACTTAATTTTTCTTATTTTTTGTGTGCAGAATTTCAATGGGCAATTAAAGCTTGAATGGTAAATTGATTTGGAGAAGGTATGAGCTTCAAACACCATGCCATTCTAACGTGGCTAGAACAAAGAAGAGACAACACAATGAATGGAGTTGCATAAAGGGAAGCTAGGGAGACTATGAGTTGGATAGAATGTGGAAAAATCTGGAACGTTGAGCAACAAGAGATGAAAATAAGATTGAAAGGAGACATGAGCAGAAAACCAAGTGAAGTATGAAATAGAGAAAAAGAAGAAGAAGCCACGGGCTGAAAGAGAATTTGTTGATGGGCAGAAGGTGCAAGTAAGAAAACACAAAAGAGGAACAACCACATGAAGAATGAGAAGAAGAAACACGAGCTGGAGAAGAGAAATGAATGAAGGAGAATGAAGGTGAAGCCAAGTTGGAGAATGTAATCACGAGCTAAGAAAGAATGTTACAAGGCATGGGTTTCATGCATGGCTCCACATTACATCACATCTAGCCCATCCATGAAGAAGTTAACATGGGAATGCTACTGAAAAAGAGAAGAGAACTAGCTAAGCAGAGCATAAGCAGCAGTACAAAACAGAGGAAGAGAGCTACGGGTTAGAGTGAAGAAGCTCTTATAGCATGCACATGATATAGTATCTGAATGAAGCATGAAGGGTTGCCAAACACTCACATGTAGAAATGAAGGATGCATGAGCTGAAAAGAAGAAGCTATGGGCAAGGGAGCTGATTGAATCAAAACACAAAGAAGAAGGAATCACGTGGAAGCTTGGACAGACGAAGAAGAAGCATGCATCATGGAAGTCACATGAGAAAGCTACGAATGAAGCAACACAAGTAGAACGAAAGAGATCTTACGGGTTGGAGAAGGAAAATAATTAAAAAAATGGAGCTCACGTGGAATATTATAACGGAAATAAAATGCAGACCACACTTTTACACGTATGAAGGTTTTATGTGAAGATGACATGGAAAATGCATTAGGAGAACACGTGAATTTGGCTGGGAAATGAATAGCACGTGAAAAATAAACAAGGCACGTAAGGAAGGGTTGAATGGGGGTAAAGGCAAAAATCAATCATCCATCCCGCCATTCATTCACCACATCCAGAAACACACTCATCCATCACGTCATTCACGCCTCTATCGTCCATTCACTCCTTCATTCCATTCGTACGCCCTTCGTCCACGTCTAACAGCCCTCATCTTCCATTCCCACTCCATTCCACCTCTAATGAAGCTCTAATTCTATTTATGGTTAGCTAGGAGGAAGGTTTTTAAGTTGAAGCTTGAATCCATTGAGAAGAACTCATAATTTTGGCTAACATTTCCTTTATTTCCTACACTTTTTCTTTTTCTTGTACAAGCTTGGTTAAGTTGTATTTGATTAGGAATTTGTGTAATTATAATTAGTGGCTGGTTAGACACTAATTAGGATATTGTTTGACTGATTATTTGATTGAATTAGTGCTGGATTTTTCAATTTCCTACAATTATCCAAGTATGTAGTCAAGGTGTTTAATGAAATACATGTGAAAGATTGAGTGTTTAATTGTCTAATTGGAGGATCCATTGGAGTTTAATTGGATAATTAAGTCTCTTAGGATGTTAATTCAGAGGCTAATTGATCAATTAATTATTCAATTCAATTGTTCATAGATCTTAATCACAAGAATTAGTAATTTAATAGGAGTTAAGGTCTCAATTAACATTAAGTTGCTAATTTCTTGAATCTTGAGTGGTAATTCAAGATTCCTTGCCAATGAACACAATTAAGGATTGTTAGACTAGAATTAATCACAATTGGATTAGGAGAAGGATTATGAATACCAAGAGACGAATCTAAAGCTAGTCACAGGTCCATCATTCATTCACAATTCATCCAGTTAGGTAGAATTTAGGAACTTTATTTCAATTTCATTTTACTCAATTTATTTAGATCAAAACCCCCTAATTTAGATAGCTTTTAAGATCCTTTAACATTTAGAAAACCCAATTGAATATTGAATTCTAATTCCAAGGGAGATGACCTAGGTTATGCCACTAGTTATATATAATCTAACCTTGTTTTATTTTGAGGGTTGTGCGACAAACCCATCAATTTACTAAAGAGAGTATGTGAGGCCTAATTCTCCTAGTGGTCATTTTTAGAACATTCCAAGATGTCTCGTATAATGCAGAGACAAGTACTGATGCAACGTGGTATGAGATGAGACTGCAATTGCATAGGACTAGCTTAAAGAGGATGTGAGAAAAAGAATTCCCCCTTAGCCACAAGACCTAAGTGTCAAGATGTAGTTCAAAACCTAAAAGATTAATTCCCTTAGGCCAAAGGTTTGTGTTATAAGCTACACTCCATATAGCCATAATAGCCCAAAGGTGACAGTTAGTTATACATGAATGAAGCAAGAAGGGGAATCCTCTAGCTTGATGATAGGCTGGATATAAAGGTAATAAGGCTTGGGTTTGTAGCTAAAGGTGAAGTTCCAATTCATGAAGAAGAAATCCAATCAAAGGCCATTAGCCGTAGCCAATTAATTACTTAATCATGGCCAATTATTCCATGAAGCAACCTGGTAATCCAAAGAGTTCCTCGCCGTAGCCAATTAAGAAGTTAGCCACGACCAATACTTAGACCGGAGATTAGGGTGAACCCAAGGCTGATTAGCCATGGAAAAAAGATATGCTAGACACGGTGAATGACAGCATGAATACCTTGTTGGTCATATTCAAGCCAACTTGAGGAATGAACTAATCAGGGATCAATGAATCCACAAAGAGTGGGAACCCCTAGTATAAGTAAAGAGAGAGAGTAGTAAATGGTCACGGAAGATTAGTAAGTAGTATGTGATCAGTAGGCCTAACATATGAGACTGAGAAAGAACTCAATGTTAAAAAGTGTTAGACACAAGAATAATAAGATTGTTAAGAACCATCTCTAAGGCATTGACTCCAACCTAGGGTGCTATCCTGTGAAACACTCAACAATGGAATGTTAATATAGCCTTAAAATTTACGTAAGATAAGCTACTAGTAGTGAGGCACATAGTGAGTGGCCTAGAAATGTGTACCTCATAGGTAACATCTAGAGTTGAGTATGAGTAGCCCAGTAATAGAAGCTCAAAAGAGAATGAGGATAACTTAGAAAGCACTAAGTTATTGTAAGCTATAGGTCTTATGAGATAGGAAGGTCAAATAAAGTATGAGTTAAAGCCTACAAGAAGTAACCAGTAACATTATGCAAGTGAGATGAGTAAAAAAAGAAAATAATTTGATAGGAAGCTCAGTCAAAGTTCTCCTTGGATAGAGAAAGGGAAGATGAGACATCCTGAATTGGGGATACCACTTAGTAGTGGTTAGCAAATTCTCCTAAATAAACCCCCTGAGTCGTAAAATATAGTGATAAGGGAAGTGAAGAAGATTTGAGAAACTCGCCATAGAAGAGATGTCCTTACTTTAGTAATGACTAAATGAGTAAACTAAGCCCAGAAAAATAAACAGACAGGGGTTCGAAAGCTACTTAGATGAGCTTCCTAATATGAGAATGACATAGGGTTAAGACACATGAGTGATTAGAGCACCTAACAGAGCATTAGTTTCAAGTGAAGTAGAATTTGGACATTGAGAGTATGTGTCCTGGACTGGGTTAGTAAAACCCTAAAATTCATATACTATGCTCCTAAGGATGAGGCTAAAGAGATTAAATAGAAAGAAAGCCTAGCTTTGATCTGAACGTAGAAATGAGCTGAGATAAATAGTTTGTGCCTTAGTACCCTTAAAGAAGCTCAAGGGAGATAGGGACCTCCTCAGAAGGAGAGTCTTTACATTATGCAGAGAAAGAGTGTAAGCCGAGATTGCCATAAGATGAATTTCCTGGGGTTATAAGTAATAGAAATTTTCTTACCAAGGGATGGTCTAGTTAAAAGCAAAGCAAGAGTATGAGAAAAAGTAGACCCTCTTGATGTCACAGAGAGTGAATAAGTAGAAGAATCCCAGGAAAATGTAGGTGCTCATGAGCGTAAAGAAATTCAAACTGGCAAGAAAAATAGCTAATAGTAACACATCCTTGTACCTAAGTAATAGGATAAGAAAGGTAAGAGAGGGAGAAGATATAATAGTGTTTAAGCCGAGGACATAATAGATTAAGAATAAATATCAAGTCGATGTGCTTGAGTACTTAAGAAAGCACACCTATTCTTGGCATAAATGCCCTTATAGCATGGTAGTGTCTAAAGTAAAAGCAGTCGGGCAATGTAAAGTGATCTTAGGATGAAGTAGAGAAAGAATCCTATTTTCCCCGAGTATCCTATGAAAATAGGGCAGATAAAGAAAAGCATGAGGGGATACTTTAGATTATTGGGAAACTTGTAATATATTGGTGATAGTGGTTTTGAGCTCAATCATGAGGCACCCATGTATTAGTGTTTGATGTTATGATTTACTTGCAATAAGAGTTACATGATCTTAGGTTTGGCTAACCTAATAGTAATGTGACTTGAGTGCGTAGCAAATGATGACATCAATCACCAAAGTGTTCCGATAATTAAAAGATATTCTATTTAGTTAAATAATGAGATAAGTCAGAAAAGAGAGGTAAATGGACTAGTTTAGTATGCATAGCCTGAGTCCTTTATAGTACATGTAAATGAAATGAAAAGGGACCAGTGTATAGTCTCTCTCCTGTCAAAGATGTTAGCCACACTTAGTGTGTAAGATGCCCTGGTGCCAAAGCACTCAAAAGCAGAACGTGAGCATTTTTAAAAATTGCAAGATATGAAAAGAAAGATAGTCGAGTACAGTTAAAGTAAGAAAAGAAAGCCCAAGTAGAAGAAAAAAGGCTGAAGTGGGAATATGAGGATCCCATGAAGAGTGAAGAATGAAAATTAAGATGCTTCTAAGTATCAATATGATGAGAACCTAGAGACTTAGATGACACAAAACCCACTTCGCATGAAGAGCATGATGTACTTCTGAGTTTAACCTAAGTTATTATGAGTGATGGTTAGTGGACTTAGTGAGTATGTGTTTTACTGTCAGATACAGCAATCTTAGACTTTGACATCTCCCAAAGATGGATCGAAGTGGATCCTAGTATATCACAGTAGGTTGTAGTAGACCTTAGTAGGGCTCCGAAAGGTTGCAATAGACCTAGGGGTCACAGTAAACCCCATAGAGTTATAGAAAGCCCCAGTCACAACATGATAGGCCTCTAGTGAGATGACAACCTAAGATAGCTTTTACAGAGAAGTTAGTCTCAAAGACCAATATAGTTTTAGTTAGCTTTTATCTCAGAGACTAGAGATCTCCTTATTCTGGTAGATTGTTGCCATAGAGATATAAAGGCTTTACTCAGATAGTTAGACTACTGACTAGATCTCTTGAGTAATGAGCATAGTGTATGAGATGAGGAAAGCAAGAAATTAGCTTTCTAAAGTCAGAGCCAGATGAACCACTACCTAATAGATATTGACCCTGGCCGAGAGATAGAGATCCCTATATGCCAGGCTATGTATTCAAAAAGAGGTCAAGTGCAGTTTTTTACATGAGGTTAGTGGTACAATATGTCTCCAGTGATCGAAACTGTGAGAATAGCTAGCATCCCACCAAAATTTAGCAATAGTTAGTGGTAGTAGCTCTTCAATGTTAGTATAAGGAATATAAGTTAGGCCTATCAGTGTTGAGATGAGGGACTATAAAATTTCACTATAACTAAGCAAAGAAAGTGAGGAAAAGTCCCGGCTTACAGATACAGATCTAGTAGTAAACTGAGGAATTGGGGTCATTAAAAGTAGAAACTCCTCAATGGAGTTATAACCCCAGTAAGTAATTGAGATATGAGGCCTATGACAGAAAGAAATGTGAATTGTAATCATGGGATGAGCTAGTAAGAAAGAGCGCAGAGATGAACAGTGGATGGTACATGTAAATAAATAAGTAAACAGACAGACAGACAGAAACCTCCGATCGTTGTAATGATTAGAAAAGAATATGAGACTTTATGAGAAGCCATTAGGGAAGGATACAGGAGACTTGATATGAAATAAGTTACCTTCCGAGATGTGTAAATGAGTCTACTGAAATAAATGTTAACCCCTGTGAACGGGTTAAGACTAACTCGATATGATTAGTAAACTCTCCCATGATAGGCCTCAAGAGTTAGAAATTTCTTTCCCTTATGAGAAGAACTAGCTAGTACTCTATAATAATAGAGCCCTCATTAAGGGCTAGTAATGAAAAAATTCCTTGCTTGAGAGAAAATTCAAAAGAGTGAAATCGCTAAGAAAAGCGTATAGAGCTAGGAAAAAGGGAAAGAAAAGATCAGCCATCTAGAAAAGAAAAGAGTAAGAGGAAAGCATACCCCAAATTTTGAGGACAAAATTTCTTTAAGGGGGAGAAATATAATATTCGATTTTTTGGGAAACGAGAGAAAATATGGAAAACGTAATGTATGGTTTCTCCGTAAACATACAAAATTCACTGGATACAAAAGGAAATCCCTCGAAATGACTTAGTTAAGGTCCCAAAAAATTTGGGAAGCATTCTAGAGTCATAAAAATGAAAATCTCAGGCTCAGACAAAAAGAAAAATGGAGCTAGAATGAAGAAACAAATTGTGACGAAAAGTGGACGAAACATAAGGGTATTTTCGTCATTTTGAGTAAATTTTGGAATTTTCATAGGAGGACTTTTTACATGAAAATTTTGAGTTCTCCAGGGTTTTCAGAGGCCCTGAATACCATGGGAAGCCCCAAAATAGCTAAAGCCCTTCTAGTGGACGTTTTCCAGTAATGGTGAACCCGAACTTTAATACATTCGTTTGAGAAGGTTTTAGCTCCAATTTGAGTGATTCCAAAGGTATTTTACTAAATTGGGAACCTAAATTTCATAATGAAAAATATGGTTCTTAAAAAGGAGCTAAAATGAGTTAGAAACAAAAATGCTAAGAACAAAGGGTAAAATGGGAATTTTTTAAAAGTTTTCCTTAAACCTCTCTATATATATGAGGTGCCCCGCCTCCTCACTTCATTTAGTCACACTTGTTTCTACCCTAAACTAGAGAGAAACCCTAAGAATGAAGCACGCAAAAGGAGGCAAGAAGAAGGGGAAAAGTAAGGCAAGAAAGGTATGAAAATCTTGGGTTTTCAAGCACCTTCCTTCATCAAACATTTCTCCTCCATCTCCTCTTTCTTTCCATGGTTTTATTGAGGTTTTTAGTGCTATTTTGAGGTCAGACCAGGGGGAGAAAATTCGAATTTGAAGAGATGAGGTCAAGGAAAGTGAGAAACAAGCAAGAAAAGCCATTGAAACACGGTAAAATCTCCATCTTATGGTAGTTATTCCTTCTCCCTTCTTCTCCAAATTTCACCCCATATATGTAGCTACAGGAGGGATTCAATTTTGGGTAGAACCAAGGGTGAATTCTCTGAATTTAAGGGAGAAGAGTAAGAATATGCAAATAAATTTAAGAAAAGGCCACTGATTTTCAAGGTGGCGAACCTAGGGTTTCATGGGTTCCCTTGAAAATCTGATTTGATGTAATTATTCCTAGCCCTAAATGAATGTTTAAATGAGTTTCTAAGATCTCTAGAAGTCTCCCCATATGCATCCTCCATCAAGAAAACAAAGCAAACATCCATGGAGACCAAATGCTATATAGACTCGGCCTAAAGGGGATGGGACACCTAGGGAGAGTTTTAAATTTTTTCAAGCCCATTTTTGAGTCATATATGATGAATGAAAATAAGAGAAAACCTTGGGAAAAATTTAGAAGGCCTAGAAAATTAATTGGTGTCTTAGATTTCCTAGTATAACCTAAATAAGCAACATATAGTTAGGCTCTTTATTTTAATTGTGTGATGACTCCAAGAGGTTTAAAAGGAGTCAAAAATCATATATGAAAGAAAAGAATAGAGCCTAGAACTCATTTTATGGGTGTTGCTTCATTAGGCACATTCTTGGAACCATAAGGGGGTTACTAGACCAAGTTAGTATTTAAGGAAGATGTGTGGCCTTAGAATTAAACCCATGAGCCTAATTGGCTTCCATAAATTATGTTTAGGCCAAGAGAAACCAATCCCACATCTTTGTGTGTGTGAAGCCGAGGAATGGAGAGCAAATTCAAGAAGAAAAGTGTGTGATTAAAACCAAGGTAGCTCTCTCCACCTTGCCTCATGAAGAATGTGTGCTTACATTGTCTTTGAATATGTGTATATGTGTTTTAAGCTATGAAAAGTACTCTAGCATGAGCTTTTATTCCATGATGCCATGATGTTATATTATGCTTTCAAATGATGTATAATATGTGTGCTTAGGTTTGCTTGAGTGTGAAGAAGCCAAGAATCCTCTAGCCATGGTGAAGATGAGCTAAGAACCCTTAAAATTGGTTAAGACAAAGTAAAGAGTCTTCCAAGAGTAAGGTTGACTCCCAAGAGTAAGGTTGAGTCAAAACCCTTTTAAAGAAATGGGTGAGGCAAGTCCAAAATCCATAAGTGAATGGGTAAGACTAATCCACTTACTTAGCAAGCCTATGTATACTATGTATGACTTGTTCAAATGTTAAAGATGTCTCTTGAATGATTGCACATGCCAATATACTCTTGCATACTTTGTAAGACTTGGTTTGCATACTTTATGTGCAATTGAAAATGGGATGAGTTATTGGGATTCTTTGAATCTCACTCCCTCCTCTCCAATATTCTAACATGCTAGGTAAACCAAGAAAGCAAGGTAATGGGAGCCAACAAATTGGAAGATGAGAGTATGACATCAAACTACATGGATTTTACTTCTCTATGGCCATATGAGTGGCAAATATTGTAATCTATTATTGTATATGATTTATGACCCCATGAACATATGTAATTATGCTAATGTATCATGTACAAATGAGAATTTATGCTATGTGAATGTTATAAAGCAAATTGGACATAGAATGGTAAGACTAGCATTATGGAAATTGGTGTATGGCATGGGGTGAGACTGTGAGTTTCCAAATTTTGGGTTTGTACACCTTTTAGATAAGTTCAAAATGTCTTTTTGGTGCAATCCCACATGCTCAAGTGGCCACACAAGCTTAGGAGAAAATTTAGACACTGATGCTAGTTGAGACCCTAAAAATGACCAAATCGAAACCCTATGGCCCAAACTAACCAAATGGATGAATCTTCTCATGAATTTGGCAGACATGTAGAGCTCATTAAGAGTTTTTTGGGAAGCTAAAGTACATAAAAATTGGAGCTCTACAAAATTAATTATGAATTTTCAAAGTTGGGATTTTTCTGCTATTATGGTGCATATACTATTCATATAATCAGTTTTGTGTTCTGAGTCATTCAATAGACAAATGGTGTCCAATACTTGTGAAATTTTATAAGCATAAATTAGAGGTTATAAGATTTTTGTGGCCACTAAGATCATCTAATTTGGAGGTCTGAGCAAAGAGTTATGAATTTTTGAATTTTACTGTTAGTACCAGTAGTGCCATTGGACCTCCAGTACTATTCCGTCATAATTCAATTCCTCAATAGACTTGGCATGGTCTAGAGATATTTTTTCCTTAGATTTAACATCTGTAGCCTCTTAGATTGACTAAATTTTCATGATTCAATTTTTTAAAAAATTAGTTATGAATTTTTAAAATTTATGATAGTAAGCTATGATAGTAGCCCAGGTAGCTGAGACCTTGGGTACTTTTCGAATGTTAAACATCTTTTACTTGATGTTCCATGACCCAAAATTATTTTTAGAATAAAGTAAACATTTGTAGCTTTCTATAATGGTAAAGAATTTATGATTTTGATTTTGTTAGAATTAGTTACGATTTTTCAAAGTTTGTGACAGAAAACATGCAATTCTAATCGAGGCTACACTATGGAATTTTCTGTTTTTTGTTCTTACAGGAGTTCTAGTCCACTTTTGGTGATGGATTTAAGTTGTATCTATGTAATTAAATATAAAAATATGATACATGAGTCCATATAGCCTACGAGACTCTGAAAGAAAAATTTATACATAACGCAATGCAAGAATACTCAATATTTTAATGTCATTTTTCTTGCTTCCCTATGTAATGCTTAGCATGAAACTAAAAAGTAGCATAAGGCAAAGCTAGAAATCTATGGTGTTATAGCTAGCAACCATTTATTACCTACAAAACATAAAGAAAACAAACAGTAATGTTGAAAAGAAAAGATAACTAAATTTTAAACTAAAAAGGATTCTATCAAAGACCAACTAATTATAAGTATCAAAAACCAAAATTAAAACAGTTTCATTTCTCCTTAGTTGAATAATTTTAAGTCTAACCACTTTAAAGCATTTTGATTGATCATTCAAGGATGATCCATGGACTTCCTCAACCATCAGTAGTTTTGGAAAGTCAACTTTAGCATATTTCGAAGCAGTAAAAGAAGAAAAATCAAATTTAGGGCATTCAAAACTAAAGAAAAAAAGCCTAAAATGAAGTTTAAACATTTTAGTCTCTAAATATCTATCAAAGCCAATAAATTCAATAAAAATCTCATCAGTCAGAGTCACTACAGTATTAAAAGAATTCAATTGCAACTTCTCACAGTCTTTCAAGTTGGAATCCTTCAAGGTATCTGGTAGTTGCTTCATTTCAGCTAAGGAAGTCTGTAGCTTGTTGGAAACTAACTCACCAACTTCATGAAACCTGTTTAGAAACCTCAGCAAAAGAAATGATATGCTTCTTAACCAAAAGACATCAATAGAATCACAAGACTCTATACAATGATCATCAATAAAATCAAGTTTCTCATTAGTGTCAACAATAGCACAAGTATCAATAGGATTTTGAATATCAACATTATCTCTATGCATGCTCTTATCAATACTAGTATGATCAGAGGAATTAATCTTATCAACAATTTCAGTGCAAACATAGGAATCCATTGATTCAACATAATGATTAGACCTTAGAAACTCATCTATCTCAACACAAATAGAACATATATGCATATTATCACATAAGCATTTGAAAGTAGAGTCTGATTCATCAACAATAAGTTGTTCAATAATTGTACCATTTATATCATTATTATATGCTATATTTACTATTTTACCAATCATATCATCACATGCTAAGTCACCCCCACACCTATCTACTACCCTAGACTTAATAGAATCATCATTAACTAGCTCATAATTGAAATCATCACTATGGTCACAGCTAGGAGTAGAAAAACCAAATGCATTAGCACACAAGGATTCATTAACATGAACAAATGTATCATTTTTGCTCAATGCATTACCACAATCAATCATATTAGGGGATTCAATAATAATTTCCTCATTAACATCATCATCATCAAGTAATTCAAGACCAACATAATCACATGCATTAGTCATTACTGTGCTATCATACAAACTAGAGCCAGTCCCAACAAAGTGCAAAGTATTAGAAGATGGAAGCATATTAACCAATGAATAATACTCTTCCTCCTCTATACATTCTCTTCTGATTTGCTTTTCTCAGTAGCACTTAAGGTAGATTGATTCATTTGAGCTCTTGAATCCTACATGAGGTTATCCATCATTTGTTGAAGTTAGAACTATTCATTCTCCTGTCGGGGTTTAAGATTAAAAGCTTCTAGTTGTTGCCTCATCCTCTCTTCCCAACTTGATTCCCAATTAGGCTCTTATTGAATATAATCCTCATGATAGTTGTAAGAATAATATTCTGGCTCTTGCATATGGAAATTGTGATATGGCTCAATGTAATTGGGGTGAACCTCATAATGATAGCGGTAAAGTTGGTAGCATGGTTGTTGGTATTATTAATATTGTTATGCCTATCTTTATTGCTCAAGAATGCCATGAAGCATTGATATAGCTTCATCTATCTTTTGGATAATCCTACCATTTGCACAAGAGTCATAGACACCTTGATTGGACATGTAATAAGGATCCATTTAAAGTGAAGAAAATGAGAAGTATAATCAATTTAAGCACAAGACAAATCACTAATAAACTATAACTAATATTAATTCTAAATCAAGAAAATTAAAATCAAATGAAACTAACAACTTTCTAATAATAAAAAACAAACTACAAAACAGAGGGTAAACACACAAAATGAAGAGATTAAATCTAAAAAAATTGAAAAATTCCTTAAAAATTTTGAGAAAATACTAAAAAATTACACAAAGTGCCTTAAACATTGGAATTTGGCCAAAAAATGGTGCACCTAATAGCTTTACTATTAGTTTTTTTCAAAACTCCTAAAAACCTTAGAAAACAAAGTTTAAGAATTTTTTAGGCACATTAAACAAAAATTCCAGTAAGCAAAAATATTGAAATGTCCAAAAACCAAATTCAAAACAGGGAAAAAACCAAACAAAAATAGAGAAAAAAACACTTAGAAAACTTTTTCAAATAATTAAGAACCAATTCTTTTAATGTGCCAAATTTTGAAAGGTTGTGTTGCGCGACCTCAAAATAAACTAGATTAAAAAATATATGCAATATAGGGCACAACCTAAATTGTCTCCCTAAGAAATTGATTTCAAAATTTAATTGGGTTTTCTAATTGAAAAAAAAAACTCTATAAAATACCTAACTAAAGAGGGGTTTGATTGAATTAAACTAATTGGAATTAGAATGAATCAAAATTCCTAATCACTACCTAAATGCATGAAGTAAACCACAACTAATAGACTTGTGACTAGCTTTGGATTTATCCCTTGGTATCTACTATCATTATCCTAATTCAATTGTTAAATTTCTAGTCTAAGAGTTTCTAATTGTGTTTATGGTAAGTGATCTTGAGTTACCACTCAAGATTTAAGATATTAACAAATTAAGGTTAAATTGAAACCTCAACTCCATATTTAATTATTAACTCTTGTCATTAGGATCAATGAACACATGAATTGAGTGATTAATCAATCAATTAACCTCTGAATTAACACCCTAGAATGTTTAATTTACCAATTAAACTCTAAGGAATCCTTAAATCAAATAGTTAAGCACACAATTTCACTCATATATTTCATCAAATACCTTGATTGCATACATAGGAAATTAAAGGAAAGTAAAAAATCCAACACTAATATCAATCCATTAATCATCAAATAGTTTTCTAATTAGTGTCTAACCAATCATTAATTATAAACTACACTAATTTTAGTCAATTACAAGTTCAACTAAACAAATAAAATAACAAAAATTGATGTAGAAAGAGAGGAAATAAAATATGAAGCTTAACCAAAATCTCTTGCTATTCTCTTTGAATTCAAGCTTCAACCAAGGTCCTCCTCCTAGCTAGTCATAAAAGGAAATTAGAGCTTCATGGAATAGAGGATGATAGGGGAATGGAATGGAAGAGGTAGCTACAACCAAAATGGAATAGAGATGGATGAATGAGATGTGAATGATATGAGATGAATGAATGTGCATCCAAATGTGTAACACCATATTCATATAACTCCTCTCATCTCAATTCTAGGCACACTTCCTTGAATCACACTAGTTTATAGGAAAAATCCATAAAAAAATTATATTATTTTTGCATTATGTGTAGATAAAATTTTCATTTCATGTCCCGTGGACTATATGAACTCATCCATCTCATCCTCATATTTAAATACATATATGCAACTTAAAACCATCTCAAGATGCGGCTAAAAACTCAAGCTTATGAACCATATACATAAAAATCATATGTTTAGCCTCAGATTCATGGGCTAGATTTCTGTCATGAATTTTGAAAAATCATAACTAACTTTATAAAAATAAAAATCAAACACACTATACTATTTTGGAAAGCTACAGATATCTAATTTATGTTAAAAATAACTTTAGACCAAAACAGGAATGTCTAGCTACTAGAAATTGATAGAATAATACCTAAACTCATTTGGTGCTACTAGTATTCTCATAGAAATTCAAAAATTTATATCTCCTTATTTAGACATCTAATTGGGGTGATCTTAATGGCCATAGAAAGCTTATCATGTCTAGTTTATGCCTGTAAAATTTTATGGGCATTGGATACCATTTGGCCTTTAAATGACACAGGAGACAAAACTAACTATATGAATAGTAACCATGCCATAATAGCTGAAATTTGGCAACTTTTGAAAATTCATAATTAATTCCACAGAGCTCCAAATAATCTGGTCTTTAGCTTCTAAAATGATCTAGATGAGATCTATATGCATGCCAAATTTCATGAGGAAATTCGTTCATTTGGTCAAATCTTGACATTGGGTTCCAAAATGGTTAATTTTATGCCTTCTAAGGATCTCAAATGGTCCACATTAGCTTCTAAAACATTCATGGCTACTTGAACAGGTGGGAAATCACCAAAATGGTCTATTAAACATGTCTCAAAAGTAAACAAACCCAGATTTCACAAACTCATTCTCTCACCCCCAAGGTATACACAAGAATACATAAACTATATCTTGCCATTCAATGTCAAAAAGTGGCTACAACATTCACATGGTATCAATTCTCATATATACATCAAGTATCCATGTAATTACATATGTTTAAATGGTTATACAACATATTCATCATATGATTTCATCATATGCCATCAAAATGGTTAGAAAGTGAATAAAAACACACACTTGGTTGTTAATCTCTCTCCTTCAAGCTTGGTGGCTCTGATTTCTTGGTTCACTTAGTCCACCTAGACATGTTAAGCAATGGGGAGGAAGGAATGAGATTCTAGGAATCCTAATAGCTCTTCTCCATTTCAACCATACATAAAGAATAATCCACGTCGAAAAATGCATGCATGGATATCATGGAGTACATAATCATACATGGAATATTTCTTGCACTCAAGAAGTCATATGAAGCATACATAGGTTTGCCAAGAAGATGGTTTAGCCTTACCCACTTCTCTTGGAAATTTTGGACTTGCCTCACCCATTTTTTTAAGGGGTTTTTAACTAAGTCTCACTCTTTAGAGACTTTTTGCTTTGTCTCACTCATTCTTAGAGACTTTTGGCTTTGTCTCACCCATTGTTAAAGACTTTTGGCTTATCCTCACCCTAGCTAAGGAACTTTTGGCTTCACCACACTTAAGCAAACCAAAACATGTTCATAAAGCATCATTTAAGTGCATAACATAACATCATGGTAACATGGCATATAGATACATGATAAAACATCTTTCATGGCTTAAAACATACATACATTCAATGACAAGCTAAATATCCACTCATGCATGAGAGAAAGAAGAGAGAGCTACCTTAGTTACAATTGCACACTTTCTTCCTTGAAAACTCTACATCACCCTTAGCCGCACACTCACAAGGATGTGAGACTTGATTCCTTTGGCCTAGACACATCATATGGAAGCAAATTACACTCTTGGAACAATTTCTAAAGCCACACATTTATTTCAAAAGCTAAATTGTTCCTATGGCTCTTTTATGGTTCCATAATGCACCTAATGAAGCAACCTTGGGAAAACATAATCTTAACTCCATTCTCTCCCTTAATTTATGACTCTTGACACCATTTAAACCTCTTGGAGCTATCACACAATCCATTTAAAGAGCCTAACTACATATTGCTTCTTTAAGTCATAATATGGAACCTATAGACATCTCACTATCCATGACTTTTAAAATTTTTCCAAGGCTTCCTCTCATCCTCTCCCATCATATATGATACAAAACCAAGCTTGGAAGAATTTAAAACTATCCTTTGGTGCTTCATCCGCTCTAAGCTGAGGCTATGTTCATGAAAATACCAAAGGAGTTGTTTTGATTTTCTTGATGGGAGAAGCATGTGGGAAGCTTTCTAGGGACCTTAGGAGCTTATCCAAACATCAATTTCCTAGGAACTCTTACATTAAAATAGAATTTTGGTTAAACACTTGAAACCTAACTTTACGATCTTAAAATTCAATGGTTATTTTGTTGTTTCCTTTGAATATTCTTATTCTCCTCACTCAGTCTCTTAAGATTCATACTTGATTTGGTTAGAAATTCAACTGCTCTTGGCTGGCCATATATGGGACGAAATGCTTAAGAGAAGGAACAAGAAGAAGTAAGCATAAAAGTAACAAAGTACCTTAGTTTCTTGGCTTCCTTTGAATGCTCTTATCTTTGCTTGGATTCTTCTCCTCAAACTAGAAATGTCCCCCTTTGGTTTGACCTCAAAACAGCCCCAAATACATCAATAAATCCATAGGAAAGAAGAGAAAAAGGAGGAGAAGGAATTTACTAAAGAGAAACTAAGAAAATCTATACCTTTCTCTTGCCTTTTCTTCTCCTTTTCTCTCCTCCCTTGTGTGCCTCACTCTCTTGGTCTTTACTTTAGTTTAGGGCAAAAATGAAATCAACCAAATGAGGAGAAGAGTAGGGCATGGGGTGTATATAGGTAGGGCTTAGAAATTATTTCTAAAAAATTCTATTTATGTCCCTTAAAATTGGCATTTTTGTTTTCGGTACCTTTTAGCTCCTTTTTTAGAATAATATTTTCCATCATAAAATTTAGATACTCAATCTTATAAAATACTTTTAGAATCACTCAAATTGGAGCTAAAACCTTCCCGAACAAAAGGGTCAAAGTTTAGGTCAACTAACGTAAGAAAACGTACATAGGAGAGGTTTTAACTGTCCAAGGGCTTCCTATTATTTTCAGGGCCTCTGAGAACCTCAGAGAACTCAAATTTTCCATTTAAAAAGCCCTCCTATGAGTATTCCAAAATTTGCTCAAAATTATGAAAATGCCATTATGTTATGTAATAATTTCGTTAATTTTCGTCTGATTATTTTAGCCTTAGTTTCAGGGCACCTTTGGCCTCCTAATTTCATTGCTTAATGTCTAGATCATTATTCTAATTTTTCTAAACCTTAACTAATTCATTTTAGAGAACTTACTTTGAAAACATATCTATTTCTATCGTTTTAAAGAAAATCAAACATTACAAAATGTCTGTTGATGCCTCCTGGATTCTCTCCCAAATGATGAGACGATGTGTGAGTTTTGATCCAGCCTTCATGTGCTTCATTAATCTTTCACATGTTCTCCACAAGTCAGCCCACTAACACAACTTCTTCTCATATGGAAACCTTCTCCCTTGCCACGTACTCCTCACACGTGAGCTACACGTGTTTATATATGAATCCTATGCTTCAACCTCTTCATCAAAACCCGTAGCTTCTTCATTTGTGTTTTCTCCATCATACAGCTACATCTCTTTGTATCTCCAGTACCTGTAGCTTCTTCTTTGTTCTTCCTTTACTTCTTATGCTTCTCCCTTAAATGTGAATCTGTGGCCTATTTCAAACTTATGTTGGTGTAACATGAAGCTGTTGCCTTTATCTCACATTCTATCATGCTTCTTTTCTTCACACATGAGTTGTCTCCTAGCTTGTTCTGCTTCTCATGTGTTCTTGACTTGTATAAATGCATTGTGCCTCTTATATGCTTCTTTGTTTGTTTCTCCTAGCCTGGTGCATGTGTTTTGCTTAAGCTCAGCTCCTTTCTTTCTCTCCTCTACACATGTAACTTTCTTCATTCTTTTCAAAATAGAAAAATCATGCTTCTCATCTCATGTAGCAGTTAGATGTGTGTGTATATATATATGTAACTCATATGTGTATTTAACATGGGAGACCTGAAGAAGAAAGCCCATGAAAGAGTGTGTGTGTATAGCTACAGGGACTGAGTGAGTGTTGTTTGTGTGAACAAACATGTAGCCTTAATGTGTGAGTGTTAGTGTGTTGTTGCAACATGTATATGTGATTGAGTGTTATGTTGAGTGAGCTATTGTGCATATGAGCTGAAGCAATGCCAACCACGTGGAAAAATAAGAAACCCATGCATGCTACAAAGAGATGAAGGTGTAAGAAAGAGAGAGAGCTTGTGTATATACAGTGAGCTAACCTTACATATGTGTACATGGAAGTTTGTGAATGAAGTGGAAGTGCCATGTAGAATGAGCATGAACAAGATGGATGATGATGATTGTGCTGCCTCCTTTTCATTCTCTTATTTTCAAATTTTATTTTCTAACAAACTTGCACACTTGAAGCTCCATTTCTTCTTCAATTCAATTTCCCATTCAAGCTCCAATTGTCATTGAAAATTTGCACAAATAATCAAAAAAATTCAATACGAAAAATTCACAAAATTATTTAAAGAAATTTATGCATTAAAATTCAAAAATTTTGTAAAAAAATTCCTTCAGTGCAGAAATGGCCAATAAACTCAAATATTATCTAATAAAATGCAAAAAGCCATATTCAATCATCAAAATACCTAAGTTTAAGGGAATTAATATATATATATATACATAATTAGCAATTATCAGTAGTCCCTCACATGTCAAGAGCTTAGAGAAGAAATAGTAAAAGGAAAATATGCCTTATAGAAATAACAAGAGTGAGAGAATAATATATAGTAAAATCAATATAACTAGTAAGAGTAATTCCTTTATGAGGAAAAGGTTCAGAAAGCTTTAATCTTCAAGAAAAGTAAAATAAGAAAGGTAAGATGGAATAGAAAGACTAGTTGGAGAAAATACAAGAGAAATAAGATCATAAGTATATCCCAAAATTTTAAGGGCAAAACTTTTATTTAAGGAGAAGAAATGTCACATCGAGTACTCTATACTGGGCCAAACTCCTAGAGAGGGGTAGGAGGAAAGATAAAAAGGGGTTAGAAGCCTAATTAAGATGAAGGATTGGGACTAAAAATGAGAGAAAAGTGTAGAAGAGATAAACGCAAGAAGTTTATGGTGCAGTAAGATAAATACTGAAAAAAAGAAGAAGAAAAAGGCATATCCTATATTTTAATTCAAGTATAGAGCTCTTAGTAAGTTAGAAGGGCATGAGAATAGAAGTAGAAGGCCAACTAAAGAAAGAAAATAGAGAAAAAAGTAGAAAAAGATAAAAAATTAAGGGCATCTAAAAAGTGGTTGCTTGAAAAAAGTGGAAATATAGGGATTTTAACAAAAATGTTAATTAAAGTAAGTTAAAGGTATTTCTCACTATATATGAATTAGATGAGCTACCCAGAATACCCAGGAAGCACAAAATAAGTAAAAACATTGACTTGTTTTACATTATTTTGAGCCCTTGTAGCTTAAGATAGTTAGCCTAAGGGTTTAAAAACCTTTTAAAATAGATTATAGGGTTGAAATTTGTAGAGAATTTGAGCTAGAATGCAAAAAAATTAATGCACAAGAGAAAGAAGATGTAATAGGTATTTTTAGAATTATTTAACAAGTAGGTTTAGAAAGATAAAGAAAATGAAGACAAGACAAAATAGATAAGAAATGGCTCTCGTTTCACTTAACCCCAGTTATGAAACTTGTTATACTCCTCAAACTCTTTATTTTGGTGGTCTTAGAATATGAAATGGAAGAGTTCTAGCTACTACTTGAGGGGAAGAAAGTGCTCTTTTTTAAAAAACTAATCAGAGGAAATCTAAGAACACTAAAAGAGCTTCAAAACAAGTATAATATGCTATGTTTCAAGCTTTGATTTTTTGAGTTTTTGGCCTTGTTTATCATGTGTAGAGAAAGAAACTCTCTCTCACTCTCTCTCTCTCACTCTCTCTCTATGTTTTCTTCCATGCATTTTATGAATTAAAGCATGTACAAATCATCTAGGCCATGTGAATCAAGAGGATTTACCGTATAAATGAAGAGAAACTCCATAAAAGCCCTTATAAACACCTATCAGCTACCCCAATCTAAATGGTGCTAGATGAGCTTGTTTTTGTGTTTTAGTGAATTTAGAGGTCCTCTAGGGAATTATAGAGAGTAAGGGAAGCATTAATTGCAATTATAGAGGCCAAATGTAAAAGTCAAAATATTAGGTACCTATAAAACCCTAGCTTAAGTTTACAAGTATCCATATGTATGGTATTATGTTTGAGACCTTTAATGAGCTTAGATTGAGTCTAGAAAGCTATGTAAGAAGTTAGAATAAGGTTTAGATGCATGGAAGGGTGATTTTCGAAAATAGCCATAAGGGTACAAATATGCCAAGTATAAAAAATGACCAAAGGAATAGTAGAATGACCATATGAATAGTAAAATATTAAATTTGGGCTCAAAATAAGAATTTGGGGAGCTTGAGTTGCCTAGAAAAATTTGCTTACAAAAAAGTTGCCCAGAAGTATGGTCAATAAGATGAAAAAGAAAAGTTCTCGAAGAAGAGTCCTAAAAGGCCTCCAAAGAGCTAAGAATGAGTAAATCATGGCATAACATTGCATATAGTCACAAGAAATGGCCTTAGCATTGATCAGAGTGTTGGTATGATATTATAGGCCACCAATGTAGCAAAGAACCACAATGTCAATGCCTAGTTGAGAAAGAGAAAGACCAAAAGAAATAAAAAACTAGTGCTTGTGGCATTGGGTGTAAGCTTCTATCAGGTAGTATTTTCCTTCTCTCTATCATGCTTTTAACTGCTTGAGTGTCTTGTTGTTTGTATGCCATGTTTGCTTGATTTTGAATGAGTAGTATCAGTTTTATGAGTTTTATTCAATTTCCATGAGTTATTGCCCTAGTAAGTGTAGCTTTATCAGATGA
Source organism: Erythrophleum fordii (assembly GCA_032878935.1). Classification (NCBI taxonomy): domain Eukaryota; kingdom Viridiplantae; phylum Streptophyta; class Magnoliopsida; order Fabales; family Fabaceae; genus Erythrophleum; species Erythrophleum fordii. The sequence goes on along the minus strand of JAVQMF010000047.1, from coordinate 29,542,056 downwards.
CAACTAAGAGAAGAAGGCCAAGGAATTAAGCACAATAGTTTTTCCTTGTGCCAAGTATCAAAGCTACTCAGGGAAGAGTCTAGTATGCTTGGCTGGATTCTAGCTTCATGTGTGCATATTTTCACATGTTGAGAAAGCTTAGAGATTAAAAGAGTTGCATACAGGCATATCTATGTGCTTAAATGGTTATTGCATGCTACAGTAGGGATTTTGGTACTAAGATCCTAGAATCTCACTTTATATTCCATTACCCCATGCCAAGCAATAGTAGCAAAATAGATAAAGGAAAGTTCATAATACCTTAAAAAATGTGGTGCCTGATTTAGTATGGCTTTAAATATCATATAAATGTATTTTAAGACAGTATGTATTTGATGATGATGTAACTATAATAGTTATTTGATGGACTCATGAATGTACGAATATTCTTAGTAATGTAGTCACTTATTTAGGAGTTTATGATCTTATTGATATTCAAGCGAGGGCTAGTTGATAATTAAGCCTTACAACCATTAGAATTAAGTATTATGGACTTGAGTCTTATACAAGCAATTAGTTTTCTTAGAAGAGAGGGCTACAATGCCTAGGTAGCATCCAGTTCCTAGCCATTATGCTGCTAAATTTTTTCAAAAATATAGACTGCCTAACTATAGGATTTAAGTACATATGTGGACATTAAATGGATATTTCATTATTTAGTGATTGGAGTATATTTTAGAAACCAAGAAGAGGTTCTAGACTATTAAGACCCCATCTCTAGCATTTTAGAAACCAAGAAGTAGTTCTAGACTATTAAGACCCCATCTCTAGCATTAACTCCAATCTAGTGTACCATTTGTGCTTACATTAAGAGAGAGTAAGGGACGTTTAAGTTCAAGAACCATTCAATTAGTTCTAATAAAGAAAATTTCAATACTTTCATGCTTAAATGTTATGATTCATTGCTTGAACTAGCAACCGTTATAATATTATTTACTTAAACTTGATTTGGGCATATATCTAGAGGACTAAAGACTGCTAACTAAGATAATAAATATAATAAGGAAGGTCTGACAAGCACCATTTACCATGGCATCGATTCTTTCAATGAAAGTACCAAATTGATGGGAATAGTATCACAATTGAAAATTAGAGCAAAACAAAGTGGAATTCCTTCTTCGAGTGAGGGATAACCCCAAGAAAATGAAACACAAAGATAGTAATAGTATATCTTCCCTACTCTTAACCAGAAAATCCCTATATACCTCAAATACAAACCAAAAGCTATTTCACTCTCAACATTCATTATGCCCTCACCTATCCATAACCAGCTCATCCTATGTGACCCTTATTGGTATTTTCACATACTACCCTTCATAATGTAGTCTTTAGCCTAATGAGGTTGTTTGTAGACCCTCTTGCTTTTGCCAACCTCTTGGCCCACAATCTCTTCTTCCATTTAGTGTTGGTCCACTAGAGTCTTCTATTGGCCCAAACCATTATTAATGTGCACATAAGGAAAATCAAGGACAATGCTTTTAAAGTTGTTAGTGAATTTTTTGGAAATGACTAGTAATTGATGAAGATTGGACTATTGCCTTTTCATTTTTGTAAGAAACTAATGCAACTTGGAAATGGGTATTTTATTGCTTCAATATAGGATTTGATTCTTTAATGGTGGTTAGAGCAATAAGTTGTTCTCCTAGAGTTTAGAGATATTTTTTTAGTGTAACTATTTTGATTTATATTATTCATTCACTAATGAATAAGTTAGGGATTGGATGGACCTTCTACCTTCATCTTTCTAACAATTGGTTTAGGAATATTTGCTTTACAATTTTAAAGCTCCCTTTGGATCCTTATAGAGATAAGAATGAAGAATCGAATCTTAGCAAAAGAGCATCATGAAAAGTAGGCCAAGAAAAAAGTCTGAAAACTTTTCAACCCATTTTCTTAGGTTATTACAAATGCATTTGTAGTTTTCTCCAAATCTCCAAAGCTTTAATGTATGAAATTTAAACTTTAATTTTAAAATCCTGTTAAAATTGACAAGTTTGAGGAGGAAAATAATATCTTAAATCAAATCTTGATTTTGTGACTATGACTATATCTCATAATCATTCTCACCTTAAATTGCATCTTCTATAACATGCCTGTATCCTTTCATGGCTATCTAGTTTATTTTCTTGGTAGAATTTGATCTTAGAAATTTTCAACTTTGGTTTGTTTGAGAGGTTCAAGGAAAGAATGCCATTGTTGGGTATTATTCACTATCTCTGACGTGAGTCACTACCACACTACTACCACCAACCTCTTCCTATAGTAGTAGTGCATTGCCGTCCATTACCACTCCATCGCTTTTCGTTGACACCAGCCAAGTAGTCCAACTTCACCTTTGTCACCAGTAGTTCTAACATCATGATCCCCACTCTAACGATTCCATCAACACCTCCTCCACTGGTTGCACTGTCGCTAGAAAGAGCACAATGGTGTTAGGGTTAAAATGGAAAAAATTTTAGGGAGGCTTATACATCAAAGCTTAATCAAGTTTAATCTTACCTTTAAGCCTTGATTGAGTTACACATTATTTTAATATATAAAAAGGTGTTGATGGATAAACTTGTTCAAAACATTGTTCACCCGAACTAAATGATAAATTTATATTATATTATATTAGCTTATCACATCTTATATAGTAAAGTCAACAGTGATAATTGGAAATGAAAGAATGAAATGAAAAGTATGGAAGAAAAAAGTTCCATGGGTGGGAAAAAAAACCTGTACAATGACCTTGCCCAAAAATTAAATAATAGATTATTGATAGAAAAATTTAATTTTTTTGGTTATTAAGCTCTCAAATTAAAATATAATAAGTGTATAGTTTTTTAATAGTAACATGATAAGTATGATTTTTATAGATAAATATATAAATCTTTAATTAAATTATATACTTGTCATATTACATATTATTAAAAAATTATATATTTATTATATTTTAATTAAAAAAATTATTAAAAAATTATATATTTATTATATTTTAATTAAAAAAAATCTAATAACAAAGATATAATAAATTATATGTAAATTATAAAGTTTTTCAAAAACATTTACGTGGCTTAATTATATAGAAAAAAGGAAACTGATCAGCATAGATAATTGTAATCGGACGTCAAAACAAACCTTCTCTTTTATAATCTTGCTTTCTCCCCAAATCTTTTACTTTTCTTTGGCTTACTTTTCTTTGGCCATTGTAGACTGGACTTGATAGATAAATTAAATCGTCTTTACTTTTACTTTTCTCGCCCATTGAAATTAAATAGTCCAGTCAATCTGGTTAGTTATAGATATCACCAGAAGTCATAACAAAGAAACATACCTTCCAATAATCGTTTAATAGCTCAACTAAAATAAAAGATGCAACCAATTAAATTCAGTGATTTTGAAGAAAGAAAAGAGAGAAAAGATGGGTTTATAACAAAGTAAATTACACATAATTTTGAGTTTTACTGAAATTATATAAACATTTTTTTAAAAAATATCTATAAACTTCTTTTGAAACAAAATGTTATTTTATATTTTAATTCAATTTTAAATATTTTGAATAAAATAATTTTCTTTTAAAACTTTTTAGCTTAAAAAAATATCTTTAGATAAATAGAGAGTATTTTAGTCAAAATTATAAAAATTAGACTAAAGTATAAGATAATTTTTTATTTCAGAAAAAATGTGTATATATTTTAAAAACAAATGATAGATTTATATAATTTACTTTGTATATTATTATGATAAATTCTTATATAAATTCATATATTTAAAAATATGACAGATTAAATTAGTTAAGAGCAATCATGTGTATAGATCAATTAAGTTTCTATAATAAATATTATTTCTGATCTGTGTTAGTATTTTTTTTTTTAATTGGGCTTTTAGCCCTGATGAACATAAAAGTTACCATCTAAACTCCTACCTTATTGGCATATTTATAATTATTTTTAGTAATTCAGTTTATTATAGACAAATAAAATAGTTTTATATGAAAAAATTTTGGTAAATTTTCTCAGAATAAACAGAAAGATTTGGAAAAAAATCTTATTTTAAGATGGGAAAAATTTGGAAGAATGACTAGGATATTCAGTTGTCTAATCCATAAAAAATTCTAACATTAACTGAGGGTATATACACCCAGTAGTTAAGGTTTGATTCATACATGTGAGATCTACATATGAATTAAATTTTAATCATTAGATATACGTGGTCTCATTAAAATTTTTACTAATAATTTCAAAATTAAAATAACTTATCTACTTCCTAACTATTAAAAGAAGAGCCTAGCGGTTAGAAATGCATAATGATTTTTCCAATTGTTCAAAGTTTTGGAATTCAAATGCACAGGGCTAAGTAAGAGAAAGGGCAAATGGAAAAGTATTAAGGTTGACTTTATAAGGATCAGGCTACTTTTGCTACGTACCTTCTAAGTTCATTTGAGTTATTTCACTAAAATATATTTAATTAAAAGTTCTTTAGAACAATTCCAAGTTCTAGAGCCTTTAAATTCATAGTCATCATGATTTTTTTAAATTAATATGTCTGTTGTCAAAATCACAAGTTCTTGGTGTATGCTGAAATTGCTATAGGAAATTGCAATAAAAAAATTTAAATAACTAAAAAACAAAGAATATTTACCCTCAAAATGTAATTTAAAATGCACCGCGCGTTCTTCGTACTAATGGTCTTGGTAATATATTTATAAAGCCCATTAGTTGATAAAAATCAGGTATGATTAATTAAGCCGGGTCTTGCCTTAATTGAGCTATATTTCAGTTTTTTTTTTTTTTTGAAGGTTGACCAAGGGAGGGATCAAAATTCATTTCTAGAAGATCCTACAAAAAAAAAAAAAACATTTCACTAAGAAGACGCAATTCCAGGTAATGCTGGAAAAATAGATAATTTTGCAGTATAAATTAATATCTATATATTACAAATGAGTATCAAAACAATATATATTTAGTGTATGCACATGAATCTATCATAAGAGAAATAATAAGTACAGGCAGCGAACAAGCTAGTAACCCCCATAACCTCACTTAAAAATTGACATGTATTTCATGTTGAGAGTTTATTTTCTACTTCTATTTTTCAGAAAAAAAAAAAACAGAATGCAATACACATAAAAACATATTAAATATTATGCTATATAAAGAATTGTCAGCTTCGGCATATTGTTTTCCTAATAAATCAATCAATAATTATAAATCAATCAATTAAATTAAAGTAATGTTGCAGCCTTTTTTTTTTTTGTAGAATGACTTTCCCGCAAAATCCTATAAATTAAGACAACAAATCTTAAACGACCAATCAATTCATTTGGAAAGAAATTAAATAAAATAGAAGTTGGTCAATAAAGAGAAAAGTAGAGTTTGAAACGATATGCCAACATATGAAAACGAAAAAATCTTCAAATTGGGGATATGGTGAAAAGCAACTATAAATATGTGCATTGTTTTCCCTTGTTCTCCCATGTTTGTGGTGCATATTAATTAGAAGTAAAGCACACAAAACACAGACGCAGGAAGCGTTTCAAGATGGGATCAGACGGGAAGGGAAAAGTATGTGTTACTGGTGGCACAGGATTTATTGGTTCATGGATCATTAAGAGGCTCCTCCAGGATTGTTACTCTGTTAATGCCACTATTAGATCTGATCCAGGTATACCATTTTATTTGAAAGATGAAAGCAAGTATCCATGGATGATGATGATGATGATGATGATGATTATTATTATTACTACTACTTGCATGCAATTATGGTGGCCATATGATCATGAGAGTGCAAATATTTGTATATAGTTTTTATACTTTTGCAGGCAATAATCATTTGACAATTTGATATAAATTTCTTTCTTTTAGCAAAATGTTCTTCACTTTCAATTTTCCAAATAATGGAGTAAACTAATCACGTTCTAGTCCTCTAATGATAATTCTACGATATATGATTTTTTTTCTGTATTATTTTAATGCAGAAAAGTTTGATTTTGTCTCAACTTTATACAATAGTTGCTTCTCAAAAAGTTTTATAGTATTAGTTTACTACCTTTTGAGGGATGAAACTGAAAGAAAATTAAATATTTTAAGGAACCAATTAATACCAAAGCTACTTTTGGAGGATCAAAATGGGATCTTTTATTGGGGTAATAATTAAACATTACCTATTTTGTCATATTTAATATAAACCTGATCAGGAAATCAAAATCAAAGCCTTGTGCTAGAATGAACCGGAAAAAGTCTTTCAGGTCCAAAAATTAGATTTTTCTTCAAAAATAAAAATTGTTAAAAACAAAAAACCCTTACCTGCATGGAATTTCTTGATCTAGTTAAGACAGAAAACTGAGAGCAATTTGTAAAACGTTTTTGTTCTTGTTAAACGAGCTTAATTATTCTTTATGTTTCTACCTTTTTTTTCCTGGCAATACTCAGAACGCAAGCGAGATGTTAGCTTCCTCACAAACCTACCTGGGGCATCCCAAAAGCTACAGTTCTTTAACGCAGATCTGAGCAACCCAGAAAGCTTCAGGGATGCCATAGAAGGGTGCGTTGGAGTTTTCCACACAGCAACTCCATTTGATTTTGAAGAAAGCGAAAGTGAGGAAGTAGTCACAAAAAGAACCATCGAGGGAGCACTGGGTATCTTAAGAGCCTGCGTGAACTCTAACACTGTGAAGCGCGTAGTTTATACTTCCAGTGCCTCAGCCGTAATCAACAATGGCAAAAACGACGACGTAATGGACGAGAGCTTCTGGAGTGATGTGGATTATCTTAGAAGTGTGAAGCCCTTTGCGTGGTCCTACGCAGTTTCGAAGACACTGGCAGAGAAGACAGTGCTTGAATTTGGAGAACAGAATGGGTTGCAAGTTGTGACTTTAATTCCTTCTTTTGTGGTTGGACCTTTCATTTGTCCCAAGATTCCAGGCTCTGTTCATCTCTCTTTGTCTTTGTTCTTCGGTAATCCTCCAATTTTACTAATCTTGTTTATGATTTTTCATCTGTAAAGCAAAACTATGACGGATAGACATGTGACAATGTCAAAACACTAGCTAAGTTTTAAGAAAAAAACTTTATTATAATATATTGTAGGCAATCTCTAGCTAAATATTTCTCAACATGAGATCAGGAAATTTTGCATTACCGCATATAATATATATATATATATATGTATTTTATGAACATATTGGTAAACTTTTGTTGGTTATTCACACCTATTTTGAAATTTTAATGGAAGTATAGTTAAGAATTTTTAGTTAAATTTTCGCACTTACGACTGCAATCAATATGACCATCAAACCTTGTCGGTAAACTTAGTTCTAATACACTTATTTGGGTGTCTTGCTTTCGATTCCTTATATTCATAATGAACATAGAATAATTGTACAGTCCGAATTATCATCCATTTAAACAATTTTTTTTTTCTTCCAAAAGTTCAAAAGTACAATCGTTAACTATTTTGAACACGTTGAAAATTTCAACTTTTAGAGAGAAGTTGTTTGCACCTTATTTTTTTTCATTTGCTTTCTTGTAAAGTTAAAATTTGTAGTTTTTACACAAAAAAGCTTATATCCAAACGCACACTGTATATAATTTGAATTATCTCTTGTGTTGCTGATTCCTTGTCAAGTGTCGCCTTCCACATTGGGATTTCCCCGTTTTCTTATCACTGTATATAATGTGAAAGTGAGGAATGGACCTCCCAACCATCGAAGGAGTCCTCAAGCTAAGAAAAAAATGCATTACCTGGGAATAAGTTGTCTATGTAATAAAGTATTATATTTGTATCTTTTAAAGAAAAAAAACTTATCGCTACTACTTCCTTATAGTTCAAATTATGTCCAAATGGGATAGTGAATACTTCTATTCTGAAAGTTCTTAGGAAGATTCTTAACAAAAGGAAGTTGATGCAGGTGAAAAGGATCAATATGGTTTGCTTCTTCGTGCGCATATGGTGCACGTGGATGACGTGGCCAGAGCACACATATTTCTTCTCGAGCATCCTAATCCCAAAGGGAGATATAATTGCTCACCATTTATTGTAACTATTGAGGAGATGTCTGAACTTCTTTCTGCCAATTACCCTGAATTTCAAATCCCAACAAAAGAGTGAGTTTTATCCTTCTTTCTCATGTTCAGAAAAATCTCGACCAAGTAGTACAATATGATTCCTTTTCCAATTTAGCTATTGATGACTAATATATATTTGATTCTGTTTTTTTCCTTCCTTTTTATATATATATAGCTCTTTGAAGGATATCAAGGGTTATAAGCTGCCAGATCTATCTTCAAAGAAGCTTATGGATGCTGGATTTGAGTTCAAGTATGGGCTTGAGCAAATGTTTGATGATGCTGTTCAATGCTGCAAGGAAAAGGGTCACCTGTAACTTTTGTTCACTGCCATTGAAATTAATAATTAAAAACAAAAATGAACGAAGGTTGGTTGTAGCTTTATTGTGTAATAAACAAAGATGATCTCCATATCATGTAATTTTTATTGCTTTATCTGTAATTTTTGTCTACATATCATGTAACTAGCACAGATGGTCTCTATGATGAATTGAATGCTAATGTATGCATGACGTAGTCAACTCCCCTAATTTATAACAAAGGCGAAGACAAAGAAAATGTAAACCTAATTTATTCATTTTTCTATATTTCAATAAATTAACATTTTTTATCTTTTTCAATCATTCTCCTGAATCCCTTTTTTTTTTTTTTCAAGAAAGTGAGATTCAAATTAAAATTAAAAAATATCAAAAATAAAAATTTTACGCCTTTTCTCTTCACTTCCCTTCCATTCTCCTCTACAAACATTATCTTAATATTTGTCGTTGCGAGGCACTATGTTTTTCTTGAATGTTGGCTATAACACCATAGATTTTTAGCTTTGCCTCAAGCTATCTCTAAGTCTCATGCCATGTATTTCTCAAGAACACAAAAAAATGGCATATATAAAGTGAATATTTTTACATTGTACAGGGGATGAAATTTTCATTCGGTATCTTGTGGACCATGTGAGCTCATATATCACATTCTCATATTTAATTACATAGATACAACTCAAATTCATCATAAAAAATGGCCTAGAACTCTGCAAGGCAAGAGAATACACAAAATTCATAGTTATAGCCTTGGTTAGAATTTTTCCTTTTCTGTCACAAATTTTGAAAAATCATAATTAATTCTAGAAAAATTGAAATCATGCATTCTTTACCATTCTAGAAAGCTACATATGTCTACTTTATGATAAAAATAATTCCAAGTTGTGGAACATCAAGTAGAAGATGTTTAACATTCAAAAAGCACCCAAGGTCTCAGCTACCTGAACTACTATCACAGCTTACTATCATAAACTATGAAAATTCATAAATAATTCTAAAAAAATAAAAATCATGCAAATTTGGCAATTTGAGAAGCTATGGGTGTTAAATTTATGGAAAAATATCTCTAGATCATGCTAAGATGATCTAGGAACTGAATTATGAAGGAATAATACTAGAGGTCCAATGGCACTACTAGTACTGACAGTAAACTTCAAAAATTCATAACTCCCTACTCAGACCTCCAAATGAGGTGATCTAGGTGGACTCAGAAAGCTTATAACCTCTAGTTTATTATTGTAAAATTTCACAAGCATTGGACACCAATTGTCCATCAGATAACATAGAACACAAAAATGATCATATGAACAGTGCACTAAACCAAAACTAGAAAATTTTTCAACTTTAAAAATTCATAATTAATTTTTGTAGAGCTCTGATTTTTCTACACTTTAACTTCCTAAAAATTTCTCAATAAGATCTACATTTTTGCAAAATTTCATTGGAAGATTCATCCATTTGGTCAGTTTGTGCTATAGGGTTCCGATTTGGTCATTTTCATCGACTTTATAAGCATCAAGGTGTCCAAATTTACTTCCTAAGCTTGTATGGCTACTTGAGCATGTGGGATTACACTAAAATGACATTTCAAACTTGTCTTAAAGGTGCACAAACCCAAAATTTGCAATCTCACTCTTTCACCCCATTCCATACACACATTTCCATAATACTAGTCTTGCCAAAATGCCAATTTCCATACATGTAACCTTAAATCTCATTTGCATATGATACATTAGCATAATTATACATGCTCATAACATCATGGGACATATACAACAATAGATTACAATATTTGTCATAAGAAACAAAATCCATGCACTTTTATGTCATACTCTCATCTTTCAAGTGGTTGGCTCCCATTTCCTTGTTCTCTTAGTCCACCTAACATTTTAGAACATTATAGAGGGATTGGGATTTAAAGAATCTCAATATAGCTTATCTCCTATTTCAACCATACATAAATTATGCAAACCATGTCTTACAAATGCATGCATGAGCATATTAAATAATATGAACATTCAAGAAGCAATCTTTGTAATGCACATAGTTTTTGTAAAACGACGAAATGAGCCATATAAAAGTAAGTCCTCTGAAATGACCTAGGTAATGTCCTAAAAAATTTGAGTTGAGTCCTAGACTCCTAAAAATGATAATTCTAGGCTCAAACAAAAAGAAAAACAGAGTTAGAATGAAGAAACAATTTACAACGGAAATTGACGAAACATAATAGTATTTTCATAAATAAATGTAACATTCGGAAAATCACATAGGAGGGCCTTTTAAATGAAAATTTTGATTTGTTCAAGGTTCCTAGAGACCCTAAAAACTATGGGAAGCTCTGGGACTGGTAAAGCCCCTCCAGTGTAAGTTTTTCAACGTCAGTTGACCCGAATTTTGACCAGTTCGTTCAATAAGGTTTTAGCTCCAAATTGAGTAATTCCAAAGAAATTTTATTAAATTTGGAACCTAAATTTTATGATGGAAAAGACAGTTCTAAAAAAGGAGCTAAAATGAAATTGAAACAAAATTGCCATTACGGAAGGGCAAAATTAGAAATAAGAGCTTCTAGAATGCCCTAAACACTTCCACACTTTTCTTCCATCTTCTCCCTTTTATTAAGCACGAAATTTTCTACCAAAAATATAGAAGTTATTCTTCTCTCTTAGGTGCACAAGAAGGAGGAGAAAAAGAGGAAGAAAACTAAGGAGAAACTAGGTAATTTCATAGATTTTCTTGCTCCATCTTCCTCCAAACTTAATCTCCTCTCTTCCTCCTTTCTTTCCATGGATTTTTTGAATGATTTGGTTCTTCTTTTGGTCTAGAACTAAGGGAGAAAATTCAAATTTTCCAAGGAGAAGAGAACCAAGGAAGAAAAGCTTTGAAAACAAGCTTGAAACTAAGGTATTTTCCATTCTTGATGCTTCATCTTGATTACTCCTCTTTGTGGTAGTTTCGGCCAGCCTAGGGGGGATAGAAGGACATGAATTTTGGGCAAAACCAAGGGAGAAACCTAGGGAAAAGAGTGTAAGGATTAAGAATATGGCAAGAAATTCAAGTAAAAACTAAAGGAAATCAAGAAAGAAAAGTGTAGGCTTTCTTATATTTTGTAAAATCTGATTTTGTGTGAGAATTTCTTTGGCTATTTGAATACTTCCTTGAGCCCCTAAGACCCCCTAGAAACCTTCCCAAGTGGCTCTCCCATCAAGGAAAATTTTGAAACTCCAAGAAACCTAATCATGTGCTTGTCTCGACCAAGGAGGGTTCATAGGGCTAGGAAGTTTTTTAATTTGTTCTAGCATTGGTTTGGGACTCCATATGATGTGAAAAGATGGGAGGAACCATTGGCAAAAATTTAGGAGCCAGGTTGGGACATGGGACAATTGTGTCCATAATGGTGCCTTATAAAGTAACTTGGTCTTCCAATGGTGCAATTGAATGTGTGATGGCTCCAAGGACCTTAAATGAGTCCAAGAAGTCTAGAAATAACAAGATAATAGAGCCTAGAACTTGGATGATATGAGTTGCTTTAATAGACCATTTATGGAACCAATATGCCCATTATGGAACCAAGTGTGTGTTTAAGAGTAAACCTAGTGTCTTGGCTTGCTTCAAGTGGGTAATTGTGTGATGTTTGTGATGTCTAGGTCAAAAGAACCCTACTCTACCTAAGTGCTCTTGTGAGACCAAGGAAGAAAAGGAATTGGCAAAGTAAGTTTGCATCAATTAAAAGGTAGCTCTTCACCTCATTCTCTTGCATGCTTGTGTGCATATGCATATGTTGTGTGCTTGTATATCCTCTTGTGATTTGAAAACATGTCACTTGATGTCCTAAGTTTGCATTGGTATCAATATGTCTTCTTGAATGACTATGGTTATGGAAAGAGCTCATAAGGGTAAGGTGATGCCAAAAGTCCCTTAATGAAGGTGAAGAGATGCTAAAAGTCTTATGGCATAGGTGAGACAAGGCCATAAGTCCCTTGAATGTATGATGCTAAGTCAAAAGTCCTAGAAATGGGGTAAGACTAAACCAAAAGTCCCTAGAGCATGAAAGTGGCCTTGACATATTGATGTGGCATGAAATAGGATCTATTGCACACTTTATGCTTGCATATTCATATATTTGATGTATATATGCCTTGAATGCTGTGTGAATGGGTGTGTGAGCTATTGAGATTCTTGAAATCTAACTCTCGGTTCCCTCTCATGCTTAAAATGTCTAGGTGGTGCCCAAGGCCAAGGAAATGCAAGCCAAGAACACTAAATGGCTACACTTTGTTTAATTTGTAGTTTAAATTGTAATGGAGTGTTAAGAAGCATTATACATATTATTTTTGGTTGTGTAAAACTTTGAGCATATGTAACATGATGTATAATGTATGTAGTATTACATCAATGAAATTATGCAATTGGACTCTTGAATGACATGTGTGTTTAGTGTATAAATAGATGTTGAGATACCAAAATAAGATGCATGGGGTTTGGGACCATTTGGACAGTCTCTACAAGTCATATTTGTGCTTTGAAACTTGCCTAAAAGGTGCAAAACAACAATTAAGAAAACCATTTGGACAAATTGGTAACTCATGGGGTAAAAATTTGCCATTTTAGGAGGCTATACCACTTTTTGTCCAAATGAGCTCTTCTTGGTTTGAAATTTGGCATGCATTTAAAGCTTATTGATAGCTTTTTGGGAAGATAAAGTTGGTAATTTTTAGAGGTCTGTGAAATATTTGGCGAATTTTTGAATTTGGGAATTTTTTTGATTTTGCTCCTTGGTACTGTAGCACTAGTCCGAAATTAAATTCTGTCACTCATGGGGCAAATGATGTCCAATTGCCACAAAATTTTATACAAATAAACTAGACATTTCTAGTGATTTATGTCAACTAGAAGCATCTCATTTAGAGGTTTATAAAGGGAGATATGAATTTTTGAACATTCTATCCAGTATTAGGAGTTTTACCCAACCTAAGTTACTGTTCTATTGAATTCTGAGGTCTAAACTATCTGAGTTGGTCTATAAATATTTTTTTCCTCTAGCTAACATCTACAGCTTTCAAGATTGGTATTATTTTCATAGATTATATTTTTGTGGAATTAATTGGACATTTTCAAATTTTGCAGTAGAACTCTTGATAGTTCCAGAAGGTAGTTTGACCTCTGGACCTTTTTGGATGTCAAATGTCCTTTGTGATGGTTGTTATAGTTTGGACATATTTTTAGCATAAATTAGACATCTATAAATTTCCATAATGACCAACAATTCATGTTTTTGAGTTTTCTAGAATTAGTTATAATTTTCCAAAATTTGGATAGAAAAGAGGCAAAATCTATCCGAAAATAAACACCCATATTTTATGCTTCATTTCGGTTTTCTTGAGTTGTGGGCCATATTTTATGATGAAAATGAGTTTTATACATGTAATTAAATATGGGAAAGTATAGTATGAGCTCACATGGTCCAAATGATATCGAATGAAATTTTTATACACGACGCAACACAAAAATAATTAATATTTTAATGTCATTTTTTTGCCTCTCATATGAATTGATTGATATGAGATACAAAAATAGCATGGAATGAGCTAAGAAATTATAGTATTATATTTATTGGTATCAGAGCAAAGGTTCAAGCACTTTTGCTCGGATTTGGCTTTTGAGTGATGTAATTAGTTTGCTTTCGGGTGGAATATCTATGTATATGTGTTTAAATTATGTTGTGGGGCTAAGATTGTGATTATTTTTTAGTGAAAATGGTTAAGACAAGAAGATGCAGAGGCAGGGGCAGGCCACCTAGAGAACCAGAAGTTGAGTTTGTGGACCCCTTACGGGCTATCATAGATCAGATTGATAGATTTGAGAATATCATGGCCCAACAATAGTACCTCATCCAGCAGCAGCATGAGGTGATCGTGCGGCTCCAAGAGTTCCTGGCTAGATAGAAGGAAGCTAGGAGAGAGGTCCCTCAGCCTCAGCCTTAGCCTTGTACTTCTACCACCTCATAGCCTTCCACCTCGAGTGTTCCACCCCCACCTCCCCAAGAGTCAACTCAGACTCTGCCATCAATTCAAAAACAGCTAAATCAGTTCAGAAAAAACAACCCTCCTATATTTGATGGGGAGTTAGATGCAAACAAGGCGAAGGCTTGGGTGAGGGAGATAGAGAAAATCTTCATAGTGATGGATTGCACCTCATAATAGAAAGCTCAACTAGATACCTTTATGTTACGAAAAGAAGTTGATAATTGGTGGCTCGGTGCGAAGTCCCTAATGGAGACTAGAAATTTACAGATTACTTGGGAAAACTTCTTAGTACAATTTTATGAGAAGTATTTCCCCAGTTCTGTGAGGAAACAAAAAGAGGTGCAATTTATGGGATTAAAGCAGACTGATGACATGACTGTAGACTAGTACGTGGCAAGATTTATAGAATTGTCTTGGTATTCTTCTTACCTTCAGAGATTTGATGATGAGCCCTGGAGGTGCAAATAGTTTAAGCTTAAGTTGAAACCTTAGGTTAGAGATAGAGTGACTCCACATAGAATCCGAAACTTTAATGCTATTGTGGAGATCAGCAAGGTAATCAAGAATAATTTGAGGGATATTATGCCTACTGCTATTGTATCTGGACAAAGAGAGGCCCCAGAGTCTAAGACCGAGACTGGAGGAAGGAGCCAGCTCCGCACCTATTAGAAAAAAGAAGAGCAAGGTGCAGTGGAGCAAGAGGCCACCGAAAGGAAAGAAGGTACAGCCTCAGAGGACTCAGTCATCCACACAGCAATCCAAGGTGACATGCTGTAAGTGTGGGAAACTAAGGCACATTGCCAGAAACTGTCCCCAGGTGGATTCAGTGCCTCCATTCAAACCACCTCTCCCAGGCCACAGACCCAGGGTAGGGTGTTTACCTTTTCTCAGCAGGAGGCTAGTGCATCTCCCAGTCTTATCTGAGGTACGCTTATAGTAAATGATTTCTCTACGATTGCAATGTTTGATTCGGGTGCTAGTCACTCGTTTATATCCTATGACTGTGTAAGACATTTGGGTTTGGCTGTTAGAACTTTACCATTTGATTTGTCTATTACCACACCTACTGGAGGCCATGTTGTTACTTCCCATGCTTCTCTGAATGTCACTGTACAGTTCAATCATTGTCATACTACCATTGATTTGATTTGTATGCCATTTCATGATATTGATTTGATTGTTGCCATGAATTGGGTGATTGCTAATAATGTCGTCCTTGATTGTGAACACTAAACCATACATGTACCATCTTGTGGGACCATATAAGGGCCGAGTTATCTTTCATAACTACTACCCAGGCTGAAAGACACCTAGAGCATGGATGTCAGTGGTTTCTATTCTTTTTCTTTATTCAAGCCAAGGTAGAAGAAGGGATAGAGGAGATCCCGATAGTTAGGGAATTCCCAGGGGTCTTCCCTAAAGATTTTAACTTTAGTGGCCTGCCCCCTGAGCTAGAGATAGAGTTCTCTATAGATATAGTGCCTGGGATTGGACCAGTATCCAAGGCTCCTCATAGGATGGCTCTCACCGAGCTTGCTTAATTAAAGAAATAGATAGAGTTGTTAGAGAAAGGGCTCATACGCCCCAGTGTGTCATCTTGGGGAGCTCTAGTGTTGTTTGTGAAAAAGAAAGATGGTAACTTGAGATTGTGCATAGATTATAAAGAACTGAATAAAGTTACCATCAAGAATAAATATCCTCTCCCTAGAATAGATGACTTGTTAAATCAGTTGGTTAGGGCATCGATATTTTCTAAGATAGATCTTAGATTTGGGTATCACCAACTGAGGGTGAAAGCGAAGGCGTCCCAAAGATATAGGCATTATAAGTTCCTTATGATGCCTTTCGGGCTGATGAATGCGCCTGCTGTGTTTATGGATTATATGAATAGAGTATTCAGACCGTATCTAGATAAATTTATTGTGGTTTTTATTAATGATATTTTAGTGTACTCTAGATCTTTTGAAGAACATGAGAGGCATCTAAGATTAGTCCTAAAGACTTTGAGAGATAAGAGATTATATGCCAAACTGAGTAAATGTTAGTTCTGGCTAAATAAGGTGAAATTCTTAAGTCATGTGATCTCACGAGACGGAGTTGCGATAGATCCCCATAAAGTTGAAGTTGTATTACAGTGGGATAGACATAGGACTATCACTGAGGTTAGGAGTTTCCTTGGTTTGGCAGGATATTACCAACGATTTATTTAGAGCTTTTCTTAGATGGCCTGGCCATTCACGAGATTGAATCGGAAGGATACACCTTTTGTATGAGATGATAGATATGAGAGGAGTTTCTAAGAGTTGAAACTCTGATTGACCATTGCCCCTGTGCTAGTTATTCATGACCCTAGTTTACCATTTGTGGTGTATAGTGATGCCTCAAGGAGAAGGTTAGGATGTGTGTTGATGCAGCAAGATAGGGTAGTGGCGTATGCCTCTAGACAGTTGAGGCCTCACGAGGAGAATTATCCCACACATGACCTAGAGTTAGCCACAGTAGTATTTACTCTTAAGATTTGGCAACACTATTTATACGGTGCAAGTATAGAAATCTATAGTGACCACAAGAGTCTGAAATACTTATTCGATCAGAAGGAACTCAATATGAGACAGAGGAGATGGATGGAATTGCTGAAGGATTATGATTATGTATTGCAATATCATCCAAGTAAGGCCAATGTGGTGGCCGATGCCTTGAGTAAGAAATCCATCTATGTTGCCCATATAATGATTAAGGAGCAGGAGTTCCTAGAGAAATTTAAAAATTTGAACCTCTCTTACCAGCTGATACTAGGTAGATTGTATTTGAGTGAGACTCGGATTGAGAATGAGTTAAAAGCCTAGATCTTAGATGCCTAGAGAGAGGATAAATTCTTGCGACAAATTGGGAATGAAATTTCCTAAGGTAGGACCTCATCTAAGGATGGTGTGATAGCATATCGAGACAGAATCTGTGTACCTAGTAATAATGATTTGAAAGAGAGACTTTTAGAGGAGGCACATAAGAGTAAATATACTATCCACCCAGGTGCCACTAAAATGTACCAAGATTTAAAAAGAAATTTTTGGTGTCCAGGAATGAAGAATGACATCACAAATTATGTGGCGAGATGTTTAGTGTGCCAGAGGGTTAAGATAGAACATCAAAGACCTGCTGGGTTATTACAACCCGTAGATATCCTTAAGTGGAAATGGGATAGTATAGCTATAGATTTTGTTATGGGGTTACCTAGGAAATCCTTTAGACACAATGCTATCTGGGCAGTTGTAGATAGATTGATGAAGTCTGCATGCTTTTTAGCAATTAAGGATACTTATTCATTAGATAGATTAGCCCAGCTGTATATACGTGAGATAATGCAACTTCACGGAGTTTCCAGTAGCATAGTATATGATAAAGACCCCAGATTCACATCAAACTTCTGGAGGTCGTTACAACATGCCTTAGGGACCAAGTTGCGATTTAGTACTGCTTATCACCCCCAGACAGATGATCAGATTGAGAGGACCATCCAAACCCTAGAGGAAATGTTGAGGGTAGGTGCATTAGAGACGAGGGGTAACTAGGATACATATCTACCACTAGTAGAGTTTGCTTATAATAACAACTATCATTCCAGTATCCAGATGGCCTTTATGAGGCTCTGTATGGGCGAAAGTATAGGTATCCACTATGTTGGGTTGAGCTAGGTGAGAGGAGTTTACTAGGACCTAAATTATTGACCAGACCACTTAACAAATAGAGATGATTAAAAGGAAACTCCTTATAGCCCAGAGTAGATAGAAGAGTGATGTCGATAAAAGAAGGAGGCCATTAGAGTTCAAGATTGGAGACCATGTATTCATTTGGGTGTCTCCAGTGATTGCGGTAGGTTGGTCTATGAGGGTAAGAAAGCTCAGTCCTAGGTATATTGGACCATTTGAAATCCTTGAGGAAATTCGGCTCCTGGCTTATTGGATAGCTTTACCTCTAAACCTAACCCAAATCCATAATGTTTTTCATGTCTCCCAATTGAAAAAGTACTTACCAAACCTTTCACATATCATAGAATATGAGCCTGTTCAATTGCAAGAAAATCTTTCCTATGTAGTGAAACCAGAGAGGATTGTGGATGCCAAGCTGAAACAGCTGAGAAATAAGAGCATCCCTCTGGTGAAAGTGATCTGGAAGGGTCTGATGTCTGAAGAGGCAACCTGGAAGCTAGAGAATGAGATGAGACAGAAATAGCCAGAACTATTTCCCTAAGGTATGTATTTAAATTTCGAGGACAAAATTTATTTTAAGGGGGGCAGAAAATGTAACGAACATAATTTTCATAAAATGACAAAATGAGCCATATAAAAGTAAGTCCTCTAAAATGACTTAGGTAAATCCCAAAAAATTTGGGTTGAGTCCTAGACTCCTAAAAATGATAATTCTAGGCTTAGACGGAAAGAAAAATAGAGTTAAGATGGGGAAACAATTTGTAATGGAAATTGACAAAACATAATGACATTTTCATAAATAAATGCAACTCTTGGAAAACTACATAGGAGGGTCTTTTAAATGAAAGTTTTGAATTGCTCAAGGTTCACAGTGGCCCTAAAAACTATGGGAAGCCCCGAGACTAGTAAAGCCCCTCCGGTGTATGTTTTTCAATGTCAGTTGACTCAAACTTTTATCGATTTGTTCGATTAAAAGGAAACTCCTTATGGCCCAAAGTAGACAGAAGAGTTATGTCGATAAGAGAAGGAGGCCATTAGAGTTCAAGATTGGAGACCATGTATTCATCTGGGTGTCTCTAGTGACTGTGGTAGCTCAGTCTATGAGGGTAAGAAAGCTCAATCCTATGTATATTGGCCCATTTGAAATCCTTGAGAAAATTGGGCTCGTGGCCTGTCAGATAGCCTTACCTCTAAACCTAACCCAAATCCATAATGTTTTTCATGTCTCCCAATTGAAAGAGTATTTACCAAACCCCTCACATATCTTAGAATATGAGCCTATTCAATTGCAAGAAAATCTTTCCTATGTAGTGAAACTAGAGAGGATTATAGATGCCAAGCTGAAACAGCTGAGAAAGAAGAGCATCCCTCTGGTGAAAGTGATCTGGAAGGGTCTGACGTCTGAAGAGGCTACTTGGGAGCTAGAGAATGAGATGAGATAGAAATATCCAGAACTATTTCCCTAAGGTATGTATTTAAATTTTGAGGACGAAATTTATTTTAAGGGGGTGGAAAATGTAACAAACGTAATTTTCATAAAACGACAAAATGAGCCATATAAAAGTAAGTCCTCTGAAATGACCTAGGTAATATCCCAAAAAATTTAGATTGAGTCCTAGACTCCTAAAAATGATAATTTTAGGCTTAGACAGAAAGAAAAATAGAGTTAGGATAGGGAAACAATTTGCGATAGAAATTCACAAAACATAATGGCATTTTCATAAATAAATGCAACTTTTGGAAAACCACATAGGAGGCCCTTTTAAATGAAATTTTTGAATTGCTCAAGGTTCTCAGAGGCCCTAAAAACTATGGGAAGCCCCGAGACTGGTAAAGCCCCTCTAGTGTATGTTTTTCAATGTCAGTTGACTCAAACTTTGACCGATTTATTCGGTAAGGTTTTATCTCCAAATTGAGTAATTCCAAAGGTATTTTATTAAATTGAGAATCTAAATTTTATGATGAAAAAGACGGTTCTAAAAAGGAGGTAAAACGAAGCCGAAACAAGATTGCCATTACAAAAGGACAAAACTGGAAATAAAAGCTTCTAGAATGTCCTAAACACTTCCACACTTTTCTTCCATGTTCTCCCTTTTATTGAGCACGAAATTTTCTGCCCAAAATATAGAAGTTATTCTACTCTCTTAGGTGCACAAGAAGGAGGAGAAAAAAAGGAAGAAAACTAAGGAGAAACTCGGTAATTTCATGGATTTTCTTGCTCCATCTTCCTCTAATCTTGTTCTCCTCTGTTCCTCCTTTCTTTCCATGGATTTTTTGAATGATTTGGTTCTGTTTTTGGTCCAGACCTAAGTGGGAAAATTCGAATTTGCCAAGGAGAAGAGAACTACGAAAGAAAAGCTTTGAAAACAAGCTTGAAACTAAGGTATTTTTCCATTCTTGATGCTTCATCTTGATTGCTCCTTTTTGGGGTAGTTTTAGGCAGCCTAGGGGGGGATAGAAGGAGATGAATTTTGGGCAAAACCGAGGGAAAAGTGTAAGGATTAAGAATATGGCAAGAAATTTAAGTAAAAACTAAAGGAAATCAAGATAGAAAAGTGTAGGCTTTCATTGGGTTTTGTAAAATCTGATTTTGTGTGAGAATTTCTTTGGCTATTTGAATGTTTCCTTGAGCTCCTAAGACCCCTAGAAACCTTCCCAAGTGGCTCTCCCATCAAGAAAAATTTTGAAACTTTAAGAAACCCAATTTTGTGCTTCTCTCGACCAAGGAGGGTTCATAGAGCTAGGAATTTTTTTTAATTTGTTCTAGCCTTGGTTTGGGACTCCATATGATGTTAGAAGATGGGAGGAACCATTGGAAAAAATTTAGGAGCCATAGGTTGGGAGATGGGACAATGGTGTCCATAATGGTGCCTTATGAAGCAACTTGGTTTTCCAATAGTGCAATTGAATGTGTGATGGCTCCAAGGACCTTAAATGAGTCCAAGAAGTCTAGAATTAATAAGAGAATGGAGCCTTGACTTGGATGATATGAGTTGCTTCAATAGACCATTTAT
This sequence comes from Erythrophleum fordii, assembly GCA_032878935.1. NCBI lineage: Eukaryota > Viridiplantae > Streptophyta > Magnoliopsida > Fabales > Fabaceae > Erythrophleum > Erythrophleum fordii. The sequence goes on along the minus strand of JAVQMF010000047.1, from coordinate 29,520,911 downwards.
GGAACCAATATGCCCATTATGGAACCAAGTGTATGTTTAAGAGTAAACCTAGTATCTTGGCTTGCTTCAAGTGGGTAATTGTGTGATGTTTGTGATGTCTAGGTCAAGAGAACCCTACTCCACCTAAGTGCTCTTGTGAGACCAAAGAGGAAAAGGAATTGGCAAAGTAAGCTTGCATCAATTAAAAGATAGCTCTCCATCTCATTTTCTTGCATTCTTGTGTGCACATGTATATGTTGTGTGCTTGTATATGCTCTTCTGATTAGAAAACATTCCATTTGATGTCTTGAGTTTGCATTGGTATCAATGTGTCTTCTTGAATGACCATGGTTGTAGAAAGAGCTCATAAGGGTGAGGTGATGCCAAAAGTCCCTTGAATAGGTGAGGCTAAGTCAAAAGTCCCTAGGCCAAGAGTGAGGCAAATATGAAAGTCCTAAAAATGGGATGAGGCTAAACTAAAAGTCCCTAAAGCATGAAAGTGGTCTTGACATGTTGATGTGGCATGGAATGGGATCTATTGCACATTTTATGCTTACATATTTATATATTTGATGTATGTATGCCTTGAATGCAATGTGATTGGGAGTGTGAGCTATTGAGATTCTTGGAATCTCACACCCCTTTCCCTCTTATACTTGAAATGTCTAGATGGTGCCCAAGACCAAGGAAATGCAAGCCAAGAACACTAAATGGCTACACTTTGTTTAATTTGTAGTTTAAATTGTATAGAGTGTTAACAACCATTGTAAATATTATTTTTGGTTTTGTAAAACCTTGAGCATATGTAACATAATGTATAGACTATATGTATAATGTATGTAGTATTACATCAATAAAATTATGTAATTGAACCCTTAAATGGCATGTATATTTAGTGCATAAATGGATGTTGAGAGACCAAAATAAGATGAATGGGGTTTAGAACCATTTGGGTAGTCTCTACAAGTGATATTTGTGCTTTGAAACTTGCCCAAGAGGTGCCAAACAATTAAGAAAGCCATTTGGACAAATTGGTAACCCATATGGGGCAAAAATGTACCATTTTAGGAGGCTATACCACTTTTTGTTCAAATGAGCTCTTCTTGGCCTAAAATTTGGTATGCATTTAGATCTTATTGAAATCTTTTTGGGAAGCTAAAGTTGGTAATTTTTAGAGGTGTTTGGAATATTTGGCGAATTGTTGAAGTTGGAAATTTTTTTGATTTTGATCCTTGGTACTATGGCACTAGTCTGAAATAAAATTCTGTCACTCATAGGGAAAATGATGTCTAATTGCCATGAAATGTTATAAAAATAAACTAGACATTCTTAGTGACTTGGGCCAACTAGAAGCACCTCATTTGGAGGTCTAGAGAGGGATATATGAATTTTTAAACATTCTATCCAGTATCAGGAGTTTTGCCTGACCTAAGTTACTATTTTATTGAATTCTGAGGTCTTACTACCAGAGCTGGTTTGGAAATATTTTTTCCCTTTAGCTAACATTCATAGCTTTCTATATTAGTATCATTTTCAGGGACTATATTTTTTTGGAATTAATTGGACATTTTCAAAATTTGTTGTAGAACTTTGTCATAGTTCCAAAAGGCAGTTTGACCTCTAGACCTTTTTAGATATCAAACATCCTCTGTGATGGTTGTTATGATCTAGACATATTGTTAGCATGAATTAGACATCTATAGATTTCCATAATGACCAACAATGTATGTTTTTGATTTTTCTAGAATTAGTTATAATTTTTCAAAATTAATTCCACAGAGCTCCAAATAATTTGGTCTTTTGCTTTTCAAAAATCTCTAGATAAGATCTACATGTGTACCAAATTTTATGAGAAAATTAGTTCATTTGGTCAGATCTCGATGTTGGGTTGCAAAATAGCTCATTTTGTGTCACTAAAGGGGTCCAAATGGTCCATTTTGAGTTCTAAGGCAACCATGACCACTTGAGCACGTGGAATAACACCAAAATGACATTCTAAACTTATCTCAAAGGTGTATAATGTAACACCATAAATTTTAGCTCATCTCATGCTTTTGAGTGGCATGATATCATGAAATATATAGGATTCTCATAGAAAAGCAAGGAAAAATGGTATTATCTTCACATTGCGCTATATCTAAAAATTCCATTCGGTGTTATGTGGATGGTGTGAGCTCATACTATACATTCTTATATTTAATTACATCATTAAAACTCAATTTCAGCACAAAATCATGCCCACAACTCATGAAAACTGAAATGAAGCATGGAAAATGGAAGTTCATTCTCGGCCAGAATTAGCCTCTTTTCTAGGCAAACTTTGAAAATCATAACTAAATCTAAAAAAATTGAAATTATGCAATCTTGGTCAGTCTAAAAATCTTGGGATTTCTAATTCATACTGAAAATATGATTAGACTATAACATTCATCACAGAGGATGTTTCACATCCAAAATAGTCCAAAGGTCCGACTGAATTCTAGAGTTATCACATAATTCTGCAGAAAATTTTAAAAATTTCCAATTAATTCCATAAAAATCCAATCTATGAAAATGATGCCAATATAGAAATCTGTGGATATTAACTAGATAGAAAAAATATCTCTAGATTAGTTTATTAAGCCCAAACTTTGGAATTCAATAGAACAGTACTTCTGGTAGGGCAAAATTACTGATACTGGATAGAAACTTCAAAAATTCATATCTTCCTTTCTAGACCTCCAAATGAGGTACTTGTACGAGTCACTGTGATTGTCTAGTTTCTATGTATAAAATTTCATGGCAATTGGACATCATTTGGGTCTTGTGTGACAGAATTTATTTTCAGACCAAAAGATTAGTGTAACAGACCAAAACTAGAAAAATTGCCAACTTTGAAAATTCATCAAATATTCTGTAAACCTCATAAAATTATGATCTTTATCTTCCCAGAAATTTCTTAATGAGACCTAATTGCATACCAAATCTTAGATCAAGACTAGCTCATTTGGCTAAAAAGTAGCATAGGGTTTTATTATGGTCAAATTTGGCTCCACATGAGGTACCAAACTTGCCAAATGGCCTTCCCTTGGATGTGGCACTTTTTGGGCAAGTTCAAAAGTACATTTGAGACTTGTGTGATCTGCCCAAATGGTCCCAAACCCATGCATCTCATTTTGGCCATTCAACCCACATTTATGCACATTTCTATCATACTTTCACATTGCATAATTTGGTATCTCATGCTCAAAATGTTGGCTAGAGGTCATATATCATATTCATACATTTAAATATCATATTTATACATGTCTCAAGGGTCATGGTACATTTACAACCACATATACACCAAGAAACACAATTATGGTTCTAAAATGGCTAAAGCTAGACATAAACTTGTCATTCTTCCTTCTTCATTGATGTTGGCTCCCTTCACCATAGTGACTTGGTCCACCTAGCATGTTAGATCATTGGAGAGGAGGGGATGAGATTCAAAGAATCCCAATAGCTCATCTCTCATTTAATCATACATAACATATGCAAAGCAAGCCTTAAAAATGCATGCATGGATAAAATGGAAGTCATGAATATTTAAGAAGCAAGCTTGGCATGCGAACACATCATACAAGACATTTAAGAGCTCACCAAGTGTTTGGATTGGCCTCACACTTCTCCTTATGGATTTTGGACTTCCTTCACCCATTCTTTAAGAGCTTTGGACTCAACTATACTCTTGGGAGACCACTTTGCTTTTAGGAGACTCTTTACTTTATCTCAACCAATCACAAGGGTTCTTGGCTCATCCTCACCATGGTGAAGAGTTCTTGGCCTGTCCACACTCAAGCAAACTCAACAAACATCATATATTCATTTAAAAATATAACATGACATCATGAAATCATGGCATATCAAATCATGCTAGCATACTTTTCATGGCTTGAAAATATACATACACACATTCTAAGACAAACTAAATACACATCCATGCATAAAAAAAGGTGGAGAGAGCTACCTTACACACAATTACACACTTTTCCTTTTGGATTCAAGCCTCCTCTTTCGGCCACACACCCACAAATTGGTAGAGATGTTTTCTCTTGGCCTAGATACAATTTATGGGAGCCAATTAGGTTCATGAAACATATTCTAAGGCTACATAACTTGGTGAAATACTAGATTGCTCTACAACCCCCATTATGGTCAATAATTGCACCTAATGAAGCAACACCCTTCAAATAGTTTCTAGGCCCCATTATTTCCTTTCAAATATGATTCTTGACTACTTTTAAACCTCTTGGAGTCATTACACCATTAAAACAAAGGGTCTAACATCATGTTGCTTCTTTAAGTCATAATATGGAACCTAAAGCACCAAATCAATTTCTATGAGTTTTAAATTTTTTCCAAGGCCTTCCTTCATTTTCATTCATCAAATATGACTCAAGAATGGCCTTAGAAAAATTTAAAACTCTCCTTAGCTATGGAATCTCACTTTAGCCGAGACTATGGAACTTAATGGCTTCCTTGGAATTTTCTTAGTTTTCTTGAAGGAGGAAGCATGTGGGGAGCATCTTAGGGATCTTAGGAGTTCATTTAAACTCTTAATTAGACCTGGAAATCATCATATAAAATCAAATTTGGGAAGGTGCACACAAAATCCTAGAATTTGCATTTTGAAATCTAATGATTTTTTGATAATTTCCTTTGCATATTCTTAATCTCCACACCCTTTTTCCTTAGATTCATGCTTGGTTCTGCGTAAAAATCATCTCTGCCTAGGGTTTTCTCAAGTGGGGCGAAATGGTGGAGAAGGGAACCAAAGGAAGAGAAATTACCTTGTTTTCTTGCTTTTTCTCACTTGAATCTTGTGTTCTTTGAGCTCCTCTCTTCAAATCCAAAATTTCCCCTTAATATCTCCCTTAAAATAGATTTATAAACTTCATTATAATCATAGGAAAGAAAGGGGAATGGAGAAGGGGAGGTTTGGAAAGGAGAAAGCATGAAAAACCATGAAATTCCTTACCTTTTCCTTGCTTTTTCTCCTTCTTTCTTCTCCTCCATGGTGTGCCTAAGAGAGTTGGTGTTTTCTCTGGTTTTTGGGTAGAATGGGTCGTGCAAATGGAGGGGAGAAGAAATAAGAAACTTAAAGTGTGTTCAAGAAGCTTTCACTTTCTCAAAAATTCTAATTTTGCCCTTCGTACTTTTGCATTTTCATTTCTCCTTTATTTGAGCTCCTTTTTTAGAACTGTCTTTTCCATTATAAAATTTAAGTTTCCAATTAAGAAAAATGCCTTTGGAATCACTAAAATCGGAGCTAAAACCTTACCGAATAAACCAGTCAAAGTTTGGGTCAATTGACATTGGAAAACGTCCACCAAAGGGAATTTAACTATCTCAAGGCTTCCCATGGTTTTCAGGGTCTCTGAGAACCCTGAGGAACTTAAAATTTTCATTTAAAAAGTCCTCCTGTGTGAATTTCAAATTTTGCTCAAAATTACAAAAATGCCATTACGTTTCGTAGGCTTTTCGTAAGAAATTGTTTCTTCATTCTAGCTCCATTTTTCTTTCCATCTGAGGCTAGGGTTCTCATTTTTAGGAATCTAAAATGCTTCCCAAATTTCTTGGGACCTTAACTACATCATCTTAGAGGACTTCCTTTTGTATCCAGCAAGTTTCGTTCCTTTGCGGAGAAACCATATGTTACGTTTTCTCTAGTTTTCAGAGAACAGGATATTACACATAAACCGAGGATTTGAAAACTCACTCTCTCACCCCATGCCATGCATAAGAACACACAAGGCTAGTCTTGCTCCTCAATGTCCAAAATGCACTTTATCATCCACATAACATTAAATCTCATTTCTACATTATGCATTTGCATAATTACACATGTTCATAAGGTCATAGGACAAATGCAATAAAGGATTACAACATTTGCCACTCATATGGCTATAAAGAAACAAAATCAAGGCACTTTGGTGTCATACTCTCATCTTCCAAGTTGATGGCTTCCATTACCTTGCTCACTTGGTCCACCTAACATGTTAGAACATTGGAGAGGAGGGAATGAGATTAAAAGAATCCCAATAGTTTGTAACGAACGTAATTTTTGTAAAATGACGAAATGAGCTGTATAAAAGTAAGTCCCTTAAAATGACCTAGATAATGCCCAAAAAAATTTGGGTTGAGTCCTAGACTCCTAAAAATGATAATTCTAGGCTTAGACGGAAAGAAAAATGGAGTTAGGATAGAGAAATAATTTGCGACAGAAACTGACGAAACGTAATAGCATTTTCGTAAATAAGTGTAACTTTTGGAAAACCATATAGGAGGGCTTTTTAAATGAAATTTTGGAGTTACCCAAGGTTCTCAGAGGCCTCAAAAACTATGGGAAGCCTTGAGACTGGTAAAACCCCTCCGGTGTATATTTTTCAACATCGATTGACCCAAATTTTGATTGATTTGTTCGATAAGGTTTTAGCTCTAAATTGAGTGATTCCAAAGGCATTTTATTAAACTGGGAATCTAAATTTTATGATGGAAAAGATGGTTCTAAAAAAAGAGCTAAAACAAAGCCAAAATGAAATTGCCATTATGGAAGAGTAAAATTGGAAATAAGAGCTTCTAGAATGTCCTAAACAGTTCCACACTTTTCTTCCATCTTCTCCCTTTTATTGAGCACGAATTCTTCTGACCAATTTATAGAAAAAATAGCAGCTCCTTAGGTGCATCAAAAGGGGAAGAAAAGGAGGAGAAAAATCAAGGAAAAGGTAAGGAAACTTGTAGATTTTTATGCTCCATGTTCCTCCAATCTTGTTCCTCTCCTTTCCTCCTCTCCTTCTATAGTTTAGTTGAACTTTTTGGTTCTATTTTAGGTCCAGAACCAAGGGGAGAATTTCAAATTTGCCAAGGAGAAGAGAATCAAGGAGAAAGACACTTGAAAGCTCACTTGAATCCTAGGTAATCTTTGCTTTTTGTTGCATCTTCTCTTCCTCCTCCCTTCGTGCATATTTCGGCCAAGAACAGAACCAAAGGAGGGGAGGATGTTCTGTCTAAATACAAGGAAGGCACAAGAGTTTTAGGCCATGGGGAGATGGAATATGGCAAGAAATTCCAAGTAAAACCAATAGAAAACAAGTTAGAAAAGTGTAGTGTTTTCTAGGGTTTTACAAAGTCTAATTTTATGTAAATGTTTTCTTGGCTATTTGAATGTTTTCTTGAGCTCCTAAGACCTTTAGAAAGCCTCCCAAGTGGCTATCCCATCAAGGAAAAATCACAAAATCCATGAACCTTCCTTATGGTGCATATTTTGGCCAAGCTAGGTTCATTAGGCTAGGGGATGTTTTAATTTGTTCTAGCCTTGGTTTAGGACTTTATATGATGTTAGAATATGGGAGAAACCATTGGAAAAAATTTAGGAGCCATAGGTTTGGAGATGGGATAATGGTGTCCATAATGGTGCCTTATGAAGCAACTTAGTTTTCCAATGGTGCAATTGAATATGTGATGGCTCCAAGGACCTTAAATGAGTCCAAGAAGCCTAGAAATAACAAGAGAATGGATCCTAGAACTTGGATGATATGAGTTGCTTTAATGGACCATTTATGGAACCAATATGCCCATTATGGAACCAAGTGTGTGTTTAAAAGTGAACCTAGTGTCTTGGGTTGCTTCAAGTGTGTAATTGTGTGATGTTTGTGATGTCCAGGTCAAGAGAACCATACTCCACCTAAGTACTCTTGTGAGACCAAGAAGAGAAAGGAAGTGGCAAAGTAAGCTTACATAAATTAAAAGGTAGCTCTCCACCTCATTCTCTTTGCATTCTTGTGTGCATATGTATGTCTTAGTATGCTTGCATGCATTCTTGATGCTTGATAACATGCCACTTGATCCTTGTTGTGCATTGGTACCAATGTGTTGTCTTGAATGACTATGGTTATGGAAAGAGCTCATAAGGGTGAGGTGATGCCAAAAGTCCCTTAATAAAGGTGAGGAGATGCCAAAAGTCCCTTAATAAAGGTGAGGAGATGCCAAAAGTCTCATGGCATGGGTGAGACAAGGCCAAAAGTCTTTTGAATGGGTGAGGCTAAGTCAAAAGTCCCTAGGCCAAGAGTGAGGCAAATCCAAAAGTCTTAGAAATAGAGTGAGGTTAAACCAAAAGTCCCTAGAGCATGAGAGTAGTCTTGACATGTTGATGTGGCATGAAATGAGATTTTATTGCACACTTTATGCTTGCATATTCATATATTTGATGTGTGTATGCCTTGAATGTGGTATGAACAGGTGTGTGAGCAATTGAGATTCTTAGAATCTCACCCGCCTTTCCCTCTCATGCTTAAAATGTTTAGGTGGTGCCCAAGGCTAAGGGAATGCAAGCCAAGAACACTAAATGACTACACTTTGTTTAATTTGTAGCATAAATTATAATGGATTATTAAGAAGCATTGTACATGTTATTTTTGGTTGTGTAACATTTTGAGCATATGTAATATGATGTATAGACTATATGTATAATGTATGTTGTAACATCCTAAAATTAATTAAGGTGTTAATCATGGATTTAGATTAATATGGGATAATTGGGCAAGTTAAGCAAATGGAGATTTTAGAAAGATAAATTATTAATATGGGTTTGAGATTTAATTGGGATAGAAACTTCATCTAGGCCTAAATTAATAAATCATGATAAGAGGCTAATGGAGACTTAATGAGTTAGGTGCAGACCAATCCAATTCAATGTGATAGAGGCCCAAGATCCACCTTGTATAGGCTTTTATAAGTGGCCCAATAACCCTTGTGCAGACCCAAATCCTTGAGCTCTTCAAACTTGGCCTAAACCTAATTAAAATTCAGCAGCCTAATACATGAGAGCTGGCCCAACAAAGCTCAAATCTGAAGCCCATTAGGAGTTGGATCTTTGGAGCAACCCATGACCCATATTTAACCCAACTTAATCTAACTAAAACCCTAAACACTTCAGCCACTTCCTTATTTTGCTGAAACTCAAGAAGGAAAATCGGAGGTGTGAAGGGAGGTTAGGGTTTGAGGTAAGAATTCTACATTTTCTCACATTTAGAGCAAGATTCAACCAAGGTAATAGTTATATAACTTAATCCCCTCATCTTTCTCTTTAATTTGGCCTAATTAGTTTTTCATTTGGAGTATTTTTACTATACCCAAAATCTGAAATGTGGTTGTTTGGGATTTTCTTGGTGAAATTCGTAGGTTGAGGCTAGGGCTAACATTAGGTAAGTATAAACCCTCCATTTTGATACTTTCTTTACTAGTTTGAGACCCCTATAACTGATTTATAATATAGGTATTAATTTTGTATGAATTTGCTTAGGATTTTGGGTGAAATATTGAGATTTTTGGTAGAGGACACTTCAATCTGAATTTGGGACTTGTAGTGGCTGGGTAAGTGTTCCTTAGGTAGTTATTAGCATTTTAAATTCTTTGGATACTTGTTGCAACTGTTAATGATGAATTATTGTAGTAATTCTCTGATACATGGTTATAGGGAGATTTTGTACCCGTGGTGGCTATTTCAATTGTCTACAAGTAAGGTAACTGGGGTTTATATTAATTCCATGCATATATCAATTTTAATTTCATATTTACTGTACATGAATAATTTGAAATGTTGAATGAATTGGTTGGCTATCTATTGTGTTGTGATTGGACCTTGTGAGTCCATGGGGGAGCTATGGTGTGGCTGCCACCCGTGCATATACTTTGATCAGGTACTGAGTTATGATCAAACCCCAGTTGCACTGAGCCCTAGTCGTGCTCAATAGGGATTAGGTGCCATGGACTGGCCTCTCCTAGTGTTATTGGCCTTTAACATGTGAAAATATGATTGCTAGTATGGGATAGTAATCATGATAGCCTAATTGTTTCATTTACTGATATGACTGATATCATTCTGATGTTAATTTTGATTTATGCATATATGTTAATTAAACTGGATTATATGATGGAATTGCCTTAGTTACTAAGATTCATATCTCACCCCGTTTCATGGGATTAATATTTCAGATGAAGGTTCTTCGTGTAAGGATAAGGGGAAGCAAGTGGATGAAAATCTATGAGCTCCAACATGTGGGGAGAAGGCTACACTTAGGCTGATTTATTTAGTATAGATGCTAAATTTTGTATTCCTTACTGTATAGCATCATCTTGTATTCATGTTGCCAAGTGTAGGCTCTTATTTTTTATTACTTAGGATGTATTTATTGAGGGGTTAGGCCTCATCTTAATTTGGTATTGGATGTATGAACTTATAGTTTCTGACATGTAAACCTTGTTGAACTTATGATATGACTTACCATTTGGGAATTGTAATCACATGGTGCATTAGATATTGATGTGAATCATTGATATATGGAACCTCTAATGGAATGTGTATCGAATGTTAATTGTCATTAGTGCATGAATTTTTGTTGCCATTACTCTATGGACTTGATGACATAGGGTAATTAGAGAAAAGAAATTGACCCTTAAATCTTGAACTAGTGAGAATAGATTAGCTGGATAAATTAGGCTAATGAAGGCTATATGAGCCCCACAATCAAGGTAGAGGGGCCCTACGGTGTTATTGGAGGGAAAGTGGAGAGTATGAGGCAAGAATTTAGGAGTTGTAGGACCAGAAGACAATTTGCCACGATTAAAATGGAGTTAGCTGCGGCCAATAGAGGCAAAGTTGCCTAGAGAGAGTGCCAGAGAGGAATTCGCTGCGGCGAAATGTGTAATTAGCCATGGTGAAATGTGAGAGGCAAAACTAGGAATCGTCAAGAGGGAAATTCGCCGCGACAAAAGGGCGAATTGGCCGCGGTGAACTTTTATGAAAATGAGCCAGGCATTCCAGAGAGGAATTGGCCGCAGCCAATAACAAGAGACGAGTGAGGTAAGTTCCACGAGGCTTCTTCGCTGCGGCGCCAAGTAGGCTAGCTACGACGAAGGTCCAACTCGCCACGGCAAAATCAGTGATGAAGAAAGGAGTGAAACTGAAAGGAATTGGCCGCGGCTAAGCGTAATTTGGCCACAGTGAACATTCTGAAACACTTATATTAAGTAAGAAACCTTGGTTTTTCATATGATAATCTCAAGGGATGATTTAGAGGCATTTAAGATGAGTTATAATTGAAGGGTAATAGAATCAAAGGCTTATAAATAAATGTTTATTTCCCTTATGTACATAAGTGCTTGTAATTGTATGTTTGATGACTTTAATAATATTAAGATTCAAATTTCCCCATATTTTCATAATGCAATTGGTCGTAAGGCCTTGTAACCCCAATCTATGATTATTAATCACATATTTAACCTTAATTACAATGATTAGAGGTTAGGGTCGTCACATATGTGGTATTAAATCAATGAAGATATGTAATTGGACCCTTGAATGGCATGTGTATTTAGTGTATAAATGGATGTTGAGAGACCAAAATAAGATGCATGGGGTTTAGGACCATTTGGGCAGTCTCTATAAGTCATATTTGTGCTTTAAAACTTTCCCAAGAGGTGCCAAACAATTAAGAAAGCCATTTGGACAAATTGGTTACTCATATGGAGTAAAAATTTACCATTTTAGGAGGCTATACCACTTTTTATCCAATTGAGCTCTTCTTGGTCTGAAATTTGGCATAAATCTAGAGCTTATTGAGACCTTTTTGAGAAGCTAAAGTTGGTCATTTTTGGAGGTCTGTGGAATATTTGGCGAATTGTTGAAGTTGAGAATTTTTCTGGTTTTGGTCCTTGGTACTGTAGCATCGGTCCGAAATTAAATTCTGTCACTCATAAGGCAAATGATATCCAATTGCCACAAAATTTTATACAGAGAAATTAAACATTGCCAAAGACTTTTACCGACTAGAAGCACCTCATTTGGAGGTCTAGAAAGGGAGATATGAATTTTGAACATTCTATCCAGTATCAGGACCCTTACCCGACCTGAGTTACTGTTTTGTTGAATTCCGAGATTTGGACTACCTGAGCTGGTCTGGAAATATTTTTATCCTCTACCTAACATCCACTGCTTTCTATATTGGTATCATTTACATGGATTGGAATGTTTTGGAATTAATTGGACATTTTCAAAATTTTCTGTAGAATTCTGTGATAGCTCCAGAATTCAGTCGGACCTTTGGACCATTTTGGATGTCAAATGCCCTCTGTGATGAATGCTATGATCTGGGTGTATTTTTATTATGAAGAAGACATCCATATCTTCCTATAATGATCAAGATTGCTGATTTTGATTTTTCTTGAATTAGTTATGAATTTTCAAAATTTGACCAGAAAAGAGGCCATTTCTGACCGAAGATAGACTTGCTTATTTTGAGTTTTATTTCGGTTTCCATGATTTGGGGGTATGATTTTGTGTTGCAAAGGAGTTATATTGATGTAATTGAATATGGGAAAGTATAATATGTGCTCATACCACCCACGTGACATCGAATGAAATTTTCATATGTAATACAATACAAATTTAATCCATTGTTTATATCCCTTTTTCTTACAACTCCCAAGCAATGCATGTTATGGAGCATGTGAATTGCATGAGAAAGGCTAGAAAGATATGGTATTACATAGTTCATCTCCCTTTCAATCATATATAAAAGATGTGAAATAAGTCTTAAAAATGCATGCATGAGCATCATAAAGTGCATGATCATTCAAGAAGCATTCTTGGCACTTGAACAAGTCACACAAAGCATACATAGGCTTGCCAAGTAAGTGGATTAGCCTCACATTCTCTTATGAATTTTAGACTTGCCTTACCCAATTTCTTTAGAGGTTTTTGACTCAACCAAACTCTTGGGAGTCAACCTTACTCTTGGGAGGCTCTTGACTTTGTCTCAACTAACTTTAAGGGTTCTTGGCTCATCCTCACCATGGCTAAGGGTTATTGGCTTCACCACATTAATGCAAACCCAAGCATACATACTAAGCATCATTTGAAAAGATATTATAACATCATGGTACCATAATACATATGCACATGCTAGAACACTTTTCATGGCAATACACACACATACACACATTTAAAGACAAGTAAAGTACACATTCATGCATGAGAGAAGGAGGAGTGAGCTACCTTTGTTGCCACCACACACTTTTCCTCTTGAAATGCTCTCCCTTCCTTGGCCTCACACACACAAAGGTGTGGGATTAGTTTCTCTTGGCCTAAACACAATATATGGAAGCCAATTAGATTCTTAGAATCATTTCTAAGGCCACACATCTTCTTGGAACTCTAATTTTGTCTTATGGTTCATTTATGGTTCCTAAATACACCTAATGAGGCAATATACATCAAATGAGTTCTAGGCTCCACTCTTTCCTTTCATTTATAATTTTTGACTCCTTTTAAGCCACTTGGAGTCATCACACAATTAAAACAAAGAGCCTAACTACATGTTGCTTCCTTAGGTCATATTATGGAACATATAAGGCCTTCTCACTTTCTATGGTTTCTAATTTTTTTCCAAGACTTCCTCTCATATTCACTTATCATATATGACTCAAAAAAGGTTTAGAAAAATTTAAAACTATCCCTAGGTACCCTAACTCTTCTAGGCCAAAACTAGGCTTCTTCTTGGCACCCATAGAACTTGCTTTGTTTTCTTGGTGGAAGAAGCATATGGGGAGCCTCTTAGGGATCTTAGGAATTCATTTAAACATTCATTTAGGCATAGGAATCATGGTATCAAATCAAATTTTTCAAGGAACACTAGAAACCCTAAGTTTGCTATCTTAAATTTCCATAGTTGTTTGGTAATTCCCTTTGCATATTCTTATTCTCTACACTCCATTTCCTAAGATTCACCCTTGGTTCTGTCCAAAATTCAAACCCTCTTGAGCTTCTTATGTTGGACGAACCAAGGAAGAAGGGGGAGAAGGAGTAGCTACCACGAGATAGAGATTTTACCTTATTTTTCCTTATTTTCTTGTTTGATTCTTCCTTTCTTTGGCCTCTTCTCTTCAAATCCAAATTCTCCCCTCTATTCTTCCCTCAAAATAGATCCAAAATCTTCAATAAAACTATAGGAAAGAAAGGGGAAATGGAGAAGAAGAGGTTTACTAAAGAGAAAGCATGAAAAAACCAAGAAATTCCATACCTTTTGCCTTGTTTTTCTCCTTCTCTTCTTCTCCTCTTTGTGTGCCTCACTCTTAAGGTTCTTCCTTTGGTTTAGGGTAGAAACTAAATGAGCTAAATGAGTGAGGAGGTGGGGCGCCATATATATATATAAGTGGGTTTAAGAAAGACTTTTCAAAAATTTTAATTTTACCCTTTTGTCTTGGCATTTTTGTTTCTGATTTATTTTAGCTCCTTTTTTAGAATCATCTTTTCCATTATGAAATTTAGATTCCCAATTTAGTAAAATTCCTTTGGAATCACTCAAATTAGAGCTAAAACCTTCTCAAACGAATTCATTAAAGTTCAGGTCCAGTGACGGTGGAAAACATCCACCGGAGAGGTTTTAACTGTCTCAGGGCTTCCCATGGTTTTTAGAACCTCTGAGAACCTTGGAGAAGTCAAAAATTTTATTTAAAAAGTCCTCTTATGAGAATTCTAAAATTTGCTTAAAATTACGAAAATGCGATTACATTTTGTCAATCTTTCATTCAATTTCGTTTTTTCATTCTAGCTCTATTTTTATTTCCATCTGAGCCTAGAATTCTCATTTTAAGGAGTCTAGAATGTTATTTAAACTTTTTGGGACCTTAATTAATTCATTACAAGAGACTTACTTTGAAAACACATTTGTTTTCATTGTTTAACTAAAATCGGACATTACAATTTGGGAACATGCCATTTGATGTTTGAGTTTACATTGGTACCAATGTGTGTTCTTGAATGGCTTTGGTTGTGAAATTAGCTCCTAAGGGTGAGGTACTACAAAAAGTCACTTAATGTGGGTGAAGAGGTGCCAAAAGTCTTAAGGATTGGGTGAAACTAGGCCAAAAGTCTCTTGAATGGGTAAGACTATGTCAAAAGCCCTTAAGCCAAGGGTGAGGCATGTCCAAAAGTCCTAGAAATGGGGTGAGGCAAAATCAGAAGTCCCTAAAGCTTCTTGATGGCTTGATTGTGAAAATGTGGCATGAGAATTTTGAAAATGAGAATTTATGATCTTGGTAGATTGTTTACTTGTACACTTAATGTATATATGCCTTGAATGTGTGTGTAAATGGGTATCCGAGCTATTAAGATTCTAATAATCTCATCCTCTTTCCCTCCATCATCTTAAAATGTCTAGGTGGTGTTCAAGAAGCAAGGAATGCAAGCCAAAAACCTTGAGAAGTTGTATTTTGTCTATTATGTAACCTTACTTGTAATGGAATGTCAAAATGTACTTGTACATATTATCTTTGTGATGTAAGACCATGAGCTAATGTAAAATGATGTATGGATACTATATATATTTTTATGTAGCCCTAAATTAATGAAATCATAGAATTTGCCTCTTGTATGTTTATGGTTAATTGTGTATTATTGGATGTAGAATGGCTAAAACAAGATATAGACACACATGTCATATTCATATTTTTAAACTTGTCCAAGAGGTGCTAAACATCAAAGAAGGCCAATTGGACAAAATTGGTACCTTATATGGAGCAAAAATGGCCATTTTGGTGAGCTATACCACTCTTTGTCCAAATGAGCTCTTCTTGGTCTAAAATTTAGCATGCATCTAGAGCTTGTTGAAAGCTTTTTGGGAAGCTAAAGTAGATAATATTTGAAAGTCTACAAAATTTTTGAAGTTGGCAATTTTTTTTGTTTTTGGTCAGTGTACTGTTCATCTAGTCTGAAATTTGTTCTGTGTCAATCATGGGGCAGCCAATGTCCAATTGCCACAAAATTTTATAAGAAGAAACTATACCTTTCCAATGACTTACGATAATTAGAAGCACCTCATTGGATGTCTAGAGAGGGAGATAGAATTTTTGAATTTGCTATTCTATTCCAGGCATATCTCTAGACCTATGTTACTGTTTGATTTATTTTTAAGGTATGAATGTTTGTGGATTGGTCTGGAACTATTTTTTCCCTCTATTTAACATCTGTAGCTTTTTAAATTGGTATAGATTGGATAGATTGGATTTTTTTAGAATTAAGTATGAATTTCAAAATTTTATATCAGTAAGCTATATTAGATTTCTAGACAACTCAACCTCCCAACTTTTTCTATTATCAAACATGGTCTAGATGAGATTTTTGTGGCTGGAAATAATTTTTAGTGTAAGTTTAACATCTAGATATTTCCAAAAAGCTATGATTTGTGTGATTTTGATTTTTCTACATTTAGTTATGATTTTTCAAAATTGCCTCTAAAATTTGTCATTGTACAGCCATGAAGAATGAAGGGAATTTTAAGGCTTTTGACTTGAAAACCATGGATTGCTTGATAATTTGAGTTGATTGTGATTTGTTTCAATGATAAATGACTAGAGAATGTTATTGGATAATCCACAAGGCCTACATATCGCGAATTGAAAAATTTTACCCTGATGTAACACGATAAAGTGAATGAAAATATGACTTTTTCTTGAAAATTCCCTATGAACATGCACATGATTATCTTGAATGGATGAATATAATAAGAGGAAATATAGTGTATGACACCTTGCAAATAAGGCATCCACAATGTCCTTTAATACTGTATCCTAGCAAATTACCATACGATAGAAAGTCGTTGATTGTTCTAAATAATATAGCTCGCAAGTTGAATCTTTCCTCCCGATACCCATCATATACCTCTACTCCCATCTTTGATTAGAGGATTTCAGTATACATCAATATCATTTCCAGGTTGTTTGGGCCCAGAAATTAGCATAGATAACATCATATACTTGTTCTTTATACATAGCCATGGAGGTAGGTTATAAATCACCAAAATCATTGGCTATGTACTGTGGGCACTACTTTGGACACTGTGTAAGTTCATTCCATTGGTAGCTAATGCAAGGTGTAGGTTTCTGTCTTCTTACCTGAAGTCAAGGTACTTATGATCAATTATTTTCCATTGAGGAGAATCTACAAGATATTGAAGCTTGCCATCTTGAATCCTTTCATTAGTATGGCATGTTAAGTGTTTCGCATCTTTTGCACTACTATACATGCTTCTGAATCTAGGTATGATGGAAAAATACTATACCACCTTTGTCGAACTAGATTCTTTCTTTTTATATCTAGAGGTATTACACTTTGGACACACCTCTAATAATACATATTCATTCTGAAATAAAATGCAATCATTGGGATATGCAAGTATGCTCTTATAGCTCATGCCAATAGAGCATCACATTTGTTTAACCTCATATGTTAGGCTAGGAAGCTCATTATCTTCTGGTAGCATATCCTTCAAAAGTGCAAGTAATTCTATAAAGCTCTTATCACTCAATCCATTTCTTGCTTTCAAGTTATACAATTTCAACATTGCTGATAATCTTATGAATTTAGTATAGCCAGAATACAATGGCTTTTCTGCATCACTTTTCAACCACTCAAACATTTCAGGATAATCCCGAAGATTCGTTTCAACCACATTTGCCATATCTTCAAAACGATCAACCTCGTATGTATCTATGTTGAAATTGTTTGAGGTACAACTCCTACTATACTTTTAGTTACTATGCTTATCCTTTGTCTCACCATGGTTTGTCCAACAAGTATAACTTTAGTCAATCCCATTACCTACTAAATGATCTTCCAACTCAACTGCACTAATTCGCTTCACATGGCAACAATTCAACCAAGGGCATATAATTTTACTAGAGTCTTTTGCATGCTTAACTGCAAACTTAACAATCTCTTTCACTCCATCCTTATATTCCTTAAATAGATGACTGGCAGACATCCATTTTCGATCCATACCTTTTCAATATAACAAGAAACAATTTAAGAGAAATATGATTAATGACTCTTAATTTGTTTGAACTCCTACCTATTACTTTATTAAATATAACCTTATTATACTCTATTTAATTATTCTTTTGTTGCAATCTATATCTTAAAGAAAAACTAGCAGCATAGTGGCATAAAAATGGAAGTTTCTCAGGCCTAGAACAATATTTCAATAGGCCATAATCAAAGAACAATGACAGAATAATTTTTCTCTTCTTTTATGTAAGTTATAACTTAGCTATATTATATTTTGCACATTCTATCATACTAAAAGAATTATTTGGTAAACATTATCTTAATGTCACAAAAAGAAGAAATAGTTCCAAAAAAAAGGCACAGATGCAAAAATAGAATAGAGGATGGGAATCCAAAATGGAGAAAAATAATTACTACTTAATTTGTTCAAAGAAAAAAATATAATAATTAAAACAAATTAATTTTTCAAAAAACAAAAATAAAAAATGGGATGAACTTACAGGAAAATGGAAGGATGGGAAAATGGAAGGGGAAGGAGCAACATGGTGATGTTGATGGACAGTGGCAAAGGTGGGTAAATGGTGCAAAGGAAATGGCAGATGTGGGATGTACGTTGGTTGTGGTGGAGCTCTCAATGAAACTGGAGAAACAGTCACAACGCTGGAGAATGGTGAGCACGATGTGGGAGAATGGTGGGCATGATGAGGAAGAATGGTGGGCCGATGTGGGACGTCTAACACTATATTCATTTAACTCATCTCATCACATTTCTAGGCATACCTTCTTGAATAACACAAGTTTTTAAGAAAATCCATTAAAAAATAGATTATTTTTGTGTTATATGTCCCGTGGATCATATGAACTCATCCATTTCATTCTCCAATTTAAATACACATATACAACACAAAACTATCTCAAGATGTGGCCAAAACTCGAGATCGTGAACCATATATATATATAAATCACATGTTTAGCCTCGGATTGATGTGCTAGGTTTCTGTTATGAATTTTGAAAAATCATAACTAATTCTGGAAAAATCAAAATCAAGTAAATTATACTATTTTAGAAAGCTACAAATGTCTACTTTATGCTATAAATAATTTTAGACTAAAATAGGAATGTCTAGCTACTGAAAATTGATGGAATAGTACCAAAACTCAGCTGGCTCTATTAGTATTGTCATAGCATTTCAAAATTTCATATCTCCTTGTTCAGACACCTAATTAGGGTGATCTTAGAGGCCATAGAAAGCTTATCATGTATAGTTTAT
Organism: Erythrophleum fordii; assembly: GCA_032878935.1. Taxonomy (NCBI): domain Eukaryota; kingdom Viridiplantae; phylum Streptophyta; class Magnoliopsida; order Fabales; family Fabaceae; genus Erythrophleum; species Erythrophleum fordii. Next base: position 29,501,798 of record JAVQMF010000047.1, on the reverse strand, counting down.
GCTTGTAAAATTTCATGAATATTGGATACCATTTGGACCTCAAATGATACTAGAGACGAAACTGACCATATGAATAGTAATCACGCCATAACAGCAAAATTTTGGCAACTTTGGAAATTTATAATTAATTCCACATAGCTCCAAATAATATGATCTTTAGATTCCCAAAAAATTATGGATGAGATCTACATGCATGCCAAAGTTCATGAGGAAATTCATTCATTTGATCATATTTTGATATTAGGTTCCAAAATGGTCAATTTTGTACTTTCTAAAGGTCTCAAATGGTCTAAATTTGCTTCCTAAGCTTTCATGGCCACTTGAGCACGTGGGAAAGAATCAAAATGATCTAATAAACATGTCTCAAAGGTTCATAAACCTAGATTTCAAAAACTCACTCTCCCACTCCATGGCATACATAAGAACATACAAGCATTATCTTGTCATTCAATGCCTAAAAGTTATTTTATCATTCATATGGCATTAAATCTCATATATACATCAAGTATCTATGTAATTATACATGTTCAAATGATTATACGACATACTCATCATAGGATTACATCATATACCATCAAAATGGTTACAAAGTGAACAAAATCACACACTTTCTTATCAATCTTTCTCTTTCAAGCTTAGTGGCTTCCATTCCTTGGTTTACTTGGTCCACCTAAATAGGTTAGGCAATGGGGAGGAAAGAATGAGATTCTAGGAATCCCAATACCTTTTCTCCCTTTCAACCATACATAAAAAAAGCAAATTCAAGTATAAAAATGTATACAGGGATATCATGGAGTGCATAATCATTCATGGAACATTTCTTGCATCCAAGAAGTCACATAAAACATACATAGGTTTACCAAGAAGATGGTTTATCCTCACCCACTTCTCTTAGGGATTTTGGACTTGCGTCACCCATTATCTTAAGAGACTTTTGGCTTATCCTCACCTTAGCTAAGAGACTTTTGGCTTCACCACACTCAAGTAAACTAAAAAATGTTCATAAAATATCAATCAAGTGCATAACAAAGCATCATGGTGCCATGGTATATAGATATATGCTAAAACATCTTTTATGGCTTAAAACATATGTACATACGTTCAAAGACAAGAGAAACATCCACTCATGCATGAGAGAAAGAAGAGAAAGCTACCTTGGTTACAAATGCACACTTTTCCTTTCATCCTCTCACATCACATATGACATAAAAGCAAGCTTGGAAGAAATTAAAACATTCCGTTGGTGCTCCTTCCATGCTAGACTGAGCCTATGCTTCTTAAGGACACCAAGAAGTTGTTTTAATTTCTTTGATGGGAGAAGGATGTGGGAGGCTCTCTTGATGTTTTAGAAATTCATATGAACTCTTAAATGCCTTAATTTATGGCTAGAACTCATCTTACAAACCAAGGTGCAACTAAAACCCTAGGTTATACATCTTGGAAAATCATGGTTCTTTCTTTGTTTTCTTTGGATATTCTTATTCTCCACAATCTAATTCCTAAGATTCCTCCTTGTTTTGCTTCAAAAATCAATCCCTCTTGGCTTTCCATACATGGGGCAAAACATACAAGAAGAAGCACAAAGAAGAGCAAGCTTGAAAACAACCAAATTACCTTAATTATTTAGCTTCCTTTGGATGCTTCTTCTTTAGCTTGGATTCTCCTCTCCAAATTTAAAATTTTCACCTCTATTCTGACCTCAAAATAGCACTAAATGCTACAATTAATCCATAGAAAGAAAGAAGAGAAGAAGGAGTGCAAGATTGGTGAAGGAAGAAGCATGAAAAATCATGGATTTTCTTGCCTTTTTTCTTAGTTTTCTCTTCCCTTCTTCCTCCCTCTTGGTGTGCCACTTCAAGGAGCTTAGGGTTCTATTCTGGTGTAGAGGAAAGTTAGCAAAGATGATAGGAAAAAGTGGGCCATGCTATATATAGGCTAGGGACCCGTTTAAGACATTTCAAATTTCAAATTTTACCTTTCATTCTTGGCTTTTTCATTTTAGGCTCTTTTCAACTCCTTTTTGACAACCGTATTTTCCATCATAAAATTTAGGTTCTCAAACTTTTAAAATACTTTTGGAATCACTCAATTTGGATCTAAAACATTCCTGAATAAAAGGGTCAAAGTTCGAGTCCATCGATATTCTCAATAGTAAACCGAAAGTGTTTTAACTGTTCTAGGGGTTCCTATAGTTTTTAGCACATCTGAAAATCCTAAGAAACTTATTTTTCCCATTTAAAAATCCCTCATTTGGGTTTTCTAGAAGGTGTCCAAAATTACAAAAATTTCATTACATATCATTGCATTTTCATTAAATTTCATCTGGCTTTTTTGACTTTGGTTTCAAGGCAGCTCTAGCCTTGGATCATCATCATTTGAAATCTATAATGTTATTCTAATTTTATTAGACCTCAAATCCTTTTCTTTAGGGGACTTCCATTTGTATTTGGTAAGTTTTGTATGTTTATGGAGAAATCGAATGTTATATTTCTTGCATTTTCTCACATTTTTTGAGGACCAGATATTACATTTCTTTCCTTCCTTAAACAAATTTTGTCCTCAAAACATGGAGATGCTACATCATCTAGTCTCTCTGATACTTTCCCTAATTGGCCCCCTTTTTTTCCTTCTTCCTAGCTTTTTTAAGTTTCTTTCTGTTAGGGAACTTTCATTACAAGCCCTTAATGAGAGTTCTTCTTTTCCTGTACTATCATTATGGAGTACATGCTAGTCCTCCTTATAAGGGAAAGAAGTCTAACTCTGAATTATGCTCTTATGATTTTGACCTTATCCTGGGAAAGCTTACTAATAATATCTGATTAGTCTTAACCCATTCGTAGAGGCTAACTTTCTTCTCAATGGACTCATTTACGTACCTCAGAAGGTAATTCATTTAGTATCAAGTCTCATGCACCATCTCCTAATGGCTCCCCATAAGGTCTCATTACCTTTCTCTATTCATTAGAGCCATTGGAGATTTCTCATCTGTTTACTCATTAATTTCAATATACTGTCCACTGTTCATCTTTGTGCTCTTTCTTACTAGCTCATCCTATAATCACAATTCATATTTCTTTCCATTATAAGCCTAACATCTCAATTGCTTACTGGGATTACAGCTTCTTCCACAAGTCTCCATTTTTAATTATCTCAGTTTTTCTATTTATTAACATATTTGCCTCTTTAGGCTGGGACTTTTTCCTTACTCTCTTTACTTACTTAAGAGTGGGCAATTTACAATCCTTCATCTTAAATGAACTGGCATTTTTTTCCTTTTAACTTTTGCACCAGCATTGAAGAGCAATTACCACTGACAATTGTTGAATTTTAGTAGGATGATAACTATACTCATAGTCTCAATTACTGAAGGCATGGTCTACCACTTACCTGATTATAAAAAGCTATACCTAACCTTTTTGAATATATGGCTCTGACATTTAGGGATTTCTCCATTCCTTGGTCAGATCTAACATCTGATGGGCAGTGGTTCATTTCCTTCTAACTCTAAAAAACTACTTCTTTGCTTTCTTCATCTTACATGTTATGTTCATCTATCAAAAGGTCTAGTAAGTGGTCTCACTATTTGAGTTTAGCCTAATTTTCTCTGTGGCAATGATATACCAGACTTAGGAGATCTTTAGTCTCTGAGACAAAACTAATTGAAACTGTACTGAGACTAACTATTTTGTAAAAATTGTCTCGGGCTGTCATCTCTCCAATGAACTACTATTCTATAACTGTGGGCTCTCTATAGCTCTGTGGGATCTACTGCGACCCCTAGGTCTATTGCAACCACTTAAGGCCCCGCTAAGGTCTATTACAACCCACTATATTGTGCTAGGATCTACAGCGATCTATCTCTAGGGGATGTCAAAGCCTAAGATCATTGTATTTAACAGTAAAATACATGCTCACTAAGTTCGGTAACCATTGCTCATAATGGCTAAGGCTGAACTCAGATATCTACTATGCTCTTTATGTGAAGTAGGTTCTGTGTCTCTTATTTCTCTATTGATCCCATTGGAACATTACTTAGGAGTATTCAGATTTTCACTTATTACTCCTTATGGGATCCTTGGGTTCCCACTTCAAGCCTTTTCACTTAAGCTTTCTTCCCTTACTTTATTGTCATACCTTACTTTATTTATACTTATTTTGTCTTTCCTTTCATATCTTACAATCTTTGACTATGCCTACATTCTACTTTTAAGTGTCTTTAGTACCAAGGCATCTCACACACCGAGTGTGCCAACATTTCTTGTAAGATAAAGATTGTGCACTAGTCTCTTCTTATTTGTTTACTTATATCATAAGGGACTCATACTATACATACTGAATTTGTGCTATCAGAATCTAAATGTTCTAGACTATTAGCACGTTCTCTTCTACATTATTATTCTTTACTAGAGATTCCTTTCTGCATACTTTTCTTACTATTCTAATCTTACTAGAATCCCTTCACTTATCTTTCTTAACTTATCTCATCTTTTAACCAAATAGGATACTCTTTGATTATTGGAGCACTTTTTATGATTGATGCCATTGTTTGCTACGTATTTAAGTTACATTACTACTGGGTTGGATAGACCCCATATTTGTAACCATTGGTGCAAGCAAACTATAGCAACAAACACTAATGCACAAGTGCATCATGACTTAGCTCAAAGCCATTATCGCCAGTATATTACAAGTTTTCCAATAATCTAAAGTATTCTCCTGTTACTTGCAATGACCCTAACTTCAAATTATAGTAATTAAGGTTAAGTACGTGATTACTAACCATAAAATTTCAATTAGGGCTGAAAGTCATTACAACTAATTATATTCGAAAAATGTTAGGAAATTTGAACCTTAATGTTATTAGGGTCATTAATTAGGCAACTACAATTATTCAAAATTGCAAGTGAATTTAATCATTAATAAGGAGCCTTTGATTCTCCCATCCATTAATTCCAACCCATAAAAACCTCTTACAAGTGTTTCTAAATCATTCCTTAGTATTACCATAAAAGAAATTAAAGTTTCTAGGTGAATATGAGAAATTGAGCACCTTCACCATGGCTAAATCTCCTTTCGCCACGGCCAATTACTCTCGGATTCAAGTCCTTACACCTCCATAAATTTCACGCATTTTGCCGCGGCCAAATACCCCTTCTGTCGCGGCCAAATACCCTCTGAAACATCTCCAAACTTGCTTCCCAGACTTAGCTGTGGCTAACATCACTATTTGCCGCGGCTAATTTCTCTCTGTTTTCTTCCCTAGCAGGTTCGCCACATTTGGCTGAGGCCAATTAAATGTTGGCCGTGGCCAATTCCTCTCTATTACCATTTAGCCGAGGCTAATTAAATGTTGGCCATGGCCAATTCCCTTCTGTTCCTATAACTCCCAAGATTTCATCTCATGCTCTCCAATTTCCCTCCAATATCACTCTAAGGCCATTCTACCTTAATTTATGCAACTCTAGTGGCAATTATGTACCTTAATCACCCAACTAATCTATCATTACCCATTTAGCATTTAGATGTGGATTTTCCTACTCATCCATCGGATTTTACGTCAGTAAATTATAAATCTCCCACAATGGTCATTCAATCATACTTTCATTGGGTATTTCTTGTATTAATGGTCAAGTCTATAAGGAACATATCGTGGGATTACATTTTATGTTAATAAAATACAACTCCTATGTAACACCATACTTCTAGGACTCAATTCATGCAATTCCCATGCCTCATCTTATGTTTGTTCTATGGAAACAATCTAGTGGCATAGGGAGTTATGAATTAAAATGCATTTCTCTATGGGTAAAATTTTTAATTCGGAGTCCCGTGGGCCATATGAATGCATCTATCACATTCTCATACTTAAATACATGAATATAGCTCATTTCCATCATCAAATTTGGTCTACAACTCGTGGAAAGCAAAGGAACACATTAAAATTCATGTTTGCATTTTCGTCCAGAATTTCCTCTTTTCTGTCACAAACTTTGGAAAATCATAACTAAATCTATAAAAATCGAAATCATGTGTTCTTTGTCATTCTGGAAAGCTCAGGATGTCTACTTTACACTCAAAATACGTCCAAGTCACAAAATTCATCACAAAGGACGTTTGACATCCAAAACGCTACAGACTCACTGGCTACCTGGGCTGTGATTCAGGTTACTGATGCAAACTTCTGAAATTCATAACTAATTCTACAAAAATCGACATCACACACATTCAGTCATTCTGAGAATCTACAAATGTTAAATTGACACTAAAAATAATTCTCGAATGAAACAGATACGTTTAGGTATCTGGAACTGATGGAACAGTGATTGAGCTCTGGAGTCGCCACTGTTACTGATAGCAAATTTCAAAAAATGCATAACTCTGTGCTCAGACCTCCAAATGAGGTGATCTCGGTGGCCACAGAAAGCTTATGACCTCTAGTGTATGCACATAAAATTTCATAAGCATTGGACACCATTTGGACGTCAAGTGACACGAAAATCAAATCTGCCAGTATGAACAGTGCATATACCAGAAACCATAGAAAATCCCAACTTTGAAAATTCATCAAATATTCTCTAGGTCTCCGAAAATTATGATCTTTAGCTTCCCAGAAAGCTCTTAATAATACCTAATTGTATGCCAAATTTCATGGCAAGACTAACTCATTTGGCCAAAAAGTAGTATAGGGTTCCATTATGGTCAATTTTGGCTCCATATTAGGTACCAAAATTGCCAAATGGATTTCCTTTGGTCTTGACACCTTTTGGGCAAGTTTAAAAGCATGTTTAAGACTTGGGGAAGCTGCCCAAATGGTCCCAAACCATTTGCATCTCATTTTGGCCTTTTCACCCTCACTTATACACATTACACCAAGCTTTTCTCAAGTGTATACATTAGCATAAATACTCAATTTATGTTCTAGAGTACATACATCATACTCATTCATTTATCTATCACATAATATCATTTTTACATTTGTCCAAGGGGTCATAGACCATTTACAATAATAATATACATCATGAAGTCTATCAAAAGACCAAAAATCAAGCATAAGGATGGCAATCTTCTTTCTTCAAGGTGGTTGGCTCCCATTGCCATGTCCACTTGGTCCACCTAGCATATTAGGACATTTAAGAGGAGGGAGTGAGATTCAAGAATCTCAATAGCTCATCTCCCATTCCATCACACATAATATGTGCAAGCAAGTTTCACAAATGCATGCATGGAGAAAGTAGAAATCATAGGCATTTTAAAAGCAACCTTAGCATGTGAATCAATCATACAAGACATTCAAGAGCTCACTAAGTGTTTGGATTGGCCTCACACTTCTCCTCATGGATTTTGGACTTGCCTCACCCATTCTTTAAGCACTTTGGACTCAACCATACTCTTAGGAGCCCACTTTGCTTTTGGGAGACTCTTTACTTTGTTTCAACCAAGCTCAAGGGTTCTTGGCTCATCCTCACCCAAGGGAAGAGTTCTTGGCCTTTCCACACTCAAGTAAACTCATACAAACATCATGGATTCATTTAAAAACATAACATGGCACCAAGCATCATGGCATATAAAGGCATACTAGCATACTTTTCAAAGCTTGAAAATACACATACACACATTCTAAAACAAGCTAAACACACATCCATGCATGAGAGAAGGTGGAGAGAGCTACCTTGTATGCAAGTACACACTTTTTCCTTAGCTTTTAAACCTCCTCTTTTGGCCACACACCCACAATTTGGTGGAGATGGTTTCTCTTGGCCTAAATAGAATTTTTGGGAGCCAATTAGGTTCATGAAACATTCTCTAAAGCCATACAACTTGCTTAAGTACTAGATTGCTCTATAATCCCCATTATGGTCCATAAAGGCACCTAATGAAGCAACACCCCTCAAATGATTTCTAGGCCTCATTCTTTCTTTTCAAATATGATTCTTGACTCCTTTTAAGCCTCTTGGAGTCATCACATAATTAAAACAAAGGGCCTAACATTATGTTGCTTCCTTAGGTCACAATATGGAACCTAAAGCACCAACTCATTCTCTAAGCTTCCTAAATTTTTCCCAAGGTTTCCCCTCACATTCATTCATCATGTATGACTCAAAAATGGGCTTGAAACAATTTAAAACTCTCCCTAACTATGCCATCCCTACTTGGCCGAAAGTTAGAGCATAAATGGGATTTCATGGCTTCTTGATTTTTCCTTGATGGGGGAACCATTTAGGGAGGTTGTTAAGAGTTCTAGGAGGTCAAGGAAACACTTAAACAACCAAGGGAAATTATAGATTGAATCAATTTTTTACAATCCCCTTAAGTGCTCTACACTTTTCCAACTTATAGGTTCATGACTTTCCATGGGATTTTGTTCATTTTATGGAGGAAGAGACATATAGGGGACCTCTTAGGGATCTTAGGAGCACATTTAAACATTCATTTAAGCCTAAGAACATTTATATAAAATCAGATTTGCAAGGGAGCATTTGGATCCCTAATGATTCCATTTTGTTTCCTAATGCTCCTTTCTTGATTCTATTGGTTCATTCTTAATCCTTGCCATCTAAAACCCCTAATCCCTCCATAAATTGGACAGAAAACAGCCTCTAGGAATTGGGTTCATGGTGGTCAAATTCGTGCAAGAGGAAGGGGGAGGGAGAAACTACCAAAGAATGGAAGTTTTACCTTGTTTTCTTGCTTCCTTTGGCTTGTTCTTCCACTTGGTTGGCTTACTCCCTTAATTTTCGAAATTCCCCTCTCTGTTCTGCCCCAAAAACAGCACCAAACTCTCCATTAAAACCATAGAAAGAAAGCTTGAGAGGAGAGGAGCAAGGTTCAAGAAGGAAGGATATAGAATTTCTTAAAGTTTCTTACCTTTCTCTTGAATTTCTTCCTCCAAAATCCTCCTCCTATTGTGCGCCTAAGGAGCTGGAGTTCTCCTCTGAAAATGGGCAGAAGCAAGTCGGTTTGGAGAGGGGGAGGCAGAACGTGGCATATAAAGAAGAAGAAAGAAGTTTCTTTTAACACTTTAATGCCAATTTTGCCCTTCGTTCTTAGCATTTTCGTTTCTCCTTCGTTTTAGCTCCTTTTTGAGAACCGTCTTTTCCATCATAACAAATAGGTTCCCAATTTAATAAAATGCCTTTGGAATCACTCAAATCGGAGCTAAAACCGTCCCAAACGAATCGGTCAAAGTTCGGGTCAACCGACATTGGAAAGAGTACACCGGAGGGGCTTTACTAGTCCCGGGGCTTGCCATGGTTTTTGGGGCCTCTGAGAATCCTAGGCAACTCAAAATTTCCATTTAAAAAGCCCTCCTAGGCGCTTTTTCAAAATTACACTTATTTACGAAAATGCCACTGGCCTTTCGGCAAATTTTTCGAATTGCTCTGACCCTGGTTTCTGGGGAACTCAAGGCTCAAATCCTCATTTTCTATTATTTAAAATTTTATCCAAATTTTATTTGGCCTTGAATCACTCATCTCAGGGGACTTGCTTTGAAAACATGCCCATTTCCATCGTTTAATGAAAACGGGACATTACATCCTACACTTGGCAATTCATAATGCAATGTAGCAATGGTACAAAACTTGTAAACTAGTTACAATACAATTTGTCAAGGTTTCAAAACCTAGGTGTTACCAACCATTTAATAAGCTCCTGTTAATTTTCTCCTTGCCACTAAGAGGTCTGGTCCCTGAAAATGTTAGCCCACAATGGGGTGAGATATACAATCTCAGTAACAAAATGGCAATTTCCATATACATGTACAAGTTAATCAATCTAATGCAATTTTATCTCATCAATACAAGAATCATCAATTCAATTTGCAAATGAACTAGTTGAATTACCAATAACTACTGTCCTATACCAGCAATATTACATAACATGTTAATGCCCAATAACACCGGGAGAGGTCCGTCCACGGCACCTACTCCATAATGAGCACAACCAGGGCTCAGTGCATCGGGGTCTGATCACAACCCAGTGCGCGATTGAAGCACATGCACAAGTAGCAGCTGTACCACAACTCCACCATGGACTCACAAGGTCCAATTACAATAACAATCAAGTAGTCAACTAAACATTTAGCATTTCAAAATCAAGCATGTATAACAAATAGCAGATTAACATGAGCATATACATGGAATTAGAAAAATAACCCCAGTTACCTCAATGAAGCCAATTACTCTTCCCCTAGCTACCATAATAATCCAAATGCACATCAAGCCTATAACAAGCATGATTATCATCATTTCTAATTAACAAATTAGATATCCAAAGAGTTGAATTGCTAATGACAACCTAGAGGTTACTCACCTAATTATCAAGGGATTTAATTTCGGGTTCCAACTTTCCCACACCAAAAATTGCCATAGTTCACTCTAATTTCTGGGTAATTTCACATGAAACCAAAGCTCATATCATAGGTCAACTATAGGGGTCTCAAACTAACAAAAAATGCATCAAAATGGGAAGGATATACTCACTTAACAACACCCATTGCCTCAACCTCTGAAAATCCACCATGGGAAATTCCAAAATTCGCATTTCAGTCATCAAGCCCAGAAAATTCAGTTTTCCACCATTATCTCCTTGTAAATTCGTATAATAACATAACCCATTATGATAATCCATCCTTAAGGGCATTTTCCAGCAAAGTAATACACAAAATGGAACGGAAATGCTTACCTAATCATCCCTCTAACCTCCAACTCCGAAAATCTTGCAAGGAATCACCCAACACCAAGTTTCAGATTTGAGAAGAATATGAAAATGCTCAAAATTAGAAATTAACCAGACCAAAATGAAGAGGAGGATGAGAGGGTTAAGTTATATATAACTCACCTTGGCTAAATCATCCTCTAGAAGTGAGAAATGGTGGAGGAATGCAGAAAACCCTAGCCTCCTCTCTTCCTATGCGAAGATGGAGTTCTCCTTTGCCTAGGATTGAGTTGGTCTGCAAAATAGGGGGTAAGGGGTTGAGTAAGTTAGGGTTTTAGATGGGTTTGGGTTAACCCTAAAGCCAAAAATCCACTTAGGTTCAGATGTGTGCTTATTGGGCCTTTGTTTGGTGAGGTGGGCTGCAGAACATTTTGAGTTTAAGTGAAGCATGATGACTCAATGGCCCAATTCCTTGTAAGTTTAGATTTTTATGCTTGTTGGGCCTTATTTTATGAGTTGGGCTATAGAAATTTGATTGGGTTAGGCTAAGTTCCAAGAGTCAATCCAACTTGGGTCTGCATATTATGTGTTGGGCCAATTATAAGAGCTCATGCAAATTGGGTCTTGGGCCTCTATTTCACTAAATCAAATTAGGCTATTGCTAGGTATCTCTCTTGGCCCAAGTCTCATGATAAGGAGTTGGGCTTCCATCTAGAATCATTGGGCCTCCATAAATCCTTATCCATGGCTTACTAAAATAAATTTTGGGCCCAAATTAAGCCTTAACCCAATTGAAAACTTAAACCTATATTAATAGCTTTATTTCTCTGTAAATTTCCATTCATATAGTTTTCCTAATTATTCCATAATAATTATTCTTAATTATTTCAAATACATTATTAACACCTTAATTAATTTTTGGGGTGTTACATTCTTCCCTCCTTTTAGAAATTTTGTCCTCAAAATTAGTCACACCTTACTTAATTGATGTTGGACAATTCATCCTCATAACCTCTTCCATGATAACTGAGATAGTCTTACCAGAGACTAGTCCCTTCTTACTACTCTCTTGGGAAGGACGTTCTTATCATGTTACTACTTCACTTGGTAACCATTATTCTATTCCCTCTAGTTTACCTACATCAAATAACATTCCAATCTAAGCATGTCGTATTCCTTCTGTGTCTACAACTAAGTGGATCCAGACCAAGCTACACTTGATCATCTTATAACAAGCTTTAGACACCTAGCTTAGATAAATCCCAATTTTCTCCCCCTTCATAGCTTTTTGTTTAGTTTTATTTTATATTTTTCTCCTCCCTTTTTTTTTCTTCTTCTTTCTCTCCTCTCTCATTTTTGTTTATCGTTCCAATAGCCGATCATTAAATGTTTTTGTTAACTTCCTTTCCTTCTTAACTCTTAATCCATTTAAGAGATAACTCCTAAATACTTTAGCTTAACTCTCCCTAATAGTTGATACCAAGAACTACAAGGAATTCCACTTAGTCAGTTGTTTTACTATCTATTCCACTAATAGCAACATAGGTAAGTGACCTTATTTCATAATGAAGTTCCATTTGTCCTTCACTTAGATTACCTGTACATTTCTTTAGTCCAACCTTTTTAACTAAAATGGGTTTTGCCTTTTACAGATTCATCTAGTTTAAGTTTTCAAGTCTTACATTCAACTATTTCATAAATTATTGCACACATTATCCTCATTTATTGTCCATTAGTAGACAGTTCATTATTTCCATTAGACGTATAGAATTCCCCTTTCATTTTCAATTAGTGCCTAAGATTACTCCTTTTCGTTTGTCGAGATTCCTAAGGGTTAAAACTAATATGAAGTCTGATCTCACCACTAATCTCTTAAAGGCACCTAAACACTTTAGGTTCACCTTCTACATAGTCGAAATCAAACATAATCTATCAGGTGAAAAATAAACATGATATTCCAGGTCTAGATTATATTTTCTAATAAGACCTAATCTCAAGGGTGAGAATACCTTGTCCAAAACATCAAGGTAATCTGATAGGACTTAGGAATGAGTTTCTTTAAATCTTACAAGTCATACTTTTAGTGAGTGGTTTATTAGATAACATAATTTCCATCGCTTGCCCATAATATTAAGAATTTTCTTGTTGGCTCCTGATAATGGTTAATTATAAACTACCTGATCACCCTCCTTTAGGGGTAACCAATATAGGAAAATCCTTAATAGATCTCTTCCCTTTCTTTTTTTTTTTTTGGCACTTGCAAAGGCATTACCACAATTACATACATGTGACTTTAAAGATTACCATGATCAATAGATCCCAATGTCTCATTTTACCTCTCAGTTACTACAAACTTTAGTAGTCAACTTAATGGTATCTCTATTCATTTGATGTCAACTGAACATCTCTTTGGGTTTTATATCATTATATAGTCCCAAAGGACTGCACTTCCGTATCTTCTAACCCTAACTAAGATATTTTCATACAAGTATAGTCATTCTTCAACTAGCATACCCCTTTTTTTTTTACCCTTTTTTTTTAATATTCTCTAGTTTGGAAATTCATAATAATTCCCCAAAGAGTAATGAAATAATATCTTGTCAACAAGGTTTAAGATCCTATCTACAAGATCTTGTATTCATTAATGTGAAATCCGAGACCTTGTCAATAAGGTTCTCTGACTGCAAGTACAAGGTCATTTAACCATACATTATAGCATACAATATGAGATGGTATGATAGTTTTCATCCTTACACAATGGCCTAGTTCAACCACAACTGACTCTTCCACTCCCCTAAAAGTTTTTAGGCCTCAATTTCATGCCTGACTATTGGGAGTTAAATTAACATAATAAGGAGACTCAGTGAGTCTTTTCATTATTAAACATTCCTTAATTATCACTAGATCAAGTGGGGATTCCCAGTGAGAAAACTCAAGTATCATTTACCACTAGTGTTTTACCCTTCCTCGTCAATCATTATACTAAGGTTTTATTATAATAACATAAGTTAATTGCATTACTACCACCTTCATTCATTTCCCTCCGTGTTATTATTCTAGATTAGAGAGTCCTCTTTCAAAATTAGGGAGTTTTACTACCATCATAAGTACTAATCCATCTCAATTTCCCAATGTTGTCTCTATCCCCTTAATCACACCACACGTGACACATGACAATGAAACTACTAGTGGTGAAATTAGGCTTTGCCTTTAATATTAGCAGGCAATGCTTTTTGGTGGTCATATGCATGCTTATCACCCCGTGATGACTATATCTCAACCACTTGTACTCACACAGGTACAATTTTATTCCCTTTTTAGATGGGTTCTTACCATAAAGATCTCTTCTTTACCTTCTAGAAAGAAAGTCTACTTAGTCTAGTTTGGCGCCAATTTGGTGGTCAAAATTCATCAAATCATATGATAAGTGACATGCCTCGCATGCCTTTAGCACCGAAGTGCTGATAAATGAGCACGTCCCACGTGCCTCTAGCACCAGAGTACTGTAGAATCTTACCTTACACTCCCCGAGTGTATCATGCACATAAAGTGCCTCTAACCACCACCCAAATGCATGTCAACACATAGCATAAGTAAATGAAATTACACAAGAGGCAACATGCGCAAGCACCCCATACCGGTGCACCTCACCCTTATCACACTAAAAGGTTGTCTTTCCTTTTGTTATAATCTCTCTCTTTTGCTATAGTATACTAAGGGAGGAGCCTCAAAGCTCTCAAGATTCCTTTCAGAACATCATCTCCCTTAATCTCTTGCTTTAAAGTCACTATACACATTTAAAAAAGATTCGACAATCTTGAAGGTTTCTTGCTCTCTTTTCTTGTCATCGTTAACTAAAGATGGCTTACTCACTCCAATAGTTTGAATAAAACAATTTGAAATGTTCTTTAGCTCTCACTGCCCATATTCATTAGGCCCACATTATGGTAGCTAGGATCGAGTAATTGTGTTCTTTATTAATCGAGATCAAGCAATTGGGCTAGGACCTCTGTACTTATAAAGTTTCAACCTTGGGGACCTTTTGAAGTCTACATAGTTCTAACTCAGTATAGATTGTACATCGCTTCATATATTCAATCAATCACACTCATTTATTACACACTAGTTCCATTATCATTTTCCTGATTGCAAGTAAGATTTACATCTTACCCTTCCGTAAGGTTCTTATAGCTAGTTAAGTATTTTACTCTGTACCATTGCCTTTTAAGTTCTCAACATCACTCTAGATGGCCCTTGAAAAGCTTAGAATTTCACTTAGGTAAATAATTGCTACTCTTATTGTGATCAGTTGACTACTTCGATAGGCCAGTCAACTAGTCGGCCGTACCCAATTGACTTGCTTAATAAATGGTGATCAACTGGTCATAAACGCTATTAGTAGCTTTGTTCATCATTCTTATCAGTTACTTGGTCTCATTCATTCAGTCAACTGGTGCCTCACAGCGAGTGACTGGTGCATCTATTGTGTAACTAGTTGGCAACAAGCCTCAACCAGTTATCTATCTAGACTGAGACTAATAACCCAATCTCCGAAGGAAAGAAGGGCAAAATTCTAATCCTTTCATTGGCATTAATAACTTCAAGTCTCAAAATTAGCATTACTAAAGTGTTATGAGGTAAAATCTAACTATACTTTATTATTCTCCAAGGTATACTTATTATGATAGGTGATGCTCTAAATAAAATTCAAGAAACAGTCATTTCAACCAAGTATTACAAGCCTTATCTCATCATTCCTCTACACTTCTTTCTAGCACATAAAGCACATCAATTATATGTTTGCCTAATTAGCTATTCTCATGAGCTAATACCATGCCAAATATGCATCATGATTGCCAAGCTTCTAGTCATAGAATTTAAATTAGAACAGTTGTCCTGAACCATTGCTCTGATACCAACTGGAACGACCCTAACTTTAAATTATAGTAATTAAGGTTAAGTATGTGATTACTAACCATAAAATTTCAATTAGGGTTGAAAGTCATTACAACTAATTATATTCAAAAAATGTTAGGAAATTTAAACCTTAATGTTATTAGGGTCATTAATTAGGCAACCACAATTATTCAAAAGTGCAAGTGAATTTAATCATTAATAAGGAGCCTTTGATTCTCCCATCAATTAATTCTAACTCATAAAAACCTCTTACAAGTGTTTCTAAATCATTCCTTAGTATAACCATAAAAGAAATTAAAGTTTCTAGGTGAATATGAGAAATTGAGCACCTTCGCCACTGCTAAATCCCCTTTCGTCGTGGCTAATTACTCTCAGATTCAAGTTCTTACACCTCCATAAATTTCACGCATTTTTTAGTGGCCAAATGCCCCTTCCGCCGTGGCCAAATACCCTTTGGAACACCCCCAAACTTGCTTCCTAGACTTAGCTGCGGCTAACATCACTATTCACCACGGCCAATTTTCTCTCTATTTTCTTCCCTAGCAAGTTCGCTGTGACGACCCTAACCCCCAATCTCGATAATTAAGGTTAAACATACAATTAATCCTCATTAATTATGAAAATATAGAAAAATTTAAACCCTAATATGATTAGAGTCATCAATCGTTCAATTATATACTCCTATGTTCATAAGGGAATAAAACATCTATTAATAGGCCTTGGATTCTATTACTCATTAGTTATGACTCACCCTAGTGACTCTAGATCATCCTTTATGATTAATCCATGGAAATCTAGGCTTTTCTAGTTAATATAACTGTTTTAGCATGTTAGCCGCGGCCAATTCCCTTCTGGTTTTACCCCTTTTTCATCACAACGCCGCGGCGAGTTGGATATTCGCCGCGGCTAACCTACATGGCGCCGCGGTGAAGAAGCCTCCTGGAACTTCCTCGCTCGCCTATCGATATTGGCCGCAGCCAATTTCACCTCTCGCCGCGGCCAATTCCTCTCTGGAATGCCGGGGACATTTTCTCAAAAGTTCGCCGCGGCCAATTCCCTGATTCGCCGCGGCGAATTCCCCTCTGGATGACTCCCAATTTGACCTCTCAAATTTCGCCGCGGCCAATTAACATTTCGCCGCGACGAATTACTCTCTGGAACTCTCCCTGGGCAACTTCGCCACTATTGGCGCGGCCAACCATAATTTAGCCGCGGCTAAACTCCCCCTGATCCTATAACTCCGAATTTCTTGCCTCCCACTCTCCACTCTCCTTCCATTAACACCCTAGGGCCCCCTTTACCTTCCTTTTGGGGCTCATTACCCTTCATTAGCCTAGTTTCTTCAGCTAATCTATCATTATTAGTTCAAGACCCAAGGGCCAATTCCCCTTTCTCTAATTATCCTATGACAACAAGTCCATATACCAGTAAGTTTGTAAAATAACAATAACATGAGTTCATAGTAATATATATATCAAGATTTCATTTCCATTAATAAGCAATGATATAAGTCAGCATCAATTACAGCGGAAATAATGAGTCCATACATCAAATACTAAGTCAAGAGGGGGATCAACCCTTTAGTACATACATTCTCAATAAATCGAATGTTCAAGCCTATACTTGGCAATGCAGATACATGATGATGCTATACATTAAGGAATACAAAATTAGCACCTATACTAGCTAGTCAGCCCAAGTGTAGCCATCTCCCCATAGGTTGAAGCTTATGGATTTTCATCCACTTGCTTACCCTTATCCTTACCCGAAGAACCTTCACCTGAAATGTTAATCCCATAACATGGGGTGAGATATAAATCTCAATAACCATGGCAATTCCACCATATGATCCAGTTTAATATACATATATGCATGAATCAAAATCATCATTCAGAATCATATCAGTCATTTCAGCAAATGAATTAATCAGGCTATCATGATTACTATCCCATACTAGCAATCATATAATCACATGTTAAAGGCCATTAACATTGGGAGAGGCCCGTCCACGGCACCTACTCCCCATTGAGCATAACTAGGGCTCAGTGCATCTGGGGTTGATCATACCCGGTGCCCGATCGCGGCACATGCACGGGTGGCAGCCGCACCACAGCTCCACCATGGACTCACAAGGTCCAACCATCATACAACAGATAGCCAATCATTTCATTCAACAATTTCAAACCATTCAAATACAGCAGATATGAAATTAAACAGATACATGCATGGAATTATTATAAACCCTGGTTACCTCACTTGCAGATAATTGCAACAGCCACCAAAAATTCCAAATTCGGATTCAAGTATCTCCCACCAGAAATCTCAATGTTTCCCCCAAAATCCTAAGCAAATTCGTACAAAATTAATACCCATAATATAAATCAGCTTTGAGGGTCTCAACCCAACAAGGAAAGCATTAAAATAGAGGGTTTAAAGTCACCTAACACCAGCCCTAACCCCAACATACGAATTTCACCAAGAAAATCCCCAAACACTCACATTTCAGATTTTGGGTAAGATGAAAATCCTCCAAATGAAAATCTAATCGGACCAAATTAAAGGAAAAGATGAGGGGATTAAGTTGTATAACTATTACCTTGACCAAATCTTACTCCAAATGTGAGAAAATGTGGAATTAAGTGAAGAACCCTAGCCTCTCCTCCTCACCTCCGAATTTCTCTTTGTGGTTCAGCAAAAATGAGGGTTGGCTGAAGTATTAGGGTTTTAGATGGGTTTTAGTGGGGTCATGGGTTGGGTCATGGGTTGCTCCAAGTCCAAATCCAATTGGGTTTCAGATTTTTGCTTATTGGGCCAGTTTTTAAGTGTTGGGCTGCATAATTCTGTTGGGCCAGTTTTCACACATTGGGTGGCTGAAGTTTAATGAGTTTTGGGCCTAATTTGAAGGGCTCAAGGGCTTGGGTCTGCACAAGGATCATTAGGCCACTTAATTGAGCCTACACAAGATAAATCTTGGGCCTCTATCTCATTAAATTAATTTGGGTCTACCTCTAGTTCATTAGGCCTCCATTAGCCTCTTATCAGGATTTAATTAATTTGGGCCCAGAGGTAATTCTCTATCCTAAATAAATCCTTAACCCATATTAATAATTTATCTATTTGAAATCCCTATTTCCTTAACTAGCCCAATCATGCTCTATTAATTATCCTTGATTAATCTTAATCTATGATTAACACCTTAATTAATTTCGGGGTGTTACATTCGCCACATTTGGCCGAGGCCAATTAAATGTTGGCCGCGGCCAATTCGTCTCTGTTACCATTTGGTCGAAGCCAATTAAATGTTGGCCGTGGCCAATTCCCTTCTGTTTCTATAACTCCCAAGATTTCATCTCTTGCTCTCCAATTTCCCTCCAATTTCACTCTAGGGCTATTCTACCTTAATTTATGCAACTCTAGTGGTAATTATGTACCTTAATTACCCAACTAATCTATCATTACCCATTTAGCATTTAGATGTGGATTTTCCTATTCATCCATCGGATTTTACGTCAGTAAATTATAAATCTCCCACAATGGTCATTCAATCATACTTTCATTGGGTATTTCTTGCATTAATAGTCAAGTCTATAAGGAACATATCATGGGATTACATTCTATGTTAATAAAATACAACTCCTACACTTGGCAATTCATGATGCAATGCAGCAATGGTACAAAACTTGTAAACTAGTTACAATAAAATTTGTCAAGGTTTCAAAACCTAGGTGTTCCAACCCATTTAATAAGCTCCCATTAATTTTCTCCTTGCCACTAAGAGGTCCAATCCCTGAAAATGTTAGCCCACAACGGGGTGAGATATACAATCTCAGTAACAAAAGGGCAGTTTCAATATACATGTATAAGTTAATCAATCTAATGCAATTTCATGTCATCAATACAAGAATCATCAATTCAATTTGCAAATGAATTAGTTGAACTACCAATAACTACTGTCCCATACCAGCAGTATTACATAACATGTTAATGCCCAATAACACCGAGAGAGTTCCGTCCATGGCACCTACTCCATAATGAGCGCAACCAAGGCTCAGTGCATCGGGGTCTGATCACAACCCAGTGCTCGATCGAAGCACATGCACGGGTGGCAGTCATACCACAGCTCCACCATGGACTTACAAGGTCTAATTACAATAACAATCAAGTAGTCAATCAGACATTTAGCATTTCAAAATCAAGCATGTATAATAAATAGCAGATTAACATGAGCATATACATAGAATTAGAAAAATTACTCCAGTTACCTCAATGAAGCCAATTACTCTTCCCCTAGCTACCATAATAATCCAAATGCAAATCAAGCCTATAACAAGCATAATTATCATCATTTCTAATCAACAAATTAGATATCCAAAGAGTTGAATTGCTAATGACAACCTAGAGGTTACTCACCTAATTACCAAGGGATTTAATTTCGTGTTCCAACTTTCCCACACCAGAAATTGCCATAGTTCACTCCAATTTTTAGGTAATTTCATATGAAACCAAAGCCCATATCATAGGTCAACTATAGGGGTCTCAAACTAACAGAAAATGCATCAAAATGAGAATGAGATACTCGCTTAACAACACCCATTGCCTCAACCTCTGAAAATCCACCATAGGAAATTCCAAAATTCGCATTTCAGTCATCAAGCCCAGAAAATTCAGTTTTCCACCATTATCTCCTTGTAAATTTGTACAATAATAGAACCCATTATGATAATCTATCCTTAGGGGCATTTTCCAGAAAAGTAATACACAAAATGGAAGGGAAATGCTTACCTAATCATCCCTCTAACCTCCAACTCCAAAAATCTTGCAAGGAATCACCCAACACCAAGTTTCAGATTTGAGAAGAAAATGAAAATACTCAAAATCATAAATTAATAGGACCAAAATGAAGAGGAGGATGAGAGGGTTAAGTTATATATAACTCGCCTTAGCTAAATCATCCTCTAGAAGTGAGAAATGGTGGAGGAATGCAGAAAACCCTAGCCTCCTCTCTTCCTATGCGAAAATGGAGTTCTCCTTTGCCTAGGATTGAGTTGGTCTGAGAATAGGGGGTAAGGGGCTGAGTAAGTTAGGGTTTTAGATGGGTTTGGGTTAACCCTAAAGCCCAAAATCTACTTAGGTTCAGATGTGTGCTTATTGGGCCTTTGTTTAGTGAGATGGGCTACAGAACATTTTGAGTTTAAGTGAAGCATGATGACCCAATGGCCTAATTCCTTGTAGGTTTAGACTTTTATGCTTGTTGGGCCTTATTTCATGAGTTGGGCTATAGAAATTTGATTGGGTTAAGCCAAGTTCCAAGAGTCAATCCAACTTGGGTCTGCATATTATGTGTTGGGCCAATTATAAGAGCTCATGTAAATTGGGTCTTGGGCCTCTATTTCACTAAATCAAATTGGGCTATTGCTAAGTGAGCTCTCTTGGCCCAAGTCTCATGATAAGGAGTTGGGCTTCCATCTAGAATCATTGGGCCTCTATAAATCCTTATCCATGGTTTACTAAAATAAATTTTGGGCCCAAATTAAGCCTTAACCCAATTGAAAACTTAAACCTATATTAATAGCTTTATTTCTCTGTAAATTTCCATTCATATAGTTTACCTAATTATTCCATAATAATTATTCTTAATTATTTCAAATACATTATTAACACCTTAATTAATTTTTAGGGTGTTACATTACTTTTCTTTATATGTCTTTATTCCATAGGACACTCAGGGAAAAGATGACTCTTCCTCTAATTCTTTACGAAATTTACTACTCTATCCTGAGGTCACTTTGCGTTACCTAATTGTCTCTGTTTAGGGCATTGTCATGCTAAATGGACATCTATGCTGAGGACAATCATCCTTTCTCAAGCATTCAACTACATCAACTCGACATCTATTCTCAATCTATGATGTCCTGGGCTTAAGCATCATTACATATTTTCTCTCTTTTTACTTTCACTATCCTTTTACTCAGGTAAAAGGATGCTTTATTACTTATTTATTCTCTTGCTGCTTCCTATTTCTTTATGTTCAAGAGCATTTGCATCTTTTCTGGTTCCTTTACTTTCTCATTTTCTATAACATCAGGGGAGGTTCAATTTCCCCCATAC
Source organism: Erythrophleum fordii (assembly GCA_032878935.1). Lineage (NCBI taxonomy): Eukaryota > Viridiplantae > Streptophyta > Magnoliopsida > Fabales > Fabaceae > Erythrophleum > Erythrophleum fordii. Next base: position 29,480,117 of record JAVQMF010000047.1, on the reverse strand, counting down.
TCTTGCCTTGCTCTTAACTAAATTGCCCTCTATAAGGAAAACTTCATTTCATGCAACCCCAAAATTTGCATTCCATAATGCCCTTAGCTTATACTCCTTTTCTGTATAATATAAGGACTCATCTTCTTAGGCAGTTTATAACGTCCGATTTTTCGTAAAATATTGAAATGAGTCAGTTTTTAAAGCAAGTCCCGTGAGATGAGTGATTCAAGGCCAAATAAAATTGGGATATAATTTTAAATAATAGAAAATGAGGATTTAAGCCTTGAGTTGCCCTTAAACTAGGGTCAGAGTGATTCGAAAAATTGGTCGAAAGACTAGTGGCATTTTTGTAAATAAGTAGACTTTTTGGAAAACATACAGGAGGGCTTTTTAAATGAAAGTTTTGAGTCCTCTGGGGTTCTCAGAGGCCCTAAAAACCATAAAAAGCCCCAGGATAGTTAAATCCCCTCCAGTGGGCGTTTTCCAATGTCAGTTGACCCGAACTTTGATTGGTTCTTCGGTAAGGTTTTAGCTCCAAATTGAGTGGGATGCTTGATGCCATGTTATATTTTCAAATGATTACATGATATTTGTATGAGTTTACTTGAGTGTGAAGAGGCCAAGAACTCTTTCCTTTGGTGAGGATGAGCCAAGAACCCTTGAGCTTGGTTGAGACAAAGTAAAGAGTCTCTCAAAAGTAAAGTGGGCTCCCAAGAGTATGGTTGAGTCCAAAGTGCTCAAAAAATGGGTAAGGCAAGTCCAAATCTATGAGGAGAAGTGTGAGGCCAATCCAAACACTTAGTGAGCTCTTGAATGTCTTGTATGATTGATTCATATGCCAAGGTTGCTTTTAAAATGCCTATGATTTCTACTTTCTCCATGCATGCATTTGTGAAACTTACTTGCACATATTATGTGTGATGGAATGGGAGATGAGCTATTGAAATTCTTGAATCTCACTACCTCCTCTTAAAGGTCCTAATATGCTAGGTGGACCAAGTGGACATGGCAATGGGAGCCAACCACATTGAAGAAAGAAGATTGCCACCCTTATGCTTGATTTTTGGTCTTTTGATTCACAATGAGACTTCATGATGTATATTATTATTGTAAATAGTCTATGACCTCTTGGAAAAATGTAAAAATGATATTATGTGATAGATAAATGAATGAGTATGGTGTATGTATTCTAGAACATAAATTGAGTGTTTATGCCAATGTATGCATTTGAGAAAAGCTTGGTGTAATGTGTATAAGTGAGGGTGAGAAGGCCAAAATGAGATGAAAATGATTTGGGACCAAACATGCTTTTAGACTTGTCCAAAAGGTTCCAAGACCAAGGAAAATCCATTTGGCAATTTTGGTACCCAATATGGAGCCAAAATTGACTATAATGGAACCCTATATCACTTTTTAGCCAAATGAGCTATTCTTGATCTATAATTTGGGATGCAATTAGATCTCATTGAGATATTTCTGAAAAGATAAAGATCATAATTTTTGAAGGTCTAGGGAATATTTTATGAATTTTCAAAGTTGGTATTTTTCATGGATTTTGGTATGGGTACTATTCATACTGACAGTTTTGTGTTTTGTGTCACCCGATGGCCAAATGGTGTCCAATACTTATAAAATTTTATATTAATAAACTAGAGGTCATAATATTTCTTTGGCCACCAAGATCACCTAACTTGGAGGTCTGAGCAGAGAGTTATGCATATCTGAAGTTAACTGTCAGTACCAGTAGCGCCCCAAGAGTTCAGTTACTATTCCATAGGTTCCTAATAGCTAAACGTATCTGTTTCATTCTATAATTATTTTTAGTATCAAGTTAACATTTTTATCTTTCCATAATGACTGAATTTATATAATTTTTATTTTTATAGAATTAGTTATGAATTTCAGAAATTTGTATCAGTAAACTGAACAGCAGCCCAGGCAACCAGCAACCTCTGTAGCTTTTGGATGTCAAAGGTCCTGTGTGATGAATTTTGTGACTTGAGAATATTTTTGGTGTGAATTATACATCCTAATCTTTCCATAATGACAAATATTTCATGATTTTGAATTTTCTAGATTTAGTTATGATTTTCCAAATATGGGTCAAAAAATGGAGCAAATCTGGCCGAAAATATGCTTGCTTATTTTGAGCTCCATTTCGATTTCCATGAATTATAGGCATGTTTTTGTGATGTAAATGAGTTATAATGATGAAATTAAATATAAAAATGTATAACATGAGCTCACACGGTCCACATGACACCGATTGCAAATTTTTAAGTATAGCGCAATGTGAAAAAGTCTATTATCTTCATCCCTTTTTTCATATGCTCTTATGGGATTGATAATACAAAGCTTATAAAGGGTATGAAATGAGCTAGAAGTCATGGTGTTACATAGTCTCTAACTCCTTCGAGCTTCCCTAAGAGTATTGAGGCACTACTGTTCTCCTAAACTTATTTCTACATTCAAATCAGAGTTAGGTTTTCCCTCTATTTAATCTCTTTACTCTCATATCTAGGAGCATAGTCTACTAATTTGGGATTTTACTGACCCACTCCAAGACATGTACTTTCAATGTCTAGACTCTACATTAATGAAGACGTATGCTCCATTGGGTGCTCTTATTACTCATATGCCTTAACCTTACCTTAGTCTCACATTAGGGTGGCTCATTAAGTTAACTACTAAACCCCTCTCTATTTACTTTTTTTGTGCTCAATCTATCCCTTTAGTCACTACTAAAGCAAGGGCATCCCTTCTATGAACTAACTTCTCAATTCTTCTCCACTGCCCATTATTATTGTACTTTACAGTTTAGGGGTCTATCTTTGGGAATTTTTACTAACCACTACTGGGTGGTCTCCCAGACTCAAAGTATCTTATCTTCTTTCATCATCCCAGGGAGGACCTTCACTGAGTTTTCCATCAGATTATTTTCTCTCTTTTTCATTGTGTTCTCTTTTTACTCATCTTATCTCACCTGAGAGCCTCCACTAATCTCTTTTCTTAAGCTTTAGCTCATACTTAGCCTAGGCTACCTATCTCACTAGACCTATAGCTTACAATAAGCCTCATTAACTCATATGGACTTGTTATGAACTTAATGCTTTTAAACTATTCTCATTCTCTTGTCTGGACTTTTGACATTGGACTAATCATACACATCTTTAGGTGTTACCTATAAGGTACACCTTGCACATATTTTCACTGTATACCTCCCTGTTATTAACCTCAAGTTATATTAACATCCTATTAGCAAGGTCTTGAACTTATCATATTAGCCCATTGTTTGTAACTACATAGGGTAGTATCCTAGGTTGGAGTCAACGCTTTATAGGTAGGTCTCAACAACCTTACTATTCCTATGTCTGACATTCTCTAACTTTAACTACTACCCATCTACAACATTCTTGAGCTAAGCCCCCGCTAACATTGGTGTTTTTCTTAGTCTCAATTACAAGGTCCACTGTTCATCTATTACTTACTGGTCCTCTGTGTTCATTAATGGACCATTTACTGCTATTTTCTTTATTTATACTAGGGATCCCCATCTCTAGACTTCAATTGACCTCGAAGTAGTTCATTTCTTAGGTTGGCCTGAATATGACCAACAAGGCCTTTTTTACTGCAATACACTCTATTATCACTAGAAGTTCCTTCTTGAGCTATGTAATCTGAGCCTCATTGTCTCTGAATGTAGCTCGTCATTAAAACTAGATGGTTCAACCTCTTGCGTCATTCGTGCATAATTAACTACCACCTTTAGGCTGTTAGGGCTTTATGGAGTGTAGCTTATAAGTCAAACTTCTAGCTTGAGGGAAATAGTTTTCTAGGCTTTTCACTTCATCTTAACATCTAGGTGTTATGGCTAAGGGGGAGTAGCTCTCTCTACACTTCTTCTATGAAGTAGTAGTTCAGCTCACACTGTGTTGCCTCATTGCTTGCCCCTGCATTGGGTAGGACATCCCTAAATGGTCTGAGTGTGGTACTCTGGGAAGTTAGGTATCTTGTAACCTTTTTAGGCAAGTCTCTCTAGCAGCTACACAATTCTTTCTCGCTGCTAATACATAAAGCTTGCCACCGATCCCGACGAGCTACTATAACTTATAGAGCTCCAGTCGTTAGATCACTTAACTCTGTTCTAGAAATTTTAGAGGCCAACCTCACCTACAACTTACCACTTACTCAAGACCATTCCATATCACACTTACCATGAACATAATCATAAGCCACCTTCACACACCCAAAATACCTCATACAAGGCTTTTTATAACTATACAAGCCTTATTACCACACCCTTAAGCTATCTACAATCTTAAGAGGCCTGGAACTTTGCTCTGATACCAATAAAGTATAACAACATATTCATGTAACTTATCTCATCACATTTCTAGCCATACCTTCTTGAATAACACAAGTTCTTAAGAAAATCGATTAAAAAATAGATTATTTTTGTGTTACGTCATAGATAAAATTTTTATTTCGTGTCCTATGGACCATATAAAATCATCCATCTCATTCTACAATTTAAATACACACATACAACTCAAAACAATCTCAAGTTGTGGCCAAAAACTCGAGCTCATGAACCATATACATAAAAATCACATGTTTAGGCTCGGATTGGTGTGCCAGGTTTCTATTATGAACTTTGGAAAACTATAACTAATTTTAGAAAACTTGAAATCAAGCACACTATACCATTATAGAAAGCTACAAATGTCTACTTTATGCTAAAAATAATTCTAGACCAAAACAGGAATGTCTAGCTACTAGAAATTGATGGAATAGTACCTAAACTTAGCTAGCATTACTAGTACTATCATAGAACTTCAAAAATTCATATCTCTTTGCTTAGACATCCAATTAGGGTGATCTTAGTTGTAAAACCATATATTCTTGTCCATCTCATACATTTGAATGGCATAATATCATGAATCATAGTGGTTTTCCATGGAAAAGCCAAAGAAATAATAATTATTTTCGCGTTGCGTTGTATCTAAAAATTCATTTCGGTGTCATGTGGACCGTGTGAGCTCATGCTATGCATCCTCATATTTAATCACATCATTAAAACTCATTTACATCCCAAAAACATGCTTACAACCCATGGAAACCGAGATGGAGCATGAAAAGTGGGAACTCATTCTTGGCCAGAATTGGCCTCTTTTTTGGGTAAAATTTGAAAAATCATAACTAAATCTAAAAAAATAAAAAATATATGTTCTTGTCATTTTGGAAAGTTTAGGATGTCTACTTCACACAAAAAATATGCCCAGACCATAACATTCATCATGGAGGACGTTTGACATCTGAGAAACTACTGAGGTAGCTGGCTGCCTGGGCTGTTGTTTAGATTACTGATACAAAATTCTAAACTTCATAACTAATTCTATAAAAATTGAAATCACACATATTAGATCATTATGGAAAGATAAAAATGTTAAATTGATGATAAAAATAATTCTAGAATGAAACAGATACGTTTAGCTATTAGAATCCTATGGAACAGTAACTGAACTCTTGGGGCACCACTACAACTGATAGCCAAATTAAAAAATGCATAACTATCTACTCATACCTCCAAATAAGGTGATCTCAGTGGACATAGAAATCTTATGACTTATAGTTTATGTATATAAAATTTCACAAGCATTGGACACCATTTGGCCATCGAGTGACACAAAATACAAAACTGCTAGTATGAACAGTGCCCATACTAGAATCAATAGAAAATCCCAACTTTAAAAATTCATCAAATATTCTCTAGACCTCAAAAATTATATTCTCTAGCTTTCCAAAAAGCTCTCAATGAGAACTAATTGCATGCCAAATTTTAGAGCAAGAATAACTCATTTGGCCAAAAACTGATGTAGGGTTCCATTATGGTCAATTTTGGCTCCATATTGGGTACCAAAGTTGCCAAATAGATTTCCCTTGGTCTTGACACCTTTTGGGCAAGTTTAAAAGCTTATTTGAAACTTGTGTGAGCTGCCCAAATGGTCCCAAACTTCATGCATCTTATTTTGGCCATTCAACACACACTTATGCATATTTCCATTAAACTTCCATAATGCATAATTGGACATTCAAAACTCAAATTATATTCTAAAGTTCATACATCATATCCATGGCTCAAAACATTACATAATAGTATATTTACATATGTCTCAAGGTTCATTGTACATACACAACATCATATACAATATGAACCATCATTATTGTTCCAAAATGGACAAAACCATGCATAAGCTTGTCAATCTTTCCTCTTCATGGTTGTTGGCTCCCTTTCTATAATTATTTGGTCCACCTAGCATGTTAGATCATTGGAGAGGAGAGGATGAGATTCAAAGAATTCTAATAGCTCATCTCCCATTCAATCATACATAATATATGCAAAGCAAGCTTTTCAAAAGCATGCATGGTGAAAATGTGAGACATACACATTTTAAAAACAATCTTGGCATGTGAATCAATCATACAAGACATCCAAGAGCTCACCAAGTGCTTAGATTGGCCTCACACTTCTCCTCATGGATTTTGGACTTGCCTCACCCATTCTTTAAGAGCTTTGGACTCAACCATACTCTTGGGAGCCCACTTTGCTTTTGGGAGGTTCTTAGCTTATCCTCACCTAAGGGAAGAGTTCTTGGCCTCTTCACACTCAAGCAAACTCACACAAACATCATGTGATAATTTGAAAACATAACATGGCATCAAGCATCATGGCATATAAAGGCATGCTAACATACTTTTCAAAGCTTGAAAATACACATACATACATTCTAAAACAAGTTAAACACATATCTATACATGAGAAATTTATGAAGTTCAAAGTAAAAACTATGTTTGGTTATTTTTTTTTTTTTGGTTCTTCTTTTTGTTTTGTTTGGTAAAAAAGGAAAAAGGAAAAATTACTTGGACTTTCGCAAACAAAAGAAATTTAAAATTAGTTGATATGTTTTTATTTGCAAAAAGCAAAATTCACTTTACTTTCTTCTCTTCTTTTGTCTTTTATTCTTTTTTTTTTGTTTGTTTTTTTGTTGCCCCTTTTTTCTGGATTATTCTTCCTTTTTATTTTTTATATTTTTTTATGAAAAGAAAAAGATAATAAAAATAACTTAAATTTTTGCAAATAAAACAATTTTGAGATTGGTTGACGGGCTTTAGTTTGCAAAAATCAAGTTAACTTTACATCTTTATTCTTTTCCTCTTTTTTTGTTTCCTTTTATTTTGTTTTATGGTTTTTGTTTTGTTTGTGTTTGTGTTTGTTTTTGTTTTTCTTGTTTTGTTTTGTTTTTTTATTTTTATTTTTTGTTTTTTTGGCATTTCATTTTTGTTTTCATTGTTCTTTTGATTTTTGCCATCATTTTTTTATGACCTTTTTTTTTATGTTGTCGAAAAAAATATTATTTTTTAATTTATGATTTTTCTTAATTTCTTTTTGTTTTGTTTTGTTTACTTTTGTTTAAGTAAAAAGGACTTTTCTCTCTTTTTTTATGACTTTTTATGATTTTTTTATTTGATTTCTTTTTTTTATTGATACTTTTTTTTAAAATTTTTGATCTTTTAGTTTTCAATTTTTTTAGTTATTAATTTGATTATTTTTGGATTTTTATTTTTTGTTTTTTTATTTTATTTTTTTCCTTTTTTTTTGGGAATGACACTTTTGTTTTGTTTCATTTTTTTATTTAATCTCCTCTCTTTTTCATAAAGCATATTTTAATCTCTAATTTTTTGTTCAAAAGAAAATTTGAGGAAAATTCATAAGTTTAAGAAGGAAATTAATTTCTTACTTTTCTTCTTTTTGTTTTGTTTTCTTCTTTCTCTCTTTTTTTTTTCTTTGTTTCAGTTTCTTGAAGGGAGAAGGCTCATTTGGCTTTCCAAAAAAGGTTATGTATTTTTAATTAATATCTGAACTTCTTTTTTTTTTTTTTAAAGAAGCACACTTTAATTTCTTAAGAAAAACTACTTATTTTATTTCGAAACCCTTTTCTTTTGAAAGTTTATCTCTTTCTCCCCTCCTTTTTTTTAAGGTGTTACTTATTGAAATTCATAATTGAGCTAAATATTTAATCACTCGATCAGATAACTGAGGAGACTTATTGCCATACACAGCCCCCGATGTCCCTTATATGCCTAAGGAGATACAAGATCCCACACAAAAAATCTAAATCGTGATGAATAAAATGAAAGAAAAATAGAATAAAGCCAGCATAACTATTAGTTTAGGACATTTTTTGCAGATGGTACATTTTACAAACAAGACCAATAGCATATCTAGGAAATTGTCACCTCCTTCTCTGAGCCTCCCATAAAAAAATCTCCTTAAACATTCATTCCAATAATTTATACAGCTTATTTTCCAATTGCTCAGAGAAGCATGAAACTGAATGAATTTCAAACCGAAAAAAGACATTCCTAACAATGCTATGATTTTTATCAACTCAAGATACAAATCAGGTAATCTTGGAAAACAAGGACATTCATACAATCTTTAATTCTAAAGTATGTAACCATTCATCACGAAATCATAGCAAGGGAAAATCAAAGCAAGCACATTATGACCCTATTTGACCCCCCTTTTCCAGCAACCCTGATCAAGCACCAATCAGGCATTTCATCAAGCACCCACTGTGCGTATCTTATGACAAATACAGAACAATGTATTTTAGGTTCCATCCACGACTAATTGGTATGAAAGGCTCATCCAATCTTCCCTCCCCATTTCAGACCATCAGCAATTACAAGCAAAACTTCATTGCAGACAAGGAATGTAAATAATACCGATGGCTTACCTACAGAGATATTGGCAAAATGATGGATTCTTTCTTCATAGTAAATCCCTCTCACAGCTTTCTCTGGATCCCTTTTTCAGCTCGACAGGGTGTCCCGCCAAAAAACCCCTTCTTTGACGCGTTTTCTTCCTCTGAATCTCCCTATCTTCCATCTATCTATCGTTCCCGTGTCTCTAGTAATCTCCTTTTCATTCTGTTCTACTCTATTCTCCTCACTTCGCCTTTAATTCCAATAACCTCTCCTCCTTAAAACCTCTCTGAATCTCACGTGCTTCCTCCCCCCTCAGCCTCTTCAATTAAAAAATCTCCCAAGCCTTTCTCTCAAATTACCCAGGCCCGAGACTCTTTCTTTCCTCTTACTCTTTGCTCCTCGTTCCTTCGCACTCAATCTCTCTCTCTCTGTCCGAATTTCGACCTCCCCCTTCCGTTCTCTCCCTCAATTTTTTCATCCCCTTTTTTAGTCTTTGGATCTCCTTTTTTTAAAAGTCCTCTTGAAAGCCTTTCTCCAACCTCTCCTCAGGCTCCCCTTCCCTTTTCACGTCTTCTCTTCTTCCCTTGATCCCCAGTTCTATCTTCCTCTTCCATTTTCATGTCTCCTTTTCGCAGCCTCCGATGGTGAGAGGGACGTGAGGGGGAGGTCAATTCCTCAAGCGCACCAGTGACTGTCTACTCGCTTTTTGTCAGCTTCTACTACTGCGACATTGGACGCCCTACTGCCTCCTATTCTTGTCCTCTGCTCTGCGCCCCTGTCGTGCTCTTCGTTGGTAACAGAGACCAAAAATGTGAAAGGGAATGGAAGGGCTAGGTCAAAACTCTGATGTAGCCCCCTTTTGTTTTATTATTTTTTATTTTGTAATTTTTTTTACTTTATTTTTGTTTTAGTCTTTGATTTGATGTGCTTGGAGTAGCTAAATTTAAAATTTAGGCCAATGTAAGCAAATCCCGCTTTCTTTTTTTTTTAATTACCTATTTATCTTAGATTAGTATTTTTTGTTCATTTTCATTGCATTGGGCCATTCATAGTTGTTGGGCTAAGTTTGAATCTTTTCTTAATGTTTTGATCTTCTAAAATTTTGCTTCTTTTTTTTTTTTTTTTTAACTTTTTGCTTCTTCTTTTTTCTCCATTTTTTTCATATCTTTTGCTATTTTGGTTTTTGTTATACCCGAACAAAATACAGTATTCACAATGATGATGAACTATAACTAGTATAATTTTGATTAATGATTATGTGTTATTTGTAACACCATAAATTCTAGCTTATCTCATACTTTTAAATGGCATAATATCATGAATCATATTGATTTTCCATGGAAAAGCCAAAGAAATAATGATTATTTTCGCATTGCGTCGTATCTAAAAATTCATTTTAGTGTCATGTGGACCGTGTGAGCTCATGCTATACATCCTCATATTTAATTACATCATTACAACTCATTTACATCCCAAAAACATGCCTACACCCTATGGAAACCGAAATGGAGCATGAAAAATGGGAACTCATTCTCGGCCAGAATTAGCCTCTTTTCTGGGCAAACTTTGGAAAATCATAACTAAATTTAAAAAAATTGAAAATATGCAATCTTGAGGTCACTGGCTGCCTAGGCTACTGTTTAGAGTACTAATACAAATTTCTAAAATTCATAACTAATTCTATAAAAATCTAAATCACACAAATTCAGTCATTATGGAAAGCTACAACTGTTCATGTATTACTAAAAATAATTATAGAATAAAATAGATACATTTAGCCTTTGGAATCCTATGGAACAATAACTGGACTCCTGGGGCACCACTGTAACACCTAAAAAATTAATTAAGGTGTTAATCATGGATTTAGATTAATTAGGAATAATTAATATGGGATGATTGGGCAAGTTAACTGAATGGAGATTTTAGAGAGCTGAATTGTTAATATGGGTTTGAGAATTAATTGGGATAGAAACTTCATCTAGGCCCAAATTAATAAATCATAAGAAGAGGCTAATGGAGGCCCAATGAGTTAGGTGCAGACCCAATCTAATTCCATATGATGGAGGCCCAAGATTCACCTTGCATAGGCTCCAATGAGTGGCCCAATAACCCTTGTGCAAACCCAAATACTTGAGCTCTTCAAACTTGGCCCAAACTTGATTAAAATTCAGCAGCCCAATACAAAAGAGCTGGCCCAACAAAGCAAAAATTTGAAGCCCATTTGGAGTTGGACCTTGGAGCAACCCATGACCCATCTTAGACCCAACTTAAACCCAACTAAAACCCTAACTCTTCAACCTCTTCCTCATTTTGCTGAAACTCAAGAGAGGAAATTCGGAGGTTCAAGGGAGACTAGGGTTCTGCCAACATGGAAGCTCCATTTTTTACTCCTAGAGGATCATTTAGCCAAGATTTTCGGACTTGGAGGTTAGAGGGAGGATTAAGTAAGCTTTTCCCTTCCATTTTGTGTATCACTTTGCTGGAAAATGCCCCTAAGGATGTATTATCATAATGGGTTCTGTTATTGTGTGAGATTACAAGGAGATAATGGTGGAAAACTAAATTTTTTGGGCTTGATAATTGAAATGCGAATTTTGGTGCTTCCATGGTGGATATTCGGAGGTGAGGCTATGGGTGTTGTTAATTTCATGTGAAATTACCCAGAAATTGGAGTGAACTATGGCAATTTCTGGTGTGGGAAAATTAGAATCTGAAATTAAATTCCTTGGTAATTAGGCTTGGTGTGCATTTGGATTATTATGGTAACTGGGGGAAGAGTAATTGGCTTTATTGAGGTAACTGGGGTTATTTTTCTAATTTCATGTATATGCTCATGTTAATCTGCTATTTGTTATACGTGCTTGATTTTGAAATGCTAATGTCTGGTTGACTACTTGATTGTTATTGTAATTGGACATTGTGAGTCCCGGGCGGAGCTGTGGTGCGGCTGCCACCCGTGCATGTGCTTCGATCGAGCACTGGGTTGTGATCAGACCCCGATGCACTGAGCCCTGGTTGTGCTCATTATGGAGTAGGTGCCGTGGATGGGCCTCTCCCAGTGTTATTGGCTATTAACATGTTGTGTATGATTGCTGGTATGGGACAGTAGTCATTGTAGCTCAACTAGCTCATTTGCGAATTGAATCGATGATTCTGGTATTGATGACATGAAATTGCATTGAATTAATTAACTTGTACATGTATATGGAAACTGCCCTTTTGTTACTGAGATTGTATAACTCACCCCCTTGTGGGCTAATATTTTTAGGGACTGGACCTCTTAGTGGCAAGGAGAAAATTAATGGAAGATCATTAAATGGTTTGGTAGCACATAGGTTTGGGAGCTTTGATAAAATGTATTGTTACTAAATTGCTAGTTTTGTATCATTGCTGCATTGCATCATGAGTTGCCAAGTATAGGCATTGTATATGTAATTTGATTATCATGGAATTGAATATTATGATTGTAATTGACTAATAACGGATAAGTGATTCAATTTTATATGAACATTAAGCATTGACCTTATGCATCTTGTGACCATAATACATTTGCTGTCATTAATCTATAAACTCACTAGTTTATGGTAGCAAGAAGGTTAAGGATCCACATTGAATTTTGAATGGGTAATGATAGATATGTTAGGTAGATTAGGTAAAAGAATGACACTAAATCTTCACAAACTAAGTTAAAGTGGCCTATAGTGTTGCTAGAGGGGGGAATTGGAGAGCATGAGATGAAATTTTGGAAGTTGTAGGAACAGTAGGGAATTGGCAGCGGCCAAGATTTAATTGGCCTTGGCCAAATGGTAACAGAAAAGAATTAGCCGCGGCCAACATTTAATTGGCCTTGGCCAAATGTGGCGAACCTGCCAGGGAAGAAAACAGAGAGAAATTGGCCGCAGTGAATAGTGATGTTAGCTACGGCTAAGTCTGGGAAGCAAGTTTGGAGGTGTTTCAGAGGGTATTTGGCCACGGCAAAAGGGGTATTTGGCTGCGTCAAAATACGTGAAATTTATAGAGGTGTAAGGACTTGAATCCGAGAGTAATTGGCCGCGGCGGAAGGGTATTTAGCTGTGACGAAGGTACTCAATTTCTCATATTCACCTAGAAACTTTAATTTCTTTTATGGTAATACTAAGGAATGATTTAGAAACACTTGTAAGAGGTTTTTATGAGTTGGAATTAATGGATGGGAGAATTAAAGGCTCTTATTAATGATTAAATTCACTCGCACTTTTGAATAATTATGGTTGCCTAATTAATGACCCTAATAACATTAAGGTTCAAATTTCCTAACATTTTTTGAATATAATTAGTTGTAATGACTTTCAACCCTAATTGAAATTTTATGGTTAGTAATCACGTACTTAACCTTAATTATGATTATTAGAAGTTAGAGTCATCACAGTTGGTATAAGAGCAATAGTTCAGGACAACCGTTCTAATTTAAATCCTATGACTAGAAGCTTGGCAATCATGATGCATATTTGGCATGGTATTAGCTCATGAGAATAGCTAATTAGGCAAACATATAATTGATGTGCTTTATGTGTTGGAAGGAAGTATAGAGGAATGATGATATGAAGCTTGTAATACTTGATTAAAATGACTGTTTCTTGAATTTTATTCAGAGCATCACCTATCACAATAAGTATATCTCAAAGAATAATAGAGTATAGTTAGATTTTACCTCATAACATTTTAGTAATACTAATTTTGAGACTTGAGGTTGTTAATGCCAATGAAAAGACTAGAATTTTGCCTTTCTTTTCTTCGGAGATTGGGTTACTGGTCTCAGTCTAGATAAATCACTGGTTAAGGCTTGTTGCCAACTGGCTACGCAATAGATGTACCAATCACTCACTGTGAGGCACTAGTTGACTGAATGAATGAGACCAAGTAACTAATAAGGGTGATGAACAAAGCTACTAATAGCATTTATGACCAGTTGACCGCCATTTATTAAGTAAGTCAATTGGGTACGGCCGACTAGTTGACTGGCCTATCGAAGTAGTCAACTGATCACAACAAGAATAGCAATTATTTACCTAAGTGAAATTCTAAGCTTTTCAAGGGCCATCTAGAGTGATGTTGAGAACTTAAAAGGCAATGGTACGGAGTAAAACACTTAACTAGCTATAAGAACCTTATGGAAGGGTAAGATGTGAACCTTACTTGCAATCAGGAAAATGATAATAGAACTAGTGTGTAATAAATGAGTGTGATTGATTAAATATATGAAGTGATGTACAATCTATACTGAGTTAGAACTATGTAGACTTCGAAACGTCCCCAAGGTTGAAGCTTTATAGGTACAGAGGTCCTAGCCCAATTGCTTGATCTCGATTAATAAAGAACACAATTACTCGATCCTAGCTACCACAATGTAGGCCTAATGAATATGGGCAATAAGAGCTAAAGAACATTTCAAATTGTTTTATTCAAACTATTGGAGTGAGTAAGCCATCTTTAGTTAACGATGACAAGAAAAGAGAGTAAGAAACCCTCAAGATTGTCGAATCCATTTCTAAATGTGTATAGTGACTTTAAAGCAAGAGATTAAGGGAGATGATGTTCTGAAAGGAATCTTGAGAGCTTTGAGGCTCCTCCCTTAGTGTATTATAGCAAAAGAGAGAGATTATGACAAGAGGAAAGACAACCCTTTAGTGTGATAAGGGTGAGGTGCACCAGTATAGGGTGCTTGCACATGTTGTCTCTTGTGTAATTTTGTTTACTTATGCTATATGTTGACGTGCATTTAGGTGGTGGTTAGAGGCACTTTATGTGCATGATACACTCGGGGAGTGTAAGATAAGATTCTACAGCACTTTGGTACTAGAGGCACATGGGATGTGCTCATTTATCGGCACTTTGGTGCTAAGGGCATGCGGGGCATGTCACTTATCATATGATTTGATGAATTTCAACCACCAAATTGGCGTCAAACTAGACTAAGTAGACTTTCTTTCTAGAAGATAAAGAGGAGATCTTTATGGTAAGGACCCACCTAAAAAGGGAATAAAATTGTACCTGTGTGAGTACAAGTGGTTGAGATATAGTCATCACGGGGTGATGAGCATGTGTATGGCCACCGAAAAGCATTGCCTGCTAATATTAAAGGCAAAGCCTAATTTCGCCACTAGTAGTTTCATTGTCATGTGTCACGTGTGGTGTGATTAAGGGGATAGAGACAACATTAGGAAATTGAGATGGACTAGTACTTATAAGGGTAGTAAAACTCCCTAATTTTGAAAGAGGACTCCCTAATCTAGAATAATAACACGGGGGGAAATGAATGAGAGGTGGTAGTAATGCAATTAACTTATGTTATTACAATAAAACCTTAGTATAATGATTGACGAGGAAGGGTAAAACACTAGTGGTAAATGATACTTGAGTTCTCTCCTAGGAATCCCCACTTGATCTAGTGATAATTAGGGAATGTTTAATAATGAAAAGACTCACTGAGTCTCTTTATTATATTAATTTAACTCCCAATAGTCAGGCATGAAATTGAGGCCTAAAAACTTTTAGGGAAGTGGAAGAGTCAGTTGCAGTTGACATAGGCCATTGTGTAAGGATGAAAACTATCATACCATCTTATATTGTATGCTATAAAGTATGGTTAAATGACCTTGTACTTGCAGTCATAGAACCTTATTGGCAAGGTCTCAGATTTCACATTAATGAATACAAGATCTTGTAGATAGGATCTTAAACCTTGTTGATAAGATATTATTTTATTACTCTTTGGGGAATTATTATGAATTTCCAAACTAGAGAATATTAAAAAAGAAGGGTAAAAAAAAGAAAAGGGGTATGCTAGTTGAAGAATGACTATGCTTGTATGAAAATATCTTAGTTAGGGTTAGAAGATACGGAAGTGCAGTCCTTTGGGACTATATAATGACATAAAACCCAAAGAGATGTTCAGTTGACATCAAATGAGTAGAGATGCCATTAAGTTGACTACTAAAGCTTGTAGTAAGTGAGAGGTAAAATGAGACATTGGGATCTATTGATCATGGTAATCTTTAGAGTCACATGTATGTAATTATGGTAATGCCTTTGCAAGTGCAAAAAAAAAAAGAGAGGAAAAAAAATAAGAAAAAAAAAGAGAGGGAAGAGATCTATTAAGGATTTTCCTATGTTGGTTACCCCTGAAGGGAGGTGATCAGGTTGTCTATAATTAACCATCATTAGGAGCCAACAAGAAAATTCTTAATGTTGTGGGCAAGCGATGGAAATTATGTTATCTAATAAACCACTCACTAAAAGTATGGCCTGTAAGATTTAAAGAAATTCATTCCTAAGTCCTACCGGATTACCTTGATGCTCTGGACAAGGTATTCTCACCCTTGAGATTAGGTCTTATTAGAAAATATAATCTAGACCTGGAATATCATGTTTATTTTTCACCTGACAGATTATGTTTGATTTCGACTATGTAGAAGGTGAACCTAAAGTGTTTAGGTGCCTTCAAGAGATTAGTGGTGAGATCAGACTTCATATTAGTTTTAACCCTTGGGAATCTCGACAAACGAGAAGAAGGAATCTTAGGCACTAATTGAAAATAAAAAGGGAATTCTATACGTCTAATGGAAATAATGAACTGTCTACTAATGGACAATAAATAAGGATAATGTGTGCAATAATTTATGAGATAGTTGAATATAAGACTTGAAAACTTAAACTAGATGAACCTGTAAAAGGAAAAACCCATTTTAGTTAAGAAGGTTAGACTAAAGAAATGTAAGGGTAATCTAAGTGAAGGACAAATGGAACTTCATTATGAAATAAGGTCACTTACCTATGTTGCTATTAGTGGAATAGATACTAAAACAACTGACTAAGAGGAATTCCTTGTAGTTCTTGGTATCAACTATTAGGGAGAGTTATGTTAAAGTATCTAGAAGTTATCTCTTAAACGGATTGAGAGTTAAGCAGGAAAGGAAATTAACATGAACATGTAATGATCAGCTATTAGAATGACAACCAAAAAAAAAAAAAAAGAGAGAGGAGAGAAAGAAGAGAAAAAAAAGGAGGGGAGGAAAATATAAAACAGAACTAAACAAAAAGCTATGAAGGGAGAGAAAATTGGGATATATTTGAGCTAGGTATCAAGAGCTTGCTATAAGATGATCAAGTATGGCTTGGTTAGGATCTCTTTAGTTGTGGACAAAGAAAGAATATGGAATATTCGGGTTGGTATGTCATTTGACATAGGTTAACTAGAGGAAATAGAGTAGTGATTATCAAGTGAAGTGGTAACATGATAAGAACATCCTCCCCAGGAAAGTAGTAAGAGGGGACTAGTCTCTAGTAAGACTATCTGAGCTATCAAGGAGGAGGTTATGAGGATGAATTGTCCAACATCAATTGGGTAAGGTATAACTAATTTTGAGGAAAAAATTTCTAAAAGGAAGGGAGAATGTAACACCCCAAAAATTAATTAAGGTGTTAATCATGGATTTAGATTAATTAGGAATAATTAATATGGGATGATTAGGCAAGTTAAGTGAATGGAGATTTTAGGGAGCTGAATTGTTAATATGGGTTTGAGAATTAATTGGGATAGAAACTTTATCTAGGCCCAAATTAATAAATCATAAGAAGAGGCTAATGGAGGCCCAATAAGTTAGGTGCAGACCCAATCTAATTCCATATGATGGAGGCCCAAGATCCACCTTGCATAGGCTCCTATGAGTGGCTCAATAACCTTTGTGCAAACCCAAATCCTTGAGCTCTTCAAACTTAGCCCAAACTTGATTAAAATTCGGCAGCCCAATACATAAGAGCTGGCCTAACAAAGCAAAAATCTGAAGCCCATTTGGAGTTAGACCTTGGAGCAACCCATGACCCATCTTAGACCCAACTTAAACCCAACTAAAACCCTAACTCTTCAGCCTCTTCCTCATTTTGTTGAAACTCAAGAGAGGAAATTCGGAGGTTCAAGGGAGGCTAGGGTTCTGCCAACATGGAAGCTCCATTTTTGACTCCTAGAAGATGATTTAGCTAAGATTTTCGGACTTGGAGGTTAGAGGGAGGATTAGGTAAGCTTTTCCCTTCCACTTTGTGTATCACTTTGCTAGAAAATGCCCCTAAGGATGTATTATCATAATGGGTTCTGTTATTGTGTGAGATTACAGGGAGATAATGGTGGAAAACTGAATTTTTTGGGCTTGATGATTGAAATGCGAATTTTGGTGCTTCCATGGTGGATTTTCGG
This sequence comes from Erythrophleum fordii, assembly GCA_032878935.1. Classification (NCBI taxonomy): domain Eukaryota; kingdom Viridiplantae; phylum Streptophyta; class Magnoliopsida; order Fabales; family Fabaceae; genus Erythrophleum; species Erythrophleum fordii. The sequence goes on along the minus strand of JAVQMF010000047.1, from coordinate 29,462,134 downwards.
AGGTGAGGCTATGGGTGTTGTTAATTTCATGTGAAATTACCCAGAAATTGGAGTGAACTATGGCAATTTCTGGTTTGGGAAAATTGGAATCCGAAATTAAATCCCTTAGTAATTAGGCTTGGTGTGTATTTGGATTATTATGGTAGCTAGGGGAAGAGTAATTGGCTTCATTGAGGTAACTGGGGTTATTTTTCTAATTCCATGTATATGCTCATGTTAATCTGCTATTTGTTATACGTGCTTGATTTTGAAATGCTAAATGTCTGGTTGACTACTTGATTGTTATTATAATTGGACCTTGTGAGTCCAGGGTGGAGCTGTGGCGTGGCTGCCACCCATGCATGTGCTTCGATCGAGCACTGGGTTGTGATAAGACCCCGATGCACTGAGCCCTGGTTGTGCTCATTATGGAGTAGGTACCGTGGACGGGCCTCTCCCGGTGTTATTGGCCATTTACATGTTGTGTATGATTGTTGGTTGACGGGCTTGTCGTACAACCCTCAAAATAAAACTAGGTTGACTAAAAATATATAGCAAGTGGCACAACCTAGGTCATCTCCCTTGGAATTGGAATTCAATGTTCAATTAGGTTCTCTAAGTGTTCTAAGATCCTAGAACTATCTAGTTTGGGGGATTTTTGAATGAATTAAACTATCCTAAAACTAAATTGAATCAAAATTCCTAAATTCTACCTAATTGTGTGAATTGTAAATGGATAATGGTCTTGTGACTAGCTTAGGAATCGTCTCTTGGTATCCACTATCCTTATCCTATTCCAATTGTGATTAATTATGGCCTAAGAATTCCTAATTATGTTCATTAGCAAATGATCTTGAATAACCATTCAAGATTCAAGAGATTAATAATCTAATGTTGAATTGAGACCTCAATCCCGCATTAAACCGTTCACTCTTGTCTTTAAGATCAATGAACATCCAATTTGATTGATTAACTAATTAATTATCTTCTGATTCATCATCCAAAAATGTTTAATTAACCAACTAAACACTAAGGAATTCTCAGATAGACATTTAAACACATAACCTTACTCATGTATTTCATCAAACACCTTCGTGGCATACATGGGAGATTAGAGAGAATAATGAAAAATCAAATTCAAATTTAACCAATTAATCAACAAAAAGGGTTTCCTAATCAGTGTCTAACCAGCCACTAATTAATTACACAAATTCCTAATCAAATACAACTCAACCGAGATTATACAGAATAAGAAAAAGTGTAGAAAAAATAAGAAAATCTTAGCCAGAATTCTTCTTCTTCCCCAAGGATTCAAGCTTCTACTCAAGAGCTTCCTCCCTTGCTAGCCTTAAGGATGAATCAGAACTTCATATTGGCATGGTTGGAGATGGATAATGGAATGGAGAATGGAGTGGTGTGGACGAAGGGGATGGGGTGAATGGAGGCGAAGGAGGCGAGATAAGTGTTTGATGAGGCGTGAATGAATAAAGACGGAGGTGAGGGTTTTTAAAAGGCCAATGACCGAAGGAATAAGGATTAATGAATGGACTGGGCCAGCGAATGAGAATTGATTTAAGCGTGAATGACGGAGTGTGCGAATGGAGGTATCTGGTGCTTCATTCTCACGTGGCTTGCTTAAATTTTCACGTGCTCTCTTCATTCCTTCTCAAACCAGACTTGCACCGTGGCTCTGCATGTGTTTTAAGTGTATAAACGTGGGACCCACTGAATATAATAATCCATATGCAAACTGTAGCTTCTGCATGTATCTTCACGTAGCTTTCTTCTTCGTGGATTTTGTATTTCGAGTCTGATTCTTCTCTTCATTTGCTGCTGTCCAGACGTGATTTCCAGCTTCTCTTCTTTGTGCCAACTCATTCTTCCATTCTTAACTTGTGCTTCTTCATGCGTTGCTCTGGTTCTGCTTCAGTTTCTGCTCGTGTGCTTCTTTTATTCCGCTGCTGCATGCTCTGTTCTGCATGTTCTCCACACAAAACTCGAGCTTCTAACATGACTGTCCAGCCTCATCTCTTCTTGTTTTCTCGAGTTCCAGCCAGTTTTTTTTCCACGAGTTTCCTCGTTGCTTCATTTGGTTCTGCCCATGCATGGTTCTTCCACGTTGCAGCCTTGCTAATTCATGCTTCATGCGTTTCATTTGGCGTCCTGGACAGCTACTGTCCTCTGTTGCATGTGTGTTTTTATTTCTGCTCAAAAACTCCAGCTCATTCCAAGCCTTGCTTCGTGTTTTCTCATGGACAGCTTCTCCTTAGCATTTCACACGTTCTGGACAGCTCTTGCTCATCTACGCTCTTTCTTCCTCTCTAATGCACCTTCTCATTTCTTTATGTTTTTCCACGAGCTCTAGCCACGTTTAACACTTACTACCCCGTAGCTATTCATTCTTTTCTATTCAGCTCGCCTTATTCAGTTGTTGCTGCAGCTCAAACCTGTAGCTTGTTCTCATGCAGAACCCAACTCAAGCCTTTCTTTCCTTCTCCTTCAATGTAAATCCAAGCTCAAACTTCTCACGTGGCTTTGCTTCTTTCATTTCCACGTGAAAGCTTCTAGTCCAATTCAGCAAGAAGTACACTTGATCCCAACTCTTCTCCTCCTCTTCTTCAAAACAAATGCTCATTCAAGCTCCAAATTCATATTAAAATTCTGCACAAAAGAGTGGGAAAAATCAAATGGAATTATCCACAAAATTATTTAAAAGAAATTCATGCATTAAAAACTAATACTTTACAACTTAATTCCTTAAATGTAGGAATAGCCAATTAAAATCAAATTCCATTCAATTGCATTCATTAACCCACATTTATTTATTAAAATGGCTAAGTTAGGAGGATAAAAATAGATAAAATATGTGTTTATCATTGGTATGGGACAGTAGCCATTGGTAGCTCAACTAATTCATTTGCGAATTGAATCGATGATTCTGGTATTGATGACATGAAATTGCATTGAATTGATTAACTTGTACATGTATATGGAAACTGCCCTTTTGTTACTGAGATTGTATATCTCACCCCGTTGTGGGCTAATATTTTCAGGGACCGAACCTCTTTGTGGCAAGGAGAAAATTAATCGAAGATCATTAAATGGTTTGTAGTACATAGGTTTGGGAGCTTTGATAAAATGTATTGTAACTAAATTGCTAGTTTTGTATCATTGCTGCATTGCATCATGAGTTGGCAAGTATAGGGATTGTATATGTAATTTTATTATCATGGAATTGAATATTATGATTGTAATTGGCTAATAACAGATAAGTGATTCGATTTTATATGAACATTAAGCATTGACCCTATGCACCTTGTGACCATAATACATTTGCTGTCATTAATCTATGAACTCACTAGTTTATGGCAGCTAGAGGGTTAAAGATTCACATTGAATTTTGAATGGGTAATGATAGATATGTTAGGTAGATTAGGTAAAAGAAGGACATTAAATCTTCACAAACTAAGTAAAGTGGCCTATAGTGTTGCTAGAGGGGGAATTGGAGAGCATGAGATGAAATTTTGGGAGTTGTAGGAATAGAAGGGAATTGGCCACGACCAAGATTTAATCGGCCTCGGCCAAATGGTAACAGAGAAGAATTGGTCGCGGCCAACATTTAATTGGCCTTGGCCAAATGTGGCGAACCTGCCAAGGAAGAAAACAGAGAGAAATTGGCCGCGGTGAATAGTGATGTTAGCTGCGGCTAAGTCTGTGAAGCAAGTTTGGGGGTGTTCTAGAGGGTATTTGGCCGCGGTGAAAGGGGTATTTGGTCGCGGCAAAATGCGTGAAATTTATGGAGGTGTAAGGACTTGAATCCGAGAGTAATTAGTTGCGGCGGAAGGGTATTTAGCCGCGGCGAAGGTACTCAATTTCTCATTTTCACCTAGAAACTTTAATTTCTTTTATGGTAATACTAAGGAATGATTTAGAAACACTTGTAAGAGGTTTTTATGAGTTGGAATTAATAGATGGGAGAATTAAAGGCTCTTTATTAACGATTAAATTCACTTGCACTTTTGAATAATTATGGTTGCCTAATTAATAACCCTAATAACATTAAGGTTCAAATTTTCTAACATTTTTCAAATATAATTAGTTGTAATGACTTTCAACCCTAATTGAAATTTTACAGTTAGTAATCATGTACTGAACCTTAATTATGATTATTAGAAGTTAGGGTCGTCACAGCCACTATTACTGACAGCCAACTTCAAAAATATATAACTCTTTGCTCAGACCTCCAAATGTGGTGATCATAGTGTTCACAGAAAGCTTATGACCTCTAGTTTATTCATATAAAATTTCACAATCATTGGACACCATTTGGCCATCGGGTGACACAAAAAACAAATCTGCCAGTGTGAACAATGCACATACCAGAATCAATAGAAAATCTCAACATTTGAAAATTCATCAAATATTCTCTAGACCTCTGAAAATTATGTTCGTTAGCTTCCCAAAAAAGCCCTCAATGAGATCTACTTTCATGTAAAATTTCAAATCTATAATAACTTATTTGGTCAAAAACTGATATAGGGTTCTATTATGGTCAAATTTAGCTCCATATGAGGTACCAAACTTACCGAATGGCCTTCCCTTGGTGTTGGCACCTTTTGGGGAAATCTAAAAGCATATTTAAAACTTGTATAAGCTTCCCAAAGGGTCCTAAACCTCATGCATCTCATTTTGGCCGTTTAACCCACACTTATGCATATTTGCATCATACTTCCACATTGCACATTTGGACATTAGAAACTCAAATTGCATTCTAAAGCTCATACATCATATCCATAATGATAAACATTACATAATAGTATATTTATACATGTATCAAGGTTCATAATATATTTACAACATTATATACATCATGAACCATCATTATGGTTCCAACATGGGCAAAACCAAGCATAAGCTTGTCAATCTTTCCTCTTCAAGGTTGTTGACTTTCATTGGCATATCCACTTAGCCCACCTAGCATTTTAGATCATTGGAGATGAGGGGATGAGATTCAAAGAATTCCAATAGCTCATCTCCCATTTAGTCAAACATAATATGTGCAAAGCAAGCTTTACAAATGCATGCATGGAGAAATGGAAGTCATGGACATTTTAAAAGCAAACTTGGCATGTGAATCAATCATACAAGACATTCAAGAGTTCACCAAGTGTTTGGATTGGCCTCACACTTCTCCTCATGGATTTTGGACTTACCTCACCCATTCTTTAAGAGCTTTGGACTCAACCATACTCTTGGGAGCCCACTTTGCTTTTGGGTGACTCTTTACTTTGTCTTAACCAAGCTCAAGGGTTCTTGGCTCATCCTCACCAAAGGGAAGAGTTCTTGGCCTTTTTACACTCAAGCAACTCATACAAACATCATAGAATCATTTGAAAACATAACATGGCATCAAGAATCAAGATATGTAAAGCCATGCTAGCATACTTTTCATAGCTTGAAAATACACATACACACATTCTAAAACAAGCTAAACACACATCCCTGCATGAAAGAAGGTGAAGATAGCTACCTTGTGTATATTCACACACTTTTTCCTTAGCTTTCAAACCTCCTCTTTCGGCCACACACCCACAAGTTAGTGGAGATTGTTTATCTTGGCCTAGATACAATTTATGGGATCCAATTAGGTTCATGGAACACATTATAAGGCTACACATTTGCTTAAACCCTAGATTACTCTACAACGTCCATTATGGTCCATATTGGCACCTAATGAAGTAACACCCCTCAAATGATTTCTAAGCCTCATTCTTTCCTTTCAAATATGATTCTTGACTCCTTTTAAGCCTCTTGGAGTCATCACATCATTAAAACAAATGGCCTAGCACCATGTTGTTTCTTTAGGTCATAATATGGAACCTAAGACACCAAATCACCATCCATGAGTTTTAAATTTTTTCCAAGGCCTCCCTTCATTTTCATTCATCAACTATGACTCAAGAATGGCCTTAAAAAAATTTAAAACTCCCCCTACCTACAAGATCCCCTCTTGGCTGAGACATGCCTAGGTTTTAGGCTTCATGGAGTTTTCTTTGTTTTCTTGAAGGGAGAAGCTTGTGGGAAGCATCTTTGGTCTCTCAAGAACTCATTTATACTTTAACTTAGACTTAGGAAGTATCACATAAATTCAGAATTTGAAAGGTGCACTGGAAACCCTAGGTTTTGCATCTTGAATCCTTAGCCTATTTCATGGTTTCCTTTGCATATTCTTATTCCTCTCCATCAAATACCTAAGAATCATGCTTGGTTGGGCTTGAAAATCAGATCTTCCTATGGCTTTTAGGTTAGGTCAAAATGGAGAAGAAGGGCCATGGAAGATATGAACCATAGGATGCATTTTTACCTTGTGTTCTTGCTTAGTTTGGCTTGAATCTTGATTTCTCCAAGCTCCTCTCTTCAAATCCGAACTTTCCCTTGAATATATCCCTTGAATCAGATTTATAAACCTCATTTTAATCCAAGGAAACAAAGGAGAAGGGAGGAGAGGAGGTGTGGATGAAGAAAAGCAAGGAAAATCACCATGAAAACATACCTTAAGCTTGGTTTTCTTCCTCCTTCTTCTTCCTCTCTTAGGCGCCTCTCCCTTAGGGTTTTTCTTCTGATTTGGGGCTGGAAAATCTAAAGAGAAATGAGGGCAAGTGTGAGGCACCACCTATATATAGGTAGGGAAAAGTGACTTTTTCAAAAATTTTATTTTTGCCCTTCATACTTTGCACTTTCATTTCTCCTTCGTTTTAGCTCCTTTTTTATAACTGTCTTTTCTATTATAAAATTTAGGTTCCAAATTAATAAAAATTCCTTTGGAGTCACTCAAATCAAAGCTAAAACCTTTCCGAATGGATCTGTCAATTTCAAGCACATCGACGTTGGAAAACATCCACCGAAAGGGATTTAATTGTCTTGGGGCTTCCCATGGTTTTCAGGGCTTCTGAGAACCCCAGAGAACTCAAAACTTCATTTAAAAAGTCCTCTTGTGTGAATTCCAAAAATTGTTTGAAATTACGAAAATGTTATTACTTTTCGTAAGGTTTTCGTCAAAGTTTATTTCTTCACTCTAGCTCTATTTTTCCTTCCGTTTAAGGCTAAAATTCTCATTTTTAAGGGGCTAGAATATTACTCAAATTTTTCAGGACTTTAACTAATTCGTCTCGCGGGACATGCTTTGAAAACGTGCCCGTTTTCATCGTTTAACGAAAACCGGATATTACATTAATCATGTATATAGATACAAATCAAAATCATAAGCACTTGTTAAGGAACAAGATGCTAAATCGACCCGTTATGAAATAGCTACATAGATTAAGTCATAAGCATATCTTATGTATAACCGTGTCACCGAGTCCTTAGACTTTAGATCACCATAGTTTCCAACATGAAAAAACACTATTTTTTGGCATAGTCAAAAGTCATCTTTAACCAGGTGGACATAAAGGCTATGATTGGGCATAATGGAATTCATGTAGAAGAAGATGAGTGGTCAAGATAGGATTTGTCCCTCTGATCAATAGAGAGATATCTCTAGGCCCCTCGATGAGTGAGGTAGAGAAATGCATGGCCATGCTCGAATGGAAGTGTTTCCATTTGTACTGTCAATTTGTACGTAGATTGAGAAAGCAACTATCAAGTAAGATGAGAATGATATTTTCATGTCTCATACTTGATTTAGATATCGTGTGACAATAGGGATGTGATAGAGTTATATGACAGGTTGCATCGGATCACTGATCCCTATATGATTTGGGTAGTCACAATATTTTGTCAGAAGCTGTTTGTGACTTGTAGGTCAAATAGTGTCATTAGCCTACTGGCAACGTCATATAGGCCCACAGGGTCACACACAAGAATGAGTCAACTTGAGCTAAAATGTCTAAATTCATTAAATCTAAAATTACGTCTAGATTCAATGAATGCCACGTTCAATCTAAGATGGAACAATTTTTATAAATAAATATATATATAGTTTATAAAATTTGAAATATATATATATATATATTTCGAAATATATATATATATATATCCTTTAATTAATTTAAATCAATTAGTTTTAAATTCAATTCTATATGATAGATTTAAATTTAAACTAATATGATAATTTAAATTTAATTTATAAGATAAATTAAATTTGAATTTAGTTCTAGATTTAGATTAAATAATTAGTGTCTGTTTGATAGACTTAAATTTAAACTAATATATTTAATTAAGATTTGATTTGATTTGATTTAAAATAATGCATTTTAAATCAATCAAATATATCTGAAACCTTAAGGAGATATCTCCATAAAAAAAAAAAAAAAAAAAAGAGGAGGCTTGGGTTTCTTAGAAAAAAAACAACAAAAACCCTAAAGAAAGAAAGCGTATGGACATTGTATGGCCACCTAGAATGAGAGAGAAGGAGGAGAACATCTTCTCTACCAAGAACATGTAAGGACGTTGGTTAGAGGCACTAGCACACCATTCAAGGTTAGAAATCGTTCATGTGGATACTGGTAGAGGGAGTAGATATGAAGATCAGTTCCTGAGATCCGACTAAAAAAGGTAAATATTTCTAGATCTACTCGATTTAAACGACATTGATGGATCCATGGGAAGGGATTTGGGATTTTAATTTTCCGCTACATGTCCCTGAATTCCCAACACTTTATGTATGAGTATGACAATTTGTCCAGCTCCTAACTCCCCTAAGGCATCAAATTAAGCACAGTAACTCTTCTTTGGCCTCAAGTTGAGAATAGTTGAGCCTAGTAAGTTTATGAGGAAGCCATGGCTAGAAAATGAATGAATTTTCATAATATATGATGCATGTGATTTACATGGGGCATATGCATAGCATCCTTGCACCACATGCATTGCATTTACTAAGGGCATTCATGTATGTATTGAATTAGTTAAGATTAGCTATTGAGATTCTCCCCGAACCTCACCTCATGCTCCCACTAACCATTTTAGGTTAACCAAGCCAAAGCCAAGATCATGTGAAAAATTAAAAGTTAGGAAATGATGTATTAGCAATTCTTTTGGTATTAGATTTCGACATATGTATTCATATGACACATTTCTTATATCTTTATGGACTTATGATGTATGCAATGATGATATTTCATATCTTATAGAGAGAGCATGTATAGAAGCATAAGATTATGGATGTATGACATTTCATGATGATAAATGAGCCTCAATGTAGTAATTAAACATTTAGGTGCCATTATGTATGTATGCACAGTTGGATATCAAGGGGTCAAATTTTGATCCAACCTTTTTGGTATGTTATGGAATAGTTAGAAATGTCACTTAGGATGAAAGAAATATATTCAAAGTGGAAGAAAACCAATTGGATCTTAAATGATCTAAGTTAGAACTAAGATTGATCTTAAATTTGGCATAAATAACTCTTATGTCAAAAGTGGTCTAAATGACCTAGTTTGAGCTTAAGATTTGGCATGCATTTAGATCCCTACTAAAGCTTTCTTACAAGCTAAAAATTATAATTTTTGGAGTTGCATATAATATTTCATGAATTTTTGAAATTCTGTAAAATTTTCAAATTAGTCTTGTTATTGTTCAACCGGTGCAGATTTGGTTTTTTGTGTCTTTGAGGGGCAAATTGACATTATAAGCTTTTTGTGGCCACCAAGATCACATGAATTGAGTTGTGTAGCCAAAGATATGCATTTCCAAAGTTTGGGACTACCATATGCTTTCTTTTCTACATCAGGTTATTGTTCCATTACATTTTGTGGGGCAAATGAATTGAATTTTATTTGATTTTTTTTAATAGCATATAGTTCACATCCTAAACTTTCTATAGACACCTAATTTGCATGGATTAGAATTTTATAGTCCAAGTTATGAATTTTCAAAATTATTGCCAAATTTTGGCCTTCATGTCATTCGAGTTGTAGACCTTTCTAGGATCTCTCACAAGCTAAACATGATAAAATGGATAGGAACAAAGATATTTATGATGAAAATGAATAAAGGAAAAGAAAGAAACAAATTTGGACCCCTATAACTATATATGACCTATAAATGAGCCAAATTTAGGGTTGAAATACCTATAAATGGAGGTGAACCTTGTCTTATACTCTATGCTTTGTATGAATAAGTTGGATAAAGCTAGATATGACAATAGTAAATCACAAAAGAGTTTAAAATTAATGGTGTTCCTATTGGCTCACAAGAGCATAAAATTAACATAACATGAATAGGCTTCAATTTTAAATAACAATTTCATTATCTCATTTCTATTAGGCACTCCATTAATAATGTATAGGATAATCTATAACTATAGAAGATTTTTAAAATTTAACATGCTAATCACTTACATTTACTTGGATTAATTCCAGATAGAGATAAATTTATTTTTGACTAAAGTACAAATAGAAAAAAAATAGATGATAACACTCATTAAAATATAAATGATAGGAATGTTGTATCATGTATAATCCACAAGCAAAAAGGCTAGCTAACATGTTCCAAACACCAAGCCAATTTGTCTCAACAAAATAAACATATAAAAGAATTCTCATGCCAAATTTTAGTCTAAAATTCCATAAAAATTAATACTAAAAAATCAAATAAGAAAGATAAAGAATCAGAAAAATGGCTAAATAAGACATCTATATAGTTTTGGAAAAAGCTAACAAAAACATGACAATTGATCTTCAAAATTCACCAAAAAAAAAATATAACTAAACATATGGAAAACTGTGTATAAAAATTTTTAGAGCAAAATCATGTTTATATTATTCCCAAAAAATTCAAAAAGTTGAGTTATGGCTAAGAAACACTGAAAATAAGGCATTTTAACCATATCTAGGAATACATGTATATAACAAATCAAACCAACATAGAAAAATTTGAAAAAAAAAATACACATGATTCCTAACATATTGATCAACAAGCATGCCAAAAATCATGGCTTAATGCATCCAAACAAAGTCCTAGTAAATTCAACAAAATCAACATGATAGGTTGCTTAATAGAAAAATTTTCAACAATCCAATACTTAATTCAAAAATTAATCTACTCCTAGCAAATGAACCTAGAACATAACTAAAACTCTACTAATCTATTCCTTAACATGTTAGCAAAAAAGCACATTATATATGATTGAGTCTAATACCTTAACAACAAAAATGTTGTTGGAAGAAACCTCCTCTAAATATCTTTTATGCACACAGTCAAGGCATAAAACATTGGAGTACCTTTTAGTTTTCACATATTACCAATTTGCCACCATTCATCAAACTTATATAAGATTGTTTATTTTAGGAAGCTTAACCTTTGAACAAGTTTATTTTAGGAATATAAGATTGTTTTAGGTGGTTGGGTTATTTGAATCCTAATTGGATATTTTGGGTAGGTAGAATCCAAGTGGCAAGAAGCTGTAAGTGCTAGTTTAGATGTTATGAGAAAAGAGAGGTTTCAGATGGTCATATTTTGCTACAAAGGCTTTTTGTGATAATTTTGGGTTTAAGCAAAACATCTTTAGATAATTGAAGGTTGGTCAAATGGTTTTGGTGAATTTAGAAGAAGTATAGTTTCATTTAGGTATGACACTTGATGACTAAAAGTGAGTAATTTTGCTTTGATTTATACATTGTGCATTTGAGGGGATGTGCTAGGGCCAAAACCTAAAATTCTTCTAGTTTGAAGGAGCTCCAAGCTTAGTCATTTCATTTAGGTGTTATGACTCATTGGAAGAGGCTAAAGGGTGAATGGCCTTGTAGATTAATTTTTTTGGTTAGGCCACTTGTGAGTTATAAATTGTGATTTACTATCATTGAGCAATTTTACTGTCATTTCTTTATGAGACTATTATGGCATGTTAAAATTGTTCCTTCAGTGCTAAATTATGGTTTAGGTATGTGGAGTTTTAGGCAAAAGGTCTAGTTAAAGGGATTTGGAAGAGAGGAAATTTTTGGGAACCATTCAGCCTAAAGAACTCTTACTTTTCTATCAAAAAGAGAAAGATTAAAGGTTTGATATAGTTAGATTTCTAGAACTTTAAGGGTATGGAAAGATCCAATTAATTTTTTTTAAATTTCAAATGTTTCTAGTTTTTTTTTCCACAAAATGTTAGTACCATAAATAAAGTACATAGTAGAATTGTAGGCATAAAATACCTAAACATGTTGATAATACAGAAAATCATCCATTACCAAATAAGCTTAAAATCAAAAGGATCCAAATCTTAAATGTTAGTATCATAAGTAAGGTACCTCTTCACTGACAGAGTTCACAGTGTTTAAACTCTTTTGGAATTCAGTAATCTACTTAAAGAGGCAAGAATAACAGCTAAAGCAAGAAGAACAAATCCTCTAAAAAGAAAAAGAAAAATCAGAAAAACTATAAAGACACCATTGAACTTGAGAATCGAAGTGAATCTTGTTATACCTTGTATTTTCTAAATTTATAGACATTAAAAAGGAAGATAATAAACATGACAATGAGGGACTAAAGGCCTAAGTAAAATGGAAGGAAAAGGCTAAAAGAGAAAAAGGCATAAAATACAAGGAAAAAGGGTTAGTCTAAAAAAAAAGCAAGAAAAATTAAGGATTTAAATATCATAACCCTTAACTTGAGATGCTCATATCCCTTATCATAATATGATATAATAAGATTAATAGTTTAATGATAAGCATGATTTTTATACACTTTATTCCTCCTAACTTAACCTTTTTAATAATTAAATTTGACTTAATGAATGCAATTGAATGGAATTTGATTTTAATTGGCTATTTTCTACATTTGAGGAATTAATTTGCAAACTATTGGTTCTTAATGCTTAAATTTTTCTTAAATAATTTTTGGATATTTCTACGTAATACTTTCCATTCTAATTGTGCAGATCTTTAATGGATAGTTGATGATTGAATAGAAAATTGAATTGAAAAAGAAAATTGAATGGGCAGTTAAATGGAAGCTACGTGGAACAAGGATAACAAGCTGAGACAGCGAAAAGAGGCTGGGTTGAAGGAGCTTGCCACGAGTTTCTGGTTTGAGAAAGGAAGAAGCTCGAGCTTGCACAAAGAAGAGCTCAAGTTCTGCATGAAACATTCAAGTCTCAAAACAGAGGAGAAGAACACAAAGAAGCTGCATGTGAGAATAACGAGCTGCATGGTTCGAAGAAAGCAATGTGAATATAATAAAATAAACTGAAGAGGGGCAGGAGCTAAACATGCACGAAGTAAAACGAGCAGAATGCTGGGCAAGGGAAGTGAATGAAAGGCATGCAGCAATTTAAATGGAGCAACTCGTCCAGCATGTTGCCACGGGTTCTGTACTCACACAAGAAGCTGCAGCACTTACAGAAGCCATGGAGAAGCAGAAACAAGAGTAGATGTTACGTGGAAATGTGAGCAGAACAAAAGAGAGGCAACGAGAGAAGAAGCTTTGGGCAGAACAGAGAAGAAGGAAGAATACACCTACATGCAGAACGTGCTACAAACAGAAACAAAGCACCAGTTACAGGCTACAACAGAGGCTGAACTCGAGGGCTGTGTTAAATGAAAGAAGCAATGAGTTGAAGTCTGGAATGAGCTGCACGAGAGAAGCCACGAGTTGGAGAAGAAATAAACACACATGTAGAATCACATATAAGCAGCAGCTTACAACTCGAGCAAAACGTGGATTGCTACGCAGAACTACAAAGCACGAGGAATATGCAGCAGAAGAAACGCTGAAGCAAAATTTGGATTATAATAAAATAAAAGCAATGGGGCCCACCTTATTTCACATGCATTTAGCTACGGGTAAATGGGGCAAAAGCTGAGCATGTGACAAGTTAAAAATCCACGTGAGGCAAGGGGTAGCACATGAATAGCGCTTCATTCTGTCATTTTCCATGCCCAAAAACATTCACGACGCATTCACCCCATTCCCATCGTCATTCTCTCCACTCCCTTCATCCACACAGAACCATTCACCACACTCTCATCCATCCCTCCCATCTCCATCTCTCCACGCCAATATGAAGCTCTAATCCACCTTGAGGCTAGCTTAGAAGCAACCTTGGCTAAAGCTTGAATCCTTGGAAGAATGCAGAATTTTGGCTAAGATTTCTTTAATTTTCCTACACCTTTTCTCATTCTGTACAATCTCGGTTGAGTGGCTGGTTAGACACATATTAGGAAGCTTTTCTTGTTGATTAATTGGTTGGATTTGAATATGATTTTTCATTATTCTCTCTAATCTCCCATGTATGCCACGAAGGTGTTCGATGAAATGCATGAGTGAGGTTATGTGTTTAATTGTCTATTTGAGAATTCCTTGGTGTTTAGTTGGTTAATTAAACATTTTTGGATGATAAATCAGAGACTAATTAATCAGTTAATTAATCAAATTAGGTGTTCATTGATCTTAAAGACAAGAGTTAATGAATTGGTGTAGGATTGAGGTCTCAATTCAACATTAACTTGTTAGTCTCTTGAATCTTGAATAGTTATTCAAGATCATTTGCTAATGAACACAATTAGGAACTCTTAGACCAGAATTAATTATAATTAGATTAGGATGAGGATAGTGGATACCAAGGATGATTCCTAAGCTAGTCACAAGCCCATTTTCAACCATAATTCATCCAATTAGGTAGAATTTAGGAATTTGGATTCAATTTAGTTTTAGGTTAGTTTTAATTCAACCAAAAACCCCAAATTAGATAGTTTTTAGGATTTTTAACATTTAGAAAACCCAATTAAACATTGAATTCCATTTCCAAGGGAGATGACCTAGGTTGTGCCACTAGCTATATTTTTAGATCAACCTAGTTTTATTTTTAGGGTTGCACGACAAGCTTGTCATTTAATAGATGAAGTCATAATAGTTAAATCCTTGACAATGTACAAATTAGGCTTCTTGGTAATAACATTTTAGACGTGATTTTTCTAGACTATGTAGGGTCCCTAATTCCTTTAAGCTAATGTTTTTAATGAAGGAAAGAATCTGAATTTTAGTACAGAATAGATGATTTTTGAAAATGATGAAAAACAAGCTCAAATGAAGGAAATTAAGAGAAGAGACATAATGGAAATTTTTTAAATTATTATAAAAGTCTTCTTTCACCCTTATATCTCCACGCCAAGATCTTCTCCTTCTCCAAATTGAGATACTCCAACTCTAAATTAGGTTTCATACGGCATGGAAAAGAAAGAGAGAGGGAAGAGAAAAGGAGGCAAGATAGGTAAGAAATTTTGCACAATTTTGCTACATGCTAGTTAGAAGGTATCTTTCCCTCCTTATGCTCTTTCTAATGGTAGTTTTAGTTTTTTGGAAGGAGGATCTTTGTGGTTGACCCCTTGAGGAAAAGAGAAAATTTGAAGCAACCAATTATAGCACAAGAATCGCCATTCAAATGGCTTTCATACAAGGTATGCCATAAGTTAAAAAACTTGTTATTCCTTGGACTTCCATTCTCTTCATGCTTCAACCTAAAGAGAGATGTAGAGGGGAAGTTTAAGTTTGATGAAAACTTGACAAAAACAAGGGGTTTAGAAGGGAGGAGGATAAGATTATGCAAAAAGAATCACAAAGAAAGCCATAAAAAGCAAGTTAGAGCAACCTAAGGTTCTAAATAAACCATGGAATATGTAACACCCTAAGAAGGTAATTTGAATTCTTTAAGGCCATACTTGAACTAGAAATGAGTCAAAGATATTCGATATCCTCCAAATTCCCTATAAAAATGGCAAAAACTCCATGGCTGAGAAATGTTTGTTTCTCTCAGCCATAGAGGAGAAGAAGCACCTAGAAAGTGATTTCATGAATTTTAAAGTTTTTAAATGGTCTAAATATGAGCTATGAACACTAATGAAACCATTTGAATGAATTTAAGAGCCCTATTATTATAAGTGAAAATTTAGGGTTCAAAAAGGGCGTAATAAAATAACTTTGTAACACCCAGTATTCGTAAAAATGATAAAAATAAACTAGTTATAAAAGTAAGTCCCTCAAAATAAATGATTTGAGGCTAAATAAAATTGGGATAAAATTCTAAATAATGGAAAATAAGGATATAAGGCTTGAGTTGCCTTGAAACCTGAGCCAGAAGAGGTAAGAAAATTTACAAAAATAAGTTAAGGCATTTTTGTAATTTTTTGAAATTTTAGAAAACTCACAAAAGGACTTTTTAAATGAAAATTTTAAACTTTTTAGGGTTGTCAGAGGCCCTAAAAACTATGGAAACCCCTAGAATAGTTAAAACCCTTTCGGTAAGTGATTTCAGCTGTCAGTTGACCAAAACTTTGATCGAATAGTTCGAACTACAATTTGGGTGAAATCAAAGGTATTGTATAAGTTAGAGGACCTAAATTTTATGATAGAAAAGATGGTTCTCAAAAAGGAGTTAAAATGAGGACAAATGGAGAGACCATAGTTTAGGGACTAAAATGAAAAGTGAAAAAGTGTTATAATTCACCTTTTGACTTTTAAAAACAAATCCTCTCTCTCGTCCTTCTCATAATCGACATTCTAGTTGGTTTGAAATAGAACTCTAATCAGCCTCAAGTAGGGCACAAGAGGAGGGAAGAAAAAGGGAGAAAACATGTGAGTAAGGTGAGAAATTCATGCTTTATTCTTGCGCTTTTCTATGCTTAGCTTCTTCTTGTCTTTCTCTTCCCTTTTTCTATGGAATCTAAGGCTAATTTGGTTCTATTTTAAGGTTAGCACAATTAAAACAAGAGAGCTTTTAAAGGAGAGACTAGAAGCAAGTGCAAGCTCCTTAAGAAAGTAAGCAAATAAGGTATAGTTCATGCTTTCCTTTTGTTTCTTTTTTGACGTTCTTCCTTGAGGTATTTTCAATTAGACCTAGCTTTAACAGAGGGAGATAAATTCTAACCTAAGCAAGAAAGAAACAAGTGTTTAGGAGTGTGAGAAGTAAGATTGGTCCATTGGAATAAAAAAGAGAACAAAGAAAACCAAGTTGGTGCAACTTAGGGGTTTTGAGAGAAATGTGAAATCTGATTTTTCCTAGGGGTAATTAAGCTTATATAAGATATGGTATGAGTCTTTTAGACCTCTAGGAAGTTGCATATTAGCCATTCCCTTTAATAAAAATTGTAAAACTCCATGGGCTCCATACTAATGCATAGTCTCAGCTAAGCATATCCCAAGCACCTAGGGAGTGTTTTAAATTGTTCTAAGGCTAGAATGGGACTAGATATGATAGATGAATATCAAAGGAAGTCTTGGAAAACATTTAGAAGCCTTAGTTTGTGAGATGGAGGTGTAGGATCCAAAATGAAACATAATGAAGTAACACATAGCTAGGCTCCTGAAAATGAATGTATGATGACTCTAAGGAGTTTAAATGGAGTCAAGAGACTTAGATTGAGGGAAAAAATGGAGCCAAGATTATGAATTCCCATAGTTGCTTCATTAGGTCGATCCATAATTGAGTCTTAGATCAAAGTAAGCTTTCATAGTATGAAGTCAATGCTTGTTTCAATGATTGATCATGTCTCATTTGATGTGTGCCACCTAGTTGCAAGTATGTGGTCAAGGGAGAGGAAGAATTAAGTAAAGAAAAAGCTTGTGATTTTGCTTCAAGGTAGCTCTCTAACCTTTCTCACATGCATGATTTGGATGTTTTCTTGTCTTTCAATGCTTGTGTGTATGTTTAAACTATGAGATATGTTTTTAGCTATCACTTACTTGCTATGGTACCGTGATGCATTTTGAAAAGAGTTGATGAATGTATTTTCACTTGAATGGGTATGGTGATACCAAAAGTCTTTTCAGTATTGGTGAAGATGAGCCAAAAGTCCTTAGGATTGGGTGAGACAAAGCTAAAAGTCTCAAGAAGAGTGAGGCTTAGTCAAAAGTCCCTTGAAAATTGGTAAAGCAAATCCAATAGTCTCAAGGAAATGGGTGAGGCTAGACCAAATGACACACCATACTTTATTAGACCCCATATTCCCATATTTAAGATAGCTTTCATGTGCAAGTAAAGAAAACCAAGGAAAGGGAATAAATTATGCTATTTCTTTATGTTACGTCGAGGTTAAAAATTTAAATTTTAATCCACGGACCCTAGAAACTTACTAAAAATATTCAATAATTATTTTTCATCCATACAAGTCATAAACATCCTAAAACTTTGCACAAACCATAGACCAAGAGCTAAAAACCAAAACTATTCACGTTTTGCCTAGGGTCAGAATTTCAGTTTTCTACTAGTAATTTTGGAAAATTAGAACTAAATTTAGAAAAATCAAAATCAAGCAAACTATAGCTTTCTGGAAAGCTCTAGATGTTACATTTATGCTAACAATAATTCCAAGCCAAGAAAAGCTCAACTGCACCACGTTTGCTAACAAAAAAGGCACAAAGGTCAGACTATCTAGTATTACTAATAAAACTTACTGATATAAATTTTGAAAATGCATAATTAATTCCACAATACTTCTATCCCACAAAATGTACCAATTTGGAAAGTTGTGGATATTAGCTAGAGGGAAAAAATAGTTCAAGATCAATCCAAGAGCATTCAAACTCGAAAAATTGATGGAACAATGACAGAGGTCTAACTGTGTGCCCAGAATAGAATAGAAATTTCAAAAATTTATATCTTCCTCTCTAGACATCCAAATGAGATGCTTTTAATTGGCATAGTTCTCTAGGAAAGTTTTGTTTCTTCCTATAAAATTTTATAGTAATTGGACATCATTTGCCTAATGAATGACAAAGATCCATTTTTAGACCATATATGAATAGTACCAGGGCCAAAACTAGAAAATTTGCCAACTTCAAAAAATTTGTCAAAAATTCTGGAGACCTCCAAATATAAGGCACTTATCTTTTCAAAAAGATCCTAGCAAGGTCTATATGCATGCTAAATTTCAGACCAAGATGAACTCATTTGGACCATTTGTGATATACCTTACCATTATGGTCATTTTTCATCACATGGGGTATCAACTTGGTCCATATGGCTCTCTTTGGCGTTTGGCACCTCTTAGGCAACTTTAAAGGCATAAATACAACATGTATGAACTACCCAAGTAGTCTCAAACCTCATATATCTCATTTTGGTCATTCCACATCCAAGAATACACTAATAGATACATGCCATCAGGTGTCAAGTTTTCTCATTTGCATTGATTTTATGCCACATATGGTCCATACATCAATCATACATAATATTAAATTTTCTCAATGGTTTACATCTAAAAAATAATATGTACAAGTTCACTTTGACATTGAATTACAAGTAGAACTACATAATTGTCAAAGTGTAGCGTCTCAAGACGTGTGACTTGCATTTCTTGCTTTATAAGTGTCACCTAGACATATTAAGATGAAGGAGGGAAGAGGGTGAGATTTATGGAATCTCAAAAGCTCACACACTCATCCACACACAAATTCATGGCATACATACATCAAAGGCACAAGTATGGAAAGTAACTCAACCATAAATCATACAAGATCACATTTCCATGCCATCAATTCACATTAAATTCAAGAATATGCTCTAGGAACTTTTGGTTTTGCCTCATCCCATTTCTAGGACATTTGGATTTGCCTCACCCTTGGCCTAGGGACTTTTGACTTGATTTCACCCATCCAAGAGGCTTTTGGCCTTGTCTCACCCATGCCTTGAGGCTTTTGGCATCTCCTCACCCACATGAAGGGACTTTTGGTATCACCTTACCCTTATGAGCAAGTTCCACAATTAATGTTATTCAAAACAACACATTGGTACCAATGCAATATGAAGACATCAAGTGGCATGTTCTCAAGTCACAAAAGCATAGCAAAGCACACAATGACGTATATACAACTAAGAATGCAAAGAGAATGAGGTGGAGAGCTACCTTAGTATTTATGCAAGCTTCTCTTGGTCTTTCTCCTTCCTTTTTTTGGTTCCACAAGTACACCTAGGTGGGTTGGACGTCTCTTGGCCTAAGAATCATAAATAGCACACAATTATACTCTTAAAGCAAACTAAGACACTGCATTTATTCTTAAAAGCATAAGTGTTCCAAAGGTTACATTATGGTTCCATAAATGGCCTATTGAAGCAACCCTTGTAATTCAAATTGTAGGCTCTACGCTCTTTTCATTTCTTGGCCGCTTGACCTCATTCAAGGTCCTTAAAGCCATCATTTACTCACTTACAAGAGCCTAGATATGTGTTGCTTCATAAGGCTCCATTATGGAAACTATTATCTCATCTCCCAAACCATGGCTCCCAAATTTTTCCCAAGGGTCCCTTCCACCTTCTAACATCATATAAAGTCCCAAACCAAGGTTAGAACAAATTAAAATACTCTTTAACCTATTTATCCTAGCTTGGCTGAGACATAGAGAAGGAAAAGGATTCATGAGTGTCTTGATTTTTCCTTAATGGGAAAGCCATTTGGGAGGCTTTCTAAAGGTCTTAAGGACTCAATTAAACACTTACCTAGCCTAGGAAATACATGTTCTAAATTAATTTTTACAAAACCCTTAAGAGCTCTACACTTTGGTAACTTGAAATCTATTGGTTTTTCTTGCAATTTCTTGGCATATTCTACTTTCCCATGGTCTAAAACCCAAGTTTCTCTCTTTTTTTTTTGATAGAAAATGCTCCCCCCATATGGTTCTAGTTTGGTCTGAAAATTGCACAAATAAGGAGCAAGAAGAAGAAGCAAGTTACTAAGACATCTACCTTGGATTCTACCTTGCTTTCAAGAAGAAGAAGCAAGTTTCTTATTTCTTCTCCCCTCTATTTGCACGACCCATTCTGCCCAAAAACCTACTAGCTCTCTTAGGCACACCATGGAGGAGAAGAAACGAGGAGAAAAAGTAAGGAAAAGGTAAAGAATTTCATAGTTTTTCATGCTTTCTCCTTTTCAAACCTCTCCTTCTCCATTCCTCTTTCTTTCCTATGGTTATAATAAAGTTTATAAATCTGTTTTAAGGGAGATATTAAGGGGAAAATTCGGATTTGAAGAGAGGAGCTCAAAGAACACAAGATTCAAGTGAGAAAAAGCAAGAAAACAAGGTAATTTCTCTTCTTATAGTTGTCATCTTTGGTCCCTTTCTCCACCATTTCACCCCACTTGAGAAAACCCTAGGAGGAGATAATTTTTAGGCAGAACCAAGCACGAATCTAAGGAAAAAGGGTGTGGAGATTAAGAATATGTAAAGGGAATTATCAAAAAACCATTAGATTTCAAGATGCAAATTCTAGGATTTTGTGTGCACCTTCTAAAATCTGATTTCATATGATAATTTCTAGGCCTAATTAAGAGTTTAAATGAGCTGCAAAGATCCCTAAGATGCTCCCCATATGCTTCCTCCTTCAAGAAAACAAAGAGAATTCCAAGAAGGCCAAAAAGGGGCTATGTCTCGGCCAAGCATGGATGGAGTAGCTAGGGAGAGTTTTAAACTTTTACAAGGCCATTTTTGTATCATATATGATGAATGAATATGAGGGGAGGCCTTGGAAAAAATTTAGAACTCATAGAAAGTGATTTGATGCCTTAGGTTCCATATTATGACCTAAAGAAGCAACATGATGTTAGGCCTTTTGTTTTGATGGTGTGATGACTCCAAGAGACTTAAAAGGAGTCAAGAATCATATTTGAAAGGGAAGAATGAGGCTTAGAAATTATTTGATGGGTGTTGCTTCATTAGGTGCCCTTAGGGACCATAATGGGGGTTATAAAGCAATCTAGTATTTATCCAAGTTGTGTAGCCTTAAAATATATTTCATGAATCTAATTGGCTCCTATAAGATGCATCTAGGCCAAGATAAACCATCTCCACCAATTTGTGGGTGTGTGGCCGAAAGAGGAGGCTTGAATTTCATGAAAAAAGTATATAATTGTTTGCAAGGTAACTCTCTCCACCTTCTCTCATGCATGGATATGTGTTTAACTTGTTTTAGAATATGTGTATGTGTATTTTCAAGCTATGAAAAGTATGCTAGCATGCATTTATATGCCATGATTCTTGATGCCATGTTATGTTTTCAAATAAGTACATGATGTTAGTATGAGTTTGCTTAAGTGTGGAGAGGCCAAGAACTCTTCACCATGGTGAGGATGAGCCAAGAACCCTTAATGTTGAGACAAAGTAAAGAATCTCCCAAAAGCAAAGTGGGCTCCCAAGAGTATGGTTGAGTCCAAAGCTCTCAAAGAATAGGTAAGGCAAGTCTAAAATCCATAAGGAGAAGTATGAGGCCAATCCAAACACTTGGTGAGCTTTTGAATGTCTTGTATGATTTGTTTATATGCTAAGTTTGCTTTTAAAATGTCCATGACTTCCATTTTCTCTATGCATGCATTTGTAAAGCTTGCTTTGCACATATTATGTATAATTGAATGGGAGATTAGCTATTGGGATTCTTTGAATCTCATACCCTCTTCTCCAATGTTCTAACATGCTAGGTGGACTAAGTAGCTATGGTGAAAGGAGCCAACAACAATGAAAGAAGGAGATTGACAAGCATATGCTTTGTTTTATCCATTTTGGAACCATAATGATGGTTCATGATGTATATGATGTTGTGAATGGCCTATGAATGTTGAGACACGTGTAAATATGATATTATGTGATATTTAAATGTATGAATATGATGTATGACCTCTAACATATATTTTGAGTATGTAATGCCAAAGTATGCAATGTGGAAGTATGATTGCATAAGTATGGGTTGAATGGCTAAAATGAGATGCATGAGGTTTGGGACCATTTGTTGAGCTACAAGTCTTAAATGCACTTTTAGACTTGCCCAAAAGGTGCCAAGACCAAGGGAAATCCATTTGGCAACTTTGGTACCCTATATGGAGCCAAAATTGACCATTATGGAACCCTATGTCACTTTTTAGCCCAATGAGTTGGTCTTGATCTAAGATTTGGCATGAAATTATAACTCATTGAGAGATTTTTAGGAAGCTAAAGATTATAATTTTTTGAGGTCTACAGAATATTTGATGATTTTTCAAATTTGGCAAAATTTATGTTTCTTGTTTGTTGCACTATTCATTTAGTCCGAAATTAAAATCTATCACCTGAGGCCCAAATGATGTTCAATTGCCATGAACTTTTATACAAAGAAACTAGACAATCACAGTGACTCATGCCAACTAGAAACATATCATTTTGAGGTCTAGAGAGGGAGATATAAATTTTTGAAATTTCTGTCCAGTATCAGTAAATTTGTCCGACTAGAAGTATTGTTCCATTGAATTTCGAGGTCTGAGATTGATGAACTGATCTAGAGATATTTTTTCTCTCTTGTTAACATCTACAGATTTCTAGATTGGTATCATTTGCATGGATTGGATTTTTTTGGAATTAATTGGACATTTTCAAATTTTTCTACAGAATTTTGTGACAATTCCAAAATTCAGTCAGACCTTTGGACAATTTTGGATATCAAACGTCCTCTATAGTGAATGTTATGATGTAGGAATATTTTTGTATGAAGTAGACATCCACAAATTTCCAAAATGACCAAGAACATATGATTTTGAGTTTTCTAGAATTAGTTGTGATTTTCCAAAATTTGCCTAGAAAAGAGGCCAATTCTGGCAGAAAATAAACTTCCATTTTCCATGCTCCATTTGGTTTCCATGAATTGTGGGCATGATCTTGTGATGGAAAGGAGTTATATTGATGTAATTAAATATGGGAAAGTATAGTATGTGCTCATACGGCCCCCGTGACATCGAATGGAATTTTTAGATATAACGGAATGAGAATTTAATCCATTATTTATATCCTATTTTCTTACAACTCTTAAGCAATGCATGTTATGGAGCATGTTAATTGCATGAGGAAGGCTAGAAAGATATGGTATTACATTTATTGGCATCAAAGCAAAGTTCCAAGCTCCCTCAAATTGGATTTGGCTTGAGAATGTAGCCATTGGGCTTTGCAAAAGGCTTGTATAACTATAAAAAGTCCTATATAAGACATATTGGGTGTAGGAGAATAGTTTGTGGCTTTGTGAGCTATGGGATGGTTTTAAAGTAGTTAGTGGACATCGAAAAAGAGTGGCCTCTAGAGTAGTTTAGGCAGAGTTAGTTTGAGCAAAGTTGAGCGGTCCGACGGCTAGAACTTGATGAGATGTGATAGCTCGCCGAGATTAGTGGCAAGCCCTAGATATAAACGATGAGAAATAATCTCGTTGATAGGAAGAGGCTTGCTAAAGAAAGGGTACTTGAGGCCAAATTATCCCTGGTAGTCATACTCAGGCCATTTTTAGCTATCTCGCATAATGCAGAGACAAGTAATGATGCAGCGCAGTGTGAGATGAGACTGCAGCTGACAAGACCAGTTTAGAAGGGCGTGAGAAAGAGAGTTATTCTCTAGCCATAACACTTAATTGTCTAGATGAATTCCAGAGCCCCAAAGGCTAATTCCCTTAGGCCAGAGGTTAAGTTACAAGCTACACCTTAGAGCCCTGACAGCCCAAAGGTAACAGCTAGTTATGTATGAGTGAAGTAAGAGGTAGAACCCCTAGCTTAATGACGAGCTAGATATAAAGACTATGAAGCTCAGGTTAGTGGCTAAAGATGAAAATCCAATCCCTAAAAAAGCAAGCAAATCAGAGGCTGTCAGCCGTAGCCAATTATTTTAGATAGCAACAAGGTAATCTAAGAAAGAGGCACTGAATCTATCTGAGGGAAGTCCTGGTGATATGCCCTAGCTTCCTACACTTTTAACATGTCACTGTAGATTGCTGCATGGATGATTGAATTCAAAGGGGCTGTGCTTTCTTACCTCTCCATGGCCTTTTGTTCCACTGCATCTTACCCTTCATTCTAACACTTAAATGTCGTACTAGAACCCTCTTCTAGTCTTAGCCTTTTTTACTCTGAAGCCCTTTTCTGACTATATACTATAATAGCAGGCATAATATATCTCAAGTTATTTTCAATTACCCTGTTGATCTCCACAAGGGCGTTAAATTAAAACCTCGGTTACCTCAATGAAGCCAATTACTCTTCCTCTAGCTACCACCATGATCCAAAGCATACCAAGTCTAACATAAGCATGATTATCATCATTTAACTATCATTAGCAAGAAAATTATCCCTATCCATAGATTAATCTTAACAAGAAATCATGGAGAACTTCTTACCCAAGCTTCCTAATGACCTATTGCACCAATTTAAGGTCCATACATCAAAGCTCACCATGATTCAATCCTCACAACCTTATTTTCGCACATATACAAACCATGCAGCAAGAGTCAATCCAAAATGTGGGAATTTAGCACACACATTACACAAGAGAAGAGGGAACACTTACCCATACACCCAAGAGGTCAAATGGACTAAGTTAAGCCTCAACTACCAAGAACACATCATGGGATATTCCAAAATTCAAATTTTAGTCATCAAGCCCAGAAACTTTAGTGTTTTACCTTCATTTCCTTGTAATTTCAAATAATAGCAAAACCCATTATGAAAATAAATCTTTAGAGACATTTTCTAGTAAAATAATACACAATATGGAAGGGAAATGCTTACCCAATTATCCCTCTAACCTTTTACTCCAAAAATCTTGGAACAATCATCCAAAAACTAGATTTCATCCTAAGAAGAGATGAAAATTCTTTAAATGACAAATCAATCAGACCAAAATATAGAAGAAGATAAGAGGGTCAACTTATATAGAACCTACCTTGGCTAAATCTCCCTCAAATAGTGTAAATCTGAGCTAAAATGTTAAGAAACCCTAGCCCTTCTTTTAACATGCGAATTTCTTCTTCTTGTTCTACAAAAACCAAATGCCTTGGCAGCCAAATGTGTAACACCATATATTCTAACTCATCTCATGCCTTTAAATGCCTTAATATCTTGAAGAATGTAAGTTTCTTATAAAAAGGCAAGGAAAATGATGAATATTTTTGCGTTGCGTCGTATCTAAAAATTTCATTCAGTGTCACGTGGGCCGTGTGAGCTTAAACTGTATAGTCTCATATTTAATTACATCATTCAAACTCATTTGCATCACAAAATCATGCCTACAACTCATGGAAACTGAAATGGAGCATGGAAAATGGAAGTTCATTCTCGACCAGAATTAGCCTCTTTTTTGGGCAAATTTTGAAAAATCGTAACTAATTCTAGACAACTTGAAATCACATGTTCTTAGTCATTTTGGAAAACTATAGATGTCTACTTCACACCAAAAATATTCCATGATCATAGCATTCACTACAAAGGACGTTTGACATCTAAAATGGTCCAAAGGTTCGATTGAATTCTGGAACTATCACAGAATTTTGTAGAAAATTTTGAAAATGTCCAATTAATTCTAAAAAAATAAAATTGATCCAAATGATACCAATCTAGAAATATGTGGATGTTAACTAGAGAGGAAAAATATCTCTAGATCAGTTCATCAAGCCCAAACCTCAGAATTTAATGGAATAGTACTTCTGGTCGGGCAAATTTACTAATACTAGATAGAAACTTCAAAAATTCATATCTCCCTTTCTAGACCACAAAATGAGATGCTTCTAGTTGGCACGAGTCACTGTGATTGTCTAGTTTCTCTATATAAAATTTCATGGCAATTGGAAATCATTTTAGCCTTGGGTGACAGAGTTTAATTTCAAACCAAATGAATAGTGCAGCAAACCAGAAACATAAATTTTTCCAACTTTGAAAAATCATTAAATATTCTGTAGACCTCCAAAAATTATGATCTTTAGCTTCTCAGAAAGATCTCGATGAGACCTAATTTCATACCAAATTTCATATCAAGACTAATGCATTTGGCTAAAAAGTGAAATAGGGCTCCATTATGGTCAAATTTAGCTCCATATAAGGTACCAAACAAGCCAAATGGCCTTCCCTTAGTGTTGGCACCTTTTGGGCAAGTCTAAAAGCATATTTAAGACTTGTATGAGCTGCCCAAAGGGTCCCAAATCTCATGCATCTCATTTTGGCTATTCAAACCACATTTACGCATAATTACATCATATTTCCACATTGCATATTTGGACATTACAAACTCAAATTGTAGTCTAGAACTCATACATCATATCCATAGTTATGAACATCATATAATAGCATAGTTATACATGTTTCACAGTTCATAATATATTTACAACATCATATATATCAAGATACATAATTATGGTTCTAAAATGGCTAAAGCTAGGTATATGCTTGTCAATCTTCCTTTTTCATTATTGTTGGCTCTCATATGCATATCCACTTGATCCACCTAGCATGTTAGATCATTGAAGAGGAGGAGATGCGATTCAAAGAATCCCAATAGCTCATCTTCGATTCAATCATACATAATATGTGCAAAGCAAGCTTTACAAATGCATACATGAAGAAAATAACAGTTATGGACATTTTAAAAGCAAACTTGGCATGTGAATCAATCATACAAGACAATCAAGAGCTCACCAAGTGTTTGGATTGGCCTCACACTTCTCCTTATGGATTTTGGACTTGCCTCACCCATTCTTTAAGAGCGTTGAACTCAACTATATTCTTGGGAGCCCACTTTACTTTTGGGAGACTCTTTGATATGTCTCAACCAAACTCAAGGGTTCTTGGCTAATCCTCACCAAGGGGAAGAGTTTTTGGCCTCTCCACACTCAAGCAAACTCATACAACCATCATATACTCATTTGAAAATATAACATGGCATCAAAAATCATGGCATATAAAGGCAAGCTAGCATACTTTTTCATAGCTTGGAAATATACATACACACATTCTAAAACAAGCTAAACACACATCCATGCATGAGAGAAGGTGGAGAGAGCTACCTTGTGTACACTCACGCGCTTTTTCTTTAAATTTCAAGCCTCCTCTTTCGGCCACACACCCACAAATTGGTGGAGATGGTTTCTCTTGGCCTAGATACAATTTATGGGAGCCAATTAGGTTTGTGAAACACCTTCTAAGGCTACATAACTTAATGAAATACTAGATTGCTTTATAGGCTCCATTATGGTCCATAAAGGCACCTAATGAAGTAACACCCTTCAAATGATTTCTGGGCCTCATTATTTTCTTTCAAATATGATTCTTGACTCCTTTTAAGCCTCTTGGAGTCATCACATCATTAAAACAAAAGGCCTAGCACCATGTTGCTTCTTTAGGTCATAATATGGAACCTAAGGCACCAAATTATTTTCCATGAGTTTGAAAATTTTTCCAAGGCCTCCCTTCATTTTCAATCACCAAATATGACTCAAGAATGGCCTTAGAAAAATTTAAAACTTCCCCCACCTACAAGATCCCCTCTTTGCCGACACATAGACACCATTTAGGCCATGTGGAGGTTTCTTTGTTTTCTTGAAGGAGGAAGCTTGTGTGGAGTATCTTAGGCAAGAACTCATTCATACTCTAAATTAGACCTAGGAAGCATCACAATTCAGAATTTGGAAGGTGCACATAAAACCCTAGAATTTGCATCTTGAAATCTAATGGTTGTTTTGTTATTTTCTTTACATATTCTTGTTCTTCTCCATCAAATACCTAAGATTCATGCTTGATTGGGCTTGAAAATCATATCCTCCTATGGCTCCTAGGGTTAGGAGAAATGGAGAAGAAGAGTGATTGAGTCAACTATAGGATGCATTTTTACCTTGTTTCCTTGCTTAATTTGGCTTAAATCTTGATTTCTCCAAGCTCCTCTCTACAAATCCAAACTTTCCCTTGAATTTCTCCCTTGAATCAGATTTGTAAACTTCATTTTAATCCAAGGAAATAAAGGAGGGTGAAGGAGAGGTGGTGGAGATGGAGAAAAGCATGGGAAACAACCATAAAAACATACCTTAAGCTTGGAAATTCTTCTTCTTCTCCTTCTCTCTTGGTGCGCCCAAATTGCTAGCTCTCCCTTATGAAATTATGCAAAATTTTCTGATTCCAAATGGGAAGGAAAGTGGGGCGCCACCTATATATAGGTAGGGAAAAATAACTTTTTCAAAAATTCTAATTTTGCTCTTTGTACTTTACATTTTCGTTTCTCCTTTGTTTTAGCTCCTTTTTAAAGTCTGTCTTTTCCATTATAAAATTTAAGTTCCCAATTAAGAAAAATTCCTTTGGAATCACTCAAATCGGAGCTAAAACCTTCCCGAATGGATCCGTCAATGTTCGGGCACACCGACATTAGAAAACGTCCAGCGGAGGGGATTTAACTATCTCGGGGCTTCCTATGATTTTCAGGGCCTCTGAGAACCCCAGAGAACTCAAAATTTTGATTTAAAAAGTCCTCTTGTATGAATTCCAAAAATTGCCCAAAGTTATGAAAATGCCCTTACGTTTCGTAAGGTTTTCGTCAAAATTTGTTTCTTTATTTTTGCTCCATTTTTTCTTCTATCTGACACTGGGATTCTCATTTTTAGGAGTCTAGAATGTTACTCATATTTTTTGGAACCTTAACTGCTTCATTTCAGGGGAATTGCTTTGGAAACATGCTTGTTTTCGTCGTTTAACGAAACTGGACATTACAATTCTCCCTCCTTTTTAAAAATTTTGTCCTCGAAATTTAGATAACATACTTCATGGGAAGAGTTTTGGATGTTTCTTCCTCCTAGCTCAACCCAACACATCGGGGATCTACACTTCCTCCCATACAATGCCTCATATGGTGCCATCTGCATACTTGCATGATAACTGTTATTGTAGGCAAACTCCGCTAGAGGCAAGTATGTATCCCAGTTTCCTTTCATCTCTAGCATACATGCCCTCAACATATCCTCTAGGGGTTGGATGGTTCTCTCCGTCTGTCCATCTGTCTGAAGGTGATAGGCTGTGCTAAATCTGAGTCTGGTGGCTAGAGCATCCTGTAATGATCTCCAAAAATTCAATGTGAATCTGGGATCTCTATTTGACACTATGCTCTTAGGCACACCATGCAGTCTAACTATCTCTCTGATGTACAGTTGAGCTAATTTATCTAAGGTATAAGTGGTTTTCATAGGTAGAAAATGTGCTAACTTTGTTAACCTATCTACTATTACCCATATTGCATTATACCCTGATGATGTCCTAGGTAATCCCATAACAAAATCCATAGCTATGCTATCCCATTTCCACTCTGGGATATCTAGGGGCTGAAGTAACCCAGTTGGCTTTTGATGTTCTATTTTCACTCTTTGGCATACTAGGCACCGGAAGACGTACTCTGCTATATCTGTTTTCCTCCTGGGCCACCAAAACATTTTCTTCAAATCCTGATACATTTTATTACTACCCGGATGAATGGTATACTTACTCTTATGTGCCTCATCTAAAATTTTCTCTCTGATTTCTATATATCTAGGTACATACAGCCCATCCCTGTATCTTACTATGTCATCCTCAGACAGATTGAACTCCTAAACACTACCCTGGGCTATCTGGGCTCTAATCTTACTTACATGGTCATCTGTCTACTGGGCCTTTCTTATTTGATCCCTTAAGTCATTTTCCATCTGGGTTTCACTCATTAATAACTTCCCTAAACACACCTCATAGGAGAGACTCATATCTCTAAATCTCTTAATCAATTCATGCTCTCAGATCATTATACAGGCCTTATGTATGGATTTTCTACTCAGGGCATCAAGTACCACATTAGCCTTACCGGGATGGTATTTCAATGTGAAATCATAATCTTTCAAAAATTCTAACCATCTCGGTTGCCTCATATTCAATTCTTTCTGCTCAAATAAATATTTAAGGCTCTTGTGGTCACTGTAAATTTCTATTATTGCTTCATATAAGTAGTGTCTCTATATTTTCAAAGCAAATACCACTGCGGCTAACTCTAGGTTGTGTGTGGGGTAGTTTTCTTCATAAGGTTTTAACTAAGCTACCACTCAGCCTCTCTACATAAGTACACATCCTAACCCTTTTTTAGAGGCGTCACTGTATACTATAAAAGTTTCTTTAAGGTCAGGGAGTACTAAAACTGGGGTCATGGTAGCTTGTGCTTTAGCTCTTGAAAACTACTTTCACATTTCTCATTCCACACAAATGGCACATTCTTTCTAGTAAGTCGAGTCAGTGGCATCGCTATCTGAGAAAAGCCCTAAATGAACCTACTATAATAGCTTGCTAAGGCTAAGAAGCTCCTAATCTCTGTCACTGTCCTAGGTCTCTCCCATTATAACACTGCCTCTACCTTATGGGGATCTACTACGACCCTTGCCTGAGAGATCTCATGATCTAGAAACTAAACCTCTGTGAGCCAGAATTCACATTTACTAAGTTTAGCATACAATTGTTTCTCTCTCTGGGTCTCTAAGGCTAATCTCAGGTGCTGCTCATGTTCCCCTATACTTTTTAAGTAGATGAGGAAATCATCTATGAATACTACTACAAACCTATCTAAATACAGCCTGGAAACTCTATTCATGTAATCCATAAAGACTACAAGTGCATTCGTCAACCCGAAGGGCATAACTAGGAATTCATAGTGCCCGTATTTGGTTCTAAAAGCTGTCTTAGGAATATATTCAGCCTTTATTTTGAGTTGATGATATCTTGACCTAAGGTCTATCTTTGAAAACACTGACGCTCCTACTAATTGGTCTAGGAGGCCATCTATGTGAGGGAGAGGGTGCTTATTCTTAATGGTTATCTTATTGAGTTCCTGGTAATCTATACATAACCTAAGGCTCCCATCTTTCTTCTTTACAAATAGGACTAGAGCTCCCCACGATGAGACACTGGGTCTAATAAAACCCTTCTCTAATAGCTCTTCTATTTGTTTCTTAAGCTCTACTAGCTCGGTAGGAGCCATCCTATACGAGGCCTTGGACACTAGACCTACCCCAAGTACAATGTCTATAGGAAACTCTACCTTTCTCTTTAGGGATAGTCCACTAATTTCTTTAGGGAATACTTCTGGAAACTCCCTCACTATAGGAATCTCATTTATACCCTCTTCTACCTCAGCCTGTACTGAAAAGAAGACCAAATACCCCTGACAACCATGCCCTAGAGATCTCTCAGCCTGGGAGGTGGTCATGATAGATAACTCAGCCCTAGTACTAGGCACAGTCCCACACTCAGGTAAAGTAATGCACTTATGGTTACAATCTAGTGTGGCATAATTTGTAGACATCTAGTTCCTGCCAATAATCACATCAATATCAATGAGGGGCATATAAATCAAATCAAGGGTGGTCAAACAATGATTAAAGTAGATCACACAATTCAAACAAGCATGGGAGGTAATGGCTCATTTCCTATGGGGGTAGATACATGCAACTCATATGGCAATACAGACATACTTAGACCCAACCTCTTAGCATAGTCATAGGATATAAAAGAATGGCTAGCACCCGAATCAAATAATGCAGTCACAGAAAAATCATTTATTTTAATAGTACCTTAGATCAGACTTGGGGACTGGCTAGCCTCTTGCTGTGAAAGGGCAAAGACTCTACCCTAGGTCTATGGTCTAGGAGGAAGAGCCATCTCCCTCGGCTGTGTGATTTGTAGAGGGGCTTGTGGAAGAGCCTGGGTATAATCTTTAGCCATGTGTCCTGGCTTACCATATCTAAAGCACACATTCTACCCCGCATAACACTGTCTAGTATCGTAGTTCCTGCCACACTGATGACATTTAATGGATGGAGCACTGCCTTTGTTGGATTGAGTCCTCTATCTCTTGCCCTTTTGGTTTCACTAATTCTTTTCACCTCTTTAGCTAGTAACTACAGGCTGAGAACCCTCTTTAGGTCTTTTGGGTTCAGGAAGAGGAAGGGGTGGTATGGCACTGGAAGTAGGCTGCATCATCCTAAGATTTTTTTTTGTAACTTTGCATACTTCTACAAGGGTATTAAAGTGCTTGATTCTCTGTGGCACTAACCTGTCTCTGATCTCAGGGAGCAAGCCCTTCTCTAATCTATCTACCCTCCACCTCTCATCATCATGTGTCTATAGGTATGAGGAAAATCTGGACATCTCAACAAACTTTGCTATATACTGGTCCGTGAACATTCCCGGAGTCTGCTTAAATAGGATAAATTTTGAATCTTTCTCATCTCTAATGGAATTGGGGAAGTACTTCTTGTAGAACACCTCGAGGAATGCCTCCTAGGTAATTGGGGCATTCCTCGCTCTCAAAATAGGCTCAGTGCCCCTCCACCAATAGATTGCTTCTTTCTGTAACTAAAATGTAGCCATCTTGGCTTTTTGCTCAGAAGTGCACTCCATCACCTCAAAAATTTGCTCTAGTTCCATAATCCAGTCTTTAGCTTTATCTGCATTCATCTCACCATCAAAGGTGGGAGGCCTGAACTTCCTAAACTGTGTAATCACCTTTCTGGTCGAGGGTTGTTGCTGTGCAAGAGGCATCTAAGCTGGTGGAATTGGGGCAACCATTTGTGCATGTGGTTGTGGATCTGAGGGAGTCACCCTGGAATGCTCATGACGATCTGAGTGTGGAGGTTGCTGAGGAAGAGTAGGTGTAGTGCCCTGGCTATCTCTCTCAGCAAGCCGTTCCTGAAGCTACATAATGATGGCCTACTGCTGATCCAGGTGAGCCATGATAGACTGTAGGGCTCTAGCAATTAGATCACTAGGCCCGGCTTCATCAGCATGAGCCTGTCTAGAAGGCCGACCACTTTTAGTGTTCACCATCATACTAAAACATGATAACAAACTGTAACATAAGCTAAGGAACACTTCCACCATCAAACACATTTAATCACCCGAAAACAAGCACATATACATCTAGGCAACTCATAAACACAAGCTACAACTCATAATGAAAGCCTGAACCATTGCTCTAATGCCAATAAATGTAACACCATATATTCTAGCTCATCTCATGCCTTTAAATGCCTAAATATCATGAAGAATGTAAGTTTCTCATAAAAAGCAAGGAAAATAATGAATATTTTTGCATTGCATCGTATCTAAAAATTTTATTCAGTGTCACGTGGACCGTGTGAGCTCATACTATGTATTCTCACATTTAATTACATCAGTCAAACTTATTTGCATTACAAAATCATGCCTACGACTCTTGGAAACTGAAATGGAGCATGGAAAATGGAAGTTCATTCTCGGCCAGAATTGGCCTCTTTTCTGGGCAAAGTTTGGAAAATAATAACTAAATTTAGAAAAATCAAAATCATGAAATTTTGGTTATTCTGTAAAGCTTAGAATGTATACTTCACACTAAAAATATGCTTAGATCATAAAAGTTACCACAAAGGATGTTAAACATCTAAAATTGTCCAAAGGTCTGACTGAAATCTGGAATTGTCATAAAATTCTGTAGAAAATTTTGAAAATGTCCAATTAATTTCACAAAAATCCAATCCATTCAAATGATACCAATCTGGAAATCTGTGGATGTTAACTAGAGAGGAAAATATCCCTAGATCAGTTCATCAAGTTCAAACTCTAGAATTCAATGGAACAATACTTCTGGTTGGGCAAATTTATTGATACTGGGCAAAAATTTCAAAAATTCATATCTCCCTCTCTAGACCTCTAAATGAGGTGCTTCTAGTTGGTATGAGTCACTATAATTGTTTAGTTTTTTTGTATAAAATTTCATGGCAATTGGATATGATTTGGGCCTCGTGTGACAGAAAAAATATCAGACCAAATGAATAGTGCAGTAGACCAAAACCATAAATTTTTCCAACTTTGAAAAATTATAAAATATTATATAGACCTTTAAAAATTATGATCTTTAGCTTCCAGAAAGGTCTCAATGAGACCTAATTGTATACCAAATTTCAGATAAAGACTAACTCATTTGGCTAAAAATTGATATAGGGTTCCATTATGGTCAAATTTGGCTCCATATGACGTACCAAACATGCCAAATGGCTTTCCCTTGGTGTTGGCACCTTTTGGGCAAGTCTAAAAGCATATTTAAGACTTGCATGAGCTACCCAAAGGGTCCCAAACCTCATGCATCTCATTTTGGCCATTCAACCCACACTTATGCATAATTACATCATACTTCCACATTGCATATTTAGAAATTACAAACTCAAATTGTATTCTAGAACTCATACATCATATCCTTAGTTATGAACATTACATAATAGCATATTTATACATGTTTCAAGGTTCATAATATATTTATAACATCATATACATCAAGATACATAATTATGGTTCTAAAATGGCTAAAGTTAGGCATATGCTTGTCAATCTTCCTTTTTCATTATTGTTGGCTCTCATTGGCATATCCACTTGGTCCACCTAGTATGTTAGATCATTGGAGAGGAGGGGATGAGATTTAAAGAATCCAAATAGATCATCTCCCATTCAATCATACATAATATGTGCAAAGCAAGCTTTACAAATGCATGCATGAAGAAAATAGAAGTTATGGACATTTTAAAAGCAAACATGGCATGTGAATCAATTATACAAGACATTCAAGAGCTCACCAAGTGTTTGGATTGGCTTCACACTTCTCCTCATGGATTTTGGACTTGCCTCACCCATTCTTTAAGAGCTTTAGACTTAACCATACTCTTGGGAGCCCACTTTACTTTTGGGAGACTCTTTGCTACGTCTCAATCAAGCTCAAGGGCTCTTAGCTCATCCTCACCAAAGGGAAGAGTTCTTGGCCTTTCCACACTCAAGCAAACTCATACAACTATCATATACTTATTTGAAAACATAACATGGCATCAAGAATTATGGCATATAAAAGCATGCTAGCATACTTTTCATAGCTTGGAAATGCACATACACACATTTTAAAACAAGCTAAACACACATCCATGCATGAGAGAAGCTAGAGAGAGCTACCTTGTGTACATTCACACACTTTTTCTTTGAATTTCAAGCCACACACCCAAAAATTGGTGGAGATGGTTTCTCTTCACCTAGATACAATTTATAGGAGCCAATTAGGTTCATGAAACATATTCTAAGGCTACATAACTTAATGAAACACTAGATTGCTTTATAGGCTCCATTATGGTCCATAAAGGCACCTAATGAAGCAACACCCCTCAAATGATTTCTAGGCCTCATTCTTTCTTCCAAATATGATTCTTGACTCTTTTTAAGCCTCTTGAAGTCATCACATCATCAAAATAAAAGGCCTAGCACCATGTTGCTTCTTTAGGTCATAATATGGAACCTAAGGCACCAAATTACTTTCCATGAGTTCTAAAATTTTTCCAAGGCCTCCCTTCATTTTCATTCACCAAATATGATGCAATAATGGCCTTAGAAAAATTTAAAACTTTACCCACCTACAAAATCCCCTCTTGGCTGAGACATAGACACCCTTTAGGCCACATGGAGGTTTCTTTGTTTTCTTGAAGGAGGAAGCTTGTTGGGAGCATCTTAGGTGCCTCATGAACTCATTCATGCTCTAAATTAGACCTAGGAGGCATCACATAAATTCAAAATTTGGAATGTGCATATAAAACCCTAGAATTTGCATCTTGAAATCTAATGGTCATTTTGTTGTTTTCTTTACATATTCTTGTTCTTCTCCATCAAATACCTAAGATTCATGCTTGATTGGGCTTGAAAATCAGATCCTCCTATGGCTCCTAGGGTTAGGTGAAATGGAGAAGAAGAGTGATGGAAGGTATCAACCATGGGATGCACTTTTATCTTGTTTCCTTGATTAGTTTGGCTTAAATCTTGATTTCTCCAAGCTCCTCTCTTCAAATCCGAACTTTCCCTTGAATTTCTCCCTTGAATCAGATTTGTAAATTTCATTTTAATCCAAGGAAATAAAGGAGGGTGAAGGAGAGGTGGTGGAGATGGAGAAAAGTGTAATGTCCCACATCGGGTAGGAAGACCCTGGGAACGGCCCATATAAGTGGGAGCGAAGCTCTCCCTACCAGTGGCACGCTTTTGGGAAATGAAAGTACCAAGAGACAAAACCCCAGCCACGTGGGACGTACTCCACGGGGTGCCGTAAATGGGGACAATACTGCTGGAGGCTCTGTGTGGTGTTTGGTATCAGAGCTGGCCATTTGAGTGTGCAACCCGAGGACGGGTTGGCCCCAAAAGAGGGGTGGATTGTGAAGTCCCACATCGGATGGTGCGGTCCTGGGAAGAGCCCATATAAGTGGGGGTGAAGCCCTCCCCACTAACGACGCGTTTTCCCACTGAACGGGGAAGGCTGGGTCAATGACCCTCGAACCCGGAAGGCAGGGAAGAACAAAACCCCTTGGGCTAGCATGCCGCTCGGGGACAATATCGTTGGGGGCTCTGTATGGTGTTATGGGGAGGGCTTCGCCCCCACTTATATGGGCTCTTCCCAGGACCGCACCATCCGATGTGGGACTTCACAAAAAGCATGGAAAACAACCATTAAAACATACGTTAAGCTTGGAAATTCTTCTTCTTCTCCTTCTCTCATGGTGCGCCAAAAAATCTAGCTCTCCCTTATAAAATTATGCAAAATTTTCTGATTCCAAATGGGGAGGAAAGTGGGGCACCACCTATATATAGGTAGAGAAAAGTAACCTTTTTAAAAATTTCAATTTTACTCTTCGTACTTTGCATTTTTGTTTTTCCTTCGTTTTAGCTCCTTTCTTAGGACTGTCTTTCAATTATAAAATTTTGGTTCCTAATTAAGAAAAATGCCTTTGGAATCACTCAAATCGGAGCTAAAACCT
Organism: Erythrophleum fordii; assembly: GCA_032878935.1. Classification (NCBI taxonomy): domain Eukaryota; kingdom Viridiplantae; phylum Streptophyta; class Magnoliopsida; order Fabales; family Fabaceae; genus Erythrophleum; species Erythrophleum fordii. The sequence continues at coordinate 29,424,603 of JAVQMF010000047.1, read as the reverse complement.
TCCCGAACGGATCCGTCAAAGTTTGGGCACGCAGACATTAGAAAAAGTCCATCGAAGGGGATTTTACTATCCCGAGGTTGCCCATGGTTTTTAGGCCTCTGAGAACCCCAGAGAACTCAAAATTTTGATTTTAAAAGCCTTCTTGTGTGAATTTCAAAAATTACCCGAAATTACAAAAATACTCTTACGTTTCGTAAGGTTTCCGTCAAAATTTGTTTCTTCATTCTAGCTCCATTTTTTCTTCCATTTGAGGCTGGGATTCTCATTTTTAGGAGTTTAGAATGTTACTCAATTTTTTTGGAACCTTAACAACTTCATTTCAAGGGACTTACTTTGGAAACGTGCTCGTTTCTGTCGTTTAACGAAATTGAACATTACAAAATGGGTGGAGAGAAGATTTCTAAGGGTTTTAGTGTAAATGGGCTAGTCCAATGGACCTATTATTATTGGTGGGCTAATGCTTAACATATTAGGCCAAAGTTCATTAAGTTAGGCTATAAAATTTTTAATGTTAGGGATAGAGTGCGGTGATCCAATAGCCCAAGACCTCTTTGGACTCACTTCCTCAAGTTTGGGCTAAGGCTAAATGGGTTTTTGTCTCACTTAAAGTCACTCATAAGTTTTGGGCTCTTAGAAAATTTAAGTTGGGCTGATAAGAAAGTTATTATTAGGCTCTCCTACCAAGCTTATAGTATAATTGGGCTTCGATATTAGGCCTTAAACATAATTGAACTAATCATAAAACCCTAATTAAGTACAAATCTCTCTTAATTGATTTTGTTAATTAATTTACATCAACTCCCTAATCACCATAATTAGTCTTAATTAATTTCAAGGTGTTACATCCAGGCCTCTTGACCTTGTAATACCATATTATTTCCAACATTGATCCTTTTCTGTGCAAGTGGGATTATACAATTTTTCAAAGAAATTCTAAGAAAATGTATTAAAATAATGAATTAAATTGCGTTGCGTAGTGGATAAATTTTTCATTTCGCATCTCCGGGAACCCATGAACTCATAAACAATATTTTCTAATTATTTTCCATTCATACAAATCATAACATTCTTAAAAATTAGCACTAACCACAGATCAAGAGTCAAAAACCCCAAATAATCACATTTTGCCTTGGGTTCTAGAATAGTAGAATTTGAGGCAACTTTGAAAAATCATAACTAAATTTAGAAAAATTGAAATCAGGGAAACTCTAGCTTGTTGAAAAGCTATGGATATTCAATTCACATAAAAATAATTCCCAGCCATGAAAATGTCATCTAGATCACGTTTGACAATAGAAAAGGCAGGGAGGTTGAGCTATCCAGAAATCTAATACAGCTTACTGATATAAATTTTGAAAATTCATAATTAATTCCAAAAAAATCTAATCTATGTAATCCATACCAATATGGAAAGATATAGATGAAAAATAGAGGGAAAAAATAGTTCTAAATCAATCTAAGAGCATTCAGACCCTAAATATCAATCAAATAGCACCACGGGTTTGGAGGTGCGCTGGAATAGAATAGTAATTTTAAAAATTCATATCTCTCTCTAGATATCCAAATGAGGTGCTTCTAATTGACGCAAGTCACTGGGAAGGTCTAATTTTTCCTTGTAAAATTTTGTTGGCAATTGGACATCATTTGTCCCATGAATGACAGAGAACAAAATTTGGACTAGATGAACAATACCAATGGCAAATTCTGAATTTTCAACCAACTTAAAAAATTCGCCAAATATTTTGTAGACCACTAAATATTACCCACTTTAGCTTCCTAAAAAGCTCTCAATAATCTCTAGATGCATGCCAAATCTCAAATTAAGAAGAGCTCATTTGGACAAAAAATGGTATACCTCACTGAAACAACCATTTTTGCTCCATATGAGGTACCAACTTTGTCCAATTGGCCTTCTTTAGTATTTGGCACCTCTTGGGCAAATTTAAAAGCATGAATATAATTTGTGTGAACTACTCAAGTGGTCAAACCCCATGCATCTTGTTTTGCCCATTCCACATCCAATAATACACATGTAACTATAAGTCATCAAAGTGCCAAAATCCACATTTCTATTGATTTCATACCATGTGCTCCATACAAGATTTATACATCATATTACAATTGTTCATGATCTTACATCTAAAAAATTACATGCACAAACCCTCTTTGACATTCCATTACAAGTAAGGTTACATAATAGACAAAACATAACTTCTCAAGGTTCTTAGCTGGCATTCCTTGCCTCTTAAAGGCCACCTAGACATTTTAAAATGATGGAGGGAGGGGGAGTGAGATTAATAGAATCTTAATAGCTCACACACCTATTCATACACACATTTAAGTCATACATACATCAAGTGTGCAAATAAACAAGATACTAGAACTATAAATGCTCATTTACAAAATATTCATGCCGCACTTTCACAATCAAGCAATCAAGAAGCTTTAGGGACTTTTGGTTTTGCCTCACCCATTTCTAGGACTTTCAGATATGTCTCATATAACGCCATGAATTCTAGCTCATTCTAACTCATCAAGTGCCTTTACATAACTTAATATCATGAATCATGTGAGTTTTGCATGAAAAAGGCAAAGAAATAATGCTCATTTTAGCATTGCACAAGGTCTCAAAATTTTATTCGGTGTCATGTGGACCGTGTGAGCTCATACTATACTTCCTCATATTTAATTTCATCATTACAACTCATTCAAATCACAAAAACATGCTTACAACCCATGGAAACCGAAACGGGGTATGGAAACTTAAAGATCATTCTCAACCAGAATTGGTCCTTTTTCTAGGCATTTTGGAAAATCATAACTAAATATAAAAAAATCAAAACTATGAAATCTTGGTCATTTTGGAAATCTTGGGATGTCTAATTCACACTAAAAATACGTCCAGGTCACAATATTTATCTCCTAGGACGTTTGACATCCAAAAATCTACAAAGGTCTGACTAAAATCTGGAACTGTCATAGAATTCTGCAGAAAACTTTGAAAATATCCAATTAATTTCACAAAAATCCAACCCATGCAAATGATACCAATATGGAAATCTGTGAATGTTAAATAGAGAGAAAAAATATCTCTAGATTAGTTCATCAAGCCCAGACTTCAGAATTCAATAGAATAGTACTTCTGGTCGGGCAATTTCACTGATACTGGACAAAAACTTAAAAACTTCATATCTCCCTCTCTAGATCTCCAAATGAAGTGCTTCTAGTTGGCACGAGTCACTGTGATTTCCTAGTTTTTGTGTATAAAATTTCGTAGCAATTGGACATCATTTGGGCCTCATGTGACAGAAAACAATTTCAGACCAAATGAATAGTGCAGCAAACCAAATCCATAAAATTTGCCAATTTCGAAAAATCATCAAATATTCTATGGACCTCGAAAAATTATGATCTTTAGCTTCCTAGAAAGATCTCAATGAGATCTAATTGCATGAAAAATTTCAGATCAAGACTAGCTCATTTGGCCAAAAAGTGATATAGGGTTCCATTATAGTCAAATGTAGCTCCATATGAGGTACCAAATTTGACAAATGGTCTTCCCTTGGTATTGGTACCTTTTGGGCAAGTCTAAAAGAACATTTAAGACTTGTGTGAGCTGCCCAAATGTTCCCAAACCTCATGCATATCATTTTGGCCATTCAACCCACATTTATACACATATTCATCAAACTTTAAACTTGCATACTATGGCATTACATACTCAAAACATATGCTAGTGGTCATATATCATTTCCATACATCTAAATATCATATAATAGTATCTTTACATATGTCTCAACGTTCATAGTACATATACAATATCATATACATGATAAACCATCATTATGGTTCTAAAATGGCTAAAACCAAGGCATAAGTTTGTCAATTTCCTTCCTTTAGGGTTGTTGGCTCCCATTAGCATATCCACTTAGTTCACCTAGCATATTAGATCATTGGAGAGGAGGGGATGAGATTCACAGAATCCCAATAGCTCATCTCCCATTCAATCATACATAATATGTGCAAAGTAAGCTTTTCAAATGCATGCATGGTGAAAGTGGAAGACATGCATATGTTAAAACAATCTTAGCATGTGAATCAATTATACAAAACATTCAAGAGCTCACCAAGTGTGCCTCACACTTCTCCTCATGGATTTTGGACTTACCTCACCCATTCTTTAAGAGCTTTGGACTCAACCATACTCTTGGGAGCCCACTTTGCTTTTGGGAGACTCTTTACTTTGTCTTAACCAAGCTCAAGGGTTCTTGGCTCATCCTCACCCAAGGGAAGAGTTCTTGGCCTCTCCACACTCAAGCAAACTCATACAAACTTCATGGATTCATTTAAAACATAACATGGCATCAAGGATCATAGCATATAAAGGCATGCTAGCATACTTTCCATAGCTTGAAAATACACTTACACACATTCTAAAACAAGCTAAACACACATCTATGCATGAGAGAAGGTGGAGAGAGCTACCTTGTATACAAACACACACTTTTCCTTTAGGATTCAAGCCTCCTCTTTCGGCCACAAACCCACAAATTGGTGGAGATGGTTTCTATTGCCTAAATACAATATATGGGAGCCAATTAGGTTCATGAAACAATCTCTAAGACCATACAACTTGCTTAGATGCTAGATTGCTCTACAAGCTCCATTATGGTCCATAAATGCACCTAATGAAGCAACACCCCTCAAATACTTTCTAGGCTTCATTTTTTCCTTTCAAATATGATTCTTGACTCCTTTTAAGCCTTTTGGAGTCATCACATCATCAAAACAAAAGGCCTAGCACCATGTTGCTTCTTTAGGTCATAATATGGAACCTATGACACCAAATCACTTTCTATGAGTTCTAAATTTTTTCCAAGGCCTCCTCTCACTTTCATTCATCAAATATGACTCAAGAATGGCCTTAGAAGAATTTAAAACTCCCCCACCTACACAATCCCTTCTTAGCTGAGACATACACACCATTTGGGCCATATGGAGTTTTCTTGGTTTTCTTGAAGGGAGAAGCTTGTGGGGAGCATCTTTGGTGTCTCAAGAACTCATTTATACTCTAACTTAGACCTAGGAAGTATCATACAAATTCAGAAATTGGAAGGTGCACTTAAAACCCTAGGTTTTGCATCTTGAGTTCTAATGCCTATTTCTTGGTTTTCTTTGCATCTTCTTATTCCTCTCCATCAAATACCTAAGAATCAACTTTGGTTTGGTCAAAAATCTGACTCCTTAGGTCTGTCTAAGTCTAGGTCGAAATGGAGAAGGAGTGGGATGAAAGGTATCAACCATAGGATGCATTTTTACCTTGTTTCCTTGCTTAGTTTTGCTTGAATCTTGATTTCTCCAAGCTCCTCTCTTCAAATCCGAACTTTCCTTTGAATATCTCCCTTGAATCAGATTTATAAACCTCATTTTAATCATAGGAAACAAAGGAGAATGGAGGAGAAGAGGTTTGGAAGAGAAAGAGCATGAAAAACTACTAATTTCCATACCTTAAGCCTTTGATTTCTCCTCCTTTTCTTCCCCTTCTTGTGAACCTCATCCCCTAGGGTTTTCTTCTGGTTTTATGCAAAAAATGGTCGTGCATAATGAAGGGAGGAGAAGGGTGCATCATATATATAGGTGGGAATAAGTTACACTTTTCAAAATTTCCTATTTTTCCCTTCATACTTTGCATTTTCATTTCACCTTCGTTTTAGCTCCTTTTTTAGAACTGTCTTTTCCATTATAAAATTTAGGTTCCCAATCAAGTAAAATGTTTTTGGAATCACTCAAATTAGAGCTAAAACCTTTCCAAACGAATCTGTCAAAGTTCGGGCACACCGACGTTAGAAAACATCCACCGAAGGGGCTTTAACTGTCCCAGGGCTTTCCATGGTTTTTAGGGCCTCTGAGAACCCCAGAGAACTCAAAACTTTCATTGAAAAAGCCCTCTTGTGTGTTTTTTAAAAAGTGCTCATATTTACGAAAATGCCACTGGCCTTTTGACAAATTTTTTGAATCACTCTGACCTTGATTTCTGAGCAACTTAAGGCTTAAATCCTCATTTTCTAATATCTAAAATTTTATCATAATTTTAGTTGGCCCCAATTCCTTCTATTTCAGGGACTTCCTTTTGTATCTGGCCCATTTCTGCCATTTACGGAGAAACTGAACATTGCGTTTCTCACGTTTACAGAAAGGCCAAATGTTACATTCCTCCCCCTTAAATAAATTTCGTCCTCGAAATTTAGAGGTACACTTTCTCTTACTCTTATAGTCTAGCTAACTGTTCTTTTCTATCATTTCTTCTTGGCTCTAGATGCTTTCTCAGCAATTTCATTCTTTCGAATTTTCTTTCAGCCAGGGGACTTTTATTATTAGCTCTTAATAAAGGATCTACTACTATAAAATACTAGCTAGTTTTTTCTCATAAGGGAAAGAAATTTTTGACTTTGGAGGCCTGTCCTGAGAGAGCTTACTAATCATATCGGGTTAATGTTAACCCGTTCACAGGATTAATATTTCTTTCAGTGGACTCATTTACACATCAAGAGGTGCTTATTTACATATTCCATCCACTATTTATCTCTGCGTTCTTTCTCACTAGCTCATCCTATAATTATAATTTGCATTTCTTTCTGTCATAGGCCTAACATCTTAGTTACTTACTTGGATTACAACTCCTTTAAGGAGTTTCTGCTTTTATGATCCCAATTTCTCGGTTTACTACTACATCTGTTTTTATAGGCTGGGACTTTTCTCACTTTCTTTGCTCACTTGTAATGGCATTTTATAGTCCCTCATTTCAACACTGATAGGCCTAACTTGTATGTCTCATACTAGCACTGAAGAGCTACTACCGCTGACTACTGTTGGGCTCTGATGGGATGCTAGCTGTTCTCATAGTTTTGTTTACTGGAGATATACTATACCACTTACCTTATATAAGAACTGCACTTGACCCCTTTTTTGAATACATAAGCTATCATACAGGGATCTCTCTATCTCTTGGTCAGGGCTACTGTCTGTTAGGTAGTGGTTCATCTGGTTCTAACTCTGATAAGCTAATTTCTTACTTTCTGCATCCCATATACTATGCTTATCTCTAAAGAGAGCTAGTCAGTGGTTTAACTATCTGAGTAAAGCCTTCATATCTCTGTAGCAACAGTTTACTAGACTCAGGAGGTATGTAGTATCTGAGATAAATGCTAGCTGAAACTGTACTAGTCTCTAAGACTAACTACTCTATAAAACTATCTCAGGCTGTCATCTCTACCAGAGATCTATCATGCAGTAGCTAGGGCTCTTTGTAACTCTGTAGGATTTACTGCGACCTCTAGGTCTACTGCTACCTCTCAGAGCCCTGCAAGGGTCTACTGCAACCCGCTATGCTATGCTGGGATCTACTGCGATCCATTTCTGGGAGATGTTAAAGCCTAAGATTACTGCATCTGATAGTAAAATACATGCTCACTAAGTCCGGTTACCATTGCTCATAATAGCTAAGGCTAAACCCAGAAGTATATCCTGCTCTTCATGTGAAGTGGGTTCTGTGTCATCTCATTCTCTAGGATCCCATCATACTAATACTAAGGAGCATTTTAATTTTCGTTCATCGCTCCTCATTGGATCCTCAGATTCCCACTTCAGCCCCTTTTTCACTTAGGCTTTCTTTTCTTACTCTACTGACTTACTTACTTTTACATATGCTCGTTCTAGTTTTCCTCTCATATCCTGCAGTTTCTAACTATGCCCACATTCTGCTTTTAAATGTCTTAGCACTAAGGCATCTCACACTGAGTGTGGTTAACATCTCGGGCAGGAGAGAGGTTATGCAATGGTCCCTCTTTATTTCATTTATACATATTATAAGGGACTCAAGCTATGCATACTGAATCTGAACATCCTCTACTAGGGACCCTTTTCTGCATGCTTTCCTTACTATTATGATATTATTGGAATCCCTTTATCTTTCTTTTTTGACTCGTTTCTTTCTCTAACTAAGATACCTTTCGATTATCGAGACACTTTGGTGATTGATGTCATCATTTGCTACGCACTCAAATCAAATTACTACTGGGTTAGCCAAACCTAATATCATGTAACCATTGTTGCAAGCAAACCATAACATCAAACACTAATACACGGGCGCTTCATGACTGAGCTCAAGGCCACTATCGCCTGTATATTACAAGTTTCCTAATAATCTAAAGTATTCCTTTCTTGCTTTTCTCTATCTGCCTTATTCTCGTGGAATACTCAGGAAAAGTAGGATTCTTCATCTACTACATCCCGAGATCTCTTTTTATTGCCCAGCTATTTTTCTTCGGCCGTTATCATGCTAGAAGGGCGTCTACGCCAAGGACAAGTGTGTTCCTCTACTTATTCACTCTCTATAACATCAAGAGGGTCTACTTTTTACTCATACTCTTGCTCTGCTCTTAGCTAGACCATCTCTTGGTAAAGAGGATCCTATTTCATAAAATCTTAGGAATGTCATTCTATAGTGCTCTTGGCTTACATTCTTTCTTTAGGCTTACCTTCTTTCTTTACATAAGTGGGGCTCGCCTTCTTAGGCAGTCTCTAGCTTCCCTAAGGGTACTAAGGCACTAACTGTCTATCTTAGCTCATTTCTACATTCGGATCAGAGCTAGGCTTTTTCTCTGTTCAGCCTCTATAGCCTTATCCCTAGGAGCATAGTATGTTATTTCTAGGGTTCTGCTAACTCAATCCAGAACGTATATTCTCAATGTCTGGACTTTACCTCGCTGAAGCTCATGCTCTACTGGGTGCTTTGACCACGTATGTGCCTTAACCCTGTACTATTCTCATATTAGGGAGCTCATCTAGCTAGCTATCAAACCCCTATCCGTTTACCTTTCTAGGTTTAGCTTACTCATATGATCGTGACTAAAGTGAGGGCATCTTTTTTGTAGCTAGTTTCTCAACTCTTCCTCGCTTCCCTTATTACTATACTTTATAACTCAAGGGGTATATCTAGGGGAATTTCACTAACCACTACTAGGTAGTTTTCCCTGACTTAGAATGTCTTATCTTTTCTTTTTTGCTCCAGGGAGAACTTTCACTAATCCTTTCATTCACATATCTCACCTGGAACGATGCTACTGGTCATCTCCCTTAGGCTTTAACTTATGCTTAGCCTAGGCTATCTATCTTATTGGACCTGTAGCTTATTAACTATCCTCATTCTTTTTTGAGCCTCTATTACTAGTTACTCATACTTACTTCTAGGTATTACCTATGAGGTACACCTTTCTAGGCCACTCACTAGGTGCCTTACTACTGGTAGTCTTATCTTACATCATTTCGAGGCTACACTAATATTCTATCATTCAGTGTCCCACTAGGTAGCACTCTAGGTTAGAGTCAACGCCTCATAGGCGACTCTCAACAACCTCATTAGCCCTGTGTCTAACTTTTTCTGTGTTAAGCTCTTTCCTCAGTCCCATTTACTAGGCCCACGGACTTCTTACTAATCTTTCATAACTATTCTTTTCCTTTACTTATACTAATGGTTTCCGCTCGCTGCGGGTTGTCTTACCCCTTATCAACTCCTTTCTTAAGTTGGCCTGAATATGACCAATAAGGCATTTACACTGCCATGTGCTGCGGCTAACGGCCTCTGATTGGCTTACCATTCTAGGGATTGGATTTTTATCTTTAGCTACCAACCTGAGCCTCACTGCCTTTATAACTGGCTCGTCATCAAGCTAAAGGGTTTTACCTCTTGCCTCATTCATGCATAACTAGCTATCACCTCCAGGCTGTTAGGCTCTAGGGTATAGCTTATAACTCAACCTCTGGCCTAAAGAGACTAACTTTTCATTGTAAAGTCTCACATCGGCTGGAAGGGGCCTGTGGCTAGCCCATATAAGTGGGGAGAATGCTCCCCCTCACGAGCGTGCTTTTCCTACGAGAAAGGACAAAGCCCAACGAACTGGGAAGGTAGGGTCAAAGACCCATGAACTGGGAAGGAAGGGATAATACTCGTGAGGGCTCAAAGACACACATGGGCCAGGATTGCTCTGATACCAACACACACAGAGCCCTCATGAGTATTGTCTCTTTCTTCCCGGTTCGTGGGTCTTTGACCTTGCCTTTTCGATTCGTTGGGCTTTGTCCTTTCCCGTAGGAAAAGCGTGCTCGTGAAGGGGAGGATTTTCCCCACTTATATGGGCTAGCTATAGGCCCCTTCCAGCTGATGTGGGACTTTACATTTCACCCTTGGCCTAGGGACTTTTGACTTGGCCTCACTCATCCAAGAGACTTTTGGCCTAGTCTCACCTATGCTTTAAGACTTTTGGCACCACCTCACCCACATCATGGGACTTTTGGCATCACCTCACCCTTATGAGCCATTCTCACTATCAATAACATTCAAAATAGTACATTGGTACCAATGCAATCTCAAGACATCAAGTGGCATGTTCTCACATCACAAGAGCATACACAAGCACACAAAGACATATATATGCACACAAAAATGCAAGGAGAATGAGGGGGAGAGCTACGTTCAATTTATGCAAGTTTTTCTTAGTCTTTCTCCTTCCCTTTTTTGGCTTCACAAGTGCACCTAGGTGGGTTGGTGTTCTCTTTGCCTAAATACCATAAACAACACACAATTATACCCTTAAAGCAAGCCAAGACATTAAACTCATACTTAAACATACACTTGGTTCCATAAGTGGCATAATGGCTCTATAAATGGCCTATTGAAGTAACCTTCATAATTCAAGTTCTAGGCTCCCATCTCTTTCCATTTCTAGGCTTCTTGGCCTCATTCAAAGTCCTTGGAGCCCTCACACAATCATTTACATAAGCTTAGAATCAAGTTGCTTCACAAAGCACTATTATAGAAACCATTGTCCCATCTTCCAATCTATGAATTCTAAATTTTTCGCAATAATTTCTCCCATCTTCTAACATCATATAAAGTCCCAAACCAAGGTTAGAACAAATTAAAATACTTCCTAGCCTATTTAACCTTGCTTGGCCGAGACATAGATGGAGTTTCAAAATTTTCTTTGATGGGAGAGCCACTTGGGGAGGTTTCTAAGAGTCTTAGGAGCTTAAGGAAACACTCAAATAGTTAAGAAAATACTCACACAAAATCAGATTTTTCAAAACTATAAAGAACATCACACTTTCCTATCTTGATTTTTATTGGTTTTTCTTGGAATTTCTTGCCATATTCCTCTTCTCCATAGTCTAAAACCCTAGTTTCTCTCTTGTTTTTGGGTAGAAATCCTCCCCTCCCTTGGTTCTATTCTTGGCTGAAATACACACAAAGGGAGAGCAAGAAGAAGAAGCAACAAAGAGTAAAGATTACCTAGGATTCAAGCTAGCTTTCAAGTGCCTTTCTCTTTAGTTGGCTTCTCTTTAAGAAATTTGAACCACTCCCTCTAGTTCGAGACTCAAAACAGAACCAAAAAGCTCAATTAAACTATAGAAAGAAAGCATGGAAGGAGAGGAGCAAGATTGGAAGAAGAAAGAGCATGAAATTCTATAAATTTCCTTAGCTTTTTCTTGATTTTTCTCTTCCTTTCCTCCCTCTCTTGGTGTGCCTCAAGAAGCTGGTCATTTTTTGCATTTTTGCCTAAGGAAAGTCGTGCTATATAAGGGGAAGAAGAGATAAGAAGCTTATGGAACATTCAAGAAACTCATTTTTTCAAAAATTCCAATTTCATTCTTTCATAATGGTAATTTTGTTTCGCCTTCATTTTAGCTCCTTTTTTAGAACTGTCTTTTCCATTACAAAATTTAGGTTCCCAATTTAATAAAATGCCTTTGGAATCACTCAAATTGGAACTAAAACCTTCCAAAATAAATCCGTCAAAGTTTAGGTTCACCGTCGTTGGAAAACATATACCAGAGGGGTTATACTAGTCTCGGGGCTTCTTATGGTTTTTAGGGCCTCTGAGAATCTTGGGAAACTCAAATTTTCCATTTAAAAAGCTTGCCTATGTGTTTTTCCAAAAGTTACACTTATTTAAGAAAATGCTATTACGTTTCGTCAATTTTCGTGACAATTTGTTTCACTATCCTAGCTCCATTTTTCTTTCTGTCTGAGCTTGGAATTATCATTTTTAGGAGCCTAGGACTCTACCCAAAATTTTTGGGACATTATCTAGCTCTTTTCAGAGGACTTGCTTTTATATGGCCCATTTCCTTGTTTTACGAAAATTATGTTTGTTATAGGCCTCATTCAAGGTTCTTAAAGCCATCACCTACTCACTTACAAGAGCCTAAACATGTGTTACTTCATAAGGCTCCATTATGAAAACCATTGTCTCATCTCCAAACTATGGCTCCCAAATTTTTTCCAAGAGTTCCTCCCACCTTCTACCATCATATAAAGTCCCAAACCAAGGCTAGAACAAATTAAAACACTCCTTAACCTATTTATCCTTGCTTGGCTAAGACATGAAGGAGGAAGAGGATTCATTAGCCTTTTGATTTTTCCTTGATGGGAGAGCCATTTGGGAGGCATCCTAAAGGTCTTAAAGACTCAATTAAACACTTACTTAGCCTAGGAAATACATGTACTAAATTAGTTTTTACAAAACCCTTAAGAGCTCTACACTTTGTTAACTTGAAATCTATTGGTTTTTCTTGTAATTTCTTAGCATATTCTACTTTCTCATGGTCTAAAACCCAAGTTTCTCTCTTGTTTTTGGACAAAAATCCTCCCCTCATATGGTTCTATTTTGGGGCGAAAATTGCACAAAGAAGGAGAAAGAAGAAGAAGCAAGTTACTAAGATATCTACCTTACATTCAAGCTTGTTTCAAGAGCCTTTCTTCTTAGTTTGCTTCTCCTCAAGAATTTCAAACTATCCCCCTTTGTTCTAAACTCAAAATAGAACCAAAAAACATAATAAAACCATGGAAAGAAAGCTTGGAGGGAGAGAAACAAAGTTGGAAGAGGAAGAAGCATGAAAATCCTTGAATTTGCCTACCTTTCTTAGCTTTTTCTTCCTCCTTTCTCTCGTTCTCTTGTGTGCCCAAGATGAAACTCTCTTTTTCCATTTTTAGATAGAATCAAGTTAGCTAAAATGAGAGGGGAGAAGTGGCGTGAATAATATAGATGTTTCAAGAAGCTACTTTTCTCAAAAGTTCTAATTTTACCCTTTCTTTGTGGGATGTTCGTTTTAGCTTTGTTTTAGCTCCTTTTTGAGAACCTTCTTTTTTATCATAAAATTTAAGTTCCCAATTTAATAAAATAACTTTGGAATCACTCAATTTGGAGCTAAAACCTTCCCAAATGAATCCATCAAAGTTTGGACTCACCATTACTGAAAAATGTGCACCGGAGGGGCTTTTACTGTCTTAAGGTTTTGCATGATTTTTAAGGTCTTTGAGTACCCTAGGAAACTCAATTTTTTCATTAAATAGCCATCCTGTGAGTTTTTCCAAAATTTATGTGTAATTACGAAAATGCCACTAAGTTTCGTCAATTTCATAACAATTTTATTTCACTATCTTAGCTCCATTTTTCTTTCTATCTAAGCCTAAGATTATTATTTTTTTGAAGCCTAGGGCACTACTAAAATTTTTTGGGATATTATCTAGCTCATTTAAGGGGACTCACTTTTATACGGCTCATTTTGTCGTTTTATGAAATTTATCATTTGTTACATGTGAGGGGTCTGATAAGTACTTTTTCAAGTAGGAGACATGCAATACATTATGGATTTAGGCTAGGTTTAGATGTAAGGGGTCATCTGAATATTGGAATGGTAATTGTTGTTATACGCAAATTTTGCTAACAGTAGATACACATCCTAGTTACCCCTCATCTCTAATACACACGCCCTTAGCATGTCTTCCAAGGTTTGAATGATCCTTTCAGTCTGACCATCCGTCTGGGGGTGGTAAGCAATACTAAAGCCCAACCTGGTCCCTAAGGCATGTTGTAATGACCTCTAGAAGTTAAATGTGAACCTGGGATATTTATCTATTACTATGCTACTAGGTACTTCATGAAGTCGCACTACCTCTCTTATGTACAACTAGGCTAATTTATCTAATGTATAAGTAGCTCTAATAGCTAGAAAGTGTGTAGACTTCATCAATCTATCTACAATCACCCAAATAGCATCGTGTCCAAAGGATGTTCTGCGTAACCCCATAATAAAGTCCATAACTATGCCATCCCATTTCCACTTCAGAATATCTAGGGGTTGCAACAACCCAGTGGGTCTCTGGTGTTCTATCTTAACCCTCTGGCACACCATGTAAAGTCCTACATCGGTTGGAAGGGGCTCGTGGCTAGCCTATATAAGTGGGAAAAATCCTTCCCCACAGGAGCATGCTTTTCCTATGGGAGAGGACAAAGCCCAACAAACCAGGAAGGCAGGGTCAAAGAGCCATGAACCAGGAAGGAAGGGACAATACTCGTGAGGACTCTGTATGTGTTGGTATTAGAGCAATCCTAGCCCATATACGACCCAAGGACAGGTTGGCCCCAAAGGAGGGTGGATTGTAAAGTCCCACATCGGTTGGAAGAGGCTTGTGGCTTGCCTATATAAGTAGGGAGAATCCTCCCTCTCACTAGCACGCTTTTCCTATAGGAAAGGACAAAGCCCAATGAATCAGGAAAGCAAGGTCAAAGACCCACGAACCGGGAAGGAAGGGACAATACTCGTGAAGGCTCTGTATGTGTTAATACAAAGCCCTCACGAGTATTGTCCCTTCCCTCCCCGTTCGTGGGTCTTTACAATCCACCCCCCTTTGGGGTGGACCCATCCTCGAGTCGCACATGGGTTAGGATTGCTCTGATACCAACACATACAGAGCCTTCACGAGTATTGTCACTTCCTTCCCAGTTCGTGGGTCTTTGACCCTACCTTCCCAGTTCATTGGGCTTTGTCCTTTCCTATAGGAAAATTGCACTTGTAAGGGGTAGGATTCTCTCCACTTATATGGGTTAACCACAGGCCCCTTCCAACCGATGTGGGACTTTACAATTCACCCCCCTTTGGCGTCGACCCATCCTCAGGTCGCACATGGGCTAGGATGGCTTTGATACTAACACATACAGAGCCCTCACAAGTATTGTCCCTTCCTTCCCAGTTTGTGGGTCTTTGACCCTGCCTTCCTGGTTCGTTGGGCTTTGTCCTTTCCTATAGGAAAAGCACGCTCGTGAGGGGGAGGAGTCTCTCCACTTATATGGGCTAGCCATAGGCCCCTTCAACCGGATGTGGGACTTTACAATCCATCCCTCTTTAGGGCTGACCCATCCTCGGGTTTCACATGGGCTGGGCTAGGATGGCTCTGATACCAACATATACAGAGCCCTCACGAGTATTGTCCCTTCCTTCCCAGTTCATAGGTCTTTGACCCTGCCTTCCCAGTTCGTTGGGCTTTGTCCTTTCCCATAGGAAAAGCATGCTCGTGAAAGGGAGGATTCTCCCCACTTATATGGGCTAGCCACAAGCCCCTTCCAACTGATGTAGGATGTAACATCTAGTTTTCGTTAAACGACAGAAAATGGCACGTTTTCAAAGCAAACCCCCCGGGATGAGTGACTTAAGGCCAAATAAAATTTGGATAAAATTTTCAATATTAGAAAATGAGGATTTGAGCCTTGAGTTGCCCAGAAACTGGGGTCGGAGTGGTTCGAAAAATTTGTCGAAAGGCTAGTGGTATTTTCATAAATAAGTGCAATTTTGGAAAAGCACCTAGGAGGGCTTTTTAAATGGAAATTTTGAGTTTCCCAGGGTTCTCAGAGGCCCCAAAAACCATGGGAAGCCCCAGGACTGGTAAAGATCCTCCGGTGTAAGTTTTCTAACGTCGGTTGACCTGAACTTTGACCGATTCATTCGGAAGGGTTTTAGCTCTGATTTGAGTGATTCCAAAGCTATTTTTATTAATTGGGAATCTAGATGTTATAATGGAAAAGAAGGTTCTCAAAAAGGAGCTAAAACAAAGGAGAAACAAAAAGGCAAAGTATGAAGGGCAAAATGAAAATTTTTAAAAAAGTCACTTTACCCTAGCTATATATAGGTGGCACCTCACACTCTCCTTCATTCACTTTAGAATTTCTAGCCCCAAATCAGAAGCAAATCCCTTGGAGAGTGGCACATAAAGAGAAGGGAAGAAGGAGGAAAGATTCAAGACTTTAGGTATGGAATTTTGCTTGTTTTTAATGCTTTCTCTCCACCACTTTCTTCTCCTCTTTTTTTCTCTTCTTCTCCATGATTTCTCTAAAGTTTTAAGGGCTGTTTTGAAGGGAGGTCTGAGTAGAGAGTTATGCATGTTTGAAGTTAACTGTCAGTATCAGTAGTGCCCCAGGAGCTCAGTAACTGTTCCATCAGTTCTAGATGTCTAAACGTATCTGTTTCATTCTGGAATTATTTTTAGTATCATGTTAACATTTTTAGCTTTCCAGAATGACCAAATTTGTGTGATTTCTATTTTTATAGAATTAGTTATGAATTTCAGAAGTTTGTATCAGTAAACTGAATGACAGCCTAGGTAGCCAGGGACTCTGTAGCTTTTTGGATGTCAAACATTCTGTGTGATGAATGTTGTGACCTGGACATATTTGTATTGTGAAGTAGACATCCTAATCTTTCCAGAATGACCAAGATTTCATGATTTCGAATTTTCTAGATTTAGTTATGATTTTCCAAAGTTGGGTCAGAAAATGGAGAAAATCTGGCCGAAAATATGCTTGTTTATTTTGAGTTCCATTTCGGTTTCCATGGGTTGTAGGCATGTTTTTGCGATGAAAATGAGTTGTAATAATGGAATGACATATGAGGAATTATAGTATAAGCTCACACGGTCCACATGACACTGAATTGAATTTTTTAGATACGACGCAACGCGAAAATAATCATTATTTCTTTAGCGTTTCCATGGAATATTAATATGATTCATGATATTATGCCACTTGAAAGCATGAGATGAGCTAGAATTTATGGTGTTACATAGGACTTTACACACCAAACATCTAGCTACATAATCTGTTATATCATTTTTCATTCCTGGCCACCAAAATATTCTTTTCAAGTTCTGATATCTCTTAATGGCACCTGGGTGGGTAGTATATTTTCTCTTATGTGCCTTTTCTAGGATTCTCTCTTTCAGTTTATTACTACTAGGAAGACAAATTCTATTCTGGTATAATATCACATCATCCTTAGATATCTCAAAATCTGAGGTCCTACCCTAGGTAATCTAACCCCTGATCTATCTCAGGAATTCATCCTCTCTTTGATTGAGATTAGCTACTGAGATTTGGGTTCTCAATTCAATCTTAAATATAATCTACTTGATACCACTTGGCAAGAAAAGGTTCAAATTTCTATACTTTTCTAAGAGTTCTGGCTCCCTAATCATCATATGGGCTACATGGATGGATTTCCTACACAAGGCATCAGCCACAACATTGGCCTTACTTGGATGATATTTCAATGTGTAATTATAATCTTTTAAGAATTTCATCTATCTCTTCTATCTCATATTGAGTTTCTTTTGATCAAATAGGTATTTCACACTTTTGTGGTCACTATAAATCTTTATACTCGCACCATACAAATAGTGCCTCCAAATCTTAAGAGCAAAAACTATTGCAGCTAACTCTAAGTCATGTGTGGGGTAATTCTCCTCATGAGGCCTCAACTGCCTAGAGGCATACGCCACTACCCTACCCTACCCTACTATATCAGTACATGTCATTCCATTTATATTCTATTATCATACACTTCTATTCGAGGCATTGGGTGTACATTCATAAGGTAAAAGCAAGGAAAAGTATGAAAATATACACTTTTATTGCATTATACCAGGGAAAATTTTTTTCATTTCGTGTTACGTGGGCCCCTTGGATTATCCAACAACATTCTATAGTTACTTACCTTTTGTATGAATCATACGTAACTCAAAATATCACATAATCCACAGTTTTCAAGCTCAAACCCCAAATTTTCACCAATCCTTCTCGGACAGCAAGTAGCAATTTTCAGGGGTAACTTTAAAAAGTCATAACTAAATGTAGAAAAATTGAAATCACACAACCATAGCTTTCTGGAAATCTCTGGATGTTAACTTCACACTAAAAATAATTTCAGGACATGAATATAGCCTTTGGACTTGATAACAAAATAGTCATAAAGGTCTGGCTGTCCCTGGTACTGATATAGTTTACTATCATAAATTTAAAAAATGTCCAATTAATTTCACAAAAATCCAATCCATGCAAATGATACTAATATGGAAAGCTAAAGGGAAAAAATAGTTCCAGACAAAGCCAAGAGCATTCAAACCCTAGAAACTAATCTAATAGTAATGCAGGTCTGACTAGACACTAGTACTAGACAGTAAATTCAAAAATTAATATCTCCCTCTCTAGATATCTAAATGAGGTGCTTCCAATTGGCATGAGTCACTGGGAAAGTATAGTTTCTATCTATAATCATTTGCTCTATGATTGACATAGAACAATTTTTAGACCAAAGCTACAGTGACAGTAACCAAATCAAAAAAATTTTCCAACTTCAAAAATTCATCAAATAGTCTGTAGACCTCCAAATAATACACACTTTAGCTTCCAAAAAATCTCTCAACAAGATCTATATGTATGCCAAATTTTAGATCAAGAGGAGCTCATTTGGACAAAAAGTGACATAGCTCACTCAAATGGAAAGTTTTGCTCTATGTAAGGTGTCCACTTTGTCCAAATGGCCTCTCCAATGGTTTGGTTCCTTTTGGGCAAGTTTAAAAGCACAAATATGACTTGTAGATACTACCCAAGTGGTCCCAAACTTCATGCTTCTCAATTTGGCCATTCCACATCCAAGAGTACATAATTATGTCAAGCCATAAAGGGGTCTAAATTTACAATTCCATTGATTCTATGCCACACATGATCTATACAAGATTCATACATCATATTACCATTGTTCATGGTCTTACATCATAAAAATAATATGTACATCATTACTTTGACATTCAACTACAACATCAAATTACACAATGATCAAAACATAGCCTTTCAACTCTTTTAGCTTGCATTCTTGGGTTCTTGAGGGCCACTTAGACATTTGAAGATGGAAGAGGGAAGGGGAGTGAGATTCCAAAAACCTCAATAGCTCACACACCTATCCACACATACATTCAAAGTATACATACATCAAAACCGTAAGTGTGTAAACATAAAGTGTGTAATGCCACATTTACACATCAAATCATTCTCATGCTCTAGGGACTTTTGGTTTTGCCTCACCCCATTCTTAGGACTTTTGGATTTCCCTCACCCTTGGCCTCGGGACTTTTGACTTAGCCCTACCCATCTAAGGGACTTTTGGCCTAGTCTCACCTATGCCTTGAGACTTTTGGCACATCCTTACCCATATTAAGGGACTTTTGGCATCACCTCACCCTTATGAGCCAATCTCACAACCAAACCAGTCAAGAATACATATTGGTACCAATGCAACATCAAGACATCAAGTGGCATGTTATCAAATCACAAGAGTACATGCAAACACACAATGACATACATATGCACACAAGAATGTATGAAGAATAAGGTGGAGAGCTACCTTGAATTTATGCAAGCTTTTCTTGATCCTTTTCCTTCCTCTTTTTGGTCCCACAGGTGCACCTAGGTGGAGTAGGGTTCTCTTGACCTAAACATCCCAATTAACACATAATCACACACTTGAAGCAAGCGAAGACACTAAAGATACTCTTAAAGGCATACTTAATCGTACAAGTGACCTAATGGTTCCATAATTGGCCTATTGAATGAACTCTCACATTTCAAGTTCTAGGCTCCTATCTCTTCCAATTTCTAGATCTCTTGAATTCAATTAAGGTCCTTGGAGCCCTCATATAACCACTTACACAAATGGAAAACCAAGTTACTTCTTAAGCTATCATTATACACACCATTGTCCTATCTCTCATTCCATGGCTCTTAAAATTTTCCCAATAGTTCCTTCCATCTTCTAACATCATATGGAGTCCCAAACCAAAACTAGAACAAATTAAAACACTCCCTAGCCTATCCAAGAAGCCTTGGCCGATCCTAGCCCTAAGGAAGAGGTTCTTGGAGTCCTTGATTTTTCCTTGATGGGAGAGCCACTTAGGGAGGTTTCTAAGAGTCTTAGGAGCTCAATGGAACACTTACATATGCAAAAAAACTTATACATTAAATCAATTTTTAAGTTGCATTTAAGAACTTTGCACTTTTCCTTCAAGAATTTCATTGATTTTTCTTAAAATCTCTTGGCATATTCCAAGTTCCCATACCCTAATTCAACAAATTCTCTATGGTTCTTGAACAAAAACCCTCATTTTCTCTTAGATCTGTATAGGGCCGAGACATGGAAGAAGAAGCTAAGAAAGAAGAAGCATCATCTTATAAGAAATTTACCTTGAATTAAGTTCTCTCCAAGGAGTTCTTCCTTTGCTTAAATCCCCTCCTTGGATTCTTACACTTCCTCCTCTGAATTCAACCTAAAATAGAACTACATGAGCACCCCAAATCATTGAAAGAGAGAGCAAAGAGAGAGGAATAAGGTTTAAAGAAGGAGAAGTATGAAATTTCTTAGAAATTCTCACAGTTTCCTTGGTTTTTCTCCTTTTTTTCTCCTTCTCTTTATGTGCCTAAAGGAGCTACTCCATTTCTGAAATTTGGGTAGAAGAAATGTCAATCTAAGTGGGAGGAGATCGTGTGTGAGCTTTAAAGAAGCTTCTTTTTAAAATTATTTCTCATTTTTCCCTTTCGTAATGGCATTTTCGATTTGGCTTCGTTTTAGCTCCTTTTTTAGAACTATTTTTTCTATTATAAAATTTAGGTTCCCAATTTAATAAAATTCCTTTGGAATCACTCAAATCAGAGCTAAACCTTCTTAAACGAATCTATCAAAGTTCAGGCTCATTACCATTGGAAAAAATTCACTAGAGGGGCTTTACTGGTCCCAGGGCTTCTTATGGTTTTTGGGGCCTCTGAGAACCTTGGGCAACTCAAAATTTCCATTTTCAAAAGCCCTCTTATGCGTTTTTCCAAAATTATACTTATTTACAAAAATGCCACTAGCCTTTTTGTAAATTTTTTGAATCACTTCGACCTCAATTTCTGGGTAACTCAAGGCTCATATCCTCATTTTCTATTTTTAAAAATTTATCCAAATTTTATTTGGTCTTGAATCACTCGTCTCAGGGGACTTGATTTTCATACTGACTCATTTCAGTGTTTTTACAACATACCAAATGTTACAGTACACATCTTAACCTTTTCCTCAAAATGTCACTATAAAACCACTAACAGTAAACTAGGGTTAGGAATAATCAGCATAAGGGCAGTGGTTAATCAGAGTTTTAACTCTTAGAAACTCCTCTTGCATTTATCATCCCACATAAAAGGTGTATCTTTCCAAGTTAGCCTTAAGAGTGGCAAGGTCATATGAGAAAAGCCCTGAATAAATGCTCTATAATATTCTGCCAAACCTAGGAAACTCCTAACCTCGGTGATAGTCCTAAGTTTATCCGATTGTAACACAACCTTAACTTTGTGTGGATCTATCGCAACCTTGTCTCGTGATATCACATGACCTAGGAATTTCATCTTGGTTAGCCAAAACTCACATTTACTCAATTTGGCATACAATCTCTTACTTCTCAGGGTCTCCAAGACTAACCTCAAATGCCTCTCATGCTCCTCAAAGATTTACAGTACACTATGATATCATCAATAAAGACCACAACAAATTTATCTAGATGCAGTCTGAATACCCTATTCATATAATCCATGAATATTGTAGGCGTATTCGTTAGCCCGAATGGCATCATAAAGAACTCATAGTGCCCATATCTAGTCTTTAAGGCCATCTTTGGGATGTCTTCAACTCTCACTCTTAGCTGGTGGTACCTAGATCTAAGATCTATCTTAAAGAATACAGATGCCCCAGCTAACTAATCTAACAGGTCATCTATTCTCAAGAGAGGACATTTATTCTTAATGGTAACCTTATTCAATTCTCTATAATCTATACATAATCTTAAGCTACCATCTTTCTTTTTCATAAATAATACTGGAACTCCCCAGGGTGAAACACTAGGGCATACAAACCCTTTTTCTAACAACTTCTCCATTTGCTTTTTCAACTCAGCAAGCTCGGTGAGAGCTATCCTATAAGGAGCCTTGGACACCGGTTCAGCCCCAGGCACTATGTCTATGGAGAATTCTATCTCTCTTTTAGGGGGTAGACTCCTAAAATCAAAATCCTTAGGGAAAACCTCTGGGAATTCCCTACCTATCGGGGTCTCCTCTATCCTTTCCTCTATCTCAGCCTAAATAGAGAAAAAGACTAGAAACCCTTGACATCTTGCTTTAAATGTCTCTCAGCTTGGGTAGCAGTTATAAAGGATAACTTAGCCTCCATCTTAGGGATGGTTCCACATGAAACTATAGATATGGTTCGGTGTTCATAATCAAGAACAACATTATTGGCAATCATCCAGTTCATACCAACAATCAAATTAATGTCATAGAGAGGCACGCAAATCAAATCAATAATAGTATAATAGTGGTTAAACTGTACAGTGACATTTAAGCATGCATGGGAAGTAACAAGGTGGCCTCTAGTGGGTGTAGTGATAGACAAATCAAATGGTAAAGTACTAACGGCCAGACCCAAATGTCTCACATAGTCATAGGATATAAACGAGTGGCTAGCACCCAAATTAAACATATTAATCACAAGAAAACCATTCACTATAAGCATCTCTCAAATCAAATTAGGTGACCCACTAGCCTCCTGCTAAGAAAAGGTGAACACTCTGCCCTGGGTCTACAGCCTGGGAGGCCCTGAATCTATCTAGGGGCAATTCATGGTGATATGTCCTAACTTCCCACACTTGTAACATGTCACTGTACACTGCTGTGCCAATGACTGAATTCGAAGGGGCTGCACTATCTTGCCTTTCTATGGCCTTCGGTTCCACTATATTTTACCTTTCTTTCTAACACTGGTTGTCATACTAGAATCCTCTTTTGGTCTCAAACTCATTGACTCCGGAGCCCTTTTCTGACTAGATACTATAGCAGCAGGCATAATATCTCTCAAATTATTTTCAATTACCCTGCTAATCTCCACGAGGAATTAAAGTTTTGAATCATCTGTGGAGTAACTCTATCTCTGATCAGGGGCTTCAACTTGGTTTCAAACTGCTTACACCTCCAGGGCTCGTCATCATATCTCTAGAGGTAGGATGAGTACCAAGTCAACTATATAAATTTAGTCATGTACTGATCTACCATCATCTCGTCAGTTTGCTTCAGCTTTATGAACTACATCTCTTTCTATTTCCTTACTGAACTGGGAAAGTATTTCTCACAAAATTCACCAAGAAATTATCCCAGGTAGTTTACAGAATCTTGGTCTCCATCAGAGACTTCATGCTGTGCCACCATCTATCAGTTTCTTTTTATAACATAAAGATGGCAAGCTGAGCTTTCTGCTCTAAGGTGCAATCCATCACCATAAAATCTTTTCTATCTCTATTACCCAGGCCTCCACCTTATCTGTATCTAACTCTATGTCAAATATAGGTAGGTTATTCTTTCTGAATTGATTCAGTTGTTTCTAAATTAATGGTGGAGTCTGAGTAGGCTTTTAGAGAGGTGGGGGTGGAACACTAAAAGTGGAAGGCTGAGGCGAAAGGGCTTCTCTTTTGGCTTCTTCTTGCCTAGCTAGGGGGTCTTATAGCCATATAATCATCTCATGCTGCTGCTATAAAACTCGCTACTGTTAAGCTATCACATCCTCGTATCTATCGAGCCATTCCATGATAGCTCACAAAGGGTACTAGGATTCAACCTCTAAACCCATAACTGGTCTTTCCCTGCCTTTGCCTCTTCTAGTTTTAACCATCTTAACTAAAAAAGAGTCACAATCTTAGCTCACAAATACAATTTGAGCATAAATACAAAGCTATTCTACCACTTCTACGGCAATTCACACCCAACCACAAACTAAATACACCACTCAAGAGACAAACACAGAGCAAAAGTGCCTAAACCTTTGCTCTGATACCAATAAATGTCACACCATACTTTATTAGACCCCCTATTCCCATATTCAAGATAGCTTTCATGTGCAAGTAAAGAAAACCAAGGAAAGCGAATAAAATACTCTATTTCTTTGCATTACATCAAGGTTAAAAATTTAAATTTTGATCTATGGACCTCGAAAACTTACTAACAACATTTTCTAATTATTTTCCATTCGTAAAAATCATAAACATCCTAAAAATTTACACAAACCATGGAGTAGGAGCTAAAAACCAAAAATATTCATGTTTTGGCTCGAGTCAGAATTTTAGTTTTTTGCTAGCAATTTTGGAAAATCATAACTAAATCTAGAAAAATCAAAATCAAGCAACCCATAGCTTTCTAGAAAGCTCTGGATGTTAAATTTATATAAAAAAAATTACAAGCCACGAAAATCTTATCTGGACCATGTTTGCTAATAGAAAATACACAAAAGTCAGACTATCTAGTATTACTGATACAACTTACTCATATAAATTTTGAAAATGCATAATTAATTCCAAAAAAAATCTAATTCATGTAAACTATACCAATTTAGAAAGTTTTGGATGTTAGATACGGAGGAAAAATAGTTCTAGATCAATCTAAGAGCATTCAGGTGCTAAATATTGATGGAACAGTGATGAAGGTCTGACTATTCACCTAGAATGGAATAGAAACTTCAAAAACTCATATCTCCCTCTCTAGAATCCAAATGAGGTGCTTTTAGTTGGCTAGAAAGGTTTAGTTTCTCCCTATAGAATTTCACAATTAGACATCATTTTCTCCATGAATGATGGAGATACATTTTGGACTATATGAACAATATTAGGGCCAAGACCAAAAAATTTGCCAACTTAAAAAATTCACCAAAAATTATGTAGATCTTTGTATATTATGCACTTTAACTTTTCAAAAAGCTCTTAACATGATCTAGATGCATGCAAAAATTTAGACTAAGAGCTTATTTGGACCATTTGTGCCATAGCTTACCATTATGGTCATTTTTGCATTACATTGGGTATCAACTTGATCCATATGGCTCTCATTGGTGTTTGGCACCTCTTAGGCAAGTTTGAAGGCATGAATACTACTTGTATGAACTGCCCAAGTGGTCCTGAACCTCATACATCTCATTTTGGTCATTCCACATTCAAGAATACACTAATACGTACATGCCATCAAGTGTCAAGTTTTCTCATTTGTATTGATTTTATGCCACAAATGGTCCACACATCATTCATACATAATATTACATTTGCTCAATGATTTACATCTTAAAAATAATATGTACAAGTTCACTTTGACATTCAATTACAAGTAGAACTACATAATTGTCAAAGTGTAGCTTTGTAAGACCTTTGACTTGCATTTCTTGCTTCATGAGTGCCACCTAGACATATTAAGATGAAGGAGGGAAAGGGGTAAGATTTATAAAATCTCAATAGCTCACACACCCATCCACACACACATTCATGGAATACATACATCAAAGCACAAGTATGGAAATTAACTCAACCATAAATCACACAAGATCACATTTTCATACCATAAATTCACATTAAATTCAAGAATATGCTCTTTGGACTTTTGATTTTGTCTCACCCCATTTCTAAGACTTTTGGATTTGCCTCACCCTTACCCTAGGGACTTTTGACTTGGCTTCACCCATCCAAGAGACTTTTGGATTTGTCTCACCCATGCCTTAAAGCTTTTGGCATCTCCTCACCCACATTATGGGACTTTTCGCATCACCTCACCCTTATGTGCAAGTTCCATAATCAATGTTATTCAAAATAACACATTGGTATAATGCAATATGAAAACATCAAGTGGCATGTTCTGAAGTTACAAAAGCACACACAAGCACACAATGACATATATACAACCAAGAATGTAAAGAGAATGAGGTGGAAAGCTACCTTAGTATTTATGCAAGCTTCTCTTGGTCTTTTTCCTTCCCTTTTTCAGTTCCTCAAGTACATCTAGGTAGGTTGGAAGTCCCTTGGCCTAAGCATTATAAATAGCACACAATTATACTCTTGAAGTAAACCAAGACACTATTTATTCTTAAAAGCATAAGTGGTTCCATGGGTTACATAATGATTCCATAAATAGCTTATTGAAGCAACTCTTATAATTTAAGTTCTAGGCTCCAATCTCTTTTCATTTCTAGCCTTCTTGACCTTATTCAAGGTCCTTAGAGCCATCACCTACTCTCTTACAAGAGCCTAGACATATGTTGTTTCATAAGGCTCCATTATGGATACCATTGTCTCATCTCCCAAACCATGGCTCTCAAATTTTTCCCAAGGGTTCCTCCCACCTTCTACCATCATATAAAGTCTCAAACCAAGGCTAGAACAAATTAAAACACTCCCTAACCTATTTATCTTAGCTTGGCTGAGATATGGAAGAGGAAGAGGATTCATGAGCTTGTTGGTTTTTCTATGATGGGAGAGCCATTTGGGAGGCTTCTTAAAGGTCTTAAGCACTCAATTAAGCACTTACCTAGCCTAGCAAATACATGTACTACATCAAGTTTTACAAAACCCTTAAGAGCTCTGCACTTTACTAACTTGAAATCTATTAACTTTTCTTGCAATTTTTTGGCATATTCTACTTTTCCATGCTCTAAAACCCAAGTTTCTCTCTTGTTTTTTAATAGAAAATCCTCCCCCCATATGGTTCTATTTTGGGCCAAAAATTGCACAAAAAAGGAGGAAGAAGAAGAAGCAAGTTACTAAGACATCTACCTTGGATTTAAGCTTGCATTCAAGAGCCTTTATTCTTTGTTTGCTTTTCCTCAAGATTTTTGAACTATCCCTCTTTGTTCTAGACTCAAAATAGAACCAAAAAATTTAATAAAACCATAGAAAGAAAGCTTGGAAGGAGAAAAACAACGTTGGAAGAGGAAAAAGCATGAAAATCCTTGAATTTGCCTACTTTTCTTGGCTTTTTCTTCCTCCTTTCTCTCCTTCTCTTATGCATCCAAGATGAAGCTCTCTTTTTCTATTTTTAGATAGAACCAAGTCGATCTAAATGAGAGGGGAGAGTGGCATGAATAATCTAGATATTTTAAGAAGCTACTTTTCTCAAAAATTCCAATTTTTTCCTTCTGTTGTGCCATTCGTTTTAGCTCCTTTTTTAGAATCTTCTTTTCCATCATAAAATTTAGGTTCCCAATTTAATAAAATTCCTTTGGAATTACTCAATTTGGAGTTAAAATCTTCTCAAATGAATCCATCAAAGTTTGGGCACACTGTCTTTGAAAAATGTACACCGGAGATGCTTTAATTGTTTTGGGGTTTCCTATGATTTTTAGGACTTTTGAGAACTCTGGACAACTTAATTTTTCTATTTAAACATTCCTCCTATGAGTTTTCCAAAATTTACACATAATTACAAAAATGCCACTAAGTTCATCAATTTCGTAACAATTTTACTTCACTGTCCTAGCTCTATTTTTTTTTTTGTCTGAGCCTAGGATTATTATTTTTTTAGAGCCTAGGGCAGTACCCAAATTTTTTGGGATATTATCTAGCTAGCTCATTTCAGGTGACTCACTTTTATATAGCTCATTTTGTTGTTTTACGAAATTTACCATTCGTTACATCAATGCCTTTGAGAGCCCATGTATGAGTCTCTTTGACATGGGAACTGCTTTATGTATGTTCACTAGTAGCCTAAATGCCATACATACATTCTTTGACATGTTAATCCATCCATTATGTATGTTTGAAAGGGTAAAGAGCTATTAGGATTCTTGGAATCTCACTCTTCTCCCTTAAATGTCTAACCATGTTTAAGTGAGCCAAGTAGTCTATTAAATAGATGCCAACAACCTTGAAGACCAAGACTTTAACAAAAGAATAGTTATTTAGCCATTTTAATGACATATTGATGTCAAGATATGTAAATACATGATGTATATATAATATGGATCATTGAACATGTCCAAATATGTATAATGATGATGTATGTATTGATTTTGGAACCATATGAATGAATATGTAAGTTCTTGTCACCAAGGAACCTTTATGTGCATGTGTATAATTGCAAGTATTAGAGTGAATATTAGCTCCATGATGATTTGAATCCATTAGCATGCTTCCATAGGTTGTAAATGTGCTTTTGGGCATGCCTAAGTGGCTATGGAATGGTAAGAAGGTGATTTGGTGTATGTTGATCCCATTTTAGACTTCAAAAGTGGCCAATTTGTGAGCTGTACCAAAGTTTCACAAAATGGATGAGCTTTTGCATGAAATTTGGCCAACAAGTAGATCTCATCTAAAGCTTTTAACCTAGCTAAAGAGCACCAAATTTGGAGCTCTAGAGAATTTATTATGATTTTTCAAAGTTGGAAAAATTTTGTGGAAATGGTCATAGCACTATTCATATGGTTAGTTTCTTCCTCTATCTCATCCGAGGGCCAAATGATATTCAATGCTCATGAAATTTTATAGGCATCAACTAGACATAAGAAGCTTTTTGTAGCACTTAAGAGCACCCTAATTAGAGGTCTAATAAGGGAGATCCAAATTTTTAAAGTTGTATGATAATATCAGTAATGCAGCTCAACTTTAATACTATTCCATTAATTTTCATGAGCTAAATACCATTTTCTTGGTCTGGATTTATTTTTAGTCATTAGTAAACATCTAGGGCCTTTCTAGAATGGTATGGTTTGCTTAATTTTGATTTTTCTAGTTATGAATTTTCAAAATTCATATCAGAAACTTATGACAGCAACCCGAGAGCAAAACATTAATTTTATAGAATGTGGCTTAAAACCTAAGACATTGTTTTTTGTGATGATTTTGACTTGAATGGATATGTTATGGATGGAAAATGATATTGATGAGCTTATATGGTTCATGAAGCATGAAATGAATTAATAAGGCCTTACGTAACTCAATTTAATGGTATTAAATGGATTTATTTTCCATGTAAATGTATATAACTAAGTAATGTAATGTAAAGGAAAAGCTAGAAGATTAAGGTATTACATTTTGGTATTAGAGTAAAGGATCAGACAGTCTAGGGTGGGTCATGGCTTGAGAATGTGACTTGCTCAGTGAGATAGTGAGAGGCCTATCCTCCCCTGCCACAACACACAAATTATCCTACGAATTCAGAGGAGATCCCATCAGGCCAGCACCCACATACCTTTCAGACTCCACTAGCTTAGATGCCTCCTACCACATAGCATATCATAGCATAGTTTAGGAAGTTTGGGGCTCCCACCTTTGATGGTGAATTGAATACAAAGAAAGCAGAGGTTTGGATTATGCAGTTAGAGAAGATATACGGGGTCATGGAATGCATGTCTAAATAGAAGGCTGTGATGGTCATTTTCCACTTAGAGAAAGAGGCAAACTATTGGTGGAGGAGCACTGAGCCTATTATAAAGTCAAAGAACTTGCCGATCAACTGGGAAACATTCTTCTAGGCTTTTTACTTTCCCAATTCTATTTGGGACATAGAGTCAAAGTTTGTACTTCTGAGGTAGATTGAGGGGATGTCACTGGATTAGTATGTGACAAAATTTATAGAGCTCTCTAGATATTCCTTTTATTTACAGAAGCATAATGATGTGAGATGGAAAGCAAACAAGTTAGAGAAGGGATTGCTATCTAAGATAAGAGATAGGGTGGTGCCACAGATGATTAGAAATTTCAATACCCTAGTTGAGATTTACAGAGTCATAAAAGCTAACCTGAGGATGATGTAGACAGTCCTGAGTGCTATACCTCCCCTCCCTAAGAACAAAAGGCCACAAGAAGAGACACAGGCCATTAGTATTAGTAAAAGAGGTGGTAGAAGTCAGTGGAACAAAAGAGGAAAGGGCAGAAAGAGATCATCTCAATCCATTAGAGGTAGTTCAAATCCAGTGGTTTGTAGTCAATGTGGCAGGAATCATGGAGGTAGATCGAGCAAAATGTTTGTTACAAATGTGGTAGGCTAAGGCATATAGCTAGAGACTACACATAGCCTACCCAACAAAGGGAGGTAATTCCTGCACCCATAACACAGCCTAAGTTAGAGTCTTCGCCCTAACATAACCAGAGGCTAACAGATCCTCGAGTTTAATTCAAGGTATTATTAAGATTAATGATTATTTTGTAAATGCTTTATTTGATTCAAGTCCTAGTTATTCTTTTATATTAGATGACTATGCTATGAGGTTAGATCGAGTATGCATAAATTGCCTCATGATTTACATGTATCGACCCCCATAGGAAATCGTGCCATTATCTCCCTTGTTTGAATTGTATAGTCTAGTTTAATTATTGTTTTACCACACTTGACTTGATTTGCATGCCCCTAATTGATATTAACTTAATTATTAGAATGAATTGGATGTTTATAAATAATGCCATACTTGATTGCTATCATAGGAATATTTCTTTACCTGAATGTGAAATTGTGCCTAGTATTATCACTAAGCTAGCTTTTATGACCACCACCCAGGCTAAAAGGTCTCTAGAGCATGGTTGTCAGGAGTTTTTAATTTTCTTTTCAATACAAGTCGAGATAGAAAAGGGTATAGATAAGATCCCTATAGTGAGAGAGTTTTCAAAGATTTTTCCCAAGGAAATTAGAGGGCTACCCCCAGATGGAGAAGTTGAGTTTACTATAAATATTGTACTGGGGGTGGGTCAAGTGTCTAAGGCCCCATATAGGATGGCTCCTACCGAGTTAGTAGAGCTAAAGAAATAGATAGAAGAGCTCTTAATGAAGGGTTTTATTTGATCCAGTGTTTGTGACGACCCTAATTTCTTATTATCATAATTAAGGTTAAACACGTGATTAATCACTATAGGTCATGAAAATGCGAAAAAAATTAAACCTTAATGTGATTAGAGTCATCAATCATATGATTACATACACTTATGTTTATAAGGGAGTTAAACATCCATTTATAAGCCTTGGATCTATTACTCATCAGTTATAACTCATCGTAATGACTCTAGATCATCCCTTGTGATTAACATATGGAAAACTAAGATTTTCTAGTTAATATAAGTGTTTCAACATATTAGTCGCGGCCAAATTACCCTTAGCTGCGGGCAATTCCTTTCTGTTTTACCCCTTTCTTCATCACTAGTTTCGCCGCGGCCAACCTACCTGGCGCTGTGGCGAAGAAGCCTCCTGGAACTTCCTTGCTCACCTCTTGATATTGGCCGCTGCCAATTCCTCCTTCCGTCGCGGCCAATTCCTTTTTAGAATGCCGAGGACATTTTCCTAAAATTTTGCCGCCGCCAATTCCTTAATTCGCCGCAGCTAATTTCTCTCTGGGCGACTCCCAGTTCGACCTCTCACATTTCGCCGTGGCCAATTTACATTTTACCACGGCGAATTCCTCTCTAGCACTCTCCCTAGGCAACTTCACCTCTATTGGCCACGGTCAACTCCATTTTAGCTGCGGCGAAGTACCTTCTGGTCCTACACTTCAAAAATCTGGACTTACACTCTACTTTCTCCCTCCAATCTCACCCTAGGGCCCCTCTACCTTAATTGTGGGTATCCTCTCTAATTCAAGATTTAAGGGTCATTTTCTTTCCCCTAATTACCCTATATCAGCAAGTCCATTTATCAGAAATTTGTAAGATAACAATAACAAGAGTTCATGAACTATCAATAGATATCACTTATATCAAGATTACATCTCCAATAATAAGCTATATCAAAGTTCGACAAGGCTCATTGTAGATAACACAAATCCATACATCAATTACTAATTTAAAGTAAGGCCCACTCCTCAATAAGTACACATTATATTATCAAAATACATACTTCTACACTTGGCAATACAGATACATGATGATGCTATACAAGACTTAACCAAAATTTAGCATCTACCCTATTACACTCAGACCAAGTGTAGCTCCCCCACACTAGGCCTCAGCTCATGGATGTTCATCCACTTACTTGCCCTTATCCTTACCCGAAGAACCTTCACCTGAAATTGTAATCCCATAAGATGGGGTGAGATAATAATCTCAGTAACCAAGGCAATTCCATCATATAATCTAGTTTAATTAACATATATGCATGAATCAAAATCATATCAGTCATCTCAGCAAATGAAACAATTAGGCTATCATGATTACTATCCTATACTAGTAACCATATTTCCACATGTTAAAGGCCATTAACAGTGGGAGAGGCCCGTCCATGGCACCTACTCCCCATTGAGCACAATCAGGGCTCAGTGCATCTAGGGTTTGATCATAACTCGGTGCTCGATCGTAGCACATGCACGGGTGGCAGCCGCACCACAGCTCCACCATAGACTCACAAGGTCCAATTATCATACAATAGATAGCCAACCAATTCATTTAGCATTTCAAATCATTCATGTACAGCAAATACGAAATTAAATAGATACATGCATGGAATTTATATATAACCCCGGCTACGTCACTTGTGGACAACTTGCAACAGCCACCAATGGTACAGAGTCTCCCTATAATCATAGCATCAGATAATTACTACTCTAATTCATCATTAACAGTTACAACAAGTACCCAAGAAATTTAAATGCTATTAACTACCTTAAGAATATTTACCCAGCCACCACAAATCCTAAATTCGGATTAAAGTGTCCTCTACTAGAAATCTCAATATTCCACCCAAAATCCTAAGCAAATTCGTACAAAATTAATACCCATAATATAAATCAGCTATGGGGGTCTCAAACCAACAAAGAAAGCATCAAAATAGGGGGTTTAACTTACCTAATACCAGCCCTAGCCTCAACCTACGAATTTCACCAAGAAAATCCCCAAACACCCACATTTCAGATTTTGGGTATGATGAAAATACTCCAAATGAAAAACTAATCGGACCAAATTAAAGAGAAAGATGAGGGGATTAAGTTGTATAACTATTACCTTAGCTAAATCTTGCTCCAAATGTGAGAAAATGTGGATTTATGCCAAGAACCCTAGCCTCTCCCTCTCACCTCCGAATTTTCTTGTGTTTATGTGTTTTGCTGAATGGGGGAGGTGGCTGGTCAGTTTTTAAGGTTTAGTGGAGTTAAGTTGGGTCAAGGGATGGGTCATGGGTTGCTCCAAGTCTAACTCCTAATGGGCTTCAGATTTTTAGCTTTGTTGGGCCAGTTTTTAAGTGTTGGGCTACAAGATTTTATTGGGCCAGTTCTTATGCATTGGGTTGCTGAAGTTTAATAGGATTTGGGCCAAGTTTGAAGAACTCAAGAATTTAGGTCTGCACAAGGGTTATTGGGCCACCATTAGCCTCTTCTTATGATTTCTTAATTTGGGCCTAGATGAAGTTTCTATCCCAATTAATTCTCAAACCCATATTAATAATTTATCTCTCTAAAATCTCCATTCACTTAACTTGCCCAATCATCCCATATTAGTTATTCCTAATTAATCTAAATCCATGATTAACACCTTAATTAATTTTAGGGGTGTTACAGTGTTCCACCATAGATAGCTCCAGTCCTATTCGTTAAGAAGAAAAACGGGAGCCTTAGATTACGTATAGATTATAAGGAACTTAATAAGATAACCATGAAGAATAAATATCCTCTTCTTAGGATATATGACCTCCTAGATCAGCTGGTAGGGGCGTTGGTCTCTTTCGATATAGACCTTAGGTCAGGGTATCATCAACTAAAGATTAAGGCTGAGGATATCCCTAAGACAACCTTTAGAACTCGGTATGGGCATTATGAGTTTTTAGTTGTGCCCTTTGAGATGACGAATGCACCTGTAGTATTTATGGACTATATGAACAAAGTGTTTAGGCCATATCTAGATAGATTTGTAATTATTTTTAAAGATGATACTCTCATATATTTTTAGAGCAGATAAGAGCATGAATAGCACCTGAGATTAGCCTTAGAAACCCTGAGAGAAAAATAGTTGTATGCTAAACTTAGTAAATATGAGTTTTAGCTTAAAGAAGTACATTCCCTAGGCCATGTGATCTCCCACACAGGGATTGTAGTAGATCCCTATAAGGTAGAAGTAGTATTATAGTGGGAGAGACCCAGGACAATGATAGATATCAAGAACTTCCTAGGTTTAATAGATTATTACAAGAGGAAACATTTAGGGCTTTTCTCAGATAGCAATGCCACTGACTAGGCTTACTAGAAAGAATGCGTCATTCATGTGGGATGAGAAGTGTGAGCAGAGTTTTCAAGAATTGAAGTATAGGTTAACCATAACCCTAGTTTTAGTGCTCCCTAACCCTAAAGAGACTTTTGTAGTCTACAGTGATGCCTCAAAGAAAGGGTTAAGATGTGAGCTTATGCAGGGAGGCAGAGTGGTAGCTTATGCTTCTAAACAATCAAAACCACATGAGGAAAACTATCCCACACATGATTTAGAGCTAGCAGCAATGGTGTTTACTCTTAAGCTATGGAGACACTACCTATATGAAGTAGCCATAGAAGTTTACAATGAGCACAAAAGCTTTAAGTATTTATTTGAGCAGAAATAGTTAAATATGAGGTAGAAGAGATGGTTAGAATTCCTAAAGATTATGATTTCACCTTGAAATACCATCCAGGTAAGGTTAACATGGTAGCTAATACACTGAGTAGAAAATCTATACATATGGCCTATATGATGATTAGGGAGCAGGAACTTATTAAGAAGCTTAGGGATATGAATCTCTCATGTCAGGTGTATTCAAGGAAATATTAATAAGTGAAACTTGGATAGAGAATGACCTAAGGAGCTAGATAAGGGAAGCCCAGCAAAAAGATGAGTATATAAAAAAGATTAGAGCCTAGATATCCTAGGATAGCACTCCAAACTTTAATCTGTCTTAGGATGGGATAATGAAATACAGGAACAAGCTGTATGTGCTTAGGAATTTAGAGAGAAAAGAAAGAATAATAGAGGAGGCACACAAGAATAGATATACGATCCATCTAGGTAGTAGTAAGATGTATCAAGATTTAAAGAAAATGTTCTTATGGCTTGGGATGAAAATAAACATAGCTGAATACGTCTCCTGGTGTCTAGTATCTCAAAAAGTTAAAATAAAACACCAGAGGCTAGCCAGATTACTTGAACCCCTAGATATCCCTAAGTAAAAGTGGGATAGCATAGTTATGAATTTTATCATGGGTTTATCTAGGACATCATCGGGGCATGATGCTATATGGGTGATAATGGATAGATTAATGAAGTTAGCTCACTTCTTAGCAATGAAAGCCACTTACACCCTAGGTAAGTTAGCTTAGCTATATATCAGGGAGATAGTGAGACTACATGGGGTACTTAAGAGCATAGTATTAGATAAAGATTCCAGACTCACTTCGAATTTCTAAAAATCATTATAAGATGCTCTAAGATCTCGATTAAGATTCAGTACAACTTATCACCCTCAGACAAGTGGTCAAATAGAAACAATCATTCAAATCCTAGAAGACATGTTGAGGGCTTATGTTTTAGAGTTAAAGGGTAACTAGGATACCTATTTGCCTCGAGCAGAGTTTTCTTATAATAACAGTTATCATGCTAGTATTTAGATGACACCATATGAGGCATTATATGGAAGGAAGTGTAGATCCTTAGTATATTAGGTTGACTTGGAGAGAGGAGCTTTATAGGCTTGAAATTAGTGGACCAAACCTCTAGACAGATAGAAACCATAAAAAGAAAACTTCTAATGACCCAGAGTAGATAGAAGAGCTATGCAGATAAATGGAGAAGCTCATTAGAGTTTAAGGTTAGATACCATGTCTTTGTTAAAGTGTCTCTAGTCACAGGAATAAGTAGGCTTATTAAGAATAGAAAGCTCAATCCAAAGTACATAGGTCCATTCCAAATTCTTGATAAAGTTGGACCTGTGACTTACAAACTTGCTCTTTTCCTAAACTTAAGTCAAATACACGCCATATTCCATGTATCCCACTTAAAAAGTATTAGCTCAACCCCTCACATGTCATAGAATATGAAAATGTGCAATTATAAGACAATCTATCTTATATAATATTACTAGATCAAATCATGGATGTTAGGCTTAAACAGTTAAGGAACAAGATGATACTATTGGTGAAAGTGGTTTGGAAGGGACTATCTCCTGAGGAAGCTACTAGGGAGCTAAAAGAAGAAATGAAAAAGAAGCACCTAGAGCTCTTTCCCTGAGGTATATATTTATTTAAATTTCAAGGTTGAAATTTTATTTAAAGGGGGAGAAATATAACACTCGATATTCATAAAAACGACAAAAATGAACCAATTATAAAAGTAAGTCCTTTAAAATGAATGTGTAGAGGTCAAATAAAATTGGGATAAAATTTTAAATAATGAAAAATGAGGATGTGAGCTTGAGTTGCCTAGAAACTCGAACTATAAGAGTTAAGAAAATTTACAAAAATACGTAAAGTTAGGGTATATTTGTAATTTTTGAAAATTTTGGAAACTCGTAAAAGGGATTTTTAAATGAAAATTTTGAGCTTTCTGGGGTTGTCAAAGGCCTTAAATACCATGGAAACCTCGAGAATATTTAAAACACCTTTGGTGAGTGATTTTGGTCGATTGATTGAAACTTTGGAAAAAAATCAAAGACATTTTATAAGTTAGTGGACTTAAATTTTATGATGGGAAAGATAGTTCTGGAAAAAGGAGTTGAAATGAGGCCAAATGAAGAAACCATAGTTTAAGGACTAAAATGAAAAGTGAAAAAATGTTATAGTTCACTTTTTGACTCTTAAAACCACATCCTCTCTCTCCTTCTCATAATCAACATTCTAGCTAGTCTGAAACAAAACTCTAATTAGCCTCAAGCAACACACAAGAGAGAGGGAAGAAGAAACAAGAAAACTTGTAAGTAAGGTGAGAAATTCATGCTTTCTTCTTGCCTTTTTCTATGCCTAGCTTCTTCTCCTCCTTTTCTTCCTTTTTTCTATGGAATCTAAGGTTGATTTGGTTCCATTTTAAGGTCATCACAATTAGAAGAAGAGAACTTTTGAAGGAGAGATTAGAAGTAAGTGAAAGCTCTTTGAGAAAACAAGAAAATAAGGTATGGTTCATGCTTTCCTTTTATTTCTTCTTTGAGGCATTTTCAGTCAAACCTAACTTTTATAGAGGGAGATGAATTTAGACCTTAGCAAGAAAAAAAACAAGTGTTTGGGAGTGTGAGAAGTAAGATTGGTCCATTGGAATCAAAAAGAGAACCAAGAAAAAAAGGTTGGTGCAACTTAAGGGTTTTGAGAGAAATGTGAAATATGATTTTTCATAGGGCTAATGAGGCTTATGTAAGACATGGTATAAGTCCCTTAGACATCTAGAAAATTGCATAAGAGCCATTCCATACAAGAAAAATTGCAAAACTCCATGGGCTCTATACCAATGCATAGTCTCAGCCAAGCATGTCCCAAGCACTTTAGGAGTGTTTTAAATTTTTCTAAGACTAGAATGGGACTAGATATGAGAGATAAACATCAAAGTAAGCCTTGAAAAAAATTTAGAAGCCTTGGATTATGAGATGGAGGTGTAGGCTCTATAATGAAACATAAAGAAGCAACATATAGCTAGGCTCATTAAAATGAATGTATGATGTGTAATATCCAGTTTTCGTTAAACGACAAAAACGGGTGCATTTTCAATGCAAGTCTCCCGAAATAAATTAGCTAAGGTCCCAAAAAATTTGAGTAACATTCTAGACTCCTAAAAATGAGAATTTTAGGCTCAAATGGAAAGAAAAATAGAGTTAGAATGAAGAAATGAAATTTAATGAAAACTTACGAAATATAATGGCATTTTCGTAATTTTGAGCAAATTTTGGAATTCACATAGAAGGGCTTTTTAAATGAAAGTTTTAAGTTCTTTAGGATTTTTACAGGCTCTAAAAACCATAGGAAGTCTCGAGATAGTTAAAACCTCTCTGGTAGATGTTTTCTAATGTTGGTGTATCCAAATTTTGACGAATTCGTTCAGAAAGATTTTATCTTCGATTGAAGTGATTCCAAAGGCATTTTACTAAATTGGGAGCCTTAATTTTATAATGGAAAAGGCAGTTCTAAAAAAGGAGCTAAAATGCCAAAAGTAAAGAGCAAAATGAATATTTTTGAAAAGTCTTCCTTCCTCTACCTATATATATAAAGCGCCCTACTTTCCCACTCATTTAGCATCATATGTTTCTACCCCAAACCAGAGAAAAAACCCTAGGAAAGTGGTGCACAAGAGGAAAAGGAAGAGGAAGGGAAATCAAAGCTAAAAGGTATGGATTTTTCGAGGTGATAGAGTGCATGTCTGAGCAGAAAGCCAAGATGGCTATTTTTCAGTTACAAAAAGAAGCAGATTATTAGTGGAAGGGCATGATCCTATTCTGAGGGCGAGGAACCTTCGGATTACATGGGAGGCATTCCTCCAGGTATTCCATGAGAAATATTTTCCTAACTTGGTCAGGGATGAGAAGACATCAGAATTTATTCTCTTGAAATAGACAAAGGGGATGTCCATGGACCAATATGTAGCTAAATTTGTAGAGCTCTCCTGATATTCCTCATATTTACAGAGGCATGATGATGAGAGGTGGAGAGCAGACATATTAGAGAAAGGTTTGCTCCCTAAGATTAGAGACAGGGTAGTGTCATAGAGAATCAGGTACTTTAACACCCTAGTTGAGATATGTAGAGTGACAGAGATGAACCTCAGGATGATGTAGCCTACCTCTAGTGCTAGACCACCCTTCCCTGAGCCCAAAAGACCTAAAGAGGGATCATAGGCTGCAGTTACTAGCTGTAGAGGTGGCAGAGGCCAGTGGAGCCGAAAAGGCAAAAGATAAAGGATTTAGTCCAATAGAGGTAGCTTCACACCAATCACATGTCCCTAGTGTGGCAAGAATCACGGAACCAGATCATGCCACACTAGGCAGAATGTATGTTTCAGGTGTGGTAGGCTGGGACATATGGCCAAGGATTGCACTCAGGCTCTTCCATAAATTACACAACATTGAGAGATAGCTTCTCCTCCCAGACCTCAGACCTAAGGTAGAGTCTTTGCCCTGTCACAGCAGGAGGTTATCCGATCCCCGAGTCGGATCCAAGGTACTATTAAAATAAATGATTTTTCTATAACTGCATTATTTGATTCGGGTGCTAGTCATTCTTGCATATCATATGACTATGTTAGGAGGTTGGGTCTGAGTATGTATACACTCCCATATGATCTGCATATATCTACCCCCACAGGAGACTAAGCTAATACCTCCCATGCTTGTTTAAATTGTGTGATCCAGTTTAATCATTGCCTTACCACCTTTGATTTGATTTGTATGCCCCTTATTGATATTAATATGATCATTCACATGAATTGGATGTCTGTAAATAATGCCACACTAGATTGTAACCACAGATGTATTACTTTACCTAAGTGTAAGACTATGCCTAATATAAAGACTGAGTTATCTGCCATGACCACCTCCCAGGTTGAGAGATCTCTAGGGCATGGTTGTTAGGGGTACCTAGTTTTTTTTTCAGTCCAGGTTAAGGTAGAAGAGGATATAGATGAGATTCCCATAGTGAGGGACTTCCTAAAGGTATTCCCCAGAGAGATTAATAGACTACTCCTAAAGAGAGAGGTAGAGTTTCCTATAGACATTATACCTGGGTCAGGTCTGATGTCTAAGGCCCTATATAGGAAGGCTTCCACCAAGCTAGCTGAGCTTAAGAAACAAATAGAAGAGCTTTTAGAAAAGAGTTTTATCAGACCTAGTGTCTCATTGTAGGAAGCTCCAGTCTTATTCGTAAAGCAAAAAGATAGGAGCCTTAGGCTATGTATAGATTATCGGGAACTCAATAAGATAACCATTAAGAGTAAGTACCCTCTCCCTTGTATAGATGACCTTCAAGATCAGTTAGTAAGAGTATCAATATTTTCTAAGATAGACCTCAGGTTGGGATATCACTAGCTTAGAATAAAAGTTGAAAATATTCTTAAAACAGCATTTAAAACTAGATATGGGCATTGTGAGTTTTTAGTTATGCCCTTCAGGTTAACCAATGCACCCACAGTATTCATGGATTACATGAACAAAGTCTTTAAGCCATACTTAGATAGATTTATAGTGGTCTTCATAGATGACATCTTTATCTACTTAAAAAGTAAAGAGGAACATGAGCAGCATCTAAGATTAGCCTTAGAGACCTTAAAAGAGAGACAGCTCTATGCTAAACTTCGTAAATGTGAGTTCTGGCTCACTGAAGTTCAATTTCTAGGTCATGTGATCTCCCAGGTAGGGGTCGCAGTAGATCCCTATAAGATAGAGGCAATATTATAGTGGGAGAGACCTAGGACAGTGACAGAGATCAGAAACTTCCTAGGTTTAGCAGGTTACTATAGAAGGTTCATTCAGGGCTTTTCTCAGATAGTGATGCCACTGACCTGGTTCACTAAAAAGCATGTACGATTTGTGTGGAATGAGAAATGTGAGAGTAGCTTTCAAGAGTTAAAGTACAAGTTAACCATGGCTCCAGTTTTAGTACTCCCTAACCTTAGAGAGACTTTTGTAGTCTATAGTGATGCCTCAAAGAAAGGGTTAGGATGCGTGCTTATGCAAAAAGGCTAAGTGGTAGCTTATGCTTCTAGACAGTTGAAATCCCACGAGGAAAACTACCCCACACATGACCTAGAGTTAACCGCAATGGTGTTTACTTTGAAAATATAAAGACACTACTTATACGGGGTAGTTATAGAAATTTATAGTGACCACAAGAGCCTTAAATATTTATTTGAACAGAAAGAGTTAAATATGAGATAGCGGAGATGGTTAGAATTTTTGAAAGACTATGACGTTACTTTAAAATACCATCTCGATAAGGCTAATGTGGTAGCTGATGCCCTAAGTAGAAAATCCATACACATCTTGTATACTGATCTGAGAGCAGGAATTGATTGAGAGATTTAGAGATATGAGTCTCTCCTATCAGGTGTATTCGAGGAAACTATTAATGAGTAAATCTCGAATAGAAAATGACCAGAGGGATCAAATAAGAGAAGCCCAGCAAACAGATGACCATATAAGTAAAGTTAGAGCCCAGATAGCTTAGGGTAGCATATAAGAGTTCAATCTGTCTAAGGATGATATAGTAAGATACAGAAATAGGCTGTATGTGCCTAGAAATACAGAAATTAGAGAGAAAATATTAGATAAGGCATATAAAAGTAAGTACACCATTCATTCAGACAGTAATAAAATGTACCAAAATTTAAAGAAAATGTTTTGGTGGCCTATAATGAAAACAAACATAGCAAAGTATGTCTTCTGATGTTTAGTATGCCAGAGAGTGAAAATAGAACACCAGAAACTAACTGGGTTACTTCAGCCCCTAGATATCCCATAGTGGAAATGGGATAGTATAGCAATGGATTTTGTTATACATTTACCTAGGACATCATCGGGGCATGATGCAATATAGGTAATAATGGATAGATTAACAAAGTCAACATACTATTTAGCTATGAACGTCACTTATATCCTAGATAAATTAGCCTAGCTGTACATCAAGGAGATAGTTAGATTACATGATGTACCTAGAAGCATAGTGTCAGATAGAGATCCCAAATTCACATCGAATTTCTAGAGATCATTACAGGATGCTTTAGGTACCAGACTCAAATTTAGCACAGCCTATCACCCCAGACGAATAGATAGATGGAGAAAACCATCCAAAGTACATAATGTGGCTTACAGACTAGCCCTTCCCCCAAACTTGAGCCAAGTACACAATGAATTTCATGTTTCACAACTTAAAAAGTACTAGCCCGACCCTTTGCATATCATAGAATATGAGAATGTACAATTACAGGATGATCTATTATACATAGTATCACCAGATTGGATCAGGGATGTTAGACTCAAGCAGTTACGGAATAAGACGATAATGTTGGTGAAAGTGGTTTGGAAGGGGTTATCTCTCGAAGAAGCTACCTGGGAGCTAGAGGAAGATATGAGAAAGATACATCTAGAACTTTTCCCATGAGCTATATTATCTAAATTTTAAGGATAAAATTTTTAAATGGGGGAGAATTGTAATGTCTGATTTTCGTTAACTACAGAAGTTGGTGCTTTTCAAAGCAAGTCCCTTAAAATAAATTAGTTAAGATCCCAAAACATTTGAGTAACATTCTAGACTCCTAAAAACGAGAATTTTTTGCTCAAATAGAAAGAAAAATGAAGCTATAATGAAGAAACAAATTTTGACAAAAAACTTACAAAAGATAATGGCATTTTTGTAATTTTGAGCAAATTTTGGAATTCACATAGGAGGGTTTTTGAATGAAATTTTTAGTTCTCTAGGGTTCTCAAAGGCCCTAAAAACCATAGGAAGCCCTGCGACAGTTAAATCCCCTCCGGTGGATGTTTTCTAATGTCAGTGTACTTGAACTTTGATAGATTCATTTGGGAAGGTTTTAGCTTCAATTTGAGTGATTCCAAAGGCATTTTACTAAATTGGGTACCCAAATTTTATAATGGAAAAGAAAATTCTCAAAAAGGAACTAAAATAAAGTAGAAACAAAAATACAAAAAATAAAGGGCAAAATGGGAATTTTTGAAAAGTGTTTCTTTCTCCCACCTATGTATAAGTGCATCCCACCTCCTCACTCATTTAGACACAATTGTTTCTACCCTAATTCAGAGGAGAGAGCTAGGGTTTAGATGCACCAAAGGGAGAGAAGAAGAAGGTGAAACCAAGGCAAAAAGGACTGGATTCTTGGTAGTTTT
Organism: Erythrophleum fordii; assembly: GCA_032878935.1. Lineage (NCBI taxonomy): Eukaryota > Viridiplantae > Streptophyta > Magnoliopsida > Fabales > Fabaceae > Erythrophleum > Erythrophleum fordii. The sequence continues at coordinate 29,381,815 of JAVQMF010000047.1, read as the reverse complement.
CTATGCTTTCTTCCATCCAAACCTCTTCTCCTCCATTCTCCTTTATTTCCTTTGATTAAAATGAAGTTTACAAATCTATTTTAAGGGAGAAATTGAGGGGAAATTTTGGATTTGAAAAAGACAAGATTCAAGTGAGAAAAAGCAAGAAAACAAGGTAATTTCTTCTTCCATGGTTGCTATCCTTTCCTCCTCTTCCTCAACCATTTCATCCCACTCAAGAAACCCTAGGAGGGTTTTATTTTTAGGTAGAACCAAGGGTGATTCTTAGGAAAAAGGGTGTGGAGATTAAGAATATGTAAAGAGAATTAACAAAAAATCATGGAATTTCAATATGCAATTTCTAGGGTTTCAGGTGTTCCTTCCAAAATTTGATTTGATCTCTTAATTCCTATGCCTAAATAAGTGTTTGAATGATTACTTGAGATCCTTAGAAGTCTCCCCATATGCTTCCTCTATCAAGGAAACAAAGTAAAGTCCATGGAGAGCAAAACGCTCCATTGTCTCAGCCTAAGGGTGTTAGCATAGCTAGGGATAGTTTTAAATTTTTTTAAGCCCATTTTTGAGTCATATATGATGAATGAATATGAAAGGAATCCTTGGGAAAAATTTAGAAATCATAGAAAGTGAGATGGTGCTTTATGTTCCATAATATGACCTAAAGAAGCAGCGTGTACTTAGGCTCTTGGTTTTGATTGTGTGATGATTCCAAAAGGCTTAAAAGGATCAAGAATCATATTTGAAAGGAAAGAATGGAGCCTAGAATTTATTTGAGGAGTGTTGCTTCATTAGGTTCATTTTGGAACCATAAAAAGGTTTATAGGTCAAGCTAGAGTTTAAGTAAGTTATGTGGCCTTGGAATTAAGTCCATGAACCTAATTGGCTTCCATAAATTGTGTTTAGGCCAAGAGAAATGATCCCCACACCTTTGTGTGTGTGTGGTCAAAGGAGGGGGCATTGATTCAAGAGAAAACGTGTGTAGTTTCCTCCAAGGTAGCTCTCTCCACCTTCTCTCATGCATGATTGTTTGCTTTACTTGTCTTTAAATGTGTGTATGTGTATTTCAAGCCATGAAAAATGTTCTAGCATGAGCCCTTACTCCATGGTACCATGATGATGCATCATGTTCTCCAAATGATGTTCATAATGGTTGTATTAGTTTGCTTTTGTGTGGTGAGCCCAAGAACCCTTAGATATGGTGAGGATGAGCTAAGAACTCTTAAGATTGGTTAAAAGAAAGTAAAGTGTCTCCCAAAAGTGAGGTTGACTCCCAAAAGCAAGGTTGAGTCCAAGAACCTCTTAAAGAATGGGTGAGGTAAGTCCAAAATCCACAAGTAAATGGGTGAGGCTAATCTACTTACTTGGCAAGCCTTTGTATGCTATGTATGACTTGTTCAAATGTTGAAAATGCTTCTTGAATGTTTGCACATATCTACATGCCCATGCATGCATTTGTAAGACTTGTTTTGCATCTTTTATGTATGATTAAATGGAGATGAACTATTGGGATTCTTTGAATCTCATCCCCTCCTTTCCAATGATCTAACATGCTAGATGGACCAAGAAAGCAAGATAATGGAAGCCAACCACCTTGAAAATGAGAGCTTGACATCACAGTGCATAGTTTTTGTTCTTTAAGGACATATTGATGTCTAATGTTGTAATCCATTGTTGTATATGTTCTATGACCTTTGAAACATATGTAATTGTGTTAAGATGTGATGTAGAAATGAGAGGATATGTTATGTGAATGATAGAATGTAATGGCAAATTGTACTTCTTGAAAGTTTGATGCAAGTATGTATAAATGCAAGTGAGATGGCCAAATTGAGATGCATGAGGTTTAGGACCCTTTGGGCAGCTTACGCAAGTCATAATCATACTTTTAGACTTGTCCAAAAGGTGTCAAACCCCAAAGAAAGCCATTTGGACAATTTGATATCCTATATGGAGCCAAAATTGACCATAATAGAACCATATATCACTTTTTATCCAAAAGAGCTCTTCTTGATCTAAGATTAGGTATGAATTTAGAGCTTGTTGAGAGATTTTTGGAAGGCTAAAGAACAAAATTTTTAGAGGTCTATAGAATATTTTATAAATTTTCAAAGTTGGCAAAAATTCTGATTTTGGTCATGTCACTATTCACTCAAATCTAAAAATAAAAACTATCACACAAGGCTCAAATGATGTCCAATTGCCATGATATTTTATATGGAGAAACTATAAATTCCCATTGACTTGTTCCAACTAGAAGTACCTCATTTGGAGTCTAGAGAGGGAGATATGAATTTTCAGAATATCTGTCCAGTACCAGGTGTTCCAACTAACCTCAAATACTGTTTAATTAGGTTTCAAGGTCTGAACTTGTCTAAACTGCTTTGGACTTATTTTTTCCCTCAAGCTAACATCCACATCTTTCCATATAGGTATTATTTGAATAGATTGGATTTTTTTGAATTAACTAGACATTTGTAAAATTTACTGCAGAATTCTATGACAGCACTTATGAACAGCCAAACCTTTGGACTATTTCGAATGTCAAACATCTTCTGTGTTGTGTTTCATGGTATATACATATTTTTAGAATATATTAGACATATGTATCTTTCCAGAATAGCCAAGAATGCATGATTTTGAGTTTTCTAGAATTAGTTATGATTTTTCAATATTTGTGACAGAATTGAGGAAAATCTGGCCAAAAATATATATTGTATTTTATGCTTCCCTTTGGTTTCCATGAGATGTAGGCCACTTTTAATTATGCAAATGAGTTTTATTCATGTAATTAAATATGAGAATGTGATGTATGAGCTTACATGGTCCACGTGACACCGAATAAAATTTTTATACTTGCGCAATGCTAGAAAATACATTATTTTAATCTCCTTTTTCTTGCTCCTTCATGGAATATATGTTGTAAAGCATGGAAATGTAATGGAATAAGCTAAAAATATAAGTTGTTACAAAAGACAAGAGCCTTAAACTATGTATAGATTATAAGGAACACAATAAGATAACCATTAAGAATAAGTATTCTCTCCCTTGCATAGATGACCTCCTAGATCAGTTAGTAGGAGCGTTTATATTCTCTAAGATAGAGCTGAGGTCGGGATATCACCAGCTTAGGATAAAAGTTAAGGATATTCCCAAAACAATGTTTAGAACTAGATATTGGCACTATAAATTTTTAGTTATGCCCTTCAGGTTAACAAATGCACCCATAGTGTTCATAGATTACATGAACAGAGTGTTTAGGCCACACTTAGATAGATTTGTAGTTGTCTTCATAGATGACATTCTTATATACTCAAAAAGTAGAGAAGAACACATGCAACATCTGAGATTAGCCTTGGAAATCTTGAGAGAGAGATAGTTGTATGCTAAACTTAGTAAATGTGAGTTCTGGCTTATTAAAGTTCAATTCCTAGGCCATGTGATCTCTCAGGCAGGGGTCGCAATAGATCCATATAAGGTAGAGGTAGTATTATAGTGGGAGAGACCTAGGACAGTGACAGAGATCAAGAGCTTCCTAGGTTTAGCAGGCTATTACAGGAGGTTCATTCAGGGTTTTTCTCATATAGCGATGCCACTGACCCGGTTACAAAAAAGAATGTGCCATTTGGGTGGGATGAGAAATGTGAGGAGTTTTCAAGAGTTGAAGCACAAGTTAACCACAGCCCTAGTTTTAGTGCTCCTTAACCCTAGAGAAACTTTTGTAGTCTATAGTGATGGCTCTAAGAAAGGGTTGGGATGTGTGCTTATGCAGAAAGGCTGAATGGTAGATTATGCTTCTAGACAACAAAAACCTCATGAAGAAAATTACCCCACACATGACCTAGAATTAGTCGCAATGGTGTTTGCTTTGAAAATATGGAGGCACTACTGATACAGGGCAACTATAAAAATTTACAGTAACCACAAGAGCCTTAAATATTTATTTGAACAAAAAGAGTTGAATATGAAACAATGGAGATTGTTAGAATTTTTGAAAGATTATGATTTTAGATTGAAATACCATCCCAGTAAGGCTAATGTGGTAACTAATGCCCTAAGTAGAAAATTTATACACATGGCCTATATGATGATCTGAGAGCAAGAATTGATTGAGAGACTCAGAGATATGAGTCTCTCATGTGTGGTGCATCGGGGAAGCTAATAATGAGCAAAACCCGAATAGAAAATGACCTGAGAGAGCAAATAAGATTAGAGCTCAGATAGCCCAAGGTAGCATTTAGTAGTTCAATCTGTCTGAGGATGACATAGTGAGATACAGAGATAGGCTGTATATGTCTAGAAATATAGAAATCAGAGAAAGAATATTAGATGAGGCCCATAAGAGCAAGTAACCATTCATCCAGGAAATATAAAATTTACCAAGATTTTAAGAAAATGTTTTTGTGGCCTGGAATGAAAATAGATATAGCAGAATATATCTCCTGATGTCTAGTATGCTAAAGTGTCAAGATAGAGCACCAGAAACTAGCTAGGTTACTTCAACCCCTAGATATCCCAGAGTGGAAATGGGATAATATAGCTATGGATTTTGTCATGAAATTACCCAGGACATCATCGAGGCATGATGCAATATAGGTAATAGTGGATAGATTAACAAAGTCAATGTACTCCTTAGCTTTGAAAGCCACTTATATCCTAAATAAGCTAGCCTAGCTATACATCAAGGAGATAGTTAGATTACATGGTATGCTTAGGAGCATAGTATCAGATAGGGATCCCAAATTCACTTCAAATTTTTGGATATCATTATAGGATGCTCTAGGTAATTGGCTTAGATTTAGTATAGCCTATTACCCATAGATAGATGGTTAGACGGAGAAAACCATCCAAACCCTAGAAGACATGTTGAGGGAGTGTGCTGGAGATGAAAGGAAACTGAGATACATACTTGCCTCTAACGGAGTTTGCCTATAATAACAGCTATCATGCAAGTATACAGATGGCACCGTATGAGGCATTGTATGGGAGGAAGTGTAGGCCTTTGATATGTTAGGTTGAGCTAGAAGAGTGAAGCCTGATAGGCCTATAGTTAGTGGACCAGACTTCTAGACAGATTAAGACCATTAGAAAAAAACTGCTGACGATCCAGAGTAGACAAAAATGTTATACAGATAAACGTAGATGGCCATTAGAGTTTAAGATTGGAACCATGTCTTCATTAGAGTGTCTCTAGTCATCGGGATAAGTAAGTCCAAAGTTCATAGGTCCCTTCCAGATTCTTGATAGAGTAGGACCTGTGGCTTACAAATTTGCCTTTCCCTCAAATTTTAGGCAAGTACATAATGTATTCCATGTTTCATAGCTAAAAAAGTACCAACTTGACCCCTCACATGTCATAGAATATGAGAATGTGCAGTTACAGGATGATCTATCATACATAGTATCACCAGATAGGATCGTGGATGTTAGATTCAAGCAGTTATAGAATAAGACGATACCGCTAGTGAAAGTGGTTTGGAAGGGGTTATCTCTCGAAGAGGCTACCTGGGAGCTAGAAGAAAATATGAGAAAGAAATATCCAAAGTTCTTCCAATGAGGTACATTCTTTAAATTTTAAGGACGAAATTTTGTTAAAGGGGAGAGAATTATAATATCCAGTTCTCGTTAAACGACGAAAATAAGTGCATTTTCAAAGCAAGTCCCCCGAAATAAATTAGTTAAGGTCTCAAAAAATTTGAGTAACATTCTAAACTCTTAAAAATGAGATTTTTAGACTTAAATGGAAAGAAAAATGGAGCTAGAATAAAAAAATAAAATTTAACGAAAACTTACAAAACGTAATGGCATTTTCGTAATTTTGAGTAAATTTTGGAATTCACACAGAAGGGCTTTTTAAATGAAATTTTTGAATTTCCTGAGGTTTTCAGAAGCCCTGAAAACCATGGGAAACCCCGAAATAGTTAAAACCCATCCGGTGGACCTTTTCTAATGTCAGTGTACCCAAATTTTAACGGATTTGTTTGGAAAGGTTTTAGCTTCGATTTGAGTGATTCCATAGACATTTTACTAACTTGGGAACCTTAATTTTATAATAGAAAAGATGGTTCTTGAAAAAGAGTTAAAATGAATTAGAAACGAAAATGCCAAAATTAATGGCCAAAATGGGAATTTTTGAAAAGTCTTCCTTCCCTCACCTATATATATAGGGCGCCCCACTCTCCCACTCATTTAGCTTCATATTTTTTTGCCCAAAACCAGAGAAAAAACCTTAGAAGAGTGGCATACAAGAGGAAGAGGAATAGGAGGAGAAATCAAAGTTAAAAGGTATAGATTTTTTTGTAGTTTTTCATGCTCTTTCCCTTGCAAACCTCTTCTTCTCCACTCCCTTTCTTTCTTATGATCATATTGAAGTATATGGATCTATTTTAAGGGAGAAATTCAGGAAAAAATTTGGATTTGAAGAGAGGAGGCCAAAGAAGGGAAGATTCAAGTGAGAAAATAAGGAAAAACAAGATAATTTCTTCTTCCACGATTGTTACCCCTTGCTCCTCTTCTCTCCATGGTTTTCCCCATTCAAGAAGTAATAGGAGGGCTTGGATTTTGAGTATAACCAAGGGTGAATCTTAGGAAAATGAGTGTGGAGAATAAAAATATGCAAAAGGAATTAACAAATAACCATGGAAATTCAAGATAGTAATTTTAGGGTTTCATATGCTTATTGTAAAATCTGATTTGATACCTTAATTTCTATGCCTAAATGGAAGTTTAAATGAGCTCCTAAAATTCCTAGAAGTCTCCCCATCTGCTTCCTCTATCAAGAAAACATAGCAAAGTCCATGGAGGCCAAACTTCTTCATTTGTCTCGGCCAAGAAGGGTTTGGATACTAGGGAGAGTTTTTAATTTTTTTAAGCCCATTTTTGAGTCATATGTGATGAATGAAAATGAGGGAAAGCCTTAGGAAGCCTAGAGAATGAATTGGTGCCTTATGTTCCATAATATGACTTAAAAAAGTAAGATGTAGTTAAGCTCTTTGTTTCAATTGTGTGATGACTCCAAGAGACTTAAAAGGAGTCAAGAATCATATATGAAAGGAAAGAATGGAGCCTAGAATTTATTTGATAGGTGTTGCTTCATTAGGTACATTCTTGGAACCATAAAAGGGTTTATAGACTAAGTTAGGGTTTAAGGAAGATGTATGGCCTTAGAATTAATTCCATGAACCTAATTGGCTTCCATAAATTGTGTTTAGGCCAAGAGAAATCATTCTCACACCTTTATGTGTGTGAGGCTGAGGAAGGGATAGCAAATTCAAGGAGAAAAGTGTGCGGTTGATCCAAGATAGCTCACTCCTCCTTCTTTCATGCATGAATGTATGCTTGGCTTGTCTTTAAATATATGTATGTATAATTTTAAGCCATGAAAAGTATTCTAGCATGACTTTTATTCCATGGTGCCATGATGTTACATTATACTTTCATATGATGTTCATTATGTGTCCTTAGGTTTACTTGAGTGTGGCAAAGCAAAAAACCCTTAGTCATGGTGAGGATGAGCCAAGAACCCTTAGAATTGGTTAAGACAAAGTAAAGAGCCTCCCAAAAGTGAGGTTGACTCCCAAGAGTAAGGTTGAGTTAAAAACCTCTTAAAGAATAAGTGAGGTAAGTCCAAAATCCATAAGTAAATGGGTAAGGTTAATTCACTTATTTAGCAAGCCTATGTATGCTATGTATGACTTACTCAAATGTTAAAAGTTTCTTTTAAATGATTGCATATGTCAATATGCCCATGCATGCATTTGTAAGACTTGTTTTGCATCTTTTATGTGTAATTGAAAGGGAGATGAGCTATTGGGATTCTTTGAATCTCATTCTCTCCTTTCCAATGTTCTAACATGCTAGGTGGACCAAGGGGACAAGGCAATGAGAGCCCACACCTTGGGAGATGAAAGTATGACATTGAAGTGCATGAAATTTACTTCTTTAAGGCCATATAAGTGGCAAATGTTGTAACCTATTATTGTATATGACCTATGACCTCTTGAGTATATGTAATTATGTTAATATGTTATGTATAAATGAGAAATTATGTTATGTGAATACTAGAATATAAATTGAGCATATAATGGCAATTTTAGCTTCTTGCAGTCTTGATGCATTAGGGTATAAGTGGAAGTGGAATGGCCAACTTGAGATGCATGGGGTTTGGTACCACTTGGGTAGTTCATAAAAGTCATATTCATACGTTTAAACTTGCCCAAGAGGTGCCAAATATCAAAGGAGACCATTTGAACATATTTGGTATCTTATATGGACCAAAATTGACCATTTTGGAAACTTATACCACTTTTTGTCCAAATGAGTTCTTCCTAATCTAAGATTTGGCATGCATTTAGAACTTATTGAGAGCTTTTTGGCAAGCTAAAGTGCAAAACTTTTGAAGGTATATGGAATATTTGATGACTTTTTAAAGTTGGAATATTTGATGAAATTTGTTCATGGTACTGTTCACTTAGGTCCGAAAATGAATTCTATTACTAATGGGGTAAATAATGTCCAATTGCTATGAAATTTTATAGGGAGAAACTAGATATTGTTCCAACTGGAAGTACCCCATTTGGATGTCTAAAGAGGCAGATATGAATTTTTAAAATTTTTACCCAGTATCAAGCATTCAGATAGACCTCAGGTACTATTTGATTGGTTTTCAAGGTATAGATGTACTTGGGCTGGTCTAAAGTTATTTTTCCCTTTAGTTAACATTCGTAGCTTTCTAGATTGGTATCATTTGCATAGATTGGATTTTTGTAGAATTATTTGGACATTTTTTAAATTTATAGCAGAAAGCTGTATTAATATCAGTAGTCAAACCTTTACACATTGTTGAATGTCAAATGTCTTCTATGTTATGTCTCATGGCCTAGACATATTTTTAACATAACATAGACATCCGTAGCTTTCTAGAATGGTAAAGAATGCATGATTTTGATTTTTCTAAAATTAATTATGATTTTCCAAAATTTGTGACAGAAAAAGGAAAATTCTAACCGAAATAACAACTATGGATTGTATGTGTTCCCTTGCCTTGCATGAGCTTTAGGCCAATTTTGGTGATGAAAATGAGTTGTATCTATGTAATTAAATATAAGAATATGATACATGAGCTCATATGGTCCATGGAACTCCAAAAGAAAATTTCATACGCTACGTAATGCTAAAATATTCACTTTTTAATGTCATTTTTCCTTGTCTCTTCATGGAATTCATGGCATGAGACATGGAGATAGCATAAAACAAGATAAGAAATTATGGTATTACATAATGTCTCCAAGGAGTATAAATGGAGTCAAGAGACTTAAATTGAAGGAGAAAATAGAGCCAAGATTATGAATTCCCATAGTTGCTTCATTAAGTCTTGTATGGATCCATAATTAAGTCTTAGAACAAAGTAAGCTTACATAGTGTGTGTGTGAAGCCAAAGCTTATTTTAGTGATTGAATCATGTCTTCTTTGATGTGTCTAGGCCAAGAGAACTAAGTGCCATTTAATTGCAAGTGTGTGGTCAAGATAGGGAAGGAATTAAGCAATGGAAAAGCTTGTAATTTTGCTTCAAGGTAGTTTTCTAACCTTTCTCACATGCATGATTTGGATGTTTACTTGTCTTTGAGTGCTTGTGTGCATGTTTGAATTATGAGATATGTTTTTAGCTATTACTTACTTGTTATGGTATCATGATATATTTTGAAAGGAGTTAATGAATGTATTTTGGCTTGAATGGGTATAGTGATGCCAAAAGTTCCTTAGTATAGGTGAGGATGAGCCAATAGTCTCTAGAATTGGGAGAGAGAAAGCCAAAAGTCTTAAAAAAAGTGAGGCTTAGTTAAAAGTCCCTTGAAAATGGGTGAGGCAAATCCTGAGTCTTAAAGAAAATGGGTGAGGTTAGACCAAAGCCCTTAAGAGCCTATGTATGATATTTATGAGTCTCTTTGACATGGAAAATGCTTTATGTATGTTCATTAGTAGCCTAAATGTCATATATGCATTCTTTGACATGTTAATGCATCCATTATGTTTGAAAGGGTAAAGAACTATTAGGATTCTTGGAATCTCACTCTTCCCCGATAAATGTCTAAGTGAGCCCAGGTGGTCCATGAAATGGAGGCCAACAACCTTGAAGACTAAGACTTTGACAAAGAAGTTGTTATTTAGCCATTTTGATGACATATTGATGTCAAGATATGTAAATACATGATGTATATATGATATAGATCATTGTACATGTCCAAATATGTATAATGATGACGCATGTATTGATTTTGGAACCATATGAATGAATATGTAAGTTTTTGTCACCAAGGTACCTTTATGTGCATCTGTATAATTGCAAGTGACATGGTGGATATTAGCTCCATAATGATGTGAACCCATTGGCATGCTTCCATAGGTTGCAAATGTGCTTTTGGGGGTACCCAAGTGGCTTTAGAATGATAAGAAAGTGATTTGGTTCAAAATGCACTAACTCATCCATTTGGTCAGACTTTGGTTCAACTTACAAATTGGTCACTTTTGAAGTCTAAAATGGGTTCAACATACTAGCCATGTGTAATATCCAGTTCCTCTATAAACATGAGAAACATAATGTTTAGTTTCTTTGTAAACATACGTAATTCACCACATATAAAAGGAAGTCCCCCAGATAGAATGATTTGAGGTCCAATAAAATTAGAGTAATAATCTTGATCTCAAATAGTAAGGATCTAAGGTTAGAGATATCCTAAAAACGGAACCAGAATAATCAAACAAAATTCAACGAAGACGTAGTGGTATTTTTGTAATTTTTGGCACTTTTTAGAAAAATCATAGGAAGGATTTTAAAATGGGAAAAATGAGTTTCCTAGGGTTTTCAGAGGCCCTAAAAACTATAGGAACCTCTAGAACAATTAAAACTCCTCCGATTAATGTTTTATAACATCAGTTGACCCAAACTTTGACCCTTTCGTTTGGGAAGATTTTAGATCCAATATGAGTGATTTCAAGGGCATTTTATAAGTTATAGAATCTAATTTTATGATGTAAATGACGGTTCTCAAAAAGGTGTTGAAATGAGCCTAAAAAAAAAAGGCCAACAAGATGGGATGTACATAGAATTTTTATGAACAATTTTTAAGGCATATGGCCTTATATGTAGTGTCCCTCTCTTCTCCTCTTTGGAACTGACTTAGTTGCTACCCAAAACAAAGAAGAGACCAAGGGAGAGAGGCACAAAGGAAGGGAAAAAAGAGAAGAGAACTAAGACAAAAAGAGGGGAGAAGTTCGAAATTCAAGAGAGGAACCTAAGCAAAGGAATGAACTCTTGAGAAAAGCTAGAATTCAAGGCCAAGAGAATCCATTGCCACTATTTTGAAAGGGTGTGACTGATAAAAGGAGGAAGATTTCGAAGGAAGAGTGTGTAATATTGGCTTCAAGGTAGCTCTCTCTCCTTTCTCTCATGCATTCTTAAGTGTTTTCTTGTTTTTGGATGTCTGTATATATGATTATGCTCTACAAAATGTTTCTAGCAAATGTTTACATGCTGTGGTATCATGATGCCTTTGTTATGTTTTTGAAAGATACTTTATGAATGTGTTTCAACTTACATGAGCTTGGTGAAGCTAAAAATCCCTTAGCAAGGGTGAGGATGAGCCAAAAGTCCCTAAGAATGGGTGAGACAAAAAGTCCTTTGAAAGTGGGAAAGGCTAGTCTAAAAGTCCCAAAGAGAATGAGTGAGGCTAAATCATTGTCTTGGCAAGCCTATGTATGAGGAGTATGTTTTCTTGAATGAGAGAAATGTTTTATGTACGTTCATGAATTGCTAAATTGCCATGCATTCATCTTTGGACTTGAATTTGCATCATTATGTATGATTGAAAAGGGTGAAGAGCTATTGAGATTCATAGAATCTCACTCTTCCCTCCTCATTACCTAAACATATCTAGGTGGACCAAGTGAGCAAAGAGATGGAAGCCACCACACTTGAAGGCAAGAAGATTGACAAAAGAGTTACTAAGTGCCTGTATTGTAACCATTTTGTTGTCAAATGATGTAATTCCATGATGTATATGATGCATGACCTCTTGAACATATGTATGTACATGGATATATGATGTATAAATGAAAATTGGTAGCTTATGAATGAGATTTAATATTTTTGCTAATGAGATGCATTGATGCACTTGTAAGATCTCATGTATATGGGCAAGTGGGTGAGTGATTTCAGAATGAATGGATAGTTGAGCCTCTTAGACATGTTTAGAGGACTATTTTTCTGCTTTTCCACGTGCTTAAGTGGTCTTGGAAAAGCTAGAAGTCAAAATGGTCCATAATTGACCCTTTAAGAGACATAAAAGTGCCATTTTGCAACCCTATGTCACAAACTGACCAAATTGATTAATTTTCTTGTGAAATTTTGCATGCATAGAGGTCTCATCTAGAGCTTTTCGGAAAGCTAAAAACCAAATTATTTTAAGCTTTAGAGAATTAATTATACATTTTCAAATTTTGCAAAATGCTATTGAAATGGTCCAGAGACTATTCATATGGTCAGTTTCTTCTTCTATATCATTTGAGGGCCAAATGTTAACCAACACTCATTATAAGTATGAATTAGATATGATAACCTTTTTATGGCCATTGAGATCACCCTATTTAGATTTTTATAGAGGGAGATATGAATTTTTGAAATTGGTGGTTAGTACCAGTAATATAACAGTACCTCTAGTATTGCTCCATCCAATTCTGTAAGGAAAATGCTTTTTTTTTTGTCTAGAAATATTTTATCCCCTAACTAACATCCACATCTTTCTATAATGGTATGGTTTATTGAGTTCTGATTTTTCTAGAATTAGTTATAAATTTTTGAATTTTATATTAGTAACCTATGACAGCAAACCTAAGCAGCTGGACCTTTGGTACTTTTCTATTGTTAATCATGGTCTAGATGATGTTTTAATGACCTAAAATGATTTTTAACTATAGTTGACATTTAGAGCTTTCTGGAAGCTATCATTTACTTGATTTCAATTTTTTTATATTTTAATTATGATTTTTCAAAGTTGCACTAGAAATCTAACATTAGAACTTGAATGTAGACTTGCATTTTTTTTGTGCATGGTGTGAAAATCCAAGGTACATGGAATGTTTTTGTGATGGTCTTGAGTTGTATGAATATATTTTAATTGGGGAATGAAATGGGTGAGTTCTTATGGGCCATGAAATGTAAAATAAAAATCTTAATCCCTACGTAACATAAAATAATCCTTAATTTTATTCCATTTTCTTGTGGAAATTGCTATACCAAGGGATTTGAGTTAAGTAAATGAGTAAGAAAGGCTTTAGAAATGTGGTATTACACTATGGAATGGTAAGAAGGAGATTTGGTGCATGTTGAACCTATTTTAGACTTCAAAAGTGACCAATTTGTGAGCTAAACCAAAGTCTAACCAAATTGATGAGTTTTTGCATGAAATTTGGCCAAAAGTAGGTCTCACCTAGAGCTTTTCACAGAGCCAAAGAGCACCTAATTTGAACTCTAGAGAATTTATTATAATTTTTCAAAATTAAAAAAAATTTACAAAAATGCTAACAGCACTGTTCATATAGTCTGTTTCATCATCTATCTCATCTGAGGGGTGAATGATATCCAATGCTTATAAAATTTTACGGTCACAAACTAGACATGATAAGCTTTTTGTAACAGTTAAGAGCACTCTAATTAGAGGTCAATAACGGGAGAATCAAATTTTTAAAATTGCATGATAGTACCAATAATATGGCTCTACCTTTGGTACTATTTCATTAATTTTCATAAGCTAAACACCATTTGATTGGTCTAGATTTATTTTTAGTCATTAGTAGACATCTAGATCTTTCCAAAATGGAATGGTTTGCTTGATTTTAATTTTTTTTAGAATTAGTTATGAATTTTCAATATTCATATTAGAAACTTATGATATTAACATGAGAGCAAAACATTAATTTTGCAGAATGTGGCTTAAAACCTGAGACTTTTGAAATGTTTTGTGATGGTTCCAATTTTTATGGATATTTATGGATGGAAAATGATATTGATGAGCTTATATTGTTTATGAAGTATGAAATGAATTAATAAAGCCTTACGTAACTCAATTTAATGCTATTAAATAGATTATTTTCCATGTAAGTGCATGTAACTAAGTAATGTAATGTAAAGGAAAAGTTAGAAGATTAAGGCATTACAAACTTCATGTTAGACATGTTTGATGTAATGACCTTCACTTTTAATTATTATAATTAAAGTTAAGTATGTGATTAATAACCATCAAAAATTTAAATTAGGGTTGAAAGTCATTACAACTAATTATATTCGAAAAATGCTAGGAAGTTTGAACCTTAATGTTATTAGGGTCATTAATTAGACAACTATAATTATTCAAATGTGCAAGTGAATTTAATCATTAATAAGGAGCCTTTGATTCTCCCATCCATAAATTCCAACTCGTAAAAACCTCTTACAAGTGTTTCTAAATCATTTCTTAGTATTACCATAAAAGAAACTAAGGTTTCTAGGTGAATATGAGAAATTGAGCATCTTCGCTGCGACTAAATTCCCTTTTGCCGTGGCCAATTACTCTCTGGTTCAACTCCTTACACCTCCACAAATTTCATGCATTTCATCACGGCCAAATACCCTTTGGAACACCCTAGACTTGCTTCTCAGACTTAGCCGTGGCTAATCTCACTATTCACTGCGGCCAATTTCTCTCTGTTTTCTTCCCTGGTAGGTTCGCCACATTTGGCCGAGGCCAATTAAATTTTAGGCACAACCAATTCTCTTATGTTCCTATAACTCCTAAGATTTCATCTCATGCTCTCCAATTCCCCCTCTAGAAACACTCTAAGCCATTTTAACTTAGTTTGTGAAGATTTAGTGTCTTTCGTTTACCTAATCTACCTAACACATCTATCATTACCCATTCAAAACTCAAATGTGGATTCTTAACCCTCTAGCCATCATAAACCAGTGAGTTCATAGATCAATGATAACAAAGAGTTCATACATTATTCACAATTCCATTCAAACATAAGTCCCATTAGAAATTCCATACATCACTAGTTTAAGTTAACATATGATGTATCAAATGATTACAGTCCCTATGCTTGGCAATTCATGATGTAATGCGGCAATTACATAAAACTAATCGTCTAGTTATACAAATAAAATCTGATGAGATTTCCAATCCTACCTACTACTAAACCATATACTAAGCTTCCATTAATTTTCTCCTTGCCACTAAGAGGTTTGGTCCCTGAAAATGTTAGCCCACAATTGGGGTGAGATTTACAATCTCAGTAACAAGAGGCAAATTCCATATATATGTATAGATTAATTAATACAATGCAACTTCATATCATTAATACCAGATCATCAATTCAATTTGCAAATGAACTAGTTGAGTTACCAATGACTCTTGTCCCATACCAGCAATCATTCACAGCATGTTAATGGCCAATAACACCAGGAGAGGTCCATCCACAGCACCTACTCCATAATGAGCACAACTAGGGCTCAGTACATCTGGAGTTTGATCATAACCCAGTGCTCGATCGAAGCATATGCACAGGTGGTAGCTGCACCACAGCTCCACCATGGACTCACAAGGTCTAATCACAATAACAATTCAAGTAGTCGACCAATCATTTAGCATTTCAAAATCAAGCATGTGTAACAAAGATCAGATTAACATGAGCATATACATGGAATTAGGAAAATAACCCCGGTTATCTCAATGAAACAATTACTCATCCTCTAGCTACCATCATGATTCAAAGCACACCAGGCCTAACATAAGCATAATCATCATTATTCAACTACCATTAGTAAGGAATTTCCCTATCCACAAATTAATCTTCACAAGAGTACATTAAGAACTTCTTACCTAATCTTCCTAAGGGTCTACAGCACCAATTCAAGGTCATAACAACAAGAACTCACAATGAGTCACTCCTAATGTCTCCATTTTCGTACATGTAAAAGCCACGTTCCAAAAGTCATTCCAAATTATGGAAATTCAGTATATATACCACATAAGGGAAGAGGGAACACCTACCCATATACCTAAAGGGTTAAATGGACTAAGTTAAGCCTCAACTATCAAGAACACACCATGGGAATTTCCAAAATTCGGATTTCAGTTATCAAGCCCAGAAAATTCAGTTTTCCACCATTATCTCCTTGTAATTTCGCACAATAACAGAACCCATTATGATAATCAATCCTTAAGGGAATTTTCTAGCAAAGTAATACACAAAATAGAAGGGAAATGCTTACCTAATCATCCCTCTAACCTCCAACTCTGAAAATCTTGCAACAATCCAAGAACCATATTCCATCATAAGAAGAGATGAAAGATTCTCAAAATGACAAACCAATCAGACTAAAATGAAGAGGAGAATGAGAGGGACATGTTTTATATAGATTACCTTGGCCAAATCTTCCTCTAGAAGTGAGAAATGGTGGAGGAATACAGAAAAACCCTAGCCTCCCTCTTAACCTCCGAATTTTGCTTTGCCTTTTGAGTTTTTTTTTTTTTGCAGAATGGGGAGAAGGCTAGGTGTATTTAGGGTTTAGTTGTGTTTAAGTTAGGTCCCAAATGGGTTGTAGGTTAACCTGAAGGCCCAAATCCTCATGGGTTTTGATTTTGATGCTTGTTGGGCCTTATTTCATGAGTTGGGTTGTAGAAATTTGATTAGGTTAGGCCAAATTCCAAGAGTCAATCCAATTTGGGTCTACATAATGTGTGTTGAGCCTACTATAAGAGCTCATGTAAATTGGTTCTTGGGCTTCTATTTCACTAAATCAAATTAGGCTATTGCTAGGTGATCTCTCTTGGCCCAAGTCTCATGATAAGGAGTTGGGCTTGCATCTAGAATCATTGGGCCTCTATAAATCCTTATCCATGGCTTACTAAAATAAATTTTAGGCCCAACTTAAGCCTTAACCCAATTGAAAACTTAAACTTATATTAATAGCTTTATTTCTTGGTAAATTGTCATTCATATAGTTTGCCTAATTATTCCATAATAACTATTCTTAATTATTCCAAATACATTATTAACACCTTAATTAATTTTGAGGTGTTACATTTGAGCTTGCATAAGGTTCCATTATGGTCAATTTTGGCTCCACATAGGGTACCAAAGTTACCAAATGGATTTCCCTTAATGTTGGCACCTTTTGGGCAAGTCTAAAAACATATTTAAGATTTGTGTGAGCTGCACAAATGGTCCCAAACCTCATGCATCTCATTTTGGCCATTCAACCCACACTTATGCACATTTACATCATACTTTCACATTGCATAATTTGACATTTCATGCTCAAAATGTAGGCTAGAGGTCATACATCATATTCATACATTTAAACATCATATAATATCATATTTATACATGTCTCAAGGGTCATGGTACATTTACAATCACATATACATCAAGAAACACAATTATGGTTCCAAAATGGCTAAAGCTAGACATAAACTTATCATTCTTCCTTCTTCATTGATGTTGGCTCCCTTTGTAACACCATAGTTTCTAGCTCACATCCATCATTATTTACATGCTCATGTGATATATAGTAAGAAGGAAGTGAGAATTTTATTGAAAATAACACACTTTTTGCGCCGCATCATGACTAAAAATTTCATTTGGAGTCACGTGGACTGTGTGAGCTTATGCTATACATTTTCATATTTAATTACATCATTACAACTCATTTTCATCACAAAAACATGCCTACAACCCATGGAGACCGAATTGGAAGGTGGAAAATGAGGTTTCATTCTCGGCCAGAATTGGCCTCCTTTCTGAGCAAATTTTGAAAAATTATAACTAAATCTAAAAAAATAGAAATCATGCAATCTTTGTCATTATGAAAAGCTCAGGATGTATAATTCGTACTAAAAATACACCCAAGTCAAATAATTCATTACACAGGACGTTTGACATCCAAAAAGCTACAGAGGTCGCTGGCTGCCTGGGTTGTTGTTCAGTTTACTAATACAAATTCTAAAATTCATAACTAATTCTATAAAAATATAAATCATACAAATTTGGTCATTTTGGAAAGCTACAAATGTTAAATTGACAATAAAAATAATTCCAAAATGAAATAGATATTTTTATCTATCAGAAACCTATGGAACAGTAACTGAACTCCTGGGGCACTACTGGTACTGATAGTTAACTTCAGACATTCATAACTCTCTGTTCAGACCTCCAAATGAGGTGATCTCTATGGATACAGAAATCTTATGACTTTTAGTTTATGAATATAAAATTTCACAAGAATTAGACACCATTTGTCTATCACGTGACACAAAACACAAAACTGCCAGTATGAACAGTACCCATACTAGAATCCATGAAAAATCCCAACTTTGAAAATTCATCAAATATTTCCTAGACCTCTAAAAATTATGATCTTTAGCTTTCCAGAAAGCCCTAAATGAGACCTAATTGAATGCCAAATTATAGATCAAGACTAGCTCATTTAGTGAAAAAGTGACAAAGGGTTCCATTATGGTCAATTTTGGCTCCATATTGAGTACCAAAATTGCCAAATGGATTTCCATTGGTCTTGGAACCTTTTGGGCAAGTCTAAAAGTATATTTAAGACTTGTGTGAGCTACTCAAATGGTCCCAAACCTCATACATCTCATTTTAGCCATTCAACCCTCACTTATACACATATCCATCAAACTTTCAATTCTCATACTTTGGCATTGGATACTCAAAACATATGCTAGAGGTCATACATCATATTCATATATATAAACATCACATAATGGTGTATTTATACATGCCTCAAGGGTCATGGTACATTTACAACATCATATACTTTGTGAAGCCTCCTTATAGGTTCAAAAAGAATGAAAGCTAGGCCTAGGCTTATCAATCTCCTTCTTTCATGGTTGTTGGCTCCCTTCACCATAACTCCTTGGTCCACCTAACATGTTAGAGCATTGGAAAGGAGGGAGTGAGATTCAAAGAATCCCAATAGCTCATCTCCCATTCAATCATACATAATATGTGCAAGCAAGCTTTACCAATACATGCATGGAGACAATAAAAGCCATGGACATTTTAGAAGCAAAGTTGGCATGTGACCAACTTATACAAATCATTCAAGAGCTCACTAAGTATTTGGATTGGCCTCACACTTCTCCTCATGGGTTTTAGACTTGCCTCACCCATTTCTTGAGCACTTTGGACTCAACCATACTCTTGGGAGCCCACTTTGCTTTTGGGAGACTCTTTGCTTTGTCTCAACCAAGCTCAAGGGTTCTTGGCTCATCCTCACCAAAGGGAAGAGTTCTTGGCCTCTCCACACTCAAGCAAACTCATACAAACATCATGGATTCATTTAAAACATAACATGGCATCAAGGATCATGACATGTAAAGGCATGCTAACATACTTTTCAAAGCTTGAAAATACACATACACACATTCTAAAACAAGCTAAACACACATCCATGCATGAGAGAAGGTGGAGAGAGCTACCTTGTATACAAACACACACTTTTTCCTTAGCTTTCAAGCCTCCTCTTTTAGCCACACATCCACAAGTTGGTGGAGATAGTTTCTCTTGGCCTAGATACAAATTATGGGAGCCAATTAAGTTCATGAAACAATTTCTAGGGCTATACAACTTGCTTAAACCCTAGATTACTCTACAACTTCCATTATGGTCCATATTGGCACCTAATGAAGCAACACTCCTCAAATGATTTCTAGGCCTCATTCTTTACTCTCAAATATGATTCTTGACACCTTTTAAGCCTCGTGGAGTCATCACATCCTTAAAACAAAGGGCCTAGCATCATGTTGCTTCTTTAGGTCAAGATATGGAACCTAAGGCTCCAAATCAATTTCTAGGAGTTCTACATTTTTTCCAAGGGTTCCTCCCACCTTCTACCATCATAAGAAGTCCCAAACCAAGGCTAAAGCAAATTAAAACAACCCCTAGCTTAATGGTTCTGTCTTGGCCAAATTGATGGAGGGAGGAGGAGTCCATGGGCTTTTTGATTTTTTCTTGATGGGAGAGACACTTGGGAGGCTTCCTAAGGGTCTTAGAGACTCAAATAAACATTTACACATGCAAGAAAATTCATGGATTAAATCAGTTTTTATAAAGTGTCCAAGAGCTCTACACTTTTCTAACTTGATTTTCATTAGCCTTTCTTCCAATCTCCTTACATCTACTAACTCCTCATGGTCTAAAACCCACGATTCCTTCTTATTTATAGAAAAAAAGCCTCCCCCCAAGATGGTTCTGTTCTGGCAGAACTCCACACACAAAGGGCAAGAAAAAGGAAGCAACCAAGATAGAAAAATCACCTTGATTCCAAGCTTTTCTCAAGAGTTCTCTTCCTTGCTTCAACCCTCTCCTTGAATTTCGAAATTTCCCCCTCAGTTCTGGGCTCAAAACAGAACCAAACATCTCACTAAATCCATAGGAAGAGAGAAGGAAAGGAGGGGAAGAAGTTTAACAAGGCAAGGAGTAGGAAAAAGTGACTAAAACTTATACTTTTCAAAGCTTCCTCTTCCTTCCTTGGCCTCCCCTCTTGTGTGCCACTCTCAGCCCTTCTTACTTCTGTTTTAACGTGTGAGAGAGTGGGTGAGGAGATCTGAGCAAAGGAGGGGCGTTTTTATAAGCTAGGGATTCATTTAAGCAACTTTTAAACTTTGCAATTTAGTCCCTCTTCATAGTTTTATTTGTTTGGGCTCGTTTCAACTCCTTTTTGAAATCCATATTTTCCATCATATTCCTTGGGCTCTTAATCATAATAATGGCCTTTGGAATCACTCAAAAAGGATCTGAAACCATTTTGAACTATTCAGTCAAATTATCAGTCAACCGATAGCCGAAATCACTCACCGGAAGGGTTTCAACTGTTCTAGGGATTCCCATAGTATTCAAGGCTTTTGAGAACCCTAGAAAGCTCATATTTTTTGTTTAAAAAGCCCTGCTATGAGTTTTCCAAATTTTTCAAAAAATTACAAAAATGCCCCTACTTCCCTCGGTAAATTTTCTGATCTCTTTTGGCTCTGGTTTTTGGGCGTCTTAAACCTCAAATCCTCATTTTCTAATATTTATAATTTTATTATAATTTTAGTTGGCCTCAATTCCTTCTATTTCAAGAACTTCCTTTTATATTTGGCCCATTTCTAATGTTTACGGAGAAACTGAACATTGCGTTTCTCATGTTTATGGAGGGACCGGATGTTACATTTCTTCCCCCTTAAATAAATTTCATCCTTGAAATTTAAGGGTACACTTTCTCTTACTCTTTTATATTCTGGCTAACTATTCTTTTCTTTCCCTTCTTCCTGGCTCCATATGTTTTTCTCTCTTGTTTTGCTTGTTTAAGTTTTCTCTCAGCCAAGGAATTTTCATTGCTAGTTCTTAATAAGGGCTATATCATTATAGAGTACATGCTAGTTCCTCTCATAAGGGAAAGAAATTTCTGACTTTAGAGGCCTATCCTGGGAGAGCTTATTAATCACATCGGGTTAGTCTTAACCCGTCGTAGGAGTTATCGTTCTTTTCAGTAGACTCGCTTACATATCTTGAGAGGTAACTTATTTCATATCAAATCTCCCGTACCATCTCCTAATGGCTTCTCATAAGATCTCATCATCTTTTCTAATCATTAGAGCCATCGGAGGTTTCTATCTGTCTACTTATTTATTTACATATTCCGTCCACTTTGCATCTTCGCGTTCTTCTTACTAGCTCATCTCATGATTATAATTCACATTTTTTTCTAGCATAGGCCTCACATCTTAGTTACTTACTGGGATTACAACTCCTTTGAGGAGTTTCTGCTTTTAATGATCCCAGTTTCTTATAGCCCGAGACTTTTCTCATTTTCTTTGCTCACTTGTAGTGGCATTTTGTAGTCCCTCATCTCAACACTAATAGGCCTAACTTGTATCCTTATACTGGCACTGAAGAGCTACTACCACTGACTACTGTTGGGCTCTGATGGGATGCTAGCTATTCTCACAGTTTTGCTCACTGGAGACATACTATACCATTTACCTTATATAAGAACTGCACCTGACCCCTTTCTGAATACATAAGCTATCATACGGGGATCTCTCTATCCCTCGGTCAAGGCTTACTGTCTGCTAGGTAGTGGTTCATCTGGCTCTAACTTTGGAAAGCTTATTTCTTACTTTCCTTATCCTATATACTATGCTTGTTTTTAAAGAGAGCTAGTTAGTGGTCTAACTGTCTGAGTAAAGCCTTCATATCTCTGTAGCAATGGTCTACCAGACTTAGGAGGTCTGTAGTCTGTGAGACAAAGGCTAGATGAAACTATACTAGTCTTTGAGACTAACTACTCTGTAAAACTATCTCAGGCTGTCATCTCTACCAGAGATCTATCATGCTGTGGCTAGGGCTCTCTGTAACTCTGTGAGATCTACTGTGACCCCTAGGTCTACTGCGACCTCTCAAAGCCCTGCTAGGGTCTACTACAACCCGTTGTGCTATGCTGAGATTTACTGCGATCCATCTCTGGGAGACGTCAAAGCCTAAGATTACTCTATCTGATAGTAAAATACATGCTCACTAAGTCCAGTTACCATCGCTCATAATAGCTAAGGCTAAACTCAGAAGTACATCATGCTCTTTGTGCAAAGTGGGTTCTGTGTCATCTTATTCTCTAGGATCTCGTCATACTAATACTATGGAGCATTTTAATTTTCATTTATCACTCCTTATTAGATTCCCACTTTCGCCCCTTTTTTCACTTGGGCTTTCTTTTCTTACTCTATTGACTTACTTACTTTTACATATACTCGTTCTAGCCTTCCTCTCATATCCTGCAGTTTCTCACTATGCCCACGTTCTAGTTTTAAGTACCTTGGCACTAGGGCATCTCACACCTTGAGTGTGATGAAAATCTCTGGCAGGAGAGAGGCTCTACATTGGTCCTTATTCATTTCATTTACATATACTATAAGGGACTTGGGCTATGCATACTGAATCTGAACATTTTCTATTAGGGATTCCTTTCTGCATGCTTTCTTTACCATTCTGATATTACTGGAATCCCTTTACCTATCTTTTCTGACTTATCTCATTATCTAGCTAACTAAGATACCTTTTGACTATCGGGACACTTTGGTGATTGATGTCATCATTTGCTACACACTTAAGTCACATAACTATTAGGTTGATCAGGCCTAATATCATGTGATCATTGTTGCAAGCAAACCATAACATCAAACACTAATACACAGGCACCTCATGACTGAGCTCAAGGCCATTATCGCCTGTTTATTACAAGTTTCCTAATATTCTAAAGTACCTTTCTCTTACCTTTTTCTATCAGCCCTATTCTCGTAGAGTGCTCGGGGAAAGTAGTATTCTTTATCTACTACATCCTGAGATCTCCCTATATTGCCCGGCTATTTTTCTTCGGGTGTTATCATGCTAGAAGGGCATCTACACCAATGACAAGTGTGCTTTCTTAAGTACTCAAGCACATTAACTGAATGTCTATTCTCAATGTAATATGTCCTCAGCTTTAACATTGTCATACCTTCTCTTTCAACCTTTCTTATCCTCTTACTTAGGTAAAAGGATATTCTACTACTAGCTATTTCTATTGCCAGTTTAGGTTTCTTTACACTTAAGAGCACCTACATTTTCCCAGGATTCCTCCACTTAATCACTCTCTGTAACATCAAGGGGGTCTACTTTTTACTCATACTGTTGCTCTACTCTTAGCTAGACCATCCCTTGGTAAGGAGGATTCTATTTCATAAAATCCTAGGAATGTCATTCTATAGTGCTCTTGGCTTACATTCTTTCTCTAGGCTTACCTTCTTTCTCTACATAAGACGAGGCTTGCCTTCTTAGGTGGTCTTTAGCTTTCTTGAGCTTCCTTAAGGGTACTAAGGCATTAACTATCTGTCTCACCTTGCGTCTATAGTTGGATTAGAGCTAGGCTTTCTCTCTAGTCAGGTACTTTAGCTTTACCCCAGGAGCACAATATACTATTTTTAGGGTTCTGCTAACTCAATCCAGAATGCATACTCTCAATGTCTGGATTCTACCTCACAGAAGCTGATGCTCTACTGGGTGCTCTAATCATTTACGTGCCTTAACCCTATATTATTCTCCTATTAGGGAGCTCGTTTGACTAATTATCTGACCCCTATCTATTTATCTTTCTGAGCTTAGCTTACTTATCTAATCATGACTAAAGCGAGGGCATCTTTTTTGTAGCTAGTTTCTTAACTCTTCCTCACTTCCCTTTATGACTCAGGGGTCTATCTGGGAAATTTACTAACCACTATTGGGTGGTTTCCCTGACATCAAGATGTCTTATCTTTCCTTTTTCACTCCAGGGAGAATTTTCACTAAGCCTTTCATTCACATATCTCATTTGGAACGATGCTACTGGTCATCTCCCCTAGGTTTCAACTTATGCTTAGCCTAGGCTATCTATCTTATTAGACCTATAGCTTATTAACTACCTTCATTCTCTTCTGAACCTTGGTTACTGGCTACTCATACTTACTTCTAGGTGTTACCCATGAGGTACACCCCTTTAGGCCACTCATTATGTGCCTCACCGCTAGTAGCCTTATCTCACATTATTTCAAGGCTACACTAGCATTCTATCATTCAGTGTCTCACAGGGTAGCACCCTAAGTTAGAGTCAACGCCTCATAGGTGGGTCTCAATAACCTGATTATCCCTATGTCTAACTTTTTCTATGTTGAGTTCTTTTTCAGTCTCAACTATTTGGCCCGTGAATTTTTTTCTAACTTTCTGTGACTATTTATTACTCCTTTTCCTTACTTATACTAAGGGCTCCCACTCGTTGTGGGTTGTCTGACCCCTTATCAACTCCCTTTTCAAGTTGGCTTGAATGTGACCAACAAGGCATTCATGGTGCCCTTCGCTGCGGCTAATTAGCCTCGCTGTTTGTATGGAATAATTGGCCGCAGCTAAGCAACTAATTGGTCATGGCTAACGACCTCTGATTGGCTTATTTTTAAGGGATTAGATCTTTAGCTTTAGTTACCAACCCGAGCCTCATTGCCTCTATATCCAATCTGTCATCAAGTTAGAAGGTTCTCTCTCGCTTCATTCATGCATAACTACTTATCATCTCTGGGCAATCGGGCTCTCAAAGGTGTAGCTTGGAATTCAATCTCTGGTCTGAGGAGATTAACCTTTCAGGCTCCAATATTTATCTAGACATTTGGGTGTTATGGCTAGGGGGTGACTCTCTTTCTCACTTTCCCTCTAAACTGGTCCTGTGCAGCCGCAATCTCATCTTATGCCACGCTACATCGCTACTTCTCTTTGCATTAAGCAGGACATCTCAGAATGACCTGAGTATGACTACTAGGGAGACTTAGGCCTCACATACTCTCTCTAGCAAGCCTCTTCCTATCAACAAGATCATTCTCATCTTTCATATCTAGGCTTGCCACTGATCCTGGTGAGCTATCATATCATATCTCATCAAGCTCTAGCCGTCGAATCCGTCCACCCTGCTCAAACTTAACTCTACTCAAGCTACTCTAGAGGCCACTCTTTCCCGGTGTCCACTACAACTCTAAGACCATCCTATAACTTTCTCATTATGAACAAAGCCACAACCATCCTCACACACCTAACATGTCTCATACAAGGCTTTACCTATCCATTTAAGCCTTTTACATAGCCCTATTACAACATCCTCAAGCCAAATCCAATCCGTAAGAGCCTGGAACTTTGCTCTGATACCAATAAATGTAACACTATAGTTTCTAGCTCACATCCATCATTATTTACATGCTCATGTGATATATAGTAAGAAGGAAATGAGAATTTTATTGACAAAAAGCCTCCCCCTAAGATGGTTCTGTTTTGGCAGAACTCCATACACAAAGGGTAAGAAAAAGGAAGCAACCAAGATAGAAAAATCACCTTGATTCCAAGCTTTTCTCAAGAGTTCTCTTCCTTGCTTCAACCTTCTCCTTGAATTTTGAAATTTCCCCCTCAGTTCTGGGCTCAAAACAGAACCAAACATCTCACTAAATCCATAGGAAGAGAGGAGGAAAGGAGGGGAAGAAGTTTAACAAGGCAAGTAGTAGGAAAAAGTGGCTAAAACTTATACTTTTCAAAGCTTCCTCTTCCTTCCTTGGCCTCCCTTCTTGTGTGCCACTCTCAGCCCTTCTTACTTCTGTTTTAACGTGTGAGAGAGTGGGTGAGGAGATCTGAGCAAAGGAGGGGCGTTTTTATAAGCTAGGGATTCATTTAAGCAACTTTTAAACTTTGCAATTTAGTCCCTCTTCATAGTTTTATTCGTTTGGGCTCATTTCAACTCATTTTTGAAATCCTTCTTTTCCATCATATTCCTTGGGCTCTTAATCATAATAATTGCCTTTGGAATCACTCAAAAAGGATCTGAAACCATTTCGAACCATTCGGTCAAATTATCAGTCAACCGACAGTCGAAATCACTCACCGGAGGGGTTTCAACTGTTCTAGGGGTTACCATAGTATTCAAGGCCTCTGACAACCCTAAAAAGCTCATAATTTTTGTTTAAAAAGCCCTGCTATAAGTTTTCCAAATTTTTCAAAAATTACAAAAATGACCCTACTTCCCTCGGTAAATTTTCTGATCTCTTTTGGCTCTAGTTTTTGGGCATCTTAAACCTCAAATCCTCATTTTCTAATATTTATAATTTTATTATAATTTTAGTTGGCCCCAATTCCTTCTATTTCAAGGACTTCCTTTTATATTTGGCCCATTTATGATGTTTACGGAGAAACTGAACATTGCGTTTCTTACGTTTATGGAGGGACCGGATGTTACACCCTTCACTATAGTTATTTGGTCCTCCTAGCATGTTAGATCATTGGAGAGGAGAGGATGTGTAACGCCATAACTTCTACCTCATCATATCATATATATACATGCCTCATAGCATTATATTAATGAAGATATAAGGCAAATGGGAAAAATAGTGACTTTCTTTGCGTTGCGTCATACTTAAAAATTCCATTCGGTGTCATGTGGACTGTGTGAGTTCATTCTATATATTCTCATATTTAAATACATCAATAAAACTCATTTCCATCCCAAAATCATGTCCACAACTCATAGAAACCGACATGGAGCTCAAAATAATTGAGTATATTTTCGGCCAGATTTGGCCTCTTGCTGGTCAAACTTTGAAAAATCATAACTAATTTTAGAAAAATTGAAATCATACAATCTTAGTCATTATGGGAAGCTATAGATGTCTACTTCACACTAAAAATATGCCTAGACTATAGCATTCATCATAGAGGGCGTTTGACATCATAATAGAAAAGACGATTCTAAAAAAGGAGCTAAAACGAAGGAGAAATGAAAATACCAAAAAAGAAGGGCAAAATTGAAATTTTTGAGAAATTGGAAGCTTTTTTAACACACTTTAAGTTTCTTATTTCTTCTCCTCTCCATTTGCAAGACCCATTCTACCTAAAAACTAGACAAAATACAGCTCTCTTAGGCACACCATGGAAGAGAAGAAAGAAGGAGAAAAAGTAAGGAAAAGGTAAGGAATTTCATGATTTTTCATGCTTTCTTCTTTCCAAACCTCTCCTTCTCCATTTCCCTTTCTTTCCTATGATTATAATGAATTTTATAAATCTAGTTTAAGGGAGAAATTGAGGGGAAAATTCGGATTTGAAGAGAGGAGCTCAAAGAACACAAGATTCAAGTGAGAAAAAGCATGAAAATAAGGTAATTTCTCTTCCTATGGTTGTCATCTTTGGTTCCCTCCTCCACCATTTTGCCCCACTTGAGAAAACCCTAGGAGGAGATGATTTTTAGGCAGAACCAAGCATGAATCTAAGGAAAAATGGTGTAGAGACTAAGAATACGCAAAGGGAATTAATAAAAAACCATTAGATTTCAAGATGCAAGTTCTAGGGTTTTAATTGCACTTTATAAAATCTGATTTTGTATGATGATTTCTAGGCC
Organism: Erythrophleum fordii; assembly: GCA_032878935.1. Lineage (NCBI taxonomy): Eukaryota > Viridiplantae > Streptophyta > Magnoliopsida > Fabales > Fabaceae > Erythrophleum > Erythrophleum fordii. The sequence continues at coordinate 29,353,800 of JAVQMF010000047.1, read as the reverse complement.
CAAGTAAGAGTTTAAATGAGCTCCCAAGATCTCTAAGAGGCTCCCTATATGCTTCTTCCCTTGGGAAAATAAAGAAAGCTCCATAGAACCCAATATGCTTCATAGCCTCGGCCTAGATGGGTTCTCTTAGCTAAGGAGAGTTTTAAATTTTTCTAAGGCCATTCTTGAGTCATATTTGATGAATGAAAATGAGGGGAGGGCTTAGAAAAAATTTAGAACTCATAGAAAGTGATTTGGTGCCTTAGGTTCCATATTATGACCTAAAGAAGCAATATGATGTTAGGCTCTTTGTTTTAATTGTGTGATGACTCCAAGAGGCTTAAAAAGAGTCAAGAATCATATTTTTGAAAGAAAAGAATGGAGTCTAGAAATCATTTGAGGGGTGTTGCTTCATTAGATGCAATTATGGACCACAATGGAGCCTATAGAGCAATCTAGTGTTTCACTAAGTTATGTACCCTTAGAATATGTCTTATGAACCTAATTGGCTCCCATAAATTGTATCTAGGCCAAGAGAAACCATCTCCACCAATTTGTGGGTGTGACCAAAAGAAGAGGCTTGAATTTCAAGGAAAAAGTGTGTGAGTGTACACAAGGTAGCTCTCTCCACCTTCTTTCATGCATGGATGTGTGTTTAGGTTATTTTAGAATGTGTGTATGTTCATTTTCAAGCTATAAAAAGTATGCTAGCATGCCTTTATATGCCATGATCCTTGATGCATGTTATGTTCTTAAATGGTTTAATGATGGTTGTATGAGTTTGCTTGAGTATAGAGAGGCCAAGAACTCTTCCCTTTGGTGAGGATGAGCCAAGAACCCTTGAGTTTGGTTGAGATAAAGTAAAGAGTCTCCTAAAAGCAAAGTGGGCTCCCAAGAGTATGGTTAAGTCCAAAGCTCTTAAAGAACGGGTGAGGTAAGTCCAAAATCTATGAGGAGAAGTGTGAGGCCAATCCAAACACTCAGTGAGCTCTTGAATATCTTCTATGATTTGTTCATATACCAAGTTTGCTTTTAAAATGTCCATGACTTTCATTTTCTCCATGCATGCATTTGTCTTGCTTTGCACATATTATGTATGATTGAATGGGAGATGAGCTATTGGGATTCTTTGAATCTCATTCCTTCCTCTCTAATTGTAAAGTCCCACATCGGCTGGAAGGGGCCTATGTTGAGCGCTTATAAGTGGGTGCGAAGCGCTCCCCACCAGAGGTGCCTTTTCCCATGAGTTAAGCGGGCAAGGGATAAAACCCACTGAATTGGGAAGGCTGGGTCTATGACCCTCGAACCGGGAAGGACGGGACAATACCTCTGGAGGCTTTGTAGGTTGTTTGGTATCAGAGCAATCCTGGCCCATGTGTGACCCGAGGACGGGTCAGCCCCAAAAGTGGGGTGGATTGTAAAGTCCCATATCGGCTGAAAGGGGCCTGTGCTGAGCACTTATAAGTGGGTGCGAAGTGCTCCCCAGCAGAGGCGCCTTTTCCCGTGAGTTAAGTGGGCAAGGGATAAAACCCACTGAACTGGGAAGGCTGGGTCTATGACCCTCGAATCGGGAAGGACGGGACAATACCTCTGGAGGCTCTGTAGGTTGTTTGGTATCAGAGCAATCCTGGCCCATGTGTGACCTGAGGACGAGTCGGCCCCAAAAGGGGAGTGGATTGTAAAGTCCCACATCGACTGGAAAGGGCCTGTGCTGAGCGCTTATAAGTAGGTGCGAAGCACTCCCCATCAGAGGCGCCTTTTTTAGTGAGTTAAGCGGGCAAGAGACAAAACCCATTGAACCAGGAAGGCTGGGTCTATGACCCTCGAACTGGGAAGGACGGGATAATACCTCTAGAGGCTCTGTAGGTTGTTTGGTATTAGAGCAATCCTAGCCCATGTGCGACTCGAGGATGGGTCAGCCCCAAAAGTGAGGTGGATTGTAAAGTCCCACATCGGCTGGAAGGGGCCTGTGCTGAGCGCTTATAAGTGGGTGTGAAGTGCTCCCCACCAAAGGCACCTTTTCCCATGAGTTAAGGGGCAAGGGACAAAACCCACTGAACCGGGAAGGCTGGGTCTATGACCCTCAAACCGGGAAGGACGAGACAATACCTCTGGAGGCTCTATAGGTTGTTTGGTATTGTCCCGTCCTTCCCGGCTCGAGGGTCATAGACCTAGCCTTCCCGGTTCAGTGGGTTTTATCCCTTGCCCGCTTAACTCAAGGGAAAAGACGCCTCTGGTGGGGAGCGCTTCGTACCCACTTATAAGCGCTCAGCACAGGCTCCTTCCAGCCGATGTGGGACTTTACAATCAACCACCTTTTGGGGTCGACCCATCCTTAGGTCGCACATGGGTTAGGATTGCTCTGATACCAAACAACCTACAGAGCCTCCAGAGGTATTGTCCCGTCCTTCCCGGTTCGAGGGTCATAGACCCAACCTTCCCAGTTCAGTGGGTTTTGTCCTTTGCCCGCTTAACTCCCAGGAAAAGGCACCTCTGGTGGGGAGCGTTTCGCACCCACTTATAAGAGCTCAGCACAGGCCCCTTCCAGCCAATGTGGGACTTTACACCAATGATCTCACATGCTAGGTGAACTAAATGGACAGGCCAACAGGAGCCAACAACAATAGAGGAAGGAGATTGACATTCATATGTCTAGTTTGTGCTTTATAGAACTATAATGATGTTCAATGATGTATTTGAATATTGTAAATGGCATATGACCCTTGAGACACATGTAATTATGCTATTTTATGATGTAGAAATGAGAATATGTGTTATGTGAATAATGGAATGTGAATTGAGCATGTATGGTAAAGATAACTTCATGAATGAGTTTATGAAAATGTGCATAAGTATGGGTTAAAAAGCCAAAATGAGATACATGAGGTTTGGGACTATTTAGGCAGCTCATACAAGTCTCAAACGTACTTTTAGACTTGCCTAAAAGGTGCCACAACCAAGGGAAGGCCATTTGGCAAATTTTGGTACCTCATATGGAGCCAAATTTGACCATAATGGAACCCTATATCACCTTTTGGCCAAATGAGCTAGTCTTGATATGAGATTTGGCATGCAATTAGGTCTCATTGAGAGCTTTCTGGGAAGCTAAAGATCATAATTTTTGGAGGTCTAGAGAATATTCAATGAATTTTCAAAGTTTGGATTTTCTATGGATTCTGGTATGTGCACTGTTCACACTGGCAGATTTGTATTCTGTATCATCCGATGGGCAAATGGTGTCCAATGCCACTAAAATTTAGGTTCTCAATTTAGATTTCAAATTGGAGCTAAAACCTTACCAAACGAATTAGTCAAAGTTCAGGTCAATCAACGTTAGAAAATGTCCATCGAAGAGGTTTTAACTGTCCTGAGGCTTTCTGTGGTCTTTCAGGGCCTCTGAGAACCCCGAAGAACTCAAAACTTTCATTTAAAAATCCCTCCACTATGAATTCCAAAATTTTCTCAAAATGATGAAAATGCCCTTACATTTCTTTAACCTTTCGTCACAATTTGTTTCTTCATTCTAGCTCCATTTTTCTTTCTATTTGAGCCTGGGATTCTCGTTTTTAGGAGTCTAGAATGCTTTCTAAATTTTTTGGAACCTTAACTACATCATCTTGGGGGACTTTCTTTTGTATTTGGTGAATTTCGTTTGTTTACGGAGAAACCGTACGTTACGTTTCTCACGTTTTCTTTGGTTTTCAGAGAACTAAATATTAAAAGATAAGATTCAAAGAATCCCAATAGCTCATTTCCCATTCAATTATACATAATATGTGCAAAGCAAGCTTTACAAATTCATGCATGGAGAAAATGAAGTCATGGACATCTTAAAAGCAAACTTGGCATATGAAGAAGTCATATAAGACATTTAAGAGCTCACCAAGTGCTTGGATTGACCTCACACTTCTCCTTAAGGATTTTGGACTTGCCTAACCCATTCTTTAAGAGCTTTGGACTCAATCGTACTCTTGGGAGCCCACTTTACTTTTGGGAGACTCTTTACTTTGTCTCAACCAAGCTCAAGGGTTCTTGGCTCATCCTCACCATACTAAAGAGTTCTTGGCCTCTCCACACTCAAGCAAACTTAAACAAATATCATACATTTATTTAATAACATAAAATGACATCATGAAATCATGGCATTTAAAATCATGCTAGCATACTTTTTCATGACTTGAAAATACACATACACACATTATAAGACAAGTTAAACACACATCCATGCATGAGAGAAGGTGGAGAAAGCTACCTTGCACACAATTACACACTTTTTCCTTGAAATTCAAGTCTCCTCTTTCGGCCACACACCCAAAAATTGGTGGAGATAGTTTCTCTTGACCTAGATACAATTTATGGCAGCCAATTAGGTTCATGAAACACATTCTAAGGCTATATAACTTGATGAAACACTAGATTGCTCTATAGGCTCCATTATGGTCCATAAGTGCACCTAATGAAGCAACACCCCTCAAATGATTTCTAGGCCTCATTCTTCCCTTTCAAATATGATTCTTGACTCCTTTTAAGCCTCTTGGAGTCATCACACCATTAAAACAAAAGACCTAGCTCCATGTTGCTTCTTTAGGTCATAATATGAAACCTAAGGTACCAAATCAATTTTCATGAGTTTTAAATTTTTTTCCAAGGCTTCCCTTCATTTTTATTCATCAAATATGACTGAAGAATGGCCTTAGAAAAATTTTAAACTCCCCCTAGCTATGAGAACTTGCTTAGGCCGAGATTATGCATGATTTAGGGTTTCTTAGAGTGTGCTTTGTTTTCTTGAAAGAGAAAGCTTGTGGGGAGCATCTTAAGGATCTTAGGAGCTTATTTAAACTCTTAATCAGGCCTAGGAATTATCATATGAAATCATATTTTGTTTTATGAACCTAATTGGCTCCCTATAAATTGTATCTAGGCTAAGAGAAACCATTTCCACTAATTTGTGGGTTGTATGGCTGAAAGAGAAGGCTTGCGTCCAAAGGAAAAAGTGTGTAATTGTATGCAAGGTAGCTCTCTCCACCTTTTCTCATACATGGATGTATGTTTAGCTTTTTTTAGAATGTGTGTATGTGTATTTTCAAACTATGAAAAGTATGCTAGCATGCCTTTATATGTCATAATGCTTGAGGCCATGTTATGTTTTGAAATGATTACATGATGTTTGCATGAGTTTGCTTGAGGGTGGAGAGGCCAAGAACTCTTCCCTTTGGTGAGGATGAGCCAAGAACCTTTGAGCTTGGTTGAGACAAAGTAAAGAGTGTCCCAAAAGAAAAGTGGGCTCCCAAGAGTATGGTTGAGTCCAAAGCTCTTAAAGAATGGGTGGGGCAAGTCCAAAATCTATGAGAAATGTGAGGCCAATCTAAGCACTTGGTGAGCTCTTGAATGTCTTGTATGATTGATTGACATGCCAAGTTTGCTTTTAAAATGTCCATGACTTCTATTTCCTCCATGCATGCATTTGAAAAGCTTACTTTGCACATATTATGTATGATTGAATGGGAGATGAGCTATTGGGATTCTTTGAATCTCATCCCCTCCTCTCTAATGATCTAACATGCTAGGTGGACCAAGTAATTATGGTGAAGGGAGCCAACAACCATGAAGAGGAAAGATTGACAAGCTTATGCATGGTTTTGTCCATTTTGGAACCATAATGATGGTTCATGTTGTATATGATATATATGTACAATGAACCTTGAGACATATGTAAATATACTATTATGTAATGTTTAGAGCCATGGATATGATGTATGAGCTTTAGAACACAAATTGAGTTTTGAATGTCCAATAATGCATTATGGAAGTTTGATGGAAATATGTATAAATGTGGGTTGAATGGACAAAATGAGATGCATGAAGTTTGGGACCATTTGGGTAGCTCAAACAAGTCTCAAATAAGCTTTTAAACTTGCCCAAAAGGTGCCAAGACCAAGGGAAATCCATTTGACAACTTTGGTATTCAATATGGAGCTAAAATTGACCATACTAGAACCCTATGTCACTTTTTCGCCAAATGAGTTACTCTTGCTTTGAAATTTGGCATGCAATTAGGCCTCATTGAGAGCATTTTGTTAAGCAAAAGAATATAATTTTCAGAGGTCTAGATAATATTTCATGAATTTTCAAAGTTGGGATTTTTTATTGATTCTGGTATGGGCACTATTCACACTGGCAGATTTGTGTTTTGTGTCACCCGATGTTCAAATGGTGTCTAATACTTGTGAAATTTTATATAAATAAACTATAGGTCATACTATTTCTGTGGCCACCAAGATCACCTCATTTGGAGGTCTGAGCAAAGAGTTATGCATTTTTGAAGTTGGATGTCAGTAGCAGTAGCACCCCAAGAGTTTAGTTACTTTTCCATAGGATTCCAATGCCTAATGTATCTGTTTCATTCTGGAATTATTTTTACCATCAATTTAACATTTTTATATTTCCATAATAACCAAATTTGTGTGATTTTTATTTTTATAAAATTAGTTATGAATTTTAAAAGTTTGTATCAGTAATCTGAATAGCAGCCCAGGCAGCCAACGACCTCTGTAGCTTTTCAGATGTCAAAAGTACTACATGATGTGTGTTATGATTTGGGCATATTTTTAGTGTGAATTAGACATCCTAATATTTTCCGAATGACCAAGATTATATTGTTTAAATTTTTTTAGATTTAGTTATGATTTTTCAAAATTTGTCTAGAAAAGAGGCCAATTCTGGTCGAGAATGAGTTCCCACTTTTCATGCTCCATTTCGGTTTCCATGGGTTGTAGGCATGTTTTTGGAATGTAAATGAGTTGTAATAATGCAATTAAATATGAGGATGCATAGAATGAGCTCACACAATCCACGTGACACTGAAATGAATTTTTAGATATAGCGCAATGCGAAAATAATCCCACTTTTTCTTGCTTTTCCCATGGAAATCCTATATAGTTCATGATATTATGCCATTCAAATGTATGAGATGGACTAGAGCCTATGGTGTTACAACTCCAAGCCTCATCATCATGATCTCTCAAGTAAGAAGAAAATCTTGACAACTCTACATGTTTAGCCATGTAATGGTCTACCATCATATCACCCTATACTAACTTCATAAATTCTACTTCCTCTTTGTTCCTCATTGAAAGGGGAAAACACTTCTCATAAAACACTCTCTGAAAGATTTCCTAGTTAAGTGGGGTCCCTCTAGATATCAAGGTTCTCTCCATGCTCTTCCACCAAAATTTAGCTTCTCCTTCCAACATATAAGTGGCCAACAAGGCTCTTTGTTATGAGGTGCAATCCATAACCCTAAATATTTTTTCTAACTACATAATCTAATGTTTCACCTTAGTGGGGTCATACTCACCTTGAAATACTAGGGGATGGCCTTTCCTAACATAGGATAAAATTGATAGGAAAGGGTTGATTCTAGGTTCCCTTTCCCGAGATATCTCACAGTTTTCTATTGGCTCATCTACTTTAAAAGGGTTTTCTCCACATTTCTACCCTCATCATTCTTCCTCAAAGTTTCCTATACTTGTTCCAGTGCCTTCATAGTGGCAACTTGCTTAACTGCCTACTCTTCTAACTTATCGGACATAGACTGTATAGTTGCCATTAATTCTTCTAGGATTTTAGTTTATGTTCTTCTTGAGGCCATGTTAACCTATCATACACATAAATTCTTAGATAGAACAAGCGATAAAACCTAGTGAGTTACTTAGTCAACAACTCCCAGAGGAAAAACCTATATAAACTAAAGATTTAACATATAAAAAAGTCACACAATGTCTCCTAATCAACACAAGTTTCTTGAATCATTGCTTTGATACTAAATTATCATACCTAGATATCCCTTGTCATTTTCACGAGAAAACATAAATTGATAACATTGTTATTTTGATTAGCCTGCAGATTTTTATTTCGTTGTGGGGAAATGGAAGTATAGAAAATCCAGCTTGCTCATAATTTTGCACCTATTTTTGCAAAATTTGTTTCACCCAACAAATGTTATCTAAAAATCATAAAAGTTGGTAGATTAACTCCCTATTATGTTAACTAGAAGCCACTAAAATAGTTTTAAAAACTCATATGGATAATGCTTTAACCAATGCTATCTTACTCCCTACCTCAGTTGAGTTTGCTACACTTAAAGTTCTCTATTCCTGACTTAGTTAGCTTAGTAAATGAACCCAAAAAATTATGAAATTTTCCAGATTGAAGGTTATATGTCTTAGCTATCCTTCCATAAAATTTCGTGCATTAACTCCTTCATCTACCTATTTAACAAGATTGATTATGAAACCTACTCAAAACTATCCTTTGCAGAAGTTAGGTGACTATAATAGCATAATTTCCTAATCTGTCTTACCCCAAAAATTCCCTATTTTTCAATATTTCCAATTCAGGAAAAGGAAAACCTACTATAGAAATTTGGACTTTAAAATCCTCCTCCAACTATGTCCACAAGAGGCAAACATTAGCTGTCTCTAAAACATAGCAATACAACAATGTCATATTACATATGTTTTGTTGTTTTAGTCCACTCAATAAGTCTCTGTACAAACTTTAACACAGTCTTTTCCACATTAGTTAAATACATACCATTATTCTAGAATTACTTTCAAAATTTTAATAATCAGTTTCATGCAAACATAATTACAAGAAATTACTTATACATGAAGTTTAGTGGTTCTAATACACATTGTCGCTATACTACAGTAAATTTCTCATGTATGATATTTATACAAAAACCAATGAGAGGTTAATAAACAACACTAAATACTCAACTAGACTCAGACTTTAGCATTTAACATTATTTGGGGAGATTACAACTAGCTACAGTTATGACGAACCTAACTTCTAATCATTGTAATTAAGGTAAAATACGTTATTAATAACCATAAATTAGGATTACAAGACATTCAGACTAATTACATTAGGAAAATGCGGGGAAATTTGAAACTTAATGTTATTAGAGTCATCAATCAAATCAAATAATTACAAGCATTCATGTACAAAAGGGAGACACACACTCATTTTATAAGCCTTTGATTATATTACCCATTAATTCCAACTCACAAGAATCTTCAATCAATGTTTCTAAGTCAACCATTGAGGTTACCATATGAAAAACCAAGATTTCTAGGTTAGAATGAGAGTTTGGAACCTTGCGCTGCGGCTATTTACGCTGTGGCCAATTACTCTCGGGTTCACTTTTTCTCTTTACAAATTTCACTGCGGCGAGTTAGACCTTTGCCGCGGCTAACCTACATGGCGCTATTGAGAGAAAGCCTCTTGAAACCTACCTCGCTCGCTCGTCTAGGATTTTGGTGGCAGCTCTGGAAAAAAAATGTTTTTCTAATAGGGAAACCTTATTTGTAGACTAGGGTTTCATATATATTTAATTAATCAAAATTAATTAAATATACATTAAATATATTTATTAGTTTAAATTCAAATCTATCTTATAGTTTAAATTTAAACTAACAATATCTATAGCTTAATTTAAATTTAAATTATCTGATTAGTTTAACTTTAAATCTATCTAATAGAATCAAATTTAAACTAATTCATATATATATATATATATATAATATCAAATATAATATATATTTTGAATTTAATTATTTATATATATATAAATAATTCCTCTATCCTAGATTTAAAAAATTAAATTCATTGAATCTAGACACATTTCTAATTCAATGAATGTGGTCATTTTAGCTCGAGTTGGTCCGTTCTTGTGTGCGACCCTGCAGGCCCATATGATGTTGGCAATGAGCCAACTGCACTGTTTGACCCAGAAGTCATAAGCGGCCTCTAGCAAGACATTGTGACTACCCAAATCTTACAGGATTGGTGATTCGATGCAACCTATCTTACAACCCTATCATATCTCTTTTGTCACATGACATCTAGGTCGAGTATGCGGCATGGAAATGTCATCCTCAACTTACTCAATCATAACTTTCTCAATCTCCAAGTAGACTGATATAAGATGGAACTCTTTCCATCTAAGCATGGCCATACATTTCTCAGTCACACTCATCAAGGGGCCCAGAGATATCTCTCTATTAATCAGAGGGACAAATTTTATCTTGACCACTCATCTTCCTCTGTATGGATTCCACTATACCCGATCATAGCCTTTATAATCACCCAGTTAAAAGTGACATTAGACTATGCCAAAGTACAGTGTCCTTCATGTAAGAATCTATGGTGATCTCAGGTCTAAGGGATCAATGACACGGTGATATATGAGATAAACTTATGACCTAATCCATGTAATGTAACATCCCAAAAATTAATTAAGGGGTTAATCATAGATTTAGATTAATTAGGAATAATTAATATGGGATGATTGGGCAAGTTAAGTGAATGGAGATTTTAGAGAGATGAATTATTAATATGGGTTTGAGAATTAATTGGGATAGAAACTTCATCTAGGCCCCAAATTAATTGATCATGATGAGAGGCTAATGGAGGCCCAATGAGTTAGGTGTAGATCCAAACCCTTGAGCTCTTTAAACTTGGCCTAAATCCCATTCAACTTCAGCAACCCAATGTATAAAACTGGCCCAATAAAATCCTGTAGCCCAACACTTAAAAACTGGCCCAATAAAGCTAAAAAAATCTAGAGCCCATTAGAAGTTGGACTTGGAGCAACCCATGACTCATCCCTTGACCCAACTTAACTCCACTAAAACCTAAAAACTGACCAGCCACCTCCCCCATTCAGCAAAACACACAAACACAAGAAAATTCAGAGGTGAGGAGGAGAGGCTAGGGTTCTTGGCATAATTCCACTTTTTCTCACATTTGGAGCAAGATTTAGCCAAGGTAATAGTTATACAACTTAATCCCCTCATCTTTCTCTTTAATTTGGTCCAATTAGTTTTTCAATTGGAGTATTTTCATCATACCCAAAATCTGAAATGTGGGTGTTTGGGGATTTTCTTGGTGAAATTCGTAGGTTGAGGTTGGGGCTGGTATTAGGTGAGTTTAAACCCCCCCATTTTGATGCTTTCTTTGTTGGTTTAAGACCCCCATAGCTTATTTATATTATGGGTATTAATTTTGTGCGAATTTGCTTAGGATTTTAGGTAGAATATTGAGATTTCTGGAAGAGGACACTTAAATCCGAATTTAGGATTTTTGGTGGCTGGGTAAATATTATTAAGGTAGTTAATAGCATTTAAATTTCTTAGGTACTTGTTGTAACTGTTAATGATGAATTAGAGTAGTAATTATCTGGTGCTATGATTATAGGGAGACTCTGTACCATTAGTGCTGTTGCAAATTTGTCTACAAGTGAGGTAACCGGGGTTTACATTAATTCTATGCATATGTCGGTTTAAATTTCATACTTGCTGTATGAATGATTTGAAATATTGAATGAATTGGTTGGCTATCTATTGTATGATGATTGGACCTTGTGAGTCCATGGTGGAGCTGTGGTGCGGCTGCCACCCGTGCATGTGCTACGATCGAGCACCGGGTTATAATCAAACCCCAGATGCACTGAGCCCTGATTGTACTCAATGGGGAGTAGGTGCCGTGGATGGGCCTCTCCCGGTGTTAATGGCCTTTAACATGTTAAAAGATGATTGCTAGTATGGGTAGTAATCATGATAGCGTAATTGTTTCATTTGCTGAGATGACTGATATGATTTTGATTCATGCATATATGTTAATTAAACTAGATTATATGATGGAATTGCCTTGGTTACTGATATTTATATCTCACCCCGCTTTATGGGATTACAATTTCAGGTGAAGGTTCCTCGGGTAAGGATAAGGGTAAGCAAGTGGATGAACATCCATAAGCTGAGGCCCATTGTGGGGGAGGTACACTTGGTCTGAGTAGAATAGGATAGATGCTAATTTTTGTTAAGTCCTGTATAACATCATCATGCATCTATATTGCTAAGCGTAGGAGTCTGTATTTTGATAATATAATGTGTACCCATTGAGGAGTAGGCCTTATTTTAAATTGGAACATTGATATATGGATTTATGAAACCCATTGTAAATCTTATTGAACTTGTGATATGACTTACCATTTAGGAATGTAACCTTGAGATATCGATATGAATCACTGATGTATGGAACCTCTAATGGAAAGTGTATCTAATGTTAAATGTCAATGGTGCATGATTTGTGTTGTTATTATTCTCTGGACTCGCTGATATAGGGTAATTAGAGAAAAGAAATGACCCTTGAATCTTGAATTTGAGAGGAGAGATTAGCTGGATGAATTAGGCTAATGGAAGCCATTTGAGCCCCACAATTAAGGTAGAGGAACCCTAGGGTGAGATTGGAGGGAGAAAGGAGAGTACGAGTCCAGATTTTCAGAGTGTAGGACCAGAAGGTACTTCGTCGCGGCTAAAATAGAGTTCTAGGAGGCTTCTTTGCCGCAGCGCCATGTGGGTTGGCCGCGACGAAATTAATGATGAAGAAAGGGGTAAAACAAAAAGGAATTGGCCACAGCTAAAGGTAATTTGGCCGCGACTAACTTGCTGAAACACTTATATTAACTAGAAAATCTTGGTTTTCCATATGTTAATCACAAAGGATGATCTAGAGTCATTAGGATAGGTTATAACTGATGAATAATAGATCCAAGGCTTATAAATGGATGTTTAATTCCTTTATGAACATAAGTGTATGTAATTGTATGATTGATGACTCTAATCACATTAAGGTTTAAATTTTTCCACATTTTCATGACCTATAGTGATTAATCACGTGTTTAACCTTAATTATGATGATAAGAAATTAGGGTCGTCACATGTAACTTATCTCATGAGGTCTATCTAGTGTCCTGTTCTCTAACACATGCCTATGATTTTGATTCATATCATCATACATGATTAATACTTAATCAATCAAAATCATACTAGTCTTAATTTATCGTTGCTCCTACAAGAATGATTGACTAGGGACATTTTTGGATAATCCAAAAAAATGATTTATCCACGGATATTATTATATATAAACATGCAAATAATATAATAATGTAATAAAAGAAAACTCTTATTTCGTAATAAAAATAATGTTCGCAATACAATGATTGTCCTAGGGCACAATCTCCAACAATGACTCCAAGGAGTCCAAATGGTGTCAAGAGACTTAGATTGAAGGAGAAAATGGAGCCAAGATCATAAATTGCAAGAGTTGCTTCATTATGTCTTGTTTGGAACCATAATGGAATTATATGAGCTCTCATAGAGTGTATATAAGGCTAAAGCTTGTTTTAATGGTTGAATTGTAATACCATATATATCTAACCCCATTCATGGCATTCATAAGCTCCCTATTATTATTTTCATAAGAGTACATGGAAAAGGAACCAATAATAATGGATTTAATCGCATTGTGTCATGCTTAAAAATTTTAAATCAGTGACATGTGGACCGTGTAGGTTCATACCATGCATTCTCATATTTAACTACATTATTACAACCCATTTGCATAACAAAATCTTGCCCATAACTCAAGGAAACCAAAATGGAGTATGAATTCTGTCCAAAACTTTGGAAAATCATAAGTAAATCTAGAAAAATTGAAATCATGTAATCATGGTCATTTTGGAAAGATTGGGATGTCTACTTTATGCTAAAAATAGGTACAAATCATAAAATCCCACACACTAAATTTTTGACATGTGAAATGGTCTGGAGGTCAAATTGGGTCCTGATGCTATCATAGTTTACTGATATAAAATTCAAAAATATCTAATTAATTCCAAAAAATTCCAAATTGAGTGTATGATACCAATCTAGACATTTGAGGATATTAGATAGAGGGAAAAAATAAATCTAGACCAGTTCAAGCTCAACCAGACCCTGAATTTTGATCAAACAGTGACTAAGGTCTGGTTGGATGCCTGGCACTGGACTGAATTTTGAAAAATCGTATCCCCCTCTCTAGACCTCCAAATGAGGCGCTTCTAGTTGGAGAAGTCACTAGGAGTGTCTAGTTTCTCTGTATAAAATTTTGTGGCAATTGGACATCATTTGCCCCATGAGTGACAGAGTTTAATTTTAGACCAGTGTTACAGTACCAAGGACCAAAACCAAAAAAATTTCCAACTTCAATATTTCACCAAATATTCCACAGACCTCCAAAAATTTTCAACTTTATCTTCACAAAAATCTCTCATTAAGCTCTAGATTATTGCCAAATTTCAAACCAAGAAGAGCTCATTTGGATAAAAAGTGACATAGCCTCATGGAATGGTCATTTTTACTTCCTATCAAGAGTCACTTTGCACCAAATGGCCTCTTCTTGAGTTTGGCACCCCTTGAGCAAGTTTCAAAGTACAAATATGACTTGTAGAACTACCCAAGTGATTACAAACCTCATGCATCTCATTTTGGTCTCTCAACATCTATTTGTGCATAGTTACATCAAACCATTAAAGAGCCAATTTGCACAATTCCATTAATTTAGTGTCATATGAAGTCTATATCATATTCATACATCATTTTACACTTATTCATGGTCTTACATCACAAAAACATTACATGCATCATTACTTTGACATTCAACCACTACTTAAAGTACATAATAGATCAAAATAAAGATGTTCAATGTCCTTGGCTTGCATCTCCTTAACTTGGAACACCACCTAGACAATTCAAGGATGAGGGGGAAAGGGGAGTGAGATTTTAAGAATCTCAATAGCTCACACACCCATTCACACCACATTCAAGGCATACATACATCAAATTCATAACTATACAAGCATAAAGTGTGCAATAAATTCCATTCCATGCCACATTCACATGTCAAGACCACCTTCATACTCTAGGGACTTTTGGTTTAGCCTCACCCCATTTCTAGCACTTTTGGATTTGCCTCACTCTTGGCATAGGGACTTTTGAGCTAGCCTCACCCATTCAAGGGACTTTTGGCCTTGTCTCACCCATGCCATGAGACTTTTGGCATCACCTTACCCTTATGAGCTCTTTCCACATCCATAGTCATTCAAGACAACACATTGGTACCAATGCACAACAAGGATCAAGTGGCATGTTATCAAGCATCAAGAATGCATGCAAGCACACTAAGACATACATATGTACACAAGAATACAAAGAGGATGAAGTAGAGAGCTACCTTTTAATTTATGTAAACTTACTTTACCACTTCCTTGCCGTTATTGGTCTCATAAGATCACTTAGGTGGAGTAGGGATCTCTTGACCTAGACATCACAAACATCACACAATTACACACTTGAAGCAACCCAAGACACTAGGTTCACTCTTAAACATACAATTGGTTCCATAATGGGCATATTGGTTCCATAAATGGTCCATTGAAGCAACTCATATCATCCAAGTTCTATGCTCCATTCTCTTGTTATTTCTCGACTTCTTGGACTCATTTAAGGTCCTTGGAGCCATCAAATATTCAATTTCACCATTGGAATACCAAGTTGCTTCATAAAGCATCATTATGGATACCATTGTCCCATCTACCAACCTATGGCTCCTAAATTTTTCCAAATGGTTTTTCCCATCTTCTAACATTAGATAAAGTCCCAAACCAAGGCTAGAACAAATTAAAACATCCCCTAGCCTAATGAACCTAGCCTGGCCGAAAGATGCACCATAAGGAAGGTTCATAGACTTTGTGATTTTTCCTTGATGGTAGAGCCACTTGAGAGGATTTTTAGAGGTCTTAGGAGCTCAAGGGAACATTCAAATAGCCAAGAAAACATTCACACAAAATCAGATTTTGCAAAACCCTAGAAAACACTACACTTTTCTAACTTGTTTTCTATTAGTTTTTCTTGGAATTTCTTGCCATATTCCATCTCCCCATGGCTTAAAACCCTTGTTCCTTCCTTGTATTTGGGCATAACATCCTCCCCTCCTTTGGTTCTATTCTTGGTCGAAATACACACAAAGGGAGGGGGAAGAGAAGATACAACAAAAAGCAAAGATTACCTAGGATTCAAGTGAGCTTTCAAGTGTCTTTCTCCTTGATTCTCTTCTCCTTAGCAAATTTGAAATTCTCCCCTTGATTCTGGACCTAAAACAGAACCAAAAAGTTCAACTAAACCATAGAAAGAGAGGAGGAAAGGAGAGGAACAAGATTGGAGGAAGATGGAGCATGAAAATCTACAAGTTTCCTTACCTTTTCCTTAATTTTTCTCCTCCTTTTCTTCCCCTTTTGATGCACCTAAGGAGCTGCTATTTTTTTTGTGAATTGGGCAGAAGAAGTCGTTCTCAATAAAAAGGGTAAGATGGAAGAAAAGTGTGGAAGTGTTTAGAATATTCTAGAAGCTCTTATTTCTAATTTTGCCCTTCTGAAATGGAAATTTCGTTTCGACTTCATTTTAGCTCCTTTTTTAGAATTGTCTTTTCTATCATAAAATTTAGGTTCCCATTTTAATAAAATGCCTTTGGAATCACTCAATTTGAAGCTAAAACCTTACCAAACGAATCGGTTAAAGTTTGGGTCAACTAATATTGAAAAATATACACCGAAGGGGTTTTACCACTCCCGGGGCTTCCCATAGTTTTTGGGGCCTCTGAGAACCTTGGGTGACTTAAAAATTTCATTTAAAAAGCCCTCCTATGTAGTTTTCCAAAAGTTACATTTATTTATGAAAATGCCATTATCTTTCATCAGTTTCCGTGCAAATTATTTCTCCATCCTAACTCCATTTTTCTTTCCGTGTGAGCCTAGAATTATCATTTTTAAGAGTCTAGTACTCAACTCAAATTTTTTTGGGACATTATCTAGGTCATTTCAGAGGACTTACTTTTACATGACTCATTTCGTCGTTTTACAAAATTTATGCTCATTACATGAATCATATCTTATTTGATGTGTCTAGGCCAAGAGAATCAATTGCCACCTAATTACATATGCTTGGTTGAAAAGAAAAAGAAGAATTAAAGGAAAAAGTGTGTGAATCTTGCTTCAAGGTAGCTTTCTAACCTTTCTCTCGTGTATTGGTTGGATGCTTGCTTGTCATTGTATGATTGTGTGTTTGTTTGAACTATGAGAAATGTTTCTAGCTGTTGTTTACATGTATAGTACCATTATATTTTTTGAAATAAGTTTATGTATGTAATATGGCTTGAATGGGTATAATTATGCCAAAAGTCCTTTAACATAGGTGAGGATGAGCTAAAAGTCCCTAGGAATGGGTGAGACAAAGCCAAAAGTCTGAAGAAGAGTGAGGCTAAGTCAAAAATCCTTTGAAAATAGGTGAAGCAAATCCAAAATTCCCAAAGAAAATGGATGAGGCTAGATCAATGCCCTTAAAAGCCTATGCATGACATGTATGAGTTCCTATGACAAGAAAAATGCTTTTTGCATGTTCACTACTAGAGTAATTGCCATGCATGCATTCATTGACATGTATATGCATCCATTATGTATGTTTAAAAGGGTAAAGAGTTATTGAGATTCTTTGAATCTCACTCTTCCCCATTTTTTATCTAACCATGTCTAGGTGAAGCTCAAGGAAGCAAAAATGGGAGCCAAGGAGTATGATTAGCTATACTTTGATAATAGCATAGCTTTGAATGTAATTTGATGTCAAAGTTTGTAAAAACATGATGTATATGAGATATCATTGGGATTTATGTAATACCATAATTTCTTAGCTCATTCCATACTATTTTTATACCTCATATCAATCAATTCATGTGAGAGGCAAGAAAATGGCATTAAAGTATTGATTATTTTTGCATTACGTCGTATATAAAAGTTTCATTCAGTGTGACGTGGACCTTGTGAACTCATACTATACTTTTCATATTTAATTACATGTATACAACTCATTTGAATCACAAAATCATGCCCACAACTCATGAAAACCGAAATGGAACATAGAATATGGAGGTTTATTTTCGGCCAGATTTGGCTCCTTTTCTAGCCAAATTTTGAAAAATCATCACTAATTCTATAAAAATATAAATCACACATTCTTAGCCATTCTGGAAAGCTACGGATGTCTACTTCACACTACAAATATGCCCAGGCCATAACATCCATCACAGAGGACGTTTGACATTCAACAAGGTCTAGAGGTCAGACTGCATTCTAGAACTGTCATAGAATTCTGCAGCAAATTTTGAAAATGTCTAATTAATTCCAAAATCCTTATACTGGATAGAATGTTCAAAAATTTATATATCGCTATCTAGACATCCAATTGAGGTGCTTCTAGTTGGCACAAGTCATTGGAAATATCTAGTTTCTCTATATAAAAATGTTTGGAAGTTGGACATCATTTGCCCCATGAGTGATAGAATTTAATTTCGGACCAGTGCTATAGTACCAAGGACCAAAAATAGAAAAATCTTTTAATTTCAACAATTTGCCAAATATTCCATAGACCTCCAAAATATACAAACTTTAGCTTCCCAAAATGCTCTCAATAAGCTCTAGATTCATGCCAAAGTTCAGACCAAGAAGAGCTCATTTGGATAAAAAGTGACATAGCCTCATGAAATGGTAAATTTTTGCTTCATATGGTTACCAATTTGCCCAAATGGCTTTCTTAGTTGTTCGGTACCTCTTGGGCAAGTTTCAAAGCACAAACATGACTTGTAAAGATAGCCCAAGTGGTTTTAAACCCCATGCATCTTATTTTGGTCTCTCAATATCCATTTATGCACTAAACACACATGCCATTCAAGGGTCCAATAACATAATCTCATTGATTTAATGCTACATACATTATACATATACTCTATACACCGTATTACATATACTCTAGGTTTTACACAACCAAAAATAATATTTACAATACTTCTTGACACTCCATTACAATTTAAACTACAACTTAAACAAAGTGTAGCCATTTAGTGTTCTTGGCTTGCATTTCCTTGGCCTTGGGCACCACCTAAACATTTTAAGCATGAGAGGGAAAGGGGAGTGAGATTCCAAGAATCTAAATAGCTCACACACCCATTTACACCATATTCAAGGCATACATACATCAAATATAGGAATATGCAAGCATAAAGTGTGCACTAAATCTCATTTCATGCCGCATCAACATGTCAAGTCCACTTTCATGCTCTAGGGACTTTTGGTTTAGCCTCACCTCATTTTTAGGACTTTTAGATTTGCCTCACTCTTGGTCTAGGAACTTTTGACTTAGCCTCACCCATTCAATGGACTTTTAGCCTTGTCTTACCCATGCCATGAGACTTTTACCATCTCCTTACCTTCATCAAGGGACTTTTGGCATCACTTCACCCTTATGAGCTCTTTCCACAACCATAGTCATTCAAGAAGACACATTGGTACCAATGCAATTTGAAGACATCAAGTGGTATGTTCTCAAATCACAAGAGCATATACAAGCAAACAACATATACATATGCACACAAAAATGCAAGAGAATGAGGTGGAGAGCTATCTTTTAATTTATGCGAGCTTACTTTGCGAATTCCTTTCCCTCCTTGGTCTCATAAGAGCACTTAAGTGGAGTAGGGTTCTCTTAACCTAGACATCACAAACATCATACAATTACACACTTGAAGCAAGCCAAGACACTAGGTTCACTCTTAAACACACACTTGGTTCCATAATGGACATATTGGTTCTATAAATGGTCCATTGAAGCAACTCATATCATCCAAGTTCTAGGCTCCATTCTCTTGCTATTTCTAGACTTCTTAGACTCATTTAAGGTCCTTGAAGCCATGACATATTTGATTGCACCATTGGAAGACAAAGTTGCTTCATAAGATACCATTATGGACACCATTGCCTCATCTCCCAACCTATGGCTCTTAAATTTTTCCCAATGGTTCCTCCCATCTTCAAACATCATATGAAGTCTCAAACTAAGGCTAGAACAAATTAAAACACTCCCTAGCCCTATGAATCCTCCTTGGCCGAGACAAGCACATAATGGGGTTTCTTGGAGTTTCAAAATTTTCCTTGATGGGAGAGCCATTTGGGAAGGTTTCTAGGGGTCTTAGGAGCTTAAGGAAACATTCAAGTAGTTAAGGAATTACTCACAAAAAATCAGATTTTACAAAACCCTAAGAAAGCCTACACTTTTCTATCTTGATTTCCATTGGTTTTTACTTGAATTTCTTGCCATATTCTTAATCCTTGCACTCTTTTTCCTAGGTTTCTCCCTTGGTTCTGCCCAAAATTCATCTTCTTCTATCCCCCCTACTCTGGCCGAAACTACCACAAAGAGGAGCAACCAAGATGAAGCATCAAGAATAGAAAAATACCTTATTTCAGGCTTTTCTTTCTTGGTTCTCTTCTCCTTGGCAAATTTAAATTTTCCCCCTTAGGTCTAGACCAAAAATAAAACCAAATCATTCAAAAAATCCATGGAAAGAAAGGAGGAAGAGAGGAGAACAAGATTGGGGGAAGATGAAGTAAGAAAATCCATGAAATTACCTAATTTCTCCTTGGTTTTCTTCCTCTTTTATCCTCCTTCTTGTCCGCCTAAAAGAGCCGAATAACTTCTGTATTTTGGGCAGAAAATTTCGTTCTCAATAAAAGGGAGAAGATGGAAGAAAAGTGTGGAAGTGTTTAGGACATTCTAGAAGCTTTTATTTCCAATTTTTCCCTTCCGTAATGGCAATTTTGTTTCGGCTTCATTTTAGCTCCTTTTTTAGAACCGTCTATTCCATCATAAAATTTAGGTTCCTAATTTAATAAAATGCTTTTGCAATCACTCAATTTGGAGCTAAAACCTTACAGAACGAATCGATCAAAGTTCGGGTTAATTGACATAGAAAAACATACACCAGAGGGGCATTTCCAGCCTAGGGCTTCCCATAGTTTTTAGGGCCTCTAAGAACCTTGGGCAACTCAAAAATTTCATTTAAAGAGCCTTACTATGTGGTTTTCCAGAAGTTGCATTTATTTATGAAAATGCCATTACGTTTGTCAATTTTTGTCTTAAATTGTTTCTCTATCCGAACTCCATTTTTCTTTCTGTTTGAGCCTAGAATTATCATTTTTAGGAGTCTAAGACTCAACCTAAATTTTTTGAGACATTATCTAGGTTATTTCAAAGGACTTACTTTTATATGGCTCATTTCGTCGTTTTATGAAAATTACGTTCGTTATATTTTCTACCTCCCTTAAAATAAATTTTGTCCTCGAAATTTAAATACATACTTTAGGGAAATAGTTCTAGATAATTCTATCTCATCTCATTCTCTAGCTCCCAAGTTGCCTCTTCAGACATGAGACCCTTCTAGATCACTTTCACCAGAGGGATGCTCTTATTTCTTAGCTATTTTAGCTTGGCATCCACAATCCTCTTTGGTTTCACTACATAGGAAAGATTTTCCTACATTTGAATATGCTCATATTTTATGACATGTAAAGGGTCTGGTAAGTACTTTTTTAATTGGGATACATGAAAAACATTATGGATTTGGGCTAAGTTAGGAGGTAGGGCTATGCAGTAGGCCACAGGTCTAATTTTCTCAAAGATTTCAAATGGACCAATATACCTAGGACTAAGCTTTCTTACCCTCATAAACCAACCTACCCCAGTCACTGGAGACACCTGGATGAATGCATCGTCTCCAACCTCAAACTCTAATGGCCTTCTTCTCCTATTGGCATAACTCTTCTGTCTACTCTGGGCTGTAAGGAGTTTCCTTTTAAGCATCTCTATTTGCTTGGTGGTCTGGTCAACTAATTCAAGTCCTAGTAAACTCCTCTCACCTAGCTCAACCCAACATAATGGAGATTTACACTTTCTCCCATATAGAGCCTCATAAGGGCCATCTAGATACTGAAATGGTAGCTGTTATTATAAGCAAATTCTGCTAGCGGCATATATGTATCCTAGTTACCCCTCATCTCTAATATACATGCCCTCAACATGTCCTCTAGGGTTTAGATTGTCCTCTCAGTCTGACCATCTATTTGGGGGTGATAAGTGTGCTAAATCGTAACTTGGTCCCTAAGGTATACTATAATGACCTCCAGAAGTTCGATGTGAATCTGGGGTGTCTATCAAATACTATACTATTGGGAATTTCGTGAAGTCGCATTATCTTGTGTATATACAGCTGGGCTAATCTATCTAATAAACAAGTAGCCTTAATCGTTAAAAAGTGTGCAGACTTCGTCAATCTATCTACAACTACCCAGATAGCATCGTGTCTAGAGGATGTCCTGGGTAACCCCATCACAAAATCCATAGCTATAGTATCCCATTTCCACTCAGGGATATCTAGGGGTTGCAATAACCCAGCAAGTCTCTGATGTTCTATCTTAACCCTCTGGCACACTAAACATCTTGCCATGTAATCTGTGACGTAATTCTTCATTCCTGGCCACCAGAAATTTCTTTTTAAATCTTGGTACATCTTGGTGGCACTTGGGTGGATAGTATATTTACTCTTATGTGCCTTCTCTAAAATTCTCTCTTTCAAATCATTATTACTGGGTACATAGATCTTGTCTTGATATACTATCACACCATCTTTAGATATTCTATAATCTGAGGTCTTACCCTGGGAAATTTCACTCCTAATTTGTTTCAAGAATTCATCTTCTCTCTAGGCATCTAAGATCTAGGTTCTCAACTCATTCTCAATCTGGAACTTATTCAAATATAATCTACCCGGTACCAGCTGGCAAGAGAGGTTCAAATTTCTAAATTTTTCTAAGAGCTCCTATTCCCTAATCATCATATGGGTAATATGGATGGATTTCCTACTCAAGGCATCGACCACCACGTTAGCTTTACCTAGATGATATTTCAATACATAGTCATAATCCTTCAGGAATTCCATCTATCTCCTCTGTCTCATATTGAGTTCCTTCAGATTGAATAAGTATTTCAGACTCTTATGGTCACTATAGATTTCTATACTCATACCGTATAGATAGTGCTTCCAAATCTTAAGAGCAAATACTACTACAGCTAACTCTAGGCCATATGTGGGATAATTCTCTTCATAAGGCCTCAACTGTTTAGAGGCATATGCCATTACTTTATCCTGCTGCATCAACACACATCATAACCCTCTCCTCGAGGCATTACTATACGCCACAAATGGTAAACTAGGGTTAGGAATAACTAGCACAGGAGCAACAGTCAATCGGAGTTTCAACTCTTGGAAACTCCTCTCGCATCTATCATCCTACACAAAAGGTGTATCCTTCCGAGTCAGCCTCGTGAGTGGTAAGACCATATAAGAAAAGCCTTGAATAAATCATCTGTAATATCCTGCCAAACCAAGAAAACTCTTAACCTCAATGATAGTCCTAGGTCTATCCCACTGTAACACAGCCTCAACTTTATGGGGATCTAACATGACCCTGTCTCATGAGATTACATGACCTAAGAATTTCACCTTAGTTAGCCAAAACTCATATTTACTCAGTTTAGCATATAATCTCTTATCTCTCAAAGCCTCTAGGACTAATCTCATATGCCTCTCATGCTCCTCAAAAATCTGGAGTAGACTAAAATATCATCAATAAAGAACACAACAAATTTATCTAGATACAGTCTGAATACTCCATTCATATAATCCATAAACACAACGGGCGCATTCGTTAGCCTGAATGGCATCACAAGGTACTCATAATGCCCATATCTAGTTCTGAAGGTCGTCTTTGGGACGTCTTTAGCTCTCACTATTGATTACCCTACTAATATTCACAATAGCATTAAAGTTTCAAATTCTATGTGGAGTTACTCTATCTCTGACTTGGGGTTTCAACCTAAGCTCAAACTATTTGCACCTCCAGGGCTCATCATCTATCTCTAAAGGTAAGAAGAATACTGAGACAATTCTATAAATCTTGCCACATATTGGTCTACAGTCAAGTTATCAGTTTGTTTTAATCCCATAAATTGCACCTCTTTTTGTTTCCTCACAAAACTTGGGAAATACTTCTCATAAAATTGTACTAAGAAGTTTTCGCAAGTAATCCATAAATTTCTAGTCTCCATTAAGGACTTTGCACTGAGCCACCAATTATCAGCTTCTTTTTGTAACATAAAGGTAGCTAGTTGAACCTTTTGTTCTGAGGTGCAATCCATCACTGTGAAGATTTTCTTTATCTCCCTCACCTAAGCCTCTACCTTGTCGGCATCTAACTCCCTATCAAACATAGAGAGCTTGTTCTTTTTGAACTGATTTAGCTGTTTCTGAATGGATGGTGGAGTCTGAGTTGACTCTTGGGGAGGTGGGGGTGGAACACCCGAGGTGGAAGGCTGTGGGGTGGCAGAAATAGAAGGCTAAGGCTGAGGCTGAGGGACCTCTCTCATAGCTTCCTTGTATTTAGCCAGGGACTCCTGCAGCTGCATGATCATCTTATACTATTGTTGGATGAGGTAATGTTGTTGAGCCATCATATTCTCAAATATATCAATCCGATCTGTGATAACCTATAAGGGGTTCGCAAACTCAACTTCTAGTTCTCTAGGTGGTCTGCCCCCACCTCTGCCTCTTCTTGTCTCAACCATTTTTACTAAAAAATAATCACAATCTTAGCCCTACAACACAATTTAAACACATATACATAAATATTCCACCCGAAAGCAAACCAATTATATCACTCAAGAGCCAAATACCAAGCAAAAGTGCCTGAACCTTTGCTCTATTACCAATAAATGTAATACCATAATTTCTTAGTTCATTCCATGCTATTTTTATACCTCATATCAATCAATTCAGTGAGAGGCAAGAAAATAGCATTAAAGTATTGATTATTTTTCTGTGGTGTCACATATAAAAATTTCATTCGGTGTCACGTGGACCGTGTGAACTCATACTATACTTTCCCATATTTAATTACATGTATACAGCTCATTTGAATCATAAAATCATGCCCACAACTCATGAAAACGGAAATGGAACAAAGAATATGGAGGTTTATTTTCGACCAGATTTGGCCCCTTTTCTAGCTAAATTTTGAAAAATCATCACTAATTTTATAAAAATAGAAATCACACATTCTTGTCCATTCTTGAAAGCTACAGATGTTTAATTTACACTAAAAATATGCCCAAGCCATAACATCCATCACAAAGGATCTTTGACATCCAATAAGATCCAGAGGTCAGACTGCATTCTGGAACTGTCATAGAATTATGCAGCAAATTTTGAAAATGTCCAATTAATTTCACAAAAATCCAATCTATGGAAATGATACCAATAAGGAAATCTATGGATGTTAGCTAGAGGGGAAAAATATTTCCAGACCAGCTCAGGTAGCCCAAACCTCAAAATTTGATAGATTAGAAACTCAAGTCGGGCAAAACTCCTTATACTGGACATAATGTTCAAAAATTTATATCTCCCTCTCTAGACATCCAATTGAGGTGATTCTAGTTGGCACAAGTCACTAGAAATATCTAGTTTCTCTATATAAAATTTTTTGGAAGTTGGACATCATTTGCCCTAAAAGTGATAGAATTTAATTTCAGACCAGTGCTACAGTACCAAGGATCAAAACCAAAAAAATCTTCCAACTTCAACAATTTACCAAATATTACATAGACCTCAAAAAATTACCAACTTTAGCATCTCAAAAAGATCTCAATAATCTCTAGATTGATGCTACATTTTAGGCTAAGAAGAGCTCATTTGGATAAAAAGTGATGTAGCCTCATGACACAGTAAATTTTTGCTTCATATAGGTTACCAATTTGCCCAAATGGCTTTCTTAATTGTTTGGCACTTCTCAGGCAAGTTTCAAAGCACAAACATGAGTTGTAGAGACTGCCCAAGTGGTCCCAAATCTCATGCATCTTATTTTGGTCTCTCAACATCCATTTATGCACTAAATACACATGCCATTTAAGGGTCCAATAACATAATCTCATTGATTTAATACTATATACATTATACATATAGTCTATACACCATGTTACATATACTCAAGGTTTTACACAACCAAAAATAATATGTACAATGCTCCTTGACACTCCATTACAATTGAAACAACAAATTAAGCAAAGTGTAGCCATTTAGTGTTCTTGGCTTGCATTTCCTTAGCCTTGGACACCATCTAGACATTTTAAACATGAGAGGGAAAGGGGAGTGAGATCCCAAGAATCTCAATAGTTCACACACCCATTCACACCATATTCAAGGCATACATACATCAAATATACGAATATGCAAGCACAAAGTGTGCACTAAATCCCATTTCATGCCACATCAAAATGTCAAGACCCCTTTCATGCTCTAGGGACGTTTGGTTTAGCCTTGCCCCATTTCTAGGACTTTTGACTTAGTGTCACCCATTCAAGGGACTTTTAGCCTTGTCTCACCCATGCCATGAGACTTTTGGCATCTTCTCACCTTCATCACGGGACTTTTGGAATCTCCTCACCCTTATGAGCTCTTTCCATAACCCTAGTCATTCAAGAAGACACATTAGTACTAATGCAATTTGAAAACATCAAGTGGCATGTTCTCGAATCACAGGAGAATATACAAGTAGACAACATATACATATGCACATAAAAATGCAAGAGAATGAGGTGGAGAGCTACCTTTTAATTTATATGAGCTTACTTTGCCAATTCCTTTCCCTCATTGGTCTCACAAGAGCACTTAGGTGGAGTAGGGTTCTCTTGACCTAGACATCACAAACATCACACAATTACATACTTGAAGCAAGCCAAGACGCTAGGTTCACTCTTAAACACACACTTGGTTCCACAATGGGCATATTGGTTCTATAAATGGTCCATTGAAGCAACTCATATCATTCAAGTTCTAAGCTCCATTCTCTTGCTATTTCTAGACTTCTTGGACTCATTTAAAGTCCTTGGAGCCATCACATATTTGATTGCACCATTGGAAGACAAAGTTACTTCATAAGACACCATTGTGGACACCATTGTCCCATCTCCCAACCTATGGCTCCTAAATTTTTCCCAATGGTTCCTCCCACCTTTTAACATCATATGGAGTCTCAAACCAAGGTTAGAACAAATTAAAAAACTCCCTAGCCCTATGAATCCTCTTTGGCGTTTCTTGGAGTTTCAAAATTTTCCTTGATGGTAGAGCCATTTGGGAAGGTTTCTAGGGGTCTTAGGAGCTCAAGGAAACATTCAAGTAGTCAAGGAATTACTCACACAAAATTAGATTTTACAAAATCCTAAGAAAGCCTACACTTTTCTATCTTGATTTCCTTTGGTTTTTACTTGAATTTCTTGCCATATTCTTAATCCTTGCACTCTTTTTCCTAGGTTTCTCCCTTGGTTCTGCCCAAAATTCATCTTCTTCTATCCCCCCTACTCTGGTTGAAACTACCACAAAGAGGAGCTGTAACACCCCAAAATTAATTAAGGTGTTAATTATGGATTTAGAGTAATTAAGAATAATTAATAGAGGATAATTGGGCAAGTTAGTGAATAGAAGTTTTGGAGGGATAAATTATTAATATGAGTTTGAGAATTTACTTAGGATAGAAATTGCATCTAGGCCTAAATTAATGAAACATGATGAGAGGCTAATGGAGGCCCGATGAGCTAGGTGCAGACCCAACCCAATTTAATGTGATGGAGGCCCAAGATCCACCTTGTATAAACCCTTATAAGTGGCCCAATCACCCTGGTGCAGACCCAAACCTTTGAGCCCTTCAAATTAGGCCCAAAACCCATTAAACTTCAGCAACCCAATGTATAAAACTGGCCCAATGAAATTCTGCAGCCCAACAATTGAAAACTGGCCCAATAAGCAAAATCTGAAAACCCAATTAGGTTTGGACTTGGAGCAACCCATGACCCAGCCCCTTGACCCAACTTAAACCCACCTAAAACCCTAATGCTTCAGCCACTTTCCCACCATTTGCTGAAACACAAATAAAATTCGGAGGTTGAGAAGGAGGCTAGGGTTGGGGGCAAGAATTCTGCATTTTCACACACTTAGAGCAAGATTTAGCCAAGGTAATAGTTATACAACTTAACCCCCTCATCTTTCTCTTTAATTTGGTTTAATTAGTTTTTCATTTGAAGGATTTTCACCCTACCCAAAATCTGAAATGTGGTTATTTGGGGTTTTCTTGATGAAATTCGTAGGTTGAGGCTAGGGCTGACATTAGGTGAGTTTAAACCCCTCATTTTGATGCTTTCTTTGATGGTTTGAGACCCTCATAGCTTATTTATATTATGGGTATTAATTTGGTACGAATTTGCTTAGGATTTTGGGTGAAACATTGAGAATTCTGGTGGGAGATACTTGAATCCGAATTTGGGGATTTGTGGTGGCTGTTGTGAATTTGTCTACAAGTGAGGTAACCGGGGTTTGCATTAATTCCATTCATGTATCTATTTTAATTTCATATTTGCATATATGAATGATTTGAAATGTTGAATGAATTGGTTGGCTATCTGTTGTATGATGATTGGACCTTGTGAGTCCATGGTGGAGCTGTGGTGCGGCTGCCACCCGTGCATGTGCCACGATCGAGCACCAGGTTATGATCAAACCCCAGATGCACTGAGCCCTGGTTGTGCTCAATGGGGAGTAGGTGCCGTGGACCGGCCTCTCCTAGTGTTAATGGCCTCTAACATGTGATAATATGATTGCTAGTATGGGATAGTAATCATGATAGCCTAATTGTTTCATTTGCTGAAATGACTGATATGATTCTGATATGGATTTTGATTCATGCATATATATTGATTAAACTGGATTATGTGATGCAATTGCCTTGGTTACTGAGATGTGTATCTCACCCCGTTTTATGGGATTACAATTTCAGGTGAAGATTCCTCGAGTAAGGATAAGGGCAAGCAAGTGGATGAACATCCATGAGTTGAGGCCTAGTGTGGGGAGGCTACACTTGGTATGAGTGTAATAGGGTAGATGCTAAATTTTGTTTAGTCTTGTATAGCATCATCATGTATCTATATTGCCAAGTGTAGGCTTGCACATTTGATTCATTGAGGATGTATGTATTGAGGGGTTAGACCTCATCTTAATTTGGTAATTGCTGTATGGATTCATGATATCTGCTGTGAATTATATGGACCTATAATATGGCTATTAATGGAAATGTAACTATTGAGATATTGATATGAACCCCTATTGTATGGAACCCCCATTGATTGAGTATTTAAGGATGGCTGTTGGTAGTTCATGTATAATCTGTTGTTGTTACATTATAAACTTGCTGATAGAAGGTAATTAGAGGAAAGAAATAGGCATATAAGTTTTGAGTTGGTAATGGAAGCATAGCTAAGTAAATAAGGTAGATAAATGCCATTAGAGCCATATAAAATGAGAGGAAGTGACCTTAGAGTGTCCCTAAGAAGAGAAATGGAGTGTAGGGGGCGGAATATAGGAAAAACAGCTACAGAAAGGAGTCACGCTGCGGCCTAAGGAGTGACAGTGGCGAGGGACGCCGCGGCGCAGAGTGAAAATAATCGCCCAGGGGGTGACAGAACGTAACCTCGCCGCGGCGCAAGAAATCTCACCGCGGCGCGAGTCGAGGAAATTAATTAGGGAGGTTACAGTAGTAAAACTCGCCGCGATGCCACATAGGTTGGCTGCGGCGTAGATCCAACTCGCTGCGGCGAGTCAGGAAATTTCCCGATAACAACTTGGCCGTGGCGCAAGTTTAAAAACTTAGTTTTTGAGCTCCAGAACCTAACTTAGCCACAGTAAAGAAGGTTCCAGGTCGCGGCGCAGGTCCCCCAAACTCCTATATTTGACCTAGAAACCTTAATTTCAGTAAGGCTAATGTTAGGGAATAGTATGAGTACATTGGTGGGATGTTTTTATGGGTTGAAATTTATTAATGGATGAATCCTAAACCTTTAACGATGGTACAAACCCTTTTATGCATGTTCCCGTTATGGTTGTTAGTTGATGATCTTAGTAGTATCAAGGTTTAAATTTCCCCTATATTTTCTTAATGTAATTAATTGCAATGACTCCAAACCTTGATCATTATTTATTAATTGTGTATTTAGCTATAATCACCAATATTAGAATTTAGGGTCGTCACAGGAGCAACCAAGATGAAGCATCAAGAATAGAAAAATACCTTATTTCAAGCTTTTATTTCTTGGTTCTCTTCTCGTTGGCAAATTTGAATTTTCCCCCTTCGGTCTGGACCAAAAATAGAACCAAATCATTCAAAAAATCCATGGAAAGAAAGGAGGAAGAGAGGAGAACAAGATTGGAGGAAGATGAAGCAAGAAAATCCATGAAATTACCTAATTTCTCCTTGGTTTTCTTCCTCTTTTTCTCCTCCTTCTTATGCCCCTAAGAGAGCAGAATAACTTCTGTATTTTGGGCCGAAAATTTTGTGCTCAATAAAAGGGAGAAGATGGAAGAAAAGTGTGGAAGTGTTTAGGACATTCTAGAAGCTTTTATTTCCAATTTTGCCCTTTCGTAATGGCAATTTTGTTTCAGCTTCGTTTTAGCTCCTTTTTTAGAATCGTATTTTTCATCATAAAATTTATGTTCCCAATTTAATAAAATACCTTTGGAATCACTCAATTTGGAGCTAAAACCTTACCGAATGAACTGGTCAAAATTCGAGTCAGCTAACATTGAAAAACATAAACTGACTTTACCAGTCCCGGGGCTTCTCATAGTTTTTAGGGCCTCTAAGAACCTTGGGCAACTAAAAAATTTTATTTAAAAAGCCCTCCTATGTGGTTTTCCAAAATTTGCATTTATTTACAAAAATACAATTACGTTTCGTCAATTTCTGTCGCAAATTGTTTCTCAATCCTAACTCCATTTTTCTTTCTGTCTGAACCTAGAATTATTATTTTTAGGAGTCTAGGACTCAACCCAAATTTTTTGGGACATTATCTAGGTCATTTCAGAGGACTTAACTTTATATGGTCATTTTGTTATTTTACAAAAATTACGTTCGTTACAATTTGTAGACACACGTAGCGAAAAATACAAAAACAAAGCATGCAAAAATCCTTCCCATGGATCCATCATGTTTGCTTAAACCCGAAGTAAGGTAGAAAAATTATACCTCTTGTGCAAAAAGAAACTTTGCCTTTCCTTTGGATTAATCAAGTTTGGATCTCTAGATGTTGCTCTTCATGAACCAATGCCCTCTACCGGTATCCACATGAATGGGATCTCCCATATGAATGGTGTGCTAGCACCACATTACATGAACGTCCTTCTCTAAGCTGATCCATAAAACCACATGACTTCTTAAGTGTATGACAAAAGTCATCTCTCTCTCTCTCTTAGGTGGTGTATTGTTGAGACTTAAAAATTATGTCTCTTAGGAAACCCCAGTGCAACACCATAATTCCATAGCTTATCTCATGCTATTCTTATGCTTCACATTATGCATTTCATGAAGAAGCAAGAAAAATCAATTAAAATAATGAGTATTTTAGCGTTATGCTATGTATACATTTTTCATTCGGTGTCCCATGGACCATATGAGCTCATGTATCACATTTTCATATTCAATTACATATATACAACTCATTTCCATCACCAAAATTGGCTTAGAATTCATGCAAGGCAAGGGAATGCATAAAATTCAT
Source organism: Erythrophleum fordii (assembly GCA_032878935.1). Lineage (NCBI taxonomy): Eukaryota > Viridiplantae > Streptophyta > Magnoliopsida > Fabales > Fabaceae > Erythrophleum > Erythrophleum fordii. The sequence continues at coordinate 29,322,346 of JAVQMF010000047.1, read as the reverse complement.
AGTTTCCATTTCAGCTAGAATTTTCCCTTTTTTGTCACAAACTTTGAAAAATCATAACTAATTTTAAAAAATCAAAATCATGCATTCTTTACCATTTTAAAAATACACACATGTATAATTTATGCTAAAAATATGACTAGGCCATGAAACATCACACAGAAGACGTTTGACATGCAAAAATATGCGAAGGTTTGACTGGCTATTGGTACTGATATAAGTTTCTGCTACAAAATTAAAAAATGTCCAATTAATTCTAAAACAATCCAATCCATGCAAATGATATTAATATAAAAAGATACAGATGTTATCTAGGGGGAAAAAATAACTCCATACCAGTTCAGGCATGTCTTAGCATAGAAAACTAATCAAACAGTAACCTAGGTTAGTCTGGACGCCTAATACTGGACAAAAATTTCAAAAATTTATATCTCCCTCTCTAGACATCCCAATGGGGTGCTTCTAGTTGGCACAATTCATTGGGAGTGTCTAGTTTCTTTTTATAAAATTTCATAGCAACTAAATATCATTTACCCCTTTAAGTAATAGAATTCCTTTTTGGACCCGAGTGAACACTACCATGAACTAAAATCAAAATTTTTCCCAAAATTGAAAATTCATCAAATATTTCATTAGACCTTCAAAAATTCTGTACTTTAGCTTCCCAAAAAGCTCTCAACAAGTTCTAAATGCGTGCCAAATCTCAGGCCAAGAAGAGCTCATTTGGACAAAAAGTGGTATAGGTTTCCAATATGGTAAATTTTGGTCCATATTAAATACCAAATGTGTCCAAATGGCTTCCTTTGATGTTGGACACCCCTTGGGTAAGTTTAAAAGCATGAACATGACTTGTATGAACTACTCAAGTGGTCCCAAATCTCATGCATCTCAATTTAGCCATTCCACTTCCATGTATGCATGCATTTCCATAATGCAACTTTGCCATTACATGTCCAAAATGCATATTTCCATACATATAACCTTATCTCTCATTTGTACATGATACATTAGCAAAATTATAAATGTTCATAATATCATAAGACATATACAACCATGGATTACAACATTTGCCACACATATAGCTTTAAAGAAACAAAATCTATACACTTTGATGTCATGCTATCATCTCTCAAGTGGTTGGCTCCTATTTCCTTATTTTCTTGGTCTACCTAGCATGTTAGAACATTGGAAAGGAGAGGATGAGATTCAAAGAATCCTAATAATTTATCTTCCTTTCAATCACACATAAAATATGCAATACAAGCCTTAAAAATGCATGCATGAGCATATTAACATATGTGAGCATTCATAAAATATTCTTGACATTTGAACGCATCATGTATAGCATATATAGGCTTGTCAAGTGAGTGGATTAGCCTCATCCATTCATTTGTGGATTTTGGACTTGCCACACCCACTTTCTTTAAGAGGTTTTTGACTCAACCTTACTCTTGGGAGTCAACCTCACTTTTAGGAAACTCTTTATTTTGTCTTAACTAATTCTAAGGGTTCTTGGCTTATCCTTACCATGGCTAAGAGTTCTTGGCTTTACCATACTCAAGAAAACCAAAGCAAGTATAACAAACATCATTTGAAAATATAATGCATCATCATGGTACCACAAAATAAAAGCTCATGCTAAAATACTTTTTATAACTTAAAACATACATACACACATTTAAAGACAAGCCAAGCATACATCCATGTATGAGAGAAGGAGGAGTGAGCTACCTTGGATGCAACCACACACTTTTCTCCTTGAATTAGCTCTCCCTTCCTTAGCCTCACACACCCAAAGGTGTGGGATTAATTTCTCTTGGCCTAAACATAATTTATAGAAGCCAATTAGGTTTATAAAATTAATTCTAAGGCCACACATCTTCTTTAAACACTAACTTGGCCTATAAACCCCTTTATGGTTCCAAAAATGCACCTAATGAAGCAATACCTATCAAAAGTTTCCAAGCTCCATTTTTTCCTTTCATATATGATTCTTGACTCTTTTTAATCTTCTTGGAGTTATCACACAATTAAAACAAAGAGCCTAACTATATGTTGCTTTTTTATGTCATATTATGGAACATATAAGGCTAATTCATTCTCTAGGCTTCCTAAATTTTTTCCAAGGATTCTCCTCATTTTCATTCATCATATATGACTCAAAAATGGTCTTGAAAGAATTCAAAACTCTCCCAAGATGTCTTAACCCCCTTTGCCCTAGACTATGCACCATTTAGCATCCATGGAAGTTTGCTTTGTTTTCTACATGGAAGATGCATATGGGGAGACTCCTAAGGATCATGGAAACTCATTTAAACATTTATTTAAGCCTAGGAATAATTACATCAAATCAGATTTTCAAGGGAATCCATGAAACCCTAGGCTTGCCACCATGAAAATCAATGGCCTTTTCTTGAATTTCTTTGTATATTCTTACTGTCCTCCCTTAAATTCATGGAATTCACTCTAGGTTCTCCTGAAAATTCCAGCCCTCTTGTAGCTACATATATGGGGAAAAATTTGGAGAAGAAGGGGGGAGGAGTAGCTACCATATGATGAAGATTTTATCTTGTTCTTATGGCTTTTCTTGCTTGTTTCTCACTTTCCTTGACTTCCTCTTTTCAAATCTGAATTTTCCTCTCTTGGTCTAACCTCAAAATAGCACTAAAAACTTTAAGAAAACCATAGGGAGAAAGGGCAAAAGGAGGAGAAGAAATTTCCTAATGAGAGGGCTAGGAAATTCCAACAAATTCTTACCTTTTTCTTGAGTTTTTCCCTTCTCCTTTGCCTTGTTCTTGTGCACCTTCCCCCTTGAGTCTTCTTCAGCTTTTAGGCAGAATTTGGTAGACCAAAATGAGGGGAGAAGAAGGGCACCTCATATATATAAGGGGTTTAAGAAGGACTTTTCCAAAAATTTCCATTTTGCCCTTTGTTATTGGCATTTTCGTTTCTAACTCATTTTAGTTCCTTTTTTAGAACTGTCTTTTCTATTATGAAATTTAGGTTCCCATTTTAGTAAAATGCCTTTGGCATCACTCAATTCAGAGCTAAAACCTTTCCGAACGAATCTATTAAAGTTCGGGTGCACCGACATTGAAAAACGTCCATCGGAGGGGCTTTAGCTGTCTTGGGGCATCTTATGGTTTTCAGTGCCCCTGAGAACCCTGGAGAACTCAAAAATTTCATTTAGAAAGTCCTTTTGTGTGAATTCCAAAATTTACTCAAAATTACAAAAATGTTATTATGTTTCATAAGTCTTTCGTCAAATGTTATTTCTTCATTCTAGCTCTATTTTTCTTTCCGTCTGAGCTTGGAATTCTCATTTTTAGGAGTCTAGAATGCTTTCCAAATTTTTTGAGACCTTAACTAACTTATTTTAGGGACTTCCTTTTGTATCCAGTGAATTTCATTCGTTTACGAAGAAATCGTACTTTATGTTTCTCACGTTTTTAGAGAACCAGATATTACACCCAGTACCCTTTTTTATAAGAGAACTTTGCTTGGTCTCGAAGCCAAAATTAATATTAACTTATAGTTTAAATCAAATTTAAACTTATCAAATTTTGAATTTCAAAATTAATATATATTAAATTTGTCCACCACCTTATCAAGAGAGAATATGTTATTCAAATAAAAAGTAAGATAATTTCCTAATCGAAATAGGAAATAATCTAAAAAGTAAATATATTGAATGTGAACACTACATTCATTGAGTCTAGACACCTTCTAAGTTCAATGAATCTGGACATTCTAACTCATGTTGACCTATTTTTGTATGCGATCCTATAGGCCCATATAATGTTAGAGTGGGCCTAAAATTCCTTTTAGCCCACAAATCATAAGTGGCCTCTAGTAAGACATTATAACTATTCAAATTATATAAGGATCAATGATCTGATGTAACCTATCTTATAGCCCGTGTCAGGTCTCTTTTGTCACACGATATCTAGGCTAAGCATAAGGAATAGAGATGTCATCCTTGTATTGCTTGACCACGCTTTCTCGATTTTTAAGTAGATAATTAAAACAAATGAAACTCTTTTCATTTGAGCACAGCCATGCATTTATCAGTCTTACTTATCAAGGGGCCTAAAGATATCTCTCTCTCTTAGTGAGAGGAAAAAATCTCATCTTGACCACCATCTTCCTTTACATGTGTCTCATTGTATTCGATCACAACTTTATGATCACTTGATTAAAGGTGACTTTTGATTATGTCAAAGTACAACCTTCCTTATGTAGGAATCTATGGCAGTCTTAAGTCTAAGGTGTAATGTTTGATTTTTGTTAAAAAGACATAAATGGATACATTTTCAAAGCGGGTCCTCTAAAATAAATTAGTTAAGGCCCATAAAAATTTAAATAATAATCTATACACTAAATAATGAATTTAGGAGCCCAAAGGTACCCTGAAATAAAAGCTAAAATGGCCAGACGAAATTTAACGAAATGGTTATAAAATGTAATGGCATTTTCATAATTTCAAACCACCTTTAGAATTCTCATAAGAGGGCTTTTTAAATGGCAAATTTGTGTTCTCTAGGGTTCTCAGAGGCTTTGAAAACCATGGGAAGCCCTAGGATAATTAAAACCCCTCAAATGTATGTTTTCTAATGTCTGTTAACCTGAACTTTAACCTTTTCATTCGAGAAGGTTTTAGCTCTAATTTGAGTGATTCCAAAGGTATTTTATAAGATTGGGAACCTAAATTTTATGATGGAAAAGACAGTTCTAAAAAAGGAGTTAAAACGAACTAGAAACAAAAATGCCAAGACAAAGGGACAAAATCACAATTTTTGAAAGCTACTTCTTAAACCTAGCTATATATAGCCTCACGCCCTACTTCCTCCTTCACTTAGCCCATTTTTTTTCTTCCCTAAACCAGAGAAAGGAGTAAGGGATAGAGGCACACAAGAAGGAGAAGAAAGGAAAGAGAAAAAGTTAAGGAAAGGTATGGTTTTTCATGGATTTTCATGCTTTCTCTTTAGCAAACTCTTTCTCCTCCATCTTCCCTTCTTTCTTATGATTTTGTTGAAGTTCTTGGATCTATTTTAAGGGTAGAATAGAGGGGAAATTTTGAATTCTAGGAGAAGAAGCCAAGCAAGGTGAGAAACAAGCAAAAGGGAACCAAGAAACTAAGATGTTTTGCCATCTTCATGCTTGATCTTCCTTCTTCCTCCTCTTGTGTGTGTTTTGCCCTAGGTAAGACCAGCCAAGAGGGGTTGAGTTTCTAGCTAAACCAAGGATGAATCTTAGGAAAATGAGGAAGGAGAATAAGAATATGCAAAGAAAATAATCAAATAGCCATTAGATTTTAAGATAGCAAAGTTAGGGTTTCAAGTGTTCCACCAAAAAATAAATTTGATACAATAATTCCTAGGCCTAAATGAATATTTGGATGAGCTCCTAAGATCCCTAGAAGTCTCCTCATATGCATCTTTCATCAAGAAAACAAAGCAAACTCACTTGGTGTTCATATAAAGCATAACCATGGCCTAGACTAGATGAATCACCAAGGGATAGTTTCAATTTGTTCCAAGCATATTTTTGAGTCATATATGATGGAAGAAGATGAGAGAAAGCCTTGGAAAAGATTTAGAAGCCATGGATAGTAAGATGGTATAATAGGTTCCATATTATGGCTTAAAGAAGCAACACCTAGCTAGGCTCTTTGATTTGATTGTATGATGATTCCAAGAGGCCTAAAAGAGTTAAGAATCATAAATGAATGAAGAGAATGGAGCAAAGATCATGTTTCCATAGGGTTGCTTCATTAAGTGCATTATGAAACCATAAAAGAGCCATATGAACTACCTAGTTTTTCTAATGAATGTATAGCTTTAGAATTTGGTTCAAAAGTATAATTGGCTTCCATATGATGTATCTAGGCAAAGAGAAACAAGTCCCACCCTATTGTGTGTGTGTGGACAAGGAAGAGCAACCAAATCCAAGAGGAAAAGTGTGCTTGTGTAACAAAGATAGCTCTCTCTTCTTTGTCTCATGCATGAATGGATGCTTGCCTTGTATTGGATGTGTGCATGTATGTTTTGAGGCATTAAAAATGTCTTACATGTATCTAGATGCCATGGTATTATGATGTTGCATTATGTTCTCAAATGATGTCTTGTGACTTTGTTTTAGTTTGCTTGAGTATGGTGAAGCCAAGAACCCACTAGCCATGGTGAGGATGAGCCAAGAACCCTCAAGAACGGTTGAGACAAAGTTTAGAGTCTCCCAAGAGTAAGGCTTTGTTTAAAGCCTTTAAGAAAAAGGGTGAGGCAAGTCCAAAATCCTTAAATGATAAAAATTCTTCTTGAATGATTACTTGGCAAGCCTATGTATGTTTTGTATGACTCATTGAATGCAAAAAGTGCTTCTTGAATGATTACATACTCCATGATGTTCATGCAGGCATTTTTAGACATGGATTTGCATTCTTTATATATGGTTGGAAGGGAAAAGAGCTATTGGGATTCCTAGAATCTCATTCCTTCCTCCCTACATGTCTAACATGTTTAGGTGGACTAAGTGAGCTAAGAAATGGGAGCCACCAAGCTTGAAGAGGAAAGTTTGACAACCAAGTGTGTAAAAATCCTAAATTGTAGCCATATGAGTGGCACATGATGTAATCCATTATTGTATATGTTGTATGACTTCATGAATACATGTAAATATGTAAATGTATCATGTATAAATGAGATTTAATGTCATATGTATGATATAGTGCATTTTGGGCATTGGATGGCAAAACTTGGCATGTGTGCTCTTGTGTATACCTTGGAGTGGATGAGTGAGTTTGTGAAATCTGGGTTTGTGCACCTTTGAGACATATTTGGTAGAACATTTTGGTTCTTTCCCACATGCTCGAGTGGCCATGGTTGCCTTAGAAACCAAAATGGACCATTTAGACCCTTATGAGACACAAAATGAGCCATTTTGCAACCCAATGTCAAGATTTGACCAAATGAATGCATTTGCCCATGAAATTTGGCATGCATATAGATTGCATTTAGAGATTTTGGAAAGCCAAAGACCAGATTATTTGGAGCTTTGTGAAATTAATTATAATTTTTCAAAATTGGCATTTTTTGTTGAACTGATGCAAATACTATTCATATGGTCAATTTTTTGTGCTATGTCATTCGAGGGGCAAATGGTGTCAAATGCTCATGAAATTTTACAAGCATAAACTAGATATGATAAGCTTTTGATGGCCACTAAGATCACCCCGATTAAACATTTGAGCAGGGAGATATAAATTTTTGTAGTTGGAGGATAGTATCAGTAATGACAAGCAACCTTTGTTACTGTTCCATCAATTTTCGATAGCTAAGCATCCCTGTTGTTATTAGCATAAAGTAGACATCTATAGCTTTCCATAATGATATAATGTACTTATTTCAATATTTCTAAAATTATTTATGATATTTCAAAGTTTATGACAGAAATATGGAAATTCAGTCCGAGGCTGCACACTTTATTTTCTTGTATATACTTCATTTGCTTGAGTTCTAGGCCACTTCTTGAGATGGTTATGAGTTGTATTTGTGTAATCAAATATGAAAATGAGATGGATGACTTCATATGGTCCATGGGACATGAAACGAAAATTTTTACACGACACAACGCAAATTAATTGATTATATTTAATGGCTTTTCCTTGAATTCGTTCATTTGTATAGAACAAAGCCTAGAAATGATATGAGATGAGCCTAGTAAATATGGTGTTACATAAAGACTCAGTTACATGGCTATAGATGAGATATGCTTATGACCTAGTCTATGTAGCTATCTCACAACAAGTCGTTCTAGCACCTTAGTCCTTAACAAGTGTAATATCTGATTATTTGAAAATGAAACAAAATGCAAGAAACATAATGTTGGCTTCTCTGTAAATGCACAAAATTCACCAGATACAAAGGGAAGTCCCCCAGATAGAGTGATTTGAGGTCCAATAAAATTAGAATAATATTCTAGACCTCAAATAATGATGAGTTAAAGCCAGAGGGGCCCTAAGATTGGAGCCAAAACTAGAGGGACAAATTTTAATGAAAATGCAACGAAACGTAATCGCATTTTTGTAATTTTGGGTAATTTTTTGAAAACATGTAAGAGGGCTTTTTAAATAAGAAATTTGAGCTTTTTGGGGTTCTCAAAGGCCTTAAAAACCATGGAAACCTCCAGAACAGTTTAAACCCCTCTAGTGACTGTGTGGAAAATTCAAATTTGAGGAGAGGATGCCAAGCAAAATGAGAAACAAGCAAGCCAAGAAAACCAAGGTATTTTGCCATTTTCCAACTTAATCTTCCTTGCTCTTTTTCTCTCCATTTTTCCTTTTATGAGACCAGCCAAGAGGGGTTAGATTTCTAGCTAAACCAAGGGTGAAACTTAGGAAAATGAGGGAGGAGAACAAGAATATGCAAAGGAAACAATCAAATAGCCATTAGATTTCAAGATAGCAAAGTTAGGGTTTTAAGTGTTCCACCAAAAATTTGATTTGATACAATAATTCCTAGGCTTAAATGAGTGTTTGGATGTGAGATTCCTAAAAGGCTCCTCATATGCATCTTCTATCAGAAAAACAAAGCAAATCCATTTGGTGCTTCCTTGAAGCCTAGCCTCAGCCTAAGCTAAATGGAGCACCTAGGGGTAGTTTTAATTTGTTCCAAGCTTATTTTTTAATCATATATGATGGAAGAGGATGAGAGGAAGCTTTGGAAAAGTTTTAGAAGCCATGGATAGTGAGATGATACCATAGGTTCCATATTATGGCTTAAAGACGCAACACCTAATTAGGCTCTTTGTTTTAATTAAGTGATGACTCAAAAGAGTCTAAATGGAGTCAAGAATCATAGATTGAAGGAGAGAAGGAAGCCAAGATCATGAATTCTTGTTGTTGCTTCATTAAGTGCCTTATGGAAGCATAATAGAGCCATAGACCAAAGTAGCATCATGTAAAGTGTGTATAATGCCAAGGCTTATTCCCATGAGTAATTTATGTTTCTTTTGGTATGTTTAGGCTAAGAGAGACAAGCCTCACATCATTGTGACTATGTGGCCAAGAGAGAGAGCATAATTCCAAGAGAAAAAGTGTGCTTATGTGGTAAAGGTAACTCTCTCCACTTTCTCTCATGCATAAATATGTGCTTTCCTTGTCTTTGAATGTGTGTATTGTATTTTAAGCCATGAAAAGTGTTCTAGCATATGCCTTATTCCATGGCACTATAATGTTGTATTATATTTTCAAATGATGCTTAGTATGTTTGCTTGGGTTTGCTTGAGTCAGGTGAAGCTAAGAACCCTTAGCCATGGTGAGGATAAGACAAGAACCCTTAAAAATGGTTGAGACAAAGTAAAAAGTCTTCTAAGAGTGAGGTTAACTCAAAACCTCTTAGAGAAAATGGGCAAGGCTAATCCAAAATCCATAAGAGAATAGGTGAGACTAATCCACTCACTTGGCAAGCCTATGTATGCTTTGTATAACTTGTTCAAATGCCAAAAATGCTTCTTGAATGATCATACTTTCTATTATGCCCATGCATGCATTTTTAAGACTTGAATTGCATTCTTTATGTGTGATTGAAAAGGAGACGAGCTATTGGGATTCTTTGAATCTCATTCCCTCCTCTTTAATGTCTTAACATGCTAGGTAGCCCAAATGAGTAAGGTAATGGAAGCCACTAAGTTGGAAGATGAAAGTATGACACCAAAGTGCTTAGATTTTGCTTTTATATAGCCATATGAGTGGCAAATGTTGTAATCCATTATTTTATATGTCCTATGACCTTATAAACATATGTAATTATGCAAATGTATCATGTACAAATGAGATTTAATGTTATATGTATGACATAGTGCATTTTGGACATTAAAGAGCAAGGCTAGACTTGTATATTCTTGTGTATGGCTTGGGGTGAGAGAGTAAGTTTTCAATTTCTAGGTTTATGCACCTTTGAAATAATTTTAGAATGTCATTTAGGTTCATTTCCACGTACTCAAGTGGTTATGGTTGCTTTAGAATTCAAATTGGACCATTTTGACCCCTTTGATGACACAAAATAGACCATTTCACAACCTAATGTCAAGATCTGACCAAATGAACGAATTTGCCCATAAAATTTGGCACACACATAGATCTTATCTAGAAATTTTTGAGAAGCTAAAGACTAGATTATTTAGAGCTTTGTGGAATTAATTATGAATTTCCAAAATTGGCATTTTTTTGCTGAACTGATGCAGGCATTATTTATATGATCAGTAACTTGGGCTGCGTCATTCGAGGGCCAAATGATGTCCAATACTCGTGAAATTTTGCAAGCATAAACTTGACATGATAAGCTTTCCATGGCAACCAAGATCACCTAATTGGACATTTGAACAGGGAGATATAAATTTTTGAAGTTGGAGGATAGTACCAGGAATGATAGTCAACCTTTAGTACTATTTCATCACTTTCTAGTGGCTAGCAGCCTCTGTCGTTGACTAAATTTATTTTTATTATAATTTAGACATCTGCATCTTTCCATAGTGGTAAAGTATGAATGTTTTTTATTTTTCTAGGATTAGTTATAATTTTTCAAAATTTATGACAGTAAGTTGGAAATTCTGGTCGAGGCTGCACCTAGTGTTTTTATATATTCCATCCACTTGCACAAGTTCTAGGCCATTTCTTGGGATAGTTATGAGTTGTATTTGTGTAATTAAATATGAGAATGAGATGGATGAGTCCATCTGGCCCATGAAACACTGAATGAAAACTTTATCTGTGACATAACACAATTAAATGCATTATTTTTAATGATTTTCCTTCTTCCTATTGTGTTGTTCATGGAAGGAAGCTTAGAATGTATATGAGATGAGTCTCATAAATATGGTGTTACAACAAGTGCCTATGACTTTGATTTGTATCTTCATACATGATCATCAATCAAAATCATACAAGTCTTAATTCATTATTGTTCCCACAATGATGATCGACTAGGGACATTTAGGATAACTATAATTTCTCAAGGATCTTATTATATGGCAAGGATGCAAATAATATAATAATGATAATAAAACTCTTTATTAAATCAAGAAAATATTCACAGTAAATTTATAGGCCTAGGGCATAATCACTAACTGATGTAACCACTTGAACAAGTTTAAATGCATGTAATTATGATGTGTATATCAATCTTGAAGCTAAATGAATGCTTATATTGGAGATTGACATCCTAGCACCCTTATGTTTATGTGTATAAATGCATGTGTATGATGAGATTAAGCTTTATGATGATTTGAACCATTTAGCATGTGTAATACCATACCTTTCTAGCCTTCCTCATGCGATTAACATGCTTCATAACATGCATTGCTTAAGAGTTGTAAGAAAATGATATATAAATAATGGATTAAATTCTCATTGCGTTATATCTAAAAATTCCATTCGGTGTCACGTGTACTGTGTGTGCTCATACTATACATTCTCATATTTAATTACATCATTACAACTCAATTGCATCACAAAATCATGCCCACAACTCATGGAAACCAAAATAGAGCATGGAAAATGGAAGTTCATTCTCGGCCAGAATCGGCCTCTTTTCTGGGCAAATTTTAGAAAATCATAACTAAATCTAGCAAAATTAAAATCATGAAATCTTGGTCATTCTGGAGCGCCTATGATGTCTACTTCACACTTAAGATATTCCCAAACCATAAAATCCATCATGAAGGACGTTTGACATTCAAAAGCTACTGAGGTCGCTGCTGCCTGGGCTGCTGTTTTAAATTACTGATACAAATTTCTAAACTTCATAACTAATTCTATAAAAATGCAAATCATACACATTTGGTCATTATGGAAAGCTAAAAATGTTAAATTGATGATAAAAATAATTATAGAATAAAACAGATATGTTTATCTATTGGAATCCTATGGAATAGTGACTGAACTCTTGCGGCGCCACTGCTACTAATAGCCAACTTAAAAAATGCATAACTCTTTGCTCAGAACTCCAAATGAGGTGATCTTGGTAGCCACAGAAATATTATGAGCTCTAGTTTATGAATATACAATTTCATAAGCATTGGACATCATTTGGCCATTGGGCGACACAAAACACAAATCTGACAGTGTGAACAGTGCCCATACCAGAATAAATAGAAAATCCCAACTTTGAAAATTCGTCAAATATTTTTTAGACCTTATAAAATTATGTTCTTTAGCTTCCCAAAAAGATTTCAATGAGATCTACTTGCATGCCAAATTTCAAATTAAGACTAACACATTTGGCAAAAAACTGATATAGGGTTCCATTATGGTCAAATTTGGCTCTATATAAGGTACCAAACTTGCCAAATGGCCTCCCCTTGGTGTTGGCACTTTTTAGGTAAGTCTAAAAGTATATTTAAGACTTGTGTAGGCTGCCTTAATGGTCTCAAACCTCATGCATCTCATTTTGGTCATTCAACCTACATTTGTGCATATTTGCATCATACTTCCACATTGCACATTTGGACATTATAAACTCAAATTGTATTCTAAAGCTCATACATCATATCCATAGTTAAAAACATCACATAATAGCATATTTATACATGTCTCAAGGTTCATAGACTATCTACATCATCATATACATCAAGGTACATAAGTATGATTCCAACATAGCTAAAACTAGACATATGCTTGTCAATCTCCCTTCTTCATGGTTGTTAGCTCTCATTGGCATATCCACTTGGCCCACCTAGCCTGTGAGATCATTGGAGAGGAGGAGATGAGATGCAAAGAATCCCAATAGCTCATCTCCCATTTAATCATACATAATATGTGCAAAGCAAGCTTTACAAAAAATGCATGGGGAAAATGGAAGACATGGATATTTTAAAAGCAAACTTGGCATGTGAATCAATCATACAAGACATTCAAGAGTTCACCAAGTGTTTGGATTGGCCTCACACTTCTCCTCATGGATTTTGGACTTGCCTCACCCATTCTTTAAGAGCTTTGCACTCAACCATATTCTTGAGAGCCCACTTTGCTTTTGGGAGACTCTTTGCTTTGTCTTAACCAAGCTCAAGGGTTTTTGGCTCATTTTCACTAAAAGGAAGAGTTATTGGCTGCTCCACACTCAAGCAAACTCATACAAACATCATGTAAACATTTGAAAATATAATATGGCATCAAGAAGCATAATATGTAAAATCATGCTAGTATACTTTTCATAGCTTGAAAATACACATACACACATTCTAAAACAAGTGAAACACACATCCATACATGAAAGAAGGTGGAGAGAGCTACCTTATGTATATTCACACACTTTTTCCTTAGTTTTCAAGCCTTCTCTTTCGGCCACACACCCACAAGTTGGTGGAGATAGTTTTTCTTGGCCTAGATACAATTTATGGGAGCCAATTAGGTTTATGGAACACATTCTAAGGTTACACAATTTGCTTAAACTCTAGGTTACTTTAAAACCCCCATTATGGTCCATATTTGCACCTAATGAAACAACACCCTTCAATTGATTTCTAGGCCTCATTCTTTCCTTTCAAATATGATTCTTGACTCTTTTTAAGCCTCTTAGAGTCATCACATCATGAAAACAAAAGGCCTAGCACCATGTTGCTTCTTTAGGTCATAATATGGAACCTAAGACACCAAATCACTTTCCATGAGTTCTAAATTTTTTCCAAGGCCTCCCTTCATTTTCATTCATCAAATATGACTCAAGAATAGCCTTAAAAAAAATTGAAACTCTCCCTAGCACCATGGAACATGCTTGGCCAAGACATGCCTAGGTTTTGAGCTCTATGGAGTATCCTTTGTTTTCTTGAAGGGGGAAGCTTGTGGGGAGAATCTTTGGTGTCTCAAGAACTCATTTATACTCTAACTTAGACCTAGGAAGTATCACATAAATTCAGAATTTGAAAGGTGCACTAGAAACCCTAAGTTTTGCATGTTGAATCCTAATGCCTATTTCATGGTTTCTTTTGCATATTCTTATTCCTCTCCATCAAATGCCAAAGAATCATGCTTGGTTGGGCTTGAAAATCAGATCTTCCCAGGGTTCTTAGGCTAGGTTGAAATGGAGAAGAAGGGCCATGGAAGATATCAACCATAAGATGCATTTTTACCTTGTTTCGTTGCTTAGTTTGGCTTGAATCTTGATTTCTCCAAGCTCCTCTCTTCAAATCCGAACTTTCCCTTGAATATCTCCCTTGAATCAGATTTATAAACCTCATTTTAATCCAAGGAAACAAAGGAGAAGGGAGGAGAGGAGATGTGGATGAAGAAAAGCAAGGAAAATCACCATGAAAACATACCTTACACTTGGCTTTCTTCCTCCTTCTTCTTCCTATCTTGGGCGCCTCTCCCTTAGGGTTTTGCTTCTGATTTGGGGCTGGAAAATCTGAAGTGAAATGATGGCAAGTGTGAGATGCTACCTATATATAGGTAGGGAAAAGTGACTTTTTCAAAAATTCTAATTTTGCCCTTCATATTATGTATTTTTGTTTCTCCTTCATTTTAGCTCCTTTTTTAGAAATTTCTTTTCCATTATAAAATTTAGGTTCCCAATTAAGAAAAATGCCTTTGGAATCACTCAAATCGGAGCTAAAACCTTCCCAAACGGATCCGTCAAAGTTCAGGCACACTGACATTGAAAAACGTCCACCGGAGGGGTTTTAGCTGTCCCGAGGCTTTTTATGATTTTTAGGGCCTCTGAGAACCCTGGGGAACTTAAAAATTTCATTTAAAAAGTCCTCTTGTGTGAATTCCAAAATTTGCTCAAAATTATGAAAATGCCATTATGTTTCGTAAGCTTTTCGTAAGAAAGTATTTCTTCATTCTAGCTCCATTTTTCTTTCTATCTAAGTCTAAGATTCTCATTTTTAGGAGTCTAGAATGCTTTCCAAATTTTTTGGGACCTTAACTATCTTATTTCGAGGGGCTTCCTTTTGTATCCGGTGAGTTTCGTTCGTTTAAAGAGAAACCATACGTTACGTTTCTCACATTTTCTCTGGTTTTTAGAGAACTGGATATTATAACATGCTTTCCTAGGCTATGTTTATGCTTGTGGACATGCTTAAGTAGTTGTGGAAAGATGAGAAGAGCATTTGGTACATATGGAACCCACTGTGAACTTCAAATTTGACCAAATTTTGAGCTGAAGTAAAGTCTAACTAAATGGATGATTTTTTGCATAATATTTGTCCAACAAGTAGGACACATCTAGAGCTTTACACAGAGCTAAAGAGCAATATAATTGGAGCTCTATAGAATCTATTATGATTTTTCAAAATTGGCCAAATTATGTAAAAGTGGTATGCATACTATTCATATGGTCAATTTGCTTCTCTGTGTCACACATTAGTCAAATGAAGTCAAATGCTCATGAAATGTTACAAGAATAAACTAGACATCATAATTTTTCCATTGCCACTAAGAGCACCTCATTTGGAACTCTGTAAAGGGAGAACCAAAATTTTAAAGTTTTAGGTCCTAGAGCTATTTGAGAACTAACTAGAAGTATTGTTCTATTATTTTTTATGGGCTAGATGCTTCTATCTTAGTCTGAAACTATTTTTATTCATTAGTAACATATAGAGCTTTCAAAAAAGCTATCATATGTATGATTTCAATGTTTCTAGAATTAGTTATGAATTTTCAAAATTCATATCAGAAATTTGTGACAGTAAACCTGAGAGCAAACTCTTGTTTTTTTTATATATGGTTCCAAACTCGAGATGTATGAGATGAAATGTGATGTTTTTGACTTGTATAGATATGATATGGATGGAAATTGATATTGATGAACTCACATGATTCATAAAAGTATAAAATGAATTAATTGAGCTTTCCCAAAAATGTGTAACAATGAGCCTTGTAATATGGTTTTAAGGCTAGTAAGCTAAAGTATTACACTTTAGGTTAGGGATTTCACTAAGCTTAACTCCTAAGCTAATTTATGGTTCTAGAATTCATATTTAAGGCCACAAATTCCATAGTTACTATTCATTTGGTCATGGCATTATTCATTTGGTAATTTCACTTTTTCACATAATGGGATACATTATGTAACCTTAAGCATCAAAGGGTGATTTTAAGAATTCCACTTTTAGGCTTTAAAATCTTGTCATACATATTCTATATAGTCATATTAGAACTTATTAGAAGCATTACAAGCTTGGTTACACCAACCTAATGCCAATTGTCTCCATAATGCTCTTTCTTGGACCATAATTTCTAACTTCCAAAATATAACTTATATATTCAATATAATGCTTTCATAATTGTTCTTATATCATTTTAAGACTATCCATAGCCTAAGAGTCCATTGAACAATTTCCCATCCCCTTGAAATTTCTATTAGTCGAATATGGAGCCATAAAACCCTAACTTATACATTTCAAGATTTTAGTTAATTCTAATCTTAGATTCTTGTTCCTTGCATCAAATAACATCTAAATATACTAATTAGGAATGGAAAACAACTTGGTTAGCCATTGAAGAAGCCTAAGCCAAACCATTACACAATATTGTCTAACTTACTTTCTTTTGTGATTCAATGGAAAATAATGTTAGATATGGAATCCTTGCATGCTAAAACCCTTGGTTCCATCAAGAATTTATGAAGAAAAACTCTCTTCTTCACTTTCTCCCTCTAGGCTGAAACTTATATGGCCTAAAAGCATAAGATTTTACAAGTGTTTCAAATAAAGTCTTACCTTAAAACGAAACTCTCTGTTTGTAGATTAATTTCCACCAATTGGTATCTTGAAAAGAGTTCTTTTTTAGCTTAGGTTAGACCTGAATCTCCGAGTTTTCAAGAAAATAAAATCACTATTAGAAAGCTCTTAGAGAGAGAAACAACTTTCTTAACTGGTGCGAGATGAAATGGGGCCATTTACTTATCTAAATGGAGGCTTAAACTTCTTCTTTCTCTTTTCCCTTAATGCATGACATAGATGAGCTTTTTTCTGAAAATGGAAGCTTGGAGAAGATTATGAGATATATCTTACTTAAGATGTCTTATTTTATAATTTTTTTCTAAATAATCATTTTGCCCCTGCATGCTCGTTTGCTTTGTTTGAACTCATTTTTTAGGCTTTTCAGGATCTAACTTCTCCCTACAAATTTTTGGGTTCTCTTTTACATAAAAAGATTATTTCTAGGATTTGAATAGTTTAAAATGGTGAAAAATATCTCCGCCTAAAGTTTTGGCATTATTTGACCTTTTTAACACCTAGAAAGGGTCTTAATTGATTCTGACTATTCCTATGGTTTTTAAGGCCTCTAAAAACTCTAGTAACCTTAATTTTAGGCTTTAACACTCTTTTCCTTGAGTTTTCTAAAATTTTCTTAAAATTATAATTTTGTCATTGATAAGCCCTTTTTCTCTATTTTGTTGTTTTAGCTTCATTTTCTTTTTGTGTATGATTTCTTATCCTTATTTCTCAGTGTGCCGATTAATAGTTTACCCTTATTTTACCTTAATTCAATTTACTTTAGGGTCCTCTTTTATTAACATACTAGTCATAGTTTAGTTAAAAATCTAATTGTTACATAATGGCACCCTAAATTTTTGGGAAAAATGACTACTTTAGTTTTGTTTTATTTCTCCTTTTATGTAATGTCATACCTAACCTTCACTAACTCATTCATACAAAGTAGCAAAATTCACATCCATTCATAAGTTTTTCAATACTAAAATCGGTCTATTTCTAGGTCATTTTGAGTTTTAGGGGTCCAAAGTTGATTCTTTCTCTTCCTTAATTCATTTTCATCATAAAAAATTTTGTTCATGTCCATTTTATCATGTTTAGCTCTTGGGAAACCTTAGAAGTGTATGAAACACCAAATGACAACATAGCCCAAAATCTGCACTAATTTTAAAAATTCATAACTGGGCTATACAATTCCAAATCATGCAAATTAGGTGTCTATCGAAAGCTTATGATGTGAACTATATGTTATAAAAATTTTAGATGAAATTGAATTCATTCATTTTACCAAATGTACAGGTACAGTAACCTAGTTGGAAATTGGAGGCATATGACAAACCTAAATTTTGAAAATGCATATCTTGAGGTACACAACTCCAATTTAGGTGATCTTAGTGGCCACAAAAAGCTTATAATGTCAACTATATGTCTATAAAAGTTAATGAGCATTAGAGTTCATTTGTCCCCTCAAAGACATGAAATATTAGAGCTATATAGTGTGAATAGTAACATGACCATTTTAAAAATTCTGCAGAATTTCATAAATTCATAAAATATTTTGTACAACTCTCAAATTTCTGATTCCTATCTTGTTAGAAAGCTCTATGAGTGTTCTAAATGCATGCTGAATCTTAGACTCAAATTAGGTCATTTAGGCCACTTTTGACATATGAGTTTTTTATGGCAAATTTAAGACCATTTTTTGTTCCATTTTGGACCATTTAGGATCCAATTAGTTTTCTTCAACTTTGAGCACATTTCCTTCATCTTAAATGTCATTTCTAACCATTCCATAACATGTCGAAAGGGTTGGTTCAAAACTTGATCCCTTGGCATCCAACATTACACATTTGCACCATACCATCTCATAAGCCATATTCTACCATAATGCACATACATTGTCACAAATGGTCATATATTGCTATTCTTATACTTTTAGAATTGGTTCCATTATAAGACATGAAATATCATCATCAAATACATCATAAGTCTATCGTGATACATATAAAGTGTCATATAGGTACATATAACAAAACTAATGCAACTAGATTGCTAATACATCATTTCTCTAATATCTAAGCCTTCTCATGATCTTGGCTTTAGTTTGGTGAACCTAAAATGGTCAGTTGGAGTATGGGGGTGAGATTCAAGAGAATCTTAATTGCTAATATCAACCAATTCAATACATACAAGATTGCTATGACTATATGCCATGCATGTGGTGCAAGAATGCGATGCTTATGTTTTATATGAGTCAAATGCATCATAAAACATGAAATCTCATTCATTTCTTAGCCATGGCATCATTATAAATTTACTAGACTCAACTCTTCTCAACTCAGCGCTAAGGAAGAGTTATTGTGCCCATTTCCATGCCATAGGGGAGTTAGGAGCTGAAAAACATATGATACTCACATATAAAGCTCATTATGGAAATCATGTTAAAACATATCTCATGAATGCATTAAGCAACAACACATACAAGCATTTCAACTCATTTAAACATTCAAATGTATGCAAGAAAAGGACATAAAGCTATATTGAAGCTTGCAAGAACTCAAATAGCCACTAAGCCACTTGATCTTAGCTTTTCTCTTGATTTCCTTCCTTTGGCACTTACACTTTAGGGTGTTTGAGCTAGATGGACTTACACATAACTATTTCAAGACAAATTAATCTCATAGAACTCCTTCTAGGCTTCATGATCCTTACTTAATCTTATTAGAGCTCAATTTGTTACAAAAAGTTAGTTTTTGGTCCATAATAAAGCTACCCTTGGTTTTTGCTTTCTAAACTCCAAACTCTTGATTACTACAAGTCTTATAACTCTCAAAAAACTCATTTGTATCATTAAGTGCTTGATTAGAAGCGTTTAGAACTAACTTGCTTCATTGACCTCATTTAGGCCTAAACACTTCAAATTTCATTCTAAGGCTCCTAAATTCAATCCAATGCTTCTATAATTACCTATTTATCATAATTAAGTCTCTAAATTTGTTAAGACTCAAAGAAACACTCCTTAGCTATCAATTCTATCCCTTCGTCGAACACCCACTCAAGGAAGACAACCATGGAATTTTGTTGGTTCTTGCTAGGAGTTTGATACATACCATGTTCCTTGGCTTCTTTTCTATCTAATCATAGTTTCATATGGCCTACAATACCCATCAATGATCTCAAAAATCTTAAGGTAGAATTGAAACCTTAATTTCCATATCTTAGTATCTAATACTCCTTTATTGATTTTAATTGCATATTCTAATCTCCATGTCTTAAAACCCTTGTTCCTAGTATATTTTGGTAAAAAATCATCTCCCTTCATCTTGCGCTAGGTATGGCCGATCATGAACAAGAAGGAGGAACCAAGGAGAAGTAACTTTTAGCCATAGAAACATATCTTATCTTAAAGCTTATCAAGAAGAGAATTTGGTGCTACAACTTGTTTCCTCGATTTTTCACCTTCTTCCTAATGTTCAACCATGAAACTCTCCTTTTAGGCAACCAAAACCATCAAGATAGAGAGCACAAAGAGGAGAACAAGTTTGATGAAAGAATTGCCATGAAAAAAGAGCCAAAATCCTTACATATGTTTGGCTTGTTTCCTCCTCCTCCTTCTTCTCTCTTGTGTGACTTGGAAGAGTTTGGAGCACTCTAGGTCTGTTCTGAATGTGAGGAGGTGGTGTGAGCTAATAAGGAAGGAAAGCGGGTGATTTACAATAATTCCATAATTCCAATTTTGCCATTTCAAATTCAATTATCTTGTTTTTGCTCATTTTAGCTCCTTTTTAAAAACTATCTTTTTCATATGAAAATTTAGGTCTTTAGCTTATTAAAAACATTTACTTTCAATTTTATGAGCTTTGAAGCTATTCTAAATCATCTAGTCAAAATTCAAGTCAACTGATAACCTAAAAAGTACACCAAAGGGGTTTTAGTCATTTTAAGGATTCCTATGACTTTTAGGGCCACTGAGAACCCTGGGAAACTCAATTTTATCATTTAAAGCTCCTTTCTTTGAGTTTCTAAAAAGTTACCCAAAATTACAAAATTGTCACTACATATATAATTAAATTCATTTAGCTATTCTGGCTTTGGTTTAGGCCATTTTTAGGTTTGAATTCTCATTTCCAAATGACTCATGTAGACTTGAGGAATAAAAATGTTTTTTGCACATGCGACAGCTGAACCATTATCTATTTTCAAAACTATCCTTTGTCTTACTAAGAATTTGTATGATTCTCATGTATATGGTAATGTGTTTAGATAAGTGACCATGCTTGTCATGCACTATATTATGGAGGTAAAGTAGGTGTTTATTGAGCTACTAGCATTAGGCTAGTTTATGTGATCGGAGAGATGAGGAAGTCAATAGTAATGGAGGACTTAAAGGTAGTCTCACCTAGTACAGAGATGCCATTTGGCCTTAGAGTATTGCTTAACCCCTAGATGCCTCCTAGTTTTAGAATGTTGGATATGAACTTTTAGATCCCCCATATTAAGAAATAGTAAAGTGAAGCCTTGTTTGTTGTATGTTGTAGCCCTATTTATTGCTATAGTATTGTTTTAATTCTCAGACTCTTTTGTTTGTAATATCAATATATGCCTTAAATATTAACTAACATATGCTACATTGTTGCAATAATTAATGTGTAGTTAACATTTTCAAGGAAGTGGGCTAATATGTCTCACCTAATAAGAATGTTTTGAATTATTTAAAAATAGTTATGTAACCTTTTTTACTTCACTTAAAGAGATAATGAAATTAGCTTCTACTTACATTAATTAATTATGAATTACTAACAATAATTAAGTAAGTAAATTAAATTTTGTGAAAGGGGCTATGTTAGTGGTATCAAAGCAATTAATCTAGCAATACCTAAAAGGGTTTAAATAAGAATAGTGACAGTGTAATAATTAGCAATTCATAAACTAAACTAAACTCGATAAACTACTACGAGAATACCCTAAAGCAAAGTAAATTAAGGCTAAATGAGATTAGAATATTAATTAGACCATCTTAAAATGTGGATAGCCTAAGGTTAGCTCAAAATCAAAGCCAAAACAGTCAAATGGAAAGCTACAAAGGCTAGTGGCATTTACGTAATTTTAGGTAACTTTTAGAAAACACAAAAAAAGGATTTCTAAAAGGGAAAATTGAGTTTCTTGGGGTTCCTAGAGGTCCTAAAAATCATAGGAACCCCTATAATAGTCAAAACCCTTTCAATTTGCATTTAAGAGTGTCAGTTGACCAAAATTTTGACCGAATCACTCGGTAAGATTTTAAATCCAATTTGATGAAATCAAAGGCATTTTATGAATTAAAAGACCTAAATTTTATAATAAAAAGGATAGTTCTAAAAAATGAGTTGAAATGAGCCAAAATGGAAAGAACCAAGATGAGGACTTAAATTGGAATTTTTAAAATTGTTGTAAATGAACCCCTAGCCCCTTAGATCATATCCCACTTTTGCCCACTCTCTCAACTGACATTCCTCTAGTCCAAAATAGATTCAAGAGCTATCCCAAGTGGTTCACCAAGTAAGGGAGTAAAGGGAAGAGAAAGAAGCATTGAAAGAGTAAGAATTCAGTACTTTTTCTTGCCTTCTCCTTCACTAAACTTCCTCTCCTCTTTCTCTTCTCTCTTCTTATGGTTTTGATGATTTATTTGGAAATGTCTTGTGACTAGTTCAGTAAAGGAGAGGGAGGGTTTGAAGGGAAGCTTGGAAGCATAGAAAAGTTCTCTTTAAAAGCTTGCAAATAAAGTAAGAAAATTGTAACCTAACTACTTCTTCTTGGCTTCCTCTTGCCTTCATCTTTTAGCCAAATAAAGGGTGTATATTAGTGACTTTATTTGATCCAAACTTGATAAGAATTGGGGTTTTAAAGCATGAGGAATCATATAGAGCAATTAGGATTAAAAAAGAACCTATAGATAACAAGTTGTGTCATTTAAAGTTTTGGTTGCACTTAGGAATTCATGGAGCTTTTTAGTGATGATTTAGATTGTGTAAGACCATTTTTGAGTTCTCAAGACATCTAGGAAGCTTCATGGATGGTAAATTCCTTAGAGAAACCAATAAAACTCCATGGGCTCCTAACACCTATGTAAGTCTCAGCCAAGAGGGAAACCATCACCTAGGGAGAGTTTTCTTTGATTCCAATGATAGAAGGGGTCTAGAAATGAGTAATAAACACCACAAGAACCATTGGTTTAAATTTATAAACCATATTTTGAAAAGTCAAAGTTTAAGTTCTTTTTAGGCATAAAATAGCAACTTGATATTTGGCTCATTGAATTGAGTTTATAATGGCTTTAATGACTTTAAATGGAGTCAAGTGATTTAGATTGAGTAAGAAATTAGAGCCAAGATCATAGATTATATGAGTTGCTTCATTATGCCTTTGTATGGTACCATAAGCATGGTATAAATTAGAAATAGCTTATGTAAAGTTTTATGTGAGGCTAGAGGTGGTTCTATTAATGTATTCATGTCTTGTTTGATGTATCTAGACTAACAAAAGCAAGCCTCCTGCAAGTGTGTGTATGAGGCCAAACCAAGGAGCTAGGAATCAAAGAAGAAATTCGTGTTTCTTAAACCAAGGTGGCTCTCCATCTTTTTTTGTATGCATTTCTTAGTTGTTTGATTATTATTGAATCCTTGTATGGCTATTTGAATCATGAGACATGCCTATAGCTATTGGTTTGATACTATGGTACCATAATGCTTCTTGAATTGATTTTGAATTATGAGGTTGCTCTTTATAGGTAAGGTTATGTGAAAAGTCCCTTAGAATGGGTGAGGTGAAGCCAAAAGTCCCAAAAAATAGGTGAGATAAGGTTAAAAGTCTCAAGAATGAGTGAGCCTAAAGACAAGGCTAAAAGTCTCAAGAATGAGTGAGGCTAAGTTAAAAATCTCTAGAAAATAGGTGAGTCTAATCCAAAAGTCCTAACTAATAGGGTGAGGCTAGACCAAAAATCTTTAGAGCTTGACCATGATCTTGACATGTTTATGTGATGGTGAAAACATGATTTGTTTGGCTCTTGAAAGTGTTTGATGCATACTTATGTTCTTTGACATGATTATATGCCATATATGCTTACTTGAAAGGGTGAAAGAGCTATTGGAATTCTTTGAATTTCACTCTCTCCCATTTTCCATCTACTCTTGTCTAGGTGAAGCCCAAGGAAGCAAAAATGAAGGCCAAGGATTGTGATTTGCATTACTTTGACAATAGGATGGTTTTGATGTAATTTGATATCAAATTATGTATGTATAAGTTATATATGAAATGTAAACCCTTGAGAATGTAACGAACGTAATTCTCGTAAAACGACAAAATGAGTCATATGAAAATAAGTCCTCTAAAATGACCTAGATAATGTTCCAAAAAATTTGAGCTGAGTCCTAGACTCCTAAAAATGATAATTTTAGGCTCAAATGGAAAGAAAAATAGAGTTAGGATAGAGAAATAATTTACAACGAAAATTGATGAAACGTAATGGCATTTTCATAAATAAATACAACTTTTGGAAAACCACATAGGAGGGCTTTTTAAATGAAAGTTTTGAGTTACCTAAGGTTCTCAGAGGCCCTAAAAACTATGGGAAGCCCTGGGACTAGTAAAGCCCCTTCGGTGTATGTTTTTCAAAGTCACTTGACCCAAACTTTAGCCAATTCATTCAATAAGGTTTTAGCTCCAATTTGAGTGATTCCAAAGGAATTTTATTAAATTTCAAACCTAAATTTTATAATAGAAAAGACAGTTCTAAAAAAGGAGCTAAAATGAAGCCGAAACAAAATTGCCATTACAGAAGGGCAAAATTGGAAATAAAAGCTTCTTGAATGTCCTAAATGTAACACCCCAAAATTAATTAAGGTGTTAATCATGGATTTAGATTAATTAGGAATAATTAATATGGGATAAGTGGGCAAGTTTAGTGAATGGTAATTTTAAGAAATAAATCAATAATATGAGTTGAGAATTAATTGAGATAGAAACTACATCTAGACCCAAATTAAGGTAGGAGATCATGAGAAAAGGCTTATAAAGGGCCAATGATTCTAGATGCAAGCCCAACTCCTTATCATGAGACTTGGGCCAAGAGAGATCACCTAGCAATAACCCAATTTGATTTACCAG
The DNA here is from genome assembly GCA_032878935.1 of Erythrophleum fordii. Classification (NCBI taxonomy): domain Eukaryota; kingdom Viridiplantae; phylum Streptophyta; class Magnoliopsida; order Fabales; family Fabaceae; genus Erythrophleum; species Erythrophleum fordii. The sequence goes on along the minus strand of JAVQMF010000047.1, from coordinate 29,297,497 downwards.
AATAGGGCCCAAGACCCAATTTATGTGAGCTGGCCTAACACACATTATGCAGACCCAAATTAGATTGGCTCTTGAAATTTGGCCCAGCCCAATTACAACCCTGAAGCCCAACTCATGAGATTTAGCCCAACTTATGAGATAAGGCCCAACAAGTATAAAAATGTGAACCCACAAGGAATTGGGCCATGGGGTCAACACATTCCACTTGTAGCTTTTAATTTTATGCAACCCATTCATTAAACCATGGCCCAATCATTAGAGAGGACCCCAATTGGACCTTGGGCTGATGGGTTAGCCCATTTCCCATTAAAAACCCTAAAGGGTCAATAACCTCCTTCCCCATTTAGCAGAAAACACAAGAGGCAAGGGAGAAAATTCAAAAGTTTAAGGGAGGCTAGGGTTCTAACAACATGGAAGCTCTATTTCTCACTTCTAGAGGATGATTTAGCCAAGGTGAGTTATATATAACTTAACCCTCTCATCCTCCTCTTCATTTCGGTTTGATTAATTTCTGGGTTTGAGCATTTTCATCTTCTTCACAAATCTAAAATTTGGTGTTGGGTGATTCCTTGCAAGATTTTCGGAGTTAGAGGTTAGAGGGGTGATTGGGTAAGCATTTTCCTTCCATTTTGTGTATTACTTTGCTGGAAAATGCCCCTAAGGATGGATTATCATAATGGGTTCTGTTATTGGATGAGATTACAAGGAGATAATGGTGGAAAACTGAATTTTCTGGGCTTAATGACTGAAATGCGAATTTTGGAATTTCCCATGGTGGATTTTCGGAGGTTGAGGCTATGGGTTTTGTTAAGTGAGTATCTCCTTCCCATTTTGATGCATTTCCTGTTAGTTTGAAACCCCTATAGTTGACCTATGATATGGGCTTTGGTTTCATTTGAGATTACCCAGAAATTGGAGTGAACTATGGCAATTTCTAGTGTGGGAAAGTTGGAATCCGAAATTAAATCCCTTAGTAATTAGGTGAGTAACCTCTAGTCTGTCATTAGTAGTTCAACTCTTTGGATATTTGATTGTGATTAGAAATGATGATGATTATGCTTGTTATAGGCTTGGTGTGCATTTGGATTATTATGGTAGCTAGGGGAAGAGTAATTGGCTTCATTAAGGTAACTGGGCTTATCTTCCTAATTCCATGTATATGCTCATGTTAATCTGCTATTTGTTACACACGCTTGCTTTTGAAATGCTAAATGACTAGTTAATTACTTGATTGTTATTGTAATTGGACCTCATGAGTCCATGGTGGAGCTGTGGTGCGTCTGCCACCCGTGCATGTGTTTCGATCGAACACCGGGTTATGATCAAACCCCAGATGCACTGAGCCCTGGTTGTGCCCATAACGGAGTAGGTGCCATGGATGGACCTCTCCTGGTGTTATTGGCCATTAACACGTTATGTATTACTGTTGGTATGGGACAGTAGTTATTGGTAGTTCAACTAGTTCATTTGCAAATTGAATTGATGATTCTGGTATTGATGACATGAAATTGCATTGGATTGATTAACTTGTACATGTATATGGAAACTGCCCTTTTGTTACTGAGATTTTATATTTCACCCCATTGTGGGTTAACATTTTCAAGGACCGAACCTCATAATGGCATGGAGAAAATTAATGAGAGCTTGTTAAATGGTTTGGTAGCACATAGGTTTGATAGCCTTGTCAAATTGTAATGTAACTAGTTTACAAGTCATGTACTATTACTGCATTACATCATGAATTGCCAAGTGTAGGAGTTGTATTCTATTAACGTGGAATGTAATCCTATGATATGTTCTTTATAGACTTGACTATTAATGCAAGAAATCTCCAATGAAAGTGTGATTGAATGACCATTGTGGGAGATTTATAATTTGCTGACATAAAGTCCCATGGATGAGTAGGGAAATCCACATATAAATGCTAAATGGGTAATGGTAGAATAGCTAGGTAAATAAGGTAGATAAGTACCATTAGAGCCATATAATATGAGGGTAAGTGGTCCTAGGGTATCCCTAAGAAGAGAACTGGAGTGTAGGGGACGAAATGTAGGAGATATAGCTACAGGAGGGAGTTACGTCGCGGCTAGGAAGGTCTCGCCGCGGCCTAAAGAGTGACAGTGGCGAGGGACGCCGCGGCTTAAGAAATCTCACTGCGGCGCAAAGCGAAAGAAATCGCCCAGGAGGGCGACAGAATGAATACTCGCCGCGGCACGATTCGGGGAATTTGGTTAAGGAGAATACAGTAGCAAAACTCGCCACGGTGCCACGTAGGCTGGCTGCTGCGAAAGTCAAGAAAGTTACCCAGTGATTCCCGAGAGCAACTTAGCCGCAGCGCAAAAGGTCTGGGCCATGGCGCAAGGTTAAAAACTTAGTTTTTGAGTTCCAGGACCTAACTTAGCCGCGGCGGGAAGGTTCCAAGTCACAGCGGAGGTCCCCAAACTCCCACCTTTGACCTAGAAACCCTAATTTCTTTCATGCTAATGGTAGGAAATGATATAGGAACACTTGTGAGAGGTTCTTGTGTGTAGAAATCGATGCATAGATGAATCACAAACCTTTAATGATGGTACAAACCTTTTTTCTACATGTTCCCATTTATGGTTGTTTAATTGATGGCCCTAATAACATCATGGTTCAAATTTCCCTATATTTTCTTAATGTAATTGATTGTAATGACTCCAAACCTTGATCTTTAATTATTAAACATGTATTTAACTATAGTTACTGATATTAGAAGTTAGGGTCGTCACACTAAATACTTCCACACTTTTCTTCCATCTTCTCCCTTTTATTGAGCACGAAATTTTCTGCCCAAAATATAGAAATCATTCTACTCTCTTAGGTGCACAAGAAGGAGGAGAAAAAGAGGAAGAAAACCAAGGAGAAACTAGGTAATTTCATGGATTTTCTTGCTTCATCTTCCTCCAATCTTATTCCCCTCTATTCCTTCTTTCTTTCCATGGATTTTTTGAATAATTTGGTTCTGTTTTTGGTCCAGACCTAAAGGGAAAATTCGAATTTGCCAAGGAGAAGAGAACCAAGTAAGAAAAGTTTTAAAAACAAGCTTGAAACTAAGGTATTTTTCTATTCTTGATGCTTCATCATGGTTGGTCCTCTTTGTGGTAGTTTTGGCCAGCCTAGGGGGGATAGAAGTAGATGAATTTTGGGCAGAACCAAGGGAGAACCCTAAGAAAAAGAGTGCACGGATTAAGAATATGGCAAGAAATTCAAGTAAAAACTAAAGGAAATCAAGATAGAAAAGTGTAGGTTTTCTTAGGGTTTTGTAAAATCTGATTTTGTGTGAGTAATTCCTTGACAATTTGAATGTTTCCTTGAGCTCCTAAGACCCCTAGAAACCTTCCCAAGTGGCTCTCCCATCAAGGAAAATTTTGAAACTCCAAGAAACCCCATTATGTTCTTGTCTCGGCCAAGGAGGATTCATAGGGCTAGGGAGTGTTCTAATTTGTTCTAGCCTTGGTTTGAGACTCTATATGATGTTAGAAGATAGGAGGAACCATTGGAAAAAATTTAGGAGCCATAGTTTGAGAGATGGAACAATGGTGTCCATAATGGTGTCTTATGAAGCAACTTTGTCTTCTAATGGTGCAATTGAATATGTGATGGCTCCAAGGACCTTAAATGAGTCCAAGAAGTCTAGAAATAGCAAGAGAATGGAGCCTAGAACTTAGATGATATGAGTTACTTCAATGGACCATTTATGGAACCAATATGTCCATTATAGAACCAAGTGTGTGTTTAAGAGTGAACCTAGTGTCTTGGCTTACTTCAAGTGTGTAATTGTGTGATGTTTGTGATGTCTAGGTCAAGAGAACCTTACTCCACCTAAGTGCTCTTATGAGACCAAGGAGGGAAAGGAATTGGCAATGTAAGCTTGCATGAATTAAAAGGTAGCTCTCTACCTCATTCTCTTACATTTTTGTATGCATATGTATATGTTGTGTGCTTGAATATGCCACTTGATGTCTTGAAATTGCATTGGTACCAATATGACTTCTTGAATGACTATGGTTGTGGAAAGAGCTCATTAGGGTGAGGTGATGCCAAAAGTCCCTTGATGAATGTGAGAAGATGCCAAAAGTCTCATGGCATAGGTGAGACAAGGCTAAAAGTCCCTTGAATGGGTGAGGCTAAGTCAAAAGTTCCTAGGCCAAGAGTGAGGTAAATCCAAAAGTCCTAGAAATGGGGTGAGACTAAACCAAAAGTCCCTAGAGCATGAAAGTGGTCTTGACATGTTGATGTGGCATGAAATGGGATTTAGTGCACACTTTATGCTTGCATATTCGTATATTTGATGTATGTATGCCTTGGATGTGGTGTGAATGGGTGTGTGAGCTATTGAGATTCTTGGAATCTCACTCCCCTGTCCCTCTCATGCTTAAAATGTCTAGATGGTGTCCAAGGCTAAGGAAATGCAAGCCAAGAATACTAAATGGCTACACTTTGTTTAATTTGTTGTTTCAATTGTAATGGAGTGTCAAGGAGCATTGTACATATTATTTTTGGTTGTGTAAAACCTTGAGTATATGTAACATGGTGTATAGACTATATGTATAATGTATGTAGTATTAAATCAATGAGATTATGTTATTAGACCCTTAAATGGCATGTGTATTTAGTGCATAAATGGATGTTGAGAGACCAAAATAAGATGCATGGGATTTGGGGCCACTTGGGCAATCTCTACAACTCATGTTTGTGCTTTGAAACTTACCCAAGAAGTGCCAAACAATTAAGAAAGCCATTTGGGCAAATTGGTAACCTATATGAAGTAAAAATTTACTGTGCCATGAGGCTACGTCACTTTTTATCCAAATGAGCTCTTCTTAGCCTAAAATGTGGCATCAATCTAGAGCTTATTGAGAGCTTTTTGAGAAGCTAAAGTTGGTAATTTTTTGAGGTCTTTAGAATGTTTGGCAAATTGTTGAAGTTGAAAATTTTTCTAGTTTTGGTCCTTAGTACTGTAACATTGGTTCGAAATTAAATTCTATCACTCATAGGGCAAATGATGTCTAATTACCATGAAATTTTATACAGAGAAACTAGACATTTCTAGTGGCTTTTATAAATTAAAGTACCTCAATTGGATGTCTAGAGAGGGAGATATGAATTTTTGAACATTCTATCTAGTATCAGGAGTTTTGCCCGACCTGAGTTACTGTTCTACTAAATTCTGAGGTCTAGGCTACTTGAGCTGGTCTGGAAATATTTTTTTCCTCTAGATAACATCCACAACTTTCTAGATTGGTATCATTTGCATAGATTGGATTTTTTTTGGAATTACTTAGATATTTTCAATGTTGGCTGCAGAATTTTGTGATAGTTTCAGAATGCAATCTGACCTCTAGACCTTGTTGGATGTCAAACATCCTCTATGATAGATGTTATGGTCTAGCCATATTTTTAGTATGAATTAGACATCCATAGCTTTCTAGAATGGCCAAGAATGTGTGATTTAGAGTTTTATAGAATTAGTTATGATTTTTCAAATTTTGGCCAGAAAAGGGGCCAAATCTGGGCAAAAATATACCTCCATATTCTATGTTCCATTTCAGTTTCCATGAGTTGTGGGCATCATTTTATGATTCAATTAAGTTGTATACATATAATTAAATATGGAAAAGTATAGTATGAGTTCACACGGTCTACGTGATACCGAACGAAATTTTTATACACTCCTCAACACAAAAATAATCAATACTTTAATGTCATTTTCTTGCCTCTCACATGAATTGATTGATATGAGATATAAAAATAGGATGCAATGAGCTAGAAATTATGGTATTACATTGAGCGTATGTAAAAGCATGCAAATATGTTGTATGAATCAAATTTAGAGCTAAATAAATGAGAATGTGTGATTTTGACATTTTAGAGCCTTGCCATGCATGTGTATATGAACAAGTAGAATAGTGAATTTGAGCTCCATGATGATTTGAACCTATTGTGATGCTTTTATATGTTGTGTATAAGCTTTTAGACATACTTAAATGGTCATGATATGTTTAGAAGGCCATTTGTACCATTTTGATCCCAAATTTGACCATACTTTTGTCCTCAACAAAAATCTAACCAAATGGACGAATTTTGGCATGAAATTTGGCAAATATATAGATCTCATATAGGGCTTTTCACAAAATTAAAGAGCACTATTTTTGGAGCTCTAGGAAATTTATTATGAGTTTTCAAAATTGGCCAAATTATACAGAAATTGTCATGGTACTACTCATTTGGTTAATTTTACTTTTGGTGTTTTTGAGGTGTCATATGAAGTCTAATGCTCGTGAAACTGTACAGGCATATAGTTGGTATCTTAAACTTTCCATAGCCATATTTGGAGCCTTATAGAGTCTGATATGAATTTTTGAAGTTTCTGGTTTGCGACAGAATGTGTCTTAGACCCAATTACTATTCTATTAGCATTTTGTGGGTCAAACAATATTTTTGTTATCTAAAAATTTTCAAATAGTTAGATGATGTCTTGAGCTTTCCATAAAGTCTTAAGTTGCATGATTTGGAATTTTCTAGAATTAGTTATGAATTTTCAAATTTCGAGTCAGAAATGGAACCAAGGAAAATGCAAGTATGTTATGGAATTTTGTGATAGATGGCCTAAACCCGAAAATTCATGCTTAAAATTGTGATGCTTCTAGTTAAATAAATGTGTAAGGATGGGAGATGTAACACCACATTCATTTAGCACTTAATTTGTGACAACAATAGCTAAAAGTAACAATTCTCATTAAATTCATACTTTTAGCAGTAGAAACAACCGTTATCAAAAATCAAAATAATTCAATTTTGGTTAAATGGCCTACATGGGCATACCAATATTATCTTCCATCCATAACACACTTATTGGACCTAAAACATCACATTTGGAAGCATGAAATTCAGGTTGGACCAAGCAACACAATATCAAGAAGCATACTTACATTTTTCCTCAATTCCATATTCTGATATGAACTTTGAAAATTTATAACTAATTCTAGAAAAATTCAAATTATGAAAATTACACCTTTTTGGAAATCATAGGATGTCCCCTAACTACCATAAAAATTTTTGGCCCATAAAATCTAATGGAATAGTGATTTAGGTCTAGAGGATATTCTACAGCAAACCAGAAACTTCACAAATTCATCTCTCCCTCTACAGAGTTCTAAATGGGGTGCTCTTAGTGGCTATAGAAAGTTTATTGTTTGTAAAATTTCATAAGCATTAGACTGCATTTGACCCCTGAGTGACGGCAAAAAGAAAATTGACCACATGAACAGTGACAATTTTCTGCATAATTAGGCCCGTTTTGAAAAATTATAATAAATTTTATAAAGCTCCAAAAATAGTTCTCTTTAGCTTTATGAAAAGCTCTATATGAGACCTATATTTTTGCCAAATTTCATGCACAAATTTGTCCATTTGATCAGTTTGTGATTCAAGCAAAAAATGTAGCAAAGTTTGGAACCATAATGGGGTCAAATTACACTAAATGGCCTTCTAACCAGACCATGACCATTTGAGTGCGTCTAAAAGCATAAAATAGTATATATATCACAAATGGTCCAAATCATCATAGAAATCAAATTCGCTATCCTAGTTGCATATATACACATTCATGTCAAGAATCCAAAATGCCAAAATCATGCATTCTCATACATATGGGTGCACATTTGAATCATACACCATATTTACATACTTTTACAACTTGAAGAGAGGAGCTTGGAGAAAGCAAGATTCAAGCAAAAATAAGCAAGGAAACTAGGTAAAATTTCATCTTACGGTTGATGTCTTCACCTTGCCTTCTTCTCCATTTCACCTAACCCTAGAAACCATAGGAGGATCTGAATTTTAAGCCAAACCAAGCATAAATCTTAGGTATTTGAGGGAGAAGAACAAGAATATGCAAAGAAAACAATAAAATAACCATTAGATTTCAAGAGCTATTACAGATTTCTACAGCAAATGTTGAAAATGTCCAAATAATTCCATAAAAATCCAATCCATGCAAATGATACCAATTTGGAAATTTGTGGATGTTATCTAGAGGGAAGAAATATTTCTAGACTAGCTTAGGCATGCCCAGACCCTTAAATTCAATAGAACAGTAACTGAGGTCGGGTGAAGCTCTTGATACTAGATAGAATCTTTAAAATTTCATATCTCCCTCTCTAGACTCCAAATAAGGTGCTTCTAGTTTTCACAATTCATTGTGAATGTCTATTTTCTTTGTATAAAATTTCATAGCAATTGGACATCATTTGAGCCTTGTGTGACATATTTCATTTTCGGACTAAATAAATAGTACAGCAGACCAAAATTAGAAATTTTACCAACTTTGGAAATTTATCAAATATTTTGTAAACCTCTGAAAATTAGGTTTTGTGTGCACCTTGTGAAATCTGACCTTGTGTGATGATTCCTAGGTCTAATTAAGAGTTTCAATGAGTTCTTGAGATCCCTAAGATGCTCCCCACATGCTTCCTCCTCCAAGAAAACAAAGAAAACTCCAAGGAGGCCAAAAACCCTCATAGTCTCAACCTAGGCAAGTTTCCATAGATAGGGAAAGTTTTAAATTTTTTTAAGGCCATTTTTGAGTCATATATGATTAATGAAAATGAAAGGAGGTTTGGAAAAAAGTTAAAACTCATAGAAAGTGATTTGGTGCTTTAGGTTCCATATTATGACCTAAAGAAGCAACATATAGTTAGGCTCTTTGTTTTGATTGTGTGATGACTCCAAGAGGTTTAAAAGTAGTCAAGAATCATATTTGAAAGGAAAGAATGGAGCCTAGAATTTATTTGAAGGGTGTTGCTTTATTAGGGGCAATTATGGACCATAATAGGATTTATAGAACAACCTAGTGTCTAAGCAAGTTATATGGCCTTAGAATTTGTTTTATGAATCTAATTGGCTTCCATAAATTATATCTAGGCCAAGAGAAACCATCTCCACAAGTTTGTGGGTGTGTGGCCGAAAGAGGAGGCCTGAATTCCAAGGAAAAAGTGTGTGATTGTATACAAGGTAGCTCTCTCCACCTTCTCTCATGTATGGATATGTGTTTAGCTTGTGTTAGAATGTGTGTAAGCTAGCATGATTTTATATGCCATTATTTATCATGACATATTATGTTTTCAAATGAATGTATGATATTTGTTTGAATTTCCTTCAGTGTGGAGAGGATAAGAACTGTTAACCATGATGAGGATGGGTCAAGAACCCTTGAGATTGGTTGAGACAAAGCAAAGAGTTTCTCAAAAGCAAAGTGGGATCCCAAGAGTATGGTTGAGTCCAAGAATCTCTTAAAGAATGGGTGAGATGAGTCCAAAATCCATGAGAAAAAGTGTGAGGCCAATCCATCCACTTGGTGAGCTCTTAAATGCCTTGTATGAGTTGTACACATGCTAAGCTTGCTTCTTAAATGTTCATGACTTCCATAATATCCATGCATACATTTTTAAGACTTGCTTTGCATATATTATGTATGATTGAATTGGAGATGAGCTATTGGGATTCTTTGAATCTCATTCCCTCCTCTCCAATGATCTCACATGTTAGGTGGATCAAGTAGACAAGGTAATGGGAGCCAACCACCTTGAAGGAAAGAGTCTGACAACTAAATGTTTGAGTTTTATCACTTTCAGGCCATAATTGTGTCAAATGTTGTAATCCAATGATTTATATGGTCTATGACCCCCTTGGACATGTGTAATTGTGATATTTTGTGATGTATAAATGTATGGATATGATTTATGAACCCTAGAATAGAATTTGGATATATAATGCCAAGGTATACATTTTGGATGGTTGATGTAAATATGCATAAGTGTGGGTGAAAATGCCAAAATGAGATGCATGAGGTTTGGAACAATTTGGGCAGCTCACACAAGTCCTAAATATGCTTTTAGAGTTGCCCAAAGGGGGCCAAAACTAAAGGAAAGCCATTTGGCAATTTTGATACCTTATATGAAGCCAAAATTGACTATAATGTAACCCTATGTCACTTTTTAGCCAAATGAACTCTTCTTGATCTAGGATTTGGCAGAAATTTAGACCTTGTTAAGAGCTTTTTTGGAAGCTAAAGATCATAATTTTTGGACATCTACAAAATATTTGATGAATTTTCAAATTTGGCAATTTTTCTGGTTTTGGTCTGCTACACTATTCATTTAGTCCAAAAATAAAATTTGTCACACAGGGTTTAAATGATGTCCAATTGGCATGACCTTTTATACAAAGAAACAATGCATTCATAGTGACTCGTGTCAACTAAAAGCACCTCATTTGGATGTCTAGAGAGGGAGATATGAATTTTTGAAGATTCCATCCAGTATTAGGGAATTTAGTCGACCTGAGTTACTCTTCCATTGAATTCCTAGGTCTGGGCTACCTGAACCAGTCTGAAGTTATTTTTTTCCTCTAGCTAACATCCAAGTCTTTCTAGATTGGTATCATTTGCATGGATTGGATTTGTTTGAAATTAATTAGATATTTTCAAAATTTACTGTAGAAATCTGTGACAGTTCTAGAATGCAGTTTGACCTCTGGAACTTTTTAGATGTCAAATGCCCTCTATGATGGATGTTATAGTCTGCAAATATTTTTAGTATGAATTAGAAATTCATAGCTTTCTAGAATGACCAAGAATTCCTATTTTCAATTTTTTAAGAATTAGTTATGAGTTTCTGAAGTTTGGTCATACAAGAGACAAATCTGGCTGAAAATAAACATCCATATTTTGTGCTTCATTTCGGTTTTCTTAAGTTGTGGGCCATTTTTTATGATGTAAATGAGTTGTATTCATGTAATTAAATATGATAATGTATGGCATGAGCTCACAGGGTCCACGTGACACCTATAGAATTTTTTATACACAACGCAGCGCAACTAAAAGTATTATTTTAATAGATTTTTCTACTTCCTTCATCGAAATTATGAATGTGAGACATGTAAATGTTGTATATAAGCTAGAAACATATGGTGTTATATTTATTGGTATCAGAGCAAAGGGTCAAGCTCTTGATGTGGGTTGTGGCTAGTGTTTATGAGTTGCCTAGATGCATATGAGCTTATTTTCGGATGAATTGAGTGTGTTTAATGGTGAGAGTGTTCTATGTTAAAGTTTGTTGTGATGTTTTAGCACAATGGTGAACATTAAGAGAGGTCGACCCTCTAGAGAGGCTTGTGCTGATAAAGCTAGGTCTAGTGATCCAGTAACTGGAGCCTTACAATCTATCATGGCTCGCTTGGATCAGTAGCAGGCTGTCATTATGCAGCTACAGGAACGGCTTGCTGAGAGAGACAGTTAGGGCCCAACACCTAGTCCTCCTCAGCCACCTCCATACTCAGATTGTCCCGAGCATTCAAGGGTGACTCCTTCAGATCCACAACCACATGCACAAATGGTTGCCCCAATTCCACTAGCTCAGACACCTCCTGCTGAGTAGCAAGCCTCGACCAAAAAAATTATCACTCAGTTCAAAAAGTTTGAGCCCCCCACCTTTGATGCTGAGATGAACTCAGATAAAGTTGAGGCCTGGATTATGTAGTTAGAGAAAATATTCGAGGCGATGGAGTGCACGTCTGAGTAGAAAGCCAAGATGGTTGTATTCCAGCTACAAAAGGAAGCAGACTATTGGTGGAAGGGCATCAAGCCGATTTTGAAGGCGAGGAACTCCCCGATCACATGGGAGGTATTCCTCTAGGTATTCCAAGAGAAATACTTCCCCAGCTTAATTAGAGATGAGAAAGAGTCAGAGTTCATTCTATTCAGACTGATTGAGGGGATATCCATGGACCAATATATGGCGAAGTTTGTTGAGCTCTCCAGATACTCCTCCTATTTATTGAGACATGATGACGAGAGGTGGAGAGTAGACAGATTAGAGAAAGGCTTACTCACTGAGATCAGAGATAGGGTGGTGCCATAGAGGATTAGGCATTTTGATTCCCTTGTTGAGGTATGCAAAGTCACAAAGATCAATCTCAGGATGATGTAGCCTAGTTCCAGCGCTAGACCACCCCTCCCTGAGCCCAAGAGACCTAGAGAGGGTTCACAGGCTGCAGTGACTAGCCAGAGAGGTGGTAGAGGCTAGTGAAGCCAAAAGGGAAAGAAACGAAGAACTCAATCTAGTAGGGGCAATTTCACACCTATTCCATGTCCCCAGTGTGGCAGGAACCATAGCACCAGGCCGTGCTATGCAGGGCAGAACGTATGCTTTAGGTGTGGTAGGCCAGTGCATATGGCCAGAGATCGTATCCAGGCTCCTCCACAGGCTCCTCTATAGATTACACAGCAGAGGGAGATGGCTCCTCCTCCTAAACCTCAGACCCAGGGTAAAGTCTTTACCCTATCTCAATAGGAGGCTAGCCAGTCCCCGAATCTGATTCAAGGTATTATTAGAATAAATGATTTTTCTGTGACTATATTATTTGATTCGGGTGCTAGCCATTCTTTTATATCATATGACTGTGCTACGAGGTTGGGTCAGAGTATGCATACATTTCCATGTGATTTGCATGTGTCTACCCCCACAGGAAATTGAGCCACTACCTCCCATGCTTGTTTGAATTGTGTGATCCAGTTTAATCATTACCTTACTACCCTTGATTTGATTTGTATGCCCCTTATTGATATTGATGTGATCATTGGCATGAATTGGATGTCTACAAATAATGCCACACTAGATTGTAGCCACAGGTGTATTATTTTACCTAAGTGTGGGACTATGCCTAGTACGAGGGCTGAGTTATTTGTCATGACCACCTCCAAGGTTGAGAGATCTCTAGGGCATGGTTGTCAGGGATGTGACGACCCTAATTTCTAATCTTGATAATTAAGGTTAAACATACGATTAATCATCATAGGTTATGAAAATGTGAAAAAATTTGAACCTTAATGTGATTAGAGTCATCAATCATATGATTACATACACCTATGTTCATAAGGGAATTAAACACCCATTTATAAGCCTTAGATCTATTACTCATCAGTTATAACCCATCCTAATGACTTTAGATCATCTTTTGTGATTAGCATATGGAAAACCAAGGTTTTCTAGTTAATATAAGTGTTTTAGCATGTTAGCCGCGGCCAATTCCTTTCTGTTTTACCCCTTTCTTTATCACTAATTTCGCCGCGGCCAACCTACCTGGCGCCGCGGCGAAGAATCCCCCTGGAGCTCCCTCTCTCACCTCTCGATATTGGCCGCAGCCAATTACTCCTTCCGTCACGGCCAATTCCTCTCTGGAATGCCGGGGACATTCTCCTAAAAGTTTGCCACGGCGAATTTCTCTCTGGGTGACTTCCAGTTTGACCTCTCACATTTCGCCAGGGCGAATTCCTCTCTGGCACTCCCCCTGGGCGACTTCACCTTTATTGGCCGTGGCCAACTCCATTTTAGCTGCGGCGAAATTCCTTCTGATCCTATAACTCCGAAATTCTTGCCTCCTACTCCCCACTCTCCCTTCATTAACACCCTAGGGCCCCTCTACCTTCATTGTGGGGGCTCACTAACCTTCATTAGGCTAATTTATCCAGCTAATCTATCCTTATTAGTTCAAAACCCAAGGGTTAATTCCCTTTCTCTAATTATCCTATGACAGCAAGTCCATATATCAGCAAGTTTGTAAAACAACAATAACATAAGTTCATCAACTATCAGCAACTATCACTTGGTACCCAATCAATTGGGGTTCATAGCAATATATATATCAAGATTTCATTTTCAATAATAAGCTATATCAGACTTCAACAAAGCTCATAGCAGATATCATAAATCCATACATCAAATACCAATTTACAGTAAGGCCTACTCCTCAATAGATACACATTATATCATCAAAATACATACTCCTACACTTGGCAATACAGATACATGATGATACTATACAAGCCTTAACAAAAATTAGCATCTATCCTATTATACTCAGACCAAGTGTAGCTCCCCCACACTGGGCCTCAGCTCATGGATGTTCATCCACTTGCTTACCCTTATCCTTACCCGAGGAACCTTCACCTGAAATTGTAATCCCATAAAATGGGGTGAGATATAAATCTCAGTAACCAAGACAATTCCATCATATAAGCCAGTTTAATTAACATATATGCATGAATCAAAATCAACATCAGAATCATATCAGTCATCTCAGCAAATGAAATAATTAGGCTATCATGATTACCATCCCATACTAGCAATCGTATTTTTAACATGTTAAAGGCCATTAACACCGGGAGAGATCCGTCAACGGCACCTACTCCATCATGAGCACAACCAGGGCTCAGTGCATCTGAGGTTTGATCATAACCCGATGCTCGATCGAAGTACATGCACGGGTGGCAGCCGCACCACAGCTCCACCATGGACTCACAAGGTCCAATCATCATACAATAGATAGCCAACCAATTCATTCAACATTTCCAATCATTCATATACAGCAAGTATGAAATTTAAACCGACATATGCATGGAATTAATGTAAACCTCGGTTACCTCACTTGTAGACAACTTGCAACAGCCACTAATGGTATAGAGTATTCTTATAATCATAACACCAGATAATTACTACTCTAATTCATCATTAACGGTTACAATAAGTACCCAAGAAATTTAAATGCTATTAACTACCTTACGAATATTTACCCAGCCACAACAAATCCTAAATTCGGAGTTTAGTGTCCTCTACCACAAATCTCAATATTCCACCCTAAAATCCTAAGCAAATTTGTATAAAATTAATACCCATAATATAAATCAGCTATGGGGGTCTCAAACCAACAAAGAAAGCATCAAAATGGGTGGTTTAAACTCATCTAACACCAGCCCCAACCTCAACCTACGAATTTCTCCAAGAAAATCCCCAAACACCCACATTTCAGATTTTGGGTAGGATGAAAATACTCCAAATGAAAAACTAATCAGGCCAAATTAAAGAGAAAGATGAGGAGATTAAGTTATATAACTATTACCTTGGCTAAATCTTGCTCCAAATGTGAGAAAATGTGGAATTAAGCCAAGAACCCTAGCCTCTCCTCCTCACCTTCGAATTTCTCTTGTATTTTTGTGATTTGCTGAATGGGAAAGTGGCTGGTCAGCTTTTAGGGTTTTAGGTGGGTTTAAGTTAGGTCAAGGGGCTGGGTCATGGGTTGCTCCAAGTCCACATCCAATTGGGTTTCAGATTTTGCTTATTGGGCCAGTTTTCAATTGTTGGGCTGCAGAATTCTATTGGGCCAGTTTTATACATTGGGTTGCTGAAGTTTAATGGGGTTTGGGCCAAGTTTGAAGGGTTCAGGGGTTTGGGTCTACACAAAGGTTATTGGGCCACTTATAAGAGCCTATACAAGGTGGATCTTGGGTCTCTATCACATTTAATTGGGTTGGGTCTGCACCTAGCTCATTGGGCCTCCATTAGCCTCTTATCATAATTCATTAATTTGGGCCTAGGTGAAGTTTCCATCCCAATTAAATCTTAAACCCATATTAATAATTTATCTCTCTAAAAATTCCCATTCACTTTACTTGCCCAATCATCTCCTATTAATTATTCTTAATTAATCTAAATCCATGATTAACACCTTAATTAATCTCGGGGTGTTACAAGGGATATCTAGGTTTCTTTTCAGTCCAGGCTGAGGTAGAAGAGGGTATAGATGAGATTCCCATAGTAAAGGAGTTCCCAGAGAGATTAGTGGACTACCTCTAGAGAGAAAGGTAGAGTTTCCTATAGACATTGTCCCTAGGGCAGGTCCAGTGTTTAAGGCCTCGTATAAGATGGCTTCCACCAAGCTAGTAGAGCTTAAGAAACAAATAAAAGAGCTTTTAGAGAAGGGTTTTATCATACCCATTGTCTCGCCGTCGGGAGCTCCAGTCCTATTTGTAAAGAAGAAAGATGGGAGCCTTAGGTTATGTATAGATTATCGAAAACTCAATAAGATAACCATTAAGAATAAGTACCCTCTTCCTCGTATAGATGACCTCCTAGATCAGCTAGTAGGAGTGTCAGTGTTTCCCAAGATAGACCTCAAGTTGGGATACTATCAGCTCAGAATAAAGACTGAAGATATTCTCAAAATAGCTTTCAGAACTAGATATAGGCATTATGAATTTTTAGTTATGTCATTCGGGTTGACGAATGCACCTGCACTATTTATGGATTACATGAATAGAGTTTTCAAGCCATACTTAGACAGATTCATAGTTGTCTTCATAGATGACATCCTCATCTACTCAAAATATAAAGAGGAGCATGAACAACACTGAAGATTAGCCTTAGAGACCCTGAGAGAGAGATAGTTGTATGCTAAACTTAGTAAATATGAGTTCTGGCTCACAGAAGTTTAGTTTCTAGGTCATGTGATCCCAGGCAGAGGTCACAGTAGATCCCCATAAGGTAGAGGCAATATTACAGTGGGAGAGACCTAGGATAGTGACAGAGATTAGGAGCTTCCTAGTTTTAGCAAGTTACTATAGGAGGTTCATTTAGGGCTTTTCTCAGATAGCGATGCCACTGACCCAGCTTACAAGAAAGAATGTGTCATTTGTGTGGAATGAGAAATGTGAGAGTAGTTTTTAGGAATTGAAGCACAAGTTAACCATAGCCACGGTTTTAGTACTCCCTGACCCTAAGGAAACTTTTGTAGTTTACAGTGATGCCTCAAAGAAAGGGTTAGGATATGTGCTCATGCAAAAAGGCCACGTGGTAGCTTATGCTTCTAGATAGTTGAAACCTCATGAGGAAACCTACCCCACATATGACCTAGCATTAGTCACAGTGGTGTTTACTTTGAAGATATGGAGGCACTACTTATATGGGGTAGCTATAGAAATTTACAGTGGCCACAAGAGCCTTAAATATTTATTTGAACAGAAAGAACTGAATATGAGGCAACTGACATGGTTAGAATTTTTGAAAGATTATGATTTCACATTGAAATATCATCCCAATAAGGCTAATGTGGTAGCTGATGCCCTAAGTAGAAAATTCATACACATGGCCTATATAATGATCCAAGAGTAGGAATTAATTAAGAGATTTAGAGATATGAGTTTCTCCTGCGAGGTGCATTTGGGGAAATTATTAATGAGTGAGACTCGGATAGAAAATGACCTGAAGGATCAAATAAGAGAGGCCCAACAGACAGATAATCATGTGAATAAGATTAGAGCCCAAATAACCTAGGGTAGCAGTCAAGAATTCAATCTGTCTGAGGATAACATAGTAAAGTATAGGGATAGGCTGTATGTGCCTAGGAATATAGAAATCAGAGAGAAAATATTAGATGAAGCACATAAGAGCAAGTATACCATTCATCTGGGTAGTAATAAAATGTAACAAGATTTAAAGAAAATGTTCTGGTGGCCTGGAATGAAAACAGACATAGCAAAGTACATCTCCGGATGTTTAGTATGTCAAATAGTGAAAATAGAACACCAAAAACTAGCTAGGTTACTTCAGCCCCTAGATATCCCAGAGTGGAAATGGGATAGCATAGCTATGGATTTTCTCATGGGTTTACCCAGGACATCATAGGGGTATAATGCAATATAGATAATAGTAGATAGGATAACAAAGTTAGCGCACTTCTTACCTATGAAATCCACTCATACCCTAGATAAGTTAGCCTAACTATACATCAGGGAGATAGTTAGACTACATGGCTTGCCTAGGAGCATAGTTTTAGATAGAGATGCCAAATTCACATCAAATTTCTGGAGATCAGTATAGGATGCTCTAGGTACTAGACTTATATTTAGTATGGCCTATCACTCTCAGACGGATGGATAGACGGAGAGAACAATCCAAACCCTAGAGGACATGTTGAGGGCGTGGCTTTTAGAAATGACAGGGAACTAGGATAGATACTTACCTCTAGTTGAGTTTGCCTATAATAACAGTTATCATGCAAGTATACAGATGGCACCATATGAGACATTGTATGGGAGAAAGTGTAGGTCTCTAATGTGTTAGGTTGAGCTAAGAGAGTGTAACAGCATAATATATTCATTTGATCTGTATACCCTTCCATGATATTGATTTGATTATTGGTATGAACTGGTTGGCTGCGAATAATGCGGTACTTGATTGTGAACACCGAGCCATTTCCCTACCTGCTTGTAGGACCATACCTAGGGTAGGAACTGAGTTATCCTTTATGACTACTGCCTAGGCTGAGAGGCATTTAGAGTGTGAATGTTAAAGGCTTTTCCTTTGTATAAATCCTCTTCTTAAACCCTTACACTTCCCCCTCTGACTTAGGCCCAAAACAAAGCCAACTCAATAACCAAAACCATAGAAAGAGAGGGCAAAGAGAGAAGAATGAAAAGCTATGGAGATCTCAAGTTATGCTTACCTTTCTTGTTCTTCCTTCCTTCTCTAGGTATCTCTCTGTCTCCTCAGCCCTTTTCTCTGGCTTGGTTGAAGCCTAAGTCGGTTTAAAGAAAAACAAGGGATTTGGATGCTTCAAGAAGTCAAATTCTCTTTTTTCATACTTTTTCGAACTAACCCTCGCTATAGCAAAGAATAACCCCTGCTACGACGAGCACGTATTAGTCCCAGACCTCTGTTTTCACTACGGCGTTCACTATTGTGAGGCACTCCCTAGTTTTTGTATGGGATGCCTGCACTTGCTATAGCTAGAAGCATTCTCGCTATAGCTAACAGGTGCATTCGCTATAGCTAGACCATTTCTCGTTATAGTGAACATGTACATTCACTATAGCTAGGCCATTTCTCGCCATAGCTAGCAGACTTAGAAAAATTTTAGGATTTCAAAAATTTTTAGCTTTCTTTTTTTTTTCTGGTTGTTATAGAGAGTGGAGCTTTATAGGCCCAAAATTGGTAGACCAGACATCGAGACAGATAGAAACCATTAGAAAAAAACTTCTGACGGCCCAGAGTAGATAGAAAAGTTATGTCAATAAACGTAGAAAGCCATTAGAGTTTGAGATTGGAGACTATGTCTTTATTAGGGTGTCTCCAGTCACAGGGATACGTCGGTCCCTTAAGAGTAAAAAGCTCAGTCCAAAGTACATAGGTCCTTTTCCAAATTCTTGATAATGTAGGACTTGTGTCTTACAGACTAGCCCTTCCCCCAAACCTAAGCCAAGTCTAAAATGTATTCCATGTTTCCTAGCTTAAAAAGTACCAACCCAAGCCCTCACATGTCATAGAATATGAGAATATGCGGTTATAGGATGATCTATCATACATAGTATCACCAAATCGGATTGTGGAAGTTAGACTCAAGCAGTTACAGAATAAGATGATACCGCTAGTGAAAGTGGTTTAGAAGGGGTTATCTCCCAAAGAAGCTATTTGGGAACTAGATGATGATATGAGAAAGAAATATCCAGATCTCTTTCCATGAGTTATGTTATCTAAATTTTGAGGCCAAAATTTTTAAAGGGGGGAGAATTGTAATGTCTGATTTTTGTTAAACTACGAAAGTGGGTGCATTTTCAAAGCAAGTCACCTGAAATGAATCAGTTAAGGTCCCAAAATTTGAGTAACATTCTAGACTCCTAAAAATGAGAATTCTTGCCGCAGACAGAAGGAAAAATGGAGCTAGAATGAAGAAACAAATTTTGACAGAAACTTTATGAAACATAATGGCATTTTCATAATTTTGAGCAAATTTTGGAATACAAGAGGATTTTTTAAATTAAATTTTTAAGTTCTCTGAGGTTCTCAAAGGCCCTGAAAAAGATGGGAAGCCCCGGGACAGTTAAATCCCCTTCGGTGGACATTTTCCAACGTCGGTATACCTGAACTTTGACGGATTCATTCGGAAAGGTTTTAGCTCCAATTTGAGTGATTCCAGAGGCATTTTACTTAATTGGGAACCTAAATTTTATAATGGAAAAGATGGTTCTAAAAAAGGAGCTAAAATAAAGGAGAAAAGAAAATGCAAAGAACAAAGGACAAAATTAGAATTTTTGAAAAAGCCATTAACCTCCCCCTATATATAGGTGGCGCCCCACTTTCTCCCTCATTTGGAATTAGAAATTTTTGCATAATTTCAGAAGTGAGAGCTAGGGTTTTGGGCACACCAAGCGAAGAAGAGAAGAAGGAGAAAATCTAAGCTTAAGGTATGGAAATTTATTTGTTTTTCATGCTTTTCTTCATCCACACCTCATCTCCTCCCTTCTCCTTTATTTTCTTTAATTAAAATGGAGTTTATAAATCTGATTCATGGGAAATTTTGGATTTGAAGAGAGAGTTTAAAGAAAGCAAGATTCAAGTAAAAATAAGCAAGGAAACTAGGTAAAATTTCATCTTACGGTCGATGTCTTCACCCTCCCTTCTTCTCCATTTTGCCTAACCCTAAGAGCCATAGGAGGATCTGAATTTTAAGCCAATCTAAGCATGAATCTTAGGCATTTGAGGGAGGAAAACAAGAATATGCAAAGAAAATAACAAAATAACCATTAGATTTTAATATGCAAATTCTAGGGTTTTGTGTGCACCTTGTGAAATCTGGCCTTGTGTGATGATTCCTAGGTCTAATTAAGAGTTTAGTTCTTGAGATCCCTACGATGCTTCCCACATGCTTCCTCATTTAAGAAAACAAAAAAAAAACTCCAAGGAGGCCAAAAACCCTCATAGTCTCATCCTAGGCAAGTTTCTGTAGTTAGGGGGAGTTTTAAATTTTTCTAATGCCATTCTTGAGTCATATATGATGAATGAAAATGAAGGGAGGCCTTGGAAAAAATTTAGAACTCATAGAAAGTGATTTAGTGCTTTAGGTTCCATATTATGACCTAAAAAAGAAACATACAGTTAGGCTCTTTGTTTTGATTGTGTGATGACTCCAAGAGGTTTAAAAGGAGTCAAGAATCATATTTGAAAGGAAAGAATGGAGCTTAAAATTTCTTTGAGTGGTGTTGCTTAATTAGGTGCAATTATGGACTATAATAGGATTTATAGAACAACCTAGTGTCTAAGCAAGTTATGTGGCCTTAGAATTTGTTTCATGAATCTAATTGGCTTCCATAAATTGTATCTAGGCCAAGAGAAACCATCTTCACAATTTTGTGGGTGTGTGGCTGAAAGAGGAGGCTTGAATTCTAAGGAAAAAGTGTGTGATTATATACAAGGTAGCTCTCTCCACCTTCTCTCATATATGGATATGTGTTTAATTTGTCATAGAATGTTTGTATGTGTATTTTTAAGTTATGAAAAGTAAGCTAGCATGATTTTATATGCCATGATTCATGATGACATATTATGTTTTCAAATGAATGTATGATGTTTCTTTGAGTTTGCTTGAGTGTGGAGAGACCAAGAACTTTTAACCATGGTGAGGATGAGCCAAGAACCCTTGAGATTGGTTGAGACAAAGCAAAGAGTCTCCTAAAAGCAAAGTGGGCTCCCAAGAGTATGGTTGAGTCCAAGAATCTCTTAAAAAATGGGTGAGGCAAGTCCAAAATCCATGAGGAAAAGTGTAAGGCCAATCCATCCACTTGGTGAGCTCTTGAATGCCTTGTATGACTTGTTCACATGCTAAGCTTACTTCTTGAATGTTCATGACTTCCATAATATCCATGCATGCATTTTCAAGACTTGCTTTGCATATATTATGTATGATTGAATGGGAGATGAGCTATTGGGATTCTTTGAATCTCATTCCCTCCTCTCCAATGGTCTCACATGCTTGGTGGATCATGTGGATAAGGTAATGGGAGCCAACCTCCTTGAAAGAAAGAGTCTGACAACTAAATGCTTGAGTTTTGTCACTTTAAGGCCATAATTGTGTCAAATGTTGTAATCCAATGATGTATATGGTCTATGACCCTGACGATTATGTCACGCAATCTCAAATAGAAACTAGTTAACAAAATAAATTCTATAGATAATGGAGCAACCTAGGTCATTTTCCCAAGAAGTTTGTGCCTCAATTTGTTTATGGAGGGATTCTAAGTATTACTAATTGGAACTAGTTTAAGGGGGTTTTAAAATGCTAGGATTTTAATTGAGCTAAAATTTAATTGACAAGAATTAAAAACTTAAGACTAAATTGAAGTGAATAGTCAAACAAATGTGGTAGCTAGCTTTCAAATGGACTCCCTAGAATTCAATTATCCTTGTTCTTTTTGGTTTACCAACTTTGGATTTAAGTTCTTGCTCTTTAGTGTATTCCTTATAGAGGCTCTTGAATAACCATCCAAGATTCAATTCATCAATTAGTCAAGGAATTTTGCAACCATAAGAAATTTTGAATAACTAATTAATTGAATTAAGAACAAGAATACACTGCAACCAATTTTAATTGATTAATAAAATCTACTGCACAATCTACTCAAGATACTAATTCATCAATTAGATTAATTAATCCCTCAAGCAATTAATTGCATAAAAATTCCAGCCAACTAATCCAATAACAATTGCATCAATTAGCCTAAAATCAAGAGGAATTTAGAGATAAATTGTACAGCACTAATTCTGGAATTTTTACAAACATATAATGATCACAAATAAAATTCCAAAAATCAAATTAAGCTCAATCCAAAAATCAATTCAATCCAGTAATTTCTGATAATTAAATTCCTAAACCAATAAGCTAAACCTAGTCAAATTAATAAAGGAAATAATGCTAAAATTAAAAGATTGAGCAAAGAAGTTTTTATCCAAATTGGTGAGGAGATGTGGAGCTCAAATCTTCATCTAGGATAATCTTATCCTTAGCTAGCCACCAAAGGGAATTCAAGCTGCCATGGAGATTTTAATTAGAGGAAAATTGATAAAGGTAGCTGCAGCCATGGATGAATCAACGAGAATTGCTTCCTCCTTCAGCTCTGGACCTTTCGCTATTTTTTTTACGTTGTCTCTTCGTCTCTGCCCGATGAATCTCTAGCTCCTTATTCCCTTTTACTAAATCACGTATTTCCCTTTTTTTTTGCTTCAGCACTTTTTTTTCTTTCATTAATTAATCACGTGCCCCTCACTCCTCATTTTGCACGCTGAAGTCAAGCATTTTTTTCTCATCTCCCAGCTCACTAATCTCCAGCTCAAGCTTCATTAATCCACATGTTCTGCTCTCACATCATCCTTCTTTAATTCTAGCTGCCAACTCATTTACCACGTCAACCCGTAGTCCTTTTCACGTATCATTCAAGCTTTCATTTATCTCTCATGTGCCCAGCTCATTTAAATCTTCCACGTCAATTCCTTTACTTGAGCTGCATGCCTTTATACACCCCATAGCTTCATTTCTTTCTTTTTCCATGTTGGCCTTCATGCAGTGTTCTCCAATGAAGACTCGTGCAAATCCACGTGGCTCATTTCAAATCAACCATAGCTTCTTCTTGCATTCTTCTTACGTTCACTCCCTCAGCTCCTTCTTCTGCATGTCGCGTTCTGCCCCGTAGTAATTAAGGCAGCTCATGCTTCAGTCTCTCCTTTGTTTCTACATAAGTGGGAGTTCACATGGCTTCTCCTCTGCTTTGTTTACATTCACATAGAACTCGAGCTCAAGTTTGCTTCTTGCTTTACCTTCTCATCAAAAGAAACTCGTGGCTTCTTGTAAGTGCTGCAGCCCGTGGCTTCCACGTGAAGATTCCATAGCCTTTCTTCTTCTTGTTTACTGTTCACGTGGTTCTGCATGCATTTTCCACCATTTCACATTTCTCATGAGTTGTTCCAGCCAGACCACGAGCTTATCTTCCTCTGTTCATGCTCTGTTCAGCTGGTTTTCTTCTCATTCAGCTCAAAACTCTCCATCCGTGGCACTTCCTTCTTTTGTCAACTCTTCTTTGTGAACTTCTTGCTTTGCATGTTTCTTCCCTTCAAACTCATGGCTTTGTGTTTGAAAACTTATGCCTTCCACATGCCATCAATTCATCTTTATTTTAAATCTTTTTCCATTAAAATCTGCACAAGAAAAATAAAATGAAATGAAATAGAATGAAACAAAACAAAATATTAAGAAAGGAGAATTCGTAAAGGAAATGTTCACGTGAAAGTTGTGCATTAAAAAACTAAAAATTTGCAAATAAATTTCCTTGAGGGCAGAAATGCCTACTAAAATAAATTTTCAACTAATTAAACCTCTAAAGCCACATTTGATCATTAAAATGCTTAAGTTTAGGAGGATTCATGTATATAAAAATAGCCTTTATCAGACCCCCTTGGGCATGTGTAATTGTGATATTATGTGATGTATAAATGTATGGATATGATTGATGAACCCTAGAATAGAATTTAGATATATAATGCCAAGGTATGCATTTTGGAAGTTTGATGTAAATGTGCATAAGCGTGGGTGAAAATGCCAAAATAAGATGCATGAGGTTTAGGACCATTTGGATAGCTCACACAAGTCCTAAATATGCTTTTAGAGTTGCCCAAAGGGGGCCAAAATCAAAGGAAAGCCATTTGGCAATTTTGGTACCTTATATGAAGCCAAAATTGACCATAATGTAATCCTATGTCACCTTTTGCCAAATGAGCTCTTCTTGATCTAGGATTTGGCAGAAACTTAGAGCTTGTTGAGATCTTTTTGGGAAGCTAAAGATTATAATTTTTGGAGGTTTACAGAATATTTGATAAATTTTTAAAGTTGGCAATTTTTCTGGTTTTGGTTTGCTACACCATTCATTTGGTCCGAAAATGAAATCGATTACACAGGGCTCAAATGATGTCCAATTGCCATGGAATTTTATACGGAGAAACTAGGCATTCATAGTGACTCGTGACAACTAAAAGCACCTCATTTGGATGTCTAGAGAGGAAGATATGAATTTTTGAAGGTTTTGTCCAGTATCAAGGAATTCAGTCAACCTGAGTTACTCCATTTTATCCTTGACACCCCATCTTGGCCTTTGCTCTTAACTCTCCTCTAAACTAAAACATCCATCACTAAGACCCTATGCTATGTAGTTAAGCTCTCTACAAGTATAACTTGGCAAAACTTTTTTTCCACTTCCTTTATTTAAAAGAGAACAATTTGAGAGCATGGCCCCCTACTTTTGTATGTGATAAGATGCTCTTTATACTTCCTAAAACAAGTATTAGCTATAGTAAAATTGAACACAAATGAAAAGTCTAAAATAGTTTTACCCTCTACATTTGTTTCCTTTTAACCATATCTCCCATGTAAACTCTTGTAACCTCAAGATGCACTCCCTGTATGCTATTATGATCCCCTCCTATGAGAATATTTTCTCTTAAAGGTATTTTTTAAATTATACCTTTTAAATCCTCCCAAAACTCTCTTATGGTGCTCTTCTAACCTTATTTATAGTGCATAAGTATTAATAATATTAAAAGTTTCTCTTTTCCTTAGAAATTTTCACGCTATAATTCTTTCTCTTAGCCTTTTTACATCCACCACAATATTTTCCCAATACTTATCCACAATTATACTTACCCTATTTCTAATTTAGTCTTAGTAATGTACTAGAGATTAAAACCTAAGATGTCTAATTCCTTCACTTTTTCTTCTACCCATTTAGTTTCTTATAAGTACATAAAATTAATCTTCCTTCTAATTATGGTATTTACTATTTTCATTGATTTACCTATAAGTGTACCAATACTCCAAGTTCTAAAACGAATCCTCCTTTTATGAACTAGCTTCTTTACCTATCTTTGTTCATGAAAATGTGGAAACCCTTGGTTGTAACGAATGGTAAATTCTGTAAAATGATGAAATGAGCCATATAAAAAGCAAGTCCCCTGAAATGAGTTAGATAACGTCCCGAAAATTTTGGGTAATGTCTTATGTTCCTAAAAATAACAATCCTAGGCTCAGATAGAAAGAAAAACAAAACTAGGATTATTATTTTTAGGAGCCTAGGACAGTATCCAAATTTTTCGAGATATTATCTAGCTTATTTCAGAGGACTTACTTTTATACTACTCATTTCATCGTTTTATGAAATTTATCGTTCGTTACATTTTCCACCCCCCTTAAAATAAATTTCATCCTCAAAATTTAAATACGTACCTTAGAGAAATAACTTTGGATATTTCTGTCTCATTTCATCCTCTAGCTCCCAGGTTGCCTCCTCAGAGTCAAACCCTTCCATACCACTTTAACTAGAGGAATGTTCTTGTTTCTCAACTATTTCAACTTAGCATCCACAATTCTCTTGGATTTTGCTACATAGGAAAGATTTTCTTGTAATTGGATATGCTCATATTTTATGACATGTGAGGGGTCTGGTAAGTACTTTTTCAATTGGGAGACATGGAAAATATTATGGATTTGGGCTAGGTTTGGAGGTAGGGCTATCCGGTAAGCCACGGTCCAATTCTTTCAAGAATTTCAAATAGACCAATATACCTAAGACTGAGCTTTTTTACCCTCATAGACTGACCTACCTTAGTTGTAACACTATAACTTCTAGCTCATTTCATGTCATTTATAAGCTTTATATCATCAATCCCATAAGAGCATATGAGAAAGGGGATAAAAATAATAGACTTTTTTCGCGTTGCGCTATATCTAAAAAATTTAATTCGGTGTCACATGGACTGTGTGAGCTTATACTATACTTCCTCATATTTAATTTCATTATTTCAACTCATTTTCATTACAAAGACATGCCTACAATTCATGGAAACCGAAATGGAGCTCAAAATAAACAAGCATATTTTCGGCCAGATTTGCTCCATTTTCTGACCCAATGTTGGAAAATCATAACTAAATCTAAAAAATTCAAAATCATGCAATCTTGGTCATTCGGGAAAGCTTAGGATGTCTACTTCACAATAAAAATATGTCCATGTCACAAAATTCATCACACAGGACGTTTGACATCCAAAAAGCTACCAAGGTCGCTAGCTTCCTTGGCTGTTGTTCAGTTTACTGATACCAATTCGAAAATTCATAACTAATTCTATAAAAATTGAAATCACACACATTCAGTCATTTTGGAAATCTAAAAATGTTAACTTGATACTAAAAATAATTCTAGAATGAAATAGATATGTTTAGTGATCTGAAACCTATGGAACAGTAACTGAGATCCTGGGCGCTACTGATACTGACAGTTAACTTCAAACATGCATAACTCTCTGTTCAGACCTCCAAATGAGGTGATCTCAGTGGCCAAAGAAATATTATGACCTCTAGGTTACGTATATAAAATTTTATAAGCATTGGACACCATTGGCCATCGGGTGACACGGAATACAAAACTGCCAGTATAAATAGTACCCATACCAGAATCCATGAAAAATCTCAACTTTAAAAATTCATCAAATATTCCCTAGGCCTTCGACAATTATGTTATTTAGCTTCTTAAAAATCTCTCAATGAGACCTACTTGCATGCTAAATTTCAGATCAAGACTAGCTCATTTGGCTAAAAAGTGTCATAGGGTTCCATTATGGTCAATTTTGGCTTTATATTGGTTACCAAAATTGCCAAATGGATTTCCCTTAGTCTTGGCACCCTTTGGGAAAGTTTAAAAGCTTACTTAAGACTTGTGTGAGCTACCCAAATAGTCCTAAACCTCATGTATCTCATTTTGGCCATTCAACCCACATTTATACACATATTCATCAAACTTTAAACTTTCATACCATGGCATTACATACTCAAAACATGGGCTAATGGTCATATATGGTAATCATACATCTCAACATCACATCTTAGTATAGTTATACATGTCTCAATGTTCATAGTACATATACATCACCATATACATGATGAATCATCATTATGGTTCCAAACTACACAAAATTACATATAAGCTTGTCAATTGTCCCTCTTCAAGGTTGTTGGCTCCCTTCAACATAATTGCTTGGTCCACCTAGCAGGTTAGATCATTGGAGAGGAGGGGATGAGATTCAAAGAATCCTAATAGCTCATCTCCCATTCAATCACACATAATATGTGCAAAGCAAACTTTACAAATGCATGCATAGGGAAAATGGAAGACATGGACACTTTAAAAGCAAACTTAGCATGTGAATCAATCATATAAAACATTCAAGAGCTCACTAAGTGCTTGGATTTGCCTCACACTTTTCCTCATAGATTTTGGACTTGCCTCACCCATTCTTTAAGAGCTTTGGACTCAACCATACTCTTGAGAGCCCACTTTGCCTTTGGGAGACTCTTTACTTTGTCTCAACCAAGCTCAAGGGTTCTTGGTTCATCCTCACCCAAGGGAAGAGTTTTTGGCCTCTCCACACTCAAGCAAACTCATACAACCATCATGAAATCATTTAAGAACATAACATGGCATCAAGGATCATGGCATATAAAGGCATGCTAGCATACTTTTCATAGCTTGAAAATGCACATACACACATTCTAAAACAGGCTAAACACATATGCATGCATGAGAGAAGGTGGAAAGAGCTACCTTGTATATAAGCACACACTTTTTCCTTAACTTTCAAGCTTCCTCTTTTGGCCACACACCCACAATTTGGTGGAGATAGTTTCTCTTGGCCTAGACACAATTTATGGGAGCCAATTAAGTTTATAAACCACACTCTAAGGCTACATAACTTAATGAAATACTAGATTGCTCTATAGGTTCCATTATGGTCCATATTGGCATCTAATGAAGCAACACCCCTCAAATGATTTCTAGGCCTCATTCTTTCTTATCAAATATGATTCTTGACTCCTTTTGAACCTCTTGGAGTCATCACATCATCAAAACAAAAGGCTTAGCACCATGTTGCTTCTTTAGGTCATATTATGGAACCTAAGACCCCAAATCACTTTCCATGAGCTCTAAATTTTTTCCAAGGCCTCCCCTCATTTTCATTCATCAAATATGACTCAAGAATGGCCTTAGAAAAATTTAAAACTCTCCCTAGCTATGAGAAACGCTTTAGGCCGAGGCTATGGAGCTTAATGGCCTTCATGGAGTTTGCTTGATTTTCTTGAAGGGGAAAGCTTGTGGGGAGCTCTTTGGTGTCTCAAGAACTCATTTATACTCTAACTTAGACCTAGGAAGGATCATATAAATTCAAAAATTGGAAGGTGCACTTAAAACCCTAGGTTTTGCATCTTGATTTCTAATGCCTATTTCTTAGGTTTCTTTGCATATTCTTATTCCTCTCCATCAAATACCTAAGAATCACCTTTGGTTTGGTTAAAAATCTGACTCCTTAGGTCTGTCAAAGTCTAGGTCAAAATGGAGGAGAAGAGCCATGGAAGATATGAACCATAGGATGCATTTTTACCTTGTTTTCTTACTTAGTTTGGCTTGAATCTTGATTTCTCCAAGCTCCTCTCTTCAAATCCGAACTTTCCCTTGAATATCTCCTTTGAATCAAATTTATAAACCTCATTTTAATCCAAGGAAACAAAGAAGAAGGGAGGAGAGGAGGTGTGGATGAAGAAAAGTAAGGAAAGCCATCATGAAAACATACCTTAAGCTTGGTTTTCTTCCTCCTTCTTCTTCCTCTCTTGGGCACCTCTCCCTTAGGGTTTTGCTTCTGATTTGGGGCTGGAAAAATCTAAAGAGAAATGAGGGAGAGTGTGAGGTGCCACCTATATATAGCTAGGGCAAAGTGACTTTTTAAAAATTTCCATTTTGCCTTTCACAATTTGCATTTTCGTTTCTTCTTCGTTTTAGTTCCTTTTTTGGAACTGTCTTTTCCATTATAAAATTTAGGTTCTCAATTTAGAACAATGGCTTTGGAATCCCTTAAATCAGAGCTAAAATCTTTCCAAAAAAATCTATCAACATTCGGACACTTTAACGTTAGAAAACGTCCATCGGAGGGGATTTAACTATCTCGGGGCTTCCCATAGCTTTTCAGGGTCTCTGAGAACCCCGGAGAACCCAGAACTTTGGTTTAAAAAGCACTCCATTCTCAATTCTAGACCACACAAGTTTAACATATTTTACAAGAAGACCTTGTACTTGCTGGCGGAAACCCTGTCGACAAGGTCTTGGAAATTGCACTACAGATTATAGGATCTTGTCGACAAGATCTTCGACCCAGGTGATGAGATATTATTTCAGCCCTTAAATTAACTTAGTCTCCTACCATACTTCATGCTCAATATACATTCTAATGGTCGCATAACATAATCTCTCATTTTCAAAGAATTGGATTTTACATTTCTCCCTTCCTTTTAAAAATTTTGTCCTCGAAATTTAGATAACATACCTTATGGGAAGAGGTTTGGATATTTCTTCCTCATATCATCCTCTAGTTCCCAGGTGGCTTCTTCAGAAGATAACCCTTTCCAAACCACTTTCACCAGCAGTATCGTCTTGTTTTGTAATTGTTTGAGTCTAACGTCCACGATCCGATCTGGTGCTATTATATATGATAGATCATCCTGTAACTGCACATTCTCATATTCTATGACATGTGAGGGGTCGGGCTGGGACTTTTTCAACTGGGAAACATGGAAGACATTATGGACTTGGCTTGGGTTTGGAGGCAGGGCTAGTTTGTATCCCACAGGTCCTACTTTATCAAGAATCTAGAAAGGACATATGTATTTTGGACTGAGCTTTTTGCTTTTGATGGACCAACCTATCCCTGTGACTGGAGACACTCTAATGAAGACATGATCTCCCATTTCAAACTCTAACAGCCACCTACATTTATCTGCGTAACTTTTCTGTCTACTTTGGGCCGTCAGAAGTTTCTTTCTGATGGTCTCTATTTGTTTGGAGGTCTGGTCCACTAACTCTGGGCCTATAAGGCTCTACTCTTCTAGCTCAACCCAACACACTGGGGATTTACACTTCCTCCCATACAATGCCTTATACAGTGCCATCTGTATACTTGCATGATAATTGTTATTATAGGCAAACTCCGCTAAAGGCAAGTATGTATCCTAGTTCCCTTTCATTTCTAATACACACGCCCAAAACATGTCCTCTAGGGTTTGGATGGTTCTCTCCATCTGTCCATCCATCTGAGGGTGATAGGCCGTGCTGAATCTAAGTCAAGTGCCTAGAGCATCTTATAATGATCTCCAGAAATTCGATGTGAATCTGGGATCCCTATCTGACACTATGCTCCTAGGTACACCATGCAGTCTCACTATCTCCCTAATGTACAGCTGGGCTAACTTGTCTAGGGTATAAGTGGCTTTCATAGGTAGGAAATATGCTGACTTTGTTAACCTATCCACTATTACCCATAGTGCATCATACCCCGATGATGTCCTAGGTAAACCCATGACAAAATCCATAGCTATGCTATCCCATTTCCACTACGGGATATCTAAGGGCTAAAGTAACCCAGCTGGTTTCTGATGTTCTATTTTTACTCTTTGGCATACTAGACTCGGGAGACATACTCTGCTATGTCTGTTTTCATTCCGGGCCACCAAAACATTCTTTTCAAATCCTGGTACATTTTATTACTACCCAGATGAATGGTGTACTTACTCTTATGTGCCTCATCTAATATCTTTTCCCTAAGTTCTGTGTTCCTAGGCACATACAGCCTATCCCTGTATCTTACTATGTCATCCTCAGACAGATTGAACTCCTGGACACTACCCTGGACTATCTGGACTCTAATCTTATTTACATGGTCATCTGTCTACTTGGCCTCTGTTATCTGATCCCTCAGGTCATTTTCTATTCGGGTCTCACTCATTAATAGCTTCCCTGAATACACCTCGCAGGAGAGACTCATGTCTCTAAATCTCTCAATCAATTCCTACTCTCGGATCATCATACAAGCCATGTGTATGGATTTTCTACTAAGGGCATCAGCTACCACATTAGCCTTATCGGGATGGTACTTTAAGGTGAAGTCATAATCTTTCAAAAATTCTAACCATCTCCGTTGCCTCATATTTAGCTCTTTCTAGTCAAACAAATATTTGAGGCTCTTGTGGTCACTGTAAATTTCTATAGTTGCCCCATATAAGTAGTGTCTCCATATTTTCAAAGCAAACATCATTATGGCTAACTCTAGGTCATGTGTAGGGTAGTTTTCCTCATGAGGTTTCAACTATTTGGAAGCATAAGCTACCACTTGGCCTTTCTGCACAAGCACACATCCTAACCCTTTCTTAGAGGCATCACTGTATACTACAAAAGTTTCTTTAGGGTCAGAGAGTATTAAAACTGGGACCGTGGTCAGCTTGTGCTTTAGCTCTTGGAAACTACTCTCACATTTCTCATTCCACACAAATGGCACAATCTTTCTAGTAAGCTGGGTCAGTGGCATCACTATCTGAGAAAAGCCCTAAATGAATCTCCTATAATACCCTTCTAAACCTAGGAAGCTCCTGATCTTTGTCACTGTCCTAGGTCTCTCCCACTGCAATACTACCTCTACCTTATGGGGATCTACTACGACCCCTGCCTGGGAGATGACATGACCTAGAAACTGAACCTCAGTGAGCCAGAACTCACATTTACTAAGTTTAGCATACAACTGTCTCTCTCTCAGGGTCTCCAAGGCTAATCTCAGGTGCTGCTCATATTCCTCTCTACTTTTTGAGTAGATAAGGATGTCATCTATGAAGACTACTACAAATCTGTCTAAGTATGGCTTGAAAACTCTGTTCATGTAATCCATAAAGACTGTAGGTGCATTCGTTAACCCGAAAGGCATAACTAGAAACTCGTAGTGCCCGTATCTAGTTCTAAAAGCTACCTTGGGAATATCCCCAGTGTGGTAGGAATCACAGTACCAGATCATGCTATGCGGGGCAAAATGTGTGCTTTAGATGTGGCAGGCTAGGGCACATAGCCAGAGATTACACCCAAACTCCTCCACAGGCCCCTTTGCAGATCACATAGCCGAGGGAGATGGCTCCTCCTCCCAGACCACAAACCCAAGGTAGAGTCTTTGCCCTATCACAGCAGGAGGCTAGCTGGTCCCCGAGTCTGATTCAAGGTACTATTAAAATAAATGATTTTTCTGTGACTGCATTATTTGATTCGGGTGCTAGCCACTCTTTTATATCATATGACTGTGCTGAGAGGTTAGGTCTGAGGATGCATATATTGCCATATGAGTTGCATGTATCCACCTTACAGGGAACCGAGCCATTACCTCCCATGCTCTTGTTGACAAGATCTTCGACCCAGGTGATGAGATATTATTTTAGCCCTTAAATTTACTTGGTCTCCTGCCATACTTCATGCTAAATATACATTCTGATGGTCGCATAACATAATCTCTCATTTTTAAAGAATCAGATTTTACATTAGTCACTAGATACACTTGAATGAATACATGGTCTCCAATTTTAAATTTTAATGACCTCCTTCTCCTATCAGCATAACTCTTTTGCCTACTCTAGGCCGTAAGGAGTTTCTTTCTAATCATTTCTATCTACTGGGTAGTCTAGTCTACTATCTCAGGTCCTATTAAACTCCTCTCACCTAGCTCAACCCAACACAAAGGGGATCTACATTTTCTCCTATATAAAGCTTTATAAGGGGACATCTGAATAGTGGAATGGTAACTGTTATTATATGCAAATTCTACTAATGGCAAGTATGCATCCTAGTTACCCTTTATTTCTAATACACACAACCTCAGCATGTCTTTAAGGGTCCTCTCAGTTTGACCATCTGTCTGGGGGTGATAAGCAGTGCTAAAATGCAACTTGGTCCCTAAGGCATGCTTTAATGATCTCTAAAAATTCAATGTGAACCTAGGGTCTCTATCAGATACTATCTACTAGATACTCTATAAAGTTATACTACTTCTCTTATGTACAACTGGGCTAATTTATCTAATGTATAGGTAACCCTAATTATGAGGAAGTGTGTAGACTTCATTAATCTATCTACAATCACCCAGATAGCATCGTGTCCAAAGAGTGATCTGGGAAACCCCATAATAAAATCTATAGCTATGCTATCCCATTTCCACTTTGGGATATGTAGGATTTGTAACAACCTAGTAGGTCTCTGATGCTCTATCTTAACCCTCTGGGACACTAAACATCTAGCCACATAATCCATGACATCACTTTTCATTCCTGGCCACCAAAATATTCTTTTCAAATCCTGATACATCTTGGTGGTATGACAACCCTAATTTTTAGTCATTGTAATTAAGGTTAAATATGCGATTAATAATCATAGATTGGGGTTACAAGGCATTACGACTAATTGCATTATGAAAATATGGGGAAATTTGAACCTTAATGTTATTAAAGTCACCAATTATATAATTACAAGAACTTATGTATATAAGGGAAATAAACATTTATTTATAAGTCTTTGATTTTATTACCCATCAATTATAACTCATCCCAATGTCTCTAAATCATCCCTTGAGATTACCATATGAAAAACCAAGGTTTCCTAATTAATATAAGTGTTTCAGAATGTTCGTCATGGCCAATTTCCCATTAGCCGAGCTAATTCTCCTCGACTTCACCCCTCGCATTGTTACTAATTTCGTTGCCGCTATTGAACCTTCGCCGCGGCCAATACCTCCTTTCCCCGTGGCCAATTCCTCTCTGGAATGCCTGGCTCCTTTTCGCAAAAGTTCACCATGGCGAATTTCCCTTTGAAAGACTCCCAGTTTAGCCTCTCACATTTCGCCACGGCGAATTCCTCTCTAGCACTCTTCCTGGGCAACTTCACCTCTATTGGCTGCGACTAACTCCATTTTAGCCGCGACGAATTGCCTTTTGGTCCCACAACTCCTAAATTTTTATCTCATACTCTCCACTATTCCTCTATTAACACCCTAGGGCCCCTCTACCTTAATTATGGGGCTCGAATAGCCTTCATTAGCCTACTTTACCTATCTAATCTATCCTTACTAGTTCAAGATTTAAGAGTCAATTTCTTTTCTCTAGTTACCCTCCATCAGCAAGTTTGTAGAGTAACAATAATAGGAATTCATTAACTATCAGTAGTTATCATTTGATACATGATTAGTGGGGGTTCCATACATTAAGGGTTCATATCAATATCTTAAAGGTTACATTTCCAATAGCAAGCCATATCATAGTTCAACAAGGCTCACAGCAGATATCATACCATACATCAAATACCAAACTAAAGTAAGGCCTACTCCTCAATAGGTACACGTTATATTATCAAATACTGACTCCTACACTTGGAAATACAAATACATGATGATGCTAGACAGAGGTTAACAAATCTTAGCATCTACTCTATTCCACTCAGACCAAGTGTACCTCCCCACACCAGGCCTCAGCTCATGAATGTTCATCCATTTGCTTGCCCTTATCCTTACAAGAGGAACCTTCACCTGAAATTATAATCCCATAAATAAGGTGGGACGTAAATCTCAGTAACCAAGGCAAATTCCATCATACATTCCAGTTTAATTAACATATATGCATAATTTCACATAAGCATCAGAAACATACCAGTCATATCAGTAAATGAAACAATTAGGCTATCATGATTACTATCCCATACTAGTAATCATATTTTCACATGTTAAAGGCCAATAACACCGGGAGAGACCCATCCACGGCATCTACTCCCCATTGAGCACAATCAGGGCTCAGTGCATCTAGGGTTTGATCATAACCTGGTGCCTGATCGAAGTACATGCATGGGTGGCAGCCGCACCATAGCTCCACCATAGACTTACAAGGTCTAATCATAATATAATAGATAGCCAACCAATTCATTCAATATTTCAAATCATTCATATATAGTAAATATGAAATTTAAACCGACATATGCATGAAATTAATGTAAACCCCAGTTACCTCACTTGTAGACAATTGTAATAGCCACCAAGGGTATGAAATCTCCCTATAACCATAGCATCAAAGAATTACTACTATAATTCATCATTAACAGTTGTAACAAGTACCCAAAGAATTTAAAATGCTAATGACTACCTAGGGAACAATTACCCAGCCACTACAAGTCCCAAATTCATATTGAAGTGTCCTCTACTAGAAACCTCAATATTTCACCCAAAATCTTAAGCAAATTCGTACAAAATTAACACCCATATTATAAATTAGCTATGGGGGTCTCAAACTAGCAAAGAAAGCATCAAAATAGAGGGTTTATACTTACCTAATATCAGCCCTAGCCTCAACCTATGAATTTCACTAAGAAAATCCCAAATAACCACATTTCAGATTTTGGGTACAGTGAAAGTACTCTAAGTGAAAAACTAATCAGCCTAAATTAAAGAGAAAGATGAGGGGATTAAGTTATATAACTATTACCTTAGCTGAATCTTGCTTTAAATGTGAGAAAATGTGAAATTCTTGCCCTAAACCCTAGCCTCCCTTCAGACCTCCGATTTTCTCCTTTGTGCTTCAGAAAAATAGGGAAGTGGCTGAAGTGTTTAGGGTTTTAGTTGGATTAAGTTGGGTCAAATATGGGTCATAGGTTGCTCCAAAGATCTAACTCTTAATGGGCTTCAGATTTAAGCTTTGTTGGGCCAGCTCTTATGCATTAGGCTGCTAAATTTTAATTAGGTTTGGGCCAAGTTTGAAGAGTTCAAGGATTTGGGTCTGCACAAGGGTTATTGGGCCCCTATTAGTCTTAACCTTGGCCTACTCAATTTAATTTGGGCCTAGATGAAATTTCTATCCCAATTAAATCTCAAACCTATATTAATAATTTATCTATCTAAAATCTCTATTCACTTAACTTGTCCAATTATCCCCTATTAATTATTCCTAATTAATCTAATTCTATGATTAACACCTTAATTAATTTTGGGGTGTTACAGGTGGCACTTGGGTGGATAGTATATCTACTCTTATGTGACTCTTCTAGGATTCTCTCTTTCAGTTCATTATTACTAAGCACACAAATTCTATTTCTATATGATATCACACCATCCTTAGATACCTTAAAATATAAGGTCCTACCTTGGGTAATCTCTGATAAACACATATTTCTATCTATTTTATTCTCCTAAACTTAGGCATTTTAACAATGAAATATGGCTTTAAGACTTTAATTAGATAAGATTTCATTTTAATAGCCATTTCTATATTTTAGGAGTTAATTTGCAAAAAAATTGATTTTTAATGCTCAATTTTATCTTAAATAATTTTTGTGGATTTTCCTATTGCATTGTTCTTATTATTTGTGTAGAATTTTTTATGGGCAATTAGCTTGAATGGGAAATTGAATTGAAGGTGAAGATTGAGCTTCAAGTGTACTTTTTGTGGAGCTAAAAACTTGAGAATGTGAAGCAGAGCAAAGATGAGCAGAAGGTGCATTGGAGAGGAAGAAGGAGGCTTCGGTTCTACATTGAAAGGAGGAGTATGGGCTAGAGAGAGATATGCAGAAAGATGGATGGAAACAACTCGTGTTCAGCTCACATACCACGAGCAAAATGCATGAAGAAGCATGATCTATAGGCACGTGAAAGTGACGCTGAAAGAGGGGCTGCAAATACGTAAAAATGAATGAGAAAGAAGAGAACAGGGCACTCTGGGGTCTGACATGGTAAGCAAGCTGAATGTGAACAAATGAAGGAAGAAAGCCATAAGTCATAGAGAATATAAGAGGAAGACGTTGAGCTGGGAGCTAGCACAATAAAATTGCGAGGAAAAGAAGGATGAAGCTCGAGCTTGAGAAAAGAGGAATCAACGTGGCAGATAAAGAAGCTTATGAGCAGAACAAAAGAGAGGCAACGAGAGAAGAAGCTTTAGGCAGAATAGAGAAGAAGGAAGAATACACATACATGCAGAACGTGCTACAAATAGAAACAAAGCACCAGTTACAGAGTACAGCAGCTACAGAACAGAGCCAACATGTGAAGCAAGAAGCACAAACAGGGCATGTGATCGCTTAATTGAAGGAGCTGGAAACAAAACAAAAACCAGCAGCAAACGAGGAAGCTACATGCAAAAGTTACGTGGAAAAGCATGCATATGGAATATTATAATACAAAATGAGGTGGGGTCCACTCACATAATCAAAGAAGCACAAATACATTCGGGCAATGAAGGAATGAAGAGCTGAGCATGTTGATTGGCATTCGAGTAGAATAAATAGAGCACATGAAAATTAAAAATCCACGTGAGAGAAGGCAGCACCCATTTTCACGCCTCATTCATCCCTTCATTCACATGATTCCATTACATTTTTCACGCCGTATTCCATTCACTTCATCCCATCGTCACTCCACGCCTTCATCCAGAGATGCCATTTTCACCCACTCCTCCATTCTCATTCCACTTCCATGAAGCTTTGATTCATCCTTGAGGCTAGCTAGAAGGAAGCTCTTGAGTTGAAGCTTGAATCCTTGGAAGAACAACAAATTCTGGCCAAGATTTTCTTATTTTTCCAGCACTTTTTCTCTTTCTTGTATTTGCTTGGTTAAGGAATGTTGGATTGAAAATTTGTGTAATTGATTAGTGGCTGGTTAGACACTAATTAGGATGTTGATTGACTGATTACTTGATTGATTTAGTACTAAATTTTTCAATTTTCTACAATTTTCCAAGTGTGCAATCAAGGTGTTTGATGAAATGCTTGTGAGAATTGGTGTGCCTAATTGTCTATTTGTGGATTCCTTAGGTTTTAGTTGGTCAATTAAACATCTTTGGATAATAATTCAGAGGCTAGATTAATCAATTAATCAATCAATTTGAGTGTTCAAAGATCTTAATCACAAGAATTAGTAATTTTATGGGAGTTGAGGTCTCAATTAACATTAAATTGCTAATCTCTTGAATCTTGAATGGTTATTCAAGATCATTTGCTAATGAACACAATTAGGAACTCTTAGGCCAGAATTAATCACAATTGGATTAGGATAAGGATAGTGGATACCAAGAGACGATTCCAAAGCTAGTCATAAGCCCATTATCACCCATAATTCGCATAATTAGGTAGCAATTAGGAATTTTATTTCAATTTAGTTTTAGGTTAGTTTAATTCAATCAAAAACCCCCAAATTAGATAGTTTTTAGGATTGTTAACATTTAGGAAACTTAATTGAACATTGAATTCCATTTCCAAGGGAGATGACCTAGGTTGTGCCCTATATTGCATTTAATATCCAACCTAGTTTTATTTTGAGGGCTGCATGACAAGCCCATCAATCTCACTCCTGATTTGTCTCAGGAATTCATCCTCTCTCTAGGTATCTAAGATCTGAGTTCTCAATTCATTCTCAATCTGGGTCTCACTCAAATATACTCTACCTGATACTACCTAGCAAGAGAGGTTCAAATTTCTAAACTTTTCTAGGAGTTCCTGCTCCTTAATCATCATATGGGCTACGTGGATGGATTTCCTACTCAAGCATCGACCACCACATTGGCCTTACCTGGATGATATTTCAACGTGTCATCATAATCTTTCAAGAATTCCATCTATCTCTACTGTCTCATATTAAGTTCCTTTTGATTGAACAGGCATTTTTAACTCTTATGGTCACTGTAAATTTCTATGCTCGCACTATACAGATAATGCCTCCAAATCTTAAAAGCAAAAACTACTATGACTAACTCTAGATCATGTATGGGATAATTCTCCTCATGAGGTCTCGATTGCCTAGAGGCATATGCCACTACTCTATCCTGTTGTATCGACACACATCCTAACCCTTTCTTGAAGGCATCACTATGAACCACAAATGGTAAACTAAGGTCAAGAATAATCAGTACAGGGGCAGTCGTCAATTGGAGTTTCAACTTCTAGAAACTTCTTTCACATCTATCATCTCACATGAAAGGTGTATCCTTCTGAGTTAGACTCATAAGTGGTAAGGCCATCTAACAAAAGTCCTAAATAAATCATCTATAATATCCTACCAAACCTTGAAAACTTCTAACTTCGGTGATAGTCCTAGGTTTATCCCACTATAACACAGCCTCAACTTTATAGGGATCTACTACGATCTCATCTCATGATATCACATGACCTAAGAATTTCACTCGGTTAGCCAAAACTCACATTTACTTAGTTTGGCATACAATCTCTTACTTTTAAGAGTCTCTAGGACTAATCTCAGATGCCTCTCATACTCCTCAAAAGATTTAGAGTACACTAAGATATCGTCAATAAAGAACATAACAAATTTATCCAGATACAGTCTGAATACCCTGTTCATATAATCTATGAATACCAAGGGCACATTCATCAGTCCAAATGGCATTATAAGGAACTCACAATGCCTATATCGAGTTCTGAAGGCCATCTTTAGGACGTCTTCAGTTCTTACTTTTAGCTGGTGGTACCCAAATCTAAGATCTATCTTAGAAAATACAGATGCCCTAACTAACTGATCTAATAGGTCATCTAACCTAGGGAAAGGATACTTATTCTTGATGGTAACCTTATCCAATTCTCTATAATCTATACACAATCTCAAGCTACCATATTTCTTTTTCACAAATAATACTAGAGCTCCCTAGGGTGAAACACTAGGGCGTATGAACCCTTTTTCTAATAACTCTTTTATCTATTTTTTCAACTCAACAAGTTCGGTGAGAGCCATCTTATAAGGAGCCTTGGACGCCAGTCCAGCCCAAGGCACCATATTTATAGGAAACTCTATCTCTCTCTCTCAGGGGGTAGACTACTAAAATTAAAATCCTTAAGAAAAACTTCTGGGAATTCCCTAACTATCAGAATCTTATCTATCACTTCTTCTACCTCAGCCCAAATAGAGAAAAAGATTAGAAACCTTTGACATCTATACTCTAAGTATCTCTTAGCCTAGGCAGTAGTCATAAAGAATAACTCAACCTCCATTCTAGGTATGGTCTCACAAGAAGGTATAGATATGACTCGGTGTTCACAATCAAGAACAACATTATTGGCAGTCATCTAATTTATACTAACAATCAAATCTATATCATGGAATGGCATACAAATCAAGTCAATAGTAGTATGGCAATGGTTAAACTGTACAGTGACATTCAAGAAAGCATAGAAAGTAATAACGTGCCCTCCAGTGGGTGTAGTGACAGACAAATCAAATGGTAAAGTACTAATGGCCAAACCCAAATGTCTTACATAGTCATAGGATATAAACGAGTAACTAGCACTCGAATCAAACATAACAATCACAAGAAAACCATTTTGTATTGTCCAGTTTTCGTTAAACGACAAAAACGGGTGCGTTTTCAAAGCAAGTCCCCTGAAATGAATTAGTTAAGGTCCCAAAAAATTTGAGTAATATTCTAGACTCCTAAAAATGAGAATTCTAGGCTTAAATGAAAAGAAAAATAGAGTTAGAATGAAGAAATAATTTCTTATGAAAAACTTACGAAATGTAATGATATTTTTGTAATTTTGAGTAATTTTTGGAATTCATATAGGAGGGCTTTTTAAATGAAAATTTTGAGTTCTTCTGGGTTCTCAAAGGCCTTGAAAATCATGGAAAGCTTCAGGACAATTAAAACCTCTTCGGTGGACATTTTCCAACATCGGTGTTCCCAAACTTTGACGGATTCATTCGGGAAGATTTTAGCTCTGATTTGAGTGATTCCAAAGGCATTTTACTAAATTGGGAACCTAAATTTTATAATGGAAAAGACGGTTCTTAAAAAGGAGCTAAAATGAAGTAGAAACGAAAATGCCAAAAATGAAGGGCAAAATAGAAATTTTTGAAATAGCCATTCTCCTCCACCTATATATATATGAGGAGCCCCACTCTCCCATTCATTTAGTCTCATATTTTTCTACCCCAAATTAGAGAAGAAACCCTAGGAGAGTGGCGCACCAAGAGAAGAAGAAGGAGGAGAGAAATCAAGGCTTGAAGATAAGGAATTTTAGTAGTTTTTCATGCTTTCTTCCATCCAAACCTCTTCTCCTCCATTCTCCTTTGTTTCCTTTGTTTATAATGAAATTTATAAATCTATTTTAAGGAATAAATTAAGGAAAAAATTCAGATTTGAAGAGAGGAGCCTAAAGAAGACAAGATTCAAGTGAGAAAAAGCAAAAAAACAAGGTAATTTCTTCTCCCATGGTTGCTACCCCTTGCTCCTCTTCTCTACCCATTTCGCCCCACTCAAGAAGTCCTTGGAGGGCTTGGTTTTTAGGCAGAACCAAGGGTGATTCTTAGAAAAAAGGGTGTGGAGATTAAGAATATGCAAAGAGAATTAACAAAAAAATTATGGAAATTCAAGAAGAAAATTCTAGGGTTTCAAGTATTCCTTGCAAAATCTGATTTTATGCAATAATTCCCTAGACTTAAATAAGTGTTCAAATGAGCTCTTAAGATCCCTAGAAACAAATGTCAGTGTCAACTCTTAACAATTTCAGCTTGTCACAAACAAATGTTATTCCTTCATTTATGTAAAAAATTCTTTCATTTGCATGGATACGTATGATCTCCTTCATTCTACTCATTGTCAATATTTGCTCAATGTCTTTGTGTAAATAATAATCAAATACAATATACTAAAATAATCAGAGATAAAAGATATTGAGGATATTACAATGAACTTTAAACGAAAAAAAAAGTGTCCGTGTACAATAGAAGCTCTTTAGAATTTGTAAAAATAGAAAAAAAAATAATCAGATTTTTCTACCAAAAAAAATTAAAAATATATGAGAAGAAAATAAGAAATAAAAATATCTTAAAATAAAATAAAAAACTCAACAAGTATGCGAGGGATGATCAAAAAGTTTAAATCTTCAATACATCTGGAATGATAGATAATACAAAAATGAACTTAAATGATAAAGAACATAACTCTTGAGAACCTATTAAAAATTTAAAATAATAAATAATCAAATTTTTTTGGAAGAAAAAATTATGAGTATATGCGAAGCACATGAGAAGCAAAAAATATTTAAAAATAAAATGCAAACCTTAAAAAGTAGATAATGGATGATTTGAAAGTTTTGAATCTTGAACGCAGTTAGAATGAGAGATAATACAACAATGGACTGAAATGAGATGAAGAACAGGCAAAAATTGACTAGAGAAGAAGAAATATGCAAGAACTCTGAATGTAGGGAAAGGAATGAGAAATAATTGAAAGGAGATGAAGAAATGTGCAAATGGGAAAACAAAACATGAAAGAAGGGAACAAATTTATAGAAAAAAATAAAATAAAATAATTTGTTTTTGTCACTGACCTTTAGGTCAATGACAATTTTTTTTAATTGTCACTAACCCAAATGGGTCAGTGGGTTTTAGTGCATTTTATTAAAATTCTTTTTTCCAAAAAAGAGGGATGCGGAGCCTCCGCATCCCTCAAATTAAAAAAATTTATTTTTAAATAAAATTTTGAAAAACTTTAAAAATAATTCACTTATATATACCAGGAATTAGTTTTTACTGTTACACCTATCATTCTTTGTTTTTTTTTTTTGGTTCTTATATCTTAGTCAAAAAGCCCCAATCTGAGGCTGAACTTGTGATTTATATATATATGGTTCATAAGCTTAAGTTTTTAGTCACATCTTGAGATGGTTTTAAATATGGGAATGAGATGGATGAGTTTATATGGTCTACGGGACATGAAATGAAAATTTTATCCCTGACGTAATGCAAAATAAT
The DNA here is from genome assembly GCA_032878935.1 of Erythrophleum fordii. Classification (NCBI taxonomy): domain Eukaryota; kingdom Viridiplantae; phylum Streptophyta; class Magnoliopsida; order Fabales; family Fabaceae; genus Erythrophleum; species Erythrophleum fordii. Next base: position 29,254,133 of record JAVQMF010000047.1, on the reverse strand, counting down.
TGAATATTTTAATGGTATTTTCTTTGGAAACTTGTGTGATTCAAGAAAATGTGATTAGAATGACATGAGATAGGCTAGATGAATATGGTGTTACACTCTATAAGGGATGGTCTTTAATTGCTTTATATTATGGATCTAGCATATGGGATGCCCTAGTATACAATCATTATTTTCATAACTTATGTATAGGTTTGATGTATGACAAGCTGATTATGTATGATGAGCTATATGATTTATGAGTATACTTTTTGATTTAGCCATTGAAGCTAAATATTTGATATTGACACTCAGGCCACATGATTACTAGCTTATGAATTATATGATGAATTTATTGATGGCTTATGTATAAGGCCTATGTCTTATGATAATTTACATTGTTGTCATCAAATGACTTGATCATCTCCTACTTATATTGAATATATTTGAGAATTTCACTAATCATTTACAAATATGACTTAATGAATTATAAATTTCTATCAACTAGTATGAATGGGTTATGTGTGTGTGTGTGTGTGTGTGTGTGTGTGTGTGTGTGTGTGTAATACTAGGGAATTGCTTATATGATGCTATGTTTACTCATATAGATAAGGAGAAAATGAAAATTCTTTTTACACATGTGATGTCTAAACCATTATTTGTTTTTAAACTTGCTATTATCTTACAAGAATTATTATGTGATGAGAGACCCCCTAGGAACTTTGTCCTATGAACCTCCTTTTTGACAACATTACCCGGATCGTGCAAGATTCAAGAACACAATCACACTAATAGAAGACAAAAGAACTCATAAAGAATAAGAACAGATATAAACAAAGATAGTTGGTCAAATGGGTAAGACCCTAAGAGAATTCGTCCCTTAGAACCCTAGCCTTGAGACGCCACAAAGGAAGACCACTCCTTTGATAAGTCCAATTCACTCCATTGCTCAACAAGCTAGAGGAACCTCTCAAAAATAGAACATAAGTCCTGAAAGAAAATTCTATTTATTCATCTTATTCCTCCTTTTTCTAAGTACATATGATGCCTTTATATAGGCAATGAAAGACCTAAAAGTTTCTAAAAAATAATTCCTTAAAAGATGGCACTATTTATTACAAGAATTTGGAAAGTTAATAATGGTGCCATAAAAAAGGAAAGAAACTATAAAGAAGAAAAAGGAAAGAAACTAACTTATTCTTTAAACATAAGTTTTGACCACATGGTCTTATTCAAAAACTAAAATAGAAACTTTCTGCATGGTCTGAAAATTGATGCTCACGTTCAGCAACTTGTCCAAGCCTTCCTTGATGGTTATGCCATGCACGGTCTCCTTAAGAGCTCCATGGTACTCTATCATTATGATTCTCACATTTTGTGGTAATGTGTTCAAATAGTCAGGATGTCCACAATATGATATGTCATAGAGATTGAGTGGATGATCATAGATATATTGAGAGTAGGACTGGTTTAAGTTATAGTTAACATAATAAAGACAACCATTGTAACTGTAATACCATAAGTAGATAGCACTTATTATAATACAAAGTGCCTATAGTGTCCATTTTCAGAAATTCAATACTTTTAACAGTGGAATTTATCGACATTAAAAGTCAAATTTTTTCCATTTTGATTAAATGGACTATATCAACTTTCCAAACTCATCTTCCACCCTTGTTACACTCATTTATATAGAAACATCACAAAATGAAGCGTGAAATTCGGATTTGGAGCATACAAACCAAGACTAGCTAATTTCATAAGTTTCCATGGCATTTCATATTTTGTCATGAAACTTTAGAAATTTAAAACCTAAGCTAGAAAATTCCAAAGCATGCAAACTTGGACTCCTTGGAAATCTCATGACATCTTTAACTGCTATAAAAATTTCATATCAAAACAACATCATTTGCCCTACAAAATCCTTATAGAACAGTGGCTAGGTTAGGATTTCAAACTATTACAGACCTGAAATTTGAAAAATTTATATCTCACTCTACAGACCTCAAAATTGAGTGATTTCAGTGGCTATGGAAAGCCTATGATGCCAACTATAATCTTATAAAATTTCATGAGCATTGGACTTCATTGGCCCTTAAAATATACCAAAAATCAAACTGATCAAATGAATAATGCACAACAATTTCTGCAAATTTCAGCCAACTTTAAAAAATCATAATAAATTCTATAGAGCTTCAAAAATTATGTTCTTTAGCTCTATAAAATGGTATAAATGAGATCTAAAGATATACCAAATCTCATGTCAAAATTCATCCATTTGGTCTAGTTTTGGTTTAGGGGAAGAATATGGCTTATTATGGTATCATCATAGCTTCAAATGGTTCAAAATGGCACCTCCTTGTGCAAGTGACCATTTGAGCACGTCCAACACTCTAAATGCAGCATAAAAAAGCATTATAATAGACCCAAATCATCATAAAACTCAAAAACACTCCCTCACTTGATCAAATACACATGCATCCCATAGTACAAATATGTCAAAAATTTAAGATATCATACATTTGGTCCTAACTATGGTTCATACAACATATTTATATACTTTTACATATGATCAAGGGTTTACATCTCATAAATAGCATATAAATTCATACTTTGACATCAATTTATACAAAATCTTGTTCTATTATCAAAGTAACTTGTGTCAAGCTTCTTGGCCTCCATTCTTAGTTCCATAAGCATTACCTCAGCATGGTTAGGCATAAAGTGGGGGAGAGTGAGATTCAAAGAATCTCAATAGCTCATTCACCCTTTCAAGAATGCATATACGGCATGTTATCATGTCAAAGAGAGCATACATACATCCAAGGCTTCCAAGTATCAATTATAAACATATTCATAAGATTATAGGAATCCATTAATGTCAAAGACATGCTCTAAGGTCTTTTGGTCTAGCCTCACCCAATTATATGGGACTTTTGGATTAGTCTTGCCCATTTCAAGGACTTTTGACTTAGCCTTACCCATTCCATAAGACTTTTGGCTTTATCTCACCTTTACTTAGGGACTTTTGGCACAACCTCACCCATTGAAAGCTATCTCACATTCAAAATGCAATTTAAGAAGCATAATGGTACCAAAGCATCAAATCAATAGCTAGAGGTATGTTTCATGATTTATACATATATAAAAGCAATTAATGGCAATCAAACAACCAAGTAATGTGTCACATCTGAGCTTTCGTAGAAATAAAGACTCAAAGTTTCATATTTTTTTAAGTCTCCTCGCTATAGCTAGGATCCCTATTCGCTATAACAAGGGTGCTAGTTCACTATAATGAGGATGTTAGCTCGCTATAGCAAGTTTGTGGCCTATACAAAATCTAAGAAATTTCTTGCAATAGTGCAAGCTATGGCGAGAACAACTGAAAAACTCTAACAATAGCGAGAGCTGTCTCTCGCTATAGCAAAACTTATTTAAGAAAACACTAAGGAAGGATTTTTAAATGGAAATTTTAAGTTACGCAAAGTGCTTAGAGGCCTTAAAAATTATAAGAACGCTTGGAATGGTTTAAACCCCCCCAATGTACATTTTTGAATGTTAGTTGACCCAAACTTTAACCTCTTCGTTCGAGAAAGTTTTAGCTCTAAATTGAGTGATTCCAAAGCTATTTTATAAGATTGAGGACCTAAGTTTTATGTTGGAAAAGATGATTCTAAAAAAGGAGCTAAAATGAGTCTCAAATAAATTAGCCAAAAGATGGGATGTAAATGTCATTTTGAATGAACAAATCCTTCCAAATTCTTTTACATAAGAGGTGTCCCATTCTTCTCCCTCTTAACTGACTTTCATTTTTGCTCAAAGTAGAGGAGAAGACTAGAGAAAAGAATGCACAAGAGAGAAGAGGAAAGAGGAAGAAAAACTTCAAGGAAGGGTAAGAAAAATGAAAGATTTTCAGGGCTCTTCCTTTTTTAATGTTGTTTTCCTTCTCTTAAGCTTTCTTCCTATAGTTTTGGTTATTTATTTGGGTCTATTTTGAGCTTGGTTTAGAGGGGAAAGATTAGACTTTGGAAGAGGAGGTTATACCAAAGGAAGAAGCTCTTAAAGAGGCAAGGGAATCAAGGTAGATATCCATGTATCTTTGCTTCTTCTTCTTTGCTTCTTGTGTGTGTTGGTTCAGCCAACTTAAGAGCTAGTAAAGAGAAGGAATTTTTTACCTTGAGCAAGCAAGAATCCTAGGATTTAGAGTGTAGAAACCTTGGAATTGTAAAGAAAGTGAAACAAAAACTATTGAATTTCAAGATAGTAAAGTTAGGGGTTCTTGAACATCTTGTAAAATCTATTTTGATTCAAGAATTCCCTAGCATATATAAGTGTTTGTTTGAGTTTTTAAGACTCCTAGAAAGCTTCCTAAGTGCCCCTTCCATAAAAAAAAAATTTGCAAACTCCAGGGGTCCCATTTTCCTCCATTGTTTCGACCAAGCATGGTTGATAAGGCTAGGGAGTGTTTTAATTTGTTTTAAAGTTGGTTTAGGACCATATGTGATGGAAGAAAATGAGAAAAAGCCTTAGGAAAGATTTACAAGCCATATTTTGAGAGTTGGAGGTATAGATTCTGTAATATGACCTATAAAAGCAACATATGTTTAGGCTATTGCAAATGAGTGTGTGATTGCTCTAAGGATTCCAAATGGAGTCAAGAGGCCTAGATATAATAAGCAATGGAGCCAAGAGCTTGAATTATGGTAATTGCTTCATTAGGCCTTTTATAGAACTAATATGTGACCATAAAGCCAAGTGTGCTTCCTTGGTGTGTATTTTGTGACGACCCTAATTTCTTATCATCATAATTAAGGTTAAACACGTGATTAATCACTATAGGTCATGAAAATGTGAAAAAATTTAAACCTTAATGTGATTAGAGTCATCAATCATATGATTACATACGATTACATACACTTATATTCATAAGGGAGTTAAACATCCATTTATAAGCCTTGGATCTATTACTCATCAGTTATAACCCATCCTAATGACTCTAGATCATCCTTTGTGATTAACATATGGAAAACCAAGATTTTCTAGTTAATATAAGTGTTTCATCATGTTAGCCATGGCCAAATTACCCTTAGCCGCGGCCAATTCCTTTCTGTTTTACCCCTTTCTTCATCACTAATTTCCACGGCGAGTTGGACCTTCGCCGCGGCCAACCTACATGGCGCTGCGGCGAAGAAGCCTCCTGGAACTTCCTCGCTCACCCCTCGATATTGGCCGCAGCCAATTCCTCCTTTTGTCGCGGCCAATTTCTCTCTGGAATGCCTAGGACATTTTCCTAAATGTTCACCGCGGCCAATTCCTTAATTCACCACAGCTAATTCCTCTCTGGACGACTCCCAGTTTGACCTCTCACATTTCGCCGCGGCGAATTCCTCTCTGGCACTCTCCCTGGGCAACTTCACCTTTATTGGCTGTGGCCAACTCTTTTTTAGCCGCGGCGAAGGGCCTTCTGGTCCTACACTCTGAAAATCTGGACTTATCCTCTCCTTTCTCCCTCCAATCTCACCCTAGGGCTCCTTTACCTTAATTGTGGGGCTCAAATAGCCTTCATTAGCTTAATTTATCCGGCTAATCTCTCCTCTCTAATTCAAGACTCAATGGTCAATTTCTTTTCTCTAATTACCCTATATCAGCAAGTCCAGAGAATAATAACAACACAAATTATGCACCATTGACATTTAACATTAGATACACTTTCTATTAGAGGTTCCATACATTAGTGATTCATATTGATATCTCTAGGTTACATTCCCAAATAGTAAGTCATATCACAAGTTCAATAAGATTTACAACGAGTTTCATAAATCCATATATCAATGTTCTAATTTAAAATAAGGCCTACTCCTCAATGGGTACACATTATATTATCAAAATACAGACTTCTACGCTTGGCAATACAGAAACATGATGATGCTATACCAGACTTAACAAAAATTAGCATATATCCTATTCTACTCAGACCAAGTGTAGCTCCCCCACACCGGGCCTCAGTTCATGGATGTTCATCCACTTGCTTACCCTTAACCTTACCCGAGGAACCTTCACCTGAAATTGTATTTCCATAAAACGGGGTGAGATATAAATCTCAGTAACCAAGGCAATTCCATCATATAATCCAGTTTAATTAACATATATGCATGAATCAAAATCATATCAGTCATATCAGCAAATGAAACAATTAGGCTATCATGATTACTATCCCATACTAGCAATCATATTTTAACATGTTAAAGGCCATTAACACCGCGAGAGGCCGTCCACGGCACCTACTCCCTATTGAGCACAACCAGGGCTCAGTGCATCTGGGGTTTGATCATAACTCAGTGCTCGATCATAGCACATGCACGAGTGGCAGCCGCACCACAGCTCCACCATGGACTCACAAGATTCAATCATCATACAATAGATAGCCAACCAATTCATTCAACATTTCAAATCATTCATATACAGCAAGTATAAAATTTAAACTGACATATGCATTGAATTAATGTAAACCCCGGTTACCTCACTTGTAGACAAATTTGCAACAGCCACCAATGGTACAGAGTCTCCCTATAATCATAGCACCAGATAATTACTACTCTAATTCATCATTAACAGTTACAACAAGTACCCAAGAAATTTAAATGCTATTAACTACCTTAAGAATATTTACCCAGCCACCACAAATCCTAAATTCGGATTAAAGTGTCCTCTACCAGAAATCTCAATATTCCACCCAAAATCCTAAGCAAATTCATACAAAATTAATACCCATAATATAAATCAGTTATGGGGGTCTCAAACCAAGAAAGCATCAAAATGGGGGGTTTAACTCACCTAATACCAGCCCTAGTCTCAACCTACGAATTTCACTAAGAAAATCCCCAAACACCCACATTTCAGATTTTGGGTATGATGAAAATACTCCAATTGAAAAACTAATCAGACCAAATTAAAGAGAAAGATGAGGGGATTAAGTTGTATAACTATTACCTTGGCTAAATCTTGCTCCAAATGTGAGAAAAGGTAGAATTATGCCAAGAACCCTAACCTCTCCTCCTCACCTCTGAATTTTCTTGTGTTTGTGTGTTTTGCTGAATGGGGGAGGTGGCTGGTCAGTTTTTAGTGTTTAGTGGAGTTAAGTTGGGTCAAGGGATGGGTCATGGGTTGCTCCAAGTCCAACTCCTAATGGGCTCTAGATTTTTTTAGCTTTGTTGGGCCAGTTTTTAAGTGTTGGGCTGCAGGATTTTATTGGGCCAGTTTTATACATTGGGTTGCTGAAGTTTAATGGGATTTGGGCCAAGTTTGAAGAGCTCAAGGGTTTGGATCTGCACCTAACTCATTGGGCCTCCATTAGCCTCTCATCATGATCTATTAATTTAGAGCCTAGATGAAGTTTCTATCCCAATTAATTCTCAAACCCATATTAATAATTCATCTCTCTAAAATCTCCATTCACTTAACTTGCCCAATCATCCTATATTAATTATTCCTAATTAATCTAAATCCATGATTAACACCTTAATTAATTTTTGGGGTGTTACATTTAAAATTATGGCTTGCTTCCAGAGTGTAATTAGATCCTATTTATTGTGTCTAGACTAAATAAATCAAGCTCCATCTATTTATAGGTGTGAGACTAAAAAGGGAAGAGAGTAATCAAGAGGGAAGCTTATGTTGGATTGCAAGGTAGCTCTTTACTCCTTCTTGTTTACATTCTTGGATATGTAATTGTTATTGTATACTTGTTTATGCATTTGCATGATGAGATATGCCATTTGATGTTGCCTTGTTGTATTGCTACTAATATGTTTCTTGAATTATGATTGGGTTGTGAAAATTGCTCTTAAGGGTAAGGTGGTGCCAAAAGTCCATTAAAATGGGTGAAATGAAGCTAAAAGTCCCTATGTATAAGTGAGACAAGGCCAAAAGTCTCATGGATGAGTGAGACCAAGTCAAAAGTCCCTGGACCAAGGGTAAGGCTAATCCAAAAGTCTCAAAAATAGGGTGAGGCTAGACCAAGAGTCCCTAGAGTTTATTTTTTACTTTGATATGTTTTCATGGTATGTAAATTATGTGTTGAATGATTCTTAATGGTGTTAGATGCCTACTTGTATGCTTTGACATGTTTATATTCCTTGATTACTTACTTGAATAAGTGTATAAACTATTGAGATTTTTTAAATCTCACCCCTTTCCTTCTCCCATCTTAATATGTTTAGGTGGAGTACAAGAAACCAAAAGTGAAAGCCAAATCACTTGATAGATCATACTTTGCCATTAATGTAATTTTTTATGTAAAGAGGTGTCAAATTTTATATGTCCATATTATTTTTGAGATGTAAATGTTTGAGCAAATGTAAAAGTAGGTATATGTAATGTATAAATTAAAATTGGAACCAAATCAATGAGAATGTGTGCTTTGGGTACTTGGAGGACCACTCTTAAATGTGTATTATGGCTTGTGGCATGGTGAGTTTTTGATGCACAGTAGTTTAGACCACTTGGAAAGCCCATACATGCTATGTTTATTGTAACATCTGGTCCCTCCGTAAACGTGAGAAACGCAATGTTCGGTTTCTCCGTAAACGGCAGAAATGGGCCAAATACAAAAGGAAGTCCCTGAAATAGAAGGAATTGGGGCCAACTAAAATTATAATAAAATTTTAAATATTAGAAAATAAGGATTTGAGATTTAAGATGCTAAAAAACCAGAGCCAAAAGAGATCAGAAAATTTACCGAGGGAAGTAGGGGCATTTTTGTAATTTTTGAAAAATTTGGAAAACTCATAGAAGGACTTTTTAAACAAAAAATTTAAGCTTTCTAGGGTTCTCAGAGGCTCTGAATACTATGGAAACCCCTAGAACAGTTGAAACCCCTCCGGTGAGTGATTTCGGCTGTCGGTTGACCGAAAATTGACCAAACGATTCGAAATGGTTTTAGATCCTTTTTTAGTGATTTCAAAGGAAATTATTATGATTAAGAGCCTAAGGAATATGATGGAAAAGACAGATTTCAAAAAGGAGTTGAAACAAGCCCAAACGAACAAAATTATGAAGAGGGACTAAATTGCAAAGTGTAAAAGTTGCTTAAGTGAAACCCTAGCTTATAAAAACGCCCCTCCTTTGCTCAGATCTCCTCTCCCACTCTCTCACACGTTAAAACAAAAGTAAGAAGGGCTGAGAGTGGCGCACAAGAGGGGAGGCCAAGGAAGGAAGAGGAAGCTTTGAAAAGTGTAAGTTTTAGCTACTTTTTCCTACTCCTTGCCTTGTTAAACTTCTTCCCCTCCTTTCCTCCTCTCTTCCTATGGATTTAATGAGATGTTTGGTTCTGTTTTGAGCCCAGAACTGAGGGGGAAATTTCAAAATTCAAGGAGAGGGTTGAAGCAAGGAAGAGAGCTCTTGAGAAAAGCTTGGAATCAAGGTGATTTTTCTATCTTGGTTGCTCCTTTTTCTTGCCCTTTGTGTGTGGAGTTCTGCCAGAACAGAACCATCTTGGGGGGGAGGCTTTTTGTCTAGAAATAAGAAGGAATTGTGGGTTTTAGACCATGAGGAGTTAGTAGATGCAAGGAAATTGGAAGAAAGACTAATGAAAATCAAGTTAGAAAAGTGTAGAGCTCTTGGACACTTTATAAAAACTGATTTAATCCATGAATTTTCTTGCATGTGTAAATGTTTATTTGAGTCTCTAAGACCCCTAGGAAGCCTCCCAAGTATCTCTCCCATCAAGGAAAAATCAAAAAGCCCATGGACTCCTCCTCCCTCCATCAATTCAGCCAAGACATAACCATTAGGCTAGGGGCTGTTTTAATTTGTTTTAGCCTTGGTTTGGGACTTCTTATGATGGTAGAAGGTGGGAGGAACCCTTAGAAAAAATTTAGAACTCCTAGAAATTGATTTGGTGCCTTAGGTTCCATAATATGACCTAAAGAAGCAACATGGTGCCAGGCCTTTTGTTTTGATGATGTGATGACTCCAAGAGGCTTAAAAGGAGTCAAGAATCATATTTGAGAGTAAAGAATGAGGCCTAGAAATCATTTGAGGGGTGTTGCTTCATTAGGTGCCAATATGGACCATAATGGAGGTTGTAGAGTAATCTAGGGTTTAAGCAAGTTGCATGACCCTAGAAATTGTTTCATGAACTTAATTGGCTCCCATAATTTGTGTCTAGGCCAAGAGACACTATTTCCACCAACTTGTGGGTGTGTGGCTAAAAGAGGAGGCTTGAAAGCTAAGGAAAAAGTGTGTGCTTGTATACAAGGTAGCTCTCTCCACCTTCTCTCATGCATGGATGTGTGTTTAGCTTGTTTTAGAATGTGTGTATGTGTATTTTCAAGCTTTGAAAAGTATGCTAGCATGCCTTTATATGCCATGATACTTGATGCCATGTTATGTTTTTAAATGAACCCATGATGTTTGTATGAGTTTGCTTGAGTTTGGAGAGGCCAAGAACTCTTCCCTTGGGTGAGGATGAGCCAAGAACCCTTGAGCTTGGTTGAGACAAAGTAAAGAGTCTCCCAAAAGCAAAGTAGGCTCCCAAGAGTATGGTTGAGTCCAAAGTGCTCAAAGAATGGGTGAGGCAAGTCCAAAATCCATGAGGAGAAGTGTGAGGCCAATCCAAACACTTAGTGAGCTCTTGAATGTCTTGTATGATTGATTCACATGCCAAGTTTGCTTTTAAAATGCCTATGATTTCTACTTTCTCCATGCATGCATTTGTGAAACTTATTTGCACATATTATGTGTGATGGAATGGGAGATGAGCTATTGAGATTCTTGAATCTCACTCCCTCCTCTTAAATGTCCTAATATGCTAGGTGGACCAAGTGGACATGGCAATGGGAGCCAACCACCTTGAAGAAAGAAGATTGCCATCCTTATGCTTGATTTTTGGTCTTTTGATTCATAATGAGACTTCATGATGTATATTATTATTGTAAATAGTCTATGACCCCTTGGACAAATGTAAAAATGATATTATGTGATAGATAAATGAATGAGTATGGTGTATGTATTCTAGAACATAAATTGAGTGTTTATGCTAATGTATACACTTGAGAAAAGCTTGGTGTAATGTGTATAAGTGAGGGTGAAAAGGCCAAAATGAAATGTAAATGGTTTGGGACCATTTAGGCAGCTTCCCCAAGTCTTAAACATGCTTTTAAACTTGCCCAAAAAGTGCCAAGATCAAAGGAAATCCATTTGGCAATTTTGGTACCCAATATGGAGCCAAAAGTGACCATAATGGAACCCTATGCCACTTTTTGGCCAAATGAGTTAGTCTTGCCTTGAAATTTGGCATACAATTAGGTCTTATTAAGAGCTTTCTGGGAAGCTAAAGAACATAGTTTTCAGAGACCTAGAGAATATTTGATGAATTTTCAAAGTTGGGATTTTCCATGGTTTCTGGTATGTGCACTGTTCATGCTGGCAGATTTGATTTTCATGTCACTCGATGGCCCAATGGTATCCAATGCTTATGAAATTTTATATACATAAACTAGAAGTCATAATATTTCTGTGGCCACTGAGATCATCTCATTTGGAGGTCCGAGCAGAGAGTTATGAATTTTTGAAATTTGCTGTCAGTAACAGTGGCATCTCCAGAGCTCAATCACTGTTCCCTCAGTTCCATATACCTAAACGTATCTGTTTCATTTGGAAATTATTTTTAGTGTCAAGTTACATTTTTAGCTTCCAAGAATGACTGAATTTGTGTGATTTCGATTTTTTTAGAATTAGTTATGAATTTCAGAAGTTTGCATCAGTAACCTGAATCACAGCCCAGGCAGCCAGTGAGTCTGTAGCTTTTTGGATGTCAAACGTCCTGTGTGATGAATTTTGTGACTTTAACATATTTTTAGTGTGAATTAGACATCCTGAGCTTTCCATAATGACAAAGAACACATGATTTCTATTTTTCTAGATTTAGTTATGATTTTCCAAAGTTTGTGACAGAAAAGAGGAAATTCTGGACGAAAATGCAAACATGAATTTTAATGTGTTCCTTTGCTTTCCACGAGTTGTAGACCAAATTTGATGATGGAAATGAGCTATATTCATGTATTTAAGTATGAGAATGTGATAGATGCATTCATATGGCCCACGGGACTCCAAAAGAAAAATTTTACCCGTAGAGAAATGCATTTTAATTCATAACTCCCTATGCCACTAGATTGTTTCCATAGAACAAACATAAGATGAGGCATGGGAATTGCATAAATTGAGTCCTAGAAGTATGGTGTTACATTTATGCTTTAAAACTTACCCAAGAGGTGGTAGAGAAGTTAGGAAGCCATTTGGACCAACTTTGACCCTTATATGGTGTCAAATTTACCATATTCGTGAGTTATGTCAAGATCTGACCAAATAAGCTGTTCTTGGCCTAAAATTTAGCATGCATATAGGTTTTATCTAGAGCTTTTTAAAAAGTTAAATTTTGTATTATTTGGAGCTCTAAAGAAGTCTTGGTAAATTTTCAAATTTGGCAAATTTTGATAAAATTGGCATTGTTACTATGCAAATAGTCAGATCCTTTGCCTCCATCATTTGTAAGTCAAATGGTGTCCAATGGCTATAAAATTTTACAACATAAACTTGACATGATAAGATTTTTATAGCACTTGAGAGCACCTCATTTGGATTTATATAGAGAGAGAAATAAATTTTTGAATTTCTAGATCAATATCAGGGGCACAGCCAAACCTCTGTTATTGTTCCATAGGTCGTTGTGCCCTAGTTGCTTCTATTTGATCTGGACTTATTTTTTACCTTAAGTTAACATTCATAGATTTCCAAAATGGTATAGTTTTATGATATTTGAGTATTTTAGATTTAGTTATGAATTTTTGAAGTTCATATCAGTAACCTATGACAACAAACCTAGATAGCTAAACCTTTCAAGCTTTTCCTATGTCAATCATGGTTCAACTAAGGTTTCATGGTCTAGAATAATTTTTAACTTATAGTTGACATTTAGAGCTTTCCAAAAAGCTATCATTTTCTTAATGTTGATTTTTCTAAAATTAATTATGATTTTCTAAAATTGGTATTGAAAACTTAAATTCTAGACCCGCGAGTAACTTGCAATTTTTCTAGTTTTTGGTTCCAAATCTATGGTTCATGGATTGTTTTATAATATGTATAAGTTGAATAGATGAAGTATGAGTGAAGAATGATGTTGGTGTGTTTATATAGTCCACGTAACATCAAATGAAAATTTTGAGCCCTACGTAACGCGATAAAATGCTACTCCTTTATCCCTTTTCTTGGAAATTAAATGGAATCAAGCATGAACACTAGTCTAATGAGGCCAATGCATTATGGTATTACATAATGCATGCAAGAATGGATGAATAGCTACCTTAGGTTAAGAAGCATAAATTCTCCTTTGATTCACCAGCTTCTTGGTTTGGCTTCGCACACACACTTGGAGGAGACTTGTCTTGCTTAGTCTAGACATATCAAACAAGACACAATTACATTATTGGAACCATCTGTAAGCTTACACAAACTCTTTACAAGCTACTTCTAGTTTATGACATGCTTGTAGTTCCATACAAGGGCATAATGAAGTAACTCATATAATTCATCATCTTGGCTCTAATTTCTCACTCAATCCAAGTCTCAAGACTCCATTTAAATTCATTAGAGTCATCATTTCAAGGAGCAAAACATCAAGTTTCTTCTTTATGTCTAAAGAAACCTTAAACTTCTAACTTTCAAAATATGATTTCTAAATTCAAACTAATAGTTCTTTTGGTGTTTATTATTCATTTCTATACCATTCCTATTCTTGGAATTAAAGAAAACCCTCCCTAAGTACAAGAACCACTGCTTGGTTGAGACATGCATTAACATAGGAACCCATGGAGTTTTGTTGATTTTTCTAGTGAATTTGCCACTTGTGAAGCTTCTTAGATGTTTTGAGAACTTAAATATACTCTTACACAACTTAGAATATCATTAGAAAGCTGCAAAATTTCCTAGGTGCAATTAAAACCCTAATTGCCATAACTTGTCATTTATAGGTTCTTTTTGAATTCTAATTATTCCATGTGATTTTTCATGCTTCAAAACCCTAATTCCTATCAAGTTTGGATAAAATAAAACTCCCTACATATGCTTTTAGGCCTGGCCAAAATAGTACACCCATGGAAGAGGCAAGACAACAAGTTATTTAAAGAGAAGCTTACCTTGTTTCAAACTTTTCAAGAAAGCTTTTCAAACCATCCAAGAGTTTCTCCAAATTCTCTCTTCCCTCTACTAAACCAGCCACAAATTATCATCATTTTAATCACCAAAACCATGAGAAGAGAGAGGAGAAAGAGGAAAAGAAGTTTAGTGAAGGAAGAAGCATGAAAAAAATGATGATTTCTTATACTGTCAAAGTCTTGGTTCTTCCTCCTTTGGTGTGCCACTTAGAACTGCCCTAGGTTCCATTTTGGACCAAAAGGAAGTTAGCTAAGAGGTGTGGGAGAAGTGCGATGTGATATATAAGAAGGGAATACTTCATTATGACATTTTTTAAAATTCCAATTTAGTCCCTCATCATGGTTTTATCCATTTGAACTCATTTCAACTCCTTTTTTAGAATTGTCTTTTCCATCATAAAATTTAGGTTCTATAATTCATAAAATACCTTTGGTTTCACCAAATTGGATTTAAAACCTTACTAAACCATTTGGTTAAAGTTTTGGTCAACCGATGACCAAAATCACATACAAAGGGCTTTTAACCATTCTCTATGATTTTTAAAACCTTTAATAACCTTGGAAAACTCAATTTTCTCATTTAAGGCTCCCTCCTTTGATTTTTCAAAAAATTACCCGGAATTATGATTTTGCCACTACGTTTTCGACTCCTCTATTTTACTATTTTGGTTCTGATTTCGGACTATTTCTAGTTGATGCTCTGATTAGCATCCTATCCTTAATTGGTCTTAATTGTCTTTGCTTTAGGCTCCTCTTATATCGTAATATCAGTTTCAATTTAGTTTTTGAAAAAATCGAATGTTACATTTAACAATCAATTTAATAAATTACTTAGAATAATTAAATAGAGAATTAATAAGGATTTATGGTGTGTTCATATTTATATTTTTAGCTACTTGTTATTTATTTATTTATTTTGGAAATAAGAATTCAATTGGTATTTGTTATTTAAATAATTAGAAAAATTATAAAGGTTTATTTTATGAAATGGAATATTGAGAAATAGGATAAGTGGGCTAAAATATATTGGGTTTTGATGAAGATAGGAAAATAATAAAGGGTGGAAATGGTTTAGTTTAGTCAAAATAAAAAGATGAAGAATTCAATCGCCATTTAAATTAGTATAATCTAATAGTAATTATTTAAATAAATTATTAGAATATAATAGTAACCTTTTCAAAGAGTTACCATAGCTCAGAGTAAATTTTAATGGATTTAACCTGAAACCTTTAGACTAGACCCACCTAAATGCTTATCTATGTTATCTTTTATTTTATTTTTCATTTATTTTCCATTTTGAAAATGTTGTCCCTATTTTGATGCCATTTTAGAGGAAAAGAAAGTGAATAGTCAACATTCACTAAGATTAGAGAAAAGGGATAAAAAAGTTTCAATAGCAAGGATTTAAAACATAAGTTGGAAAAGATTCTTTGAGATTTAGCCAAGAATAATAAAAGAATAAATTATTCTACTTATCTTTGTCTTTCATTTGAATCGATTAAAATTTAAAATAGTTAATGTTAGAATTCTAGGTTAATAGTGATTGGGGATTTTTGAATTTCATATTGAAATTAAGTAGTTAGAGTATAATTCCTACTTTATTGATTAATTTCTTTAGATTAGATTAGTGTTAGAATATTTAATTTATGATGGTAATCTTTAAAGGAATCTAAGTGTTTGATAAAATGGCTAGGTAAAATCGAACTTTAACTAGAGGTGGAATTTAGGTATATTTTACATTCCATAATTATTCTAATTTATATTTAATGCAATTAAATTAGTGGTGGTTTAATTAATTGTTTTGATGTGGACGGTTGAAGAAAATGTGTTGAACAAGTGAAGGTGTGGTGTGTTGTGTAAGGGATTATCTTGATTGACATTTATCATATTGGTAAGTAGATAAACTAAGGTGGTTTCAATTACTTGGAATATATCACATTATAATTATATTAATATAAATATATTTAATTTATATATTGTAGATTATTAACTTGGATTAGTGAAAGATTGTGTGTCAAGTGTTCTCTTTGCTTCAAATCGAGATATCTAGTGTCCATAAATATAATTTATATGCATTCTCATGTTTTATGAAATGCTTTACTTAACACTTTAAGTATTTGAGGAAAATATTGATTGAGTTGATGATTTAATATGTCGAATTGATGGAGAAGTGTTGATGAAATTATGATTTTGTCCTTATGCAATGAAAATGATATACATGTATTGGAGTCACTATATACTTGAAGTGAGATGTTTTATGATGCTATGTGATATTTTCAAATATATGCTCAAATGTTGCCAATGTGGTGTGAACCTTGTGGTGAGTACCTAAGGAAGATTATTTACTTGATGATTATAATGAATTGGTAAATGCCTTATGTTTTTAGGCCAAAGGCCATAAGTATGGGACTGGGGTTGATGCATGCCTACATCTTGTGATCACCATCAATGAGGACCAAGCATAAGGCCATTTATCTCACTCTACTATGAAACAACTTAAATGGGGGTGTTGTAGCTCATACTATAGTATTATTTTATGAAAAATACGAGTTGTAGTAGTTATGAAAGTCCCACCTATTGTACTAAGTGAGAATATGGTTTTCCTAAACTTCCTATTTATTCCAAATGGATTTATAAAGATAAAAATGCTTTTTTCTTCTTAAACTAATTTTATAGAAATGGTTGCAAATGCTTGGTTGGTTTACATATCAAAAGTTATGAGAAGTGCATGCATTTTATAGAATTAATTTATTTGTGAAAAACTTTATATTTATAGTTAGATATATCATTTTAGAACTTCACAAGCTATTGAAATTTTCATCTCATCTATGCTTTTTCTAAATTTAGCATTTCCAAGTCAGAAGGCAGATGCCAGGAAAGGAAGGTTCCATAGTGAATATCATAGCTAAAGTTATTTAGTAGATGTGATGTAGTAGAGCATAAGAAATGATATGGTGTAGTAAGAGATTCTTAGATATAGTACTTTAGTTTATTAGTTTATTCTATTATTCAGATCATTTATAAGATCTATGTTGAATATTTGAGTTAGAGTTTAATATGAAATTATTATACTGGATTTTTGGATTTTTTTTTATCAAATCATTATGTATTTAATTAGTGTTATAGATTATATTATAGCTTCCATGGTGAGATGTTATTGAATTATTATTCAAATTAGTATTAAATTAAGCAATCAAAAGCTAGGTTTTACAACTACTACCACGAAGGAGAGCCAACCATTACCTCCCCTTCACACCCAACCACTTGATCTAGCTATGCAGACAACATAGAGTTTCTTTTGTGTTATGTATATATTTGACTATGTAGCTCCATGAGACTAACTAAAATAATGTTTTGAATGATGTCCCACTTCTTAAAAATATTATGAAGTTATCTAGAAATAGTTGTGTGACTTCTCCTTACTTTTAACTAATGAGATGATGAGTTAGCTTTTTGTTTATCCTAAAAATAAATAAGTCAAAATGAATAATTGGGTAAAATAAAAATAAAGAGTAAGGGTAGTTACA
Organism: Erythrophleum fordii; assembly: GCA_032878935.1. Lineage (NCBI taxonomy): Eukaryota > Viridiplantae > Streptophyta > Magnoliopsida > Fabales > Fabaceae > Erythrophleum > Erythrophleum fordii. The sequence goes on along the minus strand of JAVQMF010000047.1, from coordinate 29,236,420 downwards.
TATGGTCCCTTAAGCAAATATTTTTTCAAAACAAGGAACACTAAATTTATTAAGGATGTTGATTATAGTGGGAGTGATGAAAGTAGAAAAATTATGTTTGAAAACAAATGTTAACACATTCTTACTATAGTTATAGCTAAAAGTGACTAGGTAATTTTTCTTTACACTTTTCAACCTTTAAATTAGGATAATACAAAAAACACATTCATACCTATGATACCTTCTAGTTTAGTTTAAGAACCATCATCTATTGAAGTTGATGAGTCACAACAATCTCAATTTGAAGTGCTTCTAAGAAGATCTACCAAAGAAAGGAGAAAGGAATTTTTAGATGACTATGTCATTTATCTTTATGAACATGAATTTGATATGGGATTGAAAGATGATCCTACATCTTTTTGTCAAGCCAAATTATGTCCAAATTTTGATTAATCGACCAAAGCCATGAAGGATAGATGAAGTTTTATGGAAGATAATGGCTTTTAGGATCTTATAGAGTTACCATAAAGAACAAAATCGATTGGTTGAAAATGGATTTTCAAAACCAAATAAGATTCAAATGGTATCATCAAAAGATATAAGGCATGCCTAGTTGCCAAAGGATTCATTCAAAAGGAAGATGTAGATTTTAAAGAGACTTTCTTGTCAATTTTAACGAAAGAATCTTTTAGAATTATTATGGTCATTATGACTTAAAGTTACCTTGAATGGACATAAAGATAATATTTCTCAATGGAGACATTGATGAAACCATATACACGGTACAACTATAGAACTTTGAATCTAAGGATCCAAATCACCTTGTATGTAAATTCTAGAAGCCCATTTATGCTTTAAAGTAGGTGTCTCATCAATGGTACAAGAAATTTGATCAGGGATAACCTTTTTAGTTATAAGGAAAAACACCGTTGATTATTGCACATATCTCAAGACTAATGGAAGCAAATTTATTATCCTAGTGCTATATGTAGATGATATTTGTCACAACATATTTTATATAACTAATTCATATCATTTTCTTCTTCAGGCAATGAAAATAAAATAATTGCAAAACTGTTGGCAATGGTTTTATGTTGGTTTCTATGTCAAATAAGCCTCTAGGAAGACCAAATTAGATTTTCTTTGCATTTAATCCATAAATTCCATAGACATAATCAACAACTCACGTAATCATCATATGTGTCTTAATTGCATATAAGAGTTAGATAGCTCAAATTGGCCTCTTTTGACACATTATTTTAAAAAATTTATAAATTTGGCTTTTTATAACTCTAATTTGCAAATTAGGTGTCCATATTTATGATCTGAATTTTATCTTATAAAAATTTTAAGTAAAAATGAATTCATTTGACCTTTGAAAAGCACAAAAATCGAGGCCATGACAACATGAAGAGTAATTGCATAATTTCATAATTTTGGACTAGATTCAAAAAATTCCTTAAATATTTTATGGAATTTAAAAAAATACCATATTTTACATGTTGAAAAACTCTATAAATTCTCTATATCTCCATCAATAACCCCAAATGAGATCATTTGAGCTATCAAGGATAAGGTTGTAATTTATAGCTCATTTGGATCAAAATTTGGTTTTAAAATAGTTCATTTAGGCTATGATATGCAATCTCTTCCTTTAAGAAAATTTTAATCTATTCATACTTCATTTCCATAAAAATCATTGCATAAAATATAGCTAGTATAAAAAATTTACCATCTCACACCCAACCATGCATATGGAACAAGTAGCTTCTCATATGGTAAAACATATAATAATTGCCATCTCATGTATCAATATAACATACATATATGTTATCAAACTTTTACAAAGATTACCATTACATATCCTTGTCATATACATAATGTTCATCACTAATATGTCTCATACATTATCAAATACATAGTTATGTCCAAAGCTTCTATTACATCATGGCTAAACTCTAATTCTTCCCAATTTCTTTCTCCTTACTTGAAGAACCTATCATGTTTAGTGGGAGATAAAAAGGGATGAGATTCTTGGAAAAATCTCGATAGTAAATCTCATTCCATATCAATGCATACAATAAATGCAAATGAGGATATGTAAGCATGTTAATCATATGCATCATATAGTTCAAACATAATATTTAGCATGAAACTTCAATTCTCATCTATCCATGACTTGAAAACATACTAGTTATACTCAAATAGACTTAACTCTGGGTTAAAGAAGAATTACTACGCTCAAATTTCCACCATAAGGAGTTAGGAGCCAAACATAGCATTATATATGCATAAAACTTATGATAAAAACCATTTCAAAGCATAACTTATAAAATCATCAAACAATCAAATATACAAGTATCTCAACTCATTTATACACTAAAATGCATGTAAGAGAGGAAGAGATAGCTACCTTCTAGGGCTAGAAGTCTCAAGTTACTACTAACATTTTTGTTCTTTCCTTTTTCTTGCTCCTTCTTGGGTACACGCACAATTTGATGGACATGAATTTATTTAGCCTGCATACATCAATTTACAATACAAGACAACTCATTAAGACCCATTCTAACTTACATTACTCTCACGTAAGTTTATTAGAACTTGAAATGTAACTTTGAACTATTTTAGATCCCTAAGAAGCAACTCTTATATTTCAAATTCTAGGCTCCAAAATCTCATTTGTTATAAGTTATATAACTCTAATGGAACTCATTAGGACCATCACATGCATGTTTAAATAAGCAAAAAGTCAAGTTGTTTTTTAGCACTTTTTGAATCCTAAAATTCATCTTTCAAAATAGGGCTCTTATATTCATTCCAATGGTTTCATTAGTGTTTATTGCTCACATTTAGACCTCTTAAAATCTTAAAACTCATGAAAGCACTACCTAGATACCTTATCTCTTGTTAGGCTGAGACCATGCACCTCTTATGGCCTATAGAGTTTTGCCATTTTTTTAAGGAGTTTGATACATATAGAGTATCCTTTGTTCTTTTCTAGTTCAAGTTTGGTCTTAAATGCCTTAAAACATCTTCCTAAGATTCCATAACTTCCATGATGCATCTAAAACCCTAAGTGGCCTTATATGGCTTTCTAGGTTATCTTCTTTGCATAATCATAATCTCTATGCTTCTAATCCTTTATTCCTATCAAGTTTTAGCTAAACTCGAACTCTCTATATACCCTCTCTCTTTAGGCCAAAATGAGGAATGAAAAGATGACTAAGGAATAGCAAATTTATTAGTGCATATCATACCTTATTTGAATGCTTGTTTGATGGAGATTCTTATGCCACAATTAGTTGCTCCAAATTCCATCTTTTCTTCAAGTGGTCAACCACCAAAGTCTTTCTTTCAAGAAACTAGAACTATCAAAAGAAAGGCCTTAAAAAGGAGAAGAAGATTGGTAACTAGCATATCATAAAATTAGGCATTTTTCCTTATTTATTTTAGACCTTCTTCCCCTTTCTTTCCTCCACCTTCTCATGTCCTATAGCTACTGGTTCTGGAATGTTTAACTTAATTCTAACATGGTAGAGGTGGCTGGTGTGACTTTATAAGAACGAAGGAGGTGTTTTAAAAAAATTTAAAATTCCATCTATATCCTTTTGTTTAAATCCTTCCATTTGAGCTCATTTTGTATCCGTTTTGAAAATCATCTATTCTATAATAAAATTTAGGCTCTCTAGTTTATCAAAAGTATTTACTTTTAAATTTTGGAATTTAAAACAATATGGAAAAACTTGGTTAAAGTTATAATCAACCAATATCTTAAACTATACACTGTTAGGGGTTTAACTATTTTAACTGTCTCTATGATTTTCAAGACCTTTAAAAACTCTAGTGATTTTAATTTTGTCATTTAAAACTCTCTTCTTTAAGTTTCTAAAATTTTGCTCAAAATTATAGTTTTTCCACTGCTAAATTAGTTTACTTTCTTTAGCCACTTTGGCTTTGGTTTGGCCCATTAATGATTTTGTAACCTTGTTTCTAAATGTTTTAATTAATATTTTACCCTTGTTTTCCTTTAATTCATTTTGCTTTAAGTTCTTCTTTCATTAACATACTAGGTTCTAGTTCAATTTAAAGACCAGATGTTACAATATTCTACTAACAAGCAGTGGTATAAGCCTATAACATGAAACCAAGAGATTTCTATCTAGTAAATTTGAATTGAAAGATTTTGGTGAAGCATCTTTTACTCTAGGTATATAGATCCATTGAGATTATACTAAAGGTATACTTGGACTATCACAGAAGGCTTATATTGATAATGTACTCAACTGATTTAGCATGTAAAATTATGCACTAAAAGACACATTTGCCGCAAAAGTTGATAAGTTTAGCTTACTTCAATATCCAAATATGGACCTAAAGAAGAGAGAGATAAAAAATCCCATATGCATCAATAATAAGGAGTTTCATGCATGCATAAGTGTGAATGTAGTCAGACATAGCATACATTGTGGGAATGTTAGGCAAATATTTAAGTAACCAAAGTGGATCATTAGAAAGTAGCAAAATGGATTATAAGGTATTTATAAAGAACTAAGGATTATATGCTTACTTACCAAAGATTTGATCACTTAGAGATTGTGAGATGTTCTTATTAAGATTTGCTAGATGTCTTGATAGTAAGAGATCCACATTAGGTTGTGTCTTCATGGCTGAGGGATTTGTTTCTTGGAAAAGTGTTGAGTAGACACTTACAGCTTCTTTTACCATGGAGGCTAAATTTATAACTTGCTATGGAGCATCAAGCAAAGGAATATAGCTATAGAATTTTATCAACAGGATGCAAATGATCGATGGCATAGAAAGACTATAAAGGATTAATTGTGATAATAAGGTTATTGAATTGTATTTAAAGGACAACTAGAGTTTGTCAAAATCAAAGCATATAGACATTAAATTCTAGTTGTGAAGGAACAATCTAGAGTCTTCAAGCATCAAAAGAGCATATCAATATAAAATTGATGATTGCAAATCTGCACATAAAGGGGTTGCCACCTAAAGTGTTTCATGAGCATGTAGCTTATATAAGTATTATTAAGATAAATGATATGCCATTTAAGTAAGAGTTTGTTATTTGGTTTCATGCTTTTGACATGTTTATGTTTTATACTGAGTAAAGTTTTATAAGATAAATGAATTTCATATTTGATTAAAATGCTTTGAAAATAAAGATGTTGACTTTATACTGTTATTTTACATGAAGTACTAGAAAGTGTTTTAGACTCTTTGAGTCATAAAGTAGGACTAGTTGGAAAGAGGCATGATTAATAACACACTACATGTAACTTCCATGCTATATATCCATATTTGATATATGTCATTAATTTTTTTGGTATTGTGATTACAAATATTTGTGACAAAAGCCACTTTGATCCCGTATTAGTATGAATCAAATTGTGTTAGGATATTTCAAGGTTGAGTTAGCGAAATTTTGTGTGTACTAAGTATAACACCCTTAACTCTTAATTAAGCCATTCATATATAAATTGGTCTTAATTAGTTATAATTAAAGTTTAATTAGGTAAATGGTTAGTAACATATGAAATTATGAGAAAATTTGAACCATTATGTCATCAACATTCACCACCAAGACATAAAAGAGGATTCATATTCATATAGAATTATAATTCTTATTAAGCCTAGTTAATCCATTCAGAAGGCTTCCAAGAATAAAAGCTCATATATGTTAGACCACTAGTCATTACTCTTCATTAATATAATGCAAAACAAGCTTTCATAGGAGAAATAAGGATTATAGGATTTAAGTTGAGGCTAAAAAAGGTTTTGATATAGCTAAAATGGCATCTAAAACTCCTAAAACCATATTTCTACACTTTTTATTGCGACTTGTGTAACAATCCTAATTCTTAATTACCATGATTAGGCTTAATTATATGGTTAACTATTGTAAATCAAGGTCTAAAATCATTAAAATTAATTAAAATAGGAAGAAGGTGAGAAAATTTGAACCTTAATATTATTAGGGTTATTAGCTAAGTAATCACAACTAATTGAATCCCCAAATGATCATAATTATTAGTTAAGACCTTTGATTCATCTCATTATTGATTCCAACTCACCAAAACCTCTTATGAATGTTCCTAAGTTGTTACATAATATTATCATAGTAAATCTCAAGATTTCTATGTCAAAAATAAGAGTTTAGGAACTTTTGTTGTGACTTGAACCTTCCCTACTGTGGCTAAGTTGGTTACTGGAACCTAAAAAATAAGTTTGGAGACTTCTGTAGTGACTTGGTACACCTGCGTGGTGGTGTAAGTGGCTATTGTAACTAAAAACTGAAGCGTCGCATCTTGGGATGTGGTATAGGTTTTCCCTGCTATGACGAAGTGCTCTCAGAGACCTACTGTTCACGTTTTTATGATTCTTGCCGCAGTGAACCTATGTGGTGCCATAGCCAGAGGCCCTCTTAGAGCATTCCAAGCTCACCTCTTGACACTCACCGCAGCAAGATTGTTCACTGTTATCCTCTTGGGTGAATTTTTCACCCTGTACTATGGCGAGACAACTTGTGTGACGACCCTAACTTCTAATCCCAGTAATTATGGTTAAATACACGTTTAATAATTAAAGATCAAGGTTTGGAGTCATTACAATCAATTACACTAAGAAAATATAGGGAAATTTGAACCTTGATGTTATTAGGGCCATCAATTAAACAACCATAAATGGGAACATGTATAAAAGGGTTTGTACCATCATTAAAGGTTTGTGATTCATCGATCCATCGATTTCTACACACAAGAACCTCCCACAAGTGTTCCTATATCATTTCCTAGCATTAGTATTAAAGAAATTAGGGTTTCTAGGTCAAACATGGGAGTTTGGGGACCTCCGGCGTGACCTGGAATCTTCCCGTCGCGGCTAAGTTAGGTCTTGGAGCTCAAAAACTAAGTTTTTAACCTTGCGCTGTGGGCCAGACCTTTTGCGCCGTGGCTAAGTTGCTCTCAGGAATCATTGGGTAACTTTCTTGACTTTCGCCATGACGATCGCCGTGGCGAGTTGGATTTATACCTCGGCCAACCTACGTGGCGCCGCGGCGAGTTTTGCTACTGTACCCCCTTAATTAATTTCCTCGACTCACGCCACGGCAAGACTTATTGTGCCACAGCGAGGTTTCATTCTGTCACCCTCCTGGGCGATTTTTTTCACTCTGCGCCGCGGCAAGATCTGTCAAGCCGCGGCGCCGCTTGCCACTGTCACTATTCATGCCGCGGCGAGGCCTTCCTAGTCGCAGTGTGACTCCCTCCTGTAGCTATATTCTCTACATTTCGCCTCCTACACTCCAATTCTCATCTTAGGGACACTCTAAGACCACTTCCTCCTTTTTTATATGTCTCTAAAGGTATTTATCTACCTCATTCACCTAGCTATTCTTCCATTACCAATTCAAAACTTATGTGCCCATTTCTTTTCTCTAATTATCCTCTATCAGCAAGTTTGTAAAGTAACAAGAACAGAAAATACATGAACTACTAGCAACTATCCTTTAATACACAATCAATGGAGGTTCCATACATTAGGGGTTCATATCAATATCTCAAGGGTTACATTTCCATTGATAAGCCATATTATAGGTCAACATAGTTTATAGCAGATATCGTTAATCCATACATCAAGTACCAAATTAAGATGAGGTCTAACCCCTCAATACATACATCCTCAGTAATCAAAATGTGAAAGCCTACACTTGGCAATACAAATACATGATGATGCTATACAAGACTTAACAAAAATTAGCATCTACCCTATTACACTCAGACCAAGTGTAGCTTCCCACACTAGGCCTCAGCTTATGGATGTTCATCCACTTACTTCCCTTTATCCTTACCCGAAGAACCTTCACCTGAAATATTAATCCCTTGAAACAGGGTGAGATATGAATCTCAGTAACCAAGGCAATTCCATCATATAATCCAGTTTAATAAGCATATATGCATGAATCAAAATCAACATTTGAATCATATTAGTCATATCAATAAATGAAGCAATTAGGCTATCATGATTACTATCCCATATTAGCAATCATATTTTCACATGTTAAAGGCCATTAACACCGGGAGAGGCCCGTCCACGGCACCTACTCCCCATTGAGCACAACCAGGGCTCAATACATCTGGGGTTTGATCATAACCCGATGCTCGATCGAAGCACATGCACAGGTGGCAGCAACACCACAGCTCCACCATGGACACATAAGGTCCAATCATAATACAATAGATAGCCAACCAATTCATTCATCATTTCAAATCATTCATATATAGCAAATATGAAATTAAAATAAATACATGTATGGAATTAATGTAAACCCCGGTTACCTCACTTGTAGACAATTGCAATAGCCACCACAGGTACAAAATCTCCCTATAACCATAACATCAAATGATTACTACTCTAATTCATCATTAATAGTTGCAATAATTACCTAAAGGATTTAAATGCTAATAACTACTTAAAGAACACTTACCCAGTCACCACAAATCCTAAATTTGGATTAAAGTGTCCTCTACCAGAAATCTCAATATTTTACCCAAAATCCTAAGCAAATTCATACAAAATTAATACCCATATTGTAAATCAGCTATGGGGGTCTCAAATTAGCAAAGAAAGCATCAAAATGGAGGGTTTATACTTACCTAATGTCAGCACTAACCTCAACCTACGAATTTCACAGAGAAAACCCCAAATAACCACATTTCAGATTTTGGGTAGGGTGAAAATACTCCAAATGAAAAACTGATTGGACCAAATTAAAGAGAAAGATGAGAGGATTAAGTTGTATAACTATTACCTTGGCTAAATCTTGCTCCAAATGTGAGAAAATGTGAAATTATACCAAGAACCCTAGCCTCTCCCTCTCACCTTCGAATTTTCTTTGTGTCTTTGTGTTTTGCAGAATGGGGGGGAGGTGGCTAGTCAGTTTTTAGGCTTTTAGTGGGATGAAGTTGGGTCAAATATAGGTCATGGGTTGCTCCAAGGTCCAACTCCAAATGGGCTTCAGATTTTTAGCTTGTTGGGCCAGTTTTAAAGTGTTGGGTTGCAGAATTTTATTAGGCTAGTTCTTATGCATTAGGTTGCTGAAGTTTAATTAGGTTTGGGTCTGCACAAGGGTAATTAGGCCACTTATAAGAGTCTATACAAGGTAGATCTTGGGCCTCTATCACATTAAATTAAATTGGGCCTACACCTAACTCATTGGGCCTCTATTAGCCTCTTATCATGATCTATTAATTTGGGCCTAGATAAATTTTCTATCCCATTAAATTCCTAACCCATATTAATAATTTATCTCTCTAAAATCCCCATTCACCTAACTTGCCCAATCATCCCATATTAATTATTCTTAATTAATCTAAATCCATGATTAACACCTTAATTAATTTTGGGGTGTTACAACTTGCACCGCTGCGCTTCTCGCTTCTGACTGACCCTTGGCTGTGACTTAGGTCATTTGGTCATGGCTCAACCCCTTACTACACCTATGGCTCTCAAATTTCATCCCATACACTCCCACACTCCCTTTGGTAGTACTCTAAGGCTACTCTACCTTAATTTGTGAGACTCTAATGGCATTAATCTACCTGATTTACCTAACATACCTATCATTACCAATTCAAGATTTAAGGGTTGATTCCTATGCATCAAACTATCATGCATCAGCAATTTATGAAGAATTAATAGCAATAAGATCTATAAGTAACTAATATTATCATTCATGGAAATATAACAATAAGATCTATAAGCAACTAATATTATCATTCATGAAAATATAACAATAAGATCTATAAGTAACTAATATTATTATTCATGGAGATATAAAAGTATACTCTCAAGAGTCAAGTCATACATTCATACAAAAGAGGTTCCATTTTAGATTGCAAGTGAAAGAATACATAAAACTCCAAGTTGTGTAAAGTCTGATTCCCTATTAGTTACATTAGATTCCAAGATAATTGGATTATATAACCAATCCTTATACTTGGCAATTCATGATGCAATTCGAAAAATATATAAAAGCTAATATTCTTGTTACACAAATCCAACCTTACAATGTTTCCAAACATATGTGTGCTACCAAGCCACACAATAGGCTTCCATTAATTTCTCCTTGCCATTAAGAGGTTCAGTCCCTAAAAATGTTAGCCCACAATTGGGGTGAGATATATAATCTTCGTAAAAAGAGACAAATTCCATGTATGTGTACAAATTAATTAACATAATGCAATTATACAGAAAACATACCGAAGGCATCAATATCATCAGCAAATGAACTAGTTGACTGCTAGTAACTACTGTCCTATACTAGCAATCACATTTCATATGTTAATGGCCAATAACACCAGGAGAGGCCCGTCCATAGCACTAACTCCCTAATGAGCACAACCTAGGCTCAGTGTATTCAAGGGTCTGATCACAACCTAGTACTCAATCGAAGCATGATACATAGATGGCAACTGCACCACAGCTCTACCATGGACTCACAAGGTCCAATCACAACATAATTCAAGTAGCTAACTGATCATTTAATATTTCAAAATCACACATATACAGCAAATATCATATTAAAATGAGCATATACATGGAATTAGAAAATTAACCACACTTACCTCAATGAAGTCAATTACTCTTCTTCTAGTTACCACCATGATCCAAAGCACACCAAGCCTAAGATAAGTATAGTTATTATCAATTAACTATCATTAGCAAGGAATTTTCCCTATCCATTGATTACTTTTAACAAGAATTCATTAAGAATTACTCACCTAACTTTCTAAGAGTCTATTGCACCAATGCAAGGTCAAGATATCAAAACTCACAATAGTTCACTCCCCACTCTTCCATTTTTGCAAATGTGAAAGCCATGCACCAAAAATCAATCCAAATGGCAAAATTTTAGCATTTACACATCACAAAATGGTAGGAGACACTTACCCAATCCTTTAGTGACTCCCAAAATTTGAATTTGAGTCACCAAGTTCAAAAACTATAATGTTTCACTTCCATCTCCTTGCATTTTTGCACTATAGCAGAACCCATTATGAAATCAACTATAGGGGACATTTTCTAGTAAAATAATACATAAAATGGAAGGGAAATACTCACCCAATCATCCCTCTTACTTCTAACTTTGAAAATCTTTCCATAATCATCTAAAGACCAAATTTCATATTTGAGAAAGAGATAAAAATTCACTAAGCCAAAAACTAATTGGATCAAAATGAAGAGGAGAATGAGAGGAACATGTTTTATATAGATTATCTTGGCCAAATCTTCTACTAAAAATGAGAAATGGTACAAAAATACAGAAAACCCTAGCCTCCTCTCTTCTCATGCGAAAATGGAGTTCTCCCTCACTTAAGATTGAGTTGGTCTATAGAATAAAAGATGAGGGGCTGAGAAAGTTAGGATTTTAGATGGGTTTAGGCCAACCCTGAAGCACAAAATCCACTTGGGTTCAGATATGTGTCTATTGGGCTATAAATTGAAGGGTTTAGCTAATGAAATGTGTTATACCTTAATAGATCTAGCATCACATTCCTTTATTCAAGATTATTTGAATGTGTTATCAAAGAAACTTTAAGGAAAGACAATAAAAATAATGAATTCAATTGTATTACATCGGGGTTTAAAAATTCATCTTGCATCTTATGGACCCCGTGAACTTACTAACAATATTTTCTATTTATTTTCCATCCATACAATTAATAAACATCCCAAAAATTTGCATAAACCATGGACCAAGAGCTAAAAACTAGATAAATGAATTATTCATCTTAGGGCCAAGGTAGCAGATTTATGGGGTAGTTTTGAAAAATCATAACTAAATGTAGAAAAATTGAAATATGCTAAACCATAGCTATCTAGAAAGCCCTGAGTGTGAAATAATTTCAAGCCATGAAAACATCATTTGGACCATGTTTGACAACAAAAAAGAGGCAAAGGTCAAACTGTCCAGCATTTCTGATACAAGTTACTATATAAAATTTACAAATTCATAACTAATTCTACAAAAATTTAATCTGAGAAATCTATACCAATTTGGAAAGCTACAGATGTTAACTAGAGGGAAAAAAATATTTCTAGATCAATTCAAAAGTATCCAGATCTCAAAATTTGATGGAAGAATGATAGAGGTTTGACTATGCACCTAAAACAAAATAGAAACTTCAAAAATTCATATCTCCCTCTCTAGACATTCAATTGAGTTGATTCTAGTTGTCATAGTTCACTGGGAATGTCTAGTTTCTTTCTATAAAATTTCATGGCCAATTGACAACATTTGGCCTATGAATAATAGAGGTGAATTTTTGGACCATATGAACAGTGCCACTGTTATTTTCTAAATTTTCAACCAATTTCAAAAATTTGCCACAAATTCTATATACCTCCAAATATTATGAACTTTAGCTTCCTAAAAATATCTCAACAAGACCTATGTGCATGCCAAATTTTAGATCAAGGAGAACTCATTTGGACAGATTTTGCCATAACTCACCATTATGGTCATTTTAGTACCCTCTAATGGTTCAACTTCATCCAAATGTCTTTCTTTGTGTGCTAGCACCTCTTAGGAAAGTTTGAAAGAATAAATAAAACTTATATGAACTACCCAAGTGATCCCAAATATCATGCATCTAATTTTGGTGATCCCACATCCAAGAATGTACTAGCATTTGTAGGCCAAGCAATATGCAAATCTCACAATTACATTACTTTGGTGCTAAACATAATTCATACATGCTATTACATTTGCTTAAGGGAAACATCTCAAAAATAATATGTACACAAATACTTTGACATTCTTATACATCAAAACTATACATAATCTTGCCAAAGCGTTAAAAGATGACTATTTACACTTCATGCTTCCATCCTTTGGTTCTTGAGCTCCACCTAGATCATATGAGATAAGAGAGGGATAGGGGTGAGATTCATGAAATCTCAATAGCTCATGAACCCATTCAAACACACATTCATGGTATATACATGTTAAAGGCACAAGTATGGAAGTTCACATAACCATAAAGCATTCAAATTCACATTTTCATGCCATAAATTCACATTAAAGTCGAGGTTTGCCTCACCTCATTCCTAGGACTTTTGGAATCATCTCACCCTTTTCAACATTTTTTTCATAAACCAATGATATTCAAGAAAACATATTGGTACCAATGCAACATCATAGCATCAAGTGGCATATTCACAAATCACAAAAGCACACACAAGCACACAATGATATATACAAAACCAAGAATGCAAGAAGAATAAGGTGGAGAGCTACCTTGATATTTATTCAAGCTTTACTTTGATTACTCCTCTCCTTCTCAGCTCCACAAGCACAATGAGGTAGGTTTTGATTTCCTTGGCTTAGTCACAATTAACAACACACAATTATAATCTTGGAACAAGCTAGGACATCCAACTCACTCTTAAGAACACACTTTGTTCTATTTGTCACAATATGGTTCCATTAATGACCTAATGAAGTAACTACCATAATTTAAGTGCTTGGCTCCATTCTTTTCCTATATCTAGGCCTCTTGACTTCATTTAAGGTCTTTGGAGCCATCACATACTCACTTTTACAAGCCTAGGTTCATGTTGCTTCATAAGATTGCATTATAGAAGCCATTGCCTCATCTCCTAATCTATGGCTTCTAAATTTTTCCCAAGGGTTCCTCCTACCTTCTCCCTTTATATGAAGTACCAAACCAAGGGTAGAACAAAATAAAACACTCCTTAACCTATTTAGAGGAGAAGAGAGCCCATAGGGTTCTTGATTTTTCCTTGATGGGAGACACACTTGAGAGGCTTCCTAGAGGTCTTAGAAGCTCAATTAAACACTCATAGATGCAAGGAACTTCATATATTAAATCAGTTTTCACATTGCATTCAAGAGCTCTATACTTTTCTAACTAGAAATTCTTTGGTTTTTCTTGCAATTTCTTGGCATATTCCAAGTTCCCACACTCTAATTTCATGGTTTCTTATTAGTTCTAGGTTAGAACTTTCCTCCCCTAAATGGTTTTATTTTAAGGCGTTACACACACAAAGAAGAGCACGAAGGAAAAAGCAACAAAAAGCAAGAAATTACCTTGGATTCAACTTTCTTTTAAGAGTGTTTCTTCTTGCCTTAGCTTCCTCTTTGGATTTCTAACTTTTCCCCTCTAGTTCAAGGCCAAAACAAAGCCATTTCACTAACCAAAAACATGGAAAGATGAAGCAAGGAAAGAAGAATGAAATTATAAGAAGGAAGACTGTGGATTCTTGCATTTTCTTACCATTTTTCCTTGATTTTTCCCTTCTTCTTTGGCTTCTCTTGTTGCATCTCTCTCTTGGCAGCCTCTCCCCCTCTTTGGACAAAGCTTATGTTAGTTAGGAAGAGCCCAGAATTTGGACATATAATATAAGGAGATTCAAGAAGCATTTGTTTTCAAAAATTCCATTTATGTCCCTTGTACTTGGCATCTCCAATTTAGCTTCGTTTTAGCTCCTTTTTTAGAACCGTCATTTCCATCATAAAATTTAGGTTCCCAATCTTGTAAAATGACATTGGAATCACTCAAATTGGAGCCAAAACCTTCCCAAACAAGTCAGTTAAAGTTCGAGCTCACTGCCATTGGAAAACTTATACTGGTGGGGCTTTAACTATCTCGAAGCTTCCTATGGTTTTCAGGGCCTCTGAGAACTCTAGAGAACTTAAATTTTTCATTTAAAAATCCCTCCTATGAGATTTCCAAAAAGTGCTTATATTTATCAAAATGCCATTGGACTTTCAACAAATTTTTTGAACCACTCTAACCCCGATGTCTGGGTAACTCAAGACTCAAATCCTTATTTTCTAATATTTAAAATTTTATCCTAATTTTTTTGACCTCATATCATACACTTTGAGAACTTTCTTTTATATTTAGTGCATTTTGCACTTTTACGGAGAAACCGAGCATCTCGTTTCTCATGTTTACATAGGGACTAAATGTTACATTTCTCCTCCTTTAAATAAATTTTGTCCTTAAAATTTAAGGTATACTTTCCTCTTACTCTTTTATTTTGTCGCTAACTACTCCTTTCTTTCCCTTCTTGGCTCTCTATACACTTCTCTCAGCGATTCCACTCTTTTAAGTTTCTCTCGGCCATGGAATTTACATTACTAGCTTTTAGTGAAAGCTCTTCTTTTCCTATACTACTAGTTCCTTTCATAAGGGAAAGAAGTTTTGACTCTGGATCATGCACTCTGTAATGTCCAATTTTCGTTAAATGACAGAAACGGACGTGTTTTCAAAGTAAGTCCCCTAAAATGAATTAGTTAAGGTTCTAAAAAATTTGAGTAACATTCTAGACTCCTAAAAATGAGAATTCTAGCCTCAAACAGAAGGAAAAATAGAGCTAGAATGAAGAAACAAATTTTAATGGAAAACCTACGAAACGTAATGGCATTTTTGTAATTTTGAAAAATTTTTGGAATTCACACAGGAAGGCTTTTTAAATGAAAATTTTAAGTTCTTTGGGGTTCTCAAAGGCCCTGAAAATCATAGGAAGCCTCGAGACAGTTAAATCCCCTCTGGTGGACGTTTTCTAACGTCGGTGCACCCGAACGTTGACGAATTCATTCAGGAAGGTTTTAGCTTTGATTTGAGTGATTTCAAAGCTATTTTATTAAATTAGGAACCTAAATTTTATAATGGAAAAGACAGTTCTAAGAAAGAAGCTAAAACGAAGGAGAAACGAAAATGCCAAGAATGAAGGGCAAAATAAAATTTTTTGAAAAAGTCACTTTCCTACCTCTACATATAGGTGGCATCCCACATTCTCCCCTATTTGGAATAAAAAATTTCTACATAGTTTTAGAGAAGAGAGATAGGGTTTTGGGTGCACAAGAGAGGAAGGAGAAGAAGAAGAAAATCCCAGCTTAAGGTATGAAAATTTCTTGTTTTTCATGCTTTTCTTCATCCACACCTCCTCTCCTCCTTTCTCCTTTGTTTCCTTTGATTGAAATGGAGTTTATAAATCTGATTCAAGGGAGAAATTCAAGGGAATTTTCGGATTTGAAGATAGGAGCCTGGAGAAAGTAAGATTCAAGCAAAAATAAGTAAGGAAACTAGGTAATTTCTCTTCCTATGGTTGATATCGTCACCCACTCTTCTTCTCCATTTTGCTTAACCCTAAGAGCCATAGGAGGATATGATTTTTAAGCCAAACCAAGCATGAACCTTAGGTATTTGAGGGAGAAGAACAAGAATATGCAAAGAAAACAACAAAATAACCATTAGATTTTAAGATGCAAATTTTAGGGTTTTATGTGCACCTTGTAAAATCTGACCTTGTGTGATGATTCTTAGGTCTAATTAAGAGTTTAAATAAGTTCTTAAGATCTCTAAGATGCTCCCCGCATGCTTCCTCCTTCTAGAAAATAAAGAGAATTCCAAGGAGGCCAAGGAAGCCCTATGTCTAGGCCAAATAAGGTTGGGGTAGCTAGGGAGAGTTTTAAATTTTTCTAAGGCCATTCTTAAGTCATAATTTGATGATTGAATATGAGGGGAGGCCTTGGAAAAAATTTAGAACTCATTGAAAGTGAGTTAGTGCTTTAGGTTTCATATTATGACCTAAAGAAGCAACATATAGTTAGACTCATTATTTTGATTGTGTGATGACTCCAAGAGGCTTAAAAGGAGTCCAGAATCATATTTGAAAGAAAAAAATGGAGCTTAGAAATTATTTAAGGGGTGTTACTTCATTAGGTACATTTATGGACCATAATGGAGTTTATAAAACAACCTAGTGTCTAAACAAATTGTGTGGCCTTAGAATTTATTTCATGAACCTAATTGGCTTCCATAAATTGTATCTAGGCCAAGAGAAACTATCTCTATAAGTTTGTGGGTGTGTGGTTGAAGCAAAGGAGGGAATTTCAAGAGAAAAAGTGTGTGATTATGTGCAAGGTTACTCTCTCCGCCTTCTCTCATGCATGGATATGTGTTTAGCTTGTCTTAGAATGCGTGTATGTATATTTTCAAGCCATGAAAAGTATGCTAGCATGATTTTATATGCCATGATTTCATGATGATATATTATGTTTTTAAATGATGCTATGAGTTTTGTTTGAGTTTCCTTGAGTGTGGAGAGGCCAAGAACTCTTAACCATGGTCAGGATGAGCCAAGACCCCTTGAGATTGGTTAAGACAAAGTAAAGAGTCTCCCAAAAGCAAAGTGAGCTCCCAAGAGTATGGTTGAGTCCAAGAATCTCTTAAAGAATGGGTGAGGCAAGTCCAAAATCCATGAGGAAAAGGGTGAGGCCAATCCATCCACTTGGTAAGCTCTTAGATGTCTTATATGATTGATTCACATACTAAGCTTGCTTCTTGAATGTTCATGACTTCCATTTTATCCATGCATGCATTTTCAAGACTTGCTTTGCATATGATATGTGTGATTGAATAGGAGATGAGCTATTGGGATTCTTTGAATCTCATTCTCTCCTCTCCAATGATCTAATATGCTAGGTAGACCAAGTGGACAAGGTAATGGAAGCCAACCACCTTGAAGGAAAGAGTTTGACAATGAAACGCAAGTTTTAGTTCTTAAGGCCATAATTGTGTTAAATGATGTAATCTAATTATGTATATGGTCTATGACCCTTGGGACATATGTAATTATGATATTATATGATGTAAGAATGAAAGAATGTGTTATGTGAACGATGGAATGTAATTTGAGTATGTTATGGCATTATAGTTTCATGAATGACTTTATGGAAATATGCATATGTGTGGATGAAATGACCAAAATGAGATGCATGGAGTTTGGGACCATTTGGGCAGCCAACATAAGTCTTCATCATGCTTTTAAACTTGCCCAAAAGGTGCCAAACTCTAAGGTATTCTCTAGAGAGATTAGTGGACTACCCCCAGAGAGAGAGAGACAGAGTTTCCTATAGACATTGTACCTGGAGCGGGTCCAATGTCTAAGGCCCTGTATAGGATGACTCCCACCGAACTTGCTGAGCTTAAGAAATAAATAGAAAAGCTTTTAGAAAGGGGTTATCCGACCCAGTGTCTCACCGTGGGAAGCTCCAGTCCTATTTGTAAAGAAGAACCACTAAGCTTTAAAAACAAATAGAAGAGCTTTTGAAAAAGGGTTTTATCTGACCCAGTGTCTCGCCATGGGGAGCTCTAGTCCTATTCGTAAAGAAGAAAGACGGGAGCCTTAGGCTATGTATAGATTACCAAAAACTTAATAAAATCACCATTAAGAATAAGTACCCTCTCCCTCGCATAGATGATCTCCTAGATCAGTTAGTAAGAGCGTCAGTTTTCTCTAAGATAGACCTCAAGTTAGGATATTACCAGTTTAGAATAAAGGCTGGGGATATTCCCAAGATAGCTTTTAAAACTAGATACGGGCATTATGAATTTTTAGTTATTCCCTTTAGGTTAACGAATGCGCCTGTAATATTTATGGATTATATGAATAGAGTCTTTAGGCCATATTTAGATAGATTTGTAGTTATCTTCATTGATGACATCCTCATCTATTCAACAAGTAGAGAGGAACATGAGCAGTACCTGAGATTAGCCTTGAGGCCCTGAGGGAGAGACAGTTGTATGCAAAACTTAGTAAATGTGAGTTCTGGCTCACTGAGATTCAGTTTCTAGGCCATGTGATCTCTTTGGCAGGGGTTGCAGTAGATCCCCATCAGGTCAAGGTAGTATTACAATGGGAGAGACTTAGGATAGTGACAGAGATTAGGAGCTTCCTAGGTATAGTAGGTTAATATAGGAGGTTTATTCAAGGCTTTTCTCAGATAGCGATGCCACTAACTCAACTTACTAGAAAGAATGTGCCATTTGTGTGGAATGAAAAATGTGAGAGTAGTTTTTAGGAATTAAAGAACAAGTTAACCACGGCCCCAGTTTTAGTACTCCCTAACCCTAGAGAAACTTTTGTAGTATACAGTGATGCCTCAAAGAAAGGGTTAAGATATGTGCTTATACAGAAAGGCCGAGTGGTAGCTTATACTTCTAGACAGTTGAAATCTCACAAAGAAAACTACCCCACACATGACCTAAAGTTAGCTGCAATGGTATTTGCTTTAAAAATATGGAGACACTACTTATATGGGGCAGCTATAGAAATTTACAGCAACCATAAGAGCCTTAAATATTTATTCGAATAGAAAGAATTAAATATGAGACAACAGAGATGGTTAGAATTTTTGAAAGATTATGATTTCACATTGAAATACCATCTTGGTAAGGCTAATGTGGTAGCTAATGCCCTGAGTAAAAAATCCATACACATGGCCTGTATGATGATCCGAGAGCATGAATTGATTGAGAAATTCAAAGATATGAATCTCTCCTGCGAGGTGTATTTAGGTAAGCTATTAATGAATGAAACTCAAATAGAAAATGACTTGAGGGATCAAATAAGATAGGCCCAACAGAAAGATGACCATATAAATAAGATTAGACCCCAGATAACCCATGGCAGTATTTAGGAGTTCAATCTGTTTGAGGATAACATAGTAAGGTATATGGATAGGCTGTATGTGCGTAGAAACACAAAAATCAAAGAGAAAATATTAGATGAGGCACATAAGAGCAAATATACCATTCATCTGGGCAGTAATAAAATGTACTAAGATTTAAAAAAAATGTTTTGGTAGCTTGGAATAAAAATAGACATAGCAGAGTACATCTCTCAGTGTTTAGTATGCCAGAGAGTAAAAATAGAACATCAAAAACCAGTTGAGTTACTTCAGCCCCTAAATATCCTGAAGTGAAAATGGGATAGTATAGCAATGGATTTTGTCATGGGATTACCCAGAATATCATCGGGGCATAATGCAATAAGGGTAATAGTGAATAGGTTAACCAAGTCAGCACACTTCTTACCTATGAAAGCCACTTATACTCTAGATAAGTTAACCCAACTATATATTAGAGAGATAGTTAGACTGCATGGTGTGCCTAGAAGCATAGTTTCAGATAGAGATCCCATATTCACATCAAATTTTTGGAGATTATTACAAGATGCTCTAGGTACTAGACTTAGATTTAGCACAGCATATCACCCTCAAATGAATAGACAGACAGAGAGAACTCTCCATACCCTAAAGGACATGTTGAGAGCGTGCATATTAGAAATGAAAGAAAATTGGGATACATACTTGCCTCTAGCAGAGTTTACCTACAATAACTGTTATCATGCAAGTATACAGATGGCACCGTATGGGAGGAAGTGTTGGTCTCTAATGTGTTAGGTTAAGCTACGAGAGCGGAGCCTTATAGGCCCAGAATTAGTGGACCAGACATCGAGACAGATAGAAACCATTAGAAAGAAACTTTTGACAGCCCAGAGTAGACAAAAAAAGCTATGCAGATAAACGAAGATGACTATTAGAGTTTGAAATTGGAGACCATATCTTCATTAAAGTGACTCTAGTCATAGGGATAAGCCAGTCTATAAAGAGCAAAAAGCTCAGTCCAAAGTACATAGGTCTTTTCTAGATTCTTGATAAAGTAAGACCTGTGGCTTACAGACTAGCCCTTCCCCCAAACCTAAGCCAAGTCCATAATGTATTCTGTGTCTCTTAACTTAAAAAGTACTAACTCGACCCCTCACATGTCACAGAATATGAGAATGTGTAGTTACAGGATGATTTATCATACATAGTATCACTGGATCGGGTTGTGGACGTAAGACTCAAGCAGTTACGGAATAAGACGATACTACTTGGGAAAGTGGTTTGGAAGGGGTTATCTCCCAAAGAAGCTACCTAAGAGTTAGAGGATGATATAAGAAAGAAATATCCAGAACTCTTCCCATGAGGTATGTTATCTAAATTTAAGGACGAAAGTTTTTTAATAATGTCCAGTTTTTCATTAAATGACGGAAACGGATGCGTTTTCAAGGTAAGTTCCTTGAAATGAATTAGTTAAGATCTTGAAAATTTTAAGTAACATTATAGACTCCTAAAAATGAGAATTATAGCCTCAAATGGAAGGAAAAATGGAGCTAGAATGAAAAAATAAATTTTGACGGAAAACCTACGAAACATAATGGCATTTTTGTAATTTCGAGCAAATTTTGGAATTCACACATGAGGGCTTTTTAAATGAAATTTTTTAGTTTTTCAGGGTTCTTAGAGGCCCTGAAAACCATGGGAAGCCCTGGGACAATTAAATCCCCTCCAGTGGACGTTTTTTAATGTTGGTGCACCTGAACTTCAATGGATTGTTTAGGAAGATTTTAGCTCCGATTTGAGTGATTCCAAAGCTATTTTATTAAATTGGGAACCTAAATTTAATAATAGAAAAGACAGTTCCCAAAAAGGATCTAAAATAAAGGAGAAACAAAAATGAAAAGAATGAAGGGAAAAATAAAATTTTTTGAAAAAGTCACTTTCCTACCCCTATATATAGGTGACGCCCCACTTTCTCCCCCATTTGGAGTCAAAAATTTCTGCATAATTTCAGAGGAGAGAGCTAGGGCTTTGTGCGTACAAGAGAGGAAGGAGAAGAAGAAGAAAATCCAAGCTTAAGGTATGAAAATTTGCTTGTTTTTCATGCTTTTCTTCATCCACACCTCCTCTCCTCCCTTCTCCTTTTTTTCCTTTGATTGAAATGGAGTATATAAATCTTATTCAAGGGAGAAATTCAAGGGAATTTTTGGATTTGAAGATAGGAGCTTGGAGAAAGCAAGATGCAAGCAAAAATAAGCAAGAAAATTAGGTAATTTCTC
Organism: Erythrophleum fordii; assembly: GCA_032878935.1. Lineage (NCBI taxonomy): Eukaryota > Viridiplantae > Streptophyta > Magnoliopsida > Fabales > Fabaceae > Erythrophleum > Erythrophleum fordii. Next base: position 29,214,661 of record JAVQMF010000047.1, on the reverse strand, counting down.
TTCTTATAGTTGATATCTTCACCCACCCTTCTTCTCCATTTTGCCTAACCCTAGGAGCCATAGGAGGATATGATTTTTAAGCCAAACCAAGTATGAATCTTAGGTATTTGAGAAAGAAGAATAAGAATATGCAAAGGAAACAACAAAATAAGCATTAGATTTTAAGATGCAAATTCTAGGGTTTTGTGTGCACCTTGTAAAATTTGACCTTGTGTGATGATTTCTAGATCTAATTAAGAGTTTAAATGAGTTTTTAAGATCCCTAAGATGCTCCCCACATGCTTCCTCTGTCAAGAAAACAAAGAGAATTCCAAGAAGGCCAAGGAAGTCCTATGTCTCAGCCAAACAAGGTTGGGATAGCTAAGGAGAGTTTTAAATTTTTCTAAGGCCATTCTTGAGTCATATTTGATGAATGAATATGAGGGGAGGCCTTGGAAAAAATTTAGAACTCATAGAAAGTGAGTTAGTGCTTTAGGTTCCATATAATGACCTAAAGAGGCAACATATAGTTCAACTCATTATTTTGATTGTGTGATGACTCCAAGAGGCTTAAAAGGAGTCAAGAATCATATTTGAAAGAAAATAATGGAGCTTAGAAATTATTTGAGAGGTGTTGCTTTATTAAGTACATTTATGGATCATAATGGGGTTATAGAATAACCTAATGTCTAAGCAAATTGTGTGGCCTTAGAATTTGTTTCATAAACCTAATTGGCTTCTATAAATTGTATCTAAGCCAAGAGAAACCATCTCTACAAGTTTGTAGGTGTGTGGCCAAAGCAAATGAGGGAATTTCAAGAGAAAAAGTGTGTGATTGTGTGCAAGGTAGCTCTCTCCACCTTCTATCATGCATGGATGTGTGTTTAGCTTATCTAAAATTACGTGTATATGTATTTTCAAGCAATGAAAAGTATGCTAGCATGATTTTATATGCTATGATTTCATGATGACATATTATGTTTTTAAATGATGCTGAGGTTTGTTTGAGTTTGCTTGAGTATGGAGAGGCCAAGAACTCTTAACCATGGTGAGGATGAGCCGAGAACCCTTGTGATTAGTTGAGACAAAGTAAAAAGTCTCCCAAAAGCAAAGTGGGCTCCCAAGAGTATGGTTAAGTCCAAGAATCTCTTAAAGAATGGGTGAGGCAAGTCTAAAATCCATGAGGAAATGGGTGAGGCCAATCCATCCACTTGGTAAGCTTTTGGATGTCTTATATGATTGATTCACATGCTAAGCTTGCTTCTTGAATGTTCATGACTTCCATTTTATCCATGTATGCATTTTCAAGACTTGCTTTGCATATGATATGTGTGATTGAATAGGAGATGAGCTATTGGGATTCTTTGAATCTCATTCTCTCTCTTCAGTGATCTAATATACTAGGTGGACTAAGTAAACAAGGTAATGGAGGCCAACCACCTTGAAGGAAAGAGTTTGACAATGAAATGCCAAGTTTTGGTTCTTAAGGCCATAATTATGTTAAATGATGTAATCCAATTATGTATATGGTGTATGACCCTTGGGACATATGTAATTATAATATTATATGATGTAAGAATGAAAGAATGTGTTATGTGATTGATGGAATGTAATTTGAGTATGTTATGGCATTATAGTTTCATGAATGACTTTATGGAAATATGCATATGTGTGGATGAAATGACCAAAATGAGATGCATGGAGTTTGGGACCATTTGGGCAGCCAACATAAGTCTTCATCATGCTTTTAGACTTGTCTAAAAGGTGCTAAACCCTAAGGAAAGACATTTGATGTAACACCATAAATTCTAGCTCATTTCGTACCAATCATAAGCTTCACATCATCATTCCCATGAGAGCACATGAGAAAGAGAATGAAAATAATGAGTTTATTTGTGTTACATGATACTTAAAAATTTTCATTCGGTGTTACATAGACTGTGTGAGCTCATACTACAAATTCTCATATTTAAGTACACTAATTCAATTCAAAACCATTCAAGAAAGTGGCTTGGAACTTATACAAGTGGGTGAAACACATTAATTCCCACGGATTTGCTATAGTCAGAATTTCAATTTTTCTATCACAACTTCAAAAATTCATAACTGAATCCACAAAAATTGAAATCCAAAAAGTTTTACTATTCTAGAAAGCTCTAGATGTCTAAGCCATGCTAAAAATAATTTCAGTTCATGAATCATTAAGGGGAAGACGTTTGTCATTCGAAATGCTATTGAGATTGCTGCTGTATGGGCTATTATTTCATATTACTGATACAAAATTCTAAAATTCATAACTAATCCTATAAAAATTGAAATCACACAAATTTGGTCATTATGGAAAGCTACAGATATTAAATTGATTTAAAAATAATTCCAGAATGAAATAGATACGTTTAGTCATTGGAATTCTATGGAAGAGTAATTGGACTCCTGGGGCACCATTATTACTGACAGCTAACTTCAAAAATGCATAACTCTTTTCTTAGAGCTCCAAATGAGGTGATCTTTGTGGACACAGAACGATTATGACCTCTACTTTGTGCCTATAAAATTTCACAAGCATTGGACATCATTTTCCTATCAGATGACATAAAACACAAATCTGCCAATGTGAACAGTGCATATACTAGAATCAATAGAAAATCCCAACTTTGAAAATTCATCAAATATTATCTAGACCTCCAAAAATTATGTTCTTTAGTTTCCTAAAAAGCTTTCAACAAGTTGTAATTTCATGCCAAATCTCAGATCAAGACTAACTCATTTGGCTAAAAAGTGACATAGGGTTCCATTATGGTCAAATTTGGCTCCATATGAGGTACCAAATTTGCCAAATGGTTTTCCCTTAGTTGTGGCACCTTTTGGGTAAGTCTAAAAGCATATTTAAGACTTGTGTAAGCTGCCCAAATCTCATGCATCTCATTTTGGCCATTCAACCCATACTTATGCACATTTCCATTAAACTTCCAAATTGCATACTTAGGCATTACATACTCAAAATAGGTTCTAGGGGTCATACATCATATCCATACATTTAAACATCACATATTAGCATATTTGTGCATGTCTCAAGGGTCATAGATCATTTACAGCATCATATACATTGTGAAGCATCATTACGGATTCAAAAAGAATAAAACTAGGCATATGCTTGTCAATCTCCTTCTCTCATTGTTGTTGGCTCCCTTCACCTTAGCTACTTGGTCCACCCAGCATGTTAGAATTGGAGAGGAGGGGATAAGATTCAAAGAATCCCAATAGCTTATCTCCCATTCAATTATACATAATATGTGCAAAGCAAGCTTTACAAATGCATGCATGGAGAAATGAAAGTCATGGGCATTTTAAAAGCAAACTTGGCATATGAACAATTCATACAAGATATTCAAGAGTTCACCAAGTGCTTGGATTGGCCTCACACTTCTCCTCTTGGATTTTGGACTTGCCTCACCCATTTTTTAAGAGATTTGGACTCAACCATACTCTTGGGAGCCCACTTTGCTTTTGGGAGACTCTTTACTTTGTCTCAACTAAGCTCAAGGGTTCTTGGCTCATTCTCACCAAAGGAAAGAGTTCTTAGCCCCTCCACACTCAAGTAAACTCATACAAACATCATGTACTCATTGGAAAACATAACATGACATCAAGAATCATGGCATATAAAGGCATGCTAGCATACTTTTCATAGCTAGAAAATACATATACACACATTCTAAAACAAGCAAAACACACATCCATGCATGAGAGAAGGTGGAGAGAGCTACCTTGCACACAATCACATACTTTTTCCTTGGATTTCAAGCCTCCTCTTTCGGCCACACACCCACAAATTGGTGGAGATAGTTTCTCTTGGCCTAGATACAATTTATGAGAGCCAATTAGGTTCATGAAACATATTCTAAAGCCATACAACTTGCTTAAGTACTAGATTACTCTATAACCCCCATTATGGTCCATAAATGCACCTAATGAAGCAACAGCCCTCAAATAATTTCTAGGCCTCATTCTTTCCTTTCGAATATGATTCTTGACTCCTTTTAAGCCTCTTGGAGTCATCACACCATTAAAACAAAGGGCCTAGCATCATGTTGCTTCTTTAGGTCATAATATAGAACCTAAGACACCAAATCACTTTCCATGAGTTCTAAATTTTTTCCAAGGCCTCTCTTCATTTTAATTCATCAAATATAACTCAAGAATGGCCTTAGAAAAATTTAAAACTCTCCCCCACTACAAGAACCTTCTTTGGCCGAGACTGTGGGCTTCTTTGGTCTTCTTATAGTTCTCTTAGTTTTCTTGAAGGAGGAAGCTTGTGGGGAGCATCTTAGGTGTCTCAATAACTTATTTAAACTCTTAATTAAACCTAGGAATCATCATACAAAATCAGATTTTGGAAGGTGCACATAAAACTCTAGAATTTGCATCTTGAAATCTAATGGTTTTTTTTATGATTCCCTTTGTATATTATTAATCTCCACACCCTTTTTCCTTAGATTCATGCTTGGTTATGCCTAAAAATCATCTCCTCCTAGGGTTTTCTCAAGTGGGGTGAAATGGTGGAGAAGGGAACCAAAGATGACAACCATAGGAAAAAAAATTACCTTGTTTTCTTGCTTTTTCTCACTTGAATCTTGTGTTCTTTGAGCTTCTCTCTTCAAATTTGAATTTTCTCCTCAATTTCTCCCTTAAAATAGATTTATAAACTTCATTATAATCATAGGAAACAAAGGAGAATGGACGAGAAGAGGTTTGGAAGAGAAAGAGCATGAAAAACCATAAAAATCCATACCTTTCTACCTTGAATTTCTCCTCCTTTTCTTCCTCCTCTTGTGTGCCTCATCCCCTAGGGTTTTTCTCTGATTTTGGGCAGAACATGGTCATGCATAATGAAGGGAAAAGAAGGGTGAATCACATATATATAGGTGGAAATAAGTTACACTTTCCAAAAATTCTCATTTTGCCCTTCGTTCTTGGCATTTTCGTTTCTCCTTCGTTTTAGCTCCTTTTTTAGAACTATCTTTTCCATTATGAAATTTAGATTCCCAATTTAGTAAAATTCCTTTGGAATTACTCAAATTGGAGCTAAAACCTTTCCAAATGTATCCATCAAAGTTTGGGCACATCAACGTTAGAAAACATCTATCGGAGGGACTTTAGCTGTCCCAGGGCTTTCCATGATTTTTAGGGCCTCTGAGAACCTTGGGGAACTCAAAAATTTGGTTTAAAAAGCCCTTCTGTGTGAATTCCAAAAATTGCTCAAAATTATGAAAATGCCATTACATTTCGTAGGCTTTTCATTAGAAATTATTTCTTCATTCTAGCTTTGTTTTTCCTTCCATCTGAGGCTAGAATTCTCATTTTTAAGAGTCTAGAATGCTTCCCAAATTTTTTAAGACCTTAACTACATCATCTTGGGGGACTTTCTTTTGTATCCAGTGAATTTCATTTATTGATGGAGAAACTGTACGTTATGTTTCTCATGTTTTCTCTAGTTTTCGGAGAACCGGATATTACATTTAGTCACTTTGTTACCTCATATGGAGCCAAAAATGACCATAATGGAACCCTATATCACTTTTTGGCCAAATGAGCTCTTCTTGATTTGAGATTTGGCATGCAATTAGAGCTTGTTGAGAGATTTTATGGGAAGATAAAGATCATAATTTTTAGAGTTGATGAATTTCTAAAGTTGGCAATTTTTCTAGTTTTGGTCTGTTGTACTATTCATCTAGTCTAAAAATGTAATCTGTCACAAAGGGCTCAAATGATGTCCAATTGCTATGAAATTTTATATAGAGAAACTAGATATTCATAGTGACTTGTTCCAACTAGAAGCACATCATTTAGAGGTCTATAGAGGGAGATATGAGTTTTTAAACATTATATCGAGTATCAGGAGTTTTATCCGTCCTGAGTTACTGTTCCATCGAATTCCAAGGTCTGGGCTACCTGAGCTAGTCTAGAGTTATTTTTTCCCTCTAGCCAACATCCACAGCTTTCCATATTAGTATCATTTGCATGGATTGGATTTTTGTGGAATTAATTGGATATTTTCAAAATTTCCTATAGAAATCTGTGACAACATCAGAAGGCAGTTTGACCTCTGGACCTTTTTCAGATTTCAAACATCAATTAATGTTATTGGTCAGGACCTATTTTTACTATGACATAGACATCTATAGCTTTCTAGAATGGCTAAGAATGTATGATTTCTATTTTTATAGAATTAGTTATGATTTTTCAAAGTTAGGTCAGAGAAGGGGCCAATTCTGGCCGAAAATGGACAGACTATTTTAAGCTTTCCTTTGAATTCCGTGAGTTGTGGGCTACATTTTATGACGCAAATGAGTTTTATACATGTACTTAAATATGAGAATATATGATATGAGCTTGCACGGTCCACATGACATCGAATAAAACTTTTATACATGATACAACATAAAAATATTCATTATTTTATTGCCTTTTTCATTAGAAGCTTACATGATTCATGATATTAAGTCATTTAAAGGCATGAGCTAGAAATTATGGTGTTACACTCATGATTTTAGGGTTATCTTGGGAGAGCTTACTAATCATATCTGAGTAGCCTTAACCCATTTATAGGGTTTAACGTTCTTCTTAGTGGAATGATTTATATACCTCAGGAGGTAATTCACTTAATATCATATCTCTCATATTGTCTCCTATTGGCTTTTCATAAGGTCTCATTACCTTTATCTATTCATCACAACCACTAGGCATTTTCTATCTATTTACTCCCTTATTTAAATATTTGGTCTACTGTTCACCTTCGCATTTTTTTCTTACTAGCTCATCCCATAATCATCATTCCTATTTCTTGCTATCATAGGCCTTACATTTCAATTACCTACTAGGATTACATCTCCTTCAAGGAGTTTCTACTTTTAATGATCCCAATTTCTTTGTTTACTAATACATTTCTTTTTTAGTCTGGGACTTTTCCTTACTCTTTTTGCTCACTTACGAGTGGGTATTTTATAGTTCCTCATCTCAACACTGGTCGGCATAACTTCATCTTCCTTATACTAATATGGAACAATAACTACCACTGACTAATGTCAAATTCTGATGGGACACTAACTGTACTCATAGTCTCAATCACTAGAGATACTGTCTATCACTTATCCCATTATGAAGACTGCACCTGACCCTTTTCTGAAACATGGCTTTAGCATATAAGGATCTCTCTCTATCTCTCGGTCAGGTTAATATCTGCTGGGGAGTAGTTCATCTAACTCTAACTCAGGAGCTATGTTCTTACTTTTCTTATCCCACATACTACACTCATCTATCAAAAAGTATAGTTAATGATTTAGTCATCTGAGTATAGCCTTACTGCATCTGGAGGCAACAGTTCACCAGACTTAGGAGATCTCTAGTCTCTAAGATAAAAGTTAACTAAAATTGTACTAGTCTCTGAGACTAATTACTCTATAAAAACTATCTCAGGCTATCATCTCCCCAGAGAACTACTGTGTTGTAACTATGAGCTCTCTACATCTCTGTGGGATCTATTGCTACCTCTCAGAGCCTTACTAAGTTCTATTGCAACTCGTTATACTATGCTAGGATCTACTGTGATCCATCTCTTATGGATGTCAAAGCCTAAGATCACTGTATCTAATAGTAAAATACATGCTCATTGAGTCTGGTAACCATCGCTCATAATAGTTAAGGGTAAATTCAGATGTACGTCATGCTCTTCTTGTGAAGTGGGTTTTGTGTCATCTAATTCTCTAGAATCCCATCATACTAATACTTAAGAGCATTTTAACTTTCATTTATCACTCCTTATAGAATCCTCAGGTTCCCACTTCAGCCCTTTTTCACTCGGCTTTCTTTCTTTACTTTTACTGACTTACCATGCTTCATTTATACTCATTTTATCTTTTCTCTCATATTTTGCAATTTTTAACTATGCCTGCATTCTGCCTTTGAGTGCCTTAGCACTAGGGCATCTCACATATTGAGTGTGCCTAACATCTCTTATAAGATAGAGATTATACACTGGTCCCTTCTCATTTCATTTAATTATATTATAAGGGACTCAGATCATGCATACTAAACTCATGCTATCTGAATCTAAATGTTCTTTACTATTACTAGAATCCCTTCACTTTTCATTCATGACTTATCTCATTATTTAACCAACAAGGATACTCTTCGATTATGGGGATACTTTTTATGATTGAAGCCATTGTTTGCTACACATTCAAGTCACATTACTACTAAGTTGGCCAAATCCAATATCATATAACCATTATTGCAAGCAAACTATAACATTAAACACTAATACACAGGCGTCTCATGACTGAGCTCAAAGCCACTATCGTCAGTATATTATAAGTTTCCTAATAATCTAGAGTATTCCTCTCTTACTTTTCTTTATATGCCTTATTTTTGTAAGACACTTGGGGAAAAGAGGACTTTTCCTCTACTTCATCCCAAGGTCACTTTACGTTACCCGACTATCTCTATTCCAAGCATTATCATGCTAATTGAACATTTATGCCAAGGATAATCATGCTTTCTCAGGCACTTAACACATCAACTCGATGTTTCAATCTAATATGTCCTTGGCCTGAGCATCCTTACACACTCTTTCTTTTTTACATCTACTCTCCTTTTACTTAGGTAAGAAGATGCTCTATTACTCATTTACTTCCTTACTATTTCCTACTTCTTTACACTCATGAGCACTTGCATCTTTTATGGGTTCCTCTACTTACTCACTTTTTGTAACATCAGGAGAGATCTGATTCCTCTTATACTCTTGCTTTGCTATTAACTAGACCATTCTTCTATAAGGAAAATTTATCTCATGCAATCCCAGAATTTGCATTCCATAGTGCTCTTGGCTTACGTTTTTCTCTGTATAATGGAAAAACTTACCTTTTTAGGTGATACTGGCTCTGTCGAGCTTCCCGGAAGGCACTAAAGCACTAACTGCTTACCTCTTTACTTTCATCCTTAAGAGCATAGTTTACTAATTTCATGGTTTTACTAACCCAATCCAAGACATGTACTCCCAATGTCTGGATTCTACCTTACTGAAGACTTATGCTCCACTGGGTGCTCTAAGTAATCATGTGCTTTGGGCTTACATACATCTCACATTTGAGAGCTCATATGGCTAACCACTAGACCCCTATCTGCTTACTTCATCTGTGTTTAGTCTATCCATTTAGTTATTACTAAAGTGAGGGCATCTCTTCTGTGAGTTAGCTTTTCAGTTCTTCCTCGCTTCTCCTTATCACTGTACTTTACACATCAAGGATCTATCTATGGGGAATTTTTGCTAACCACTACCAAGCGGTCTTTCTATCTCATTACATCTTACTTGGGGGGTACTGTTACTCACTTCTCTTAAGCTTCAGCTTATACTTAGCCTAGTCCATCTATCTCATCAGAACTGTAGCTTACAATAAGTCCCATTAGCTCATATAGATTTATTATAAACTTAATGCTTTCAAAATGTTCTTATTCTCTTCTATAGGCTAATCATATTCACCTTTAAATGTTACCTATTAGGTACACTCTTCTTGTACCTTTACTTTTTTCACCACTTTTGTTTGTTTTACAGGCTATAATAACATCTTGTCAACAATGTCTAAGATCTTGTTGACAAGATCTCATATACTGTAATGCAAAATTCAAGACTCTATCAACAAGGTTTTTTTGATAGTGCCTACAAGGTCTTGAGCTCATTATATTGCCTAGCATTCTCTGTTTCATCGAGTAGCATCCTAGGTTGGAGTTGATGCCTTGTAGATGAGTCTCAACAACCTCACTACACCAATGTCTGACATTTTCTAACTTTAACTGTTATTCACTTACAGGTATTATTAGGCAAGGCCATCAATTACATTGGGCTTTTCTCAGTCTCATTTACTAAGCCCACTACTCAACTGCTACTTTCTGATCCTCCATATTCACTGATGGGCCATTTACTTACTCTTTTTCTTAGTTTGTACTAGGGTCCCCATTCTCTATGCATCGACTAACCCCAAAGGTTAACTTGAATATGACCAACAAGGCCTTTAATACTGCAGTATACTTTATCATAAACCAAAGACTTCCTCTTCAACTACATGATTTGAGCTTTACTGTCTCTATTTGCAGCCCATCATCAAAGCTAGAGGATTCCACCTCTTACTTTATTCATACATAACTAACTACCACTTTTGGGCCTTCGAGCTCTATGGAGTATAACTTATAACTCAAACCTTCGACTTAAGGGAATAATTCTCTAGACTCTTCACTTCATCTTAACATCTGGGTGTCATGGCTAGAGGGAATAACCTCCTCAATACTTACTTTGTGCAACTGTAGTTTCACCATATACTGTGTTGCCTCACATCTTACCCCTGCATCAGGCAGAACATCCCCAAATGGTCTAAGTGTGGAACTTAGGAAGAGTAGGCCTCTCATAACCTCTCTAGACAAGCTTCTCTAGCAACTACACAAACATCTCTTGCTGCTAATACATAGAGTTTGCCACTGATCCTGGCGAGCTACTATAGCTTATAGAGATCTAGCTGTTAGATCACTTAACTCTGTTCTAGAATTAGAGGCCAACCTCACTCACAACTTACCACCTACTCAAGACCATTCCATAACTCACATAGCATGAACATAATCATAAGCCACCTTCACACACTCAAAATACCTCATACAAGGCTTTACATAATCATACAAGCCTTTTCATAGCCTTATCACCACATCCTCAACCCATGTCCAAACCTAAAAGGCCTAGAACATTGCTTCGATACCAAAAATGTCATACCTTAATAGATCTAGTATCACATTCCTTTATTCAAGATGATTTTCATGTGTTATCAAAGAAACTCCTAGGAAAGACAATAAAAATAATAAATTTAATTGCATTACGTCGGGGTTTAAAAATTCATCTCACGTTTTGTGGATCCCGTGAACTTACTATCAACATTCTCTATTTTTTTTTCCATCTATATAATTCATAAAAATCCCAAAACTTTGCATAAACCATGGATCAAAAGCTAAAAACCAAAAAAATGACTTATTCATCTCGGGTCCAAGGTAGTAGATTTCTAGGGCAGTTTTGAAAAATCATACCTAAATGTAAAAAAATCAAAATCTACTGAACCATAGCTATCTAGAAAGCCCTGAGTGTTAAATAATTTTAAGCCATGAAATCATCATTTGGATCATGATTGACAATAGAAAAGAGGCAAAGGTCAAACTATCTAGTATTTCTGGTACAAGTTACTATATAAACTTTAAAAATTCATAACTAATTTCACAAAAATCTAATCTGGGCAAACTATGCTGATTTAGAAAGATACAAATGTTAAATAGAGGGAAAAATAGTTCTAGCTCAATTCAAAAGCATCCAGACCCCAGAAATTGATGGAAAAGTGATAGAGGTTTGACTGTGCGCTTAAAACAAAACATAAATTTCAAAAATTCATATCCTTCACTCTAGACATCTAATTGAGGTGATTCTAGTTGGCATAGTTCATTGTGAAAGTCTAGTTTCCCCCTGTAAAATTTCATGGCCATTGGACATCATTTGACTTATGAATGATAAAGGTGAATTTTTGGACCATATGAACAATGCCAATGTCATTTTTTGAATTTTTAGCCAATTTCAAAAATTTGCCAAAAATTCTGTATACCTCCAAATATTATACCCTTTAGCTTCCCAAAAATATCTCAACAAGACCTATGTGCATGCCAATTTTCAGATCAAGTAGAACTTATTTGGACAAATGTTGCCATAACTCACCATTATGGTCATTTTAGTACCCTATAATGGTTCAACTTAGTCCAAATGGCTTTCTTTGTGTGCTAGCACCTCTTGGGCAAGTTTGAAAGTATAAATACAACTCATATGAACTGCCCAAGTGGTCCTAAATATCATGCATCTCATTTTGGTGATCTTACATCCAAGAATGTACTAGCATTTATAGGCCAAGCAATGTGCAAATCTCACAATTACATTACTTTGGTGTTAAACATAATTCATACATTATTCATAAAGCTATTACATTTGCTCAAGGATTTTACATCTCAAAAATAATATGTACACAAATACTTTGACATTCTTATACATCAAAACTATACATAATCATGCCAAAGTGTCAAAAGATGACTATTTACACTTCATGGTTTTCATCCTTTGGTTTTTGAGCTCCACCTAGATCATATGAGATAGGAGAAGGATGGGAGTGAGATTCATGGAATCTCAATAACTCACACACCTGTTCAAATACACTTTCATGGCATATACATGTCAAAGACACAAGTATGGAAGTTTACATAACCATAAAGCATTCAAATTCACATGTTCATGCCACAAATTCACATCAAAGCCAAAAAAGAGCTCTAAGAACTTTTGGTTTTGCCTCACCCCATTCCTCGGACTTTTGGCATCACCTCACCCTTTTTAGCATTTTTTTCATAAACTAATGACATTCAAAAAAACATATTGGTACCAATGCAATATCATAATATCAAGTGGCATATTCACAAATTGCAAAAGTGCACACAAGCACACAATGACACATACAAAACCAAGAATGCAAGAAGAATGAAGTGGAGAGCTACCTTGATATTTATTTAAGCTTTACTTTGATTACTCCACTCCTTCTTAGTTCCACAAGCACAATGAGGTGGCTTTTGATTTCCTTGGCCTAGTCACAATAAACAACACACAATTATACTCTTGGAACAAGCTAGGATATCCAACTCACTCTTAAGAACACACTTTGTTCTATTTGTCACAATATGGTTCCATTAATGACCTAATGAAGCAACTACCATAATTTAAGTGCTTGGCTCCATTCTCTTCCTATATCTAGGCCTTTTAACTATATTTAAGGTCCTTGGAGCCATCACACACTCAATTTCACAAGCCTAGGTACATGTTGCTTCATAAGGTTGCATTATGGAAGCCATCACCTTATCTCTCAATCTTTGGCTTCTAAATTTTTCTCGAGGGTTCCTCCTACCTTGTCCCATCATATGAAGTCCCAAACCAAGGGTAAAACAAAATAAAACATTCCCTAACCTATTTAAGTAGCCTTGGTCGAAGCTATGAAGGAGAAGAGAGCCCATGGGGTTCTTGATTTTTCCTTGGTGGGAGACACACTTGGGAGGCTTCCTAGAGGTCTTAGAAGCTCAATTAAACACACACACATGCAAGGAACATCATATATTAAATTAGTTTTTAGATTGCATTCAAGAGTTCTACACTTTTCTAACTTGAAATTCCTTGGTTTTTCTTGCAATTTCTTGGCATATTCCAAGTTCTCACACTCCAATTTCATGGTTTCTTATTAGTTCTAGGTCAGAACTTTCCTCCCCTAAATGGTTTTGTTTTAAGGTGTTACACACACAAAAAAGAGCAAGAAGGAAGAAGCAACAAAAAGCAATAAATTACGTTGGATTCAACCTTCTTTCAAGAGTGTTTCTTTTTGCCTTAGCATCCTTTTTGGATTTCTAACTTTTCCCCTCTGGTTCAAGGCCAAAACAGAACCATTTCACTTAATAAAAACATGGAAAGATGAAGTAAAGAAAGGAGAATGAAATTACAAGAAGAAAACCATGGATTCTTGAGCTTCTTCTTTGGCTTCTCTTGATGCGTCTCTCTCATGGTAGCCTCTCCCTTTGTTTGGACAAAGCTTATGTCAGTTAAGAAGAGCCCAAAATTTGGACGTATAATATAAGGAGATTCAAGAAGCATTTGTTTAGAAAAATTCCATTTATGTCTCTTGTACTTGGCATTTCCAGTTTAGCTTCGTTTTAGCTCCTTTTTGAGAATTTTCTTTTCCATCATAAAATTTAGGTTCTTGATCTTATAAAATGCCTTTGGAATCACTCAAATTAGAGTTAAAACCTTTCCGAACAAGTCTATCAAAGTTTGAGTTCATTGCCATTGGAAAATATATATCGAAGAGGCTTTAACTATCTCGGACCTTCCCATAGTTTTAAGAGCCTCTGAGAACCCCAAAGAACTCAAATTTTCCATTTAAAAAGCCCTCCTATGAGTTTTCCAAAAAGTTCCTATATTTACAAAAATGCCACTAGACTTTCAGCAAATTTTTTGAATCACTCCGGCCCTAGTTTCTGAGTAACTTAAGACTCAAATCCTCATTTTTCAATATTTAAAATTTTTTTCTAATTTTATTTGACCTTAAATCATTCACTCTAGAGGACTTCCTTTTATATCCAGTGCGTTTTACATATTCACGGAGAAACCGAACATCGTGTTTCTTACGCTTACAGAGGGACTGGATGTTACAAAATGAGAATTGGGCTATTAAGAAATGAGATTGGACCTTTTTACAAATTAGAAGTGGACTTTCTTATTTGGCTTATGGCATAAATACATTGATCATAGGTTCTAAATTAAAATGTCCGACTCCGTTTAATTAATTCCCTAATTAAACCCATAACCATAATTAATATATCTCCACCTAATAATAACTAAATATGATTATTAAGTCTAAATGTCTAAAATAAATTCATTTCTTTAGAAACCTTATTTTCCTTATTTTTCCCAAATCCCTATATTAATTCCTTAATTGACCATAATTATCATTAATAAATTTCAGAGTGTTACAACTTGGAAGACCCTCATCGCAGCTAAACTTAAGTTTGGAACCAAAACTTTACAAAATATGATTCTCACTACAGCTCAGTATGCCTACACTGTGGCGAGATTCCTTTCAAATCACCAATGTCACACCCACATGATTCTCGTTGCAACACAATTTACTTGCATCACAGCGAGATGGCTCTTAGCAACCAATCTCCCTCTATTTTCCACGACGTGTGCCATGGCAAAAAATCTTGCACCACAATGTGCTTAGTCTCATCCACATACCCATTTCAATTTGGTTGTGATCAAAGGAGTTTAGCCGTGACTTGATTTCCTACTGATCTTGAACACTTATATATGCATCCTAACAAATTGTCACTACCTCAAATTAAATCCTAAAGCCTTTCTATGGCTACAGTGCAAGAATTTTAAAGCATGTATCCTCTTGTAGTCCTCAATTCATGAACTTACATAATTTAAGGATCTAAGGAGAAATTATATCTATCAAATCTTTGATCATATTGGCACAACACTCACTATGACAACAAATGACAAGGTACAACCTTAAGTGGCAACCTAAAATATACATTACACTACCAAATGTCCTCAAACTACTTGCAACAAGTTTCAATGGATCAAATAAACATGTTTTCATCCTCAAAACTTCAAAACAATCCTAGATTCAAAATATGACTATAGTACATCCCAAAATCATACATGAAAAATATACGGCAACAAAATACTATATGATAGAACCAAGGCTAGCAATAAGAGTAGTGGCATAACTGTGACGACCCTAACTTCTAATCCTAGTAATTAGGGTTAAAATACACTTTTAATAATTAAAGATCAAGGTTTGGAGTCATTACAATCAATTACATTAAGAGAATATAGGGAAATTTGAACCTTGATGTTATTAGGGCCATCAATTAAACAACCATAAATAGGAACATGTACAAAAGGGGTTTGTACCATCATTAAAGGTTTGTGATTCATCTATGCATCGATTTCTACATACAAGAACCTCCCACAAGTGTTCCTATATCATTTCCTACCATTAGCATTAAAGAAATTAAGGTTTCTAGGTCAAAGGTGGGAGTTTGGGGACCTCCACCGCGGCTAAGTTAGGTCCTGGAGCTCGAAAACTAAGTTTTTAACCTTGCGCCGCGACCCTGAATTTTTGCGCCGCGGCTAAGTTGCTCTCGGGAATCACTGGGTAACTTACTTGAATCGCCGTGGCGAGTTGGATCTGCGCCGCGGCCAACCTACATGGCACTGCGGCGGGTTTTGCTACTGTAACCTCCTTAACTAATTTCCTTGACTTGCGCCGCGGTAGGACTTATTGTGCCGCTGCGAGGTTTCATTCTGACACCCTCTTGGGCATTTTTTTCACTCTGCACCACGGCGAGATTTCTCAAGTAGTGGCGTCCCTTGCCACTGTCACTCTTTAGGCCACGGCGAGGCCTTCCTGGCCGCGGCATGACCCCCTCCTGTAGCTATATCTCCTACATTTTGCCCCATGCACTCTAATTCTCTTCTTAGGGATACTCTAAGACCACTTCCTCCCTTTCTATATGTCTCTAAAGGTATTTATCAACCTTAATCACCTTGCTATTCTTCCATTACTAATTCAAAACTTATGTTTCCATTTCTTTTCTCTAATTACCCTCTATCAGCATGTTTGCAAAGTACAATAACAGAAAATACATCAACTACCAGCAGCTATCCTTTAATACACAATCAATAGGGGTTCCATACATTAGGGGTTCATATCAATATCTCAAGGGTTACAATTCCATTGATAAGCCATATTATAGGTCAACATAGTTTACAGCAGATATCATGAATCCATACATCAAATACCAAATTAAGGTGAGGTCTAACCCCTCAATACATACATCCTTAGTAATCAAAATATGAAAACCTACACTTGGCAATACAGATACATGATGATGCTATACAAGACTTAACAAAAATTAGCATCTATCCTATTACACTCAGACCATGTGTAGCTTCCCACACTAGGCCTCAGCTCATGGATGTTCATCCACTTGCTTGCCCTTATCCTTACCCGAGGAACCTTCACCTGAAATATTAATCCCATAAAATGGGGTGAGATACAAATCTCAGCAACCAAGGCAATTCCATCATATAATCCAGTTTAATAAGCATATATGCATGAATCAAAATCAACATCAAAATCATATCAGCCATATCAGTAAATGAAACAATTAGGCTATCATGATTACTATCCCATACTAGCAATCATATTATCACATGTTAAAGGCTGTTAACATCGGGAGAGGTCCGTCCACGGCACCTACTCCCTCATGAGCACAACCAGGGCTCAGTGCATCTGGGGTTTGATCATAACCCGTGCTCAATCAAAGCACATGCACGGGTGGCAGCCGCACCACAGCTCCACCATGGACTCACATGGTCCAATCATAACACAAAAGATAGCCAACTAATTCATTCAGTATTTCAAATCATTCATATACAGCAAATATGAAATTAAAACAAATACATGCATGGAATTAATGTAAACCCCAATTACCTCGCTTGTGGACAACTTACAACAGCCACCAATGGTACAAAAATCCCTATAAATATAGCATCAGAAAATTACCACTCTAATTCATCATTAACAGTAGCAACAAGTACCCAAGGAATTTAAATGCTAATAACTACCTAAATAACACTTGCCCAATTATCCTCTATTAATTATTCTTAATTACTCTAAATTCATTATTAACACCTTAATTAATTTTGGGGTGTTACAATAACCATATTCATTGATTGGTAAAGCAATCCTACATACATACATATCAGTTTATAATTACTCAGTTACAGGAAATTACATCATTTAACATAAATTAAAGCCTAGACCTATTAGGGTTTTTTCCAAGTTACAAAACATCCAAAATACCTACATTTAGTAATACACTACAAAAATAGCATCTATACAAAACCAAAATTGTCCAAGTGTAAAACCCCACACAAGGCCTTAAACTAAGGTTGTCATCTACTAGCTTCCCTTTGTCCTTGGCAAAAGAACCTTTTATATGAAAATGTTAGCTAACAATAGTGGTGAGATGTAAATCTCAGTAACCAAAAGAAAATTTCATTCATATGTACAATTTAATTAACACAAATGCTTTATATACAAAAAAACATCATAAATATGTCATGTGATTTGTAATATCCAGCTCTCCAGAAATGAGAGAAAATGTGATAAACATAACATATGGTTTCTCTGTAAACGAACGAAATTCACTAGATACAAAAGGAAGTCCCCTGAAATGAATTAGTTAAGGTCCCAAAAAATTTGGGAAGTATTCTAGACTCCTAAAAATGAGAATCCCAGGCCCAAATGGAAAGAAAAACCAAGCTAGAATGAAGAAACAAATTTGAACGAAAGGTTGACGAAACGTAAGGGTATTTTTGTCATTTTGAGCAAATTTTGGAATTCGCACAGGAGGTATTTTTAAATGAAAATTTTGAGTTCTCTAGGGTTCTTAGGGGCACTGAAAACCATGGGAAGCCTCGGGATAGCTAAAGCCCCTCTAGTAGACATTTTCCAACGTCAGTGCATCTGAACTTTGAAGGATTCATTCGGGAAGGTTTTAGCTCCGATTAAAATGATTCCAAAGGCTTTTTACTAAATTAGAAACCTAAATTTCATAATGGAAAATATGGTTCTAGAAAAGGAGATAAAACGAGTTAGAAACAAAAATGTCAAGAATGAAGGGCAAAATAGAAATTTTTGAAAAGTCCTTTTTAAATCCCTTATATATATGAGGCACCCTTCTTCTCCCTATTTCGCCCCATGTATGTAGCTATAAGAGGGATTGAATTTTGGGCAGAACTAAGGGTGAATCTTAGGAATTTAAGGGTGGAGAACAAGAATATGCAAAGAAATTCAAGTAAAAGCCATGGATTTGCAAGATAGGGAGGCTAGGGTTTTGATTGCACCTTGAACTCTATCATGAACCCTAACCATATTTTATGATATTTAAGTGTTTATATGAATTCCTAAGACACCAAGAGAGCTTCTATAATACCATAATTTCTTAGCTCATTTCATGCTATTCTTATGCCTCATACCAAACAAATCATATGAGAGGCAAGAAAATGGTATTAAAATATTGATTATTTTAGCATTGCGTCACATATAAAAATTCCATTCGGTGTCACGTGGACCATGTGAGCTCATATATCATATTTTCATATTTAATTATATGGATAAAACTTATTTTCATCAACAAAAGTGTCCTACAACTCGTGGAAACCAAAGGGAAGCATAAAACACATATATGCATTTTCTGCCAGAATTCCCTCACTTCTGTGACAAATTTTGGAAAATTATAACTAATTTTTGAAAAATTGAAATCATACATTATTTTCTATTATAGAAAGCTACACATGTATAATATATGATAAAAATATTTTCAGACCATGAAACTCAACACAGAGGACGTTTGACATTCGAAAAGATCCAGAGGTCTGACTATTTACTAGTACTGTCATAGGTTTCTATAGCAAACTTCAAAAATGTCCAATTAATTCTACCAAAATCCAATCCATGCAAATTAATTCTATAGATTTTGGATAGAGGGAAAAAATAACTCCAAACTAGTTTAGGCATGCCCAAACCTCGAAACTAATCAAATAGTACCTGAGGTCAGTTAGAGCACCTGATACTGGGTAAAATCTTTAAAAATTCATATCTCCCACTCTAGACCTTCAAATGAGGTGCTTCTAGTTGGAAAAAGTTACTCAGAATGTATAGTTTCTCCATATAAAATTTCATGGCAATTGGATATCATTTGGGCCTGTGTGAAAGAAATCATTTTCGAACCAACTGAATAGTATATCAGACCAAAACCAGAATTTTTTCCAACTTTGAAAATTCATCAAATATTCTCTAGATCTCTAAAAATTTTGTTCTTTAGCTTCCTAAAAATCACTCAATAAGCTCTAAATGCATGCCAATCTCAGATCAAAAAGAGCTCATTTGAACAAAAAGTGGTATAGGTTTCCAATATAATCAATTTATGCTCCATATAAGATATCAAAATGTCCAATAGTTTCTCTTGATGTTTAGCACCTCTTGCACAAGTCTAAAAGTATGATTATGACTTGTATGAGCTACCTAAATGGTTCCAAACATCATGCATCTCATTTTGGCTACTCCACTTCCATTTATACATATACTTCTACAATGCAAATTTGCCATTACATAACTAAAATGTACATATACATACAACCTTAATTCTCATTCATACATGATACATCAGTACAATTACATATGTTTATGAGGTCATAAGTCATATATAACATTAGATTAAAACATTTTCCACTTGTGTGGCCTTAAAGAAGCAAAAACCATGCACTTGGATGTCATACTCTTATCTTCAAGGTGGTTGGCTTCCATTACCTTGCCCACTTGGTCCACCTAATATGTTAGATCATTGGAGAGGAGGGAATGAGATTCAAATAATCCCACTAGCTCATCTGTCATTCAATCATATATAAAAAATGCAAAACAAGTCTTACAAATGCATGCATGGGCATATTGTCATGTGTAAACATTCAAGAAGTATTTCCAACATTTGAGCAAGTCATACATGGCATACAAAGGCTTGCCAAGCAAGTGGATTAGCCTCACCCATTTACTTGTGGATTTTGGACTTGCTTCACCTATTCTTTAAGAGGTTTTTAGACTTAACCTTACTTTTGGGAGACTCTTTACTTTGTCTCAACCAATCTTAAGGGTTTTCCATGACTAAGGGTTTTTGGCCTCACCATACTCAAGCAAACCAAAACAAATATCATAAACATTATTTAGAAATATAATGCATCATCATAGTACCATGGAATAAGAGCTCATACTAGAACATTTTTCATGGCTTAAAATACACATACATATATTCAAAGACAAGTAAAGCAAACAATCATGCATGAGAGAAGGTGGAGAGAGCTACCTTGGATGCAACCACACACTTTTTTCTCTTGAATTTCCTCTCCCTTCTTGGGCCTCACACATATAATGGTGTGGAAATGATTTCTCTTGGCCTAAACACAATTTATAGAAGCCAATTAGGTTCATGAAATTAATTCTAAGGCCACACAACTTGCTTAGACTTTAGCTTAACTTATAAACTCCTTTATGGTTCAAAAAATGCACCTAATGAAGCAACACCTATCAAATAAATTTTAGACTCCATTTTTTCCTTTCAAATATGATTATTAACTCCTTTTAAGTCTCTTAGAGTCATCACACTATTAAAATAAAGAGCCTAACTACATGTTGCTTCTTTAGGTCATATTATGGAACATAAAGCACCAACTCATTCTCTAAGCTTCCTAAATTTTTTCCAAGGCTTCCTCTCGTATTCATTTATCATATATGACTCAAAAATGGGCTTAGAAAAATTTAAAACTCTCCCTAGGTACACAAACCCCTTTAGGTTAAGGCTAGGGAGGATTTTAGGCTTCATGGAGTTTGCTTTGTTTTCTTAATGGAGGAAGCACATAGGGAGACTTCTAGGAATCTTAGGAGCTCATTTAAACACTTATTTAAGTCTAGGAATCATGGCATAAAATCAAATTTTGCAAGGAACACTTGAAACCTTAAAATTTGCATCTTGAATTTCCATGGTTATTTGTTAATTCTCTTTGCATATTCTTGATCTCTACACCCTTTCTCCTAAGAATCACCCTTGGTTTTGCCTAAAAACCAAGCCCTCATAGGTCTTCTTAAGTGGGGTGAAATGGGTGGAGAAGAGGAGTAAGGGGTAGCAATCATGGAAAAAGAAATTACCTTATTTTTCCTTGTTTTCTCACTTAAATCTTATCTTCTTTAAGCTCCTCTCTTCAAATCCTAATTTTCCCCTTAATTTTCCCTTTAAAAAAAATTTATAAACTTTATTATAATCAAAGGAAACAAAGGAGAATGGAGGAGAACAGGTTTGGAAGGAAGAAAACATAAAAAACTAGCAAAATTCCTTACCTTCAAGCCTTGATTTCTCTTCTCCTTCTTCTTTCCTTGGTGCGCCACTCTCCTAGGGTTTCTTCTCTGGTTTGGGGCAGAAAAATATGAGACTAAATGAATGGGAGAGTGGGGCGCCTCATATATATAGGTGGAGGAGAATGGCTTTTTCAAAAATTCCCATTTTACCCTTCGTTTTTAGAATTATTGTTTCTACTTCGTTTTAGCTCCTTTTTTAGAACCATCTTTTTATTATAAAATTTGGGTTCCCAATTTAGTAAAATACTTTTGGAGTCACTCAAATCAGAGCTAAAACCTTCCCAAACGAATCCGTCAAAGTTTGGGTACATTAACATTAAAAAACGTCCACCAGAGGGGATTTAACTGTCCCGGGGCTTGCCATGATTTTCAAGGCCTCTGAAAACCCCGAAAAACTCAAAAATTTCATTTAAAAATCCCTCTTGTATGAATTCCAAAATTTTCTCAAAATTAAGAAAATGCCATTACTTTTCAAAAGTTCTTCATAAGAATTGTTTCTTCATTCTAGCTCCATTTTTCTTTCCGTCTAAGGCTAAAATTCTCATTTTAGGAGTCTAGAATGTTACTCAAATTTTTTAGAACTTTAACTAATTCATTTTGGGAGATTTGCTTTAAAAATGCGCCTATTTCCATTGTTTAACAAAAATCGGACATTACAGCTTCCGACATATTTCTCCCATCAAATGAAGTAAAGAAACTCCAAGGGTGCCAAGAAGAGTTCATGCACCTAGGGAGTGTTTTAATTCCTTATAAGCTTAGTTTTGCATCATATGTGATAGGAAAATATGAGAGGAAGCTTTGGAAAAATTTTAGAAACTATAGATAGTGAGATGACCTTATATGTTCTATAATATAGCTTAAAGAAGCAACACCTAGTTAGGCTCCTAGAATTGATTGTGTGATGACTCCAAGAGGTTTAAATGGAGTCAAGAATCATAAATAGATGGAGAGAATGGAGCCAAGATGATGTTTTCCAAAAGTTGTTTCATTAACTGCATTATAGAACCATAAAAGAGCCTTATGAGTCACCTAGGTTTTCTAGTGATTGTGAAGCCTCAGAATTTGATTCAAAAGTATAATTAGCTTCTTTATAATGTGTCTAGGCCAAGACATGTGATCTCCACCTTCTTGGGTGTATGAGGTCAAGGGAGAGGACTCAAGACTCAAGGAAAAAGTGTGTAAATGCAAACAAGGTAGCTCACTCCTCTTTCTCTTATGTATTAATGTATGCTTGGCTTGTCTTTGAATGTGTGTATGTGTGTTTTAAGCCATGAAAAGTATTCTAGTATGATTTCATATGCCATGGTACTATGATGATGCATTATGTTTTCAATGATGTTTATTATGCTTGCTTTGTCTTGCTTGAGTGTGGAGAAGCCAAGAACCCTTAGCCATGGTGAGGATGAGCCAAGAACCCTTAAAGTTTGGTTGAGACAAAGTAAGGTTGACTCCCAATAGTAAGGTTAAGTTAAAAACTTCTTTAAAAAAATGGGTGAGGCAAGTCTAAAATCCACAAATGAATGGGTAAGGCTAATCCACTCACTTGACATGTTTATATATGCCATGTATGACTTACTCAAATGTTAAAAATGTCTCTTGAATGATTGCACATGTCAATATGTCCATACATGCATTTCTAAGGCTTGTTTTGCATCTTTTATGTGTAATTGAAAGGGAGATGAGCTATTGGGATTCTTTGAATCTCATTCCCTCCTCTCCAATGTTCTAACATGTTAAGTGGACTAAGTGGACAAGGCAATGGAAGCCCACACCTTGAAAAATGAAATTGTGACAAGAAAGAGTTTAAATTTTGTTTCTTTAAGACCATATGAGTGGAAAGTATTGTAATTCATTGTTGTATATGTCTTATGATGTTATGAACATGTATAATTATACTAATGTGTCATGTATAAATGAAATTTAAGGTTATATGTATCAAAATGTGCATCTTGGACATGTGAAGGCAAAACTAGCATTATGGAGATGAATGTATAAATGAAAGTGGAATAGCCAAATTGAGATACATGAAATTTGGGACCACTTGGATAGTTCATACAAATCATATTCATGCTTTTAAACTTGCCCAAGAGGTGTTAAACATCAAGGGAAGTCATTTGGACACAATTGGTATCTAATATGGACCAAAATTGACCATATTGGAAACCTATATCACTTTTTGTCCAAATGAGCTCTCCTTGGTCTGAAATTTGACATACACTTAGAGCTTGTTGAGAGATTTTTGAAAAGTAAAAGTGCAAAATTTTTAGAGGTCTATGAAATATTTGATGAATTTTCAAAGTTGAGAAACTTTCTGAAATTGGTTTAGTGTACTATTCACTTAGGTCTAAAATTAAATTCTGTTACTTATAAAGCAAATGATATCCAATTGCTACAAAATTTTATAGAGAGAAACTAGACCTCTCTCGTGACCTGTGCCAACTAGAAGTCTAGAGAAGGAGATATAAATTTTTGAAGTTTCTGTCCAGTATTAGGCATCTAGGCAGACCTTAGTTACTATTTGATTGGTTTTTGAGGTCTAAACGTGCCTAAACTAGTCTGACATTTTTTTTCCCTTTAGCTAACATCTGTAACTTTCTAGATTGGTATCATTTGCATGGATTATATTTTTATGGAATTAATTAGACATTTTTTAGATTTATAGCAGAAACCTGTATTAGTACCAGTAGCTAGTTGGACCTTTACACTTTTTTGAATGTCAAATGTCTTTTGTGTGGTGTTTTAGGACCTAGACACATTTTTTTCATAAATAGACATCTATAACTTTCTAGAATGGTAAGAAATGCATGATTTCAATTTTTCTAGAATTAGTTATGATTTTTCAAATTTTGTGATAAAAAAGGGAAAATTCTAGCTGAGGCTGCAACTATGAAATTCATGTATTCCCTTGCCTTGCACAAGTTCTAGGCCACTTTTGATGATGAAAATGAGTTGTATTTGAGTAATTAAATAGGAGAATATGATATATAAACTCATATGGTCCACATGACATCGAATAGAATTTTCATTCCCTATGTAACACAAAGAAATTCATTATTTTATATGTCATTTTATTGTGATTCTTGAGAAGTGCATGGCATGAAGCATAGAAATTGCATGAGAAAGGCTAGAAAGTTATGGTGTTACATTTATTGGTATTAGAGCAAAGTTTCAGGCTCTCTCAGAGTGGATTTGGATTGAGGATGTGGTAACAAGGCTATGTAAAGGTTTGTATAGTTATGTAAAGCCTTACATGAGACATTTTGGGTGTGTGAAGATAGTTTATGGCAATGTTTATGATAAGTGAGTTATAGAATGGTCTTGGAGTAGATAGTGAACATCGGGAATTATTGGCCTCTAGAATAGCTTGAGCACAGGCAAGTGATCCAACGGCTAGAGCTATATAAAATATGACAACTCGCCGGGATCAATAGCAAGCCCCAGATATGAACGACGAGAAATGATCTCGTTGATACAAAAAGGCTTGCTAGAGCGAGTATATGAGGCCTAATTCTCCCTGGTGGTTGTACTCAGACCATTTCGAGATGTCTTGCATGGTGCAGAGACAAGTAAGGATGTAGTGCAATATGAGATGAGACTGCGGCTGCACAAAACTAAATTAGAGGGGGTATGGGAAAAAGAATTGCCCCGTAGCTATAAAACCTAAATGTCTAGATGAAGTTCAAAACCTAAAAGATTAATTCCCTTAGGCCAAAGGTTTGAGTTATAAACTACACTCCATAGAGCCCTGATAGCCTAAAGGTGACAGTTAGTTATACATGAATGAAGCAAGAGGGGAAACCCTCTAGCTTGATGATAGGCTAGATATAGAGGTAATGAGACTCAGGTTTGTAGCTAAAGGTGAAGTTTCAATTCATGAAGAAGCAAGCCAATCAGAGGCTACTAGTCGTGGCCAATTAATTGCTTAGCCGCAGCCAATTATTCTAAAAAGCAATGAAACAATCCAGAGGATTCCTTATTGCGCCTAATTAAGAAGTTAGCCACGGCTAATACTTAGATAGGAGACTAGGGTGAACTCGAGGCTAATTAGCCACGGTGAATGGCAGTATGAATGCCTTATTGGCCATATTCAAACTAACTTGAGGAATGAACTAATAAGGGATCAGTCGATCCACAGAGAGTAGGAACCCCTAATATAAGTAAAGAAGGAGAGTAGTAAATGGTCACGGAAGATTAGTAAGTAGTATGTGATCAGTAGGCCTAGCAGATGAGATTAAGAAAGAACTTAACGTTAAAAAGTGTTAGACACAAGAATAATAAGGCTGTTGAGAACCGTCTCTAAGGCATTGACTCAAACCGAGGGTGCTACCTATAAAACACTGAATGATAGAATGTTAGTGTAGCCTTGAAATTGCATAAGATAAGACTACAAGTAGTGAGTCACGTAGTGAGTGGCCTAGAAAGATGTACCTCATAGGTAACGCCTAGAGATGAGTATGAGTAGCTTGGTAACAAAAGCTCAGAAGAGATTGAAGATAGCTTAGAAAGTGTAAGTTATTGAAAGCTATAGGTCTGATGAGATAGGCAGCTCAGACTAAGTATAAGCTGAAGCTTACAGGAAGTGCCCAGTAGCACCATCCAAGTGAGATAAGTAAAAAGAGAAATTAATTTGACAGGAAGCTTAGTGAGAGTTCTCCCTGGATCAAAAAAGGAAAGATAAGACATTTTGAGTCGCAAAAACCCCTCAATAGTGGTTAGCAAATTCGCCTAGATAGACCCCTTGAATTATAGAGCGTAGTGATAAGGAAAGCAAGGAAGAGCTGAGAAACTAACTATAGAAAAGATGCCCTCACTTTATTAATAACTAAATGAGTAGACTGAGCCTAGAAAAGTAACAGATAGGGGTCTGATACTTAGTCAGACGAGCTCCCTAACATGAGAATAGTATAGGGTTAAGGCACGTAAGTGATTAGAGCACCCAGTAGAGCATAAGTTTTCAATAAAGTAAAATCTAGACAGTAAGAGTACGTATCGTGGATTAGGTTAGTAAAACTCTAAAATCAATGCACTGTGCTCCTGGGGAATGAAGATGAAGAGGTTAAACAGAGAGAAAGCCTATCTCTGATCTAAATGTAGAAATGAGCTGAAACAAATAGTTAATGTCTTAACACCCTCAGAGAAGCTCGAGGGAGGTAGAGGCCACCCGAGAAGGCAAGTCTTGCATTATGCAAAGAAAGAGTATAAGCCGAGAGCACTATAGAATGAAATTCCTAGGGTTACGGGTAATAGAAATTTTCTTACTAAGAGACGGTCTAATTAAAAGCAGAGCAAGAGTATAAGAAAGTAGACCCCCTTGATGTTACAAAGAGTGAATAAGTAGAGGAACCCAGGAAAAATGTAGGTGCTTTTAAGCATAAAGAAACTCGAACTGGCGATAGAGATAGCCGGTAGTAGAGCATCCTTTTACCGAAGTAAAAGGATAAGAAAGGTAAAAAGAGAGAGAAGATATGACAGTGTTCAAGCTGAGGACATACTAAATTAAGAATAGATATCGAGTCAATGTGCTTGAGTACTTGAGAAAACATACGTTCCCTTGGCATAGATGCCCTTCTAGCATGACAGTGCTCAAAGTGAAAACAGTCGAGCAATGTAAAGTGATATCGTATAAAGTAGAGGAAGAATCCTATTTTTCCTAAGTATCCTATGAGAATAGGGCAGATAAAGAAAAGTAAGAGAATAATACTTTAGATTATTAGGGAACTTGTAATATACTGGCAATAGTGGCTTTGAGCGTAGTCATGAGGTGCCCGTGTATTAGTGTTTGATGTTATGGTTTACTTGCAACAATAGTTATGTGACGACCCCAACTTCTAATCCTGATAATTATGGTTAAATATATGATTAATAATTAATGATCAAGGTTTGGGGTTGCTACAATTAATTACTTTATGGAAATATAGGGAAATTTGAACCTTGATGTTGTTAGGGTCATCAACTAAACAACCATAAATGGGAACATGTATAAAAGTGTTTGTACCATCCTTAAGGGATTGTGATTCATCTATCCATCGATTTTAACACACCAAAAACCTCCCACAAGTGTTCCTATATCATTTCCTAGCATTAGCATTAAAGAAATTAGGGTTTCTAGGTCAAACGTGGAAGTTTGGGGACCTGCGCCGCGACCTGAAACCTTCCTGCCGTGGCTAAGTTAGGTCCTGGAGCTTAAAAACTAAGTTTTTAACCTTGCGCCGCGGCCCAGACCTTTTGCGCCGTGGCTAAGTTACTCTCGGGAGTCACTGGGTAACTTTCTTGACTTTCACCGCGGCGAGTTGGATCTGCGCCGTGACCAACCTACATGGCGCCGCGGCGAGTTTTGCTACTGTACCTTTCTTAATTAATTTCCTCGACTTACGCTATGGTAGAACGTGTTGCGCTGCGACGAGGTTTCATTCTGTCACCCTCCTGGGCATTATTTTCACTCTGTGCCGCAGCAAGATTTCTCAAGCCACGGCGTCCTTCGCCACTGTCACTCTTCAGGCTACGGCGAGGCCTTCCTAACTGCGGCGTGACTCCCTCCTATAGCTATATTTCCTACATTTCGCCCCATGCACTCTAATTCTCTTCTTAGGGACACTTTAAGACCACTTCCCCCCTTTTTATATGTCTCTAAGGGTATTTATCTACCTTATTCACCTAGCTATTCTTCCATTACCAATTCAAAATTTATGTGTCCAAATCTTTTCTCTAATTACCCTCTATCAGCAAGTTTGTAAAGGAACAATAACAGAAAATACATGAACTACCAGCAGCTATCCTTTAATACACAATCAATGGGGGTTCCATACATTAGGGGTTCATATCAATATCTCAAGGGTTACATTTCTATTGATAAGCCATATTATAGGTCAACATAGTTTACAACAGATATCATGAATCCATACATCAAATACCAATTTAAAGTAAGGCCTACTCCTCAATAGGTACACATTACATTATCAAAATACAGACTCCGACACTTGGCAATACAGATACATGATGATGCTATACAAGACTTAACAAAATTAGCATCTACCCTATTACACTCAGACCAAGTGTAGCTTCCCACACTAGGTCTCAGCTCATAGATGTTCATCCACTTGCTTGCCCTTATCCTTACCTGAGGAACCTTCACCTGAAATTCTAATCCCATAAAACGGGGTGAGATACAAATCTCAGTAACCAAGGCAATTCCATCATATAATCCAATTTAATTAGCATATATGCATGAATCAAAATCAATATCAAGATCATATCAATCACATCAGTAAATGAAACAATTAGGCTATCATGATTACTATCCCATACTAGCAATCATATTATCACATGTTAAAGGCCATTAACACTGGGAGGGGTCCGTCCATGGCACCGACTCCATCATGAGCACAACCAGGGCTCAGTGCATCTGGGGTTTGATCATAACCCGGTGCTCGATCGAAGAATATTCACGGGTGGCAGCCGCACCACAGCTCCACCATAGACTCACAAGGTCTAATCACAATACAATAGATAGCCAACCAATTCATTTAGCATTTCAAATCATTCATATATAGCAAATATGAAATTAAATTAGATACATGCATGGAATTAAGGTAAACCCCGGTTACCTCACTTGTAGACAATTTGCAACAGCCACCAATGGTACAAAAATCCCTATAACCATAACATCAGAGAATTACCACTCTAATTCATCATTAATAGTAGCAACAAGTACCTAAAGAATTTACAAGCCAATAACTACCTAAACGACACTTACCTAATCACCACAAATCCCCAAATTCGGATTGAGTATGCCCTCTACCAGAAACTTCAATATATCACTCAAATTCCTAAGCAAATTCGTACATAATTAACACCCATAATATAAATCAACCATAGGGGTCTTAACCCAGCAAAAAATACACTAGAATGGATAGTTTATACTTACCCAATGCTAGCCCTAACCTCAACCTACGAATTTCCTCTAGAAAAACACCAAACAACTCTATTTCAGAATTTGGGTATAGTGAAAATACTCCAAATGAAAAACTAATCAAACTAAATTAAAGAGAAAGATGAGGGGATTAAGTTGTATAACTATTACCTTAGTTGAATCTTGCTCTAGGTGTGAGAAAATATGGGATTCTTGCCTCAAACCCTAGCCTCCCTCTCAACCTCCGAATTTTGCTTCTTGAGTTTCAGCAAATGGGAAAGTGGCTAAAGCATTAGGGTTTTAGTTGGGTTTAAGTTAGGTCAAAGATGGGTCATGGGTTGCTCCAAGGTCAAACTCTAAATGGGCTTCAGATTTTAGCTTGTTGGGCTAGTTTTAAAGTGTTAGGCTGCAGAATTTTATTGGGCCAGTTCTTATGCATTGGGTTACTGAAGTTTGATTAGGTTTGGGCCAAGTTTGAAGAGCTCAAGGGTTTGGGTCTGGACAAGGGTAATTGGGCCACTTATAAGAGTCTATACAAGGTGGATCTTGGGCCTCTATCACATTAAATTGGGTTGGGTCTGCACCTAACTCATTGGGCCTCCATTAGCCTCTTATCATGATCTACTAATTTGGGCCTAGATGAGGTTTCTATCCCAATTAATTCTCAAACCCATATTAATAATTTATCTCCTTAAAATCCCCATTCACTTAACTTGCCCAATCATCCCATATTAATTATTTTTAATTAATCTAAATTCATGATTAACACCTTAATTAATTTTGGGGACAAGTTACATGATATTTGGCCTAATCAACCCAGTAGTAATGTAACTTGATTGTGTAGCAAACGATGACATCAATTATTCAAGTGTCTAATAATCGAAAGGTATCTTAGCTAGTTGAAAAATGAGATGAATCAGAAAAGAGAGGTAAAGGGATTCTAGGAATACTAAAATAGTAAGAAAAGCATACAGAGAGGAATCTCCAATAGAGAATATTCAGATTCTATATACATAGTCTGAGTCCCTTATAATATATGTAAATGAAATGAATAAGGACTAGTGTATAGTCTCTCTCCTGCCAGAGATGTTAACTACACTCATTGCGTGAGATGCCCTAGTACCAAGGCATTCAAAAGTAGAGTATGGGCATAGTTAGAAATTGCAAGATATGAGAGGAAAAGATAGCTGAGTACAACTAGAGTAAAAAAAGAAAGCGCAAGTAAAAAGGGGCTGAAGTGGAAACTTAAGGATCCCATGAAGAGTGATAAATAAAAATTAATATGCTCTTGAGTATCAGTATGATGGGATCCTAGGGAATTAGATGACACAGAACCCACTTTGCACAAAGAGTATAATGTATCTCTAAGTTTAGCCTTAGTATTATGAGTGACAGTTACTAGACTAAGTGAGTATGTATTTTATTATCAGATACAGTGATCTTAGGCTTTGACGTCTCTTAGATATGGATCAAAGTAGATCCTAGCATAGCACAACAGGTCGTAGTAGACTCTAACAGGGCTTTGAGAGGTCACAGTAGACCTAGGGGTCACAGTAGATCCCACAAAATTATAGAAAGCCCTAATCATAGCATGATAGTTCTTTAGTGAGATGAAAGCCTGAGATAGCTTTCACAGAGCAATTAGTCTCAGAGACCAGTACAGTTTCAATTAGCTTTTATCTAAAAAACTAGAGATTTCCTAAGTCTGGTAGAAATGCCACAGAGATATGAAGGCTTTACTCAGATAGTTAGACCACTGACTAGATCTCTTGAGAGATGAGCATAGTGTATGGGATGAGGAAAGTAAGAAATTAGCTTTCTAAAGTTAGAACCAGATAAACCACTACCTAACAGATATTAGCCCTGACCGAGGGATAGAAAAATCCCCACATGCTAGCCTACGTATTCAGAAAGGGGTCAAGTGTAGTTTTTACATGAGGTAAGTGGTATCGTATGCCTCCAGTGATCGAAACTGCGAGTATAGCTAGCATCTCATCAAAGCTCAACAGTAGTCAGTGGTAATCACTCTTTGATGCCAGTATGAGACATATATGTTAGGCTTATCAATGTTGAAATAAAGGACTATACGTGAGCAAAGAAGTGAGAAAAAGTCTCAGCTTATAAAGACAGATGTAGTAGTAAATAAAGAAACTGAGATCATTAAAAGTAGAAAATTCTTAAAGGAGTTGTAATCCCAGTAAGTAATTAAGATGTGAGGCCTATGATAGAAAGAAATGTGTATTGTAATCATGAGATGAGCTAGTAAGAAAGAACACATAAATGAATAATGGACGGTACATGTAAATAAATAAACAAACAAATAAAAACCTCCAATGGTTGTGATGATCAGAAAGGAAAATGAGACTTTATGAGAAGCTATTGGCAAAGGATTTGGGAGACTTGATATGAAATAAGTTACCTCCCGAGATATGTAAATGAGTCTACTAAAAGAAACGTTAACCCTCTGTAAACGGGTTAAGATTAACCCAATATGATTAGTAAGCTCTCCCAAGATAGGCCTCCAGAGTTAGAATTTTTTTTCTGTTATGAGAAGAACTAGCTTTTACTCTATAATAATAGAGCCCTAATTAAGAGCTAGTAATGAAAAATTCTCTGGCTAAGAGAAAAACCCGAAAGAGTAAAATTGTTGAGAAAGCATATAGAGCCAAGAAGGAGGGAAAGAAAAGAGTAATTAGTTAGAATAAGAAAGAGTAAGAGAAAGGTGTACCCTAAATTTTGAGGACAAAATTTAGGAAGCATTCTAGACTCCTAAAAATGAGAATCCCAAGCCCAAACGAAAAGAAAAAATGAGCTAGAATGAAAAAACAAATTTGAACGAAAGGTTGACAAAACGTAAGAGTATTTTCATTATTTTAAGCAAATTTTGGAATTCATATAGGAGAGCTTTTTAAATGAAAGTTTTGAGTTCTCCAAGATTCTTAGGGGCACTGAAAACCATGAGAAGCCCCGAGACATCTAAAGCTCTTCCGATGGATGTTTTCCAACGTTAGTGCACCAGAATTTTGATGAATTCGTTCGAGAAGGTTTTAGCTCCAATTAGAGTGATTCCAAAGGTATTTTACTAAATTGGGAATCTAAATTTCATAATGGAAAAGACGGTTCTCAAAAAGGAGCTAAAATGAGTTAGAAACAAAAATGTCAAGTGCAAAGGGCAAAATAGAAATTTTAGAAAATTCCTTCTTAAATCCCTTATATATATGAGGCGCCCTTCTTCTCCTTATTTTGCCCCATGTATGTAGCTATAGGAGGGCTTCAATTTTGGGCAGAAACAAGGATGAATCTTAGGAATTTAAGGGAAGAGAATAAGAATATGTAAAGAAATTCAAGTAAAAGCCATGGATTTGCAAGATAGAGAGGCTAGGGTTTTGATTGCACCTTGAACTCTATCATGAATCTTAGACATATTTTATAATTTTTAAGTATTCATATGAGTTCCTAAGACACCAAAAGAGCTTCCTACATGTTTCTCCCATCAAAGGAAGAAAAGAAACTTCAAAGGTGCTAAGAAGAGTACATGCTTCAGCCAAGAAGTGTTTATGCACCTAGGGAGTGTTTTAATTCCTTCTAAGCTTAGTTTTGCATCATGTGTGATGGGAGAATATGAGAAGAAGCCTTGTAAAAATTTTAGAAACCATAGATAGTGAAATGGCCTTATATGTTCCATAATATGGCTTAAAGAAGCAACACCTAGCTAGGCTCTTAGAATTAATTATGTGATGACTCCAAGAGGTTTAAATAGAGTCAAGAATCATAAATAGATGGAGAGAATGGAGCCAAGATGATTTTTTTTAAAGGTTGCTTCATTAAGTGCATTATGGAACCATAAAAGAGCCTTATAAGTCACCTAACTTTTATAGAGATTGTAGGGCCTTAGAATTTGATTCAAGAGTACAATTAGCTTCCTTATAATGTGTCTAGACCAAGATAAGTGATCTCCACCTTCTTGGATGTGTGAGGTCAAGGGAGAAGACTCAAGGAAAAAGTGTGTAAATGCAAGCAAGGTAACTCACTCCTCCTTCTCTCATGCATTAATGTATGCTTGGCTTGTCTTTGAATGTATGTATGTGTGTTTTAAGCCATGAAAAATATTCTAGTATAATTTCATATGCCATGGTACCATGATGATGCATTATGTTTTCAATGATGTTTGTTATGCTTACTTTGGCTTGCTTGAGTGTGGAGAAGCTAAAAACCCTTAGCCATGGTGAAGATGAGCCAAGAACCCTTAAAGTTTGGTTGAGACAAAGTAAAGAGTCTCCCAAAAGTAAGGTCGACTCCCAAAAGTAAAGTTAAGTCAAAAACTTCTTAAAGAAAATAAGTGAGGCAAGTATAAAATCCACAAATGAATGGGTAAGGCTAATCCACTCACTTGGCATGTCTATGTATGCCATGTATGACATGCTCAAATGTTAAAAATATCTCTTGAATGATTGCACATGTCAATATGTCCATGCATGCATTTATAAGGCTTGTGTTGCATCTTTTATGTGTGATTGAAAGGGAGATGAGCTATTGAGATTTTTTGAATCTCATTCTCTCCTCTCCAATATTCTAACATGCTAGGTAGACTACGTAGACAAAGCAATGGAAGCCCACACCTTGAAAAATGAAATTGTGATAAGAAAGAGTTTAAATTTTATTTCTTTAAAACCATATGAGTGGCAAGTGTTGTAATTCATTGTTGTGTATGTCCTATGATGTTATGAATATGTATAATTTTGCTAATGTATCATGTATAAATGAGATTTAAGGTCATATGTATGGAAATGTGCATCTTAGACATGTAAAGGCAAAACTAGCATTATGGAGATGAATGTGTAAATGGAAGTGGAATAGCCAAATTGAGATGCATGAGGTTTGAAACCACTTGGGTAGTTTATACAAATCATATTCATGCTTTTAAACTTGCCCAAGAGGTGCCAAACATTAAGAGAAGTCATTTGGACACAATTGGTATCTAATATGGACCAAAATTGACCATATTGGAAACCTATACCACTTTTTTTCCAAATGAGCTCTCCTTGGTCTAAGATTTAGCATGCATTTAAAGCTTGTTGAGAGATTTTGGGAATTTAAAGTGTAGAATTTTCGAAGGTCTATGGAATATTTGAAAAATTTTTTGAAATTAGTTTAGTGTACTGTTCACTCAAGTCTGAAATTAAATTCTGTCACTCATGGGACAAATGATGTCCAATTGTCACAAAATTTTATAGAAAGAAATTAGACTTTCCAATGACTTGTACCGACTAGAAGCACCCCATTTGAATGTCTAGAGAGGAAGATATAAATTTTTAAAGTTTCTATCCAATGTCAGGCATCCATGCAAACCTTGGTTACTATTTGATTGGTTTTCAAGGTCTAGACATGCCTAAACTGGTCTAAAGTTATTTTTTTTCCTCTAGCTAACATCTGGAAAGCTATATATTGGTATCATTTGCATGGATTGGAGTTTTATGGAATTAATTGGACATTTTTTAAGTTTATAGCAAAAACCTGTATTAGTTCTAGTAGCCCGTTGGACATTTACACTTTTTCAAATGTCAAACATCTTATGTGTAGTGTTTTGTGACCTGGACACATTTTTATCATAAAGTAGACATCTGTAGATTTCTAGGATGGTAAGCAATGTAGGATTTCAATTTTTCTAGAATTAGTTATGATTTTTCAAATTTTGTGATAGAAAAGGAAAAATTCTGGCCATAGCTGCAAATATGAAATTTATGTATTCTTTTGCCTTGCACGAGTTTTAGACCACTTTTGATAATAAAAATGAGTTGTATCTATGTAATTAAATATGAAAAAGTGATACATGAACTCATATGGCCCATGTGACATCGAATAGAATTTTCATCCCCTACGTAACGTAAAGAAATTCATTATTTTATATGCCATTTTATTGTGATTCTTGAGAAGTACATGGCATAAAGCATAGAATTTGCATGAAAAAGGCTAGAAAGTTATGGTGTTACATGATTCAACAAATGAATAAGTTTGACTACCAATGACTACTATCCCATACTAATAATTACATACAATATGTTAATAATTAAAAATAGAGGAAAAAGGACATGATCATGGCACCAACTCCTTATTGAGCACAATCACAACTCAGTGCATTCCGATGAGTATGATTATGACTCAGTGCATTCCGATGAGTATGACTATGACTCAGTGCATGATCATAGCACAATACATAAGTGAAAGTATGATCACAGCTCCACACAAGGACATGATCATTGCCCGAAATAGTGGGTAGCCAAACCAATCATTTATTATGAAAAACATATATATGCCACAAATATACGATTAACATTAACATATACATGGAATTAAAAATCCCCAGTTACATCACTTGATTACCAATCCTTCATGAGCTACTGGTAAATGCCAAAACACCGTAGGTATCCTAAATAAACCAAAATGCAATTTTAGTGATCATTCACTACAAGAGTCATATACCTATTCATTCCAATCACCAAGAATCACTTAGAAAACACTTACGTAATCCTCCAATAAGTTAAATGTACTTATTAGAGTCTTAAATACTTAGAAACAATGGTGGGTCATACCAAATCCTTGCATTTTCGCACATGAAAATAGTCATATATAAAAATTATCTTACAAAACGAAATTTGAGTATGTTTACACTACAAAATGAAGGGAAACACTTACCTAATAGTTCCATTATCTCCAAACTCCAAAAATCTTGCAAAAACACATTAAAAGCACAAAGTTCAAACCTAGGATTTAAGTGAAACTCCATCAAATGAAAAACTAATCGAATCAAAATAAAGAGGAAGATGAGAAGATCAACTTCTATATCACTTACGTTGACCAAATCTTCCTTTAAATGTACAAATCAAAGCCAAAATATTGAGAAACCCTAGCCTTTTCTCCCTTGTGCATTTTTCTTTTGGCTATTGTACTGTCTAAATGTTTTAGCATAAAAATAATATGTAGGCAGCTCAATTTTTAGAATTTTGTGGGAGAATGGCTAACTTAAAGGCATTTTTGTCTAATTAGGTTTATTTTCCAAGTGTTGGGCCATGTTCTAATAAGTTCAATTAAGCTGGGTGAGGCTCCTAAAATTATTCTTGGTATAATCTGATTAATTATGGAGCTCAAAATTAACTTTTAATTTTTTCTTAATTAAATTCAAATCTGCAATTAAATTTATTTTCTTGCAAAAAATTGCCAAATAACTATTATTTGCCAAAAAATATTCAAAATAATCATTTTTCTTAAAAATTACTATTTTTAGAGTTTTCTTTAATTCTCATAATAATTCCTTATTTTCTCAAATTAAATTATTAATTCTCCATAATTTCACTTAATTAATTTTGGGATGTTACACTAAGGTTCTAGCCATATATAATTTTTGAAAACTATATGGACTTAGTATGAAATTGTTAGTAATTTTCTATTAGATGATATCACTTATTAATATAATTGTACATG
Organism: Erythrophleum fordii; assembly: GCA_032878935.1. Taxonomy (NCBI): domain Eukaryota; kingdom Viridiplantae; phylum Streptophyta; class Magnoliopsida; order Fabales; family Fabaceae; genus Erythrophleum; species Erythrophleum fordii. The sequence goes on along the minus strand of JAVQMF010000047.1, from coordinate 29,177,650 downwards.
GATCAACTATCATGATAAATGAGCCCAATTATGTGTTTTAATAATGTGTTAAATAAAATGTGTATATAGAAATATCATTATTTTAGGTATGAATCCTTTATATGTAGAAACTCAATAACACCTTAGTTATGATTGATGGGCTTATAACTAAGAGGGCCTATTTGATTGGTACGTAGAATATTAGGTATGAAAAAAGAAAAAGAATATAAAAAGTGAATAGATAGAATGGGGCAAAATGAAAAATAATACTTATAATTTTAAAAAGTGTATATGTAGGATGCAAAATGCAAATGATGTTAAGTAATAATTAAAAATATATAATAGATATTATACATAAGTGATGAAATTACATTTTCTATGGTTGAACCAAATGGCCCAACATGTTTAACCTAAGGATATATTAGATTATGGTCTTTAAATCATATATAACAATTATCATAATTTCTCTATTTTATCTGACGATTGTGCTGAGCAACCTCAAATAACTAAGTTAATTAAAGATTTTGTAGCTAATGATACAACTTAGGTTATTTTTCAAGGAGTTTTTGTTTCTAATTATTTGTGAAAAAGTTCTCTAAGTGACATTAAATGAGAAGTGTTTAGGGGTTTTTGAATTACTAAATTTTAATTAAATTAAAAAAATAACAAGAACTAAAAGTTTAAGACTAAGTGTTGACAACAATTACGAAAAAGTATGGTAATTAGTCTTTGAATAGATTTCTTAGAATTCAATTATCTTTACTCCTTTTTAATATACTCAAAATTGGACTTAAATTATTGCTTCTTAGTGTATTTTTCATAAAAGCTCTTGAATTACCATCCAAGACTCAAATCACTAATGATCAAGGAATTTACAACCACAAAGAACTATGAAAACTATCAACTTGAGTTAAAAATAAGAACACATCAAAACAGTATCTAAATGCTCATTAAAGTAGTTAAATAATTCACTTAGAGATGCTAATCAACCAATTAGATTAATGAATTCCTTAAGCTCAATAATCACACAAAAATCCAACCACTCAATATAATGACCATTGCACTATATAACCTAAAAAATAAGAGGAATTAACTTGCAAATTGAAATTTCTACAAACACATAGGCATCAAAATCAACTTTCAAATGTGAGATTACAATCAAAATATAGAGCAAATTAATTCAGTACATTCAACTACTAAAATCTCAATTTAATAAGTTAAACCTAGCCAAATTAAACAAAAAAACTAATGCTAAAAGCAAAAGATAGAGAGAAGAGAATTTAACCAATTTGGAGATGCATCTTGGAGCTCAAATCTTCATCCATGGAATCACTTCCTCAGCTAGCCACCAAGCAAATTCAAGCTTCCATTGAAGAGATGGATGGAGGAAAGGAGGAGGAAGAAGCCACGACCATTCGAGTTTGATTGCAGGAAGTGAGTAATCTCCCAATTTCGCATCCAGGAGATGCTGCCTACGTTGCCTTCTTTTCTCGTGAATGCTTTCCTCTCGGGCATGTTCTCCTTTTTTAACCCGTGCTTTTCACGTGCCTCACTTATCTGCTGTTGCCTGTGAGAAGCACGTGGTTATTTATTCTTATTCATTTCCATGTTTCTTGCTTTGCCCAAGCCTCCCTACTATTTACATGATTTCCACGAGAGCTTATGTGTTTAATGTATGAATGAGGTGTACCGTGGAATGCAAGAAGCTGTCCATGTGAGTGTGTCATCCCGTGCCTTTCCTAATCACGTGCTCTCCTTCCATTCACCACATCACGTTTTACCTGTAGCTTCTTCCATCTCCTTCACATCAAAACCGAGCCTTCTTCTCATGTGGACTTGACTCCACGTATGCCTCCTGGAATCACGTGTTTCTTCATCCTTTAATCCCTTCAAACAGTAGCTTCAGTCTCTGTTCTGCTCATCTCATAAATCACATTCTCCTTTTGCTCCTTCCAGCCCCTTCACGTCTTACATGCTTATGTTTGTTGCTTCCTCAGCCTCCAGCTAGTGAGTTTGTTTCATTCATGAATGGCGTGGTTGGACTTGGTGAAAAAACCTGGTGTGAAAAAAAAACTGTGACAGAGTGTCGCGGGTGTGTATGTGTCAAGGCTGGATGTGCAACCTGTGGACGTGGAGGAGTATGTTGATGGAAGAAAGCCTCCTCTGTTTTGTGTTTCTCCCTAGATCCTAAACTCGTGCCAATCCCACGTTAATCCAAGGCTATCTACGTGAGTGTATGTGTGTGAATGGCATGGTGTCCTATGTTGCTACGTGGGTGAGTGAATGACATGAGTTCATGAAGATGGAGTGCCTCATGCCCGTGACGTGTGTGCTTGACCTGGTGTTACACGTGTGTGAGCTCAGCCATGCATGTGAGTGTAAAACGTGAGCTTGCTACATGGATGGGCGTGGGAGTGTGAGCTGGTGCAATGCCAACCATGTGGAAAAACAAGAAACCCATGCATGCTCCGTGGATTGTGAATGGATGAGTGTGTGAATATGTTGCAGCATGAGAATGATTCCAAGAGTGGGCTGGAGGTATGTGAGTTTGTGAATGATATTGTGAATGAATGTCAGCCATGAATCAAGGTGGAGCCGTGTATGCTGACTTGGATGTGTGAATGTTGAAATGATACATGTGGGCCAACGTAGATGTAAGAAATAAAAACACATGGTGTGTACAGTCCCTTCTTTCCTCATACTTGAACCTGTGGCTTGGAGGGAGCTAAATGAGTAAATGGGCTTGTGCATTCCTTCCATGAAATTTTTCTAAGTAAAAAGAAAAAGAAATAAAAATTAAAGCCCATAAAATGAAATCATCATCTAAAACAAATAAAATTATTAAAATCTTAATTTATTTAACAAAATTTTAAAAGATGGGATTTTATTTCCTAAACTAAATAATATCTAATTAAAGCTCCAAACATTGTCAATTTATTAACAAAAAAGTCCATAATTAATAAATAAAAATATAGAGAATATTTGAGTTATCACTATCTCATAGGAATCCTAAAAATTCCTAACACCAACTAATGGATCAAGGTAAGTGTTTTTCACTAGATTTCTTTTGATATTACTTACTATTGAATGCATTTGTATAAGATCCAATATTATTTGATTGTGGGAATTACAAATTACAAATTTTTAATTATGAATTTTTTTATAGATTAAAAAAATCTGTTTTTCAGTTTAAGTGGTATCATAATTTATGTAGAATTAGAATTTAATCTATATAATTAAAATTTATTAAATTAGAGTTTAATTTGCATAATTAAATGTTTAATTTTTTATCAAGAAATTCTTCTATACAATAACGCTTGACTACCCGCCTCTCCTCCCCGGGGGACAGGGAAGGATGAGAATATTCATACACGACTTGCTAAAATGGAATTGAAATTCCCCTTCAAAAGGTTTACCGTATATCCTGAGTCAAATCCACAAAATTTTCAAAAAAAAAAAAATACAAAGTCTTCCCAGCAAACTTCTACAGAATTTAAATATATTTTTCATTGATGGCAATTTGTGAATAAATTATCCTGGATGCTTCCATACCGCGGGCGACAAACATAATCATCGATGACGCCATCCCCATGTTATATTCCACCTTGAAAACAATTTATTATCAAAAATAAATAAATAGAAATACCCACTCTTAGATAATTTGAATCTTTCAGTCTAATGGGATGGGACACCTTCTAGATTCTTGACCAAATTAAAGTAGCATTCAGATTAACATTTAATTAGTTGTAAGTTATTCAACTAATGATATTATTTTATTTGGTAATAATATTTGCCTAGAAACTAAAAAAATATCTGTATGGTGGCAAATTGAATAACTTGCACGTATATCTTTTAAATTTTGTCAAAGTTATATAATTTTTCATTTTTTTAAATTATATATAAATTTTTTATAAAATAAAAAATTATATTTACTTTATTTTAATTTTAAATTTTTTGAGTAAAATACTTTTAACTTAAATACATATTTTTTTAGTTAAATTTAATAAAAATAATTTATTTTATAATTTTTATTGATACATATTTAAAAAATATTTTTTTTATTTTTATTTATGTATATTTAGAGATAATATATATTTGCATATTTAAATTAATTAAAAAATTTTAATTAAAAAATTTTAAATCAAACTAAAATATATATTTTAAAAATACAAAAATTTTATATTACTGCAGCAAAATGGTACACATAATTCAGTCTACCAAATTTGCTAATATGCTAGCAATTGATAATGAAGATTTACTCTCATAGCCGACTCATAATTTCTCAGCCAAATAGAATAAAATTGCATCCTTCTCTCTAGCCTGTGATTTTCTCCATCTCCGAATTCCATTCTGTTTAGATATAAATAAACCCGAGACATACGAAGTCCACTGTTGGGAATCACAGAAACCCAGAGCGCAAGAAACAGTTTTTGTTACTATTAATTGTTCGCTTTGTTTCGTTCTTCGTCTGAGCACCACCCACTTTAATGTGTTTCCTTCGAGCAAATTTAGAACTGGGCTTATATCCTGCTTTGGAGACCATTGCAAAGAGCAAAGGACTTGGATTTTTTACTTAAATAATATCAGGTTTTTCGGTTTCGCGATTATGCATAGATCTGGAGCTACGATGGCTTGGAACGTTTTCAAGTTCTGCACTGGTCTGCGAGGGCTAGGCTCGATCATGATACTAATGGTCCTCGGTGTCGTGGGTGTCAGTTATTATGCTGTCGTTTTGACTAATTATGGCCCTGCTTTGTCCGCTGGGTGGCCTGATTTTGTCATCGCCATGGTGGTGTTGATTTTGTTTCATTCTTTGGTAAGCTTTCAGAGTTGACTACCTTCTTGCTGGGGATTGTGAGGTTTTCTCAGGGTTTTGTTTGTTAGATGTTAAATTTGACTTGTGTTTCGGGAAATTACGAAGTGCATTGAAATTTTCTGAAGTTGTTTGCCAATTGTTGAAATTCAGCTTGTCAAAAGTAGTAAATTTCTGTGAATTATGGTTATGATCCTTTGTTAGATTTGTTGAGGAGTTTTTCTGATACTCTCGGAAAGTTTGAAAGCTAGATTTTTTTTGTCTATTGACAAAATTATTTAGAAATGATTGTTACTGAGAAACGGATTCTCAGGTCCCGTTCAAACTTAATTAAGTCCGGAGACTGATAAAGCATCTTCTTTGTGAGTGTATACATGAAATGATATTATTAGTTGAAATTCAATTTCTTCAGTTGCTTATGCTACTGTGGAGTTATTTTGCTGTTGTTCTTACGGATCCTGGAAGTGTGCCTCCTAATTGGAGGCCTGCAATTGATGAGGAGAGAGGAGAAGCTGACTCATTAAATGGATCGGAATTCAGTAATATACAGATGGATCCTTCAAATCAACGAATCCGGTTCTGTCGGAAGTGCAATCAGCTTAAACCGCCTCGTTGTCATCATTGTTCAGTTTGTGAGTCTTGGTGCAAAAGAATTTCCATTTTGTATTTCCACATTGAGAACAAGTGAAGATAAGTTTGATTTTTATTGGTTTGGTACTAGGTGGACGATGTGTGCTGAAGATGGACCACCATTGTGTCTGGGTAGTTAACTGTGTTGGGGCTCTAAATTACAAATTTTTCCTTCTTTTCTTGGTATGGACACCCTAACTTTCATATTTTATGTCAATTCAAGTGAGTAGCTATAATTTCTGACCTGCATTGATTATATTGTATCTTCAACTCTTTGTAAGGATGATGTCTGAATCATGTGATGTCCACTTTTGTGTAAAATGCTATTTTCACAGTTATGTAGATGGCACCTTTATTATAATACTTCTGGTTCTTACATTGAAAGCAAAATTTATTGTGACAATAAAGAGTGGGTAGCTTGAAAAGGACTATTACTAATTTGGATGTGTTGTAGCTTAGGTAGCTGTACCGCTAGATTTTGTGAGAAACCATAAGTTGCAGTTTTATATTTTCCCTTTTCTAGTCTGTAGAGTAACTTCCTTTAAGGAATCCATCTAATCCTAGTTGTGATATTGGCCTTGTTTTCGATGTGTTGCCACCTTTTTTGCAAAAAGGGATGATATGCCCCCTATAATTTTAAGATGGTAAATGAAAACCTGGTTTTTTTCTTTTTTGCCTAGGTTGTGAAAGTGCTATTTAATTATCATTATTTGTTGATACTTGTAATGTTAAACGATGTCATAAGCTGTAATCAATTTACAGAAGTCATATAATAATTAATAAAAGTGTGATTCACATAATGGGCCTGCATGTTCTATTCTATTGCTATATGTGGAATGGTTGTGTATTTGTTTCCTTTATTTGCAGCTGCCTACAGAAAAATGCTTGCAGTTGTAGCATTATTCTATTTAATCTTAGTGCAGTTCTACACATTTCTTGAGACGAGTCTTGTGACTGTATCATTGTTGCCACACTTCATTGCATTCTTTAGCGATGCGGAAATTCCTGGGACACCTAGCACGCTTGCAACAACTTTTCTTGCTTTTGGTAGGGTTTTGAAACACTGTTTGATTCAGTTGTTAGTTTCAACAATGAATTTCTATAACATTGTTGAATTACTTACAGTTTTGAATCTGGCATTCGCATTGAGCGTTTTAGGATTTCTTATTATGCACATATCGTTGGTGGCTGCTAATACAACCACTATTGAGGTAAATTTTTGCATGTGTTATTGCCTTTTCCCCTTTATCTACCTAAAACAAACTTTTGAACTTGATTTATTTTTGCTCCACTTGCTTTGATTTCTGTGGTTGGATATGCTTCAAGCTTCTGTTGTCTTTCTCTTAAAGAAACTGTTATAATTATGGCACTTCGAAACATTGTTAAGTGCTAGTAAGGTTATCATAAGAAGCTAAACATGAAGTGGTGTTTATAGATTTGGTTCTAGTTGATAACAGCTTTTAGATGCATTTATATCGATGCATGTTTCACAATGCATTAACTGGAAGTCAGGAACCTCAAATGATTAGGCAGCTTTTTTATCCCCCCTTTTTGTTTGTGTTTTGAAAATCTTACAACATTCTCTTGTATGATTTACTTTTTGATGCTCATCCTTAAGGTGGGAATGGGATGGATAGCTTTTGTGAATTTGGTGTTGATGGATTTTTCTACCTTTTTGTGTGCAGGCATATGAGAAGAAAACTACTCCAAAATGGCGTTATGATCTTGGTCGTAGAAAAAATTTTGAACAGGTGTGTCCATGTTACTATATTGACATTGTTTATATCCTGGTTTCTTGGTGGATGTTCTTTATGGTTGATAACATACCTACTGCATTTAGTCTTCTCATAAATGGTCTTAACACAATTTAGAATGTTAGCCCTGACAAGCTATGCACTAATGTCATCCATGCATCTAGGCACAAGATACTGGGGTTATCACCAGGCTGCAAGTTTAGGAGAATTTATGACAAATGACTAAACGTATATAATTTAGAAACACTTGCTTGGATAAAACGTCCTTCCTGTCTCTGATATGCATCTGTTCTAGTCCAATTTCGTTGAGAAGATATCATGATTCTCACAATAATTGTTCCATACTTCAATGTGTTTTAAGAAGAAGACATTTTCTTAAAATTTCAAATTATAATTAGTTGTGGATTATATCTGTCTGAAATAAAATGGCACTACAATTGGTATGAACTAGTTTTGACCTAAGTCTTCTGGCACCCAATCTTTCCTGATGCACTAGTCATGCCCCAACAAAGTAGCTACCAAAGTTGTAAGCAGAATTTGACGAGTTCATAAGTTTGATTGCAAAGCAGACTTCTCTGGCATTTTCATGTCATGGAAATTAATATTTAATTGAATAACTTTATGTAATATGTATAGATTTAGTTGAGCATTAATGCAAGCATTCATTTGTGTGTCTTTATTTGTAAGTGAATCCTGAGATACTTGCCATATTGTAGATATTCTTTTAAAAGATATATATATATATTTTTAATCTTTAAGTATTGAAGTTATTGAAAAGAATTTACTCAAATCTTGTTGTCGTAAGGCATAAATTTGATTTGCTTTGAATTTATAAATTCAGAGTAGGCTTGGCCTCATTGGCATATGGTTTATAAAAGTCATTAAACTTCAGCTTCACTTTCTTAAATAAAGAAACTGCAAACGGCATATAGTTTGGCAGTTTGGCCGACTGCTATAAGTTATGAATTCCTTCAGTCCACGAGCTGTTTATTGGACAAACTGGTGCCATCCTATAGTCATACTCATACCCCAACTGGAATTTGCTATCTAGCTTAATTGGCAGAGTTTAAAGAATCTTCTCCATCATTTGACAAGCTTCGATGTTTGACTTGGTATACTTGTTTACTTAGCTCCTTGTCAAGCATTTGATAAACTCAAGCCATATGCTCCAAAAGGAAATTGCTGCATGAACAGAAGGCATCTATATTGGTAATACTAATGCAGGCAATCAGCAGTTTACTTAATTGTGTATGTTAACATGATGTCAATGATGTAATTTTCTTCCGTTAGCTGTATCGACATCATGTCAATGCCCTTGACCTTGTATAAACTAATGTTGTTGCCATCCTAATATCAGGTCTGTTAACTTGTTTGGAGAGTAATAAAGATAAAAGTAGAACAAACATAATGGAGGGGGAAGAAAGAGGTCCAATTTCACAATATTAAGCGGAACTACATTATCTTCTGGTCCTATTTGTCTTGGTCAATGTTTTCAGTTGTGTATAATGGTTTAAAAAAATGGAAAAAATACAAGTATGCAGTCATTGGCTCAATATAAGAAGCATGGATATTGGCATGAATATGGGACATGACACAATCCAGGCACAACAATATGAAAAAAATATTAGTTGAAGTATCAGTGCTTGATAAGCTTGACATGAATCATTAGTATCTCAATTGTCTTATCTTTAGTGTTAATGAAGCACTAAGGAGTTTCTAGATATTGTGCTGTGGAAGTATGATTTTTTGGAAGCATTATTAGATTTGAAAATTCAAAACAAATTTGTTTTCTTGTAGTCTGCATCAATATCTCTCGTGGATTTACAGGAAGAAGGAAATGTTGTCTGTCCAATTGACATGATCTGGGATTTATATTTTCCACACATACAATATATTTCCATATATATTGGTTCTCTGGGGTACCATACCACCATGTGTAAAATTGTTGGGATCCTCTCATTCCGTTACATATTGAATGTGTATGATCTTGAAGTTAAAATTATGGTTTAAGTTGCTTGTGTAACAGGTCTTTGGGATGCACAAGCAATACTGGTTTATCCCTGCTTACTCAGAAGAAGATGTCAGAAGGATGCCAGCACTTCAAGGTCTTGAGTATCCATCGAAACCTGACTTTGATTCCCAAGAGTTCTGACAGCTACCAATGGCACAACAGGAAAACCTATGTTTTCCTTGTAACAATAATACAAGGAATCCCCCAGAATCCCTCCTACTTTTAGCCTCTAACTGAACCCTAAGCATGTGACTAATTTGAGCTCCCAGGCCATTCATTCCCAGAGGCACTTGCCATGATTAATTTTTCAGAGGAACCCTCCTGGTGTTTGGGAGAGATGGGGGTTTTAAGATTAGAAAGAAACTTACATGCAGTTTTTTAGGTGTTTGATACTTGGTTTTTCAATAAAATTATAATATCTGGAAGAGCTATTTTAAAGGAGTAAGTTGGAAAAAAGTCCCCTTGTTATGTTATCATTGGAAGAGCCTTATAGCAATCCCTTAATAAACTGTATCTGCCCCTGATCCTTGGGTTATTGATGTTCTGATGAGCTCATGGCAGGATCAGGGACTGTATGATAGAAAATGCAACTTAAATTTATCCCCCCCCCCCCCTTTTTTATCTGGTCACACACTGAAGTTACTTGAATTATTGATTGATCATTTGCTATTCGAGCTTATGACTTGCATAGATATGGTTTGAATTCGTTCCTGTAAAAATATCCATTTCACATGGCATTGACTATTTTGTAACCCGTTTGTATTAAGATGCCTGTGTTTATATTATCTTTTCTTTTCTTTTCTTTTTCTTCCTATTAACAAGTAGATGACTTCTACAAAGCTTCATCAATCATGAACAATTAATGTACAATAAATAGGGTGAATTCCCTTGTGTGAAAAATGGTTTAATTATATGGTATTTTTCATTTATTATAAAAAAATATTTTACAATTAAGTTTATTTTGATCAAAATATTTTTAAAGATGATATTAATTTTAAACGAGAAATATAATTTGTTGGAAATATATATATATATATATATATATTTGAATTTTTATTTTAGCATTATTTTTCTATTTAAAATAGTAAACTTAATTTCTTTAAGTTGTCATTATATTTATAACAACAATGTTTATGTTCAATAAATATTATTTAATACATATAGTATTATGAAATTAAATATTACTAATAATTGTCCCTTAGTTTTGATTTACTTTGTGAGTGTATTTTTTTAATAATTAATTTTTATTAAATAATTTTAAATTTTACTAAATTTAAAAATGATATCTTATGAATTTGGGGGTGATTTGATAAAATGAGTTTAGTTGTGAGATGTCTTTTAATTTTTGGGTAAAGTAGTATAAATTCTTATAATAGAAGATAAGATTGTGTAATTAAATTTTTTTTTTTGAAAAAAAAAAACAAAGAGTAACTTATCATAAGACTGTTATATTTGTAGCCAAAAAAAAAAAGTTACCATATGATACATTGGGAAGCTATTTTTATTCCAAAACTAATGAAAATATAAAAAATTTTAATAAGAGAAGATAATTTATATTCACTTAAATATTTTATATGTAATATATAGTCTTTATTTATAAACCTTTAATTATAAAGATTTTACAATGAGTTATAATAACATAAATAAAAAATTAATTTACATAATAGTACAATATGAATTATTTAAGACTTATAAGATATATCCCATTAAATATATGAAGGGATTTTAGAAAGTCATTTTTTGGGGGATTATGGATATCCATGTAATTATATCATTTACAACATTCCTCCATGAGTATCTATTAACAAATAGTGTGCTTTGTTAAAATATTATTAAGAAAAATTTAGTGAGATAAAAGTTAGTAAAAAAAAAAAGAGTACACAATATTTATAATATAAGTTGTCTCATTAGAAAATTTTACCAAGAAAGCCTGATGGAACAAAACTTTAGTTAAAAAAAAAAAAGAGAGAGAGCAGTGTGTTTTTTACTCTTTTTAATAACAAGTCACTTAATGTCTTTGAATTGGCATCTTAATACCATACACTGACTGTAACACCTCGAAATTTATTTAAGGTGTTAATAATGTATTTGGACTAATTAAGAATAATTATCATAAAATAATTGGGTAAGCTTTATGAATAAAAATTTATAGAGAAATAGGTCATTAATATAGGTTTAAGTTTTTAATTAGGTCAAGGCTTAATTTGGGTCCAAAATTTATTTTAGTAAGCCATGGATAAGGATTTATGGAGGTTCAATAATTCTAGATGAAAGCCCAACTCCTTATCATGAGACTTGGGCCAAGAGAGATCACCTAGTAATAGCCCAATTTGATTTAGTAGAATAGGGGCCCAAGACCTAATTTATGTGAGTTGGCCCAACACACATGATGCAGACCCAAATTAGATTGGCTCTTGAAATTTGGCCTAACCCAACTACAACCCTGAAGTCCAACTCATGAGATTTAGCCCAACTTATAAGCCCCAACAAGTATAAAAATCTGAACCCACAAGGAATTGGGTCATTGGGTAAGCACATTCCACTTTTAGCTCTAAATTTTTTGAAGCTCATTCATTAAACCATTGCCCAATCACTAGAGATGAGCCCAATTGGACCTTGGGCTGATGGGTTAGCCCATCTCTCATTAAAAACCCTAAAGGGTCAGTAGCCTCCCTCCCCATTCAGCAGAAAATACAAGAGGCATAGGGGAAAATTCGGAGGTTTAAGGGAGGCTAGGGTTCTACCAACATGGAAGCTCCATTTTTGACTCCTAGAGGATGATTTAGCCAAGGTAAGTTATATATAACTTGACCCTTTCATCCTCCTCTTCATTTTGGTCTGATTAATTTCTAGTTTGGAGCATTTTCATCTTTTTCTCAAATCTGAAACCTTGTGTTGGGTGATTCCTTGCAAGATTTTCAGAGTTGAAGGTTAGAGGAATGATTAGGTAAGTATTTTCCTTCCATTTTGTGTATTACTTTGCTGGAAAATGCCCCTAAGGATGGATTATCATAATGGGTTCTATTATTGTGCGAAATTATAAGATGATAATAGTGGAAAACTGAATTTTCTGGGCTTGATGATTGAAATGCGAATTTTGGAATTTCCCATGGTGGATTTTCGGAGGTTGAGGCAATGGGTATTGTTAAGTGAGTATTTTCTTCCCATTTTGATGCATTTTCTGTTAGTTTGAGACCCCTATAGTTGACCTATGATATGGGCTTTGATTTCATGCGAAATTACCCAGAAATTAGAGTGAACTATGGCAGTTTCTGGTGTGGGAAAGTTGGAACCCAAAATTAAATCCCTTGGTAATTAGGTGAGTAACCTCTAGGCTGTCATTAGCAGTTCAACTCTTTGGATATCTGATTTGTTGGTTAGAAATGATGATAATTATGCTTGTTATAGGCTTGATGTGCATTTGGATTATTATGGTAGCTAGGGGAAGAGTAATTGGCTTCATTGAGGTAACTGGGCTTATTTTCCTAATTCCATGTATATGCTCATGTTAATCTACTATTTGTTACACATGCTTGATTTTGAAATGCTAAATGACTAGTTGATTACTTGATTATATTGTGATTGGACCTTGTGAGTCCATGGTGGAGTTGTGGTGCGGTTGCCACCCGTGCATGTGCTTCGATCGAGCATCGGGTTATGATCAAACCCCAGATGCACTGAGCCCTGGTTGTGCTCATGATAGAGTAGGTGCCGTGGACGAACCTCTCTCGGTGTTATTGGCCATTAACATGTTATGTATTACTACTGGTATGGGACAGTAGTTTTTGGTAGTTCAACTAGTTCATTTGCAAATTGAATTGATGATTTTGGTATTGATGACATAAAATTGCATTGGATTGATTAACTTGTACATGTATATGGAAACTGCCCTTTTGTTACTAAGATTGTATATCTCACCCCGTTGTGGGCTAACGTTTTCAAAGACTGGACCTTATAGTGGCAAGGAGAAAATTTACGAGAGCTTATTAATGGGTTGGTAGCACCTAGGTTTTGAAACCTTGACAGATTTTATTGTAACTAGTTTACAACTTTTGTACTATTGTTGCATTGCAGCATGAATTGCCAAGTGTAGGAGTTGTATTTTATTAACATGAAATGTAATCCTATGATATGTTCTTTATAGACTTGACTATTAATGCAAGAAATATCCAATGAAAGTGTGATTGAATGACCGTTATAGGAGATTTATAATTGGCTGACATAAAGTCCCATGGATGAGTAGGGAAATCCACATCTAAATGCAAAATGGGTAATGATAGATTAGCTGAATAATTAAGGTACATAATTATCACTAGAGTTGCATAAATTAAGGTAGAATCACCCTAGAGTGATATTGGAGGGAGATTGGAGAGTATGAGATGAAATTGTAGGAGATATACCTACAGGAGGGAGTCACGCCGCAGCTAGGAAGGCCTCGCCGTGGCCAGAAGAGTGACAGTGGTGAGGGACGCCGCGGCTTGAGAAATCTTGCCGTGGCGCAGAGCGAAAAAAATCGCCCGGAGAGTGACAGAATGAAACCCCGCCGCTGCACAATAAGTCCTGTTGCGGCGCAAGTCGAGGAAATTAATTAAGGTGGGTACAGTGACAAAACTTGCCGCGGCGTAGATCCAAGTCGCCACCCAGTGAGTCCCGAGAGCAACTTAGCCGCGGCGCAAGGTTAAAAACTTAGTTTTCAAGCTTCAGGACCTAACTTAGCTGCGGCGGAGGTCCCCAAACTCCCACCTTTGACTTAGAAACCTAATTTCTTTAATGCTAATGCTAGGAAAGGATATAGGAATGCTTGTGGGAGGTTTTTGTGTGGTGAAATCGATGGATGGATGAATCACAAACCCTTAATGATGTTACAAATCCTTTTATACATTTTTCCATTTATGGTTGGTTAGTTGATGACCCTAATAACATCAGGGATCAAATTTCCCTACATTTGATTAAAGTAATTAATTGTAACGATTTCAAACCTTGATCATTGATTATTAATCATGTATTTAACCATAATTACCGGGATTAGAAGTTAGGGTCGTCACACTGACTTCTCAAATTTGACAATTGGTAATGCCTTAGTAAACAAATCTATTATATTCTCACATAAATGAATCACCATTCTTTTAAAGATTATGAGTGATAAAATTTTGATTAAATATATTTTGTTCTATATCCTTTAATAGACTTTCCTTTTAACTAAGTTATACATTTTGCATTATTTTCATGTAATATTGTTATAATCTTTTTTTCTAAAGATAAATCACATATCTTTTGAATATATTAGGTTATTGACCTTAGCCAAATACATTGTTGATTAGTCTTAAGCATTATAATTATTTTTGCATGATTTGAAAAAAATAATAGTTAAAGTTTGTTTTGTAGAGCTTTATGATATAATAGTACCACCACTTGTAAATAAATAACTTATTTAAGATCGAGTTTCATGTAAATTTGATAAGTATTTTGTATTTGTATAGCCAATGAATTGTGATCCATATCCAATTCAATAAATTAATCCCATATTAATAGTCTCTCAGAGATATTGTAATAAATACTCAATTCCATTCTAATTATTTTGTTAAAGAAGACCTAAATCTAGTCAACAAATTTATTGCAAATGTAACATCAGATTGTGTACTATGATACATTAATGCTCATATATTACTAAGATATAATACTTCAAAACCAAGAAATTTTTTATCATTATCTCAAAAACAAAAAGGGTTTTATTCAAATTGAGCATCTTGCAATTACTGGGGTACTTAGTATATGTGATTTATCCATATATAATTGCTTTAAGATATGTTCAATATAAACTAATTAAAGAAGAAGAATTCTATAACCCTCTTACTATATATGTGTATTTTGGTTATCTTACATTTGGATTAATTATAACAGAAGTTAATTAAATGGATACTGGTAACTTAAATAGTAAGATACTTTTCATATCACCAAAGCATATGCCATCATAGCAATAGATGAATATTCCTATTAAGAGAGTATCACCAAACATACGTACCAAAATATCATAGTTGGTTTAGTCAAGTTTTAGGGAAAATATATACATCATAAACATCAAAAGAAATCTTTGAATCATCACATAGCTATCATACAACAAAGCTCCGTTTACTACTAGATTTTCTACCCCAGCTAACTCTGCTCTTCCTAAGGGAGGTGGGACCTACAACGAGTCCTTGGTAACTAACTATCTAGGTCTTGATCCCTATAATCACTTGGACCTACCCCAATCCCTTTCATGTAAGTATAGGCATACTCAAACTCTATGACATAATGGGTCATCGGCATCTTATTGATATGAACAAATTATGACACATTGTGAGAATTACAATCATTCTCAGCAAAATCAATTTAAATAAAATAATGGTTTAACAGCCATGTGCACAGAAAATATTTTCTTTTGTTTATCTAAGTCATATCACATCACATGGAATACAAGAGCAATCATACATGGCAATGTAATCATTTAATAACATGCATTTCATACGTAAGCCATGCCTGAGAGCCATATCATGTAATCAAGTATGGTAGTGATTTATCTGGTGAACACATAACCATATGATTTAGTTCATAAAAAAATGCTATAGACTGCATACTTAGCTTCATATGCCACCAAGGATAGGTCTAGGTTTCATAATGATTGCATAATTATGAATGGATGAGTATTTTCCCTTGGTTCCTCAGTCTACACATAAAGTAATTCCATTAGAGTATTTATAAATAATAACATTGAAATCAATTCATTTTATATAGGGTGTTCCCTAGAGTGGATCTACATCACATGTAAGATATTGAAAAAAGAAAAAGAATTCTTAGCCCATATCTAAAGAAAACCTCCATCCCTTAAGGGAACCTAATAAGGAGAATCATTTCTCCTGGATACTAATAATATCTACAATATGTCATGAATGGGCTCAATCATATAATCATAATTCTATATGTAACACCATAATTTCTTAGCTCATTTTATACTATCTCCATGTTTAACATCATGCATTTCATGGAAGAACCAAGAAAATAGCATAAAAATAATGAATATTTTAACGTTGTGTCATGTATGAAAATTCCATTCGGTTTCACGTGAACCATGTAAGTTCATGTATCATATTCTTATATTTAATTACATAGAGCCAACTCATTTCCATGATTGAAAGTGGCCTACAACTTGTAGAAAGCAAGGAGAAGCATAAAATACATAGTTGCATTTTCGACCAAAAATTTCTTTTTCTATCACAAAATTTGTAAAATCATAACTAATTTTAGAAAAATCAAAATCATTTATTCTTTGTCATTCTGGAAATCTATACATAGACCTTTATGCCAATAATATGTCCAGACCATAAAACATAACACAGAAGAAGTTTGACATTCGAAAAGATGTAGAGGTTTGACTGTCTACTGGTACTATCATAGCTTTTTGCTACAAATTTCAAAAATATCCAATTAATTTCACAAAAATCCAATTAATTTCACAAAAATCCAATCTATGAAAATGATAATAATTTGGAAATCTACAGATGTTAGCTAGAAGGAAAAAATAACTCCAAACCAGTTTAGGCACGCCCAAATCTCGAAACCCAATCAAACAGTACCTAAGGTCAGTTTGAGTGCCTGATACTAGGTAGAATCTTTAAAAATTCATATCTCCCTCTCTAAACATCTAAATGGGGTGCTTCTAGTTGGTACAAGTCACTGAGAATGACTAATTTCTCCATATAAATTTTTGTGGCAATTGGACATTATTTAGGCCCTGAGTGACAGAAATCATTTTCGAACTTGAGTAAATAGTACATCAGACCAAAACCAGAATTTTTTTCCAACTTTGAAAATTCATCAAATATTCTATAGATCTCTGAAAATTATTTTCTTTAAGTTTCCAAAAATCTCTCAACAAGTTCTAATTGCATGCCAAATCTCAAGTCAAGAAGAGCTCATTTGGACAAAAAGTGGTATAGGTTTCTAATATGGTCAATTTATGTTCCATATAGGATACCAAAATGTCCAAATAGTTTCTCTTGATATTTGGCATTTCTTGGGTAAGTCTACAAGTATGATTATGACTTGTCTGAGCTACCCAAATGGTCCCAAACCTCAGGCATCTCATTTTGGCTACTCCACTCTCATTTATACACTAATGCATCAAACTTCCAAGAAGCAAAATTTGCCATTACATGCTCAATATATATTCTAATGGTCACATAACATAGTCTCTCATTTATATATCACATATTAACATAATTATACATGTTCAAGTAGTCATAGGTCATATACAATAATGAAGTGCATCAATTGCCATTCATAAGGCCTTAAAGTAACAAAATCTAGGCATTTTGATATCAAGCTCTCATCTTTCATGTGGTTGGCTCCCATTTCCTTGATCTCTTAGTCCATTTAGCATTTTAGATCATTGAAGAGGAGAGAATGAGATTCAAATAATCCCAATAGCTCATGTCCCATTCAATCATACATAAAAGATGCAAAACAAGTATTACAAATGCATGCATAGGCATATTGTCATGTGCAATTATTCAAGAAGTATTTTCAATATTTGAGCAAGTCACATATAGCATACAAAGGCTTGCCAAGTAAGTGGATTGCCCTCACCCATTTACTTGCGGATTTTGGACTTGCCTCACCCATTCTTTAAGAGGTTCTTGGACTCAACCTTGCTCTTAGGAGTCAACCTCACTTTTGGGAGACTCTTTACTTTGTCTCAACCAATCTTAGGAGTTCTTGGCTCATCCTCACCATGGGTAAGGGTTCTTGGCCTCACTACACTCAAGCAAATCAAAACAAACATCATGAACATCATTTGAAAACATAATACATCATCATGGTACCATGGAGTAAGAGCTCATGCTAGAACATTTTTCATAACTTGAAATACATATACACACATTCCAAGATAAGTAAAACAAACAATCATGCATGAAAGAAGGTGGAGGAGAGAGCTACCTTGGATGCAACCACACAATTTTCTCTTAGATTTCCTCTCCCTTCCTCAGCCTCACACACACAATGGTGTGGGAATGATTGCTCTTAGTCTAAACACAATTTATGGAAGCCAATCAGGTTCATGGAATTAGTTTTAAGGCCACACAATTTGCTTAGACTCTAGCTTAAGCTATAAACCCCTTTATAGTTCTAAAAATGCACCCAATGAAGCAACACCCATCAAATAAATTTTAGACTCTATTATTTCTTTTCAAATATGATTCTTGAATTCTTTTAAGCCTCTTAGAGTCATCACACAATTAAAATGAAGAGTCTAACTACATGTTGCCTCTTTAGGTCATAGTATGGAACATATAAGGCCAACTCACTTTTTATGATTTTTAAATTTTTCCAAGGCCTCCATTCATCGTCACTCATCATATATGACTCAAAAATGGGCTTGGAACAAATTAAAACTATCTCTAGGTACTTCAACACCCTTAGGCCAAGCTTGATTTTGGCTTCCATAGAGCTTGCTTTGTTTTCTCAAGGGAAGATACACATGGGGGGACTTCTAGGGATCTTAGGAGCTTATTCAAACACTTATTTAAGTCTAGGAATCATTGTATAAAATCAGATTTTGCAAGGAACACTTGAAACCCTAGAATTTGCATTTTGAATTTTCATGGTTATTTATTAATTCTCTTTGCATATTCTTAATTTCCACACCTTTTTTCTTAAGAATCACCCTTGATTCTTCCTAAAAACCAAGCCCTTTTAGGACTTCTTGAGTGGGGCAAAATGGGTGGAGAAGAGGAGCAAGGGGTAGCAACCATGGAAGGAGAAATTACCTTATTTTTCCTTATTTTCTCAGTTGAATTTTGTCTTCTTTGGGCTTCTCTCTTCAAATCTGAATTTTTCCCTTAAAATAGATTTATAAACTTCATTATAATCAAAGAAAATAAAGGAGAATAGAGGAGAAGAGGTTTGGAAGGAAGAAAGCATAAAAAACTACCAAAATTCCTTACCTTCAAGCCTTAATTTCTTCTCCTCTTCTTCTTCCCTTGGTGCACCACTCTCATAAGGTTTCTTCTCTAATTTGGGCAGAAAAATATGAGACTAAATGAATGGGAGAGTGGGGCGCCTCATATATATAAGTAAAGGAGAATGACTTCTTTGAAAATTTCTATTTTGCCCTTTGTTGTTGGCATCTTTGTTTCTATTTTGTTTTAGCTCCTTTTTTAGAACCATCTTTTCCATTATAAAATTTGGGTTCCCAATTTAGTAAAAAGCCTTTGGAATCACTCAAATCGGAACTAAAACCTTCCCAAACGAATCCGTCAAAATTCATTTACACCGAGATTGGAAAACGTCCACTAGAGGAGATTTAACTGTCCCAATACTTCCCATAGTTTTCAGGGCCTCTGAGAACTCCGAAGAACTCAAAACTTTCATTTAAAAAACCTTCTTGTGTGAATTCCAGAATTTACTCAAAATTACGAAAATGCCATTACGTTCGTAAGTTTTCCATAAGAAATTGCTTCTTCATTCTAGCTCCGTTTTTCTTTCTTTCTAAACCTAGAATTCTCATTTTTAGGAGTCTAGAATGTTACTCAAATTTTTTGAGACCTTAACTAATTCATTTTAGGGGACTTGCTTTGAAAATGTGTCCATTTTCGTCATTTAACGAAAACTGAACATTACACTATACATGCATAATTCCATTCTTAAAAAAAAATGTCTCAGTCAAGTAGCTAAATTCATCAAGATATGCCTTTGTATAACATCATAGACATAATTATCAGTATGGATAATAAATCAAGGTTTTAAGAATTCACAACCCATATTGATAGTTCTAGCCAAGGATTTATTTAAATCATCATTCATTCAAGGCTTAATCTTCCATGTATAAAAAACATGATCCATAACATGAATCCAAAAATAGCTGAGATAACGCCCTAATTCCCATAATTTCAAGAGAACTAGTCGACTATTTCCTTGGTAACAGATGACTGGTCTATGGATATCAATTAACTATTACTTGGGAAGTGAGTGACTTTTCATGTTCTCCAGAAAAGCCCTTGTTGATTGCCTTAAAGATAATGGTCGACTATTGCTTAGGCCATCAATCAACTAGTGATTAAAGGGCAATCAATTGGTGTTATACAAAATGGATGGCATTATCCAAGGTCTTACCAATCAACTAGTCATGTATTAGTGGTCCACTGGTCACTCATAGTGTTGTTATTTCTGTGAGAGACCCGACAATCGATTGCTTCTTGATGACTAGTTAACTAGTTAGGCTTCTTTTTCTTATGTTCTTCTACACAATTATTTTTATGCATGGATTTTTTCATATCTAACCTCATCAACTTGAACTCAATTCCAAACATATTATAGGCACTTACTAACAGCAAAACAATTGTTAAACTAAGTGTTAAAGGTTTAAATTAAAACTTGCCATGGTTGAGTTTTAAAGAGAGAAAATGATGGTTTGTGCAAATGAGGAGCCCTTTATTCATCCTAACTACGACAAAACCATTTACTCATCACATAGACATTTATCAAGCTTAAATATAATTTAGAGTGAGGAAACCTAATTTACACCTAAAGAGAGAAAGGTAGTGCATCCCAACATCTATGGAGTTTCATCCTCAACCAAGCACATAAGGAGCATCTAGGCATGCTAAATGTAACACCATATCTATTTAGCCTATCTCATTTCATTTCTAAATGCATTTCCTTGATGTAGCACACTTTCAAGAAAAATTCTATTAAAATATTACATCATTTTGTGTTGCATAGTAGGTAAAATTTTTATTTCGTGTCCCATGGACTATATGAACTCATCCATCTCATTCTCCTATTTAATTACTTACATACAACTCAAAACCATCTCAAAATTTGGCCAACAACTCAAGGTCATAGCATACATACATAAAATAATACAAGGTTGAATCGGGTTCAGCTGGCATATTTCAGGTACCAACTTTGAAAAATCATAACTAAATCGAGAAAAATTGAAATCATGCATAATATACCATTTTGGAAAGTTACAAATGTTTACTTTATGCTAAAAATAAGTCCAGACTAAAACAGGAATGTCTAGCTATTGGAAATCGATGGAATAGTACATAAACTCAGTAGGTACTACTGGTACTGACATAAAACTTTAAAAATTAATATCTTCCTACTCAGACATCCAATTGGGTAATCTCAGTGGCCATAGAAAGCTTATCATGTCTCATTTATGCTTTTAAAAGTTAATGAGCATTGGACACCATTGGCCCCTCAAGTGACACAGGAGAAAAAACTAACCATATGAATAGTAACCACGCTATAACAGTAGAAATTTGGCAACTTTAAAAATTCATAATTAATTTCACAGAGTTCCAAATAATCTAGTCTTTAGTTCCTAAAAAGCTCTAGATAAGATCTATATGCATGCATAATTTTATAAGAAAATTCGTTCATTTGATTAGATCTTGATGTAGGGGTGCAAAATGGTCACTTTTGTGCTTCTTAAGGGTCTCAAATAGTCCAAATTAGCTCCCAAGACTTTCATAGCCACTTGAGCACCTGGGAAAGTATCAAAATGGTCTAATAAATATGTCTCAAAGGTCCATGAACCCATATTTCACAAACTCACTCTTCCACTCTGAGGAATACACAAGGATATACAAGCTTTTCCTTGCCATTCAATGTCAAAATTTTGCTACATCATTCAAGTGACATCAGTTCTCATATATACTTAAAGCATCCATATATTCATACATGTTCAAAGGGTTATATATTATATACATCATTAGATTACATCCTATGCCATCAAAGTGATTACAAGGGGAACAAATAGCATAATTCTTTGTCAATCTTTCTTCTTCAAGTTTGGTGGCTTCCATTCCTTTGTTCATTTGGTCCACCTAGACATGTTAGGTGTGACGACCCTAACCCCCAATCTCGATAATTAAAGTTAAACATACAATTAATCCTCATTAATTATGAAAATATAGAAAAATTTAAACCCTAATATGATTAGAGTCATCAATCGTTCAATTACATACTCCTATGTTCATAAGGGAATAAAACATCTATTAATAGGCCTTGGATTCTATTACTCATTAGTTATGACTCACCCTAGTTACTCTAGATCATCCTTTATGATTAATCCATGGAAATCTAGGCTTTTCTAGTTAATATAACTGTTTTAGCATGTTAGCCGCGGCCAAATTACCCCTTAGCCGCGGCCAATTCCCTTCTGGTTTTACCTCTTTTTTCATCACAAATTTCGCCGCGGCCAACCTACATGGCGCCGCGGCGAAGAAGCCTCCTGGAACTTCCTCGCTCGCCTATCGATATTGGCTGCGGCCAATTTCTCCTCACGCCGCAGCCAATTCCTCTCTGAAATGCCGGGGACATTTTCCTTAAACGTTAGCCGCAGCTAATTCCATAATTCACCGCGGCGAATTCCTCTCTGGATGACTCCCAGTTTCCCCTTTAATATTTCGCCGCGGCCAATTTATATTTGGCCGCGGCGAATTACCCTCTGGACCTCTCCTTGGGCAACTTCGCCACTATTGGCCACGACCAACTCCATTTTTAGCCGCAGCTAAAGTTCCTCTGATCCTACACTCTAAAATTCTTGGCTCCCACTCTCCTTTCTCCCTCCAATCTCATCCTAGGGCCCCTCTACCTCAATTGTAGGACTCAAATGTCCTTTATTAGCCTGATTTTAACAAGTTATTCTACCTATACTAACTCGTGACTCAAGGGTCCCTTGCTTTCCTCTAATTACCCTATATCAGCAAATCCATTCATCAGCAATTTGTAAAATAACAATGACTCGAGTTCATAATCTATCAACAACTATCACTTGGCACCCAATCAATTGAGATTCATAGTAAAAATTCCAGATTTCATTTCTAATAACAAGATACATCAGAGTTCATCAAAGCTCATAACAGATATCGTAAGTTCATACGTCAAATACCAATTTAAAGTAAGGCCTAATCCTCAATAGGTACACATTATATCATCAAAATTACAGACTCCTACACTTGGCAATGCAGATACATGATGCTATACAAGACTCGACAAAATTAGCATCTATCCTAATACACTTAGACCAAGTGCAGCTCCCCCACATTAGGCCTCAGCTCATGGATGTTCATCCACTTGCTTACCCTTATCTTTACCCGAAGAACCTTCACCTGAAATGTTAATCCCATAACACGGGGTGAGATATAAATCTCAATAACCATGGCAATTCCACCATATGATCCAGTTTAATATACATATATGCATGAATCAAAATCATCATTCAGAATCATATCAGTCATTTCAGTAAATGAATTAATCAGGCTATCATGATTACTATCCCATACTAGCAATCATATAATCACATGTTAAAGGCCATTAACATTGGGAGAGGCCCGTCCACGGCACCTACTCCCCATTGAGCACAACTAGGGCTCAGTGCATCTGGGGTTGATCATACCCGGTGCCCGATCGCGGCACATGCACGGGTGGCAGCCGCACCACAGCTCCACCATGGACTCACAAGGTCCAACCATCATACAACAGATAGCCAATCATTTCATTCAACAATTTCAAACCATTCAAATACAGCAGATATGAAATTAAACAGATACATGCATGGAATTAATATAAACCCTGGTTACCTCACTTGCAGATAATTGCAACAGCCACCACAAATCCCAAATTCGGATTCAAGTATCTCCCACCAGAATTTTCAATGTGTCACTTAAAATCCTAAGCAAATTCGTACAAAATTAATGCCCATAATATAAATAAGCTATGGGGGTCTCAAACCTTAAAAGAAAGCATCAAAATGAGGGTTTAAACTCATCTAATATCAGCCCTAACCTCAACCTACGAATTTCATCAAGAAAATCCCCAAATAACCACATTTCAGATTTTGGGTAAAGTGAAAGTCCTCTAAATGAAAAACTAATTGGACCAAATTAAAGAGAAAGATGAGGGGGTTAAGTTCTATAACTATTACCTTGGCCAAATCTTGCTCTAAGTGTGTGGAAATACAGAATCTTTGCCCCAAACCCTAGCCTCCTTCTCAACCTCCGAATTTGCCTCTTGAGTTTCAGAAAAAATGAAGGTGTGGCTGAAGTATTAGGGTTTAAATGGGTTTAAGTTGGGTCAAAAGGCTGGGTCATGGGTTGCTCCAAGTCCAAATCCAATTGGGTTTCAGATTTTGCTTATTGGGCCAGTTTTTTAAGTGTTGGGCTGCCTAATTCTGTTGGGCCAGTTTTCACTCATTGGGTTGCTGAAGTTTAATAGGTTTTGGGCCTAATTTGAAGGGCTCAAGGGCTTGGGTCTGCACAAGGGTAATTGGGCCACTTAATTGAGCCTACACAAGATAAATCTTGGGCCTCTATCTCATTAAATTAATTTGGGTCTACCCCTAGTTCATTGGGCCTCCATTAGCCTCTTATCATGATTTAATTAATTTGGGCCTAGAGGTAATTCTCTATCCTAAATAAATCCTTAACCCATATTAATAATTTATCTATTTGAAATCCCTATTTCCTTAACTAGCCCAAACATGCTCTATTAGTTATCCTTGATTAATCTTAATCTATGATTAACACCTTAATTAATTTCGGGGTGTTACATTAGGTAATTGGGAAGAATGAATGAGATTCTAAGAATCCCAATAGCTTTTCTCCCTTTCAACCATACATAAAGGATGCAAATTTAAGTCTAAAAATGCATGCATGAATATCATGGAATGCTTAATCATACATGAAATATTTCTTGCATTTAAGAAGTCACATAAAACATACATAGGCTTGCCAAGAAAATGGTTTAGTCTTACCCATTCTCTTTGGGATTTTGGACTTGCTTCACCCATTTTCTTAAGAGACTTTTGACTAAGCCTCACTCTTTACAGACTTTTGGCTTTGTCTCACCCATTCTTGGGAACTTTTGGCTCATTCTCACCTTAGCTAAGGGGCTTTTGGATTCACTACACTCAAGCAAACCAAAACATGTTCATAAGACATCATTCAAGTGCATAACAAAGCATCATGCTAGAAACATCTTTCATAGCTTAAACATACACACACACATTCAAAGACAAGAACAACACCCAATCATACATGAGAGAAAGAAGAAAGAGCTACCTTGATGGATAATGCACACTTTAACCCTTGGAAAAGCTTCCTCTCCCTCGGCCACACACTCACAAGAATGTGAGACTTGATTTCTTTGGCTTATACACATTATATGGAAGCCAATTGCACTCTTGGAACAATTTCTAAAGCTATACATGCACTTAAAAAAACTAGATTGCTTGTAAAATTCAATTATGGTTCCATAAGGCACCTAATGAAGCAACCTTGGAAAACATGATCTTGGCTCCATTCTTTCCTTTAATCTATGATTCTTGACTCCATTTAGGCCTCTTGAAGCCATCACACAATCAATTTGAGGAGTCTAACTACATGTTGCTTCTTTAAGTCACAATCTAGAATTTATAGCTACATCTCATTATCCATGACTTTTAAAATTTTTTCAAGGCTTTCTCTCATACTCTCCCATCGTATATGATACAAAACCGAGTTTAGAAGAAATTAAAACACTCCCTAGGTATTGGTTCTACCTAGGCCGATGCTATCTCTCCATATGGCATCAATGAAGTTGTTTTAACTGTCCTGAGACTTCCCATGGCTTTCAGGGCCTCTGAGAACCTTAGAGAGCTCAAAATTTTCATTTAAAAAGCCCTCCTATGAGTATTTTAAAAATTACCCGAAATTACGAAAATGCCATTACATTACGTCGCTATTTCATTAAATTCTGTTTGGTTATTTTAGCTTCTGTTTCAGAGCACCTCTAATATCTTACTTTTATTACTTAATGTCTAGATTATTATTCTAATTTTTTTGGGCCTTAACCTATTCATTTTAGAGGACTTACTTTTAAAACATATCTGTTTTCATCGTTTTTACAAAAATCAAATATTACACTAAAAACACTATCTGTAATTTCAGAAGGCGTGAAAACATTAAGAATTGAAATTCACCATTTAAGCCATCAAACATTATTAGAGAAATATTATCACAAGAAGGATTTAAGAAGAATTTTAGCAAGAAAGATGAAACTTAATATGACAAGAGTTGTCTTACTTGATTTATGGGCTCGAAAATGGCTGAAACTCCTTCTTAAGATTTCTTTCCTTCCTTCATAACTCTCCACTCTCTCTTTCTCTCTACATTCTCTGTAACTCTCATACTCCACTCCTTTCCCTTTCTAATGGTATCTATAGTTAAAAAGGATAGGCTTTAAATGGAAAGGTACAATGATTCTTGGCTATTGAACCACTTCCATGCTGCCATAAATCTTGGCCAATCCTTCAATTACCTATATTTTGGTTAAAGGCTTTGGGAGGAAGTTAGAAGGTTCTTCTAACATGTGCTATTTGTTAGATGAGATAGTACTTAAATTGGTTGATATTAGGTATAAAATTTATTTTTGTTTATGGTAAGGTACATATCAAAATTTACATCTTGATGTGTTTGTAATTTCTATACCATTTTCTGCATGGGAAAAGTTACTTTTTGACCTAAGCTAAAATTATGCTTTGGCCTGATTAAAATTACAAGTTTGACCCTAAAAATTTGTATTTTTGACCTAACCTCTACTATTTATATTTTGACCCCAAAAATTTGTCTAAAAACTTTTATTTCCTAATTATTTTTCTTATATTTCTAAGTCATTTTTTACCTTGATATTTCCTAGAAATTAATTCCCTAAATATTTATTTCATAATCTTATTCATTTCCCTAATTATCATTAATCCCAAACAATTCTTAATAATTCTTGAAAATTATAGATAAATCCTATGAAATTCCCTAATTTTTTTTTAAGTCTTATAAATATAAAACTCATTGGACCTTTATCACTGGATCATACTTGAGCCCCATGTTTATTTTCTTGATATTATTTATTTTATTTTAAATTGTTTAAATATTATTAATAAAGTCCTAATTAGGAGGAGGATGTTACAAATTCTATTCATTAAGTGCTCTATCTATAAGTTGAAACAAAACTTTATTTTTTCTAGATCTTTCATTCAAATTCTTTCTTCAAATAATCAATTGCTGTTTTAAGCTTTTCATAAGCTCTAATAATATTTAAATTATCAACATATATAGCAATAATAACAAACTCTAATCTAGATCTTTTTATAAAAACATATTGGTAAATTAGATTAATTTTATCATATTCCTTCAACAAATATTCTTTAAAAAAATTATACCATATAGCCCAAATTGTTTGATTTATATAAGGATTTATATAGACATATCTAGCAAATTTTCTAAAATCTTTACATGCTTCTATCATTTTAAATCCTTTAAGGACTCTTACGCAAATTTCACTATATAATGAGTCATATAAATAAGCTATAATAATATCTATTAGACATATATCAAGTTTTTCATGTATTATCAAACAAATAAGATATCCAAAAATAATTAAATCCATCATAAGAGATTATGTCTCTTCATAATCAATGTGAAACCTTTGCAAAAATCCTTGTATTACAAGTCATGCTTTATATCTAGCAACTTTATTTTTCTCATTTTTATTCTTACACAAATACCCATTTATACCATACTGGGCTTACACTTCAAGTGGTGGGACTGCAAATCCAAAAACTTCACATTTTGAAAGTGAATTTAATTATACTTCAATTACATCTTTTTCATTTCTAGCCGATCATCTTTCTGTCAAAATTTCTCAATAGGTTTAGGTTTAAGATATTCATTTTAGTGTATTATTTCAATAGCAACATTGTATGAATAAAAAGTTGTTGACAACTATATCATTTCAATTTCATCTATTTCTCTAGTGACATAACTTATCAAGATATTTTCATTATTTTCAAGTACCTGAACCTCTTTTGGGATTTTCTGATTAATTATGTCTTTGGTTTCTTTTGCCTTTTCAATGTGGCTATATTATTTACTACTTTCCTTTTTTAATGATTTTTATATTTGGAATCAATTGATCTACCACACTTTAAGCATGTTTACTTTTATTTGTATTAACCAATTGTCTTACTAGAACATTAATTTAGATTAAGAAGTACCTTGGGTTATTTACATAAGGTGAATCTAAATTTTGTGGACAAAATTTCAAAAAAGAAGAGAGAAATGTAACATCCTCCTCTGAGTAAAATTATTTAAATATGACTTATGTAATTTAGGATAAATTAAATAATAATAAGTGTTGTTTAAATATTAATATTGGAATTTTAAGGAATATGAATTTTTGGTAACATGAAAATTTTATTTAAGCCATTAGGAATTTATTAGAAATTAAAAAAATGTTAGGAATTATTTAGAAATAATTCTAAAAATTATCTAGTAATAAATAATTAAGTGATAAATATTTAGGAAAAGAAATTTTATTTATAACCTAAAATTATAAGAAAATAAATGGAGAAATAAAAATATTTAGATAAAATTTTAGGGTTAAAATACAATTTCTAAAAGTCTAAAAGTCAAGTATAACTTTAACTAGAACCATAATATAATTTTTGATAGAGTCAAAATATAATTCTTTCTGAATAAAAGTTGATAGGTTTTGAACAATAAGATTGGTTGAAAACAATCGCAACAATTATATGGACAACTTTTGCAACAATAAAAACACACTATTTTGTCCTCTCACTAGATCCCCCATAGTTGTATGTCTCAGTCTCTCAAATCCTCAATCTTGTTGTGTCTCAACTCTGTGTTTTCCATGTCTTAGATCTACCATCTCATGTGAGCTTCATTGCATTTTCCATGCCATTTTCAACTTCATCGCATTTTTAACAATGATGTCTTGTGCTTCACTGTGTAATTTGCTCTTTTTTTTTGGCTATGTGTTCAGGTGCTATTTAGTGATTAAAGGTTGCAAAGGCAACTCGGGACACAAATAATATAGGAGCGAATAAAAGCAAGATAGATAACCTTTTTAGTGTCTTATTCCATTGATCATTATTGATGTGAGATATGACATGTAGAGACTCAAATCAAATAATCAAGAGGGGAAAGAAGAAAAGAAATGGTAATTTGAGGAATTTTGATTATGGCACTTAATCCCACCTAATCTCACAATTAGCTTAAAGAAGTACTTATTTTGAGCATCAAATCCTTCTCCCACCCTCTCACTCAACCATTAATTTAAAGTTGAAGTAATCTCTACTTCTTATTTTTCTTATCCAACATCTATTATTTGATTATAGGAACTTCTAATCAATAAAGTAGATAAATTTAGATGACTCTTCTAATCAACAAATCATTTGATCCTAAACATATACGCAAATAGGAAGATTAAGAAGTGGTCCATGTCATATTTTTATGTATAACAATATCAATAAATAGAAACTTCAACTCATACCCAACATGGTGGATTTGGAGAAAATGGCAAAGGCTAAGATTGGGGATCTAAGAAAATGGCAAAGGCGTCTAGTAAGGATAAAGGATTCATCATCAAAATGCATTGCACCACTTTGATAACATTTTTAGTGGAAAAAAATTAGGTGTAAAACCCACCATTCTGCGATGATGAGGAGTAATGTAAATCGCATGATTAGTTGGACAACTAAGATGGAAATCATTGGATGGCTTGTAGTTGACAGGCTAATAGTAGAGGATCTACTTTGAATCAAATTTTCTCCTAAATATTTGTATGAGGAAGTTAGAGAAGAAGATCTGAGAAAGAGAAATGTGCAAAAGAATTAACTGACCTTCTTTAATTATATATACAACCCTCAACTAGTTTCATTTTATAGATTTCCCTTCCAAATACTCTATGTGAGAGTGTGTATGAGAGAAAGAGAGAGAGTTGTTAAGAGAAAGAGCTACTGAAAGAGAGAGAGAGAAATGGAAGAGGACAACTTGATTGTGTAAAAACTAAAAAAGTGAAAAGGAGACTGGAGAAAGAAGGAGAAACTTAGGAAAGACACTTTCTCTTTGTCTTACTGAGGGTTGCAAACAATAGTATCTTACCTCACCTTTCTTGCCATCTTTTTTCTTTATTTGCAACGCATGAATGGGTGATTTAAAAATGAAATATTGAAAAAAAATACTAGTCTTGCATAAATGTTTTGGGAGTTGTGACACATAATTTATCTTTGGAGAGTTATATATTATTTAACCAAATTGTTAGATTGCTATCTTCACCTTTATTTCTTTAAGTGCAACAATGTTAAAGAAATCAAATAATAGGGGTTGATTAAATGTGCAACTATAAAATTATAATTAATGTAACACGTCATGTTTATGACGAATATAAACTAAATTTTAGGTAATTATATGATTAAACAACCATGGAATGTCATTGGGGTTGCTTTATTTGATGGAAAAGAGGTGTGTGATGCAACTATAGTGGCTCATGATGAATAGAGCTCTTCAACACAGTCGTGTCATGTTGTTTGACATGGGGTCATATTGGAGCATTAAGGAATAGGGCCTAGCTTTGCTTTGTAGCTTGACTAAAAACTAGAAGGATGTTTAACACATCGTAGTTGTGTTGCTTAACATTGGACCATGTAGTCCTTTATGTTTTCAAAATTCATTACAAAAACCACCTGACCCAATTGTATGGTTTCATACAGGGCCATGTAAGCCTCTAAAAACCTAAAATATTGGGTTTTACAACTATTTTTGGATTAAATTCATGGCATAAGTATGTGATTATTTGTATATAACAACTAGTTAACTTCATAAATTCTCTTAAAACCCTAAAAACCTTAAGCCAATTAATTTGTCATATGATTCCCTTAGCAAAAGTGTATAGCTGGACCCCATGCATAGATGATAAAACCATGAATCATACCTATGCATGGATGACCATAACAATTGGAGTCCCTTTTTCTAGAATTTTTAATTCCTATGTATGGAAGATAGAACCTGGGACTACTCCCTTGCATAGATAATCTTAGCATTGGAATTCTTGCACATGGGTTGATATATGGACTTTTAAGATATTTAAGTCATTGAAAAGAAACAATAATAGGTAAAAGGATTCCATCAAAATTTATTCTACCAACCTATAATTTACAACTTTTGTTTATTATCTTTATGATGTTTGTGATTCATCGATTTGATATTTCAAATATGATATTTGTTACATTTATATTTCACTAACTTTTCTTTATGATAAACCATAGTTTCGTATGTGTAAAAATTATTTATATTAGTTATCTATATAGCTAAGAAATTGTATGAAGGAAATATGCTTGTGTTATTATATGGTGGAGGGGTTGAGTCCCTCATTTTTAGGATTTAGTTACAAAGGGTCACAAGGGTATGGGATCTTTCATGGGAGTGAGTCCCAAGAAGAATATGGCCTTTGAATTACTATATGATGTGGATCCAAACTAGTGAACATCTAAGTTTGCAAAGATGATTCTTGATATTGATAAATGTATTGATGTTATTTGTGGCCGTAGATGAACATACTAATGAATTTTTATGTAGGAATAAGAAAATTAGTTCTTTTTCCTTAAATTTCTTGGAAAACCTAGGCTTATATTAGATAGTATGGGATACCTAGTGTATTGTGTAATGTCTGATTTTCGTCAAATGACAGAAACAGATATATTTTCAAAGTAAGTCCCCTGAAATGAATTAGTTAAAGTCTAAACAAATTAAAATAGTATTATAGACTCCTAAAAACGAGAATCACAGGCTCAAATTGTAACACCATACTTCTAGGACTCAATTCATGCAATTCCCATGCCTCATCTTATGTTTGTTCTATGGAAACACTCTAGTGGCATAGGGAGTTATGAATTAAAATGCATTTCTCTACGGGTAAAATTTTTCTTTTAGAGTCCCGTGGGCCATATGAATGCATCTATCACATTCTCATACTTAAATACATGAATATAGCTCATTTCCATCATCAAATTTGGTCTACAACTCGTGGAAAGCAAAGGAACACATTAAAATTCATGTTTGCATATTCGTCCAGAATTTCCTCTTTTCTGTCACAAACTTTGAAAAATCATAACTAAATCTAGAAAAATCGAAATCATGTGTTCTTTGTCATTCTGGAAAGCTCAGGATGTCTACTTCACAATAAAAATACGTCCAAGTCACAAAATTCATTACACAGGACGTTTGACATCCAAAAAGCTACAGACTCACTGGCTGCCTGGGCTGTGATTCAGGTTACTGATGCAAACTTCTGAAATTCATAACTAATTCTACAAAAATCGAAATCACACACATTCAGTCATTCTAGGAAGCTAAAAATGTTAACTTGACACTAAAAATAATTCCCGAATGAAACAAATATTTTTAGGTATCTGGAACTGATGGAACAGTGATTGAGCTCTGGAGTCGCCACTGTTACTGACAGCAAATTTCAAAAATGCATAACTCTGTGCTCAGACCTCCAAATGAGGTGATCTCAGTGTCCACAGAAAGATTATGACCTCTAGTTTATGCACATAAAATTTCATAAGCATTGGACACCATTTAGCCATCGAGTGACACGAAAATCAAATCTGCCAGTATGAACAGTGCACATACCAGAAACCATAGAAAATCCCAACTTTGAAAATTCACAACACATTCCCTAGGTCTCCGAAAATTATGATCTTTAGCTTCCCAGAAAGCTCTCAACAAAACCTAATTGAATGCCAAATTTCAGGGCAAGACTAACTCATTTGGCCAAAAAGTGGCATAGGGTTCCATTATGGTCAATTTTGGCTCCATATTGGGTACCAAAATTGCCAAATGGATTTCCTTTGGTCCTGGCACCTTTTGGGCAAGTTTAAAAGCATGTTTGAGACTTGGGAAAGCTGCCCAAATGGTCCCAAACCATTTGCATCTCATTTTGGCCTTTTCACCCTCACTTATACACATTTCCATCAAACTTTCAATTCTCATACTTTGGCATTAGATACTCAAAACATATGCTAGAGGTCATACATCATATTCATACATATAAATATCATAGAATGGTGTATTTATACATGCCTCAAGGGTCATGGTACATTTACAACATCATATACTTTGTGAAACCTCATTATAGGTTCAAGAAGAATGAAAGCTAGGCCTAGGCTTGTCAATCTCTTTCTTTCATGGTTGTTGGCTCCCTTCACCATAACTCCTTGGTCCACCTAGCATGTTAGAGCATTGGAGAGGAGGGAGTGAGATTCAAAGAATCCCAATAGCTCATCCCCCATTCAATCATACATAATATGTGCAAAGCAAGCTTCTCAAATGCATGCATGGAGGAAATATAAGTCATAGGCATTTTAAAAGTAAACTTGGCATGTGAATCAATCATACAAGACATTCAAGAGCTCACTAAGTGTTTGGATTGGCCTCACACTTCTCCTCGTGGATTTTGGACTTGCCTCACCCATTCTTTGAGCACTTTGGACTCAACCATACTCTTGGGAGCCCACTTTGCTTTTGGGAGACTCTTTACTTTGTCTCAACTAAGCTCAAGGGTTCTTGGCTCATCCTCACCCAAGGGAAGAGTTCTTGGCCTTTCCACACTCAAGTAAACTCATACAAACATCATGGATTCATTTAAAAACATAACATGGCACCAAGCATCATGGCATATAAAGGCATGCTAGCATCCTTTTCAAAGCTTGAAAATACACATACACACATTCTAAAACAAGCTAAACACACATCCATGCATGAGAGAAGGTGAAGAGAGCTACCTTGTATACAAACATACACTTTTTCCTTAGCTTTCAAGCCTCCTCTTTTAGCCACACACCCACAAGTTGGTGGAGATAGTTTCACTTGGCCTAGACACAAATTATGGCAGCCAATTAAGTTCATGAAACAATTTCTAGGGCTATGCAACTTGCTTAAACCCTAGATTACTCTACAATCCCCATTATGGTCCATAAAGGCACCTAATGAAGCAACACCCCTCAAATTATTTCTAGGCCTCATTCTTTCTTTTGAAATATGATTCTTGACTCCTTTTAAGCCTCTTGGAGTCATCACATAATTAAAACAAAGGGCCTAACATTATGTTGCTTCCTTAGGTCACAATATGGAACCTAAAGCACCAACTCATTCTCTAAGCTTCCTAAATTTTTCCCAAGGTTTCCCCTCACATTCATTCATCATGTATGACTCAAAAATGGGCTTGAAACAATTTAAAACTCTCTCTAACTATGCCATCCCTACTTGGCCGAAAGTTAGAGCATAAATGGGATTTCATGGCTTCTTGATTTTTCCTTGATGGGGGAACCATTTAGGGAGGTTGTTAAGAGTTCTAGGAGGTCAAGGAAACATTTAAACAACTAAGGGAACTTATAGATTAAATCAGTTTTTACAATCCCCTTAAGTGCTCTACACTTTTCCAACTTTTAGGTTCATGACTTTCCATGGGGTTTTGTTCATTTTATGGAGGAAGAGACATATGGGGGACCTCTTAGGGATCTTAGGAGCACATTTAAACATTCATTTAAGCCTAAGAACATTTATATAAAATCAGATTTGCAAGGGAGCATTTGGATCCCTAATGATTCTATTTTGTTTCCTAATGCTCCTTTCTTGATTCTATTGGTTCATTCTTAATCCTTGCCATCTAAAACCCCTAATCCCTCCATAAATTAGACAGAAAATAGCCTCTAAGAATTGGGCTCATGGTGGTCAAATTCGTGCAAGAGGAAAGGGGGAGGGAGAAACTACCAAAGAATGGAAGTTTTACCTTGTTTTCTTGCTTCCTTTGGCTTGTTCTTCCACTTGGTTGGCTTACTCCCTCAATTTTCGAAATTCCCCTCTCTGTTATGCCCCCAAAACAGCACCAAACTCTCCATTAAAACCATAGAAAGAAAGCTTGAGAGGAGAGGAGCAAAGTCTAAGAAGGAAGGATATGGAATGTCTTAAAGTTTCTTACCTTTTTCTTGAATTTCTTCCTCCAAAATCCTCCTCCTCTTGTGCGCCTAAGGAGCTGGAGTTCTCCTCTGAACATTACAGAAGCAAGTCGGTTTAGAGAGGGGGAGGCAGAACGTGGCATATAAAGAAGAAGAAAGAAGCTTCCTTTGACACTTTAATGCCAATTTTGCCCTTCGTTCTTAGCATTTTCGTTTCTCCTTTGTTTTAGCTCCTTTTTGAGAACCGTCTTTTCCATCATAACAAAGAGATTCCCAATTTAATAAAATGCTTTTGGAATCACTCAAATCGGAGCTAAAACCGTCCCGAACGAATCGGTCAAAGTTCGGGTCAACCGACATCGGAAAGAGTACACCGGAGGGGCTTTACTGGTCCCGGGGCTTCCCATGGTTTTTGGGGCCTCTGAGAACCCTGGGCAACTCAAAATTTTCATTTAAAAAGCCCTCCTAGGTGCTTTTCCAAAATTACACTTATTTACGAAAATGCCACTAGCCTTTCGGTAAATTTTTCAAATCGCTCCGACCCCGGTTTCTGGGCAACTCAAGGCTCAAATCCTCATTTTCTATTATTTAAAATTTTATCCAAATTTTATTTGGCCTTGAATCACTCATCTCAGGAGACTTGCTTTGAAAACATGCCCATTTCGATCATTTAATGAAAACGGGACATTACACAAATGGAGAGAAAAATGGAGCTAGAGTGAAGAAATAAATTGTAACGAAATGTTGATGAAACATGATGGTATTTTTATAATTTTGAGCAAATTTTAGATTTCTCATAGGATGACTTTTTAAATGAAATTTTTGAGTTCTCTAAGGTTCTCAAAGGCCCTAAAAACCATGGAAAATCTCGGAATAGTTAAAACCCCTTCGGTGGATGTTTTCTAATGTCGATTGACCCAAACTTTGACAGATTCTTTTGGGAAGGTTTTAGCTCTTATTTGAATTATTCTAAAGGAATTTATAAAATTAGGAACCTAAATTTTATGATGAATAAGATAGTTCTAAAAAAGGAGCTAAAACAAAGTTAAAACGAAAATGTCAAGATAGAAGGGCAAAATTGGAAATTTTGGAAAATGGAAACTTCTTGAATCCTCTTTATTATTCATGCTTCTTCTCCCCATCTCTAGGCCGACTCATTTCTACCTTCAAACTAGAGAAATATGGTAGCTCTTAGGCGCACCAAGGAGGAGATTTTGAAGGGAGAAAAAGCAAGAAAAAGGTAAGAAATTTCATGGAAATTCAAGCTTTCTCTTTAGCCAAATGATTCTCCTTCTTCTCCTCTTTATTTTCATGGTTTTAATGATGTTTTTGGGTCTGTATGGAAGGCAGAACAGAGGTGGAAAATTTTTATTTGAGGAGAAAAGGCCAAGAAAAGTGAGAAATAAGCAAGAAAAGCCAAGAAAATCAAGGTATTTTGACATTTTCCAACTTAATCTTCCTTACTCTTCTTCTCTCCATTTTGCCTCATCTAGGGATAGCCAAGCAGGAATGAAATTTGAACCAAACCAAGGATGAACCTTAGGAAAGTGAGGGAGAAGAATAAGAATATGCAAAGGAAATTAACAAAGAAGCATTATTTTTCAAGATAACATAATTAGGGATTCAATTATGTAGCAATAATTCTGTTTTAATGCAAATATTTCTAGGCCTAATTGAACATTTTTATGAGCTCTAGAGACCTTTAGGAACCTCCCCATATGCTTCTTCTATCAAAGAAATCAAAGCAACTTCTTAGGGTACAAATCAAGTATATGTCTTGGCCAAGAGGGTTCCATGTACCTAAGGGAAATTTTAATTTCATTTAAGCTCATTTTTGAGTCATATATGATGGAAGAGGATGAGAGGAAGCCTTGGAAAAATTTTAGAAACCACAGAAAGTGAGATGGCATCATAAGTTCCATAATATAACTTAAAGAAGTAACATATAGTTAGGCTCCTTGTTTTAATTGTGTGATAACTCCAAAAGGCTTAAAATGAGTCAAGAATCATAAATGAAAGGAAAGAAGGGAGCCTAGAACTCAAATGATGGATGTTGCTTAATTAGGTGCATTTTGGAGCCATAAAGGAGCTACTAGACCAAGTTAGTATTTAAGGAAGATGTGTAGCTTTAGAAATGATTCCAAGAACTTAATTGATTCCTATTTTATGTATTTAGACTAAGAGAAACAAGCCTCCCATCATTGTGAGTGTGTAGCTGAGGAAGGGAGTGCATTTCTAAGAGAAAAAGTGTACGGTTATAGCAAAGGTAGCTTTCTCTTCTTTCTTTCATGCATGAATGTGTGCTTACCTTGTCTTTGAATGTGTGTATATGTGCTTTAAGCTATGAAAAGTGTTCTAACATGTGCATATGTGCCATGGTACCATGATGTGATATTATGTTTTCAAATGATATTTTATATGTTTGCTTGGATTTGCTTAATGTGGTGAAGCCAAGAACCCTCTAGCCATAGTGAGAATGAGCCAAGAACCTTTAAGAATGGTTGAGATAAAGCTTAGAGTCTCCCAAGAGTAAGGCTTAGTTTAAGGCCTTTAAGAAAAAGGGTGAGGGAAGTCTAATAACCTTAAAGAGAATGGGTGAGGCTAATCCACTTACTTGGCAAGCCTACGTATACTATGTATGACTTGTCCAAATCCCAAGAATGCTTCTTGAATGATCAAACTTTCCCTTATGCTCATGCATGCATTTTTAAGACTTGAATTGCATTCTCTATGTATGATTAAAAGGAGATGAGCTATTGAGATTCTTTGAATCATATTCCCTCCTCTCCAATGTCTTAACATGCTAGGTGGACCAAATGAGCAAGGTAATGGAAGCCACCAAGTTGGGAGATGAAAGCATGACAACAAAGTGTCTAGTTTTGCTTCTTTTGTAGCCATCTGAATGGCATATGATGTAATCCTATGATGGAATGGTTGTATAATCATTTGAACATGTGTAATTATCCAAATATTTGATGTATGTATGAGTTTTAGTGCCAAATGAATGGTAATGTACATTTTGGGTAGTGAATGACAATTTCAAGTGTATGCATTCTTGTGTATGATATGGGGTGAGAAAGTGAGTTTTAAATTTGTGGGTTTGTCATCTTTAAGACATGTTTGGTAGATCATTTTGGTGCTTTCCCACTTGGTCAAGTGGCCATGGTTGCCTTAAAAACCAAAATAGACCATTTGGACCCCTTATGAGACATAAAAGTGACTATTTTGCAACCCAATATCAAAATCGACCAAATGAACGAATTTGCCCATGAAATTTGGCATGCATTTAGATATTATCTAGAACTTTTTAGAAAGCCAAAGATAAAATTATTTAGAGCTCTGTGTAATTAATTATGATTTTTCAAAATTGACATTTTTTCGTTGAACTGATGCAGACACTGTTCATTTGGTTAGTTGTTTGGGTTGTGTCATTTGATAGTCAAATGGTGTCCAATGCTTATAAAATTTTATAAACATAAACTATATATGATCAGCTTTCCATGGCCACTAAGATCACCCTAATTGGACATTTGACCAAGGAGATATGCAATTTTTGAAGTTACAGGACAGTACCAATAGCAATAGGTGACCTCTAGTACTATTCCATCAATTTCTAGTGGCTAGTAGCTCCGGTTGTGAGCTAGAATTATTTTTAACACAAAGTAGACATCTTTAGTTTTCCATAATGGTATAGTGTGCTTGATTTTGATTTTTCTAGAATTAGTTATGAGTTTTCAAATTTTTATCAGAATTCTAGAATTCCAACCCAAGGCTATATACTATATTATCATGTATACCTTCCACTTGCACGAGTTCTAGGCCACTTCTTGAGCTTGTTATGAGTTGTATATGTTTGTTTAAATATGAGAATAAGGTAGATGAATCCATATGGCCCACTAAACATGAAATGAAAAATTTATGCATGATGTAACACAAATTAATTGATTTTTTCAATGGCCTTTCTTTGGGGATGGCAAAAAAATTCATGGTAATGAGCCTACAAATGGTATGAGATGAGCTTAGTAAATATGGTGTTACATATTGCCTATGATTGAGAAAATTTAGTTTTACATTAAGTAGTGTGGATATTTAACGTGGTACCTATGAAAGTCTTTTCTTATAACTAGCATTTTAAGGCGGCTTATTATTCGTGATGCTATTTGAAACACCATATTTAACTAGGCTATCTTATTGTATTCTAATCACATTTCCTTGGTCTAGTATCCTTAAGAAAAATGTAATAAAAATAATGGATTATTTTGCGTTATGTCACGGATAAATTTTCCATTTCATGTCCCGTAGACCATATGAACTCATCCATCACATTCTCCTATTTAAATAAATACATACAACTTAAAACTATCTCAAGATGTGGCTAAGAACTTGAGGTCATGGAACATACACATAAAAATTATATGTGCAGCCTCGGGTCAGTGTGCCAACTTTCTATCATCAACTTTGGAAAATTATAACTAATTTTAGAAAAATTGAAATCAAGTACATTATACCATTCTAGAAATCTACAAATATCTACTTTATTCTAAAAATAAGTCCAGACCACAACGAGGATGTCTAGCCACCAAAAATTAATGGAACAGTAACCAAACTCACCTAGTGCTACTAATACTGTCATAGAACTTCAAAAATTCATATCTCCCTACTTAGACATCCAATTGGGGTGATCTCAATGTCCATAGAAAGCCTATCATGTCTAGTTTATGCTGTAAAATTTCATGAGCATTGGACATTATTTGACCCTTAAATGACACGGGAGAAGAAACTGACTATATAAATAGTAACTAGACCAAAACAACTAAAATTTGGCAACTTTGAAAATTCATAATTAATTCCATAGAAGTCCAAATAATCTGGTCTTTAGCTTCCTTAAAATATTTGGATGAGATCTATATTCATGCCAAATTTCATGGGCAAATTCATTCATTTGGTCAAATTGTACTATAGGGTTGCAAAAATGCTCTTTCATGCTTCTTAAAGGGTCTCAAGAGGGGAAAATTTGGTTCCAAAGCTTTCATGACCACTTGAGCACATGGGAAAACACCAAAATGGTCTATTAAACATGTTTTAAAGGTGCATAAACCCAGATTTCACAAACTCATAAGAACACATAAGCTTATCTTTGGCATTCAATGTCCAAATCATGTAATATCATTCATATAGTCCTAATTCTCATACATATACAATATATCCATGTATTTACAAGTGTTCACAAGCTCATATATCATATACAACATTGGATTACATCATATGCCATTCATATGGCTACAAATGGATAATTCACACACTTTGTTGTCAATTTCTCTCCTTCAAGCTTGGTGGCTCCCATTTCTTGGTTCACTTGGCCACCTAGACATGTTAGGCAATAGGGAGGAAGGGATGAAATTTTAGGAATCCCAATAGCTCTTCTCCCTTTCAACCATATATAAAGAATGCAAATCCAAGTCTAAAAATGCATGCATGGATATCATGGAGTGCATAATCATTCATGGAACTTTTCTTGCATTCAAGAAGTCATCTAAAGCATATATAGGTTTACCAAGGAAATGGTTTAGCCTCACCTATTCTCTTTGGGGATTTTGAACTTGCCTCACCCATTTTTTTAAGAGATTTTTTACTAAGCCTCACTTTTTAGAGACTTTTGGCTTTGTCTCACCCATTCTTGGAGACTTTTGGCTTGTCATCACCCTAGCTAAGGGACTTTTGGCTTCATTACACTCAAACAAACCAAAATATGTTCACAAAGCATCATTTAAGTGCATAACATGTATCATGGTACCATGGCATATAGATACATGCTAAAACATTTTTCATGGCTTAAAACATATATGCACACATTCAAAGACAAGATAAATATCCACTCATGTATGAGAGAAAGAAGAGAGAGCTACCTTAGCTACAAATGCACACCTTTCCTTTCAAGAATGCTTCCTCTCCCTCAGCCACACACTCACAAGGATGTGAGACTTGGTTCCTTTGGCCTAGATACATCATATGGAAGCCAATTACACTCTTGGAACAAATTCTAAAGCTACACATTCATTTCAAAAGCTAGGTGGCTCTTATGACTCATTTATGATTCCATAATGCACCTAATGAAGCAACCTTAGGAAAATGTGATCTTAGCTCTATTCTTTCAATCCATTTATGACTCTTGACTTCTTTTAAGCCTCTTGGAGCGATCACACAATTAATTTGACGAGCCTAACTAGGTGTTGCTTCCACACACTCACAATATGGAACCTATAACTACATCTCACTATCCATGACTTCCAAAATTTTTCTAAGGCTTCCTCTCAGCCTCTCCCATCATATATGACACAAAACCAAGCTTGGAATAAATGAAAACTACCCATTGGTACTTCATCCTCCCTAGGCCAAGGCTATGCATTAAGAGAGCACCAAAGGAGTTTGTTTTGTTTTCTTGATGGGAGATGCATGTGAGAAGCTTTCTAGGGATCTTAGGAGCTCATCCAAATACCCATTTGGCCTAGGAACTCTTGTATCAAAACAGAATTTTAGTGGAGCACTTGAAACCCTAACTTTGCTATCTTAAAATCTAATGGTTGTTTTGTTATTTTCTTTGCATATTCTTGTTCTTTTCCCTCATTTTCCTAAGATTCACTCTTGGTTTGCCTAGAAATTATACCCCTTATGGCTGGTCATATATAGGTTGAAAAACACAAGAGAAGGAACAAGAAGAATCAACCATAAAAGTGGCAAAATACCTTTTTTTCTTAGATTCCTTTGAATGCTCTTCTCTTTGCTTGGCTTCTTCTCCTCAAACTCAAAATTTCCCTTAGTTTTGACCTTAAAACAGCCCCAAAAACTTCAATAAACCTATGGGAAAGAAGAGAATGAGAAGGAGAAGAAGTTTGCTTTGGAAAAACTAAAAAAAAAACCATAAAAATCCATACCTTTCTCTTGCTTTTTCTTTTCCCTTTCTCTCCTCCCTTGTGTGCCTTACTCTCTTGGTCTTTTCTTTGGTTTAGGGTGGAAATGAAATGAACTAAATGAGGAGAAGAGTGGGGCATGGGGTATATATAGGTAGGGTTCAAGACTTGTTTCCAAAGAATTCCATTTATATCCTTTAATCCTGGCATTTTTGTTTCTAGTTCGTTTTAGCTCCTTTTTTAGAATTATCTTTTCTATCATAAAATTTAGGTCCTCAATCTTATAAAATACTTTTGGAATCACTCAAATTGGAGCTAAAACCTTCCTAAACGAAAGGGTTAAAGTTTGATTCAACTAACGTTAGAAAACGTACATTGGAGGGGTTTTAACTATCTCGGAGCTTCCCATGGTTTTCAGGGCCTCTGAGAATTCTGAAAAACTCAAATTTTTCATTTAAAAAGCCCTCCTATGAGTATTCCAAAATTTACCCAAAATTACAAAAATGCTATTACATTACGTAACAATTTCGTTAATTTCCATTTAATTATTTTAACCTCTGTTTCAGGACACCTCTGGCCTCCTAATTTCATTACTTAATGTCTTGATCATTATTCTAATTTTTTTGGACCTTAACTAATTCATTTTCGAGGACTTACTTTGAAAATGTGTCCATTTCCATCTTTTTTATGAAAACCAAACATTACACTATTATCTTGCTTTTCTTCAAATAGTAGGAGTATGTAAAAGAAAAAGTTTTTTTTTACATAGATAGTGTAACAACCTTAACTACTAATTAAAAAATTATGCACAATTATGTTCTCAACCAATCACAATTAAGATTAAATTTAAATAATGAGTCAACAATAATTGAAACTATGGAAAAATTTGAATCTTCATGCAATCCATATTTACTGTTAAGGCATACAAGAGAATTTATGTTCTTAGGAAATCAAAATTCCTGTCAACACTTTTTGTCTTATTCAAATTACCTTTAAAAGCATAGAAACTCTTACATATTGGATTACTAGTCATCACTCATCACTAACATGCTGAAAACCACTTTTTTATAGTTGAATAGGGGCCTTAAGACTTAAACCGTAGCATAGAATGGTTAGGTTGTGGCCAATTTAGCCTCTAGAACTTCTAAAAGCTTAATTTTATACTTATGCCATGATTTAAAGAACTCGTGCTGCGGCTAAACTTGGGTTTAGATCAATTTTCCCACACAGACATGATTCATGCCATGGTTGGAATATTTACATTATAGCCAAAATATTTATGCTGTGGCTAAATTAGCTACTGGACACTTTTACATTGTAACTAAATGTTTGTGCAGTGGCCAAAAACTTTTGTGTTGAGCCAAATTCACTATTGGAACATTATTACCTCATTTTGGTTGCGATTTGAGAAAATTTGGTCACGAGTTGAAAACCTGCTACACCTAAACACTTAAAATGAGCAAACTAATAAGTTGCTACCATCTCAAGATCAATTCTAAGAACTTTTAATGGCTAAAAGACAAGGTTTTTAAAAGGGTTTATGTTCTTATATTATCTATCCAAATACATTATATAGTCCAAGGATTTAAAAACTAATCACATTAACTAAAATACATATTATATTAGCATAAGATTCACTTATGACATCAAGGCAAGATATAACTCCCAAGTGGCAACCCCAAAATCCCTAATACACTAGCCAATGTCTCCAAACCTCTTTGAGTAAATTTCAACTAACTGATTGAAATTGTCTATAGTCTCAAAATCTTGACACATTCTCAATTTCAAAATATGACTATGACACTTCTTAATGTCACACATAAAAGCCTATGATAGCAAATGGGGTGATATAACTTCTAATGACAACCTAAAGTCCCATTACACTACCTAAGGTCATCAAACCACTTTGAGCAAGTTTCAATTGACAAGTTATGCATATCCACATCCTCAAACCTTCAACAACCCCAAATTCAAAATATGACTATGCAACACCCTAAAATTATCCAATAATGACTCATGATAGTAAAATTTGCTATGGCAACACAAAGGGGAACCATTTCACCCTCCACATGACCGGGGCAATAATAGCACATTTCCAAGGCTTAAACCATAACCAAACCCAAAACCATAATTGGTCAAACATTGACATCAACTTTATACCTTATATGATAGTAAAACTTTTCATTTGACAGTAGCTAATCTAATGTCAAATGCAAGTACCATACCTAAAATCCATCTTTTGATAAGATAACCCATCATACATATATAGCAAATTATAATTAAGCAATTACAAATAAAAATCGTCCCATGATAGAAGATGACCATAATGATAGTAAAAATCAAAGAGTTACTTCTAAAACCTCCAAGTGACAACTCAAAATCTAGAATATGCCTCCTAAATTCTTCTAAACACCTTAAGTAAGTGTAAAGTACATATTTAAATTTTCCAAAACATCCAAACCTATTATACCAATAGTTTAAACATTAATTTTATAATGCTAAATATTTAGAGGTCATTTGATTTTAAGGTATTCATTAAAAATCATCCAAATATAATCACAAGTACCAATTCCATAACAGCTTAAGTTATATAATTAGTCTCTATACTTGGCAATACATGATTCAATGTGACAATTATACAATTATACAACATAATAAGTAATAACAAACCTAATTAAATAAGGCAATCAAGCATGTATACTACCAAACCATCATGGTGGGCTTCCATTAGTTTTTTCTTATTACTAAGAGGTCTGGTCTTTGAAAATGTTAGCTCACAATTGGGGTGAGATATAAAATCTTAGTAACAAAAAGTAAATTCTATATACATGTATAGATTAATCAACATAATACATTTTTATTCAAAGAAATACCAAAAGTATCAATATAATAAGCAAATAAACTAGTTAGACTACTAGTGACTATTATCCCATACAACATGTTAATGGCTGACAATAAAGAGAAAGGCCCATCTATGGCACTAACTCCCCATTAAGCATG
This sequence comes from Erythrophleum fordii, assembly GCA_032878935.1. Lineage (NCBI taxonomy): Eukaryota > Viridiplantae > Streptophyta > Magnoliopsida > Fabales > Fabaceae > Erythrophleum > Erythrophleum fordii. Next base: position 29,132,709 of record JAVQMF010000047.1, on the reverse strand, counting down.
CTAATGGCTTGATGCATTCTATTGAGTCTGGTCACACCTTAATGCACAATCATGGCATAATGCATAGGTGGCAGCATGACCATAGCTTCTATTGGGATTTGTAGACACACATAGTGAAAAAATTAAATAGAACATGCAAAAAAAAAAAATTCCTCCCATGGATCCATCATGTTTGCTTAAATCGAAGCAAGGTAAAAAATTATACCTCTAGCGCAAAAAAAAATTGTCTCCCTTTCTAATTAGTCACGTTTGGATCTAGGCATTGCTTTTCATGAACCAATCCCCTCTACCGGTATCCATACGAATGGGATCTCCAACATGAGTGGTATGCTAGCACCACGTTACACGAATGTCCTTCTCCAAGTTTGTCCATGAAACCACACAACTACTTAAGTGTATGGCAGAAGTTATCTCTCTCTCTCTCTCTCTTAGGTGGTGTATTGTTACAGCTTAAAAATTGTATATATTAGGAAACCCTATCCCCCCTTTTTATAAGAGAGCTTTTCTTGGTTTCCAAGCCAATAAATAAATTTTGAATTTATAGTTTAAATAGAATTTAAACTTATCAGATTTCAAATTTTGAAATTAATATATATATTAAATATATTAATTTCATCCACCACCTTATCAAGAGAGAATATGTTATTCTAACAAAAAATAGGATAATCTCCTATTCGAAATAGGAAACTATCTAAAGAGTAAATACATCGAATGTGGACACTACATTCATGGAATCTAGACGCCTTCTAGGTTCAATGAATCTGGATATTCTATCTCATGTTGGCCCATTCTTGTGTGCTGTAAGACCATAAATTTCTAGCTTGCCTCATGCTATTTCTATGTCTTATGCTATGCATTTCACAAGGAAGTAAGAAAAATGACATTAAAATAATGAATATATTTGTGTTGCGTAGCGGATAAATTTTTCATTCGGTGTTCTATGGACTATATGAACTCATTCATCTCATTCTCATATTTAATTACACTAATACAACTCAAAACCATCTCAAGAAGTGGCCTAGAACTCGTGCAAGTGGATGAATACATGAAATTCAAGAGTGCAGCCTCAAACTAATTGTTTAAGTTATTATCACAAAATTTGAAAAATCATAACTAATTCTAAAAAAATTAAAATCATGCATAATTTATCATTCTATAAAGCTAAAAATGTTTAATTTATGCTAAAAATATATCTAGACCACAAAAGTGTAACACCCCAAAATTAATTAAGGTGTTGATCATAGATTTAGATTAATTAGGAATATTAATACGGGATAATTGGGCAAGTTAAGTGAATAGAGATTTTAGAGAGATAAATTATTAATATGGGTTTGAGATTTAATTGGGATAGAAATTTTATCTAGGCCCAAATTAAATTGAGTAGGCCAAGGTTAAAACTAATGGAGGCCCAATAATTATAGGTGTATACCAACCTTTTTATTGTGAGACTTAGCCCAAGAGAGAGCACCTAGTGATGGCCCAATAACCCTTGTGTAGACCCAAATCCTTGAGCTCTTCAAACTTGGCCCAAACCTAATTAAAATTCAGTAACCTAATGCATAAGAGCTGGCCCAACAAAGCTCAAATCTGAAGCCCATTAGGAGTTGGATCTTTGGAGCAACCCATGACCCATATTTGACCCAACTTAACCCCACTAAAACCCTAAATACTTCAGCCACCTCCCTATTTTTCTGAAGCATAAAGGAGAAAATCGGAGGTGTGAAGGGAGGCTAAGGTTTGGGGCAAGAATTCCACATTTTCTCACATTTAGAGCAAGATTCAGCCAAGGTAATAGTTATATAACTTAATCCCCTCATCTTTCTCTTTAATTTGGCCCAATTAATTTTTCATTTGGAGTATTTTCACCATACCCAAAATCTGAAATGTGGTTGTTTGGGATTTTCTTGGTGAAATTCGTAGGTTGAGGCTAGGGCTGACATTAGGTAAGTATAAACTCTCCATTTTGATGCTTTCTTTGCTAGTTTGAGATCCCCATAGCTGATTTATAATATGGGTGTTAATTTTATACGAATTTGATTAGGATTTTGGGTGAAATAGTGAGGTTTCTAGTAGAGGACACTTCAATTCGAATTTGGGACTTGTAGTGGCTGGGTAAGTGTTCCCTAGGTAGTCATTAGCATTTTAAATTCTTTGAGTACTTGTTGCAACTATTAATGATGAATTAGAGTAGTAATTCTCTGATGCTATGGTTATAAGGAGATTTCGTACCCTTGGTGGTTGTTGCAATTGTCTACAAGTGAGATAACCGGGGTTTACATTAATTTCATGCATATATATATTTTAATTTTATATTTGCTGTATATAAATGATTTGAAATGCTGAATGAATTGGTTAGCTATCTATTGTATTGTGATTGGACCTTGTGAGTCCATGGTGGAGTTGTGGTGCAGTTGTCACCCGTGTATGTGCTTCGATCAGGCACTGGGTTATGATCAAACCCTGAATGCACTGAGCCCTGGTTGTGCTCTTTAGGGAGTGGGTGCCGTGGACGGGCCTCTCCCGGTGTTATTGGCCTTTAACATGTGAAAATATGATTACTAATATGGGATAGTAATCATGATAGCCTAATTGTTTCATTTACTGATATGACTGGTATGTTTCTTATGCTTATGTGAAATTATGCATATATGTTAATTAAACTGGAATGTATGATGGAATTTTCCTTGGTTACTGAGATTTACATCTCACCTCGTTTTATGGGATTACAATTTCAGGTAAGGATAAGGGCAAGCAAATAGATGAACATCCATGAGCTGAGGCCTAGTATGGGGAGCTATATTTGGTCTGAGTAGAATAGAGTAAATGCTAAATTTAGTTAACCTCTATATAGCATCATCATGTATCTATATTGCCAAGTGTAGGAGTTGGTATTTGATAATATAACGTGTACCTATTGAGAAGTAGGCCTTACTTTAGTTTGGTATTTGATGTATGGATTTATGATATCTGCTGTGAGCCTTGTTGAACTATGATATGGCTTGCTATTGGAAATGTAACCTTTGAGATATTGATATGAACCCTTAATGTATGGAATCCCCACTGATTGTGTATCAAATGATAACTGCTGATAGTTTATGAATTCCTGTTATTGTTACTTTACAAACTTGCTGATGGAGGGTAGCTAAAGAAAAGATATTGACTCTTAAATCTTGAACTAGTAAGGATAGATTAGATAGGTAAATTAGGCTAATGAAGGCTATTCGAGCCCCATAATTAAGGTAGAAGGGCCTTAGGGTATTAATAGAGGAAGAGTGGAGAGTATGAGATAAGAATTTAGGAGTTGTAGGACCAGAAGGTAATTCGTTGTGGCCAAGGGAGAGTGCCAGAGAGGAATTCATCGCGGCAAAATGTATAGTTAGCCGGGGTGAAATGTGAAAGGCAAAACTGGGAGTCGTCCAGAGGAAAATTTGCCGCGGTAAAAGGGGGAATTGGCCACGACGAACTTTTGCAAAAAGGAGCCAGGCATTCTGTAACACCCCGAGATTAATTAAGGTGTTAATCATGAATTTAGATTAATTAAGAATAATTAATAGGGGATGATTGTGCAAGTAAAGTGAATGGGGATTTTTAGAGAGATAAATTATTAATATAGGTTTAAGAATTAATTGGGATGGAAACTTCACCTAGGCCCAAATTAATGAATCATGATAAGAGGCTAATGGAGGCCCAATGAGCTAGGTGCAGACCCAACCCAATTAAATGTGATAGAGGCCCAAGATCCACCTTGTATAGGCTCTTATAAGTGGCCCAATAACCTTTGTGCAGACCCAAACCCCTGAACCCTTCAAACTTGGCCCAAACCCCATTAAACTTCAGAAACCCAATGTATAAAACTGGCCCAATAGAATTCTGCAGCCCAACAATTGAAAACTGGCCCAATAAGCAAAATCTGAAACCCAATTGGATGTGGACTTGGAGCAACCCATGACCCAGCCCCTTGATCTAACTTAAACCCACCTAAAACCCTAAAAGCTGACCAGCCACTTTCCCATTCAGCAAAACACAAAAATACAAGAGAAATTCGGAGGTGAGGAGGAGAGGCTAGGGTTCTTGGCTTAATTCCACATTTTCTCACATTTGGAGCAAGATTTAGCCAAGGTAATAGTTATACAACTTAATCCCCTCATCTTTCTCTTTAATTTGGCCTATTAGTTTTTCATTTGGAGTATTTTCATCCTACCCAAAATCTGAAATGTGGGTGTTTGGGGATTTTCTTGGAGAAATTCGTAGGTTGAGGTTGGGGCTGGTGTTAGATGAGTTTAAACCCCCCATTTTGATGCTTTCTTTGTTGGTTTGAGACCCCCATAGCTGATTTATATTATGGGTATCAATTTTATACGAATTTGCTTAGGATTTTAGGGTGGAATATTGAGATTTGTGGTAGAGGACACTAAAATCCGAATTTAGGATTTGTGGTGGCTGGGTAAATATTCTTAAGGTAGTTAATAGCATTTAAATTTCTTGGGTACTTGTTGTAACCGTTAATGATGAATTAGAGTAGTAATTATCTGGTGTTATAATTATAAGAATACTCTGTACCATTGGTGGCTGTTACAAGTTGTCTACAAGTGAGGTAACCGGGGTTTACATTAATTCCATGCATATGTCGGTTTAATTTCATACTTACTGTATATGAATGATTGGAAATGTTGAATGAATTGGTTGGCTATCTATTGTATGATGATTGGACCTTGTGAGTCCATGGTGGAGCTGTGGTGCAGCTGCCACCTGTACATGTGCTTCGATCGAGCACCAGGTTATGATCAAACCCCAGATACACTGAGCCCTAGTTGTGCTCATGATGGAGTAGGTGCCGTGGACGGACCTCTCCCGGTGTTAATGGCCTTTAACATGTTAAAAATATGATTGCTAGTATGGGATGGTAATCATGATAGCCTAATTATTTCATTTGCTGAGATGACTGATATGATTCTGATGTTGATTTTGATTCATGCATATATGTTAATTAAATTGGCTTATATGATGGAATTGTCTTGGTTACTGAGATTTATATCACATCCCGTTTTATGGGATTACAATTTCAGGTGAAGGTTCCTCGGGTAAGGATAAGGGTAAGCAAGTGGATGAACATCCATGAGCTGAGGCCCGATGTGGGGGAGCTATACTTAGTCTGAGTAGAATAGGATAGATGCTAATTTTTGTTAAGGCTTGTATAGCATCATCATGTATCTGTATTGCCAAGTGTAGGAGTATGTATTTTAATGATATAATGTGTATCTATTGAGGAGTAGGCCTTACTATAAATTGGTATTTGATGTATGGATTTATGATATCTGCTATGAGCCTTGTTGAAGTCTGATATAGCTTATTATTGGAAATGAAATCTTGATATATATATTGCTATGAACCCCAATTGATTGGGTACCAAGTGATAGTTGCTGATAGTTGATGAACTTATGTTATTGCTATTTTACAAACTTGCTGATATATGGACTTGCTGTCATAGGATAATTAAAGAAAGGGAATTGACCCTTGGGTTTTGAACTAATAAGGATAGATTAGCTGGATAAATTAGCCTAATGAAGGTTAGTGAGCCCCCACAATGAAGGTAGAGGGGCCCTAAGGTATTAATGAAGGGAGAGTGGGGAGTAGGAGGCAAGAATTTCGGAGTTATAGGATCAGAAGGAATTTCGCCACGGCTAAAATGGAGTTGGCCACGACCAATAGAGGTGAAGTCGCCCAGGGGGAGTGCCAGAGAGGAATTCACCGCGACGAAATGTGAGAGATCAAACTGGAAGTCACCCAGAGAGAAATTTGCCACGGTAAACTTTTAGGAGAATGTCCCTGGCATTCCAGAGAGGAATTGGCCGTGGCAAAAGGAGTAATTGGCCGCGGCCAATATCAAAAGGCGAGCGAGGGAGCTCCAGGGGGCTTCTTTGCCGCGGCGAAGGTCCAACTCGCCGCGGTGAAATTAGTGATGAAGAAAGGGGTAAAACAAAAGGGAATTGGCCATGGCTAAGGGTAATTTGGCCGCGGCTAACATGCTGAAACACTTATATTAACTAGAAAACCTTGGTTTTCCATATGTTAATCACAAAAGATGATCTAAAGTCATTAGGATGGGTTATAACTGATGAGTAATAGATCCAAGGCTTATAAATGGGTGTTTAATTCCCTTATGAACATAAGTGTATGTAATCGTATGATTGATGACTCTAATCACATTAAGGTTCAAATTTTTCCACATTTTCATAACCTATGATGATTAATTGCGTGTTTAACCTTAATTATCGAGATTAAAAATTAGGGTCGTCACACATTCTAGAGAGGAATTAGCCGCGACAAAAAAAGGTATTGGCTGCGGCCAATAGCGAGAGGTGAGCGAGGTAAGTTCTAGGAGGCTTCTTCGTCATGGCGCCAAGTAGGTTAGCCACAGCGAAGGACCACGGCAAAACTAGTGACAAAGAAAGGAGTGAAACTGAGAGGAATTAGCCGCGGCAAACATTCTGAAACACTTATATTAATTGGGAAACCTTGGTTTTTCATATGGTAATCTCAAAGGATGATTTAGAGACATTAGGATGAGTTATAATTGATGGGTAATAGAATCAAAGGCTTATAAATAAATGTTTATTTCCCTTATGTACATAGGTGCTTGTAATTGTATGGTTGATGACTTAATAACATTAAGGTTCCTGTATTTTCATAATGTAATATGTCGTAATGCCTTGTAACCCAAATCTATGATTATTAATCATGTATTTAACCTTAATTACAATGATTAGAAGTTAGGATCATCACAAAAAGAGGCTACTAGCTATCAGAAATTGATGGAATAGTATCAGAAGTCAACTGTCATTACTGGTACTGTCCTCTAACTTTAAAAATTTATATCTCCTTGCTCAGAGGTACAATTAGGGTGATCTCAGTGGCCATGGAAATATTATCATGCCTAGTTTAAAATTTCATAAATATTAGATATCATTTGGCCCTTGAATGACACAGTCCAAGTTATTGACCAAATGAACAGTGTTTGCATTAGTTTAGCATAAAACTTCCAACTTTCAAAAATCATAATTAATTCCACAGAGCTCCAAATAATTTAGTCTTTAACTTGGTAAAAAGTTCTGGATAAGATCTATATGTATGCCAAATTTCATGGATAAATTTCTTCATTTGGTTAGATTTTGATATTGGGTTGTGAAATGGTCACTTTTAAGTCTTACAAAGGGTCCAAATGGTCCTAAGACACCCATAACCACTTGAGCACATGGGAAAGCACTAAAATGGTCTAATAAACATGTCTCAAAGGTGCATGAACCTAGAAATTAAAAACATACTCTCTCACCCCATGCCATACACAAGATTACACATGCTTTATATTGGCATTCACTACCCAAAATGCACATTACCATTCATTTGGTACTAAAACTCATACAAACATAAAACGTTTGGGTAATTACATATGTTCATATGATTATACAATAATTACGTCATAGAATTACATCACTTGCCATACATATGGCTACCAAAGAAGCAAAATTAGACAAATTGTTGTCAATCTCTTATCTTCTAACTTGATGGCTTCCATTACCTTGCTCACTTGGTTCACCTAGAATGTTAGGACATTGGAGAGGAGGGAATGAGATTTAAAGAATTTAATAGCTCATCTCCCTTTCAATCACACATAAAGAATGCAATTAAAGTCTTAAAAATGCATGTATGGACATAATGGAAAATGTGATCATTCAAGAAGTATTCTTGGCATTTGAACAAGTCATACAAAGCATACATAAGCTTGCCAAGTAAGTGGATTAGTCTCATCCATTTTCTTATGGATTTTGGACTTGCCTCACCTATTTTCTCTAAGAGGTTTTGACTCAACCTCACTCTTGAGAGACTTTTTACTTTGTCTCAACAAATTTTAAGGGTTATTGGCTCATCCTTACCATAGCTAAGAGTTCTTGGCTTCACCACACTCAAGTAAACCTAAACAAACATACTAGGTATCATTTGAAAATATATTACAATATCATGGTACCATGGAATATAAGCATATGCTAGAATGCTTTTCATGACTTAAAACACACATACACACATTCAAAGATAAGGTAAGCATACATTCATGCATGAGAGAAAGTGAGGAGAGCTACCTTTACTACATAAGCACACTTTTTTCTCTTAGAATTATGCTCCCTTCCTTGGCCTCACACACACAAGGGTGTGGGATTTGTTTCTCTTGGCCTAAACACAATATGTGGAAGCCAATTAGGTTCTTGGAATTATTTCTAAAGTCATACATCTTCCTTAAACACTAACTTAGTCTAATGACCCCTTTTATGGTTCCAAAATGCACTTAATAAAGCAACATCCATCAATTGAATTTTAGGCTCTATTTTTTCCTTTCATTTATGATTCTTGACTCCTTTTAAGCCTCCTGGAGTCATCACACAATTAAAACAAGGAGCCTAACTAGGTGTTGCCTTTTTAGGTCATATTATGGAACCTATGACACCAATTCATTCCCTAGGCCTCCTAAATTTTTCCCAAAGTTTCCCCTCATCTTCATTCATCATATGTGACTCAAAAATAGGTTTGAAAAAAATTAAAACTATCCCTAGGTTCATAGAACCCTCTTGGTCAAGCCATGCTCCCTTTTTGGCATCCATGGAATTTTCTTTGTTTTCTTAGTGGAAGATGCATATAGGGAGCCTTCTAGGGATCTTAGGAATTCATCCAAACACTCATTTAGGTCTAAGAATTATTGTATCAAATCAGAATTTTCAAGGGACACTTGAAACCCTAGGTTTTCTATCTTGATTTTCCATGATTGTTTGTTAATTCTCTTTGCATATTCTTATTCTCCTCCATTAAATTCCTAAGATTCACCCTTGGTTTTGCCTAAAGTCCAAGCCTTCTTGAAGCTTTCTAGGTGGGATGAACCAAGGAGAAGGAGGGAAGAAGGAGTAGCTACCATGGGATGAAGATTTTACCTTATTTTCTTGACTTTTCTTGATTGTTTCTTACTTTGCTTGGCCTCCTCTCCTCAAATCCGAATTTTCCACCTCTGTTCTGCCCTTAAAACAATTCCAAGAACTTCAATATAATCATTAGAAAGAAAGAAAGGTGGAGGAGAAAGGATTTGCTAAGGAGAAAGCATGAAAAACCAAGAAAATCCATGCCTTTTTTCTCCTTCCTCTCTTCTCCTCTTGGTGCGCCTTAAACCCTAGGTCTCTCCTTTGGTACAGGGCAAAAAAAAATGTGGCTAAATGAATGAGGAGGTGGGACGTGATATAGGTAGGTTTAAAAAATACTTTTCAAAAATTTAATTTTGCCCCTTTGTCTTGGCATTTTTGTTTCTAGTTCTTTTTAGAACTGTTTTTTCCATTATGAAATTTAGGTCTTCTATTTAATAAAATGCCTTTAGAATCACTCAAATCAAAGCTAAAACCTTTCTAAACAAATCCATCAAAGTTCAGGTTAATGGATATTGGAAAACATCTACCATATGGGTTTTAACTATTCTGGGGCTTCCCATAGTTTTCAAGACCTATGAGAATCCCAAAGAACTCAAAACTTTCATTTAAAAAGCCCTCCTATGTAAATTCTAAAATTTACTCAAAATTATGAAAATTCCATTATATTTTGTCAACGTTTTGTTCAAATTTGTTTCTTCATTCTAGCTTCATTTTTCTTTTCGTCTGAGCCTAGGATTCTCATTTTTAGGAGTCTAGAATGCTAATTAAAATTTTTGGGATCTTAACTAATTTATTTAAGGGGACTTGCTTTAAAAACGTATCTATTTTCGTCGTTTAATGAAAATTAGACATTACATGTGCGACTTTGCAGGCCCATATAATGTGGCCCAAAATTCCTTTTAGCCCATAAGTCATAAGTGACCTTTAGCAAGACATTATGACAACCTAAATTATATGGGGATTGATGATCCGATGCAATCTATCCTATAGCCCATGTCAAGTCCCTTTTGTCACACGATAGCTAGGTCACAAGGCATGGAGATGTTATCCTTGTATCGTTTGACCACACTTTCTCGATCTCTAAGTAGATTGTCAAAAAAGAAGACAAATGAAACTCCTTTCATTTGAGCATGCCCATGCATTTTTTTTCAGTCTTACTTATTAAGGGGGCTAAAGATATCTCTCTCTTTGCGAGAGGAACAAATCCCATCTTGACCAGTCATCTTCCTTTACATATATCCTATTATATTTGATCACAATCTTTATGATCACTCGATTAAAGGTGACTTTTGATTATGTTAAAGTACAATGTTCCTCATGTAGGAATCTATGGCGGTCTCAAGTTTAAGGTGTCACACCATATTATTCCTAGCATCAATTTCCTTTATCAAGGTGGGATTACACAAAGTAGTAAGGAATTCCCAAGAATTTTGCATTAAAATCATGACTTAATGGCATTATGTTAGGGTAAGGATTCAAATTTCAATCCGTGAACCTCCAGAAACTTACCAACAATATTTTCTAATTATTTTCCATTCATACGAGTCATAAACATCTTAAAACTTCACATGAATCATGGATCAAGAACCAAAAATCACAAATTCTCACATTTTGCCTCGGGTTCAAGGGTGGCAGATTTTGAGGCAACTTTGAAAAATTATAACTAAATGTAGAAAAATTAAAATATGTCATACCATAGCTTTCTGGAAAACTCTAAGTGTTAAATTTACAATAAAAATAAATTCAAGTTATGAACATAGCATTTGGACCCTATTTGACATCGAAAAAGGCACAAAGGTCCGACTGGCTACTGGTACTAATATAGGTTTCTGATATGAATTTAAAAAATGTCCAATTAGTTCCACAAAATCCAATCCATGCAAATAATACCAATCTAGAAAGCTATGATGTTAGCTAGAGGGAAAAAATCATTCTAGACCATTCCAGGTTCATTTAGGCCACGAAAACAATCAAATAGTGACATAAGTCTGACTGGACTCCTAGTGCTGGATAGCAACTTTAAAAATTCATATCTCCCTCTCTAGACATCTAAATAGGGTGATTCCAATTGGCACAAATCACTGGGAAGGTATAGGTTCTGTTTATAAAATTTTATGACAATTAAATATCATTTTCCTTATGATTGACGTAGAACAAATTTCAGACCATAGCTGCAGTAGTAGTGACCAAATCAGAAAAATTTCCAACTTCAAAAATTCACCAAATATTTTGTAGACCTCCAAATATTACCCACTTTATTTTCCTAAAAAGATCTCAATAATACCTAGGCACATGCCAATTTTTAGACTAAGAAGAGCTCATTTGGATAGAAACTAGTATAATTTACTAATTTGGTCTATTTTGCTCCATATGAAGTACCAATTTTGTCTAAATGGCTTCTTTTAATGTTTGGCACCCCTTGGACAAGTTTAAAAGCATAAATATGAATTGTGTAAGCTATCCAAGGGATCCCAAACACCATACATCTCATTTTGACCATCTCACACTCAATAATGCATACATCCAAGTGAGCATCCAAGTGAGCATCCAAGTGTTCAAAATTCATATTCTCATTGTCTTGGTACCATACAATGTTCATATACCATTTACATATAATATTACATTTGCTCATTGGTCTACAGCTAAAAAATAATGTGTACATGAGTATTTTGACATTCCTACACACTTTAAGATTACATAAACTACATCATTGTCAAAACCATGTTATTCATACTTCATTGCTTCCATTCCTTGGCTCTTAAGTTCCACCTAAGCCATATGAGATAGGAGAAGGAAAGGGGTGAGATTCATGGAATCTTAATAGCTCTTCTACCTTTTAAACACACAATATGGATGCAATTCCTATGTTTAAGATGCATGTATGGTATTCATAATTTCTCAAACATACATAAAGCATTCTCCTATTCAATAAGTCACAAACAACATCCATAGGCTTGCTAAGATAATGGTTTAGCCTCACCCATTCTCTTTAGGACTTTTGAACTTGCCTCACCTATTTTCAAGGGACTTTTGACTAAGCCTCACCCTTTCTAGCAACTTTTGGCTTGTCTTACCTAACCTTTAGGGACTTTTGGCTTGTCCTTACTCTTGCTAAGGGACTTTTGGCCTTACCAGACTCAAACAAGCTAAGAACATATATAAAAGTATCTTATAAACACATAGACATAGCAACATGGTACCATGGCATTTAAAAAAAAACATTTTTCATGGTTTAAACATATGCACACACATTCATGAACAAGGAAACATCCACACATGCATGAGAGAAAAGAGAGAGAGCTACCTTGGTATTTAGGCAAGCTTTACTTTGGTTTATTCCTTCCCTTTCTTGGTCCCATAAGCACAACTAGTTGGAGTTGGTTTCCTTGGCCTAGCCACAATAAACAACACTCAATTATACTCTTGGAACAAGTTAGGACAGTAAACTTACACTTAAGAATAAACCTTTTGCTTAATGGTCACATAATGGCTTCATTGATGGCCTAATGAAGCAACCACTATAATTCAAGTTCTTGGCTCCATTCTCTAGTCATATCTAGGCCTCTTGACCTTATTTAAGGTCCTTGGAGCCCTCACACACTCACTTCCAAAAGCCTAGACATAAGTTGCTTCATAAGGTCACATTATGGAAGCCATTGCCTCATCTCCCAATCCATGGCTCCTAAATTTTTCCCAAGGGTTTCTCCTACCTTTTTCCATCATATGAAGTCCCAAACTAAGGCTAGAACAAATTAAAACACTCCCTAACCTATCCATCTATTCTTGGCCAAACCATAAGGGAATGAATGAGCCCATGGAGCTTTTGATTTTTCCTTGATAGAAGACACATTTGAGAAGCTTCCTAGAGGTCTTAGAAACTCATTTAAATCCTCACATCACCTAGAACACCCTTGGATAAAATCATATTTTTGCCTATGTTTTAGAATCCCTAACTTCCCATTCTTGGTTCTCTTTTACTTCTTAACTAATTCCACTTGTATCTTCCTAATCCTCACATCTTAGAACCCCTAATTCTACCTTAATATGGTCAGAATTTAACTCCTATGGAATGGGCCCTAAGCTGAATGAAAATTCAAGTAAGCAAGGAGAAGCAACAAAACAAGAAGAAATACCTTGGTTTCTTGATCCTTTCAAAGCCTCTTTCACTTGGTGTAGACTCTTCCTTGAATTCCTACTCTTCTCCCTCTGAACTAGACCCAAAAACAACCCCACTTCATCAAACAAAACAATAGAAAGGAAGGTGGGAAGGAGGAGAAGAGAGTTTATAAAGAGTGAATTAGAAAAAGTCTTGATTTCCATACCTTTTCTTCTTGGTTTTTCTTCCTCCTTAAGCTCTCTCCTAGTGTGTCTCTCTTCTCTGGCTTCTCTCCCTAGTTTGGGCAGAATGAAGGGTCTGTTAAGATGAAGGAGAAGAGGGATGCTTCATATATCAAAAGGGGATTCATAAAAGCTTTTTAAAATTGCCACTTTTGTCATTCATTCTTGGCTAATTCATTTGAGGCTCATTTTTGCTCCTTTTCGAGAACCATCTTTTCCATCATAAAACTTAAGTCCTTTATTTATAAAATAACTTTGGAATCACTCAATTTGGATTTAAAATCATTCTGAACTATTCGATCAAAATTTTGGTCAACCGACAACCGAAATCGCTCACCAGAGGGGTTTCAACTGTCCCAGGACATCCCATAGTCTTCATGGCCTCTGAGAACCTTGAAGAACTCAAATTTTCCATTTAAAAAGTCCTATTATGAGTTTTTCAAAAAGTGCCCATATTTAAAAAAATGCCACTGGCCTTTCACCAATTTTTTTGAATCATTCCTGCCTCGGTTTCTGAGCAACTCAAGGCTCAAATCCTCATTTTTTATTTTTTACAATTTTATCCTAATTTTATTTGGTCTCAACTCATTCACTCTGGGGGACTTTCTTTTATATTTGGTGCATTTTGCACGTTTACGGAAGGACCAAATGTTACATAAGGGCTCAATGATATGGCTATAGATAAGATACGCTTATGACCTAGTCCATGTAGCTATCTCACAATGGGTTGGTCCAGCACCTTGGTCCCTAACAAGTGCCTATGACTTTGATTTGTATCTACATACATGATCATCTCATGATTATCAATCAAAATCATATTAGTTTTAATTTATTATTGTTCTCACAATGATAATCGACTAGGGACCTTTAAGATAATTATAATTACGCAAAGATCTTATTATATGAAAAATATACAAATAATATAATAATGATAATAAAACTCTTTATTAAATTAAGACAATGTTCACAGTAAATTGATAGGCCTAGGGCACAATCTCTTACAGCTCCACCAAGAACATGATCACAATCCAACACAATTAAGTAACCAATCAATCATTTAGCATAGAAAGCAAGTATGTATAGAAATTATAAGATTAAAATGTAACATACATATAGAATTAAAAACTTCGGTTACCTCAATAAAATCCAATTACTCTTCCTTTAGCTATCAATATAATCCAAAGGCCCACCAAGCCTAAGACAAGTATAGTTATCATCATTTAACCATCATTAGCAAAAGAGCTTTTTAGCCATTGATCAATTTCATAAAAAATCTATTAGAAATCACTTACCCACATTTCTAAAGAGTCAATTGCACCAATTCAAGATCAAACCACAAAAAACCAATAATGGGTCACTTCCAACATCTCTATTTCTATACATGTGACAACCATGCACCAAAAATCAACCAAAATGATAAAATTTTAACATATATATATTACAAAATGATAAGACGTACTTACCTAATCTTCCATATAACTAATAATACTGATTTGGTGCTAAAACAACTTGAGTTTATAATGGGTTAATTCCAATATCTTCATTTTTGTACAAACACCAAGCCATAGAACAAAATCAACTTATATCATGAAATTTAACTAAGGCTATGCTACAAAAAATGAAGGCAAATACTTACCCAATAGTTCCACTAACTCCAAACTTCGAAAATCTTATAAAGAAGCATCAAAATCCCCAATTCTCAATAGCTAGGGTTTAATGAAAAATCTCCAAATGACAAGTTGTTTAGTATAAAATGTGGAGAAAGATGAGTACAACAAGTTTCCCTTTACTCACCTTGGCCAAAACTTGCATCTTCTTGGTGGATTGGAGTTTGAAAGGTGAAAAACCATGTCTTTCTTCTCTCTTCTATGTTTTCTCCCTTTCCTTTAGCTAGCCAATGAGTAATTTGCTAAATAAGTGGAGTGGATAGCAATTATATTAAGGTTTAGTAGGAGTGTGACTTATCTAAGGGCAGTCTAACTAGGCCCATATCTAGGTACCAGGCTCTAGTTTGCTAAGTCCAACTAAGGTGGGTTGTAGTTTATATTTTCATTTTTGCTCTTAAAAATTATTTTTAGCAAGCTTACATTAACTATTAGGCTCTAATTTAATTCTCCAAAGTGCCTTTAATAAATTTCTCCCAATTAAATTCAAAATTCACAATTAAATTTTTTTCACAAAAAATTATCAAATTATTATTATTTGGTTAAAAAATACCCAAATAATTATTTTCTTTGAAAATTCCTATTTTCTATAATTTTTCTTAATTCTCAGGATCATTTCTTATCTTCTCAAATTAAATCCTTAATTTTCTATAATTTTAGTTAATTAATTTGGCCATGTTATAGATAGCAACTGAATCATTACTTGATTTCATAGATTTATAGTGTCTTACTAAGAATTTTGTAATTCTCACTCCTTTATGGTAATGTGTTCAAATTCTGAATAGAAAGATCCTAACCATTAAGTTCATTATTGAAGTCAAGTGGGCTTATGTAAAGGTACTTGGTATAGGGTAAGCTTAGATGATTATCAGCATAAAGTATATAGTTATGAATGAGCACAGGCAAGTGTTATTCATCATATAGACTACCTAGTTGTTCGACTTAGGATTGTAGTAATCATGGAGTTTTTCTTTTCTTTTCTTTTTAATTTGTATATATTTATATAAATTACTTCGTGATTTAACTAAAATAACTTTTCGATTATGATGAATGGCTAGACTAACTTGTGGGCTACTATGACCCATTTTTATTAAAAATTTTGTGAAGCTTATAAGAATGTTATATAGTGATATCATGTTTGTGTAATTTACTTACTTCAATTTTATGATATAGCAATTTAGCTTCTACTCACACTTATAAATATCACATTAACAAAATAATGATTGAGTAAGTTTATTTAATAAGGTAATAGGGTTAGATTAGTGTTATTAGAGCAATTCATCTTGTAGAAGCTTAAAGAAGTTTAGTCAAGTCTAGATTAGGATAAGAACCTTGGCAACCTAACTCTTTTTTTATATGCAGGTAATTGTAAGTAAAAGTAGTACCAACACTTATTTATCCACATATCTATATTTGATGTTATGATTTCGTATCACAGGTAGGATTAAAATTATTGAGCCTAATTGTGATATCATAATTTCTAGCTCATCTCAGACTTTTAAATGGCATAATATCATGAATCATGTTGGTTTTCTATGGAAAAGCCAAAGAAATAATGATTATTTTCACGTTGCATCGTATCTAAAAATTTATTTCAGTGTCACGTAGACCGTGTGAGCTCATGCTATGCATCTTCATATTTAATTACATCATTACAACTCATTTACATCCCAAAAACATGTCTACAACCCATGGAAACTGAAATGAAGCATAGAAAATGGGAATTCATTTTCGGCCAGGGTTGGCCTCTTTTCTGGGCAAATTTTGAAAAATCATAACTAAAACTAAAAAAATCAAAATAATGCAATCTTAGTCATTCTAGAAAGCTTAAGATGTCTACATCACATTAAAAATATGCCCAGATCATAACATGCATCATGGAGGATGTTTGACATCCGAAAAGCTACTGAGGTCACTAGTTGCTACAAACTTCTAAAATTCATAACTAATTCTATAAAAATTGAAATCACACACATTCAGTCATTATGTAAAGATAAAAATGTTAAATTGATAGTAAAAATAATTTCAGAATGAAATAGATACATTTGGCTATTGGAATCCTATGGAACAGTGACTGAACTCCTGGGGCACCACTACTACTGGCAGCTAACTTCAAAAATGCATAACTCTTTGCTCAGACCTCCAAATGAGGTGATCTTAGTGGCCAAAAAGATCTTATGACCTCTATTTTATGTATATAAAATTTCATAAGCATTGGACACCATTTGGCTATCAAGTGATACAAAATACAAATCTGCCAGTGTGAACAGTACAAATACCAGAATTAATAGAAAATTCCAATTTTGAAAATTCATCAAATATTCTCTAGACCTCCAAAAATTATGTTCTTTAGCTTCTAAAAAATATCTCAATGAGATCTACTTGTATGCCAAATCTCAAATTAAGAATAACTCATTTGGCTAAAAAGTGACATAGGGTTCTATTATGGTCAAATTTGACTCCATATAAAGTACCAAACTTGCCAAATGGCCTCCCCTTAGTGTTGGCACCTTTTGGGCAAGTTTAAAATCATATTTAAGACTTGGATGAGCTCCCCAAAGGGTCTCAAACCTTATGCATTTCATTTTGGCCGTTTAACCCACACTTATGCATATTTGCATCATACTTCCACATTGCACATTTGGACATTACAAACTCAAATTGTATTCTAAAGCTCATACATCATATCCATAGTTATAAACATCACATAATAGCATATTTATACATGTCTCAAGGTTCATAGACTATCTACATCATCATATACATCAAGGTACATGATATGGTTCCAAAATAGCTAAAGCTAGACATATGCTTGTCAATCTCCCTCCTTCATGGTTGTTAGCTCTCATTGGCATATCCACTTAGTCCACCTAACATGTGAGATCATTGGAGAGGAGGGAATGAGATTCAAAGAATCCAAATAGCTCATCTCCCATTCAGTCATACATAATATGTGCAAAGAAAGCTTTACAAATGCATGCATGGAAACATGGAAGTCATGGACATTTTAAAAGCAAACTTGGCACGTGAATCAATCATTCAAGATATTCAAGAGCTCACCAAGTATTTGGATTGGCCTCACACTTCTCCTCATGGATTTTGGACTTGCCTCACCTATTCTTTAAGAACTTTAGACTCAACCATACTCTTGGGAGCCCACTTTGCTTTTGGGAAACTCTTTACTTTGTTTCAACCAAGCTCAAAGGTTCTTGGCTCATCCTCACCAAAGGGAAGAGTTCTTGGCCTCTCCACACTCAAGCAAACTCATACAAACATCATGTATTCATTTAGAAACATAACATGGCATCAAGAATCATGGCATATAAAGGCATGCTAGAATACTTTTCATAGCTTAAAAATACATATACACACATTCTAAAACAAGCTAAACACACATCTATGCATGAGAGAAGGTAGAGAGAGCTACCTTGTGTATATTCACACACTTTTTCCTTAACTTTTAAGCCTCCTCTTTCGGCCACACACCTACAAGTTGGTGGAGATAGTTTTTCTTGGCCTAGATACAATTTACGGGAGCTAATTAGGTTCATTGAATACATTCTAAGGTTACACAATTTGGTTAAACCCTAGATTACTCTACAACCCTTATTATGGTCCATATTGGCACCTAATGAAGCAATACCCCTCAAATGACTTCTAGGCCTCATTCTTTCCTTTTAAATATGATTCTTGACTCATTTTAAGCCTCTTGGAGTCATCACATCATTAAAACAAAAGGCCTAGCATCATGTTACTTCTTTAGGTTATAATATGGAACCTAAGACACCAAATCATTTTTCATGAGTTATAAATTTTTTTCAAGGCCTCCCTTCATTTTCATTCATCAAATATGACTCAAGAATGGCCTTAGAAAAATTTAAAACTCTCCCTAAAACCATGGAACATGCTTGGCCGAGACATGCCTAGGTTTTGGGCTCCATGGAGTTTCCTTTGTTTTCTTGAAGGGAGAAGCTTGTGGGGAGCATCTTTGGTGTCTCAAGAACTCATTTATACTCTAAGTTAGACCTAGAAAGCATCACATAAATTTAGAATTTGAAAGGTGCACTAGAAACCCTAAGTTTTGCATCTTGAATCCTAATGCCTATTTCATGGTTTTCTTTGCATATTCTTATTCCTCTCCATCAAATACCTAAGAATCATGCTTGGTTGGGCTTGAAAATCAGATCTTCCTAGGGTTCTTAGGCTAGGTCAAAATGGAGAAGAAGGGCCATGGAAGATGTCAACCATAGGATGCATTTTTATCTTGTTTCCTTGCTTAGTTTGGCTTGAATCTTGATTTCTCCAAGCTCCTCTCTTCAAATCCGAACTTTCCCTTGAATATCTCCCTTGAATCAGATTTATAAACCTCATTTTAATCCAAGGAAACAAAGGAGAAGGGAGGAGAGGAGGTGTGGATGAAGAAAAGCAAGGAAAATCACCATGGAAACATACCTTACACTTGGATTTCTTCCTCCTTCTTCTTCCTCTCTTAGGTGCCTCTCCCTTAGGGTTTTGCTTCTGATTTGGAGCTGGAAAATCTGAAGAGAGATGAAGGCAATTGTGAGGCGCCACCTATATATAGGTAGGGAAAAGTGACTTTTTTAAAAATTCTAATTTTACCCTTCATATTTTGCATTTTTATTTCTCCTTTGTTTTAGCTCCTTTTTGAGAACCATCTTTTCCATTATAAAATTTAGGTTCCCAATTAAGAAAAATGCCTTTGGAATCACTCAAATCAGAGCTAAAACCTTTCCAAATGGATCCATCAAACTTCGGGCACACTGACATTGGAAAACATCCACCGGAGGAGATTTAACTGTCCCGGGGCTTCCTATGGTTTTCAGGGCCTTTGAGAATCCTGGAAAACTCAAAACTTTGACTTAAAAAGCCCTCCTATGTGAATTCCAAAAATTTCCCGAAATTACGAAAATGCCATTACGTTTCATAAGGTTTCTGTCAAAATTTATTTCTTCATTCTAACTCTATTTTTCCTTCCATTTGAAGCTAGAATTCTCATTTTTAGGAGGTTAGAATGTTACTCAAATTTTTTGGGACCTTAACTACATTATCTTTGGGGACTTTCTTTTGTATCCGGTAAATTTTGTTCGTTTACGGAGAAACCATACGTTACGTTTATCACGTTTTCTCTTATTTTTATAGAACTGGATGTGACATTAATCACTTCAATATAATTTATTTTGTCTATGCAATAAAAATATGGCATCAAGAAGGTGAAGTGACTCCAATAGTAACAATTATGACAATGGCAAGATAAATGTCATTGAAAGGATAACTTCTGCTATGAAAGAACAAGTTAAAGGGATAGCCACTACTATAAGAGAGCAAGCTACTACTACCAATAAATAATGCAATAAATACAAGGAAATAGAAAATGATAGTTAGGCTCAATTGCTAAAAATAAGGATGCAATGTTGAATCTAGTATTGAACCTAAACTTTAAGGGCCCATTAGAATTTTAAAAGGCCAAGCCTCTATCTTTCCATGGGGAATATAACCTTATTGTGGCAAATGAGTGGTTAGAAGGATTTAAAAAAATTTTAAGGTGCTGGGATGAACAAATCCCTAGAAGGTAATGTTCTAGACATACATGTTAGTAGGTGATGTGAACAACTAGTGGAAGGAAGTCAAGTGGAGCATAGAGGCCCAAAAGATGGAAATAACTCAGGAAAAGTTTAAGACCATCGTTCTTGAAAAGTGTTTCCTTGAAAGCATGAAGAATGAGAGGGAAATAGACTTCCTATAATTAAAGTAAGAAAATATGATTGTGCAAAGTTTGAGACATTGTCTAAATTTTCTTCTTACCTAAAAAATAACCTTAATGAAGCTTAAGAGGCAAGGAAGTTTAAAGCTAGTATAAGGCTTGAAATTAGAAGTGTAGTTATTAATCTAGAAATTAAAGACTTTGCAACACTTCTGAACAATTGCACAGTAATAGAAAAACACCTAACAAGCATAGAAAGTGAAAGGTAGAAGAATCAATTTTGGAAGAGGAAGAGAACAAAAAACTTCTAAAAGAAAAACCATAAGCCCAAGGCCAATTTTAGTAAAGGAAAATGGATATTCAGGATCACTTGCAACAAATTGATAAGTAGCCTTGTGATAAGCATGATTTTTATATATTTTAATTCTCCTAATTCTGGTATTTTAATAATTAAATATGGCTTAATGAATTTAATTGAATGAAATTTGATTTTATTGACCATATTTGCAATTTAGAAATTAATTTACAAAATTTTGAATTCTCAATACGTAAATCTCTTTTTAAATAATTTTGTAATTTGTTCCTACTTAATTGTTTCCATTCCTTGGGTATAGATCTAATTGGGCTTCCTCAATTACATGTAAAGCCCATGAGCTACAAAGATGAGAAAAGGCACGAGTCTAACTTTCATTCATACATAGCCACGAGCTCACTGCACTTGCATGTTGACATGGGCATGATGCACACATCCAGTATGGAGGGCAGGCCATAGCATGTAACAACTGGATGAAGCTATGAGGAGGTTTCCAATGAGAAAAGCAAGGGAATGTTACTGGTTCAAGCAAGGAACAGTGAAGCATGAGCTAGAAAAAGCTAAAAGAATCCATGGGTTTGAAAGAACAAAGAAGGCAAAGCAAGAAGTTGTAGAAATAACTTGGAGAACATTAAGAAGAAGAAGATGCTGGGTCTGGATATTGTGTGAAGAATAATGAGGCCAGAACAACAAAGCATGAGAAGAAAAAGCTATATAAATAAGCTGGAAGTTTGTGGAATTAAAACATGAAGGAAAGAACACGAGGTAAGGCAACTACATGAATCCAGCTTTCTTGTTCGCATGCATGAAGCCACTACACTTCCATCCATTGGAATAGAGCAAGAAAATGAAGAAAAGAAGTAGAAACAGAGAGCCTATAACACATGAATGACATGAGAAAAGCAAAACAGAGCCATGCATGGGATATATTAAGAAGAGGAATTAAGAAGCTCATGTTGAGAACATGGAAACACAAAGCATGCAGCTCGAGTCCAAGTAAAAATGCTAAAGAAGTGGATGGAGCAAGAAGCTACGGGTTTAAAGTGGAGAAAGGATAATGAAGCAGCATCAGTGGAAGTAGCATGTGACTATTGGAATGAGAGGAAGAGAAGAAGAGACACACTCATATATACATGAGGAGTTTGAGCTGCATGGATAAGCTACAGGCAGAAAATGATGAAGGTCGAGCTGTGAGATAGCGAGCTGGAGATTAAAGAGAGGAAGTGATATGTAAATGAAGAGAAATAAATGAAAGAAGGTGGGATCCACTAATTAAAAAAAGAAAAGAAGGAAGCAAGCCACTTGAGGAGATGAATGAAATATACACGGACAGAACATAGGCTGATTTGTATTAATGAAGCACGTGAGGGAGTATGAGATTTAATCACTCAGGGAGAGGAGAATCCATGGATTAATTGACCCATCCAAAGAAGATTACATCTAGACGCTACATTTGATCAACATCTATTTATCTAAAGGCTAACGTGAAAGAGCATGAATAATGACGAAAAGAGTTGGAGACTAAATAAACACATGAGTAACACATGAGAAGGGTGAATGTAAGAAGCAACGCAAGCTAAAGGCAAGGAATGTGAGCTGTGGGAAATAACGCGAGGAGACTATAAAAAAAAAAGATGCTGAAGCTCTAGATATGAACGAAGAAAATCATCTATCATCTTTCTCCATGGTTGCAATGATTATCATCGAATTTCCTCCATTTAATTTCTCCATGGCAGCTTGAATTCTCCTTGGTGGCTAGTTAAAGATAGGATACTCCTAGATGTAGATTTAAGCTCCATATTTCCTCACCAATTTGGATAAAAATTTCTTTGCTCAATCTTTTAATTTCAGCATTGTTTCCCTTATTAATTTGACTAGGTTTAACTTATTAATTTTAGAATTTAATTACTAGAAATTACTGATTTGATTTGATTTGTGGATTGAGTGTAATTTGATATTTGAATTTTAATTGTGATCTCTACATGTTTGTGGAAATTCCAAACTTAGTGGCTGTGCAATTTACTCTTAATTTCCTCTTGATTATAGGTCAATTGATGCAATGGTTATTGGATTAAGTGGCTGAAATTTTTGTGCAATTAATTGTTTGAGGAATTCATTAATCTAATTGGTTAATTAACATCTTAAGTGGGTTGTGCAATAGACTTTATTGAGCAATTAGGATTAGTTATAGTGTGTTCTTGTTCTTAATTCAATTGATTAATTTTTCAAGGTTTCTTGTGGTTGCAAAATCCTTGAATAATTAGTGACTTGAATCTTGGATGGTCATTCAAGAGTTTTTATGGAGAATACACAAATGAGCAAGAATTTAAATCCAAATTTGGTACACTAAAAAGGGAGCAAGGATAATTGAATTTTAGGGATTCCATCTAAAAGCTAGCTACCACATTTTCTTAATTGTTCGCTTCATTTAGTCTTAAGTTTTTTATTCTTGTAATTTAAAATTTAGTTCAATTAACTTTTAGTAATCCAAAATCCCCTAAACAATTTTCATTTAGTAATACTTAGAACACTCTTTCATAAACAAATTGAGGTACAAACTCCTTAGGAAATGACCTAGGTTGCACCATTACCTATAAAATTTATTTTTCTACCTAGTTTCATTTGAGATTGCGCAACACAATCGTCAAATTTGGCGCCATTGCCGGGGAGTTTAGTTTCTTAATTGTTTGAAAGGGTTTCTTAGTATTTTTACCGTATTTTTGCTCTGTTTTTGTTATGTTTTTCCCCTGTTTGGAAGTTAGATTTTGGACATTTCGGTTGCTTGAACTGATTTTGCCGCTTGCTGGAATTTTTGTTTTAAGTGCCTAAAAAATTCTCAAATTTTCTAGGATTTTTCTAATTTTCTTGATTTATTGTTTTAATTTTTCTTTGTTGATTTTTGTGTTCCTTCTTAGTTTTTACTTGTCTTATTGGTTTATAACAAGAACCTCTGGTGAAAAATTAATTGATTTGGATCTGAAAATTGAAAGAACCTTTAGAAGACAAGTAAGGATTAAGAAAAATACAGATAGTGTAGGAATCAGTAGTTCTATTTCTTCTACTTTTGATTGTGTGTAAGGAATTGATTGTATACTTCAATTTGCTGGTGATAATATGGCTAAAAAATATCAAATGAATGCTAACATGAATATGCATGTTCAGGCTAACTTGAATGTAAATGCAAATTTGAATGATAACATGCATGCCAGAACCATTAGAGAATTGATAGCTTCTAATGTGCATTATCAAAATCTTTGTATACAATATCCAGAATTAGATGCAAATTTTGAGCTTAAAACCCAATATTCTAGGTTTTTTGGAGGCTAACATAGCCCTGTATGAGACCATACAATTGGGTCATGTGGAATTCATAATGAATTATGGAAATAGGAGGGACTACACGACCTTATGTTGAGCAAGATGGCTAGGTCACATTGTACCTCCTTTTGGTTCCTGGCCATGTTGCAAAGCATGGCTTGGCTGTGTTAAAGAGCTATTCATTGTGAGTCACTATAATTGTATCACACACCTCTTTTCAATTAAATAAAGCAACCCCAATGACATTCCATGGTTGTTTAATCATATAATCACCTAAAATTTAGCTTATATTCATCTTAAACATGATGGGTTACATTAATTATAATTTTATACCATTGCAAGTTTAATCATCCCCTATTATCTAATTTCTTCAACATTACAACACACAAAGAAATAAAGGTGAAGATAGCAATCCAAACAACATTGTAAAGTAATATGTAATTCTTTGAAGAACAATTAATGTGTCACAACCTACAAAAATATATGCCAGTTGGCTTTTTTTTTTTTTCCAAAATTTCATTTTTAAATCACCCATTCATGCGTTATAGATAGAGAGAGAAGATGATGAGAAAGGGGAGGTAAGATACTATAGTTTGCAATCTTTAGTAAGTTAGAGAGAAAGTGTTTTACCCAGTTTTCTTTGCTTCTTCCTCTAATCTCCTATTTACTTCTTTAATTTTTTTTCATGATCAAGTTCTCCTCTTTTGTAGCTTTCTGTCTCTTCTAGTAATGCTTTCTTTCTCTTAGCAACTTTTTCTCTCTCTCAGAGTATTTGGAAGGATTATTTGTAGAATGAAACAAGTTGAAGGTTGTATATACAGTTAAAGAAGGTTGGTTAGTTTTCTACATGTTTATCTTTCTTAAACCTTCTTCTCTAACTACTTCGTATAGATGTTTGGAAGAAAATTTGATTATTTTGACTCAAATTTTGAGGCATTGTGTTGTGATTTGCTAAGAACTATAGTTGCAAGAGTTGTTCATATTATTGCTACCATTGTTTTAGACCAATTTGATTATTCAAAACTCATCAAATTTTATTTAAGGAAAATTGTATTTTGAGCCCAATCAAAATTATATTTTGGTTTCAGTTAAAATTATATTGACTCCTAAACTTCTAGAAATTTCATTTTTACCCCAAAATGTTACTTAAATTTTTTATTTCTCCATTTACTTTTCTTATAATTTTAAGGCTCTATTGATAGAAATTCATTTCTTAAATATTTATTATTTAATTATTTATTACTAGATAATTTTTAGAATTATTTCTAAATAATTTCTAAAAATTATTTTAAATTTCTAATAAATTCTTAATGGCTTGAATAAAATTTTGTCATGTTCTCAAAATTTGTATTCCTTAAAATTCCAATATTAATATTTAAATGACTCCCATTATTGTTGTTATTGTTGTTATAATTTAATTTATCTTTAAATTATTTAAATCAAATTTAAATAATTCTACTTGAAAGAGAATGTTACATTTCTCCCCTTATTTTTGAAATTTTGTCCATAAAATTTAGACTTTTCTTATGTAAATAACTTGAGGTACTTCTCCTTAATATGGTCATCTATCTCCCAGGTAATCTCTTTTTAGGTTAGTCCATCTTAGACCACCTTTACTAGAGATATAGTTTTATTTCTCATCTATTTTATGTCAATATCCACAATTTGTATAGGTTTTGGTTTGTATATTAAATTATCCCACACTTGCACTAACTCTTCTTCTAAAATGTGTGAAGGATCAAGGATATATTTACGGAGTTGAGAAACATGAAAAACTAGATGAACTTATATAGTTAGGATGGTATTTCAATTTGATAAGCAATAAATCCAATTCTTTAAAGAATCTAGTATGGACCAATGTATTTAGGAGTTAACATCTTGGACCTTAAGGATCTATCAATAATAGTAGTAGGAGTGATTTTCATATATACATGTTCCCCTTAACAACTTTTAGAGGTTTTTTCTTTTGTCAAAATAACTTTTTTACCAAATCTGAGCAATAATTATTCTTTTTTGGATTAACTTAAGTTGCTCGAAAGTTTCTTATATGAATTCTAACCCTAATAGGTTTCTCTCTTCTACTTCATTCTAACAAAAAGGTGATATATGCTTTCTACCATAGAGAGTTTCATAAGGTGCCATCCTAATACTGGTAACTATTATCATAACCAAACTCTACTAATGATAGGTATCTGTCCCAATTTCCTTCTCGGTCTAAAATAAAATCTCTTGACATATCTTTTAGGGTTTGAATCATCCATTCTAACTAACTATCTGTTTGAGGATGATAGGCTGTACTTAAACACATTTTAGTTTCAAAAGCTTCATTTAATGCTTCCTAATACCTAGAGATAAATCTAGGGTCACTATTGGACATAATGTTGGAGGGTACTCCATGAAACCTTACAATCTCTTGAAGATATATATGGCCAAGTTTATTTAAAAAGTATTTAGCTCTAATGGATAAGAAGTGTGCATACCTGGTTCATCTTTCTACAATTACCCATATGGTGTCATTACCAACTTGGATCCTAGGTAATCCCATTATAGAGTCCATGGTAATGTAGTCCTATTTTCACTCAGGTATTTCTAAAGGTTGAAAGAGGCTTGATGGTTTTTGGTGTTCAATCTTAACCCTTTGGTAGGTTAAAAATTTGGCCACAAACATAACAATTTTCCTTTTTATTCTTGGCCACCAGCACATTCTTTTCAAATCTTGTTATATTTTAGTGGATCCAACATGAATAGTGTGATTACATTAATAGGCTTCTTTTAAAATCTTACTCCCAACTTCGGATTAGTCAAGGATGCATGCTCTTCCTTAGAAGAGAATGGTTCCATTTGGTGCTTCTAAAAAATTTAAGGTTTTTAACTATTTTTATAGAAGTTGATCAGTCTCTTGTGCATCCCTTTTTTGGGTTCTTAGATCACAATTAATTCTTAATTCATCTAAATGCAAGCCATGAGTTTGGATGATCATAGATAGACTTAACAATCTGTAAAGACTTTCCATTGAGGATATCAGCTACTACATTAGCTTTCCAAAGGTGATATCTAAGTTCCAAATCGTCTTTGATTAATTCTATCCTCCTTTTTTGGGTCATGTTTGATTCCTTTTCATAAAAAAGGCATCTAAATATTTGGCTCCATACAAGTAATGTCACCAAATTGTTAAAGCAAACACTATGGATGTTATTTTTAGATGATGGGCGGGATAATTTTCTTCACAAGGTTTAAATTGTCTATTGGCATAGGCTAATACTATTTTGTTTTGCATGAGTACACATTCTAAACATTTCTTAAAGGCATCATTATGTATTTCAAAAGTTAGTATAGGATTGAGGATTATTAGGATTAGTGTAGTTGTCAATTTCTCTTTTAATGTTTGAAAACTACACTTATACTCAAGTGTCCATACAAAAGGGTTTCCTTTTCTAGTTAACCTAGTTAGGGGAAAAGTTATCTAGGAAAATCCTTAAATGAAACTCCTATAGTATCCTGCTAATCTTAAGAAACTTTTGATTTTGGTAATTGCTTTAGGTCTCTTCCATTCAATTATAGCTTCTATTTTTTATTAGGATTCACTACCATAACTTCATGTGAGATTACATATCCTAAAAATTTCACTTCTTTTAAAACAAAAATTACACTTTTTTAATTTGGCAAACAGTGACTTGTTTTTTAACACAGGTAGCACTGTCCTAAGATGTTCTTCATGTTCTTCTTTTGTTTTTGAATAGATCAAAATATCATCTATAAATACCACTAAGAATTGATCTAGGTAAGACCTAAAGATTTTGTTTATTTAATCCATAAACATTGTTAGGGCATTAGTTAGCCCAAAAGGTATTACTAAGAACTCATAATGTTTATAATGAGTTCTAAAAGCAATTTTTGGAATGTTTGCTTCTCTTACCCTAATTTAATCATATCCTAATCTAAGATCAATTTTGAAAACACTAAGGCTCCCTTCAATTGGTCTAGTAGGTCATTTATTGTAAGGAATAGGTACTTATTCTTAGTGTTTATCTTATTCTATTACTTATAATCTATATATAGCGTAAGACTCTCATCCTTTCTCTCTCTTTTTTTAAAAGTACTAGGACTCCCCAAGGTTGTCGCATTAGGATGGATAAACTATTTAGGATCCTTAATTTGTTTCTTAAGGTCACTCAATTCCAAAGGAGATATCCTATAGCATGTAATGGAAATGGGTTTTGTCCCTAGGATTATGTCTATGGTAAACTTCTTTCTCAGAAGGGAGACTAGTTATTTTAGGAGAGAAAACTTTTAGATATTCTCTTATTATAAGGATATTAGCTAACTCTGACCAAACCTCTTTCTCAATAGATCCCAAGGAGATATATCTTGTATTTCCTTCATCAACTTCTATGCTAATGTGGTTGGCAATGGACTCATTAAAGCTTAGTTTTAGGGTAGAAAGCTTATTATGTCTAGTTTATGGTTGTAAATATTCATAGCCATTGGACACCATTTGGCCTATGAGTGATAGAGGCAAAGGATCTGACCATTTGCACAATAAAAATGCCAATTTTGTCCAAATTTGCCAATTTTGAAAATTCACCAAAAATTTTCTAGAGTTCCAAATAATATGCATTTTAGCTTCCTAAAAAGATTTAGATGAGACCTATATGCACACCAAAAATACGCCAAGAGGAGCTCATTTAGTCAGATCTTGACATAGCTCACGAATATGACAAATTTGATATCATATAAGGGTCAAAGTTAGTCTAAATGACTTCCTAACTTCTCTATCTTGAGCAAGTTTTAAAGCATAAACATTGCATGTATGGGATTTCCAAGTGGTCTAAACTATCGTGCATTGAAAACTCACCATGCCATAAGCCATAATACATATTCAAGAGTGGTCCTCCAAGTACTCAAAACACACATTCTCATTGAATTGGTTCTAATTTTGGTTTATACATTACATATATCTACTTTTACATTTGCTCAAACATTTATATCTCAAAAATAATATGTACACATAAATTTTGACATCTCTTTATATCAAAAATTACATTAATAGCAAAGTATGATCTATTAAATGCCTTGGCTTCCACTTTTGGCTTCTTGTGCTCCACCTAAATATGTTAAGATGGAAGAGGGAAGGGGTGAGATTTAAAGAATTTCAACACCTCATACACTCATTCAAGTAAGCAATCAAGGCATATAAACATGTCAAAGCATACAAGTAAGCATCAATACCATTAAAAATCATTCAACACATAATTTACATGCCATGAAAACATATCAAAGCCAAGAATAAGTTTTAAGGACTCTTGGTCTAGTTTTACCCCATTTTTTAGACTTTTGGATTAGTTTCACCCTTGGTCTAGGGACTTTTGACTTGTCCTCACTTATCTATGAGACTTTTGGCCTTGTCTCACCCATACTTAGGGACTTTTGGCTTTACCTCACCAATTTCAATGGATTTTTGGCACCACCCACCCTTAAGAGCAATTTTTACAACCAAATCATAATTCAAGAAACACATTAGTAGCAATGCAACAAGGCAACATCAAATGACATGTCTTATTATACAAATGCACATACAAGCATACAATGGCAATTGTACATCCAAGAATGCAAACAAGAAGGAGTGGAGAGCTACCTTGTAATCCAACACAAGCTTCCCTCTTTATTACTCTCTTTCCTTTTCGATCTCATACCCACAAATAGATGGAGTTTGATTTCTTTAGCCTAGCCATAACAAATAGGATCTAATTACACTCTTGAAGGAAGCCATAACATTAAATACACACCAAGGAAGCACACTTGGCTTATGGTCACATATTAGTTCCATAAAAGGCCTAATGAAGCAATTACAATTATTCAAGCTCTTGGCTCCATTCTCTTCTTATATCTAAGCCTCTTGAATCCATTTAGAATCCTTAGGGTCATCACACGCTCATTTGCAAGAGCCTAAACACATTTTGCTTCTATAGGTCAAATTATGGAATCTATACCTCTAACTCTCAAAATATGGCTTATAAATCTTTCCCAAGGCTTCCTCTCATCTTCTTCCATCACATATGATCCCAAACCAACCTTAGAACAAATGAAAACACTCCCTAGCCTTATCAAACATGCTTGGCCTAAACAATGGAGGAAAATGGGACCCATGGAGTTTGCAAATTTTTTCTTGATGGAAGGTGTAACATCTGGTTCTCTGAAAATAAGAGAAAACGTGAGGAACGTAACGTACAGTTTCTCCATAAACGAACGAAATTCACTGGATACAAAAGGAAGTCTCCCAAAATGAGATAGTTAATGTTCCAAAAAATTTAGGAAGCATTCTAGACTCCCAAAAATGAGAATCCCAAGCTTAAACGGAAAGAAAAATGGAGCTAGAATGAAGAAATAATTTTTTATGAAAAGCTTACGAAACGTAATGGCATTTTTGTAATTTTGCACAAATTTTGGAATTCACACAGGAGGATTTTTTGAATGAAAATTTTGAATTCTTTGGGGTTCTTAGAGACCCTGAAAACCATAGAAAGCCCTGTGACAGTTAAATCCCCTCCCGTGGACGTTTTCTAACATCAATGTACCCGAACTTTGACAGATTTGTTTAGGAAGGTTTTAATTCCAATTTGAGTGATTCCAAAGGCATTTTACTAAATTGAGAATCTAAATTTCACAATGGAAAAGACGGTTCTCAAAAAGGAGCTAAAACGATGGAGAAACAAAAATGCCAAGAACAAAGGGTAAAATAAAAATTTTTGAAAAGTGTAACTTCCTCCCACCTATATATATGATGTGCCCTTCTTCTCCCTTCATTATGCACGACCATGTTCTGCCCAAAACCAGAGGAAAACCCTAAGGGATGAGGTGCACAAGAGGAGGAAGAAAAGGAGGAGAAATTCAAGGTAGAAAGGTATAGATTTTCATGCTCTTTCTCTTCCAAACCTCTTCTCCTTCATTCCCCTTTTATTTCCTATGATTATGATGAAGTATATGGATCTGTTTTAAAGGAGAAATTGAGGGGAAAATTCGGATTTGAAGACAGGAGCTCAAAGAAAACAAGATTCAAGTGAGAAAAGCCATTAAAACAAGGTAATTTCTCTTCCTATGGTTGTCATCTTTGGTTCCCTTCTTCTCCATTTCGCCCCACTTGAGAAGACCTAAGGGGATTTGATTTTTAGGCAGAAACAAGGGTGATTCTAAAGAAAAAGAGTGTAGAGATTAAGAATATGCAAAGAGAATTAACGAAAAACCATTAGATTTCAAGATGTAATTTCTAAGGTTTCAATTGCACCTTGTAAAATATGACTTTGTACAATGATTCCTATTCCTAAATAAGAGTTTAAATAAGCTCCTAAGACCCCTAGAAGGCTCCCCACATGCATCCTTCCTTGAGAAAATAAAGAAAGCTCCATAGAACCCAATATGCTCTATTGTCTTGGCCAAAAAGGGTTCTTATAGATAGAAAGAGTTTTAAATTTTTCTAAACCCATTTTTGAGTCATATAGGATGAATGAATATGAGGGGAAGCCATGGGAGAAATTTAGAAATCATAGAAAGTGAGTTAGTGCTTTATGTTCCATATAAAGAAGCAACATGTAGTTAGGCTCTTGATTTTGATTGTATGATAACTCCAAGAGGCTTAAAAGGGTGTTGCTTCATTAGGTGCAATTATGGATCATAATGAAGTCATAAGCCAACCTAGTGTCTAAGCAAATTGTATGGCCTTAGAATTTGTTTCATGAACCTAATTGGCTTCCATAAATTATGTCTAGGCCAAGAGAAAGTATCTCCACAAATTTTTGTGTGTGTGGCCAAAAAGAGGAGCTTGAATCTAAAAGGAAAAGTGTGTGATTGTATACAAGGTAGCTCTCTCCACCTTCTCTTATGCATGGATGTGTGCTTAGCTTGTCTTTGAATGTATGTATGTGTATTTCTAAGCCATGAAAATTTCTCTAGCATGACTTTAAGTCCATGGTGCCATAATGTTACAATATACTCTTATATGATGTTTTTGATGTGTGCTTGGGTTTGCTTAGGTGTGGTGAGAGCAAGAACCCTTAGCTATGGTGAGAATGAGCCAAGAACCCTTAAGATTGGTTGAAGCAAAGCAAAGAACCTCCCAAAAGCAAGATGGGCTCCTAAGAGTAGTTGAAGCAAAGCAAAGAACCTCCCAAAAGCAAGATGGGCTCCTAAGAGTATGGTTGAGTCCAAGAATCTCTTAAAGAATGGGTGAGGCAAGTCTAATATCCATAAGAAATTGGGTAAGACCAATCCATGTACTTGGCAAGCCTTTATATGCTATGTATGACATTCTCAAATGATAAAAATGCTTCTTAAATGTTTACACATGTCAACATGACCATACATGCATTTATGAGACTTATTTGCATCCATTATATATGATTGAATGGGAGATGAGCTATTGGGATTCTTTGAATCTTATCCTCTCCTCTCCAATGCTCTAATATGCTAGGTGGACCAAGAAAGCAAGGAGATGGAAGCCAACCACTTGAGAGATGAGAGTATGACATTGAAATGTATAAAATTTGCTTCTTTAAGGCTATTAAGGTAGCAAATGTTATCATTTATAGTTGTATATGACCTATGACCTCTTGAACATATGTAATTATGATAATATGTCATATATGAATGAAAGAATATGTTATGTAGCCATTAGAATGTAAATTGAGTATATGATGGCAAATTAGCTTCATTGATGGCTTGATGTAATTGTGTATATATATATGGATGAAATGACTAAAATGAGATGCATGAGGTTTGGGACCATTTGGGCAGCTTAGAAAAGTCTCAATTATGCTTTTAAACTGGCCCAAAAGCTACCAAAACCTAAGGAAAGCCATTTGGACATTTTGATATCCTATATGGAGCCAAAATTGACTATAATGGAACCCTATGTCACTTTTTGGCCAAATGGACTCTTCTTGCTCTGAGATTTGGCATGCAATTAGAGATTGTCGAGATATTTTTGGAAAGCTAAAGAACATAATTTTTGGAGGTCTAAAGAATATTTGATGAATTTTTAAAGTTGGCAAATTTTTTTATTTTAGTCTGATACACTGTTCACTTGGTCCAAAAATGAAATCTATCACACAGGGCTCAAATGATGTCCAATTGCCACAAAATTTTATACAAAGAAATTAGACATTTTTAATAACTTGTGACAACTAGAAACACCTCATTTTGAGGTCTAGAGAGGGAGATATGAATTTTTAAAACTTCTGCCTAGTATCAGGAACTTCACCTGACTTTAGTTACTATTTGATTAGATTTCGAGGTCTGGACATGCCTGAGCTGGTCTGGAGTTATTTTTTCCCTCTAGCTAATATACACAACTTTCCAAATTGATATTATTTGCTTAGATTATATTTTTTTAGAATTAATTGAACATTTTCAAATGTTTCTACAGAAATCTATGACAGCACCAGTGGACAGTTTGACCTTTGGACATTTTTTAATGTCAAACATCCTCTGTGATAGATGTTATGATCTAAAAATATTTTTAGTATAATGTAGACACCTGTAGCTTTCTAGAATGGCCAAGAATGCATGATTTCAAGTTTTTTAAAATTAGTTATGATTTTCCAAAATTTGGTCAAAAAAGAGCCAAATCAGGCCGAAAAATGGATATGAACATTTCATGCTTCCTTTCGTGATTCTTGAGGTGTAGGCCACTTTTGATGATGTAAATGAGTTGTATCCATGTAATTAAATATGAAAATATGATACACGAGTCCATATGGCCCACGGGACTCCAAATGAAAAATTTATGCATAGCACAACACTAAGAAATTCATTATTTTATGTCCTTTTTCCTTACTCTTTCATAAAATACATGATGTGAAGCATAAGAATAACATAAGATAAGCTAGAAAATTATGGTGTTATAGAAGGGGCACTTGAAAACCTTCCTAGGGGTCTAAAAAACTTAAACAAATGCTTATATATGCTAGGAAATTCTTAAATCAAAATAGATTTTACAAAATATTCAAGAACCCTTAACTTTGCTATCTTGAAATTCAATGGTTTTTCTTTCACTTTCTTTGTATTCCCTAGGTCCCAACACTCTAAATCCTAGGATTCTTACTTGCTCTAGGTAAGAAATTCCTTCCCTTTACTAGCTCTCGAGTTGGCCGAACCAACACATATAAGAAGAAAAGAAGAAACAAAGATACGTAGATATCTACCTTGATTCCCTTACCTCTTCAAGAGCTTCTTCCTTTGGTATAGCCTCCTCTTCCAAAATCTAATCTTTCCCCTCTGAACTAAGCTTAAAATGGACCCAAATGAATTACCAACACCATAGGAAGAAAGCTTAAGAGAAGGAAAACAACATTAAAGAAGGAAGAGCCGTGAAAATCTTCCATTTTCCTTACCTTTCCTTGAAGTTTTTCTTCCTCTTTCCTCTTCTCTCTTGTACATTCTTTCCTTTTGTCTTCTCATCTATTTTAAGTAGAAAAGAAAGTTGGTTAAGAGGGAGAAGAATGGAATGCCTCTTATGTAGAAGAATTTAGATGGATTTGTTCATTCAAAATGACATTTACATCTCGTCTTTTGGCTAATTCATCTGAAACTCATTTTAGCTCCTTTTTTAGAACTATCTTTTCCAACATAAAACTTAGGTCCTCAATCTTATAAAATAGCTTTGAAATTACTCAATTTAGAGATGAACCCTTCCTAAATGAAGAGTTCAAAGTTCGGATCAACCAATATTCAAAAATGACATTAGAAAGGGTTTAAACCATTCTAGGGGTTCCTATAGTTTTTAGGGCCTTTAAGAACCCGAGGCAACTCAAACTTTTCAGTTAAAAATTCCCTCTTAGTTTTTTCTTAAACAAGTTTCACTATAATGAGAGATAGCTCTTGCTATTGCTAGAGCTTCCTGGCTATTTTTACTATAACTGGCGCTATTGCGAGAAATTTCTTAGATTTTGTATGGGACACGAACTCACTATAGTGAACTGACACCCTTACTATAGCGAATAGGGATCTTAGCTATAGCGAGGAGACTTAAAAAATTCTAAAACCTTGAGTCCTCATTGTTCCCCGCCTTTAGCTTGCGTTGCTTCTTATGTTCACCCCTTTCACATGTTGCTCATGTGTTCATTTTAATCTTTAACTCTCTCCATCATTATTCACGCTCTTTCACGTTAGCCTTTGGATGAATAGATGTTGATCAAATGTAGCATTTAGAGGTAATCTTCTCTAGATGGGTCAATTAATCTGTGGATTCTCCTCTCACTGAGTGATTAAATCTTACACTCCCTCATGTGCTTCATTAATATAAATCTGCCCACGTTCTGTCTGTGTATATTTTGTTCATCTCCTCACGTGGCCTACTTCCTTCTTTTCTTTTTTTAATTAGTGGACCCCACTTTCTTTCATTTGTTGCTCTTCATTTACGTATCACTTTCTCTCTTCAATCTCCAGCTCGCTATCTCACAGCTCAACCTTCATCATTTTCTGCCCGTAGCTTATCCATGTAGCTCAAACTCCTTATGTATATATGAGTGTGTCTTTTCTTCTCTTCCTCTCACTCTAATGGTCATGTGCTACTTCCACTGATGCTGCTTTATTATCCTTTCTCCACTTCAAACCTATAGCTTCTTGCTCCATCCACTTCTTTAGCATTTTTACCTAGACTTGAGCTGCATTCTTTGTGCTTCCATGTTCTCAACATGAGCTTCTTAGTTCCTCTTCTTAATATATCCCATGCATGGCTCTGTTTTGCTCTTCTCATGTCATTTATGTGTTATAGGCTCTCTATTTCTGCTTTTCTTCTTCATTTTCTTACTCTGTTCTAGTGGGTGGAAGTGTAGTGGCTTCATGCATGTGAACAAGAGAGCTGGATTTATGTAGTTGCCTCACCTCGCATTCTTTCCTTCGCATTTTAATTCCATAAGCTTCCAGCTCATTTATGTAGCTTCTTTTTCTCATGCTCTGTTGTTCTGGCCTCATTATTCTTCACACAATATCCAGACCCAGCATCTTCCTCTTCTTGACATTCTCCACATTATTTCTGCAGCTCCCTGCTTTGCCTTCTTTGTTCCTTCAAACCTGTGGATTCTTCTAGCTTTTTCCAGCTCATGCTTCACTGTTCCATGCTTGAACCTGTAGCATTCCTTCTCTTTTCTCATTGGAAACCTCCTCCTAGCTTCATCCAGTTGTTACGTGCTATGGCTTGCCCTCCATGTTAGGATGAAGCTACTGGATGTGTGCATCATGCCCATGTTAACATGCAAGTGCAGTGAGCTCGTGGCTATGTATGAATGAAAGTTAGATTTGTGCCTTCTCTGATCTTTATGGCTCATGGGCTTTGCATGCAATTAAGGAAGCCCAATTAGATCTGCACCCAAGGAATGGAAACAATTAAGTAGGAACAAATTACAAAATTATTTAAAAAGAGATTTATGTATTGAGAATTCAAAATTTTGTAAATTAATTCCTAAATTGCAAATATGGTCAATAAAATCAAATTTCATTCAATTAAATTCATTAAGCAATATTTAATTATTAAAATGCCAAAATTAGGAGAATTAAAATGTATAAAAATCATACTTATCAAATTCTCCCACACTTAAGTTTTTGCACTCTCGGGCAAAAGAAAACTAATGCTCCAAGAAAGAGATAATGGAAAGAAAATCAAGAGAAATGGAATTGTGTAGGTCACTTAGCACAAGGAAACTCAAACCAAATCAATAGCTTAATTCTCCAAGTCATGTCACTTGCATCAATGCAACAAGTACCATGGCAATACACTTAAGCAAAAATGAAATGCAATGAAAGTCCCTCACTTGGATTAGTGTTTATCACTCTACTCTTTAATGTTTAGGATGAAGTGCTTACTCTCAAATTCCATCCCATCTAACTTTACTACCATAAGCTTAGAAATTATCTACATCTCCACCACCAAAATCAAATGCCAATGAATGAATCAAAAGGTCTTTATTATGGTTGTAATGTAGGTTAAGGTATGAAACAAGTGGTAAACGAAAGAATGAAGGAGATTTAAAACGCAAATGGGGTGCTAAAAATCATCAAGAGCATCAAAATAAGAATAAGGATGGAATGTAAATGCATTTTAAGGCCCTAATTACCATAAACAAATATATGCACTAAGAGAACAAATTTTCTTTCCTTTTCCTTCTTTTTTTTTCTTCACATTTCAAGTGCTTTTCTTTTGCTTTGCTTCTTTTTTTATTATATATATATATTTCTCTTTCTTTCTTTTTTTATTTTTTTTTACTTGGGATATTTCCAAAGAAGAACAAACAAACAGCCTATAAATGATGTGAAAAATATATCTCCACCCACCTTAACAAGATATATTGCCCTTAATAATCAAAAGCATCCTAATCAAGGTAGGAAGGACATTTATTTGTTTTCATGGCTAAAAGGCTAAAAAGGAAACATATATGGCTCAAAAGGGCTAAAGCAAATGGATTAAACACATGTAGGATAGCTTTTTGGCTCTAGCTAAAACAAAATAACAATAAATGCCTTAATCCTTTTCATGCATGGCAAATGAATAAGATTGGCCTTGAATAAGATTCAAGCCAAGTACTAGAGTAAAAGCAAGATAGGGGATACACATTGGAAATGAATAAGCAATAGGTTCAAAAATTTCACAAGGTAAATTGACCATCAGCAAATTTCATTAAAGCAAAGCTAATTGCCACTTAACTTGTATTCTCAACACAAGATCAATTCCTTATCAAATCAAGATATATTAAAGCTATGATCCCCTTAATACTAGCAACTTCCACAAAAGCACAGTTGTTTTTTTTTTTCTCCAAAT
Source organism: Erythrophleum fordii (assembly GCA_032878935.1). Lineage (NCBI taxonomy): Eukaryota > Viridiplantae > Streptophyta > Magnoliopsida > Fabales > Fabaceae > Erythrophleum > Erythrophleum fordii. The sequence continues at coordinate 29,094,587 of JAVQMF010000047.1, read as the reverse complement.
ACTGGAAACTTCAACACTCCAAAAATAAAACTAAAAACTAAAAACCTAGAAACTAGAAAAATCAACTAACTAAAACAAAACAAAACTAAAAATTTTATTTGTATCCTCCCTACACTTAAACATTGCATTGTCCTCAATGCCAGCACACAATCCAGTAAACAAATAAAGACAACACAATATAAAAGGGGAAAGGGAAAGAGTAACTGAGGATCAGGGTAGGCTATGAAGTTGGAGCTCCTCATTGTCATCCCTTGGAACTCCTCCTTGTCATCCCTTGGAACTTCTTCATAAAAGTGCTTGAGCCGATGTCCATTAACTTTGAATTTAGCTCCTGTTTGCTCATCCAAAAGCTCAACTACACCGAAAGGAAAAACATTAGAAACTAGATATGGACTTTCCCATTTAGAACGAAGTTTACCTGGCATAAACTTTAAGCAGGATTTATAAAGTAGAACTTTTTGGCCAATCACAAACTCCTTTCTTGCAATCATCTTATCATGGAATGCCTTTGTCTTTTCTTTATAGATCCTTGCATTATCATAAGCTTCCAACCTAATTTCTTCAAGCTCTTGGAGTTGAAATTTTCTATGAGATCCTGTTTTATTCAAATCCAAATTGCATTTCTTCACAGCCCAGTAAACTTTATGCTCCACTTTTACCTGTAAGTGACAAGCTTTTCCAAATACTAGCTGATAGGGTGACATGCCAATAGGAGTCTTGTAGACAGTCCTATAGGTCCAAAGTGCATCATCTAGCCTCTTGCTCTAATCTTTCCTATTCGGCTGCATTATTTTCTCCAAAATTTGTTTCACCTTTCGGATAGAAATCTCTGCCTAGCTATGTGTTTGAGGGTGATACAGAGTAACTACTTTATGTATAACACCATACTTGCTAAGCAAGCTATGCATATTCCGGTTGCAAAAATGAGTGCCCTGGTAATTGATAATAGCTATAGGGAAACCAAACCTGCAGAAAATGTGAGAACGAACAAATTCTACAACCACAGAAGAATCATCAATCTTAGTGAGTTTTTCTCCCACCCATTTCGGAACATAATCAACAGCCAATAAAATGTAAGTAAAGCTAAAAGAAGTAGGAAAAGGTCCCATAAAATCAATGCCCCACATATCAAAGACTTCACAAAACAAAATGGGATGTAGTGGCATTTCATTTCTCCTAGATATGCTACCTGTTTGTTGACACTTGACACATCTTTTACAAAAATCAAAGGCATTACAAAACAAAGTAGGCTAATACAATTCACTATCTGAAACCTTACTAGCTATGTGTTTTGGACTAAAGTGACCTCCACATGCAAGTATGTGACAAAATTTCAAAACAAAATCAAATTCTATATCAGGCACACAACGTCTAATCACTTAGTCACTGCATAGTCTACACAAGTATGGATTATCCCAAATATAATACCTAGCTTCACTCCTAAACTTATTCAACTGATACTTATTCAAATCAATAGGCAGTTCAGAAGCAGCTAGATAATTCACTAAATTTGCATGCCATGAGTAAAAACTATGCATAACACACAAATGCTCATCTGGGAAATCATCATCAATAGGTAAAAAATCTACCTTTGGAGCCTCAATTCTGCTCAAGTGGTCTACCATCAAGTTTTCAGCCCCACTTTTATCCTGGTTGTCAATATCAAATTCTTGAAGTAGAAGCATCCATATGATCAATCTTGGGTTTGCATCAGGCTTCTTAAGTAAGTATTTCAAGGCTGCATGATCAGTAAAAATAATGACTTTAGTATAAAGCAAATAAGATCTAAATTTATCTAAAGCAAAAATAATAGCAAGAAACTCTTTTTTTGTGGTTGTATAATTTGCTTGGGCCCCATCCAGAGTCTTGGATGCATAAGCTATCACATGGGACCTCTTATTCACTCTCTAGCTCAAAACTGCACCTATAGCGAAATTAAAAACGTCACATAAAAGCTCAAATGGGAGGTTCCAATCAGAGGGTTGAATAATAGGTGGGGAAGTCAATCTTTTCTTAAGATATCAAAAGCTATTTTACATGCATCATTAAAATGGAAATTAACATCTTTTTGTAATAGCTTAGATAATGGCAAAGCAATTTTACTAAAATCCTGAATGAATCTTCTATAAAAACCTGCATGACCTATAAAAGATTGGACCTCCTGAACATATGTTGGGTATGGTAGAGAAGTGACAACATCTATCTTAGCTTTATCAACCTCTATGCCTTGTTTAGATATAATATGACCCAATACAATGCCTTTTCGAATCATAAAATGACACTTTTCAAAATTAAGTACAAGGTTCTTCTCTATGCATCTTGCTAGGACTCTATCCAGACTACACGAGCTATAATCAAAAGAGTTCCCATATATAGTGAAATCATCCATAAAAATTTCTATACAGTGTTCTAGAAAATCACTAAAAATGGAAACCATGCATCGCTAGAAAGTTTCAGGGGCATTGCAAAAAGGCATTCATCTGTAGGCATATGTTCCAAATGGGCATGTGAATGTTGCCTTCTTTTGATCCTTCGAGCCTATGCATATATGGAAATAACCTGAAAATCCATCTAGAAAGCAATAGTAAGATTTCCCAGCTAAACGCTCAAGCATCTGATCAATAAAAGGGAGGGGGTAATGATCCTTTCTAGTGACTAAATTAAGCCTCCTATAGTTAATGCAAACCCTCCAACTGTTTTGTACACGGGTGGGCACCAATTCATTATTCTCATTCCAGACAACTGTGATCCCTGATTTCTTTGGAACCACTTGCACAGGACTAACCCACTAACTGTCAAAATTAGGATATATAATACCAGTAGATAAAAGTTTAGAAACTTCCTTTTTAACCATATCCATAATAAGTGGGTTCAGTCGCCTTTGAGGTTGCCTTACTTGCTTTACCCCATCCTCTAACAGAATTCTATGTATACATGTATCAGGGCTAATGCCAGGTATGTCAACAAAGGTCCACCCTATTGCTTGTCTTCTCCTCCTCAAGACCTTTAGAAGCTTCTTTTCTTCCTTTGGAATAATTTCACTAGCTACAATCATTGGAAGCTTCTTATCTTTCTCCAAATAGGTATACTTGAGATTGTCTGGCAGCAGTTTGAGCTCTAAGGTAGGAGCTTGCTCAACCAAAGGTATGAGTTGTTTGATTTCAATCTCTTCTATGCCAAATACCTGTTCAGACAACTCATAAACAGAAGAAATAACTTTCCCATCTTTAGGAACATCAGCAGAAGGAATATCAATAAAAAAACCAACAACAGTAGCAACATCAGTATTACTACTGGGTGAACTAGTCATATAGCCTCTAACACCACTATCAATAGGCAAGGTAAGAGTGGACATAGATGAACTAGCACAATCAACATATCCAAAAGTGACATCAACATGCAACACATCTTAAGAATCAGGAAATCCAGTAACATTAGAGTAATCAGGGAAAATAATAGCATACACATCGTCTCTAGAACAAGAGGATTGATTTAGACAAGTATAATTATCCAAATTAGTCATAGGCTGACTAATAGCAAAACCATCACAAATAGAAGAGGTCACAGAGTCATGATAATCATTACATGTAAAGAACTCACTATTCTCAATAAAAGCACTAATCTGGGTACATTTGTGACATACAGTAGTTTCAGAACATATACAATCAAGAGAATCATCCAAGTCAATAATATCACAAGAATCAGTCAACAAACTATCCCTAAAATTAGTATTGGCATTATCAACTAGCATATCAATCAGGCTGATACTAAAAATAGAATTATCATCACAGGGGTGTTTCATGGCATCAAATATATTAAATTGTATCACATTTCCAGCAAACTCCATTTGAAGAGTACCCTCATGCACATTTATAATTGTCTTTGTAGTTTTTAAGAAAGGTCTACCTAGGATGAGTGGGGCATGTTCACTAGATCTATATCTATCATCTTCCATATTAAGGACATAAAAATCAGCTAGAAAAATCAAATCCTTTACCTTAACCAGAACATCCTCTAACACTCTTGAAGGATAAGCAATGCTCTTATTTGCCAATTGCACAACCACTCTAGTAGGTTTCAGCTCTCCCATTTGCAAAGATAAATACACTAATTTAGGCATAACATTTATAGCAACACCAAGATCAATCAAAGCATCAGAAAACTCAAAATTCCTAATAGTGCATGGGATTGTAAAAGTGCTCAGATCTTGACACTTAGTAGGCATTGTTGGCTGTATGAGTGCTAAAACCTTCTTGCCAAAATTAATTTTTTAATTCCCTCTTAGACGCATCTTGTTAGTATATATTTCTTTGAGAAACTTGGCATATTTAGGGATGGACTTGATTGCATCCAACAAAGGTATATTGACCTCAACCTTCTTGGAAGTTTCAAGAATTTCTTTTTAAATTTCTACTTCAGTTTGCCTCTTTCCCAAGGTAGGTCTATGTGGGAAAGGTAAAATCTTCTTTGGCTCCTCTTCTTTCTTAGGCTCATCTAGTGCGATGTGTGTTTTTGAAGGCATTGGCTTATCCATGGTAATGGTATCTGAGGATCTTGGAACTTCTTTTCCACTCTTAAGAGTGATGGCACTAACATTGCTACTATTCCTTGGATTGACAATTGTCTGTGATGGTAATTGCCCTGATCCTTGGCTTTTTACCTCACTGAAAGAGGTAACCAACTGTTTAATCATATTCTCCACATGCCTGTTTTGAGTTTTCATTCTATTTTCCATGTTATCCATTTCTTGTCTGTGTCTAGTCTCACTCTGTTCCATCTTTTCCATAAGTTGCTTCATCATAAGCTCCATATTGTTATCTTTTCTAGGCTCCTCTTGGATAGGAGCTGATTGCCTAATAAGTTGGGAAGGTTGTACACTAGGTCCTGCAACATTATATCTATTTTGCTGTTGCCCTCCCCCATATCTCAAGTTGGGGTGATCCCTCCATCCTGGATTATATGTATTAGAATAGGGATCATATTTTTGCTACCTTTGTTGCATTGGCCTGACTAGAAACATCCCAGCACAAGTCTCTATCCTATCCTCTAACATAAGACACTGATCAGTAGCATGTGTGGCCAAACAACATATATCACACAGGGGTCCCACCAAGGCAGTAGTAGTAGATGTCTGCCTAGGTGTATAACACTGTGGATAGGAATGTGTCTGAGTAGGATAGGACTATAGTGTACAAGTTTGAGATGGAGTAGAGGATGACTGTGGCTGCTTCTGAGCTAAAGCAAGCTATTGGAGCACAGAAGACATTGCATCAATCTTGCTCTCAATTCTCTGATCATAATATGGAGCATAAAACTCACTGACTCCTATTACTGTCTGCATTGATCTAGAACCAAATTGTTGATAATTCTAACCTATCTTATCAATAAGCTTCTAGGCCCTTGTAAGTGTCAGATCACCTAAGGCTCCACCAGAGGCAGCATCAATCATGTTTCTATCCATGTTCAATAGCCCCTCATAGAAGTACTGAATAAGTAGTTGATCAGAAATTTAATGGTAAGGACAACTAGCCAGCAATCTCTTGAATCTTTCCCAATACTCATACAAAGTCTTTCCACCATTCTGTCTGATTCCACATATTTCCTTCCTTATTGATGCAGTGCGAGAAGTAGGAAAGAATTTTTCCAAGAAGAGCCTTTTCAGTTGGTCCCAAGAAGTGATGGCACCAGGGGGTAGATAGTACAACCAGTCCTTGGCTAACCTATCTAAGGAAAAAGGAAATGCTCTGAGCTTAATTTGTTCTTTTGAGACTCCCTGTGGCTTCATTGTAGAGCAGAAAACATGGTTGATTACCTTTATTAATTCTCTTGGAACCCTAAAAACCTTAAACCAACCAATTTATCATATGATTCCCTGAGCAAAGGAGTATAGCTAGACTTGATGCATAGATGATGAAACCATAAACCATACCTATTTGTGGATGATCATAACAATCGAAGTCCCTTTTTCTAGAAATTTTATTTCTTATGTATAAATGATTGAACTTTAAACTATTCCCATGCATGGATGACCTTAGCATTAAAATTCCTAGACATGGAATGACATATGGACTTTTAAGACACTTAAGTCATTGAAAAGAAATGATAATAAGTAAAAAGTTCTATCAAAATTTATTTTGTCAACCTATAAATTACAACTTTTAGTTATTATCACTATTATGTTTGTGATTCATTGCTTTAATATTTCAAATGTCATATCTATTACATTTATAATTCACTAACTTTTGCCTATGATATACCATGTTTTCTTATATGTAGAAATTGTTTATATTCATGATTTATATAGGTGGGCAATTATATGAAAGAAATATGGCTTGTGTTAGTATGTGGTGGAGGGATTGAGTCCCTCATTTTCAAGATTTAGTTACATAAGGGTCATGAGGGTATGGGATCCCTCACAGGAGTGAGTCCTAAAAAGAATGTGGCCTAAAATTGTTATATGATATTGATCCACACAAGGGTACACTCTAGTTTGCAATCATAATTCCTTGATATTGAAAAGTGTATTGATGTTTTTTATGGCTATAGATGAACATACTAATGAATTTTTACACAAAATAAGGAAATTAGTTCTTTCTCAAATTTGTTGGAAAACCTAGGCTTATATTAAATAGTATGGGATACCTAAGGTATTGCCTATGATTGCAAAAACTTATGTCTGTATCAAGTAGTATAGGATACTTGATGTAGTACCTATGAAAGTTTTTTCTTATAACCAGCATTTTAAGGATAGATCAACTATATTTTATTGAGAAAGATTGTCCAGATAAATTAATACTATTTGTTTCATTTAATTAATGGGTAATTCTATACATAAACTTTATTTATATTTTGTTAACATGTTAATAATATTTTGCATGGATTATCTATGAATGTTGTGATGTTGTTGTCTTGCTTTTCATCAATTAGACTAGGGTGTGTAAAACAAAAATGTTTTTAGCACACATAAGAGTTGAACCATTACTTAATTTCATAGATTCATAGTGTCTTATTGAGAATTTTGTAATTCTCACTCTGTTATGGTGATGCATTTAGATTTCAAACAAAATGATGCCAACCATTAAGTTTGTTGTTGAGATCGAGTAGGCTTATGTAAAGGTGCCTAAAATAAGGTAAGTTGAGATGATAATAAACATGAAGTATGCGCACGAGTAGGACCTTGTTCATCATATAGACTACCCAGATGTCTAGCTTAAGATCATAGTAATCATGGAGTTTTTTCCTTTTTTCTTTTTATTTGTACATATGTATATATAGATGTTCCATGATCTAACTAAAATAACATTTTGACTGAAATGATGAATAGCTAGACTGACAAGTGGGCTACTATCATTGCTTTGTTAAAAACATTATGAAGCTAATGAAAATATTATATAGTGGTGTCATGTATGTGTAATTTTCTCACTTTAGTTTTGTGGTACAGCAATTTAGCTTCCACTTATGCTTGTAAATATCATATTAATAAAATAATAATTGAGTATGTTTAATTGATAAGGTAAAAGGGTTACAGATTCCATGTAAATTCTCTATAATTGTTTGCATTATAATTAATTCGAGATGGCCTAGCCAATCATGTCAAAACAATAAATGTATTTTGATTAGTGGACTTCTAATTTGCTACAACATGTATTTCATTTGTACTAACAATTGTATAATATAAATCAGAAGTAAGGTATGAGATATTTCCAATACATATTTCTTTTTTAATATAATAATTATAATAAGTAGATATCTAATAATTTTCTTATTTACAATCTTAATATGATATTTAATGCGGATATCTTTGAATCTTAATAAATTTCTTTGAATTTTAGTAAAATTAATATGTTATCTATAATCAATTTTGTCCTCTCAAATAATAATGCAATAGTTTTTTTTGGAGCATTCATTAGTTATATACCACTCAATAGTATTGACATTGATATTACTTATTATTAAATAAAAAATATTTTTTATTTTTAAATACGATTTGCAAGACATATGTTTTTATTATGTATCTTGTGTCTACCCATAAAATAAAAAATGTCCATATTAGTTTTTTAGGAACTAAACTATAATCTATTATGTATAGTTCTTTAAGAATTAAAAATATTATATTTATATATATATAATCACTATACATTTTTACTATTTAGTAATAGTATAGGATCGATTATTTTAATATTATTATTGCAGGAGTATGTTCAAATTATGGAACATAAAGTGATTAAATTTTTTCTTGTACATATCTTCATAGTATCTCTCATTTGGAAAAATTATCATTTCTAGTACATATATTCTCTCTTCAAATTATTCCAAAGATTATAGGTCTATTTTTAGAATATTTTTCATGAAATTGGATAAAAATAGAAACAAACACTTTACACATTTTGCAAGAATGCTTAATTTTTCTTCTTTTAAAGTATTTAAAGATTGATAACGATAAAATGAACTTAACATTTAATACTTGTAATAAGTATTTTTCTCAAAAGCTAAGCAAAGTGAATTTAAAATTTGTAATTCTTGATATTATATAGTCAATATAAGAAACAAAATAATTTAACTAAAAGAAAAAAATAACAAAATCTTAAATAATGAAATATTTTGTTTTTATAGTCTATCATAATGAAGATTCATAGTTATATATAAGAAGAAATTGCAATTGGTCTTCTCTTTTAGAATTTTAAAAATTTACAAATAAATTGCCACAATAAACAATATTTCAATATCTCATAAACAATATGACTATTCAATATCTCATAACTTTCTAAGTTTTATTATCATTTTCCACCTTTTTTATTTTAAAAAGAATTAATAGCCCTATATGGCTTCTAGGGTATATTGTAACAATTGCTTATAATTTTATTTTAATAATTATGGCTGGTTACAATTGATCTTTAATGTCTAATTTATACATGGGTTGTTAATGGTTATTAACTTACTCATAAACATATTAAATTTGAAGAGTTTTCAAAATTTTTCAATAACATGAAATCTATAAAGTTTTAACTTTTAGGACTTTAGTTGAAAAAGTCTTTTATGCCCATCAATTCATTACATTATATAACAAATTTTTCAATATATATGCACTATTGGTTGAGATGAAAAAGTAATTAGTTATAAAATAACTAAAATCAAAAGTGACATAACTATTTGTTGTCTAATTATATTTTACCTTTTTGATTTTTAAGGTATTTGCCAATATCAAATAAATAATTATATTATGAATATGAATAAGCTTTGATTTTGTAGATAATATAAAATATTGAATCTATAAATAATATAAAATAAGAATAGATAGTTTCTTATACCTTAATGTGATAAATAATAAATTCTAAGAATTGATGCCTTATATTAATTTTCTAAATACTTTATTGGTGACTTGTGCTAGCAACATGTTACAAAACTAATAAAAATTGAATAAATACAAGAGCAAGAAGAAAATTAAGAGGAGAAAGGATAAGATAATTTTCATTTACTTGAATACTTTATGCTAAATATATAACATCTATTTATAAGCTTTGAACCATAAAGATATGTTTATGAATTACAATAATATAAATAAAAAAAATTAATCTATATAATTATATAATATAAATTTTTGAGAATTATAAAATATATTCCATTAAAAATGAGAAAGAATCTTAACAAATTATTTTTTAAAAATTATAAATATTTACATAATTATATCATTTATAAAAGCTGTTCTATATTCCTATTTATTCTAACTTCCATTTGGCTACATACCATACTTGCTTTCGTTTTCTTTCATATGTTTAGGAATTTAATTTTATAATTTACAATCCTGTTTTATTTGTCGTCATTTTCTCAATAATTGTCAGCAATTTCATATAAAAATATAATTCTGAATTTTAGACAATTTTTTATGTCAGAGTACATATCATTGATCTAACTAGAATAATTTTGTTTCTTAATTTTTTTGCAATAGTAATTCATTTATAATTTTCATTAAAGTATTTTGTTTTAAAAAAATCTATTTTTTTAAATATACAAAATATTGTTATTTTTAATTCTTTTTTTATATACTTTAATCTAATAAGTAGAAAGATATTTTTGAAAAAAATTAAAACTAACGTATTAAATTATTTTGAAGAAGCCATTGGAGGAATTAAAACTTTTTAAAATTATCATAACAACATTATTCTTAAAACTCATATTTTGATACTTTCCAATATTCAATTCTATTATTATAAGTCCTGTACTATATGTATCTTCATATGTAGATTCAGAAAATGTTAACTTTTTTTTTTTTCCACGTATGAATCACAAAAATTTCCATACGATACTGCCTCTTTGGCCAACTATACGATACGATACCGCCTTGGGGCTAAATAAATAAATTTGACAAATCCCGAAGTTTCTAGCCTCGTCAAATGAACTCAAGTCCACGTGTCTATCATTCCGTCTCGTCTTGCCGCGACCATCCCCTTCTACATATACTGTCAATTGAGGACTGATGCCGTTGCTGGTTTTTTCTCTTCTATTTTCCTCAATCCTGAAATAGCTCTGTGAGGTAAGATCTCTTTCCCTGCCATTTCTCTGAAGTTATTTTTTTCTTCATGTTCTTTTTCACTTTCATTTCGCACTATTTTCTTGGTAACCAAACGGGGCTTAGTTGCGAGCATAAACGCAATTCTAACAGTTAAGACTATGACAATTTGATTTTATATATTGCAATAGACCTCGTTCTACCACCCCGAACTTCAGTGGCAAATCTTCCACAAACTTTACGCTGCCGGCTTCGTCATTTTCAGCGTTCGATTTCAATGAACCACAATCATTTCTTTTATCATTCTGGCTTGAAGTCTACCCGTTGTATGTGTTAATTAAAGCACATCAGCGTCCTAAATTATTGTAAACAAATTAGATACGATAAACTTGACGTTGCATATTATAATGAACGTGCAATAGGTGAGAAATTGGTGCTGGAAGCTAATGGCTAACATGCCATTTGAGAAGTTGTGTTAAAGATGGTTCATATTTTCTTATGTGTGATTGTGCTCAATCTAACAAAACTCGTAAAGTCAGAGAGTGGGGGATAATAGCAAGTTTTATTTTCTTTGCAATTAGCTACTTTGGATTATTGTTGTTACAATTTTAAAGCTTTTTTTTTTTTTTAATTTAAACCTGTGCGTTTTAAATTCTCCATTGGTGTGAGGGTATGTGATGAAATTGAAGTATGACACCCTAGTGGTCCTCTGGTTCCTACTCTCTTACCTGGACTTAAAAGTATTGTGGTCATTTCTGTTTGTCCTCCTCCTCTGGAAAGATGTAAATTGAGTCAACCGAGGAATTTATATGGAAAATCAGAATAGCTGAAGCTTTATACTTTTAAAGTTTCTATTTAAATAAATCTTATCATAGAAAATGACTAAATGTGTCAATATGACGCTCTTTGAACAGGGGCTTACTAAGAGATTAATTGAATTCATGGTTTTTCGAATCTCATTTGATGTAAATGAATCTCTGTATTTCTAAGGATTCTATTTAAAGAAATATTCTCATAGAAAATAATAAAATGTGTCATTATGATGCTCTTTGAACACAGGCTTATTGAGAGAATACCGAATGTATGGTTTCTCTAATCTCATTTGGCAGTTTGGGTTTGTGTAGTATATGCTATTATATCACAGTTCTGAGATTTTAATGGTCTTTCTAAAATTTTTTGGGTTCTGGACAAGCAAAGAGATGACCTTTTGATGTAAAACATATGGAAATAATGGAAATTTTCCTTTGTGAAGACTAGACAAAAAAATATGCAGAAGGGAAGAAAAGGTGTTGATAATATTTTTGAATCAAGGAATGCCTTTAGTGGCTTTGGAGATTTTGGCGGCTTTGGATCACATGGAACTATGGTGCCAAACCTTTTTGGAGGCAGTGATCCATTCGAAGATCCTTTTTTCACTCACCCCTTTGACAGCATATTTGGTCCTACTTCTGCACCAAGAAATATGCAGATCACGAAAAAGGAAAAGGGAGTAATTATAAAAGAATTGGATTCTGATGATGAGGGAGGCATTAATTACTCTGACACTGGAGATGAGGATCAAAAGAATTCTGGATCAACGATGGAACCATTTGTTGAGCATCCAGATGATGATGTTCATGGTGACTTTTCTTTTTTTATAAGGTTTTTGTCAGAGTTTATTGCTTTTGCTTCGCTAATTATATACTGTGTTGTTTGATATCTAGCAGAGAGGAAGAACAAGCAGGTTACTTACAGGATTAACCATAACAAGGTAGAACCCCCAAATCCTAGCACTTTTTCTCTTCAGACTTGCAGAGTAACATATGGAGGTGTAGATGGAGCATACTATACATCTATGAGAACCAGAAAGATGGGAGCTGATGGGGTATCTAACTTTCTCTTGTTGTGATTTATAATGAGGATTTTCTTGGCTTTGACGTTATCCTTGTGAATCAGGTAGTTCTGGAGGAAAGCAAAGAAGCTGACAAGACAACACACCAAGCAACATATAGGGTTTCCAGAGGAATCCATAATAAGGTGCGTATCAAATAGATCTTAAGGTGTACACTTCTAGTAACTAACATCATAAATGTTAAATACATCTGAGTTTGATGAAACACATTATGCATGATTTGAACTTCAAGGAAAACCTCAAAATTTGTTATGATATTGCCTCTGTTCTACGAGGAAAAATACAGTTGTTATTTCTGTTGTCACCATTGATAGTTGATAGTAACCATCCCATAATGCAATCTCAATCTTTTTTCTCGTTTAACTTCTAAAGGAGGTAGTGGCGCCCCCCCTTTCATTTTTCCCTCCTTATTTGTAGACATTAAAATTGTGGATTATGCACGTAGGGTCATTCATTTACAAGGAAGCTTAATTCAGATGGTAAGGTTGACACTATGCAGACTTTGCACAATCTTAATGAAGGTATGATTACCTTCCATGATTTTCTTTGACAGTTTAGAGAGTTGTGTTTTACCTTTTATAATACTGACATATTTATTTGTTTTTAATATTTCAGATGAGCTTTCAGGCTTTGAGGAAGAATGGAAAGGTAATAATATTGGGCAGTTGCCTGGCTGGAAGGGAGGATATGGTATGCATTGGAATGAAAGTAAGCTTCCTTTCTTCGCTTTGGGTGAATGTATGTTTTCTGCTAAGCATACCAAAATGGAGCTATTTGGTCAAGCATCTTGAACATAAAATCTGTGGGAAAAAAGGAGGGGAAAAAATACACACACACACACAGACACACCCCCGCAGACACATTCTTGTTATGTTATATTTGGGTAAGTATTGAGACACAGTTTCATATATGGCTGAGATTATCATGTAAATTAATTAAAATGAAGTAATGAACTGATTTTTGCTGCACACTGATGCCATGCGAAAGAGACGTCAGTTGGATGATTTTATACAATTATATAGAGTTTTCTGGTGTTTTTCTTTAGAAGGAAATTACTGATATTTGAGATGATGTTCAGGTTGAAGATTCTATTGTCATACTTTGCCATTAATAACTGCTTGCGAATTTCAAATTGCAGTAGTTGTATCTATGCTAAAATTTTAGTAGCTTGTATGAAAAAATGATAAAGGTTGCAGAAGAGAATGAACATCCTCTAATCTTAGTTCTCATCCAAAGCAAATAACTGTTATAATTATTTTCTCATAAGTTCTTACGCTGCAGATAGGGATAAATTATTCTAAAGTTCTAACAGGGCTTTTTAAAGCAGTCCATGTTCTGACAGAAAATTTGTTATAAATCTTGCAATTACAGTTTCCCACTCGAGTTACTTATTTGAGCCAAAACATTATATTGCTTACTAGCATGTATCTATCACCTGAGTTTTCTTCACCTTATCTAAGTTGTGAATCATTTACTTTACTGTACACCCCCTAATTCTTATTTTGATTCTGGTGTTCTTAATATCTCTGTATTCTAACTGCTTAGATTGCATTTGAATTAGACGCTCTCTGAGTTTCACAATGTTTCCCTCCACAATTTTTATTTATGCTAAAATTATTTCTACATTATGACTGAAGTTTTGATCGAGTTTTACCCTCTTCTTTTTATGCTTTCCCGATGAGGGAAATTAACGAGAAAATAAGAACATCAATCTTGGTTCGATGTTCTTCTAGATGTAAAAGATAAGTTAGAGAGCAGAATACGAGAAAATTGATTATAATCAGTCTATCTTGAATCATTTTTTTTTTCTAGACTAACCTTTCATATTCATTAATTTTATTCTAACAAACTTTTTGCTAATAACTATTATTAATTAATATATATTTTTTAAATCATATGTTGTCTCTGTCTCTTGATAAATAATTCGACCCATGATGATGATGTAGGTTCTGGCAATGGTGAACCTACAGAAAACCGTATCTGGAGAAGTTGGTCGGTCCCATCGTTGGAGCAAGGAGGAAGCGCAGGAGGATTTGTATCCGGGAATGAAACGAGCACCAGTGGGAGGACAACGAAAGTTGTCAGAATCAACATTGAGTGATGCATCAGTCTTTGTAGAATTTGATTCGTGGTATTTTTGTCTCTAATTTGCGAGCCATTAATAGCTTTATTCGTGTGCTTTGTATCTTCCATCATATCAATGATATTGTTAGGTGGTATGCCCTGTATTATATTCTCTAAACTTCTTGTATCATTTTAATACCTGAAGATTATGATTTGGTTTTAATCCTATAGAATATTTGATTCCCAATTAACAGTGCAGGTTTGGTAACTTAATGTAGTAAATTGTCATCTTTGTTTATCTTATATAAGTAATTTAGGAAAAATGATTTTATTAATTATACTGAATCAAAATATTAATGCTTTTAAAAATCGTATGAAGTATTATATGGAAGGCATTCATAAATTCACTTTTGGAATTCATAACATAGTTTTTATTCATCTCAAAACAATAATACTAATTATAACAATAATACTGATTTGGGGTCGTTGGGTTAGGTGTCATTATGAAGAGGTCCTATAGAAAACATGTAGAATCAAATACATTATTAGTAATGTGAAACTTACGGGTTGGAAGTAGATTGAATTATGGCTTGATATGTTCGAATCCAAAAAAAAAATAGTATGAGTTTTTTTTTTTTTAAAAAAAAAAAAGTTCAATAAAAAGTGTCTAAATTTGAATATAAAATAAGTTATAGATTTGGATTTTTTTTAACTCAAGAATGAATTTGGTTTGTATTATAATTTTTTTAATATATTATACATAAATAATATTATTAAAAAAATATTTATAATTACATATATAAATAAAAAAGAATTATATGATTGTCATTTTTTTTTTCATTTTTGCTTGTTACATAGTAATAAAAAATTATAATTTAAACAAAAGAAATTATTAATCATTAGAAAACTATCATATTATTGAAAGGTTTTATTATCTTATATGTGTTTTAAGTAATTTAAATTTTTTGTAATACTATTTTTGGATTATTTGGTATAAGTATAGAGGCACATTAAATAGCGAATAAAGTAAAATAAAAAAAAAATTTGTCAAATGTGATATGAATACTCAAATTTATAAGATCATTAATAATATGTCAAGGCATTCTTTAGTTGTACATATTTGCAATTGTGTTGATCAATACTTTCTACCAAATAATAAAGTAGAGATTTTAGTATTTAAAACCAAAAAAGAAAAGATGAAACAAAATAAAAAGAAATCAAACTTTTTAAAAATATGGGTCGCCTTACGCTTGGCTTGTTTTTAATTAGGTTATGCCCGAATCCAATTACTAGTGAGCAGTACTAAGTTGGGTTTGGATCTAAATTTTTTTTTTTTGACAAAATTTTTTATAAGTCCAATCCATTTTTAAATGAACTTGGCTTGTGATCAAGTCTATTGGAAAGGGTCTCATAAGCCAAAAAAAAAAAAAACCTCAATTTTAAGAGGAATGGCAGGAGATTAGTCTAAATTTTAGATTATATTTATTTGAACATCATTTACATGTTTGGTATGTCCCTTAAGATTTTTACAATTAGTATCAAAGTTTGATTTGCCTTTGCCTTGAGAATTTTCAAAAGCTGAAATTTTTTTTTGTTGAGAATTTTTTGAATGTTGTTTAATGTATTTGACATTATAAAACTAATCCTTTTTATTTTCTCATCATTTTGGCTTGTAGAACATTGAAAACAAGCCTTAGAATGCAATAAATAAGTGCTTTAAGATTCTAGTTGAAAATATGTCTAAGTTGGTTTGGACTGACGTAGCTTAAGGTTAAAAATGACCAAAATCATAGGTTGTTTTTGTTAGCTATAAAAAATTATATGTAATTTAGATGAATTGTCGCCTTCATTTTGAATCCATTGAAATGACAAGTTATTTTAGCTACTACCTTAAATACACTGTTTCATTAATTATTTTTGGGTTCTCTTGTATTTTGACACAATAAAATGTATTGGTTCATTAATTTTTTGGGGCCAACAATGAATTGGGCTACTTTTTGTTTTTGTAAACATGATTTTTAGTTTATTGGGCCTTTGTTTTAAATTTAAGACACTTAAAAAAGTAATGGACCAATTTTTTGCTTGGGCTTCTTATTTTTAGGTCAATATCTATCTTTTTGGGTCAATTGATTATTTGAGTCATTTTTTGGACAAATTCTTAGACGAATTTTGGACACATCTTGTGCTAATCGTTGGGTCTTTTTGGATGAAAACATGTTTGTAAAACTTGAACTAGATCATTTTTTTTTTGTTTGAACCAAAACACATTTGATATAGTTGGGCTAAGTTTATCCACTTATGCAACAATTATTTTTCTAGGCCATTCTATTTTGTCCAAAATCATTTATGGTGCCATTTTTGTCAAATTTTTGGAAAATTATTTTTCAGGGAATATTTTGGCACATTTGGGATTAAAAAGTGAGAATTTATAATTAATTAGTCACATTTTTGTTAATTTGATTAATTAATTGTTTATTTTTCTTTATGTAATTCTTGTTTACGCATATATGGTTAGTTACATGTGAGCACTTAGTGATGAATATGATTTTGGTTTAATTAAAGTTTAGTCACAATACTTTTAATTATTTTAAAATTATATAAGGTATTGAATTAAGATCATATAAAGGATAATGATATCAAATTGTAATTAATCATATTTAATATGATAATCATTATCTTACAAGAATGTTATCATATTGATATTGTGAATGAGGATGGGATAGTGAATATGTTTCCTTATTTTATTCACAAGGATTAAGAAAAGGAATATATAATTGGCTGGTTTCATCATAAATTGTGTATAAATCTAATTAAATAAAATTCAAACTATTTTATTCATTACTAGGCTTATATTTGATTTACATGTTTTATATGTAATTTTGTGTAGTTATACAATCCATTAATATATTCAATTTTAAATATCTTGAAGTTAATGGAGATTTTAAACTAGTTGTTGATCTTAAACTACTTTTTATGAACACTAAGAGTGATCCAATCACCTTATCATGATGTATATTAAAACAAAAAAATCTGCTAGTACCTATGGATTCATAGAAGAGCATGATAATGTCCAAGATTTGCTAAAGTCTATTTATGAACAATTCAACTATTCAAATAAGGCCTTAGCAAGCACTTTAATGACTAGGTTATCATCCATGAGGCTCATTAGCATGAGGGGTGTGAAAGAGCATATTATGCAACTGAGGGATATAACATCTCAATTGAAGATGCTTGAGGTTGAAATGTTGAGTCTTTCCTTGTGCACTTTATCCTGAACTCCATGCTATCTCAATATGAGCCTTTCAAGATCTCCTACAACACATGTAAGGAGAAATGGTTGATCAATAACTTTAGACTGTGTGTTTAGGAGGAAGGGAGTTGATAGTAGAGACAAAAGAGAGCACACGTGGCAACCCAAGGAAAGAATAAGAAGTAAGCCAATGTAAATGGTATGGGCAAGGTAACCATCAAAGTTGACATAAAAAAGGAATCCAAGTGCTTCTTTTGTTTTTTTTGTTTTTTAAAAAAAGGCACATGAAGAAGGATTTTGTCAAATTCAAGGCTTGTCTTGATAAGGAAGGTAACATAATATAATTCTTTTGTTATAAATTTACATGATTAACGTTAGTAATAACACACGGTGGATTCACTTTTGTTCTACAATCCATATCTTAAATGCCTTGTAATGCTTTTTAGACCAAAGGAAGTTAGTAGGTGGGGAGCAATTATTTATTAGTGAAGCAAGATGGGTTCACAAGTAAAAGCCATAGGAACATGCTAACTAATGTTAGATATTGGATTTGTTTTGAATTTGGAAAGAAACTTTTATGTATCTAGTTTTTTTAGAAACTTAATTTCTGTTTCAAAACTTGTACCATTTAGATATTCATTTGAATTTTTGAATTATAATTATAAATTTGATCTATTTAAAATGGCATAATTCATGATGATCTTTTTTGAATTCAATTGCAAGATAGCACATCTTATGATGCAATGCATGTTTCTAGTCCCAAAGGTAGTAAGAGGTGTGTTATAAATGAAAACTCCTCTATGTTGTGGCATCATAAATTAGGACAAATCTTATTAGAGAGGAGTAAAAGATTGGTAAATAGTGGACTTTATTGAATTTGATAATTGACTAGACTGCATTTAGAGAAATTAGACTAACAAAACTAAGAAAGTTGCCAAGAAGAGTTCAATCATAGTAGAAATATACATACAAACATTTGTAGTCTAGGTTTGGACTCATGTAGTCAAAGTACTTCATCACCTTTATAGATAATTACTCATAATATATATTTCTACATATTTAATAATAAAAATGAAGTACTAAATGCTTTTAAGTTATTTATAGAAGAAGTAGAGAAATGATGTAGTGAACAAATTAAGATCATGAGATTTGTAATATCTAGTCCTTCGGAAATTGATCTAGAACCAATAAGACAATGAGGAGGACCTTAAAGCAAAATGAATTGAGTATAAGTAAGGGTCCAATATTAATCATAGCATCCAAAGATGAGGATATGAGGCTTTGGATGGCCTAAAACCAAAGATTGAATGCTTAAATGGAGAAATCGATGCACTAGTGACAAAATTGTAATTTTGAGTGATTTTTAATAAACTTAAAGAAGGGAGTTTTAAATGGTAAAATTGAGTTCTCCAGGGTTTTTTGAGACCCTAAAAGCCATAGGAACCGTCAGAATGACCAAAACCCTTCCAATGTGCATTTTAGGCCATCAATTGACCCAAATTTTAACTAGTCAATATAGGATAGTTTTGAACCTCATAAAATTGAATTTAAATGCTTTTAATAATCTAGAGGACCTAAATTTTCATATATAAAATACAGTTCTAAAAAAGGATTTAAAATAAGTCCAAACGAAGTAGTTAAAATTGCGAGACGTAATAGAAATTTTGAAATTGTTATAAAAACCATTCTTTCTTTCTTATATGAAGCCACCCATGCCACTAGCCCCTCAGAACCGACCGAGAGCATTCTAGATCATAACTAAGGGCACACAAAAAGAAGGGAAGAAGAAGGTGAAGAGAAAGCCACTCTAGGTAAGAAACTATGCTATTTTTCATGGTTTTCCATTCACAAAACTTCTCCTTTCTAAACCCTTTTTATGGATAGTTTTGGCTTCTTGAAAGAATCATATTTGTGGCTGAACTTTTGGAAGAAGGAGAGAGTTTGAAGAAACCATTAGCACCACAAGAATCTCCATCTAACAAGGATTCACATATGGTATGTATCTTAATGGAATGGTTGCTTCTCCTTGCTTTCCTTCATCTCCTTAGGTTCGGCCAACACTAGAAGGGTCTAAGGGAGATGAATTTAAGCTAAAACAGAATAGGAACTAAGGTTTTGAGATGTGGAGAGTAAGAATATGAAGTTAGAATCATTAAAAAAGCATTAAAACTCAAGATATTAAAATTAGGGTTTTAGTTGCACCTAAGAAACTATGGAACACTAAGAGCCTAATTTAACCTATATGAAAGTATAATTAGACTAAAGAGAAGCCAAGGAATATGAATATATATCAAAATCCAAGAAGGAAGCAACAAAATTCCATATAGTTCTTCCTTGGGTATAGTCTTGGCCAAGAAGAAGAAGATGTACCTAGGGAGTAATTCTTTGAGTTTTAATGAATTTAGAGGCTTAAATATGATTAATGAAAAATTATGAAACCATTGGATTGAGTTTAGGAGCCCTAGATTAAAAGTTCAATTCTTAGGGCCTAAATGGGGTTAAAGAAGTAAGTTAGTCTTAAACCCCTATAACCAAGTATTTGATGGTTCAAATGCGTTTTTTTTAGAGTTATAAGACTTGTAGCAAGCAAGAGTTTGGGGTTTGGAAAGTGGAAACCTAAGATTTGCTTCTTGATGGAGCTAAAATAGCTATAAAACCCATATTAAGCTTTAATGGATTTAAGAGAGGATGATGGGATTTATAGTAGATTCTAATGGATCATACCTTATGAATTGATGTTTGTAGGCTCATCTAGCTCAAACTCTCCTAATTATGAGTGTCAAGTGAAAGAAAGTCAAGGGAAAAGCCAAGACCAAGTGGGTTAGTTACATTTGAAGCTTTACAAGTTATAAGGTAGCTTTATCTCTCTTTCTTACATGCATTTAAATGTTTAAATAAGTTTAGATGCTTGTGTGTGTGTTGTTGATTGATACTTTCATAAGAAATGTTTTATTATGTTTTCCAAAAGAGCTATATGAGTATTATATGTGTATGAAAAGGCAATGTGATGGCTCCTAGCTCCCTATGACATGAATGAGTTTTTATGCTATATGATGCATATGAGTTACATGAAGCACAGGCATAGCATCTTTGCACCATATGCATGGCGTTTTCTCATTGTATTCATGTATTGGTTGACATTGGCTACTAACATTCTTCCCAGAATCTCACCTCTATGCTCCCACTAACCATTTCAGAGTCACTAAGTAAGGGCAATGATGTTGACAAGAATTAAACAGTAGTAGTGAAGTATTAGGATTATTACATGTTCTATATCTTGGTGTATGTACAAGTATGACACTCTTGTGTATCCAAAATGGTTTATGATGTAAAATGCAATAGTTATTCCATGTTTTATGTTGGAACCATGTATATGAGCATGAGAATATGTATACCAATCAATTGGATGTATAAAATGACCATTAGCTCCTAACTTGGCCTATGTGTAATTTAGGTGTTAGTAGTCAAATTTTGATCCAAGAATTTTTGCATGTAATGACATGGTTGGAAATGATGCTTAGGATGATTAAAATTTGCTCAAAGTGGAAGAATTCCATTTGGACACCATTTGGTCCATTTTGAACCCCAAGTTGGTCTTAAAAATAACCTAAGTTGTATCAATGTCAAAAGTGACTTAAAATGACTTAATTTGAGTCTAAGATTTGACATGTAGTTAGAACCTTAATATAGCTTTCTAAGAAGGTAAGAATGAGAATTTTTGGAGCTTTACAAAATATTTTACATATTTTTAAAGTTCAGAAAATTTTATAGTTTGGTCTAAATACTGTACCTATTGACCAGTTCTAATTTTCATGTCTTTGAGGGGTCAAATGAACTCGGTTGCTGATGAAATTTTGAAGGCATAAATTTCACAATATATGCTTTCCGTAACTACTGAGTTTACATAAATCAGAGTTGTATAGCGAAAGTTATACATTTCGAAAGTTTGGGGTCTGATTATGTGTAGTCTAATACTGTACATTTTGTCCACGTTCTGTCTTTGTGGTTTTTGGCGGGAACAAACAAAGTCATTTGCATCTAAAATTTTTACAACATATAGTTCACATCTTAAACTTTCTATAGACACCTAAATGTGCGCGAATTGGAGTTATGTAGCTTGAGTTATGAATTTATGAAATTAATACATATTATGGCTCATAGCACCAATTCAGGCTAATGGAACTCCTTTGGCATATTATGTTTGTTTAATGATTAAGTGGACCAAAACAAGGTAGTTTTTAATAAACATAAGTGAAGAGAAAGAAAAATTTGAATGTATACCCCTATAGCTTAGTTTAGTATGTTAATGGACCAACTTTCGCCGTTAAAACTATGGTTAAGGTTGTAAACTTGTGGCTAATGCTTATGAATGATATAAATGGAAGAATAAAGTTAGGTATGACAAGATTAATAGAGATAGAGAGTATTATGGTAGATACATTGGAAATGGATAGGCATTGGGTCATTTACAAGGTATTTCAAGAGCAATGGATAGCTGCTAAATACACCATGCCTAGGTCTTTGTATTAGAATGGTACAATTGAGAGAGGAAATCGAATATTGTTGGACATGTTGTAGAGCATGCTTAGGAGCTCTAAGCTTCTTTGAATTTATTTGGATTAAAGCTCTTAAAATAGTTGTGTATATTTTAAATTGAGTTGTAACCAAGGTTGTTGCTAAAATGCCTTTTGAATTATAGAAAGTTTGGAAACCAACTTTAAGACATATATGCATTTGGGGATGCTCGTTTGAGTTAAGAGTTTACAACCTATAAGAGAAGAAGCTAGATGTAAGGACTATTAAGAAGCTATTTCATTGGATATGTTGAAAAGTCCAAGAGATATAGTTTTTAAATAGCACTAGAATTTTGTAATTAAGATATGCAAAATGAGAATTACTTGATCAGTAGGAGTGATCAAATTCAAAACTTAGCTTTTGAGAATGATTAGTTTAGTACTTAAACTCCCACTTTAATTGATAGACTAGTGGGACTTCATACCCATCACGTGTAAATGGGCATTAAATAATGAATCCTAAAGATTCCATAAATAGTTAACTATGACCAAGTTGATTAACAATCATTAGAAATTGTTGAACAACCTGTTTGGCAACATGCTTCTCATGAGAATGTTGATGTAACATTAAGAAGATCAATTAGGATAAGGAGGATTAGTAATTCTCAATGATAGCAATGTACGTACAAGAAGTTGACTATAATTTAGGATCCAAAAATGACCCTAAAATGTTTTCACAAGCTATTAGTTTAGAGAATCTAAATTATAGCTCAATGCCATAAAAGAAGAGAAAAAATTTATGGTGTCCAATAGAGTTTAGGATTTTGTCGAGTTGCCTTATTATTATAGGGTCATATGATGTAAAATAGGTCTTTAAAACAAAAAAAATGACTCATTAGCCAACTTTGAAAGATATAAGGCAAGATTTGTTACAAATGGATTCACTCAAAAGAAAGGAACTGATCATACATGGACTTTTTCTCCTCTATCAAATAACATTCTTCCATGTGGTAATGGTATTGAATGGCCATTTTAACTTAGAGTTGCATCGAATAGATGTAAAAACAACATTCCTTAGTGGAGAATTAAGGGAAGAGGTATCTATGAAATAATTTGAATGCTTTTCCTCTTATGTTAGTGAGCACTTATAATGCAAATTTAAGAAATCCATATATGGATTGAAATAAGCCTCCCCATAATGGTATGTTAAGTTTCATGATATCATCTCTTTCATTTGGATTTGTAAAGAACGTCATGGATAAATGTATATACTAGAAAGTCAATGAGAGCAAAATTTGTTTCCTTGTCATATATATAGATGATATATTACTTGTAACTAATTATGAGGGGTTGTTATATGAGTGATAAATGTCATTTTTATATATTTCATTCCTCTTTATTTGGACATTTTGACGATGAATTATGACTTAGTGATTTAATTAGATAATATTTGATTTTAATTAGCAATTTTTGCACTCTAGAAATTAATTTATAAAATTCTTGGTTTTAATGCATAAATTCTTTTAAATGATTTTTGTGAATTTTTTCTATTTAATATTTTTTTCATTCTTTGTGCAGATTTTTCTTAATTAATTTTCAGGAAATGAAAATTGAAAAATGGAGGATGATTTGGCATGGATATTTCATGTGGGGAGTTGAAGGAGCATATCCAATTTGGGCTTTCATTTCATATTCTCACATACACACACGGACAACACACATAACACATGGAGGGAGCTAAATTAAGCACCAGGTTCAATCACTAAAAGAGGCATGACACTTCATTACCACACATTCCATTCTCTCACGTGATGTACAAACACATGCAGCAGCTAATGCAACAAGAGCAGAGGGAGTCTTGTAACAACCCTACTTCTTACTTAACATGATCAGGCTTAGTAGCATGATTAGTAATTGTAAATCAAGGTCTAAAGTCATTATAATTAATTAAAATAGTAGAAAGTGGGAAAAATTTAAACCTTGATATTATTAGGGTTATTAACTAAGCAACCACAACTAATTAAATCCCCAAGTGATTATAATTATCAGTTAAGACCTTTGGTTCATCTCATTATTGATTTCAACTCACCAAAACCTCTTATGAATATTCCTAAGTCATTACATAACCTTAACATAGTGAAATTCAAGTTTCTAAGTCAAAAATAAGAGTTTAGGAACTTTCCCCGTGACTTAAACCTTCCCCATCGTGGCTAAGTTGGCTACTGAAACCTAAAAATCAAGTTTGGGGACTTCAGCCATGAATTAGTACATTCACGCTGTGGTGTAAATGATTATTGGAGCTCAAAACTGAAATTTCACACCTTACACTATGACTTAGGTTTTCCCCGCCACTGCGGAGTGCTCTCGGGGACCTACTGCTCATGTTTTCCTAATTCTCATTACAACTCTCTTTGCTGGCACTGTGGTGAGTTGGTTGTCTTCTTGCTACGTTGAGCCTATGTGGCACCGTGGCAAGAGAGCCTTTTGGAACTCTCCCAGCTTACCTCCCGACTCTCACCATGACAAGCTTCCCTTGCACTGCAACGAGACTGCTCTCTGTTACCCCCTGGAGCTAATTTCTCGCCTTGTGCTGTGACTCAAATCACCTTGGTCGCGGCACTCCTAGCCTTTGTTACCCCAAACTTCAATTTTGGCTATGGCTCAAGTCCTTTTAAGCCCCGACTTTGCCCTTTTTGATGCTAATTTCTCATTTTCATGCTTTCTAACCCCTTGCCACTTATTATAAATGAATTCTAAGGCTTCCATGACTAATATGCATGGTTTTCTAGACCTTCTAACTCCCTAATATCATGGATTCACTAATCTTCACTGTCTAGTGGTCTAGGATTGAATTAGAGCAATCAAATTTAATTTTATATTAGTCAATTCCCATTCCATGATAGCAAAATGGTTCAACCACAAATGTCTACAGGGCTAATGCCTAATGGACATAAAAGATCAAATCATTCATCAACTATTAGTCAATTACAATCACAATGTTCAATTCCATGATAAATGTATTACATAGATAGTCTTTACACTTGGTAATTCATGATGCAATGTGGCAAATACACAAAACTAGTATTCTCATTAAAGAAACCCAACCTTACAAGGTCTCCAAACCTATGGCTACCAAACCATACAATAGGCTTCCATTAATTTCTCTTTGCCACTAAGAGGTTTGGTCCCTGAAAATGTTAACCTACAATCCAGGTGAGATATATAATCTTCGTAACAAGAGGAAAATTCCATGTACATGTGCAAATTAATCAATATAATATATTTTCATATTATCAAATACTAGAATCATCAATTCAATTAGCAAATGAACTAGTTGTGCTACAAGTGACTACTGTCCCATACCAGTAATCACATCAAACATGTTAAAGGCCAATAACATCGAGAGAGGCCCGTCCATGGCCAATGAGCACAACCTAGGCTTAGTGCAATCAGGGGTTTGATCACAACTTGATGCCCGATTGAAGTATGATGCACGAGTGGTAGCCACACCAAAACTCCACCATGGACTCACAAAGTCCAATCACAACAACAATCAAGTGACCAACCAATCATTTAGCATTTCAAAATCATACATGTATAGCAAAACATCATATTAAAATGAGCATATACATAGAATTAGGAAAATAACCCTAGTTACCTCAATGAAGCCAATTACTCCTTTTCTAGCTACCATCATGATCAAAATGCACCCCAAGCCTAAGATAAGAATAGTTATCATCATTTCTAGTAACAAATCAGATAACCAAAGAGTTGAACTACCAATGACTATCTAAAGGTTACTTACCTAACCACCAATGGATTCCAATTTTGGGTTTCTACTTCCCCACATTAGAAACAACAATAGTTGTAACACCATAATTCTAAGACTCAACTCATGCAATTTCCATGCCTTATCTCATGCTAGTTCTATCGGAAGTCATATAATGGCATTGGAAATCATGGATAAAGTTGCATTTCGTCATAGGTAAATTTTTCTTTCGGTGTCCCGTGGGCCATATGGACTCATCCATCTCATTCTCATATTTAAATACACAAATAAAACTCATAACAAGCTCAAGAAATGGCCTATACCTCGAGCAAAGGGAGTAAATACATAAAATGCAATGGTGCAGCCTCGGACTAATTTTCTAGATTCTGTGCCTAAACTTTGAAACATCATAACTAATTTTAAAAAATTCAAAATTAGGAACATTATACTATTCTGGAAAGTTACAGATGTCTACTTTATCCTAAAAATAAATCCAGACCAAACAGAGACTACTAGCCATCGAAAATTGATGGAACAGTACTAAAGGTCAATTATCATTACTAGTACTAACCTCCAACTTCAAAAATTCATATCTCCCTGATTAGAAGTCCAATTGGGGCGATCCCTATAGCCATCGAAAGCTTATCATGTCTAGTTTATGCTTATAAAATTTTATGAGCATCAGACATCATTTGTCCCATGAATAATATGGCCCAAGTTTTTGACCATATGAACAGTGTCTGCACCAGCTCAACAGAAAAATGCCAAATTTGGAAATTTATAATTAATTTCATGGAGCCTCAAATAATCTAGTCTTTGGCTTCCCAAAAATCTCTGGATAAGTTCTATATGTGTGCCAAATTTCATGGGCAAGTTCATTCATTTGGTCAGATCTTGACATTGGGTTGCAAAATGGCTCATTTTATGTCATCAAAGGGGTCCAAATGGTCTATATTGAGTTTTAAGGCAACCATGGCTACTTGAGCACGTGATAATGCACTAAAATGGCTCTCTAAACTTGTCTCAAAGGTGTATAAACCCATATTTTTCAAACTCTCTCTCTCATCCCATGCGATACACAAGCATTCATACACTTTCTCTTGCCATTCAATACTCAAAAACTACATTATCATTCATTTGGTATCAAACCTCATTCATACATCAAATATATGGGTATTTACACATGTTCAAATGATTATATAACAATTTGTCATGGAATTAGATCATATGCCATGTGTATGGCTACAAAAGGAACAAAACTAGGCATTTTCATACACTTTAATGTCAATCTCTTTCTTCTAGGCTTGGTGGCTTCCATTACCTTGCTCAATTACTTCATCTAACATGTTAAAACATTGGAGAGGAGGATATAAGATTCAAAGAATCCCAATAGCTCATCTCTCTTTGAATCACACATAAAGCATGCAATACAAATCTTGAAAATGCATGCATGGGCATATTGCAATGTGTGGGCATTCAAGAAACATCCTTGGTCTTTGTACAAGTCATACATAGCATACATAGGCTTGCCAAGTAAGTGGATTAGCCTCACCCATTCACTTATGGATTTTGGACTTGCCTCACCCATTTTCTCTAAGAAGTTTGGATTTAACCTCACTCTTAAGAGACTCTTTACTTTGTCTCAACCAATTTTAAGAGTTTTTGGCTCATCCTTACCATGGCTAGAGGGTTCTTGGCTTCTCCATACTTAAGCAAACTAAGGTAAGAATATAAAACATTATTTAAGTGTATAAAACATCATCATGGTACCATGGCATATGGAATCATACTAGAACACTTTTCATGGCTTAAAACACATATACATACATCCAAAGACAATGTAAGCACACATTCATGCATGAGAGAAGGTGGAGAAAGCTACCTTTGCCACACAAGCACACTTTTTCCTTGACTCTTGAGTCCTCTCCTTTGACCTCACACCTACAAGGACGTGAAGATCATTTCTCTTGGCTTAGACACATCATATGGAAGCTAATTATACTTTTGAATCAAATTCTAAGGCCATACATTCACTAGAAAAGCTAGGTGGTTTATGGTTCCATAATGCACTTAATGAAGCAACCTTAAGAAAACATCATCTTGGCTCCATTCTCTCCATCTATTTATGATTCTTGACTCTATTCAAACCTCCTGGAGTCATCACACAATCAATTCTAGGAGCCTAGCTAGGTGTTGCTTCTTTAAGCTATATAATGGAATATGATATCATCTCACTTTTTATGGCTTCTAAAATTTTTCCAAGGCTTTCCCTTATCTTCTTCCATCATACATGACTTAAAAATAAGCTTGGAACAAATTAAAACTTCCTCTTGGTACTCTTTCTAACCTAGGCTGAAATCACGCTCCATATGAGTACCAAGTGGATTTGCTTCATTTTCTTGATGGAAGATGCATATAAGGAGCCTTTTAGGGATCTCAAAAGCTCATCCAAACACTTATTTAGGCTTAGGAACAATTACATCAAATCAGATTTTCAAGGGAGCACATGAAACCCTAGGTTTGCTATCTTGAAAATCAATGGCTTTTACTTGAATTTCTTTGCATATTCTTATTCTCCTCCCTTAAATTCCTAGGATTCACCCTTGGTTCTGCCCCAAATCCAAGCCTTCTTGTAGCTACACAAATGAGGTGAACCAAGGATAAGAAGGGAGAAGTAGTGGCTACCATGGGATGAAGATCTTACCTTGTTTCCTTGGCTTTTCTTGCTTGTTTCTCAATTTTCTTGAACTCCTCTCTTCAAATCTGAATTTTCTCCTTTGTTTTGCCTTCAAAATAGATCCAAGAACTTCAACAAAGCCGTAAGAAAGAAGGGGAAATGGAGGATAAGGAGTTTGCTAAAGAAAAAGTATGGAAAAAACCAAGAAAATCCATACCTCTTTCCTATTTTTCTCTTTCCTTTCTCCTCCTTCTTGTGCGCCTCACCCTTAGGGTTATTTTCTAGTTTAGGGTAGAAATAAATGTGGCTAAATGAAGGAGGATGTAATACCATATTATTTCTAACATTAATCCCTCTCTTGCAAATGAGGATATGCACTTTATTAAGGAAATCTCAAGAAATACATTAAAATAATGAATTAAATCGCGTTGTGTAGTGGATAAATTTTTTATTTCGTGTCTCCGGGAGCCCACAAACTCATCAACAACATTCTCTAATTATTTTCCATATATAAAAATCATAACATTATCAAAAATTGGCACCAACCATAGATCAAAGGTCAACGATAAAAAAATTCATTCATTTCCCGCAGCTGTACAGTGGTAGATTTCAAGGGAAACTTTAAAAAATCATAACTAAATATAGAAAAATCAAAATCACACAAACCATAGCTTTTAGGGGAAGCACTGAATGTTAAATTCATATTAAAAATAATTCTAGGACATGAATATAGCTTTTGGACCATGTTTGACAATGAAATAGGCACAAAGGTCCGGCTGTCCCTGGTACCAATACAGCTTACTGTCATAAACTTAAAAAATGTCCAATTAATTCCAAAACATTCCAATCCATATAAATGATACCAATCTAGAAAGCTACAGATGTTAGCTAAAGGTAAAAAATAACTCTAGACTAGCCCAAGCACGTCTAGGCCACGAAAACTAATCAAACCATGACATAGGTCTGACTGGATGCCTGATACTGGACAGGACTTCAAAAATTTATATCTCCCTCTCTAGATATCCAAATGAGGTTCTTCCAATTGGCACAAGTCATTGGAAGGTCTAGTTTCTTCTTGTAAAATTTTGTGGTAATTGGACATCATTTGCCCTATGGATGATAGAGTTTCATTTCGGACCATAGCTACAATAACAGTGACCAAATTAGAAAAATTTCTCAAATTCAACAATTCACCAAATATTTCATAGATCTTCAAAAATTCTGCACCTTAGCTTCCCAAAAAGCTTTCAACAAGCTTTAGAGGCATGCCAAATCTCAGACCAAGAAGAGCTCATATGGACAAAAAGTGATATAGCTCACCAATTTGGTAAATTTTGCCTCTCATAAGGGATCACCTTGGTCCAAATGGCCTTCCTTTGAGTTTGGCATTGTTGAATCTCAGACCAAGAAGAGCTCATTTGGACCAAAAGTGACATAGCTCACCAATTTGGTAAATTTTGCCTCTCATAAGGTATCACCTTGGTCCAAATGGCCTTCACTTGAGTTTGACATCTCTTAGGCAAGTTTAAAAGCATGAATATGACTTGTAAGAACTGTCTAAGTTGTCCCAAATACCATGCATCTCATTTTGACCATCTCACCCAAGAATACATACATTCAAGTGTGCACCCAAGTGTTCAATTTCCATATTTCCATGGTCTTGACACCATACAAGGTTCACACATCATTCATACATAATATTACATTTGTTCATGGTCTTACATTACAAAAATAACATGTACAATATCATTCTCTCATTTATACACAAAGAAGACTACAAAAGGTTTAAAGTATAACCACTCATGGCTCTTGCCTTACTTTCTTTGCTTCTTGTGAGCCACCTAGACAATTCAAGATGGAAGGGAAAAAGGGAGTGAAATTCCAAGAATCTCAATAGCTCACATACCCATTCACACACACATTCAAGGCATATATACATCTAAGCACATGTATAGCAGGTTTGGCAAAAGTATGCAAAGTCACAATTCCCATGCCACCTATTCACATTCAAGCCAAGACCATGCTCTAGGGACTTTGGGTTTGCCTTATCCCATTTTTAGGACTTTTGGATTTGCCACACTCTTAACCTAAGGACTTTTGACTTGGCCTCACCCTTCCAAGAGACTTTTGGCCTTATCTCACCCATGCCATATGACTTTTGGCATCTCCTCACCTTCATTAAGGGACTTTTGGCATCATTTCACCCTTATGAGCCATTTCCACAACCATAATCATTCAAGAAGACACATTGGTACCAATGTAATATCAAGGCATCAAGTGGCATATCATCAAGTCATAAGAACATAGACAAGCATACAATAACATACATATGCACATAAGAATGTAAGGAGAATGAGGTGGAGAGCTACCTTGGATTTATGCAAGCTTTTCTTAATCCTTTCCTTCCATCTTTTCAGCCTCACAAGTGCACCTAGGTGGAGTGGGGTTTTTTTGGCCTTGGATTCCAATTGAGTTTCAAGAGTCTTTCTCCTTGGTTTGCTTCCTTTTAAGAATTTTGAACTCCCCCTTCAATATTCTTTCTTAGCCTTTTCTCTCTCCTTCTTCTCCTTTTCTTGTGTGCCTAAAAGGGCTGAGTATTTTCTATATTTTGAGCAAAAAATTTTGTGCTTAAGAAGGTAGGAGAAGAAAGGAGAAGTGTGCGAGAGTTTTTATAAGCATACTTTTCCAAAAATTTTAATTTCATCATTCTGTAATGGCAATTTTGTTTCGGCCTTGTTTAAGTTCCTTTTTGCGAATCGTATTTTCCAATATAAAATTTAGATTTTCAATTTAATAAAATTCTTTTAGAATCACTCAAATTGGAGCTAAAACCTTACCGAATGAATCCGTCAAAATTTAGGCTCACCGTTATTAGAAAACATACACCGGAGGGGTTTCACTAGTTCCGAGGCTTCCCATGATTTTTGGAGCCTTTGAAAACCCTGGGAAACTCAAATTTCCCATTTTAAAAAGCCCTCCTACATGTTTTTTAAAAAGTTACACTTATTTACGAAAATGCCATTACATTTCGTCAGTTTCTATCACAAATTGTTTCTCCTTCCTAGCTCTATTTTTCTTTCTGTCAGAGCCTAGAATTATCATTTTTAGGAGCTTAGGACTCTACCCAAAATTTTTAGGACATTATCTAGCTCATTTCAGAGGACTTGCTTTTATACGGCTCATTTCGTCGTTTTTACAGAAATTACATTCGTTATATTTTCCACCCCTTTAAAATAAATTTCATCCTCAAAATTTAAATACATACCTTAGGGAAATAGCTCTGGATGTTTCTATCTCATTTTATCCTCTAGCTCCCAGGTTGCCTCCTCAGATGTCAGACCCTTTCAAACCACTTTCACCAGAGGGATGTTTTTGTTTCTCAGCTATTTCAGTTTAGCGTCTACAATCCTCTTTGGCTTCACTACATAGGAAAAATTTTCCTGCAATTGAATATGCTCATATTCTATGACATGTGAGGAGTCTGGTAAATACTTTTTCAGTTGGGAGACATGAAAAATATTATGGATTTGAGCTAGGTTAGGGGGTAGGGCATTTGGTAGGCCATGGGCCCAATTTTCTCAAGGATTTCAAATAGACCAATATACCTAAGACTGAGTTTCCTTACCTTTATAGACCGACCTACCTCAGTCACTAGAGATACTCGGATGAATACATGGTCTCCAATCTCAAACTCTAACGACCTCCTTCTTTTATCGGCATAACTCTTTTGCCTACTCTAGGCCGTAAAGAGTTTCTTTTCAATCAATTCTATTTGTTGAGTGGTCTGGTCAACTAACTTAGGTTCTAGCAAGCTCCTCTCACCTAGCTCAACCTAACATAACAAAGATCTACACTTTCTCCCATCCAAAGCCTCATAAGGGGGCCATTTGAATACTGGAATAGTAGCTATTATTGTAAGCAAATTCTGCTAATGGTAAGTACGCATCCCAGTTACCCTTCATCTCTAACACATATGCCCTCAACATGTCCTCTAAGGTTTGGATGGTTTTCTCAGTCTGACCATGTGTTTAGGGGTGGTAAGCAGTGCTAAACTGCAACCTAGTCCCTAAGGCATGCTGTAACGACCTCTAGAAGTTCAATGTGAACTTGGGGTCTCTATAGGATACTATGCTAATGTGTACTCCGTGAAGTCACACTATCTCACGTATATATAACTGGACTAATCTATTTAATGAATAAGTAGCCCTGATTGCTAAAAACTGCATGGACTTTGTTAATATATCTACAACTACCTAGATAGCATCGTGTCTAAAGGATGTCCTAGGTAACCCTATCATGAAATCCATAGCTATACTATCCCATTTCCATTCTGGCATATCTAGGGGTTGCAACAACTCAGGTGGTCTCTGGTGCTCTATCTTAACCTTATGGCACACTAAACGTCTTGCCACATAATTTGTGACATCATTCTTCATTCCTAGCCACTAGAAGATTCTTTTTAGGTCTTGATACATCTTGGTGGCACCAGGGTGGATAGTATATTTACTCTTGTGTGCCTCTTCTAGAATTCTCTCTCTTAAATCATTATTACTAAGCACACAGATTCTATCTCGATATACTGCCACACCATCCTCAAATATCTCAAACTCTGAGGTCCTACCCTGGGAAATCTTGCTCTTAATCTGTCTCAAAAACTCATCCTCTCTTTGGGAATCTAAGATCTGTACTCTCAACTCATTCTCAATCTGGGTCTCACTCAAATATAATCTACTCGGTACCAGCTGGCAAGAGAGGTTCAAATTTCTAAACATCTCTAGGAGCTCCTACTCCCTAATTATCATATGGGCAGTGTGGATAGATTGCCTACTTAAGGCATCAGCCATCACGTTGGCCTTACCCGGATGATATTTCAACAAATAATTATAATCTTTTATGAATTCCATCCATTTCCTCTATCTTATATTGAGTTCCTTCTGATCGAATAAGTATTTCAGACTCTTATGGTCATTATAAATCTTTATACTGGCACCATATAGATAATGCCTCTAAATCTTGAGAGAAAATACTACTGTAGCTAACTCTAGGTCATGTGTGTGATAATTCTCCTCATGAGGCCTCAACTGTCTAGAAGCATACGCCACAACCCTACCCTCATGCTTCAACACACATTCTAATCCTCTCTTCGAGGCATCACTATATACCACAAATGGTACATTAGGGTTAGGAATAACCAGCATAGGGACAGTGGTCAATCAGAGTTTCAACTCTTGGAAACTCCTCTCACATCTATCATCTCACATGAAAGGTGTATCCTTCCAAGTCAGTCTCATGAGTGGCAAGGCCATTTGAGAAAAGCCCTAAATAAATCATCTGTAATATCCTGCCAAACCAAGGAAAGTTCTACCCTCAGTGATCGTCCTAGGCCTATCCCACTGTAACACAGTCTCAACTTTATAGGGATCTACTGTGACCCTATCTTGTGAGATCACATGACCTAAGAATTTCACCTCGGTTAGCCAAAACTCACATTTACTCAGTTTAGCATACAATCTCTTATTTCTCAAAGCCTTTAAGACTAATCTCAGATGTCTCTTATGCTTCTCAAAAGATTTGGAGTACACTAAGATATCATTAATAAAGACCACAAAAAATTTATCCAGATACAGTCTGAATACCCTGTTCATATAATCCATAAACACAGTGGGCGCACTTGTTGACCCGAATGGCATCACGAGGAACTCATAATGCCCATGCTTACTTCTGAAGGCCGTTTTGGGACATATTCAACTCTCACTTTTAGCTGGTGATACCCAGATCTAGGATTTATCTTAGAGAATATAGATGCCCCAGCTAACTGATCTAACAAATCATCTATTTTAGGGAAAGGATACTTATTCTTAATGGCAACTTTATTCAATTCTCTATAATCTATGCACAATCTTAAGCTACTATCTTTCTTTTTCACAAATAACACTGGAGCTCCCCAGGGTGACACACTAGGGCAAATAAACTCTTTCTCTAATAGCTCCTTTATTTGCTTTTTCAGCTCAACGGGAGCTATCCTATAGGGAGCCTTGGACACCGACCTAGCCACAGGCACTATATCTATGGGGAACTCTATCTCTCTCTTAGGGGATAGACCACTAAAATCAAGATCTTTAGGAAAAACCTTCGGGAATTCCCTAATATCGAGATCTCCTCTATCCCTTCTTCTACCTCGGCCTAAATAGAGAAAAAGACTAAAAACCCTTGACACCCATGCTCTAAGTGTCATTCAGCCTGGGTAGTAGTCATAAAGGATAACTCGGCCCCTATCCTAGGAATGGTCCTATAAGAAGGTATAGATATGATGTAATGCTCATAATCAAGGAAAACATTATTAGCAATCATCCAGTTCAAGCCAACAATCAAATCAATGTCATGAAATGACATACAAATCAAATCAATCATATTGTAACAATGGTTAAACTGTATAGTGACATTTAGGCAAGTATGGCAAGTAATCACATGGCCTCCAATGGTTGTGGTGACAGAAAAATCAAAGGGTAAAGTACTAATGGACAAACCCAAACGTCTTACACAGTGATAGGATATAAACAAGTGACTAGCAGCCGAATCAAATATATCAATTATAGGAAAATCATTCACTATGAGAATACCTCAAATAAGACTGGGAGATGCACTAGTCTCCTGTTGAGAAAGTGCAAACACCCTGCCCTAGGTTTGTGGCTTGGGAGGAGGCAGTCTAAATGGAGGCGCTGAATCCGTCTAGAGACAATTTCTAGCAATGTGCCCTGACTTCCCACACTTGTAACAAGTCACTGTAGACTGCTATATGGATGATTGAGTCCTCGGGGGCTGTACCTTCTTTCCTTTCAGTGGCCTCCTACTCCACTACACCTTACTCTTCCTTTTGCTAGTAGGTACGGAGCTGGCTCCTTCCTCTGGTCTTGGTCTCTTGGACTCTAAGGCCCCTATCTAGCTAGAGATTGTAGTAGCAGGCATAATTTCTCTCAAATTATTTTCTATCACCCTGCTGATCTCCACAATAGCATTAAAGTTCCGAATCCTATATGGAGTCACTCTGTCTCTGATCTGGGGCTTCAACCCAAGCTCAAATTGCTCGTACCTCTAAGGCTCATCATCATATCTCTAAAGGTAGGAAGAATACTAAGACAACTCTATGAATCTGGCCATGTACTGATCTACCGTCATATTATCGGCTTGTTTTAGCCCCATAAATTGCACCTCTTTTTGTTTTCTTACAGAACTGGGGAAATACTTCTCATAAAACTGTACTAGGAAGTTCTCCCAGGAAATCTGTAAATTTCTAGTCTCCATCAAAGACTTCGTACTGCCCCACCACTTGTCAGCTTCCTTTTGTAGCATAAAGGTTTGCATTCTTTGGTGTAGGCCACTTATGGATAACTTTCACCTTCTCTTCATGCACACAAATCCCTTGAGCACCTATAACAAATCCAAAAAATACAACATAATCCAAACAAAAAGAACACTTTTTTAAATTTGCATAAAGGCTATTCTTCCTAAGAATGCAAAAGACCTCACGAAAATGACCAAGATGATCATTAAAACTCTTGCTGTAAATCAAAATAACATCAAAATAAACAACAACAAGTTTTCTAATGAGAGAATGAAAAACATGATTCATTAGCTCATAAATCTACTAGTGCGTTAGTTAATCCAAATGATATAACTAACCATTCATACAATCCAAACTTAGTTTTAAATGCAGTTTTTCATTCATTAGGAATAACAAATTTATGCAATCAAAGCATTTTTGAAAGCCCATTAAAGATTGGAAACCATCAGTGGTTTTTTAGGAAACAAATCTAGGCAACCACAACTCTTTTCAATGCTAGTTGAAGATGAGGGTTTAAGGGGTGGCTTTGTTGAAAACAAATCTCCACATACCTGCAAGGAACTAGAACTAACAATAGGCAAAGATGGGTTAAGATTGTTAGTAGATAAACAAACATCCTTACACACACTCTTAACCTTTCTTTTTTCATCAAACAAGCTCACACTCATGCTTTTCTCACAACTCTCTTGCTCTTTCTTTTCACTCATGCCCTTGTCCTTTTCAATCTCTTCTTTTTCTCTCTCTAACCCATGTTATCTCTCTTTTTCTTTCATTTTGTATGCTTGTGATATTCTTATTTAATCCTCATAAGCATCCATAGGATCAAGAGGTACCAATACATTATTTTTTTCATTAAATACAAATGAATAGCAATAACAATATTTGTGCTTATGCTTAACATATTTAGCTTTTCAAACATGTTTCCATGGTTTACCAAGCATAATATGTCCATCATACATAGGAGTTACATCACATAACACTTTATCATGATATTTGCCAATGGAAAAAGAAATCAAAACTTGCTTATTAACTGATACAATATCAGTAGGTATGCCTATTGGAGCACAACAAGTTCAAGAAGCCCTCATCCATCAAGAAACCTAAATTCTTTAAGAAGGCATGATTCAGGTCCGAATAGTTCATGAAGAGATGGCCCATGCTCAAAAGGCCCAAATTGTGCTAGTATATGTCCAAGAACTTCAGAGAGCTCAAGATAATCTCTATGTTGGACGTCGAACCAAGTTTAAAGCCCAAGATCCATATTTGATCAATTTAGAACATGCTAGACGTCACTTAATTTTGGTGAATGATTTCATTATCATTTCACAGAAATTTCAAATGATTAATGGGTTAATCTTGAATCTTAAACCCAAAGCTTTTTTCACCTTGTTTTAGAATAATCTTTATCAGAGCTTCCAAACATGAGATAGAGTTAATAAGAAGCAACACATCTAGCATGCTGATCTTGGAGCTAAATTGGACTTTAGACATGAGATCTCCTTTAAGATGCAAAAGTAGAAGTCTAAATGGAAGCCCAATGTTTTAAGAAAGTCCATGAAGCAACTAGAGTCAATATCCAACATGTTAAAGGCCCAATGTAGTTGTACATATACAAGAGGAGCAAGACCCAATTGGAGTCCAATTGCAAGAGATTAAGAATCATGTGTCAACCATGTGATTTTTAATGAAGCATGAGCATCCCATGTGACTAGTTAAAGAAGTTGATTGTTTTGGACTATGATTCTTTATGAATTTCATTTCTTATTTATTTTATTATTTTAGGACTTGTTCAAAGATCTTATCTTTAAGATTAAGTTAAAATTAGTATCCTAATCTTATTCCTTGATTTTAGGCACCATTTAAAATATTTTTAATCAGATTTTAGTGTTTTACTTTTATTAGGATTTTAGTCTTTTAGAAACTTTGCTTATAAAAAGGCTTTCTATTGTACTTTATTTTGGAGATTATGAATGAATTTGAGTATTATTCAATACTTTGTGAGACCTTTGCTGTGTTCTCTGAGAGTTTACGTGACTTATCAAAGGATTAGTCTTCCTTTATGGCGTCTTGAGGCTAGGGTTCTAAGAGACGGGTTCTCTTAGGGTCTTTCCTTTGACCAATATTCTTGTTTTCTAGTTAGTCCCGGGCAAAGTGTCATCTTGTTGAAGGTTCCTAGAAGGTCTCGCATCATTTGGTATCAGAGCTTTGGTTCACTAGTACAAGGTATATCTTTGTGTTTCCCTTCCGTTATTCTTCATACTTTCTCTCCTTCCATTTGTGTTACCTTTTTCATCTTTTCCTTTGTCTTCTATCTTCTTCCTTCTTCCATTGTTGTGTGCCTCCATCCTCATTCAAAAAAAAAAGAGTGTGTGATACTCAAAAAAAGAAAAAAAGAATCAGATTGCAGAATTCAAAATTGCAAGTTGTGCAAATTCAAAGTTGAAAGCTTAAAGCTTGGAGTTAATTTCCTAATTAGAGTTAGTTTCCTAATTGGAGTTAATTTTCTAATTGGAGTTAGTTTTCTAATTTGATTGTATTGAGTAACTACCAAGTTATCTACTTTCCTATTTTGCATTTAAGTAAGAATTTTCTTTCCTATTGTTCTAAACTTGAATTGCAAGTAGTTTCCAATTTTGATTAACTTGGTTTCCAAGTAGTTTCTTATTCTTAAAGTCTCCTATTTTCAGATTTTCCTTTTCCTTCTTCTTCCTTCCAAGCCATCCAAACCTCCTTTTCCTCCTTGTTTTTCCTTTCCTCCTTCCCTTTTTGTTACACACCTTTTTTTCCTTTTTTGTTTGATTTTTTGGGAATTTGCATTTTAGGATTCTAGGTTTTTTTATTGCCACTAGTCTGATCTTTTCTTTTGATTTTCTTATGACTTGCTTAGAACACTTGTAAGAAGCAAATTGTTGAGTGGTAAAAGGCTAGAGTATACCATCTTGAAAAAGCCAAAAAGAGAGTTAAACACGAGTGAACTTATAATCTTTTGAGTGTAAACACGTGAGAAGAGTGTGTAAGGTCCTATTCCTTCTTTGACTAACTTTTCAGGCGACAAGATGTCCAATGAGTACAAATTCCTTGAAGATGCTAACAAAGAGTGATTCAAGCAAACTTGTGCATGGTTATATGCATTCCAATCTAACTCCAATTCTACAGGACAATATAAGAAAAAGTCATCCCCTGATTTCCATACTAGATGCCTTATCAAAGAGAAACTTTGCAGAGTGGCTATTGATAATAGTAGCTATGTAAATGTTGCTAGTACCTTACTAGTTAAGAAATTAAACTTGCGTACTATGAAGCATCCTAGGCCCTATACCTTGTTGAAGGGTAGTGCTGAATTTAGGGTTAATAAGCAAGTTTTAATTTCTTTCTCCATTGGTAAATATCATAATAAAGTGTTATATGATGTGGCTCCTATGTATGATGGACATATTATGCTTGGTAAACCATGGAAATATGTTAGAAAAGCTAAATATGTTAAGCATAAGCACAGATATTGCTATTGCTATTCATTCATATTCAATGAAAAACATCATGTATTGGTACCTCTTGATCCTATGGATGTTTATGAGAATCAAATGAGAATAGTACAAGTATACAAAATGAAAGAAAAAGAGAAAGCAAAAGAAAAAGAGAGAGAACATGAGTTAGAGAGAGGAAAAGACAAAATTGAAAAAGAAAAGAGTGTGAGTGAAAGAAAGAGCAAGAGAGTTATGAGAAAAGTGAGAAAAGCATGAGTGTGAGCTTGTTTGATGAAAAAAGAGAGGTTAAGAGCGTGTGTAAGGATGTTTGTTTATCCTTTAACAATCTTAACCCATCTTTGCCTATCGTTGGTTCTAGCTCCTTGCAGGTATATGGAGATTTGTTTTCAAAGAAGCCATCCAATGGACCTTCATCTTCAACTAGCATTGAAAAGAGTTGTGATTGCTTAGATTTGTTTCCTAAGAAACCACCTGATGGTTTTCAATCTTTAATGTGCTTTCAAAAGTGCTTTGATTGCATAGATTTTGTTATTCCTGATGAATTATTGCCTTTCAAAAGCATTGAGCACCACATATTGAGTTTTAATTGTTTCATGAATTTTGTGGCTGTTAGGAATTCATATTACATTAATTTTATGGTTAAAAGGTTATCGTGTTACCTGGATTTTGTTATGGCCCTTGGATTTATTATAGGTGCATGTAGGATCAAAATTATCATTTATATTTGGGTGCATGTGAGAAAGAAATACTTCCTAACTCAAAGTGAGTTCAAAGAGTTTCCTAACTTGGAGTGCTCTAAGTTGTCCCAAAGAATTGATGATCTCTTTGAAAGGACCCATTTGGTTTACAAGATTCTTCCACTTGATGAATATAGTGTTATCATTATTTTTGGAATGTCTAATTTATTACCATATGATACATGTGGAGATTAGAGGACGAATCTTTTCAAAGAGGAAGGGAATGATACAATATCAATAGGCATGCCCATTGGAGCACAACAAGTTTGACAAGCCCTCATCTATTAAGAAACCCAAATTATTCAAGAGGGCATGATTCAGGTCCGAATGGCTCATGAAGGGATGGCCCATACTTAAAAGGCCCAAATTGTGCTAGTATATGTCCCAGAACTTCAAAGAGCTCAAGATAATCTCTATGTTGGACGTCAGCCCAAGTTTAGAGCCCAAGATCTATATTTGATCAATTCAGAACATGCTAGACGTCATTCAATTTTGGTGAATGATTTCATCATCATTTCACAAAATTTTCAAATGATTAATAGGTCAATCTTGAATCTTAAACCCTTAGCTTTCACCTCGTTTTGGAATCATCCTTATTAGAGCTTCCAAACACGAGATAGAGCTAATAAGAAGTAACACGTCAAGCATGCTGATCATGGAGTTAAATTAAACTTTGGACATGAGATCTCCATAAAGAAGTCCAAGTGGAAGCCCAATGTCCTGAGAAAGTCCATGGAGCAACTAAAGTCAATATCCAACATGTTGAAGGTCCAATGTAGTTATACACATATAAGAGAAGTGTCAAGGCCCAATTGGAGTCCAATTGCAAGAGATTAAGAATCATGTGTCAACTATGTGATTTTTAATGAAGCACGAGCATCTTATGTGACTAGCTAAAGAAGTTGATTGTTTTGGCCTATAATTCTTTATGAATTTCATTTTTTCATTTATTTTATTATTTTAGGACTTGGTTAAAGATCGTATCTTTGAGATTAAGTTAAAATTAGCATTCTAATCTTGTTCCTTGATTTTAGGCACCATTTAAAATATTTCTAATCAGATTTTGGTGTTTTACTTTTATTAAGATTTTAGTCTTTTAGAAACTTTACCTATAAAAGGCTTTCTATTGTACTCTATTTTGGAGATCATGAATAAATTTGAGTATTATTCAATACTTTATGAGACCTTTGCTTCTTTGTGTTCTCTGTAAGTTCATGTGACTTATCAAAGGAATGATATTCTTTTGTGGCGTCTTGAGGCTAGGGTTCTAAGAGACAGGTTCTCTCAGGGTCTTTCCTTTGACTAACATTCTTGTTTTCTAGCCGGTTCCAAGCAAAGTGTCATCTTGTTGAAGGTTCCTAGGACAAGGTTCCTAGAGGATCTCGCATCATTTTGTATTAGAGGGTTGGTTCGCTAGTGCAAGGTATATCTTTGTGTTTCCCTTCCATTGTTCTTCATACTTTCTCTCATTCCATTTATGTTACCATTTTCATCTTTTCCTTTGTCTTCTATCTTCTTCCTTCTTCCATTCTTGTGTGCCACCATCCTCATTAAAAAAAAAAAAAAAAAAGAGTGTGCTACTCTAAAAAAAAAAAAAATTCCAAAAAAAATTCCAAAAAAAAAAGAAAGTGAAAAGAAAAAAAGATTTAGATTGCAAAATTTAAAATTGCAAGTTGTGCAAATTC
Source organism: Erythrophleum fordii (assembly GCA_032878935.1). Lineage (NCBI taxonomy): Eukaryota > Viridiplantae > Streptophyta > Magnoliopsida > Fabales > Fabaceae > Erythrophleum > Erythrophleum fordii. The sequence goes on along the minus strand of JAVQMF010000047.1, from coordinate 29,052,666 downwards.
AAAGTTGAAAGCTTAAAGCTTAGAGTTAATTTTCTAATTGGAGTTAGTTTCCTAATTGTAGTTAATTTTCTAATTGGAGTTAGTTTTCTAATTTGATTGCATTGAGTAGTTACCAAGTTATCTACTTTCCTATTTTGCATTCAAGTAAGAGTTTTCTTTCTTATTGTTCAAAACTTGAATTGCAAGTAGTTTCCTATTTTGATTAACTTAGTTTCCAAGTAGTTTCCTATTTTCAGATTTTCCCTTTCCTTCTCCTTCCTTCCAAGTCATCCAAACCTCCTTTTCCTCCTTGTTTTTCCTTTCCTCCTTCCCTTTTTGTTACACACCTCTTTTTTCTCCTTTGTTTGATTCTTTAGGAATTTGCATTTTAGGATTCTAGTTTTTTTGATTGCCACTAGTCTAATCTTTTCTTTTGATTTGCTTGTGACTTGCTTAGAACACTTGTAAGAAGCAAATTGTTGAGTGGTAAAAGGCTAGAGTATACCATCTTAAAAAAGCCAAAAAGAGAGTTAAACACGAGTGTACTTATCATCTTTTGAGTGTAAACACATGAGAAGAATGTATAAGGTCCTATTCCTTCTTTCCTTTTTTGACTATCTTTTTAGGCGACAAGATGTCCAATGAGTACAAATTCCTTGAAGAGGCTAACAAAGAGTGATTCAAGTAAACTTATGCATGTAAGCATCCTCATTCCAATCTGATTCCAAATTGAGGTAGAATACATGTATTTATAGTGCAACTCAAATCTACTTGTTGGAGGAAAAGTAGGAAACTAACTACATATCCTAACTAAATGACCTAAAAAATAGGAATACAAAATCAAATCTTTTTAAAAACAAAAAAGGAAAGATAATTTGCCTAATTAATTTTAATTTTTATCCAAATACATAAAGTTTCTAGAAATCAGCATATTAAGCCCATAATATTATTATTTAGGCCCAAATGAGTCAATCTATATATAGTTCTTGGTCCAAACTCTTTAATTCACAACATTCTAACACAAATTATCTCTAGTAGCTCCATTTTTAGCCTTAATAGTATTGATGACGTTTTGATTAATACTTGAATAAGATTTATCAAAACTCTACTTGGTCCAAATCTCTTGAACAAGTTCACTCAATGCTTCTTTAAGTATTTTAGCCTTCACCCTTGTAATAGGTCCAATTAGAAGGTGCGAAGGATCATTGGAAGACTTTGAATTAGCATCTTTATAAATCCAGTTCATATCATCCTCCCCCTCTTGAAAAGGAGTCATCCTTGACTCTTCAAAATCTGCATCAAAACAAGGAGAAAGGTTAAAAATATTGAAAGTAGCACTCATGCCATACTCACTTGGTAAATCAATCTTGTAAGCATTATCATTGATTTTCTCTAATACTTGGAAAGGTCCATCTCATAGAGGCATAAGCTTGGACTTTCTTTTGTCAAGAAATCTCTCTTTTCTAAGGTGCAACCAAACTAAGTCCCCTAGTTCAAATACTATCTTCTTTCGTCCCTTGTTAACATGATTTACATATTGTTGAGTCATCCTCTCAATGTTTTGCTTAGTCCTTTCATGGATTTCCCTAACGAACTCAGCTTGCTTCTTCCCATCCATATTGATTCTATCTTGCAAAGGCAGAGAAGTTAAGTCAATGGGTGTAAGAGGATTAAAACCATATACAATCTAAAAGGGCAAATATTTAGTAGTAGAATGAATGGCCTTGTTCTAAGCAAATTCGATGTGCGGTAGACACTCCTCCCAATTCTTTAAGTTCTTCTTAACAATTGTCTGTAACAAAGAAAAAGTGTCCTATTCACAATTTCAATTTACCCATTAGTTTGTGGATGGTAGGTAGTAGAAAATAGAAATTTAGTGCCTAGCTTGCTCCATAAAGTCTTCTAAAAATAGCTTAGGAACTTAGTATCTCGATCCGATAATATAGTTCTTGGCATCTCATAAGTCATACAACTTCTTGAAAAAAAAAATTGGTAATGTTAGAAGCATCATCAATCTTATGACATGCAATGAAGTGTGCTATTTTAGAAAAATCTATCTACTACAATAAAAATGAGTCCCTCCCCCTTTTAGACTTAGGTAATCCCACAATAAAGTCCATGGGAATATCTTCCCAAGGTACACTAGGAATAGGAGGGGAGTATACAATCAATGGGGATTTATTTTAGATTTAGCTTTATGACACACAATACATCTGCCTACAAATTTTTCAACATCACTACGCATCCTAGGCCAATAGAGATGTTCATTTAAGACTTCAAAGGTTTTAGTAATGCCAAAATGTTCTATTAAACCACTTGAATGTGCTTCCTTCACCAATAACATACGTATAGAACAATTAGGAATATAAAGCTTGTTAACATGAAATAAGAATTCATCATGGAAGTAAAATTTGTCCCAATCAAGTCTAGGCTTGTAATGGCTAAAAGTTTCACCAAAGTCAACATCGTTAGTATATAATTCTTTGATGAACTCAAAATCAAGAATTTTAGAGTCTAACATGGAAAGAAGAACATACCTATGTGAAAGTGCATCTACAACAATATTCTCCTTGTAACACTATAATATATTAACTCCAACTAGTTTCTGCTTAGGCTCGATTCCATATGATTTCCAAAGAAAATGACAAAAGTCGTGGCATTTTCATGTTATAAATTGGGATTCAAATACTCATATTTTGCCCTGTGGGTCCTATGAACCCATCATTCACATTCTCTACTCAAACTCCATTTATACAACTCATACATAGCATAAAATGACCCATGAACCACGGATATGAAGCCAAAAACCAAGAAAGTACAATTTCTCAAATGGGCCCAAAAGTCAGATTTTTGGCTCTAATTTTGGAAAATCATAACTAATTCTAGCCAAATGGGAATCAAGAAACCCATATCTTTCTGGAAATATCTAAGGTTTAACTTTACAATAAAAATAATTTCCAACCACAATGTCAGCGTTTGGACCATGTTTGACATAAAAAAAGAGATAGAGGTCCAGCTGTCCCTAGTACTGGTGCAGCTTGCTGTCATGAATTTCAAAAATTCATAACTAATTCCAAAAAACTCTAATCTAGGAAAACTATACCAATTTAGAAAGTTAAAGATGTTAAATAGAGAATAAAAAAAATTCCAGATCAGTTCAGAGGCCCTTAGACCTTGAAAACTGATAGAATAGTAACAAAGGTCGGATGGCTTCTCTGATGCTGACACAGAAATTCAAAAAGTTAGTTCTCTCTCTACAGACCTCTGATTGAGGTGCTTCAAGTTGTTATAGGTCACTGTGGATGTCTAGTTTATTTCTATAAAATTTCATGATAATTGGACACTGTTTGTTCCATGAATGACATAGATTCATTTTTGGACCTATGGTAACAGTGCATTGACCAAACTATCAAAATTCCCAAACTTCAACAATTTGCCAAATATTTCCTAGACCTCTAAATATTACCCAATTTAGCTTCCCAAGAAGCTCTCTACAAACTCTAGAGGTATGCTAAATTTCATATCAAGAAGAGCTCTCTACAAGTTTGGCGGTTTTGACACCATAAAGGGTTTCAAGTGGGGGTAAATGGTCCCCTACATGCTCTAGCACCCCTTGGGCAAGTTTTAAAGTATAAACATGGTGTATATGAAATTTCCAAGTGGTTAAAATCATCATACATTTCAAACTCACTATGCTACGGGCCAAAATGCACTATTACATACAATCCATAAAAGGGGCAAATCCCACATTTTTATTACTTTGGCTCTCTACACAATTTATACATCATTTATACATACATTTACACTTGCTCCAATATTTACATCGCAAAAATAATAAGTAAATATTCATTTTGGCACCTCTTTACATCAAAAGAACCAAAATAAACTAACAACCGTCTAAACATGCTCAACGAGGCCCCTTGGTGTTCACTTGAATCTCCTTGAGCTCCACCTAACATATTAAGATGGGAGAGGGAAGGGAATGAGATTCATGGAATCTTAATAGCTCATGCATTCATTCAAGGAAGCAATCAAGGCATATAAACAAGTCAAAGTATGCAAATAGGCATCTGACCATTTACAATCATACAATACATGGTTTACATGCCATGAATATCATATCAATGCCAAGAATAAGCTCTAGGGACTTTTGGTCTAGTCTCACCCGATTTTAGGGACTTTTGGATGGCCTCACCCTTGGTTTAGGGACTTTTGACTTGACCTCACTCAGTTATGAGACTTTTGGCCTAGTCTCACCCATCCTCAGGGACTTTCAGCTCTACCTCACCCATCACAAGGGACTTTTGGTATTACCTCACCCGAGCAATTTTCACAATCCAACACATAAACATATTGGTACCAATACATCAAGGCAATAACATATGGCATGTCTCACACAACAAGCATATTCACAAGTATCCAATGACTATATACATCCAAGAATGCAACAAGAAAGAGTGGAGAGCTACCTTCTAAGCCAACACAAGCCTTCCCTTTCAATTTCTCTTATCCCTTCTTAGTCTCACAATCACAACTAGATGGTGCTGCTTTTTTTGAGCCTAGACACAACAAAGAACATGGAATTACTCTCTCATAACTCAACAATTATTAGGGGTTCTTACAAGCATATAACAAACTAAGGGTTCTCTCTCTCTCTAGAATTTTTACTAACTCTTCTTCTCTCTCAAGCTCTCAAGTTGGTAGAACCAATATACTCAAGGAAAACAAAGAAGAAGAAGTAAAGATACATAAGTTCTAGCCTTCTTCAAGAGTGGTTTTCCACTTTCCCTTTTCTGACCCAAGTCTAAAACCCAACTAATTCAACAACCAAAACCATAGAAAGAGAGGGCAAAGAGAGAAGAACAAGATTCTAAGAAGAAAAGATAGGGAAATCTCAAGCTTACTTACCTTTTCCTTGGTCTTCCTTCCTTCTCTTGGTCTCTCTCTCTCTCCATACCCCTTTTCTCTCTTTTGGTCGAAGCTCAGGTCAGTTAAAAGAGAAAGGATGAATTTAGATGCTTTAAGAAGTCAAATTCTCTTTTTTTACGCTTTTCCATACTAACCCTCGCTATAGCAAAAATTAACCTTCGCTATGGCGAGCACGTATCAGTCCCAGACCCCTGTTTTCGCTGTGGCGTGCACTGCGGCAAGCAGCTCCTTGGTTTTTGTATGGGATGCCTGCACTCACTATAGTTAGAAGCATTCTTGCTATAGCTAACAAGTACATTCGCTATAGCTAGACCATTCTTCGCTATAGCGAGTAGGTACATTCGCTATAGCTAGGCCATTTCTCGCTATAGCTAGCAGACTTAGAAAAATTTCAGGCTTTCGAAAATTTTCAGCTTCTCTCTTTTTTTTTTTCTAGTTGTTACATTTTTACCCCTCTTAAAAGAAATTTTGTTCTCGAAATTTAAAGACATACCTCAAGGGAATAACTCTGGATATTTTTGCCTCATTTCATCCTCTAATTCCCAGGTTGCTTCTTCAGATGTCAGACTTCTTCAGATCACTTTCACCAAAGGAATGTTCTTGCTTCTCAGATGTTTCAGCTTAGCATCCACAATTCTCTCCGGTCTCACTACATAGGAAAGATCTTCCTGTAATTGCACATACTCATATTCTATGACATGTGAGGGGTCTGGTAAATACTTTTTCAACTGGGAGACATGAAAAACACCGTGGATTTGGGCTAAGTTAGGAGGTAAGGCTATTCGGTAAGTCACAGGTCCAATTTTTTCAAGGATTTCAAATGGACTAATATACCTAAGATTGAGCTTCCTTACCCTCATTGACGACCTACTCCCATCACTAGAGACACTCGAATGAACACATGGTCTCTAATCTCAAACTCTAACAGCCTCCTTCGCTTATCGGCATAGCTTTTCTGCCTACTCTGGGCTGTGAGGAGCCTCTTTCTAATTAATTCTATCTGTCGGGTGGTCTGGTCCACAATCTCAGGTCCTATCATACTCCTCTCACCTAGTTCAACTCAGCACAGAGGGGATCTGCACTTTCTCCCATACAAAGCCTCATATGGGGCCATCTAAATACTAGAATGGTAACTATTATTATACGCAAACTCTGCTAGCGGTAAATATGCATCCCAGTTACCCCTCATGTCTAACACACATGCCCTCAACATGTCTTCTAATGTCTGGATGGTCCTTTCAGTCTAACCATCTGTTTAGGGGTGATATGCAGTATTAAACTACAACCTGTCCCTAAGGCATGCTGCAATGACCTCCAAAAGTTCGATGTGAACCTGGGGTCTCTATCCAAAACTGTGCTATTAGGTACTTTATGAAGTCACACTATCTCTCTGATATACAAATAGGCTAATCTATCCAGTGTATGAGTAGCCCTGATAGTTAAAAAGTGTGCAGACTTCGTCAATCTATCCACAACTACCCAAATAGCATCATGTCCAGAGGATGTCCTAAGTAACCCCATAACAAAGTCCATGGCTATACTATCCCACTTCCACTCAGGGATATCTAGAGGTTGCAACAACCCAGCTGGCCTTTGATGTTCTATTTTTACCCTCTGACACACTAGGCATCTAGCCACATAATCTGTCACATCGTTCTTCATCCCTGGCCACCAGAAAATTCTTTTTAAATCCTGATACATCTTGGTGGCACTTGGGTGAATAGTATACTTACTCTTATGTGCCTCTTCTAAAATGCTTTGTCTCAATTCATTTTGACCAGGCACACAGATTCTATCTCGGTATACTATTATACCATCCTCAGACACCTTAAAATCTGAGGTCTTACCTTGGGAAATCTCATTCCTAATCCGTCTCAGGAACGCATCCTCTCTCTGGACATCTAAGATCTAGGTTCTCAATTTATTCTCAATTCGAGTTTCACTCAAATACAATTTACCCGATGCCACTTAACAAGAGAGGTTCATGTTTCTAAACTTCTCTATGAGCTCTTGCTCCCTAATCATCATATGGGCTACATGGATGGATTTGCTACTCAAGGCATCCGCCACCACATTGGCTTTGCCCGGATAATATTTCAAAACATATTCATAGTCTTTCAGGAACTCCATCCATCTCCTTTGTCTCATATTGAGTTTTTTTTGGTCAAACAGGTATTTCAGACTCTTATGGTCACTATAAATCTCTATAGTAGCACCATACAAATAGTGTCTCCAGATTTTAAGAGCAAACACTACAGCAGCTAACTCCAGGTCATGTGTGGGATAATTCTCCTCATGAGGCCTCAACTGCCTAGAGGTATATGCCACTACCCTGCTGCATCAACACGTATCCTAACCCTTTGCCCGAGGCATCACAATAAACCACAAATGGCTCATTAGGGTCAGGGATAATCAGTACAGGGGTAGTGGTCAGACGAAATTTCAACTCCTGGAAACTTCTCTCACATCTATCATCCCACACAAAAGGTGTCTCTTTCCTAGTTAGCCTCGTCAGTGGTAAGGCCATATGAGAAAAGCCCTGAATAAACTGTCTATAGTACCTTGTCAAACCTAGGAAACTCTTAACCTCGGTGATCGTTCTAAGTTTATCCCACTATAACACAGCCTCAACTTTATGGGGATCAACTGTGACCCTGTCTCGTGAGATCACATGACCTAAGAATCTCACTTCGGTCAGCCAAAACTCACATTTACTAAGTTTGGCATACAACCTTTTCTCTCTTAAGGTCTCTAAGACTAATCTCAAATGCCTCTCGTGCTTCTCAAAGGATCTGGAGTACACTAGGATATCATCAATGAAGACCACCACAAACTGATCTAGATACGGTCAGAATACCCTGTTCATGTAATCCATGAACACAGCAGGCACATTCGTCAACCTGAATGGCATCACAAGGAACTCATAGTGCTTATATCTTGTTCTGAAGGCCATCTTAGAGACGTCTTCAGTTCTCACTCTTAACTAGTGGTACCCAGATCTAAGATTTATCTTGAAAAACACAGATGCCCCAACCAACTGCTCTAACAAATTATCAATTCTAAGGAGAGGATATTTATTCTTGATGGTAACTTTGTTCAACTCTCTGTAATCGATACACAAATGTAAGCTACCATCCTTCTTTCTTACAAATAACACCGGAGCTCCCCAAGGTGAAACACTAGGGCAAATAAACCCTTTCTCTAACAATTCCTCTATCTACTTTTTTAACTTAGCAAGCTCGGCGGGAGCCATCCTGTAAGGAACCTTGGACACTGGTCCAACCCCAGGCACTATGTCTATAGGGAACTCTAGTTCTCTCTCAGGGGGTAGGCCACTAAAGTCAAACTCTTTAGGAAAAATCTTCGGGAATTCCCTGACAATTGGGATCTCCTCTATCCCTTCCTCTGCCTTAGCTTGGATACAGAAAAAGACTAGAAACCCTTGACATCCATACTCTAAATGCCTCTCAGTTTGGGCAGTAGTCACAAAGGATAACTCAGCTCCTACCCTAGGTATAGTCCCACAAGCAGGTAGGAAATGGTTCGGTGTTCACAATCAAGTATCGCATTATTCGCAGCCAACCAATTCATACCAATAATCAAATCAATATCATGGAAGGGCATATAGATTAAATCAATAGTGGTATGACAATGATTAAACTAAACAGTGACATTTAAATAGGTATGGGAAGTAACCACGTGGCCTTCAGTAGGTGTAGTGACAAACAAGTCAAATGGCAAGACACTAACAGCTAGACCCAATTGCCTCATACAATCATAGGATATAAATGAGTGACTAGCACCCAAATCAAACATAACAACTACAGGAAAGCCATTCATTATCAGCGTACCTCGGATCAAATTGGGGGACGCACTGGCTTCCTATTGAGTGAGGGCGAACACTCAACCCTGGGTCTACGGCCTAGGAGGAGGCATTGTATCCACCTGAGGACAGTATCTCGCAATGTGCCCCAACTTTCCACACTTGAAACATGTCACCGGAGACTGCTGGAAGGATGACTGGCTCCGAGGAGGTAGCATTGGCTTACCCCGCTGTGGCCTTCTATTCCACAGCCCCTTGCCTCTCCTCTTGGTGCTAGGTGTCACATTAGAACCCTCTTTTAGTTTCGGCCTTTTCAATTCTGAAACCCCCTTCTGACTAGCTGTAGCCACAGTAGGCATGATAACTCGTAGGTTAGTCTCAATCACCTTGCTGACCTCTACAAGGGTATTGAACTTCCTGATCCACTGTAGAGTAACTCTGTCACTAATCAGGGGGTTCAACCCAGTCTCAAATTGCTTACATCTCTAGGGTTCATCATCATACCTCTGGAGGTAAGAGGAATACTGAGACAACTCAATGAACTTGGCCACATATTGATCCACAGTCATCTCATCCGTGTGTCTCAAGCCCATAAATTCCATTTCTTTCTTCTTCCTTACCGAACTAGGGAAATATTTCTTATAAAACTCGACCAAGAAGCTTTTCCAAGTTATTTGCATGTTCTTGGTCTCCATCAGGGGTTTCGTGCTACTCCACCATCTATCGACTTCCTTCTATATCATGAAAGTGGCTAGCTGAGCTTTATGCTCGGTGTTACAATCCATCACTAAGAATATTTTCTCTAGCTCCATAACCCACGCCTCCGCCTTATCCGCATCCAACTCCCCATCAAACGAGGGTAAACTATTCTGCCTAAATTGCTTTAACAGTTTCTGGATAGGCGTCTGGGTCTGAGTAGCAGTAGACTCCTGGTGTAACACCATAACTTCTAGTTCATTTCATGCCATTTATAAGCTTTGTATTATTAATCCCACAAGAGCATATGAAAAGGGGATGAAAATAATGGACTTTTTCCGCGTTGCACTATATCTAAAAAATTCAATTCGATGTCATGTGGACCGTGTGAGCTTATACTATACTTCCTCATATTTAACTTCATTATCACAACTCATTTTCATCACAAAAAAATGCCTACAATTCATAGAAACCGAAATGAAGCTCAAAATAAACAAGCATATTTTCGGCCAGATTTGCTCCATTTTTTGACCCAACTTTGGAAAATCATAACTAAATATAGAAAATTTTAAATCATATAATATTTGTCATTATAGAAATATTAGGATGTCTAATTCACACTAAAAATATGCCCAGGTTACATCACACAGAACGTTTGACATCCAAAAAGTTACAGAGTCACTGGCTGCTTGGGCTGTCATTTAGTTTACTGATACAAATTTCTAAAATTCATAACTAATTCTATAAAAATATAAATCACAAAAAGTTGGTCATTATGGAAATGTAAAAATGTTAACTTGATACTAAAAATAATTCTAGAATAAAATAGATACGTTTAGACATCTGGAACTGATGGAACAGTAACTGAGCTCCTGGGGCGCTACTAATACTGACAGTAAACTTTAAACATGCATAAATCTCTACTCAGACCTCCAAATGAAGTGATCTTTGTGGCCACAAAAAGCGTATAACCTCTAGTTTGTGCATATAAAATTTCATAAGCATTGGACACCATTTGTCCATTGGGTGACACAGAATTTCAAACCGCCAGTATGAACAGTACCCATACTAGAATCCATGAAAAATCCCAATTTTGAAAATTCATCAAATATTCCCTAGGTCTCTGAAAATTATGGTCTTTATCTTCTCAGAAATATCATAATGAGACCTAATTGTATGCCAAATTTCAGGGCAAGAATAACTCATTTGGCTAAAAAGTGACATAGGGTTCCATTATGGTCAATTTTGGCTCCATATTGGGTACCAAAATTGCCAAATGGATTTCCCTTGGTCTTGGCACCTTTTGGGCAAGTTTAAAAGCTTATTTGAGACTTGTGTGAGCTGCCCAAATGGTCCCAAACCTCATGCATTTCATTTTGGCCATTCAATCCACATTTATACACATATTCATCAAACTTTAAACTTCCATACTATGACATTACATACTCAAAACATGTGCTAATGGTCATATATCATTTCCATACATCTAAACATCACATAATAGTATGTTTACATATATCTCAAGGTACATAATACATATACAACATCATATACATGATGAACTATCATTATGGTTCCAAACTACACAAAACAACATATAAGCTTGTCAATTGTCCCTCTTTAAGGTTGTTGGCTCCCTTCACCACAATTGCTTGGTCCACCTAGCATGTTAGACCATTGGAGAGGAGGGGATGAGATTCAAGAATCTCAATAGCTCATCTCCCATTCCATCACACATAATATGTGCAAGCAAGTTTCACAAATGCATGCATGGAGAAAGTAGAAATCATAGGCATTTTAAAAGCAATCTTAGCATGTGAATCAATCATATTCAAGAGCTCACTAAGTGTTTGGATTGGCCTCACACTTCTCCTCATGGATTTTGGACTTGCCTCACCCATTCTTTGAACACTTTGGACTCAACCATACTCTTGGGAGCCCACTTTGCTTTTGGGAGACTCTTTACTTTGTCTCAACCAAACTCAAGGGTTCTTGGCTCATCCTCACCCAAGGGAAGAGTTCTTGGCCTCTCCACACTTAAGCAAACTCATACAAACATCATGGGTTCATTAAAAAACATAACATGGCATCAAGTATCATGGCATATAAAGGCATGCTAGCATACTTTTCAAAGCTTGAAAATACATATACACACATTCTAAAACAAGTTAAACACACATTCATGCATGAGAGAAGGTGGAGAGAGCTACCTTATATACGAGCACACACTTTTTCCTTAGCTTTCAAGCCTCCTCTTTTAGCCACACACCCACAAGTTGGTGGAAATAGTGTCTCTTGGCCTAGACACAAATTATGGGGCCAATTAAGTTCATGAAACAATTTCTAGGGCCATGCAACTTGCTTAAACCCTAGATTACTCTACAACCTCCATTATGGTCCATATTGGCACCTAATGAAGCAACACCAAATGATTTCTAGGCCTCATTCTTTACTCTTAAATATGATTTTTGACTCCTTTTAAGCCTCTTGAAATCATTACATCATTAAAACAAATGGCCTAGCACCATGTTGCTTCTTTAGGTCATATTATGGAACCTAAGACACCAAATCACTTTCCATGAGTTCTAAATTTTTTCCAAGGCCTCCCCTCATTTTCATTCATCAATTATGACTCAAGAATGGCCTTAGAAAAATTTACAACTCTCCCTAGCTATGAGAAACTCTTTAGGCCGAGGCTATGGAGCTTAATGGCCTTCATGGAGTTTGCTTGGTTTTCTTGAAGGGAGAAGCTTGTGGGGAGAATCTTTGGTGTTTCAAGAACTCATTTATACTCTAACTTAGACCTAGGAAGCATCCTACAAATTCAAAAATTGAAAGGTGCACTTGAAACCCTAGGTTTTGCATCTTGCTTTCTAATGCCTTTTTCTTAGTTTTCTTTGCATATTCTTATTCCTCTCCATCAAATACCTAAGAATCACCTTTGGTTTGGTTAAAAATCTGAATCCTTAGATCTGTCCAAGTGTAGGTCGAAATGCTCAAGGAAGGGAGGAAGAAGACCAAGTGGAAGAATTGCAAAATACCTTGTTTTCCTTGGATTTTCTTGCTTGTTCTTGCTTTCCTTGGCCTCCTTACTTGAAATTCGAACTTTCCCCTCTGTTTTCCCTTCAAAATAGCCCTTAAAACTTCAGAGAAATCATGGAGAAGAAGAGGGAAAAAGAGGAGAAGAAAGTGGTGGAGAGAAAGCATGAAAAACAAGCAAAATTCCATACCTAAAGTCTTGAATCTTTCCTCCTTCTTCCCTTCTCTTTGTGTGCCACTCTCCAAGGGATTTGCTTCTGATTTGGGGATAGAAATTCTGAAGTGAATGAAGGAGAGTGTGAAGTGCCACCTATATATAGCTAGGGTAAAGTGACTTTTTCAAAAATTCCCATTTTGCCCTTCATACTTTGCCTTTTTGTTTCCCCTTTGTTTTAGCTCCTTTTTGAGAACCGTCTTTTCCATTATGATATTTAGATTCTAAATTAAGAAAAATGGCTTTGGAATCATTCAAATCAGAGTTAAAACCCTTCCGAACGAATCGGTCAAAGTTCGGGTCAATCGACATTGAAAAACTTACACTGGGGGTCTTTACCGGTCCCGGGGCTTCCCATGGTTTTTGGGGCCTCTGAGAACCCTGGGCAACTCAAAATTTCTATTTAAAAAGCCCTCCTAGGTGCTTTCCAAAATTGCACTTATTTACCAAAATGCCACTGGCCTTTCGACAAATTTTTCGAATCACTCCGACCCCCGTTTCTGGGCAACTCAAGGCTTAAATCCTCATTTTTTATTATTTAACATTTTATCCAAATTTTATTTGGCCTTGAATCACTCATCTTAGGGGACTTACTTTGAAAGCGTGCCCATTTCCATCGTTTAACGAAAACTGAACATTACACCTGGAGAGGTGTAAGTGGAATGCCAGATGTAAATGGCTGAGCTACAGGGGCTTTTCTCTTGGCTTCTTCTTGCCTGGTCAGGGTATCTTCCAAGTGCATGATCATATCATGTTGTTGCTGGGCAATGTACCTCTGTTGTTCTAGCATCTCCGGGTGCTAGCCCATCATGGCCTCATACCGATCAAGCCTCTCCATGATAGTCCGCAGAGGATCCTCAAGCCCAACAGGAACCTCTGGCTCAGCTCTTTGAGCCCTGGATGGTCTGCCTCTACCCCTGCCCCGTCTACTCTCAACCATGTTCTCTGAAAAGAAGTAGCAATCCTCAATTCACAATCATATCACAAGCACATATGCATATGGATGCTACCACTTCCATGGCAATTCACACCAAACACAAGCAAATCACATCATTCAAGGGCCTAACATCGAGAAAAAGTGCCTGAACCTTTGCTCTGATACCAAAAATGTAACACCATAATATATTAACTCTAACTAGTCTCTGCTTAGGCTCGATTCCATATGATTTCCAAAGAAAATGACAAAAGCCGTGGCATTTTCATGTTATAAATCGAGATTCAAACGCTCATATTTTGCCTTGTGGGTCCTATGAAGCCATCATTGACATTCTCTACTCAAAATCCATTTATACAACTCATACATAGCATAAAATGACCCATGAACCATGGATATGAAGCCAAAAACTAAGAAAGTGCAATTTCTCAAATGGGCCCAAAAGTCAGATTTTAGGCTTTAACTTTGGAAAATCATAACTAATTCTAGAAATATGGAAATCAAGCAACCTATATCTTTCTGGAAATATCTAAGGTTTAACTTTACACTAAAATAATTTCCAGCCACAATCTCAGCGTTTGGACCATGTTTGACATAAAAAAAGAGACAGAGGTCTAGCTGTCCCTGGTACTAGTGCAGCTTGCTGTCATGAACTTCAAAACTTCATAACTAATTCCAAAAAAATCCAATCTAGGAAAACTATACCAATTTAGAAAGCTACAGATGTTGAAAAAAAATAATTCCAGATCATTTCAGTAGCCCTTAAACCTTGAAAACTGATGGAACAGTAACGAAGGTCGGATGGCTTCCCTGATGCTGACACAGAAATTCAGAAAGTTAGTTCTCTCTCTACAGACCTCCGATTGAGGTGATTCAAGTTGTTATAGGTCACTGTGGATGTCTAGTTTATACCTATAAAATTTCATGACAATTGGACACCGTTTGGTCCATGAATGACACAGATTCATTTTTGGACCTATGGTAACAGTGCATTGACCAAACTATCAAAATTCCCAAACTTCAATAATTCGCCAAATATTCTCTAGACCTCCAAATATTACCCACTTTAGCTTCCCAAGAAGATCTCTACAAAATCTAGAGGTATGCCAAATTTCATATCAAGAAGAGCTCATTTAGTCATATCCTGACAGAGCTCACAAATTTGGCGGTTTTGACACTATAAAGGGTTTAAAGTGGGGGTAAATAGTCCCCTACATGCTCTAGTACCCCTTAGGCAAGTTTTAAAGTATAAACATGGTCCATATGAAATACCCAAGTGGCCCAAATCATCATACATTTCAAACTCACTATGCTACAGGCTAAAATGCACTATTGCATACAATCCACAAAATGGGCAAATCCCACATTTTCATTACTTTGGCTCTCTACACAGTTTATACATCATTTATACATACATTTACACTTGCTCCAATATTTATATCGCAAAAATAATAGGTACATATTTATTTTGGCACCTCTTTACATCAAAATAACTAAAATAAACTAACAACCGTCTAAACATGCTCAACGAGGCCCCTTGGTGTGTACTTGAATCTCCTTGAGCTCCACCTAACATATTAAGATGGGACAGGGAAAGGAATGAGATTCATGGAATCTCAATAGCTCATGCACTCATTCAAGGAAGCAATCAAGGCATATAAACAAGTCAAAGTATGCAAATAGGCATTTAACCATTTATAATCATACAATACATGATGTACATGCCATGAATATCATATCAATGCCAAGAATAAGCTCTAAGGACTTTTAGTCTAGCCTCACCTTTGGATGGCCTCACCCTTGGTTTAGGGACTTTTAACTTGGCCTCACTTAGTTATGAGACTTTTGGCCTAGTCTCACCCATCCTCAAGGACTTTCGGCTCTACCTCACCCATCACAAGGGACTTTTGGCATTACCTCACCCGAGTAATTTTCACAATCCAACACATAAACATATTGGTACCAATGCATCAAGGCAATAACATATGGCATGTCTCACACAACAAGCATATTCATAAGCATCCAATGACTATATACATCTAAGAATGCAACAAGAAAGAGTGGAGAGCTACCTTCTAAGCCAACACAAGCCTTCCCTTTCAATTTCTCTTATCCCTTCTTAATCTCACAATCACAACTAGATGGAGCTGCTTCTTTTAAGCCTAGACACAACGAAGAGCATGGAATTACTCTCTCATAACTCAACAATTATTAGGGGTTCTTCATAGCAAACCTTACAAGCATATAATAAACTAAGGGTTTTCTCTCTCTCTAGAATTTTCACCAACTCTTCTTCTCTCTCAAGCTCTCAAGTTAGTAGAACCAACATACTCAAGGAAAACAAAGAAGAAGAAGTAAAGATACATGAGTTCTAGCCTTCTTCAAGAGTGGTTTTCCACTTTCCCTTTTCTGACCCAAGCCTAAAACCCAACTAATTCAACAATCAAAACCATAGAAAGAGAGGGCAAAGAGAGAAGAACAAGATTCTGAGAAGAAAAGAGAGGGAAATCTCAAGCTTGTTTACCTTTTCCTTGTTCTTCCTTCCTTCTCTTGGTCTCTCTCTCTCCCCACACCCCTTTTCTCTCTTTTGGTCGAAGCTTAGGTCAGTCAAAAGAGAAAGGATGAATTTGGACGCTTTAAGAATTCAAATTCTCTTTTTTCATGCTTTTCTGGACTAACCCTGGCTATAGTGAAAATTTAGTTTCGCTATGGCGAGCACGTATCAGTCTCAGACCTTTATTTTCACTACGGCACGTGCTACGGCAAGCAGCTCCCTGGTTTTTGTATGGGATGCCCGCACTCGCTATAGCTAGAAGCATTCTCGCTATAGCTAACAGGTACATTCGCTATAGCTAGACCATTCTTCGCTATAGCAAGTAGGTACATTCGCAATAACTAGGCCATTTCTCGCTATAGCTAGCAGACTTAGAAAAATTTCAAGTTTTCAAAAATTTTCAGCTTCTCTCTTTTTTTTTTCTGGTTGTTACACTTCTTACCTTTCTTGTGCTTAATGACATATGGGAAAGATTCAATGAATTCAATCCAATTATCATGTCTCGATCCAATTTGTTTTGGATCTTAATATGTTTGAGAGCTTCATGATCAGAATGTATGACAAATTCCTTAGGCCGTAAATAATGATGCTCAATTTCCAACACTCTAACTAAGGCATATAGCTTCTTATCATATGTAGGATAGCTAAGGGTAAAACCACTTAGCTTTTTACTAAAATATGCAATGGGTTTACTTTCTTACATAAGTACACCTCCTATGCCAATTCCACTTGCATCACATTCTACCTCAAAAATCATACCAATGTCTAGAAGTGCAAGTAAAGGTGCTTGGGTGAGCTTCTCCTTCAGAGTTTGGAAGGCTTTCTCTTGAGCTTCTCCCTATTTGAATGGAGCATTTTTCTTTGTCAACTCATTCAATGGAGCTACTAATGTGCTAAAGTCCTTCATAAACCTTCTATAAAAGCTTGCAAGTCCATGAAAGCTCCTCACATGTTCGATCATGGTAGGGGTTGGCCAATCTTAAATGGCTTTAATCTTTTCTTCATCCACCTCAATCCCCTCGGCACTCATAATAAAACCAAGAAAAATAACTCTATTAGTGCAAAAATCACACTTCTTTAAATTGCCAAACAATTTTTCTTTTCTTAGAACTTTTGGGACTTGTCTTAAGTGATCTACATACTTATGCAAAGTCCTACTATACACAAGAATATCATCAAAGTAAACTACCATAAACTTGCCTATGAAAACACGCAAGACATGATTCATTAACCTCATAAATGTGCTAGGTGCATTAGTGAGACCAAAAGGCATAACTAACCATTCATAAAGTCCATGTTTAGTCTTAAATGCAGTTTTTCATTCATCTTCTTCTTTCATTCTAATTTGATGGTAGCCATTCTTTAAATCAATTTTAGAGAAAATAGTGGAGCCATTTAATTCATCAAGCATATCATCTAACCTAGGGATAGGATGATGATATCTTATTGTTATATTATTGATGGCTCTACAATCAACACACATCTTCCATGTGTCATCCTTCTTAGGCACAAGCAGCACCAGTACCACACACGAGCTCAGGCTCTCCATTACATATCCATTATCTAGAAGCTCTTGCAATTGTCTTTGAATCTCCTTAGTCTCTTCAGGGTTGGTACGATATGCTGGGTGGTTTGGTATAGGTGCTCCAAGTATAAAATCAATTTGATGTTCTATCCTTCTAATTGGTGGCAATCCGGGTGGTATTTCTTCAGAAAAGGCATCTTCATATTCCTGCAATAGAGACTTAACAACACTAGATAGAGTAGAGTTTAAGTCGTGAGTGTTTAATATAGCCTCTTTGTAGATAAATACCATGAGTTTTTGTTGAGAAAACAAAGCTTGCTTGATTTCACTCCTTGTTGCCACTAATAAACTTTTCTTTCCTCTTTGATTTTCTTTCTTGCCTTTAGATTTTTCTTTCTTTTCTCTTTCTTCTCTTGGCTTGCTCTCTTTTCCTTTCCCATTTTCATTGTCTTCCTTTTTAAACACCTTTATACTCTCACTTTCTCTTTTCTTTTCCATTTTGATTTGATCTTCTAATATTTGTTTTGGTGACATATGAAGGAAGGTTATAGGTTTCCCTCTAAGTATAAAAGAGTAACAGTTTGGAAAACCATCGTGTGTAACATGCCTATCAAATTGCTAAGGCTTATCTAATAAAAGATGGTATGCTTTCATTGGTACAACATCACACAGTACTTCATCTTTATACTTACCAATAGAAAACATTACCTTTACTTGTTTTGTTACCCTCAGCTTTCCACATTCATTAAGCCATTGAAGCTTGTATGGCCATTGATGCTTGAAGGTAGATAAATTCAACTTTTCTACTAGCTCAGTGCTTGCCACATTGCAGTAACTTCCTCCATCTATGATTACACCACATATTTTCCTTTGGATTTGACAGCGAGTATGAAACAAGTTCTTTTTTTGTTCATTTTCTTCTACCATCATCTGGGCACTAAGAGCTCTCCAAGTCACAAGGAGTTCTCCTTCTTCTGCATATTCTCCATCTTTATTCTCTATGAATAGATCTTCTTCTTCTTCTTCAGTTATTTCTCCTTCAGTTTCCCACTCACCAAGGTTGTTGATAGTCATGGTTCGCTTGTTATGACATTCACTAGAGATATGTCCTTTCTCTTGACACTTGAAGCATCGTATGTCTCGGTTTCTGAAAGAACTAGGTCCACTTTGAACCTTCTTGGGTGGGGTGGCCAACTTTTCTCCTTTCTTAGTCTCATTCTCCTTAGAATTTGAAGAAGAAGGAATATCATTCTTTGAGTTTTTCTTCCATGTGTTGAAAGAACTTGAATTAGAGTTCTTCTTTACAAAATTCTTTCTCTTAAGTTGTCTATCTACCTTGGCAGCTTGGTGGACTAAGTCATTAATCTCCACATAGTGGTACATCTCCATAATATTAGCTGTGTCATGGTTAAGCCCATCTAAGAAGCGAGCCATTGTTGCTTCTAGATCCTCCTCTACATTAGCTTTAATACTAGCTATTTACATTTCCTTGTAGTACTCATTCACACTCTTGGATCCTTAGGTAAGGCGTTGAAGCTTATTGTGAAGTTTTCTTCGAAAATAGGATGGAATGAATCACCTCCTCATAATGGCCTTCATCTCTTCCCATGTTAAGATAGGGTGCTTTCCATATCTAATCCACTCCTTTTGCATCTGGTCCCACCAAATAAGAGCATAATCAGTAAACTCAAGAGCAACAATTTTGACTTTCTTACCCTCAAAGTAGTTATGGTCTCCTACTCCAGGTATATTTCCAGATCACTCTTGCCTTGAAAGGAAGGAATTTTGACTTTTGACTCCTCCAATGCCCTTTTCTTCATCTCTAGGCCTCCTCGGTGGTCTTCTTTATATGTTAAGTGGCCTTCTTCTCAGCTGAGTCTCCTTCCCTTCATAATCTTCATCATGGCTCTCCATGTCTTCCACATATTCATGGTGTTGTGGGCATGTAGCATGAGTTTGTCTTTGGTTACCTTGAGTAGTCCTTTAACTAGAGGTTTTACTCTCCACTCAATCTAAGCGTTCATGGAGTCCTTCCAACTTCTTCTCAAGCATCCTCTCAAAATGGCTCACTAGTGCTTTCATTTGCAAAGGCGCTACCCCAAATGAATTGTGACCGTCATTGTCACTTTCATGTACAACTCATTTTTCTCGATTATCTGCCATGTTAGTGAAAAAGAAACAAAAGTATATAGGACCTCACAAACACTTTCTCACGTGTTTTCACTCAATTAAAATATAACACTCTCACTTATGTTTGCTTTCTCCCTTTTTTTGGCTTTTTTTATGGTAATGATCTTTCCTACTCTTGCCTTTTACCTCTCGATATCATTCCTGTACTCTTATGTCACCTAAGATCTCGTCAAGTGATCCAATATTGCCAATTCTCGGTTCAACCAAGTATGTGCAAATGGGTGGTTTAAAAAGATGTGATTGGAGCACACAAGTCACAATTAAGGGTAAGGTTTTGGTTAGGCTTGGGTTTCAAAGAGAAGAGGAAGGATTTAACCACTTAATAATACAAAATCAAGTTTAAGATCCTAAAGAGCCATACATAATGTAATTCTGAAAATTTCAACCATGAGGAAAATTGCAAGATCAAAATAAGAAAGTTCAAATGAAGGGAAAAAAATGGAAACAAGGGCAAATCAAAATAAGGAAGTACACACTACAATATCAATGGAAATAAAGTAAAATAGAAAAAAAAAATTATCTGATCAGTAATTCCTTTTTTTGGTTTTTTTTGTTTTGGCTTCTTTTTCTTTTCTTTTGCTTTTCTTTTGGATTTTTTTTTTGTTTTTACTTTTTGGTTTTGCTTTTTTTTTTTTTTTTGGCTTTTTCTCTTTTAACTTGATAGGATGAAATAGCCTAAAACTCATAAAATTACAAAATAGGAAACAAACTAGACAATTAGATTTGTGAGATTTAAAGAATATTATCAACTAAAACCTCAATATATCTCGACATAGAAAACTTTGATTGGGATGATTCCAAAATGACACGAAAGTTGAGATTCTAAACTTTTAAAAACACATATCAATCATCCAAAAACTTAATTGAAAAGTGGTCAAATAGATAAGAAATAAAATAAAACATTCAAACAAGAAAAATTTCCATATTACAAAATAAATGGCTCTTATAGTATAAAAACCAAATTTTGCACACTAAGGATCAAATTTGGAAACAAGGTAGAAAGTTTTTTTTTGGTATTAAAGGGGGCAAAGAAAAGATATGGTAAATAAGAAAATCTAGAGGTTAAAAGGAAAAGATATTGGATAATAATGGGTAACCTACCGTATAAACCAAAGCTCTGATACCAAATAATGAGAAATCAAGGGGTACCTTAATCTTTACGGCGTAGGTTGATGGATAGATGATGCTTTGAGACCCGACGAAAGCAAATAGCCAACCAACATTATAAGAATATTTACCTACTACTTAGACAATGCGTCTAACCATAAATACAATAAACCAACCCACACAACGACGCACTTGGGTCGAAGCACGAATTGGGGGTCTTTGCGAACTTAAATCACCGATCCAAAGATAGGGCAAAGGTTTCACAAGAGCAAAGAAAAGATAATATTCTAACAATTAGAAAAACACTCAAAATAATTTTATTACTTCCAATCTGATTCAAATGAAGGCAGAATACATGTATTTATAGTATAACTCAAACCTATCTACTAGAGGAAAAATAGGAAACTAACTACATTATCCTAACTGAAAGATCTAAAAATTAGGAATACAAAATCAAGTCTTTTTAAAAAATAGAAAAGGAAAGATAATCTACCTAATTAATTCTAATTTTTGTCCAAATATATAAAGCTTCTAGAAGTCAACATATTAAGCCCATAATATCATTATTTAGGCCCAAATGAGTTAATCTATGTATGGTCCTTGGTCCAGACTCTTTACTTACAACATTATAACCCAAATTAGTTCTAATAGCTCCATTTTTAACCCAAATAATGTTGAGGATGTTTTGATTAATACTTGAATAAGATTTATCAAAACTCTGCTTGGTCCAAATCTCTTGAACAAGTCCATTCAATGCTTCTTTGAATTTTTTAGCTTTCGCCCATGTAATAGATCCAATTGGAAGATGTAAAGAATTATTTGAAAATTTTGAATTAGCATCTTCATAAATCTGGTTCATATCCAGGGCCTAGGATGCTTAATAGTAGGCAAGTTTAATTTCTCACTAAGTAAGGTACTAGCAACATTTACATAGCTACTATTATCAATAGCCATGCTACAAACTTTCTCTTTGATAAGGCATCTAGTATGGAAATCAGGGGATGACTTTGCCTCATGCATAAGATTGGATTGGAATGCATCCAACCATACACAAGATTGCTTGAATCTCTCTTTGTTTACCTCTTCAAGGAATTTGTACTCATTGGACATCTTGTCACCTAAAAAGTTAGTCATAGATGGAAAGAAGGGATTGGACCTTACACACTTTTCTCACGTGTTTACACTCAAAGATAATAAGTTCACTCGTGTTTAACTCTCTTTTTGGCTTTTTTCTTTAATGTTAATTGCACTCTTGCCTTTTACCACTCAAGTTTGCTTCCTACAGGCTCTTAATCAAATCAAGACAAATCAAAAGGAGCAATAAGTAAAAGTGGTAATAAAAAAAACTAGAATCCTAAAATGCAAATTCCCAAAGAATTAAACAAAGGAGAAAAAGAGGAAAGGAAAACAAGTAGGAAGGGGAAGAGGAGGAACAAAATTCTAAACAGCAAAGGGAAGGAAAGGAGATGCAATGAAGAAGAAGGAAAGGAACATGTGACAAGTGAAGGGAAGAAAGAAAAATGAAAACCTTGACTTTGAGGGGAGTATTTAGATGGCTTGGAAGGAAGGAGAAGGAAAGGGAAAATCTGAAAATAAGAATAGAAAAGTCAGCTCAAAAGAAGGTTTAGGAAATAAATCAAAAATAGGAAAGTTTAGAAACTTACCATCCAAGTTTAAAAGATTAAGAAAGTATGTGTGACTTGCAATGTAAATTCTACAAAATAAGAAACTTCCTACAACTTGCAATCCAAGGAGTCAAAATAGGAAACTTTAAGAATAGGAAACTACTTGGGAACCAAGTTAATCAAAATAGGAAACTACTTGTGTAATGTCCCACATCGGGTAGGAAGACCCTGGGCTAAGGCCTTATAAGAAGGAGCGAAGCTCTCCTTTCCAGCGACGCGTTTTCCCAAGGGAAATGAGAGTACCAAGGGAGAAACAAAACCCCACCAGGCCAGTGTGCCGGGTGCCGTAACGGGGACAATATTGCTGGAGGCTCTGTGGGGAATTAGTATCAGAGCCGGCCTAGCCGCATGTGCAACCCGAGAATGGGTTGGCCCCAAGGGGGTGGAATGTAATGTCCCACATCGGGTAGGAAGACCCTGGGCTAAGGCCTTATAAGAGGGAGCGAAGCTCTCCCTTCCAGCGACACATTTTCCTAAGGGAAATGAGAGTACCAAGGGAGAAACAAAACCCCACCAGACCAGTGTGCCGGGTGCCGTAACGGGGACAATATTGCTGGAGGCTCTGTGGGGAATAATAACTTACAGAGCCTCCAAGGTATTGTCCTCTATGTCCCCGTCAGGCTACTCTCATTTCACCCGGGAAGGTAGGGGTTTTGTCCCTTGGGCTTACTTTTATTTCAGCCCAAAAGCGCGCCTTGGTGGGGAGAGCTTCGCTCCCACTTATAAGCCCTCAGCACAGGCCCCTTCCAGCCGATGTGGGACATTACAATCCACCCCCTTGGGGCCAACCCGTCCTCGGGTTGCACATGCGGCTAGGCCGGCTCTGATACCAATTCCCCACAGAGCCTCCAGCAATATTATCCCCGTTACGGCACCCGGCACACTGGCCTGGTGTGGTTTTGTTTCTCCCTTGGTACTCTCATTTCCCTTGGGAAAACGCGTCGCTGGAAGGGAGAGCTTTGGTCCCTCTTATAAGGCCTTAGCCCAGGGTCTTCCTACCCGATGTGGGACATTACAATCCACCCCCCTTGGGGCCAACCCGTCCTCGGGTTGCACATGCGGCTAGGCCGGCTCTGATACCAAACAACTTACAGAGCCTCCAAGGTATTGTCCCCTACGTCCCCTATCAGGCTACTCTCATTTCACCCAGGAAGGGATGGGTTTTGTCCCTTGGGCTTACTCTTATTTCAGCCCAAAAGCGCGCCTTGGTGGGGAGAGCTTCGCTCCCACTTATAAGCCCTCAGCACAGGCCCCTTCCAGCCGATGTGGGACATTACAATCCACCCCCCTTAGGGCCAACCCGTCCTCGGGTTGCACATGCAGCTAGGCCGGCTCTGATACCAATTCCCCACAGAGCCTTCAGCAATATTGTCCCCGTTGCGGCACCCGGCACACTGGCCTGGTGGGGTTTTATTTCTCCCTTGGTACTCTCATTTCCCTTGGGAAAACGCGTCACTGGAAGGGAGAGCTTCGCTCCCTCTTATAAGGCCTTAGCCTAGGGTCTTCCTACCCGATGTGGGACATTACAATCCAAACCCCTTGGGGCCAACCCATCCTCGGGTTGCACATGCGGCTAGGCCGGCTCTGATACCAATTCCCCACAGAGCCTTCAGCAATATTGTCCCCGTTACGGCACCCGGCACACTGGCCTGGTGGGGTTTTGTTTCTCCCTTGGTACTCTCATTGCCCTTGGGAAAACGCATCGCTGAAAGGGAGAGCTTCACTCCTCTTATAAGGCCTTAGCCCAGGGTCTTCCTACCCGATGTGGGACATTACATTCCACCCCCCTTGGGGCCAACCCGTCCTTGGGTTGCACATGCGGCTAGGCCGGCTCTGATACCAATTCCCTACAGAGCCTCCAGCAATATTGTCCCCATTGCGGCACCCGGCACACTGGCCTGGTGGGGTTTTGTTTCTCCCTTGGTACTCTCATTTCCCTTGGGAAAATACGTCGCTAGAAGGGAGAGCTTCGCTCCCTCTTATAAGGCCTTAGCCCAGGGTCTTCCTACCCGATGTGGGACATTACATTCCACCCCCCTTGGGGCCAACCCGTCCTCTGGTTGCACATGCGGCTAGGCCGACTCTGATACCAAGTCCCCACAGAGCCTCCAGCAATATTGTCCCCATTGCGGCACCCGGCACACTGGCCTGATGGGGTTTTGTTTCTCCCTTAGTACTCTCATTTCCCTTAGGAAAACGCATCGCTGGAAGGGAAAGCTTCGCTCCCTCTTATAAGGCCTTAGCCCAGGGTCTTCCTACCCGATGTGGGACATTACATTCCACCCCCCTTGGGGCCAACCCGTCCTCAGGTTGCACATGCGGCTAGGCCGGCTCTAATACCGGTTCCCCACAGAGCCTCCAGCAATATTGTCCCCGTTACGGCACCTGGCACACTGGCCTGGTGGGGTTTTGTTTCTCCCTTGGTACTCTCATTTCCCTTGGGAAAACGCGTCGCTGGAAGGGAGAGCTTCGCTCCCTCTTATAAGGCCTTAGCCCAGGGTCTTCCTACCCGATGTGGGACATTACAACTTGCAATTCAAGTGTAGAACAATTGGGAAAGAAAACTCTTACTTGAATGCAAATAGGAAAGTAGATAACTTGGTAGCTACTCAATGCAATCAAATTAGGAAACTAACTCCAAACTTTAAGCTTTCAACTTTCAATTTGCACAACTTGCAATGCAATTTGAATATTTTCTTTTCTTTCTTTTTTTCACTCTTTTTTTTCACTTTTTTTTTTCACATTTTTTTAGTGAATTTTTTTTTTAGTATCACACTCTTTTTTTTTTTAACAAAACAAAAAAAATGAAAATCTAGAAAAAGAAAAAAGGTGACAAAACTCACACATAAGTTAGCAAATCACAAGAAAAACAAACTATGGATGGTAAGAAAAGGAGGATGGAGGCACACAACAATGGGAGAAGGAAGAAGATGGAAGACAAAGGCGAAGATGAAAAAGGTAACACAAATGGAAGGAGAGAAGGTATAAAGAACAGCAGGAAGGAAACACAAAAATATACCTTACACTAGTGAACCTATGCTTTGATACCAAATGATGAGAGAGCCTATAGGAATAAGTCCTAGGAACCTTCAACAAGATGACACTTTGCCCGGGACCAGCTAGGAACAAAAAATGTTAGTCAAGTGGATAAGACCCTAAGAGAATTCGTCCCTTAAAACCCTAGCCTTGAGATGCCACAAAGGAAGACCACTCTTTTGATAAGTCACTTGTATTATAAAGAAGAACACACAGAAGCAAGAATTCTCACAATGAGAAATAAAATTATGAATTCATTCAACTCTCTCAAAAGTACAATAGGTGACCTATCAAATAGGCATAAAAGAAAACCCTAAACCTAATTGAATCTCTAAGAATTCTCCTCCAAGAAATAGGAAACAAAAAATTTGATATTAATGGGAAGAGATGATGACATTTACTATAAGAAATCCTAAGGAAAATGAAATAAAGTAATCTGTAAGTTTTCAGCAACTAAGAAAACTGGAAATAAACAAAATTTGAAACTTAAATCCTAAGTCTTGACTAAATGGCCTTGTTCAACATAATGAAAAGCAATTAAAAGACATCATAATCAGATTTAGAACTCCTATTCATGTCACTTTTGTTGCCCATGTGATTTGCACATGCTTGTTAATTAATTTCTTCAAGTTGGACTCCATTTAGACCCTTGTAGCATGTCTTGTTAGGCTTGGACAATGAGGTTCACATCCCTTGGGCCTTGTAGCTCTTCAAATTGATGCAAAAACATAGCCTCAAGCTCTTGAACTTCTTGGACAATGTAACTCGAAGCTTGCTTCATGACTTTAGCTCTTCCTATAGTCATTGGGCCTCCTATGCCTTGTAATGGGTCTATTTGCTTGTTGGGCTCTCTTGCATGTCCTCCATGCTCTTTTAGGTCATCACACCATGCTCCCTTATCTCCAAGTTCACGGGCCCCTTCATCAGCTCTAATAGATTTTAAGGCTTTAAGAGCCTAATTATGATAAATAAGCACTAATGGAATCATTAGATTGAATTTAAATGCTTACTTTGAAAAAAAATAAAATTTTAAAGTTCAAAAGAGGGCTCATACTCTAACGGAACTCATTGGAACCATCATATATACATGATTACATAAGCCTAGGGACAAATGGCTAGAATTGGTACTTAAGGAGGCATAATGTTATTTAAATGCCCTTTTGAGTTTTACTAACTCTATATGGTAGCAATATTAGAGCATATCCTAATAAGTGCTTTGTATTGTAATTGATGTACTTTGGGCCAAGCCAATGCAAACTCATTTTGGGTATGTATGAGCCTAAGAAAGATATGGCAAAAGATCAAAGAAAAGAGAAGGATTCAAGAGTTAGTGGTAGCTTGAGGCTCCAAACTCCATAAGGTAGCTTTCTCTCCTCTTCTTACATGGAATTTAGTGCTTGAATGAGTTGATATTCTTGTGTGTGCAGTTGCTTGATACTTTCATGAAAGATGATCCATTATATTTTCATATGACCTTTATGGGCACCTTATGTTTATGAAAAATTTATGTGATACTTCTAGCTCCCTAGGGCATAGAATTGAGTGCAGTAGCTTTTCCTTGGCCTTGGGTTGAGAGTAGTATAGTCTATCTAGTTTTATGATATTGCCATGGCTAGAAATGAATGAGTTTTCATGTTATATAATGCATATAATTTATATGATACATGTGCATAGCATTCTTGCACAACATACATTACATTCACTCATGGCATTACTGTGTACATTTTATTGGATGATTTTATGCTACTGAGATTCTCCCTGAATCTCACCTCTATGCTCCTACTAACCATTTCAAGGTTATCAAGCCAAAGTAAGGAAGATGAGAAGATGGGATATTAGGACTTATGTTTTAGAAGCACTATATGTGCTAAAATGTAATTTATGTATCAAGAATGGCATGGATAATGTATTTGTTGTGTAATGGCTAACTTTGATATCACATAATGTATAATATCATATTCTTAGATGAGAACTTATGTATGAGTATGAGAACATGCGTAATGTCCAATTTTTGTAAAAATAACATAAACAGATACGTTTTAAAAGTAAGTCCTCTGAAATGAATTGGTTAAGACCCAGAAAAATTAAAATAAATGATCTAAATATTAAGTAATGAAAATAAAAGGCTGAAGGTGCTTCGAAATAGAAGCTAAAATAATCAAATAGAATTTAACAAAATAGCTACGTAACGTAATGACATTTTCGTAATTTCAAGCAATTTTTAGAATACTTATAGGAAGGCTTTTTAAATGAAAAATTTGAGTCCTTTGTAGTTCTTAAAGGTCCTAAAAATCATGGGAAGTCTCGGGACAGTTAAAACTCCTCCAGTATATATTTTCTAGTAATAGTTAACCCAAACCTTGACCCTTTTGTTCGAGAAGGTTTTACCTCCAAATTGAGTTATTCCAAAGGATTTTATTGAGAACCCAGATTTTATGATGGAAAAGATAGTTCTAAAAAAGGAGATAAAACGAACTAAAAATGAAAATGCCAAGTTTATGAGACATAAATGGAATTTTCTTGAAACAACTTCTAACCCTTTCTATATATATGGTGCGCCCCACTCTTCTCTTTATTTGGCTGGCTTTATTTTTGCCCTAAAACAGAAGTAAGACCTAGGGAGAGAGGCACACAAGAGAAGGGAAGAGGAAGATGAAAAACAAGGCAAGAAAGGTATGATTTTCATGGAATTTCCTAGTCTTTTCTTTAGTAAAATTGCTCTCCTCTTTCTTTCTATAGACTTATTAATGTATTTGGGTCTATTTTAAGGTCAGACCAGAGGGGTAAATTTCGAATTTGGAAAGGAGAATCCAAGCAAAAGAAAGAGCATCCAAGAAAGGTTAGGAAAATAAGGTAGTTTTGTTACTTTCATGCTTCTCCTTCCTTGTTCTTCTTCTTGAGTATTTTGCCCCATGTATGGATAGCTAAAAGGAGTTCAATTTTGAACCAAGTCAAGGATGAATCTTAGGAATTAGAGTGTGGAGAATAAGAATATGCAAAGAAAACAAAGAAAGAACTATGAAATTGTAAGATTGAAAAGTTAGAGTTTTAAGAATATAATCAAAATTTTGATTTTGTCCAAGCTAATATAAGTGTTTATATGAGCTCTTAAGATCCCTAGAGAGCTTTTCACATGCATATCTCATCAAGGAAACAAAGAAAGCTCCTTGGCCCCCTTAAAGAAGCATAGTCTCGACCTAGGGTGGAAGAAGCACCAAGGGATAGTTTTACTTTCTTTCAAGCTTGGTTTTGCATTATATATGATGGGAGCGTATGAGAGGAAGCCTAGAGAGTGAGATGGTAGCATAGGTTTCATATTGTGACTTAAAGAAGCAATATGTAGTTAGACTTCTTAAATTAATTGTGTGATTGCTCCAAGAGGCTTGAATGGAGTTAAGAACCATAGATGGATAGAAAGAATAGAGCCAAGATTATAAATTATTAGTGTTGCTTCATCAAGTGCCTTATGGAACCATAATTGAACTTTAAAAGCAATCTAACATTTCAAGTGTATATGTAGCTTTAGAAATTGTTCCAAGACTGTAATTGGCTTCCATGTAATGTGTTTAGGCCAAAGAAATCAAGTCTCACATCCTTGTGAATGTGTGGCCGAGGGAAAGGAAGCATTTTCAAAGGGAAAAATGTGTTGTTGTGCACCAAGTTAACTCTCTCTTCTTCTCTCAAGCATGATTGGGTGTTATTCTTGTCTTTGAATGTGTGTGTGTGTGTTTAAGCTATGAAAGATGTTTTTAGCATGTATCTATATGCCATGGTACCATGATACTTTGTTATGCACTTAAATGATATTTTATGAACATGTTTTGGTTTGCTTGAATGTAGTAAAGCCAAAAGCCTCTTAACTAGGGTAAGGATGAGCCAAAAGTTTCCAAGAATGGGTGAGACAAAGCTAAAAGTCTCTAAAGAGTGAAACTTAGCCAAAAGTCTTTAAAGATTGAAACTTAGTTAAAAGTCCCTTAAGAAAATGGGTGAGGCAAGTTCAAAATCCCAAAGAGAATGGGTGAGGCTAAACCATTTTCTTGGCAAGTCTATGTATGTTTTATGTGACTTCTTGAATGTAAAAAATGTTCCATGGATGATTATCATGATATCCATGCATGCATTTTTTGACTTGAATTTACATCCTTTATTTATGGTTGAAAGGGAGAAGAGCTATTGGGATTCCTAGAATCTCATTCCTTCCTTCCCATTGCCTAACATGTCTAGGTAAACTAAGTGAACAAAGGAATGGAAGCCACCAAGCTTGAAGGAGAAAGATTGACAAAGAATTATGCTATTTGTTCTCCTTGTAATCATTTTGATGGCATATGATGTAATCTAATGATGTATATAATATATAACCCTTTGAACATGTATGAATATATGAATACTTGATGTATATATGAGAATTGATGTCACTTGAATGATATAGCAAAATTTTGACATTAAATGGCAAGGAAAAGCTTGTATGTTCTTGTGTATACCTTGGAGTGGGAGAGTAAGTTTGTAAAATCTGGGTTTATGGATCTTTGAGACATATTTAATAGACCATTTTGATGCTTCCCCATGTGCTCAAGTGGGCATGAAAGCCTTGGAAGCTAATTTGGACCATTTAAGACCCTTAAGAAGCATAAAAGTGACTATTTTGCAACCCTATATCAAGATTTAACCAAATGAATGAATTTTGTTATAAAATTTGGCATGCATATAGATCTCACCCAGATATTTTTGAGAAGTTAAAGATTAGATTATTTGGAGCTCTATGAAATTAATTATGAATTTTTAAAATTGTCAAATTTCTGCTATTTTGGTGTGGTTATTGTTCATATAGTTAGTTTCTTTTCCTATATCATTCAAGGGCCAAATGGTGTCCAATATTCATGAAATTTTACAAGCATAAACTAGACATGATAAGCCACTGAGATCACTCCAATTGGATGTCTGAACAGGGAGATATGAATTTTTGAAGTTTTATGTCAGTACCAGTAGTGCTAGCTAAGTTTATATATTGTTCCATTAATTTCTAGTGGCTACATGTTCCTGTTTTGGTCTATAATTATTTTTACCATAAAGTAAACATCTGTAGCTTTTCAGAATGGTACAATGTGTATGATTTCAATTTTTCTAAATTTAGTTATGATATGTCAAAGTTGGTACCTGAAATCTAACAGTTGAACCCGAGGCAACCTTGTATTATTTTGTGCATGTATGCTATGAGCTCGAGTTGTTGGTTACATTTTGAGATGGTTTAAGTTGTATATATGTAATTAAATAGAAGAATGAGATGGATGAGTTCACATGATCCACGGGACATGAAATGAAAATTTTATCTGTTACGCAACACAAAATAATTTAATATTTTAATGGAGCTGTTCTTGGAAGTGTGCTACATTAAAGGAATGCATTTAGAAATGAAATGAGATAAGCTAAATAGATATGGTGTTACAACATGTATGTTAGTTATGTGAATGTATGATTTGGAAACAAATGGTTAAGATGATATATGGAATGTTATTGAAAAGCATGTGTTAATTAGGTGCCAAAGGGTCAAATTTTGATCTAAGTCTTTTGGCATGATATGGAATAGTTAAAGATGCTATTTAGAATGATTAAAACTTGCTCCAAGTGGAAGAATTCCATTTGGATGCCAAATGGCCTAAAAGGATACCAAGGTTAGGCATAAAAAGATCCTAAACAACTCTTATACCTTAAGAGAGTTTTCTATCAAGCCAAAAATCATAATTTTTGGATATCTACAGAATATGCCACGAAGTTCCAAAGTTTTCAAAATTTGTGCAGAATAGTCTCGAGTACTATTCATATGGCAGTTCTAGTTTTTAATAGATTTGAAAGGTCTAATGAACTCCAATGCTTATGAAATTTTACAAGCATATAGTTGTATAGAGAAAGTTATGAATTTTTTAAGGGTCTAATTATGTTTGAGTACTATAGTAGCCATTGATATACAAGATTTTTCGTGGGCCAAATGAGCTTAGATGCTTTTGAAATTTTTACAGCACATAGATCTCATCTCAAGCTCTCCATGGCCACTGAGATCATTTAAAACGGAGTTGTGTATCCTAAGATATGAAATTTTAAAGATTAGGTCTGTCATATGCCCTTCTTTTTATAGCAAGTTACTATTTCATTGTTTTTGGTAAGGCAAATGAACTCAATTTTTCCTACAATTTTTACAATATGTAGTTCACATCCTAATATTTACATACACACCTAATTTGCATGATTTGGAGATATATAGCTCAAGTTTTGAAGTTTCAAAGTTAGTGCAGATTTTTGGGCTTATGCTATCATTTCAGATCCTATGAAAATTGTGTGTCCTATGAGCTAAACATGTTAAAATGACTATAAATAAATTTTTTTATGATGAAAATGATTTAAGGAAAAAAAAAGAATGAAGGTTGGATCCTTATAACTCAAATTGACCCATAAGTGACCCAATTTAGGTGTTGAAAGCAATGAATGGATGTGAATTGTTGCTTAAAACTCCATAATTGATATGCATGAGTTGGTTAGATAAGTTGTAGAGAATAAGGGGCATCAAACCTTGTCAATATAAAAGCTAAGATAATATCTTGTTAATAAGGTCAAGGATCTTGTCGACAAGATCTTGTATTCTACAATGTGAAATCCGAGACCTTGTCAATAAGGTTTCCTAACAATAAGTACAAGGTTTTCTGACATAGTAAGTTATAGCATATAATATGTGATGGTGTTACACTTGACTTTTAAATTTTCAACTTTCAAAATCTAGCTTCTAAATTCAACCTAATACTTCCATTATTGTTCTTATATTGATAACTACTATCAAATAGTTACAAATAACTTGGTTGTAAAATAAATTTGCGAATAGTGGAGCAACTAAGATCATCTCTCATGGAAATGGATTCCAATTACCAAAGAAAGTTTCCCAAATGTCAAATGCAACTTAAAAATTAAAAATTACATAAATCAATTGGGGTTCTAATGACCAAAAGTAAAAGCAATTGAAGAAGTAAAATTAAACTACTAACTAGAATCAAAAGAAGTGAAAACAATCAAGCAAATAATTATAACTAGCCTTGAGTAAATTCTTTGAAGTTTGACTCTCATCATCCAAAATAGATTTCACTAAAAATTTGACCTAATCTTCTTTGGTGTAATCCTAATTAATTTCCTCAAGTGGCCACTTAAAATGCAATAAATTAGCAATTTAATGTCTTGAAACCTCAAGCTTACACTAACTTGTTAATCCTTGAATTAAGCTCTTTGAACACACCAAAATAAAGATCAAATGTTTTTTATAGGTTCTGCACTTTCATCCTAAATGTCTAATTAACCAATCAAACATCACAATTCCTCAAATCAACAATGAAGCACCAAATTCCAACAAGATTACACAATTACCATTGTATTAACCAAGTTGAAAATTTAGAGGAAAAGAGAACAAAATGTGCAGCCATTAAACAGAACTAATAATCCCTAATTCATTATCCAAAATGACAATACAATAATCCAATAATTCCAAACATCCAATCCAAAATTTCAGCCACAATCCTCAAGTAATTACAAGCTAAACCTAGACTTATAAAACCAAAAAATTGCAACATTTAATGGAGAATAAAGAGGAAGAAAATTAGGCAATTCTTGGAGCATATGTCTTGGATTCAAATCTTCAGTCCAAAGCCCTCATCCCAAGCTAGCTACATGGAAGAATCAAGCTCTCATTAGAGAGAATAGATGGAGAAACAATGGTGAGAATACACGACCATGAGAGCTCCTTGAAATGGAATTGAATGATGATGCTCTCTGATGCGTGCTTTCTCCCCTCCGAACTCGAGGTTGTCTTTATCAATCTTATGTATCGTCTCTACCTCCTGGAGAGAACTCAAGACTCATCCCTCCTCCCCACAATCCCAAATAAGTACTCTTGTCCTTATTTCCTCTCACGTGCTTCCTTTAACCCCAAGCCTCCATCTTCACGTGATTGTATGTGTGTGTAATTATGAGTGAAAGGGGGACGTCTATGTGTGTTGGATGTGATTGCCATGGAGTGTGTGAGAATAGAGTGAATGTGGATGTGTTCATCTGTGGAGCTCCCTCTAATTGTATGATGTGTGTCCTATGTATGTGAATGTACGTGAGAATGGAGAGTTGAACCTTCAATTTGTTCACGTACATAAATGAGAGCATGGATTTGGTGTTGTGTTTATGACGTGTGCACCTCTTATCCAAAAACCCAAGACTAATCTCACATAACTCCTCTACCTATGCGTGTCTATATGTAATCATGTGAGATAGTGGTTTGTGTAGCTCCCGTGTGGACCATGGAGTGGAAGGCAATGTGACTTTATGTGTGATTAGGAGGTAGCCCATGCTTACATATGTATAAATGAGAGAATGATGCAAGTCCATGTGTTTGAGAGCTCCATCCGTGCATAAAGTGTATGACCTGTGTGATTCATCAAGCCACAAAGGGTACATGTGCTAACATGTGAATCAGTGGCATGGCATTCGTGTAGCTACTGGATGTGATTTTGTGTGTTAAATCCCAAGCTTCCTTAGAGTGAGCTAAATGAAGATGGAGAAAAGAGCTATCCACATAAGAATGAAGCTCGTGGCTTACGTGTGTATATTGGAGGGAAATTTGAATATATGAATGATGAAGTGGGCCTGAGAGGGAGAAAGAGGCTAATAATGATCTATGAAGCTCCTTTTTCCATGAAGAACCCGCGCTCTTATCCCATGTGACAGTCTGTGTGAGTATGTGAGACTATTGGGCTCGTGTGTTTTTCGTCTTTGTAAATGTGTGTCCAAATGATTTGCCTCTCTACCAATCTAAAATGCCTCCATGCCAAATCATCCTCTATTTTTTTCAATTTCCATTTCTTGAATATGAATTAAGAAAAATCTGCACAAAGAGTGAAACAAAGCATTAAATAGGAAAAATTCACAAAATATCCTTTAAAAGAATTTATGCATTAAAAATCCAAAATTTTGCGAATTAATTCCTAAAATGCAAAAATTGGCCAATAAAATCAAATATCCTCTAATTAAATCCATTAAGCCTTATTTCATTATTAAAATGCCCAAATAATGAGGAAAAAAATATACGAAAAAAAATTAACATTTATCAATTCCCCCACACTTAAACTCTTGCACTCATAGGTAAAACTCAAGACTCCAAGAAAAGGCTAATGTAAAGAAACCAAAAAGAAAATGTGTAGGTCACTTAGTGACGTACCTTGATAAGATAGCACAAATTCTATATAACATTGTGCTTATAATATTATTTATCACATATTCAACACTTTTAGCAACAAAAAATACTGATGTTATAAGTAAGTCAAACTATTTCATTTTTGCTTAAATGCATTATTTCAATTTTCCAATATCACCTTCCATTCATAATATACTTGCTCAACCAGAAATACCACAAACTAAGCATGAAATTTTGGGATTTGGATTCTCTCCACCAAAATCTCCTCTCCTTTGTCTCTCCACCAAAATCTGATGGTCAAAATTGTGTCTTTCAAAAAATTTATCATTGATTGTTTGTTGCTGATAAATCTAAGGGCTCAGATCTTGGTGGAGAGAATCCAAATTTGAAATTTCGGGTTTAAACCATATCTTACAAACTAGCATTTTAACACCAATTTTCATGGTTCCATAATTCTGTCACAATCTTCAAAAATTCATAACTTGAGCTAGGAAACACCAATTTAGGAAAATGAGCACTTTTTGGAAAAGCTCATGACATGAACTACAGGATGTGAAGATTTTAGATCAAAAAAAATTCGTTGGTCCTCAAAAATCTAATGAAATAGTACTATTATCAAATTTTCATGCATATACAAACTTGGAAATTTGGAAATTCATATCTTAAGGTACACAACTTCAATTTGAGTGATCTTGGTGGCTATGGAAAGCTTATAATGCCAAATATATGTCTTAAAAATTTCATGGGTATTGGAGTTCATTTGGCCCCTTAAATACACAGAAAACCAAAACTGACTAAATGAACAGTGACAGGGAAAATTTGCATAATTTAGCTAACTTTGAAAAATCATAAGAAATTTTATAGAGCTTTAAAAATTGTATTCTTT
Organism: Erythrophleum fordii; assembly: GCA_032878935.1. Taxonomy (NCBI): domain Eukaryota; kingdom Viridiplantae; phylum Streptophyta; class Magnoliopsida; order Fabales; family Fabaceae; genus Erythrophleum; species Erythrophleum fordii. The sequence goes on along the minus strand of JAVQMF010000047.1, from coordinate 29,016,855 downwards.
AACTCTATGAAAAGATCTAAATGATATGCTTGCCAAATCTCATGCCAAAATTTTTTCATTTGGTCTAGTTTTGGTTCAGAGGCAAATTAAGGCTCAAAATGGCACATTTAAGGTATCAAATGGTTCCAAATGAACTTCTTTAGCGAATGTGACCATTTGAACACGTCCCAAACATGAAATTAAACATATAAGACCATCTCACAAGGCCATAAAGACTATGTAACTCAAAATGACCTATGTACTTGGAAATATACACACACTTTCCATAGCACTTAAGTGGTCAAATTACCCAATTAAGCATATATACATCCACCATTGTCATGTATATCATAAACATGTATTCTTACATAACTTGCTACCAAATGCTTATTTTTGAGTTCTATTTATTCCATATGATTCATTATGCTTCAAAACCTCATTTTCTATCAAGTTTAGACCAGAATTAAACTCCTTACATGGTCCCTTAAATATGGCCAAAATGCTGGAGCAAGAAGGGAATCAAAGGAAGCAAGTTTTTCCACAAAAGTGTACCTTGTTAGCTTCCTTGTAAGATGCACTTTCTTATGCTTCCAAGAATTTCTCCAAACTCATTCCCTTTATTGAACCAGCCATGACACATCACCATTTATAGATTTAAAACCATGGAGAAAGAGAGGAGAAAGAGAAGAAGAACATTGGAGAAAGGAAGAGCACGAAAAAGTAGCAATTTCTCACCTATTTTGCTTGATTTTCTCCTTCCTTTCTTCATTCTCTTGGTGTGCCACTCAAGCTTGGTTTAGGTTCTATTTTTGGCTAGATGAAAGTTGGTTTAGGTGAAGGGAAGAAGTGGGGCTTGATATAAGAAGGAAGGGGGGCTTATAATGACAATTTTCAAAATTTCAACTATGCCCTTGAACTTAGTTTTCCCCGTTTGAACTTATTTCAACTCATTTTTAAGAAATGTTTTTTCCATCATAAAATTTAGGTCCATAATTCATAAAATTCATTTGATTTCACCCAAATTGGATTTAAAACCTTATCAAACCATTCGATCAAAGTTTTGGTCAACTGATGACCTAAAATATATACCAAAGGGATTTTAACCATTTTAAGGATTCCTATGGTTTTTAAGGCCTCTGAAAACTTTGAAAAATTCAATTTTTCCATTTAAAGCTCCCTCTTTAGAGTTTTCAAAAAGTTACCCAAAATTATGATTTTGCCACTGCGTTATTTCTTAATTCATTTAACTGTTTTGGCTCTGGTTTTGGGCCATCCTTAGTCTCTAAACCAATTTTTAAATGTTCTAATTAACATCCTAATCTTATTTGACTCCAATTTACTTTGCTTTAAGGTGATTATATCTCATATTATCATCATATTTAGTTCAGTTTCTAAAATACCAGCTATTACACTTAGTACAAGGAATATCATAACATCAATGTAACAAGTACCATGACAATATACTTAACAAAAATGAAATGCAATAATAGTCCCTCACATGAATTAGTATTTGTTACTCTACTTTTTAGTGTTTAAGATTAGGTGTTTACTCTTAAATTCCAACTTATCCAACTTTACTACCATATGTTTAGCTATAATCTATATCTCTACTACTTAAAATCAAATGTCAATGTATGAATCATAAGGTCTCTTCTATTATGGTTGTAATGTAGGCCAAGGTGAGAAACAAGTGGTAAACAAAAGAATTAAAGACAGTTCAAGAAGCAAAGTAAATTCTTAGAATCATTAAGAGCACAAAGAGAGGATGTAGAATGGAATAAATGTGTATTTAAAGGCTTTGTCCACTATAAACAAGCATATGCACCAAGAAAACAAAAGTAATTTTTTCTTTCTTTCTTTTCCTCTTCTTTTTCTCATTTGATTTTTTTTAATTACTTTCTTCATTTTTCTATCTTTTTCTTGTTTTATCTCTAAATATATATCTATTTTCTTTCTTCAAATTCTTTTTTTTTCAACTTGGTATATTTCTAAAAAGAACAAACAAATGGCCTAAAATTAATGTGAAAATGCACATCTATCCACCTTAACAAGATACAATGCTCTTAATAATTAGAAGTATCCTAATCAAAGTAGAAAAAAATATTTATTTATTCTTCATGGCTAAAAGGCTAAAAGGAAAACATATAAAGCTCAAGGGGGAAAAACAAATGGTAAAACACATATGGGATGACTCTTTGGCTCTAGCTAAAACAAAACAAAACAACAATGAATGCCTTAGTCCTTTTCATGCATGGCAAATGAATGAATATCATTAGGCACAAAATCTCGCAAGGAAAAATTTACCATTGTCAAAATTTATTAAAACTAAGCTAGTTGCCATTTAACTTGCATTCTCAACACAAGATCAATTTTCTATCAAGTCAAGACATATCAAAGCTATGATCATATTTTGATCCCTTGATCATATATCATTTCAAGATTATCCATTGCCTAAGAATCCATTGAACAACTTTCTAACCCCTTGAACTCATCCTTGGTCAAATTAGGTTCCATAAAACCATAACATGGGAATTTCAAGTTTTCAATCAATTATAGACTTAGATTTTTGTTCCTTGCATCATAAAACATCTAGATATACTAATTCGGAATTGAAAATGATATGGTTACCCACTCATCTAGCCTTGCCCAAACCTATAGCATAATATGGTATAAATTGCTTCTTTGTATGATTTAATGAAAACCAATGTTAGATATGAAATCTTTGCATGTTAAAGCCCTTGATTCCATCAAGAACACATGAAGAAAAACTCTCCTCCTCACTTTCTCTCTCTTGGCTGAAGTTATCATGGTCTAGAAACACAAGGATTTACAATTGTTTCAAATGAAATCTTACCTCATTGCAAGGTACTCTTCGCATAGATTAATTTTTACTAATTAATTTCTTAAAAAGATCTCCTTTTAGGCTTGGATCAAATCAGAATTTTAAAGTTTTCAAGAAAAGAAAACCACCATTAGAAAGCTCTTAGAAACATAAACGGTGGCTTATTCTCTCTCTCTCTCTCTCTCCTTCCTCATGTGTGACACCATGGAAGAGCTCACAATCTAAAATTGGAAGGTTGAAGAAGATGGTAAGGTGTATCTTACTTAAGAAGCCTTATTTTATAATTTTTTTAAATGACCATTTTGCCTCTACTTGCACGTTTACTTTGTTTGAACTCATTTTTTAGGCTTTTCAAAATCTGACTATTCCATACAAATTTTTGGATGTTCTTTCACATAAAAACATTATTTTTGGGATTTAGATGTCTTAAAATAGTGAAAAATAGGTCTGCCTAAAATCTCGGCACTGTCTAACACTTTTAGTATACCGAAAGGGTCTTAACTGATTTTAACTATCCTTATAGTTTTCAAGACCTCTGAAAACCCTGATGAACTTCAATTTAGGGTTAAAAACTCTTTTCCTTAAGTTTCCTAAAATTTACTCAAAATTATAATTTTGCCACTGATATATCCTTTTTCTCCATTTTGCTATTTTAGCTTTATTTTCTTTCTGTTTATGCTTTCCTAACCCCATTTCTTGATATGTTGATTAATATTTTACCCTTATTTGGCCTTAATTTACTCTAGGGTCCTCTTTTATTAACATATTGGTCCCAATTCAGTTAAAAAGTCGATTGTTGCAACTATAGTTGACATAAGCTATCCAACAAGCATGCCAAGAGTCTAATAATGCTTTTTAGCTTTGTTGGTGGAAGTTATTGCTTGCTTTCCTATTTCTTATTTGCATGATTAAGGATTTCTAGGCATCTTTATCAATCATGTAACAACTGATTAAATAAAATGAATAAATGATAAAAGGATTTAATTTGTGTTGAGACACATGGGTTTCAAGTGGGTAACGTAAAACCCAAATCTTAAGCATTTAATGTGCTTACTTTGTCTTGTTTATTTATTTTCCCCCTTTAGATTCAACAACTAATATTGTTGCTAAGGATCCATCTCTTGCAGTGAAGGTGAGTTCCCATTCCCTACTTGTTGAATCTATTGTGTGTATTAGTGACTAGTTAGGTTACTTTGACAAGAATGAAAGAAAAGGAGACTCTTTCATCAACCTTAAACATTTCATGTGATATGTATGCTGTGGAAAACTAAAAACTAATCTAGTTAGAGCTACGCTATTTTCTTGTGGATTAAATTTGAAAGTACTTATTTTAACTATTTAGTTTTAATTCAAAAGAAAGTCACAGATGTATCCCCTAAATTAAAAGGGACATCCATATTTCTTCTTGGTAAGAGTTGGTTAATGCAATCAATGCCATTAGATGTTTATGTCTAACTATTATTCAGTCCCCTTAACTTGTTGGTTATCCTTTTTTTTTTCGCCTTTTAAATAAAGGTATGAAAAGTTCTCTAAAGACCAATATGGGAAAGCTATTAGTCGATACATTACGATATTATTTCGACAGGTATCTATTTGTTCTTTATAAAAAGTTTAAAAGGAAAAAGGTAGCTTGCAAATAGTAGTTGAGCTTGAGATTTATGCTCTCTATCCAGTGATAATTTGGTTGAAGAAGCATTGGGTGGTGCATCTGCAGCTAAGTCCTTCCGATTGAGCGATGAGAATGGCTTTCATGAATTTGAGGTAATTGTATAAAAATTATTTCAGTTACCTTGCTATCATTTGGTGTGTTAGATTGCCATTGGCTCACCACTTACAAAGTGTGGCCTGAACATATTAGGTTCTTCTAACTATTAAGGTTGACATGGTTTCAATGCTAACATTTCAATATATTTTATGTTCATTTCCTCTTGATTGATGAGTTAGAGTGTAAAAATGACATATGCTGTAAACTAAAGTATTGAAGCAGTTATCATCCATGGGTTGACTAGTCAGCTATGCAGTGGCAAGAAGATGATGAAAGATGAGGCAAATTAGCTTTGTAGTGGCGGGAAGATGGTATGCTCTCGGGTGGTTGGAGACTTTTTTTTTCCTTTAAAAATTGAGTCAAAACGCAGTTTTACTTTAGTAAAATGGTGCATGTTATTAAGATGCATGCAATGCATCTTGGACACGAGATGCAGAGGATTGAGATGCGAAACTACTTACCCAACTTTTCCCACGACTGATACATTGCAAAGACATCATATGCCTTTAGGTCTTGAGTATCCCTTTTATCATGCTAAACATGTGACTATCAACCATATATATATATATATATATATATATATATTTTACAATGTGCATTTACTCGGGCTTTATGATTTGCTTCTCCATTAACCATTAGGGTGGATCAAATACATTCTCAATCGATTCCTATTGTAGCAACTCTTGAGCAATACGAGTATATTTTGGCAATATCAGCAGGCGTGGACAAAGGGTAATACTAATTCTTTGACTTCACTCAAAGCAAGTACGTCTTCTTCTGTAATTCAACAAGGATACCCCCATGGAAAATGGTTAGGAGATTCGCTTGTGGTGTCCTGCTCGACGTCAACAGTGGAATCTACCTCGTACGTTGATTACTGCTAATTTCCAAGTGGCTTTGTTTAGCCAATGGTATTGGAGCGCTATAGCCCGATGCAGTCCTTTATGGGTTTTCCTTGAGGACCTTGTGTTGATACAGGATGTTATTTATCATCCTCATTCTTACAAATTATTCTTTCACATAAATCTCATTATCAAGTGCTGAATGCAGAGCGTCTTGATCCTTCTCTCCAGGTATTATGCAGGGATTTCTGGTCTCATTTAACTCCCTGGAGACCATGCTTGAACAGCCAGAGGATTTAGGTCCAGCGTCGCAAGTGCAATTCTCAGTTTTCTGGAAGACATTGTTATACTGTTGCTCTTCAATGCTTTTTATTCTATTATTAGTATAATCTTTGTCCTTTCTAATAATAAATAAATAAAGTCACATAAGTGACTTGAACAATTTTCGTTTGTCAAAGATAATATAATTACTTTTAAATTGAATGTTGTTTTTTAACCCTCTATCAAATTACATATTGGTGTCTTGTAATGGAGTGTAAATAATTTATACATTCTCAATATATACAAACAGATTAATACACTTAAATATATCCACCACAAAAAAAAAAAATCCGGAACTTTACAAAAGCTTATAGAAAAACCTTAGTGCTTGTTAATATAAGTGTAATGACTAGAGAAGGGATAAAAACATAGTGCTTGTTAATATAAGTGTAATGACTAGAGAAGGGATAAAAACAGAACAGCAATCTGGACATGATGCAAAATTGAAAACATTATCAACTTCAATCCCTTCCCCGTCTATTATTCCTTCTCCTAGCAAGCACATTTGTAAGGGTTTTCCCTGCAGTAGCGTTGTTTGCTAGATGTTTTCATGGTGATCCTAGTTAATGCCGATGTCAATCTTGTCAGAAAAACAGCATCCTTGGACATTCTTTAAGTACCATTGAAAATTTCTACCCACAGATCCCTTCCCAACAATTAGAGATGGTTAAGTCCAAAAACATTGCATCCCTGCAGTGCTTTCACAAGAGAGAGTTTTAGATAAACTCGGTTTACAAGATGTATATTAAGTCAATCATGAAGATATATATATATATATATATATAAGCAAGTCATAGCGTGGGTCCCATTGAAATATGTGTTTTGACATGTTCATATGTCTCTTTTATAATTGAAGAGGTCTAACTATCTTTCGCAAACTCTGCCTAACAATTTTTTCTTTTCATAAAATGACTGAAGCAGCATAGAGGCTCATGCAATGATTACTGTTGCAACGATGCTTGTATCAAAGACGTAAGAGATGGATGAACGCGGGCCCTCCTTATGGAGCGAGCTTCAGTTCTTCCTTCGGCATATTCTTCCCCCAGTGGCCACCTTGGGCGTAAATCAAACTGATATGGATGGCAAATGAAAATTTTAGCCGGTAATGAAAGGCATGAAACACAAGCATAATAATGCCTACTCAATCAGAGCACTAGTCCTGGATAACCAACAAAAATTTCTTATAAGTTTGCTATCCATGAGAAAAAGCAAATGTTCACAATTTACCCACCACTGGCCACAATATTCTAGACAACCTGAATTGCAATAATAACTGATCTTGTTGCTATAGAAAGAGCTAACCTAAAAAGCATAAATATGGAACACATAATATGAACACATTGATATAACAAAATATATAGTGTTTTAAGTGGAATTTCAAGTGTTGTGTCATATCTGATACAAGTGTCCGCTATGATGCGACTCTTTTTTTTTAAATATTGACGCTTTATAGGTGTTATCCATTTTCTAAATATAAAGTAGAAGCGGAGAGTCATACTGGGAATGCAAACTCCGAGAGAGGGAGTAAGGAAGTTGGCTGATATTACACCTTTTAAGTCATATCAGAATGTCTATAGATTAATATTATTTAATATCTTGACATCTTCCTCAGAAAATTAAGAGCCCCCAGTTGATCAAATAGTGCATCAATCCATGTAATTGTCAGTGTTTGCAAAACATACCACAAAGTCTACGGGTTCTTGTGCGGGAGGAGGAGGGTCATATCTTCCCATGCGATAGTGCTCAATGCCAGTCCAAGCAACCATTACCCCTAGTCAGTTCAAGAGCAAGCTGCTTAGTTTTAACCAGCATCAATAACCCAGATATCTAACTTTAGTATACAGAATACATTAAAAAAGGCTCCATCTAATTTGAACACTTTTTTGAGCTATTGAATACGAAAGTTAATTGAACCAAATTAAAATCTGCTTGGCAAAACTAATTTATCCAAGAAAGTTCCATTCCTTCTAATGTGTGCAATTTGGATCTTAGATTAAGGAAAACGTTCTTTTGGTCCTTGACAAATCGGTGAATTTCCAATTTGGTCCTCCATAGATCACCTTTAATTTCGTCCTGCAATCATTAAAATGTAGCAATATTGCCCTTTCATCCCATTTTCATGTATGAGTTATCAGTGTCAAGTAAACAAACATTGTCCAAGTCAAGAAACAGTTAGGACAAACTTGCAAGCAATTTAATTTAATGACTGAGAGCTAAAATGAAAAAAATTATCTGTAGAGGACCAAATTAAAAATTCACGTATCTGTTGTCAGATTCCTAAATTAAAATGCTTAGGGGTATGCCAACGTAGATGCCAGCCTACCAAAAATGATTGAGCTGTATGTGGACAGGTGCCTTTACTACAAAAAACAAAACCAGAAATAAATGATTACCATTGTCAGTACAAAGCCTGGGCGGAGGGCATACAAGCTGCAGGCCATTCTTCTTTACAACCAAATCAAGCCGAGCCCTAACATATTGATTTGATGCAACACCTCCAGAGACTACCTGCAACAAACAGCATAAAAGAGAATACAATCCAACTTTTTCAACGAACAATTAATAGAAAATTAGATGCATTAATGTTGTTTGACAGTCAAAGCAACAAATGCTGACTTCAAGCTACCAAGTATTTTATAGAAGGCTCCATCTTCAATGCCCACTGTATCGCCCGTTCACATCTTTCCTCAAGATGTAATACTGCAACCCGCTGCTTGACATAAAGAACAAACGGATCAATAAGGCATACTAAGCTAAAGCACCTAAGTTTATGGGACACAAAAAAGAAAAGGAAAATATAAAAGAGAGTTCGCAGGTATTTAAGTAAAGTCCATTAACTAGAATTAAAGGGAAAAGATATTTACATTTTGTTTTGCACAACCTATAAAAACGTAACAACTAACCTGAAAGGAAGCAGCAATATCAGCTCGAAAAACTCGGTCCTCACTACTTGCTGAAGAAATGGGAATTTTTGCGTCACTGTCCATAGTCCATATATTCATAAGTAGGTGGATAGACAAAATGACAAGAAACTAAAATTGTCTGCACATTTTACTACTATATTACTAAATACTTCTTTAAATGCACAGACTAATCATAAATCATGTAATATTTTCCCATCTGTTGAGAGCTATGGCTCTGATAAGAAATATTAAGAACCGATTATATAGAACATAAAGTAATACTAAATATGTGAAGTAATCAAAGCAGTCACTCCATCAGAACAGAAAGGATTTATATTTGCACAGCCATAAACCACATTGGACAGAATGCCATGTAACAAAATTAAGCACAGAACATATGCTAGGCCTCAGTCCATCTTTTTTTTTTTTTTCCCCTTTACAGAGAAATATCAACAACCACAGCTTGAAATATTTACATACATCTTTTTAGATTCAATCGCTAGCCTCACTTGGGTTTTCAGACCAGCATATGAGAAGTTGCAATCTTTGTGCTGCTTCATTGGAATCTAGAAACAAGGCAGTAACAAATTTAAGTGACCACAAGCGTTGCATAGGTTTTTAACACTTGACAATAAGATGTCACATGCTTCACTTCAATTAATTTTACGTTTGCCCTTTTTATATTCTTCCTTACTTAAAGTGGAAACTAAAAATATTCATTAAATAGGAGTTAACATCAATACTCAATACTCAAAAATCAAAAGTAGAAATCGTGTCCCTGCTATTTTTTGTAACTTACTATATTTATTAAGATTGTCATCTAAATTAAATTTAAATTTAAATTTTTATATAATCAACAACGCATGCTATAATACCCATAACTATAATGTTTCCCCCAAGAAAAAAAATTTCCAAATTATATATCCAGTAACTCACTCAATAATTAATATATACTCTGAAGGCTACAGCAAACATATACGATGACAAATAGATGAAGTGACCAAAAAAAGGAGACAGGATTATTTCATTATTCGAAAAAAATCAAGCATCTAAATTAAAACAAATATATGAATATTTTTAAATACAAATAGTAATTATACACTTAAAGAAACACACAATTCAAACAATAGGTTTATTATAAAAAAATATTACATTCTATGACCAAATTATTATACAAATATTTAAACAGAAATTAATTAAAATAATTTATTAAAAATGTTAATATTCTTACATTTTTATTTAAATAAATTAACCATGCATAGCATGAGTCATAAACTAATTATAGGATATAACTTACTGAAAAACTGACTGATTCTGAATTACCCTCCTGAGCAAGGGCCTCTATAGCAGGACCACCACTCCTCCTCATATCAAGTCCAAGCCATTTAGCTGTTTTGTCATATGCCTCACCAATTGCATCATCCACTGTAGTACCAAGTTGAACGTATTGCCCAAGATCACGAGCAAGTATGAGTAGATTGTGTCCTCCTAGGATTTGCATAAATACAATATTTGTCATTATTCACAGACATAATAACAGATATCAACAGAGACACTAGAACCTCAACAGTGGCTGTGTCCTGAAAAGCATTAGCCATTGACTGGGCTAATCAGAAAATATGTAACAAGAACCATTTCTGTATACAAGAAATATCTATTGTTAAAGGAGGGAGAACAAAAATGACTCCAATCTGGTAAGCTGCTTCATGGGAGAAGCTGCTTATTTTTTTCAAAGTATTATTTTGAGATTTTGTAGTGTTTGGCCTAGCTTCTTTAAAAAATAAAATAAAATAAGTTGCTTCTAAGTGGTAACAAACAATTTTTCTGCTACATGAAGGAAGAAGAAAATTGAAGTTTCTCCTCGGAAGAAGCAAGAGCAGTAAATTATTTTTTTGAAGACAAAAAATACTCTAACTCAATCATTAATTACTATATTACCTCTTAATGTTTTTTTACCTACGATAATCCTTTTCCATTCTCATTGGTTCTCTTACCCTTATGTACTGATTCTGGTGATTTATTTTGATTGAAATGTTTCATATATATTTTTTGTGATTTTATTTTCTAGATTTCAATTAAATAAAAAATTGGAACTTAATAAAAATTAACCATACTGATTATTTAAAGTCAGTTATCCATTCAAATAATATTAATTACAAAGTCAAATTTCTATAATCAAAATGCACGTTTTTGAAAAAAAATATGCCAAAGACACTAATATTGATAAAAGCCCTTTATCAAACGATTTTGTTAAACAGAAACTGCTTCTTTCTCACACTAAACTTTATTTGAAAAAAAAAAAAGAGGATAAGAAGAAATCCACAGCAATCCGATTCGAGGACTACTACTATAAGGAAAAAGTTCCAGAACATTCCATTGTAGGATGCAATACAAGAACAGTTTGAAAAAGCTTGCACTCCATGTACTAGTTTGTTTATTTCATCACAAAGGAATCCTAGTTTTCTAAGATCTACCTACAAAATGTTTTACCAATTTAAATGTTGACCACCTTAATGATATTCTTTATTTTCCTTAGATTACTGATCAAACACTTATAGCTAAACTACACAGTCCATGAAAATGAATTACTGAATCAATTACACCCTTTCATACTTCAAACAACTAAATGCACACGGATGGCCACAAAAAGATATGCATGAGCAGCATCTCCTTGCCAAATATGTTGATGACAAATAGAGTTCATTCAGTTTACAGGTCATCAAAACTTGTCTAATGTGGCTTTATGTGTAATTTTACCATGCAGCCCTTATTAGTCATTATCCAAGAAGGCCACAGCATTGACTTGAACCAAGAGAATTGATCCGATGATCCAAGTAAGGAGAAACAAAATGAAAAATACAGCCATTAAAGGAACTCTAAGGAAGAAAACTAGCATGATAAATAAAATCTCAAACCCAAAAAAGAAAACGATTATTACCCGAAATAAGTAGGGCCACGAATGGAAACTGCAAATCTCGCTCAATTAACCTAAAAAGAAGAAATATGTATGTCTCGAAAAAAAAAAAAAGCTCAATAATTTCGTTTGTAAAATTGATGACAAGCAGACAAATTCTGAAACATATTAAAATATAGCAATTGAGTTCTTAATTCAAGCATTGCAATTTGTAAGCTGACGGACCCACGCCCATTAAGCCAAGGCCTACCAGGGAAAATAATAGGAAGAACCAAAATAATACGAAGAGTGAGCTGGCAGAGGGAGACGAAGTTGGTTAGAAGGGGGAATATATGTGAGAGGAGTTGGAGATAGGCAGAATCTTTTTTTTCTGCTGGGTTGGGAGAGAGTCTGACCTCTCAAAAGCCATGCAACAGGGTCCTCTTTCTTTTCTCTTCATCTACTTCGTTTTCTTTCTTTCTTTGTAAATTTCAGAGTTTTCACTTGTTCCAATTGCTATTTAGACGAGAAAGCTGAAACCAAATGCTAGAGGAATGATCGGCTACGAAAGAAATTGTCCAAGGCAGAGAAGGAAGACGATAACAGCAACGAGAAGACAAGCAATTGGGTTTTGGATCAGGCATGGGAAATCAAGTGGAAAAGCAGCCCAAAATTCAGTTGGGCCAAAAAAATAGTTGAGCTCAGAAAGAGTTTGGGTTATTCAGAAGGAATATAGACCCAGGGTGTTTGGGTCCACTACAACGTTGGGCTTGGTGAGCAATTGGACACGGGTTACCCATCTTTCTAACCGGGACGAACCCATCCAAAACCTGATCCCCTAAGGGAGTGTTTGGTTGGGGGTTTTTGGAGGGGAGAGGAGGGGAGGGGATGGAGATAGAGTGTTTGGTTGGATAAAATTGGAGGGGAGGGGAGGGGAGGGAAATGAGGCCAATTTTGCCTCCCCTCCAAATTGGGAGGTTTTGGAGTGGAGGGGAGGGGAGGGGTGGGGTATTTTTTAAATGTTAATTTACTTTTTTACCCCTTTTAGTTTTTTAATATTTTAATATATTAATATTTAATAAAAATTAAGATAAATTTTTTTATCAGAAATTAAAAATAAAAAAAGATTGAAATTTATAATTTTTTTAAAAAATTATTGATATAAATAATTTTTTATAAAAACTAAAATTAAAATAATGTAAAGGGTAAATTTGTCCAAATATAATTACCTTCCCTCCCCTCCCCTCCCCTCCTGAACCAAACAATAATCTCTCCTTCCCTCCCCTCCCTTCCCTTCCAACCAAACATAACTCATTAAATCCCCTTCCTTCCCCTCCCCTCCATTAACCTCCCCTCCCCTCCCCTCCGTTGAACCAAACGGAGCCTAAGGGAGCACGTTGAAACACAGCGTTATGCAAGGAGGGGCTCTCTTCAACAGCGTTGAGCACGCCAGGGAATTTTTCTCACTTGCTCGATGCCGATATAGCGAGAAGAGGAGAGATGAGGGCTACTCAGGGTAAGAACCAACCATTAAGGCTACTTCGATTGCTGTTAATAACCGAAGATGGTGAAGGAAGCATGCACCCCTCTTCGCGCGTGAACTTTGTAGTACTGGTGCGTTTTCAATCTAGTGCAGAGGCAGCAAGAAGGAAGGAATATGGGAATTTTGCGAGCACAGGGAGGAAAAATTATGCTTTGGAATCTTTCTTCACGGTCTACTTCGGGAACGAGAGACGTCCCTATCTCAACCAACTAAAGGTCGAAGACCAGCTTTATTTTTTTATTTTTTATTTTTTCCTTTTTTTTTTTGGGCAATTGCAAATAGGATTGATAGCGTGCACCAGAATCCTTGGATGAGTTTCAGTCTTGAAGAGCACAGGCGAGGAAGGCATCTCTAACCAGATATGCTGAAAATGCACTTTTAGGGACTATACAATCCCAAAGGTATGAGGATGCACTATACTTTTGGGTTCGCAGGGATAAGGATCTCCAAGAATGTTTGCAAAATGATTTTTGGTCGTTTTGGGATGCCCTCAATGCGGAAAATTGCCACTTCGTTTTCTCCGAGGCCTTCAGGAGAATGTATGGAATAAAAATGGATGTGCAGATATGTATGGTGAATTTGCTTCTCGAGCTTCTTGAAAATGTTTGGGCTTACCACAGTGCAAGGAAAGGTGAGGATGATGAGCTATTTCAGAAAATGATTGCCATTCCATTGAATTTTCACTTGGTCGGTCACACCCTTTTTGGGTTGCAAGTTGGACTCCTGACCCCAGTCACCCATTGGTTTGAGGGACCTGAACCATGGGAAAAATATGTCAGCCTCTTTGAAATGGTGGAGGCTCTAAATGAAAACAATGTTCAGGCTGAAGATGGGGTTCATTTGCATAGGGTATCCAAAGGGATTACAGAGCATAACCAAGTTGAAGGAATGAGGGAAGAAGACGTTTGATTTTCTGTACAAGGACTGTTCTTCATTGCTGCTGAAATAGAGCATGCTTTACATTGTGTAACATCTTGAAAATCGATGAAACTTGGTGAACTTGTTCTAGCCTATACAAGCATATTATTTGTGAGGCGACCACACATTTGGTAAATTTGCCATGTGCATATCGCGGTGGCTACAATGCAGAAGGGAGAAACATAGAGTGTGAATTTTTTGATGGTATAACTTGCAGCATTACAGCAATCAATGCTTCTGAGCTGGATGCTGACGTTGGAGAAATTGATATGGCTCATGCTTTCATGCTTGCTCAGAGTTCGAATCAAAAGCAAGCACTCATGACCTTGACAATGAGACCTTTTGTTTCAATCTGTTTTACGCTCTATGATTGCAAGGATTTATCATAATCCTCGAAGCAAAACCCGAAACGATTGCATCCACTGGTGGAGTTCTGGGCCTCAAAACGTTTATGATCAAGAGACCATATCCTTGCTGAAGGGCGAGATACTTAGTGGACCACAAACAAATTCTTTCTCATGAGCCTTCAATTCATCAGATATAGCTGCAAGAAAGCTGCAGCAGACTCCTAACCATATTGCTCAGCAGTGGCTATCCAATATAGGCCCTTTTATGGTTCAAGTGTACCAGAACAAGATCATTCTAAATGTATGCCACCATTTCTTGTTCCCCAGCATGTTCTTCCAAATTCTGCTTCTCTCGGTGTTTTTGCAAGGCCCAGCTAATCAGTCACCTGCTGCACATTTAATATCACCAGCATCATCCAGCACTGACGAAAAATTACCCCCATATCTTTTGTCCCCACCTGGCTTTATTCCTGGAATGGTTAAAAAGGTGCAGATTGGCAGTGGTGTCCCTTTAGACATTCTAACTGCAATACCACCGTCAACTGTTCCCCATACAGTGACACAAGAACGATTCTTATGTCTGTGCGAAGGAAAAATTTCACTGTCCAGCATGGTGATTTTTAAGGAAATTGAGTTTCAAGTACAGTCAAGGAGGTGATGGTGCCAACTGAATGGAAGGGGATACTGGAAATTGGATATATTCGGGAAAACTTGCAAGTTATTAGCATCGGTCATTCTAATTTCCACCTGGAGGACAAGGTTGATCTTGTTGGGGCAGGTAATAACGGAGCCAGGCCCATTGGGTCAGGGCCTACCAGGGAAAATAATAGAAAGAACCAAAAGATTACAAAGAAGGGTGAGCTGCTAGAGACAGATGAAGTTGGTTAGGAGGGGGGATATATGTGAAGTTTTGTGAGGAGTAGGAGGTAGGGAAAATCGTGCTTTTGTGTTGTGAGAGCAACGGGGTTCTCTTTCTTTTTTCTTCATCCACTTCATTTTCTTTCTTTCTTGGTAAATTTCAGATTAATCTTGCATTTTCACTTGTTTGGAGAGGATTTCAGCTCTGATTCTATATAAATTTCATCACAAGCATACCTCTGCATATATGGAGCATAAAACTATAGACTAAATATGAAGCCACTATACCTTTACCTGGCCACTAGAGCATGAGCTTCCATATGATGTATGCCAATAATTGGTAAATTAAAGTCTCCCGCAACTCTCCGCGCTTTTTGCACACCCACTGCATCATACAGGAAGCAGACCAAAGGAATTCATGATTGATATCAAGAATTTCTTTTAAAACTTAGGAATGACCTGATAGCAAAGTCATGCCAGTTCTAGGAATATCATGAGCAAATATTATTGAAATATGTCTTACAGGCACTGCTTGAAGTCTGAAGCAGACTTAAACAAAAAATCTTACCCACAGTTGAACCAACAAGATGTCTAAACTTGCCAACTTCTTTGCATTATTTAGCATGCAGTAACCCAAATAGTAGAATGTGCTTCTGCTCAGAGTCAATGCATAAACACGCGAACAAAAAGTAGTGTCTATACATTCATTTTATAAATCTTTTCAATTTGAAAATTTTTGTGAAATAATATAACCAACCTGCATTTTATTTATTTTGTTTTGACAATGATACTCTTGGCTTTTCCGATAGTGCTATCTTGCAACTAACCCTTCCATCGGAATCAATAGGATGTAAAATCAAATATGAGAATTAAATTCTATCATGTATTACCACAAAGGCAGAACTCAGCCAGGACCAAAAGTAACAGCAACCACAGAAAGATCATTCTCAGCCAAATAAGATTTATCAAGAGCTATCTTGCTTAATTCTAACCCTTTTAAGGTAGAAGGAGGATGTAAAATGAAATATGCTCAAATTAAATAATATCATGTATTACCACGAAGGCAGAGACTTAAACCAGGACCAATAGTAACAGCAACTGCAGAGAGATCCTTCTCAGCCAAATAAGCTTTATCAAGGGCTTCTTGCACAACCTACAATCAGTAATCTCCCGATTTAATTCTGAGGCCTGAAAGTAACTCAATGGTTACTTTTCATTCTACCAGAACTACATTTGGGGAACTTCCACTGGATCCCTAAAATAGTCACTGTGTAGATGAATAAAATTGAGTGCGTTATATGGAATATTCATGAAGGAAGAAAAATGAAAGCTCATATACAGGGGACTAACAATATGGCTTTTAACAATTAGTATGTAAGAAAAGGATGGAAACACTCAAGACATATATTTGTCTGCCCTAACCCGTAAGAGAGATGTTCAAGCAGGGATATATGTCATCTTAGTCACATTGAGCACGTGGGAACAGAGCAGCAGAAATCATGGTCTTAATGCAATTAAATCATTGCCCCATGATCACTGCTGTCAGCCTCATTATTCCTTGATTCTGTACATTTATTTTCTGCCACGATTCTTTCGAATCATTGTATATATAAACAATGAACCATTGATCGACAAAATAAGAAAAAGGAAAAGCTTCAAATCTCCTTTGATTCACATTCCCATCCATCTTTTTTTCCTATTTTTCTGTCTACATTTGTTTTACATGGTATCAGAGCTAAGGCCTGAACCAGTGAGCAAAATCATGGCAGACAGTAAAGACGAAAGGCAACATGCAACTTCTTCCTCCTCCCATGCGTCAACACCTATGGTGGTCCCTCCAAATCACTCAACACAAGATAAAGCTAATTATAGGAAGTGGTTGCAATCTGTCCGCCTTGTTTTTGAAGCATATCACTGGTACAAAGAAGAAATCAGCTAAGAATGAACCAGGCTTTGAAACATGGGTTGCTAAAAATGCCTTGGCCATGGCATGGCTGATCAATTCAATGAAAACTCCTCTCTCTTGTTCGTATCTCTCCTACAAACCATGAGGAATTGTATTCTGACATGGAAAACACTGCTCAATGCTTTGAACCCCATTCCACTATAAAGAACACAAAGCAAGGAGCAATGATAGTCATAGATTATTATAATAAGCTTACAGAATTGTGTGGCAATAGATAGACTAATTCTATGAGTTGAATTGGGTAGTGCTAGAGGTTGACCTAATGTATAAGTAACTAATGGAGAAGGAACGTGTCTTTGATTTCCTGAGTGGTCTTAATAAAGACCATGATGAGGTTAAGGACGCATGCTTGGCACCAAACCTTGTCCAAGTATACAAGAAGTGTTTGCGATTGTTCACAAAAGAGGAAAGCAAGAAAAGAGTGATGAATGGAGCTTCCAACGCGAGGGGGACAAATGAATTTGCTCAAAGTTCTGCATTTGTGTCCTCTCATGCGGAGAACTCTACCCAAAATGGGCAAAAAGCAAAGGACACAGAAGCCATATCATACAAAAGAAACTAGTTGGAAAATTCAAGGGAAGCCCAAGGATTGGAAACCACGCACTTAGAAAGACTCTAATAAGGAATTCACAGCCATGGCAAAGACTGAGAAGAATGGTGGGGTGACGCTCACTGCTGAACAATTTGAACAACTTAAGAGTTTATTGATTCAATAAGACTGTGACACAACTAGCTGGTTCCAACTGAGCTTGCTTATTTGCCAAAAGGAGTCAAATACGTACAGCTCTTCATACCCAATTGTCTTTACATGATTCCTAATATGGAATTATTATCTGTCCTTCATGTTCCTAATTTTACTTGCAATCTTATTTCTAACAACAGGCTGAATATGAATGTGAAATATGTAGCTAAATTTCTTCTATGTGAATTTCAAAATTTGGCTTTGGGGAGGATGATTAGCATTACTTAGATTGAGTGATGACTTATGTTACCTTAATAATCCTGCTCACCGAAGTGATTCTACCCTCTCCTCATCTATCTCTTATTCTACTAATATAATACTTTGGCACAAAAGCTTAGGTCATCCAAGTTTTTCTTACCTAAAGCACTTGTTCCCAAATTCATTTACCAATAAAAATCCAAATTCCTTTCAGTGTGAATAGTGTATTCCAGCTAAACATACTCAATCCATATCCTAGCATTCCCTACAAAAAATCACCTTTTTACTCTCATACATCATGACATTTGGTGGCCCTCTCATGTCAATAAACCGACAAGTGTAAGATAGTATATCACATTCACTGATGATCATGCTCATGTTTGTTGGGTTTACCCTTTAAAGGACAAGTTTAAGCCAACCTAAATTTTCAACAATTTCACAAGATGTTTCAGAATGTTTTCCAGACCTCTATTTAGGTCCTTAAGACAAATCATGGGAGAGAATACTAAAATTCTATTCTTGGGGACTATCTAAAACACCATGGAATTTTTCACCAAAATTCTTGTTTCAAAACCCCATAACAAAATGGGATTGTGATGGACACAAGCCAAAGGAAATGAGTGTTTATGAGCAGAGAAAGATAGAAAAAGGGAGTTGGAAGCCCAAAATAGATAGAGATAGTAATGAGTTAGAGGTAGAGGTGGAAGAGAAAATATCACCTAGCAGCTAACTTGTCACATGGTGCATGAGGGGCGGATGTGTGAGAAGGACGGCTATTGGGAGTATTATATTGAGCATGGGTGCAATGTAGGAGTGGAGAGGAAAAAATCATTTGGCTTAGGGAGAATCTTTAGTCTCTCAAATATCAGAGAAGCACCTTTCCTTCTTCTTGCTATTTTCATTTTCTTTTCCTTAGCTTCTTATAAATGCTACCTTTTGGTATCATCTTATGATCCATTCTTTTCTGTGGACAAAGATAGTGCAGCATTGTTTCATAAATAATATAAGCTTTGGCTTGGGTTCTATCAATTTGGTATGAGAGCAGTGACAATCCAGGATGAAACAATAGCATGAGAATCCCTAGTAAGAAAAGTGAAAGAGTCATTGCCAAGTGGAGAAGGGAGATGCAAATGGAGAAGTGTAAAAGGGATATGCAAGAGGCAATAGAAATTGCAAGGGATATAGTGAAATGCCCAAAGAGGATAGTTAGTAAGGAAGAAAGTGAAAGGAACCTACCAGAGACCAACAATTGAAGCCTCCATCATTTTCAAAAGAAGACTTGTCAAAATTGAAGGTTAAGGAAGAAGTGAAGAAAGTTAGAGAAGAAGAGAATGGTGGTGTTGCTGTTACAAAGGTTTGTGAGAACAAACTAGAAGAAGAGGTGAAGCTGACAACCATCAAAATCATTGAAACTATAGAGATCCTACTAGCTAATAGATCATTATCGACCAAGGAAAAGCAATGAGAGAGTGAAGAGAAACTAGTTCTGTCATAGTTTTAGCGCCAAATAGATCCATAGAATTTCATATACAAGTCAACATTGAACAAGAAAATAGAAGCAAGGCATGGCAATGATGGAGAAAAGATGGGGGCAAGATGCTGGAAAGGGAGTCAACAACAAATTTTGTCGATGGCAGAAGACGAGGATAGCAAAAAAAGGGAAGGAGACTAATTGGGTTTTAGATTGGGTAGGGATAATTAGATGGGGCAGAAGCCCAAAACTAAATTGGGAAGGCAAACTTTATGGGCCTAATTATAGCAAAAGAGTGATCCAATTACTCTCTCAATTCCATCAGCCTAGGTCTGATACCCAACTAAATGGTAGTGTATAAGAAGGAATTCAAATTTTGCTGCCAAAAGAAAGGAGAAACTCGATGGAAACTATAGCAGTGGACATCCTCAATTTCAGCTTCAATTAATGGCCAATAAAGACATTGAGGAAGACGTAGGGAAAGCACCTGAGGACAAGAAACTTTGAGTGTTGAAAGCTAATAAAGAGGATTTTGATCAAATTTTCTTGGCAGAATTTTCCTGGAGGGCCCAAGGCATCTAAAATATGTGCAAAATTCTGCTAGGGAATGACTTTTACTTACAATGTTGTGGTTGCTCACAGCACAGCTGAGTATCTCGAAGTGACTAAGCATATTGATAAGGGAAAATTAATTTTTAAAATTGAGGTCAGGATAAATCAAAGGTTTCACAAGAATGTGTGCATGAGGTAGAATTCAATGATTAGCATGGCTATTTCAACTATCTAGAAGGATCTACTAAGCCAACAACTTTAGTTGCTCTCAAGTGTTGTTATATTGGGTAATGCAAGTAGTGCACTTGGACATATGAGTAAAAGTGTGGCTGCATTATCAATGGATAAGAAGTTCATTCAAAGTCGACAAAGATAGGAAAACAAAGGTGTAGAGGACTTCGGTGATGTTATAAGACGGGGAGAAGGAGCATTAGCTAAAGGTTTATTCTGACGAGTAACTGGCATTTTAACAAAGCCTCTAGAAGGAGCAAAAACTTCTGGTGAGGTTTTCCTTTAGGGCTTTGGGAAGGGAATCATTGGTGTGGTAGCACAACCAATGAGTGGAGTTCTAGATCTACTATCAAAATGACTGAAGGGGCCAATGCTATGAGAATGAAAATTACATCGACTATAACATCTGATGAACAACTTCTTAGGAGGAGACTGCCTCAGGTGCTTAGTGGTGATAATTTACTTCATTTATATAGTAGTATAAAGCCCAAGGACAAGTGATATTGCAACTGGCAAAAACAAGTTTAATTTTTGGTCAAGTTGATATGTTTAAAGTTAGTGGAAATTTTGCCTTATTAAATGCTTATGAAGATTACTTCCTTCTACCAAAAGGGAAAATCCTCATGGTTACTCATCTAAGAGTCATGCCATTGCAACAATCATCCCATATTATTGCTCAGAAGACGTTCAAGCTAACCAAGGATCCATGTTCAGTAATCTGGATATATTGGGGGATGACCTCAAGAACATGGAAAGAAAGAAGAAAAAAATAAGCAATTAAACAAAAAGGGCCCATAGTAGCATTTGATTGTTATGCTTTGGCTGCAAATTACGCACTTGCTTGTGAACTTCAATTATTCCCTTGGGTTTCATGAGGTAGTGATCATGCATTCTCCAATAATGTAAGAGATACAACCAAACTTGTTAAAATAAATGAATCTTCAAATGTTTTACATAATGGTATTGACTTAGCAATATGCCACACTCACAGAATTTAGGAAATTTTAGGGGCACTATTTTCATTGAAGCCATTCTCTGTTGGCACCTCATGGAGTTACAACTCAAACAAGTTAGTTGCAATTGCTATGGTTGCCACCCATGTTTCTGAACTATTTAGACAATCCAAAGCTTGCATGCATGCTCTATTTGTTTTGATGTGTTGCAAATGGGACAATGAAATTCGCTCTAGAGCATTTTCTTCAAGTATTGATGGAAGTAAGCCAACATATAAAAGAGTCCTATGTGGATGGGTGAGATGGTGCTTGCAAAATAGGCTAAGGGTAGTCTCCCTAATACCCATTGTTTGAAGTTCAATAAAGAAGAAAATTTGCTTGTTATGCTACATCAACCTAGGGTATGGAAATCCTTGCCAATGCCAAAGGCCTCAAGTACTTAGGAGACAATGACTAGCATGGGTTGCTTAGCATTCGCATGTCTACTAGTTCTGTTTCTTTCCTTAAGGGAGTTGCCATAGTCATGGCTTCATGTTATAGAGGAAATGGGGCAAAAATGCATGCTACAGTTATTGGCTTTCAAGGTAGGTTAGGATATGCTTCAGTTGTTCGGTGAAACAAGCCAAAGGTTCTATTGTAAGTTCTATTGTAAGGAAGCCACCAGTCCCAAATGCTCCTATCCACCTTGAGTACAAGGTGAAGCATGTTGGGGAGGGTAATGATGGACATGAGCCTAAGGGAGGGAGTGTTTATGGGAGGAGAAATATAGAAAAAGGGGTTAGGAGCCCAAAATAGATAAAGATAATAATAAGGTAGGGGTAAGGGCAGAAGAGGGAATATCACCTAGCAACTAACTTGTCACATGGTGCACGAGGAGGGGGTGTAGGAGAAGGAGGGCTGTTAGGGGTATTATATTAGGCATAGGTACAGTGTATGAGTTGGGAGGAAAAAATCATTTGGCTTAGAGAGATTCTCTAGTCTCTCAAATACCAGAGGAGCACCTTTTCTTTTTCTTCTTGCTATTTTCATTTTCTTTTCCTTAGCTTCCTGTATCGTCCTATGGTCCATTCTCTTCTGTGGACAAGGATATTACAGCATTGTTTCACAAATAAGATAAGCTTTGGTTTGGGTTCCATCAAATTGCCAAAAGAAAGAACTAACACCTCCTCAAGGGTTGCTCAAGCTCTCTTGTCTACTAGCCATGTTCCTAGTTGATTTTGGAAGGAAGCTATTCTAACTGCATCTTATCTTATAAATTGCCTTTCTACTGGTGCCTTACAACTTAACACTCCTTTTGACACTCCAATCCAAGCTTTTCCACAAACCAGAATTTTTTCCATCTTTACCTCCAAAAGTCTTTGGAAGCAACACCTTCTTTCATAATTCCATCCATCCCAAGGATCATGAATAAAGTGTATCTTTGTGGGATATTCTCCAAAACAAAAGGGATATAAATGTCATTGCCCATCCTCCAAGCATGTCTTTGTCACTATGGATGTACCCTTCCTTGAAAATCAGCCTTATTTTGCTCCACCTTCTCTTCAAAGGGAAAACATAAGTGAAGAGAAGGAACATTGTTGGGATCAACCAATTCCATCTCCTGTTTTACCTTTTGTCATCCTCCCTACTTGAAACATCCTCCTTTGACCCACCTTTAGGTAGTAAATCAGGGGGAGAATCACTTGAGCCACCAGAAGAGACATCACAAATCCATAATCTGCCCAATCTTCTGAACTAGAGGAAAATCCATCCAATAAGAATGGAGAAAGAAGAGAACTTTGAGAATGCCATGGATCTACCTATTGCTTTGGGGAAGGGAGAAAGAACTTGTACTCAATTTCCTATCCCTAACTATCTGTCCTACTCATGCTTGTCTGTTGCATTCAAAACGTTAACAAAAAAAATGGCTAACATTGAAATTCCCAGGGATATACAAGAGGCCATGAAATAACCAAAATGGAGATAGGCAGTGTTGGAAGAAATGAGAGTACGGAAGAAGAATGAAACATGGGAAGTCATGGATTTACCAAAGATAGACAAGTTGTTAGATGCAAATGGGTATTCACTGGCAAATACCATTTTGATGGAACCATAGAGAGATACAAAGCTTGATTGTAGCCAAAGGTTACACCCAAACTTTTGGCATTGATTACATGGAAACATATGTGCCTATTGCAAAACTGAACACAATCAAGGTCTTCTTGTCCCTGCCTGCCAATTTAGACTAGAAACTACATCAAATGGATGTGAAGAATGCGTTTCTCAAAGGAAAATTAAAACAGGAGGTGTATATGACTCTTCATCCCAACTTTGAAAATGAAGGAGAAAGATGAAAAGTGTGCAAGTTGAAGAAATCTCTTTATGATCTAAAACAATATCCTATAACATGGTTCGACGGATTTCCAAAAACAATATCCTATAGCAAGGGCAAGCTAATCACTCTCTCTTTCTGAAGATATCTGAGGGCAACAAAAGAACCATCCTTATAGTGTATGTCAATGACATCATCTTGATAGAAGATAATATTGAAGAAATGGAAAAATTGAAGAATATCCTCAAATCCAAGTTTCAAGTCAAGGATGTTGGAATTCTCAAGTATTTCTTGGGGATGGGGCTTGCTAAGAGTAAGCAAGGAATGCTCATCTCTCAAAGGAAATAAAATATTGACTTATTAAAGGAGACCAGCATGCTTGGGTGTAAACATGGTAGCACTCATTGAATCAAACTGGTAATTTCAAGGTGCTAGAGAAGATGTTCCAGTGAATAAGAGCAAAAACCAGAGACTTGTTAGATGATTAATATATTTGTCCCATACCAAACCTCATATTGCAATTGCTAGAAGTATAGCCAATCAATACATGCAATCTCCAACAAAGAAGCATTTGAGAGACATGAATTGAATCTTGGCTTATTTAAAAGCCACGCCAAGAAAAGGTTTAATTTTCAGAAAATGTGATAATAGAGACATTGAAGCATTACAGATGTAAATTGGGCTAGCTATGTTAAAAATAGAAGGTCTACCTCTGGGTATTATACAAGAATTTGGGGGAACTTAGTTACTTGGAAGGTTAAAACACAAACGATTGTTGCCAAGAGTAATGCTAAAGCAGAATTTAGGGCTTTAGCAAGATAATATGGCTTAAACGGTTGACAAAGGAACTAAATGTATGAACTTCACTTCCTATAAAACTGTTTTGTAATAACAAGGCCTCACTTAGCATTGCTCACAATCCTATTCATCACAATAAAACTAAACATATGGAGGTGATAACAAGGCTGCAATTAGCAATGCTCACAATCCTGCTCATCGTGATAGGCACTTTATCAAAGAATAGATTGACTCAAGTATTATTAGTATGACATATGTTCCTCCTACTCAGCAACTTGCTTGTACTATAACTGAAGGAGTACTTAAAGAAACTTTTGAAATAATAGTTGACAAGCTGAGAATGATAAGCATCTATTTACCAGCTAGAGTGGAAATGTCCAAAATAGTCACATTAAGCATGTGGGAAAAGAGCAGCAAAAATCATGGTCTTGATGAAATTAAATTATTGACCCATTGATCCTGCACCTTTATTTTCTGCCACAATTCTTTTGATTCATTGTGTATATAAACGATGTACCATTGATCAACAAAGTAAGAAGGAGAAAAGCCTTGAATATCCTCAGCTTCTTCCCATCTGTCTTTGTTTTTCCTATTTTTCTGTTTGCTTTCATTTAACACTATATTAACTACATATTTAGCAGAGTCAAATACAACTAATGGGAATACCATACCTCATCAATCGCTTGCGAGTGAGCTTCTTCTGCCATTTTTGGAGCAACACCTCCATATTTTACAAGCAGTTCAGCCTTCACTTGGTAAATAAAAGTCAGATACAAATAGAGGTCTATAAGCAAGCAAAAACAAGAACATAAACCACATTACATAAAACCAAGTGGCCAATAAGAATAAAACTTATGCCTGCTCATTATTTCTACGGTTGCCTGTACCAACAGACTGTCGAGGTATAGGTATTATTCATGGTAATGACACCAAATTATTTTCCTTCCATTTAGATTTGCAATTTTGAAACATCATACTCTTTCTTGATGAGCAGAAGTGGAATGATATTCTTACTGTAAAATATAACACAGAAACTTGAATGACTTCATTGCAATTTTGACAGATTAGATCCTGTAATTTTTAACTCTTATAAACAATATTTATAAAAGCATCCAATGTATATTTTCATTTTCGGTTCAATGAAATCAAATGCTTAACCTGAAAGCATTTTCTTCAGATCATTGAGCATAATCACAGGCAGTGAGCACAATCAGCACAGATTCACATTCTTCTCACACTTCTAGTAATAACCAGAGACATGAACTGTTGGATATTTGGTCTTCGGAGGCCGATCCAGATCTGATCCCCTGACAATTGGAGACAGATGTGGTCCCCACAAATCCAGATCTGATTTCCCAGCCATTGGAGACAGATCTGGTCTCCTATGATCTGCCCAGATCTCATGGAATTAGTTCTGATTTTGTTATTTCCTTTCAGGTTTGTTTCCTATTTTGGTTCGGTGATTTGATCCTATAGTAATTACTCTTTATGTATGTTTATGGCATTAAATTCTTAGGGCTCCAGTGGTTGACTCATATCCATGGCCTCTATTTAATCTCAACTTTCATTTGAATAAAATATACAAAAAAATTAAGAATTTTTCTCTTCTGTTTTCTTCATGGTGTTAGAGCTTCTGGGCTTCCTACATCTAGATGCCTAAATACGGGCACCAATCCACCACCAGTGAAGGAGAGACCATGAGTTCTTTACCAGTCAGGCTTCTCAGCCATCATCAGGGGTGACAGTGCAGATCACCTCCACCTTTGAGCCATTCCCAATTAGTATCACTGGTCACAAACCCAATGGTCAAATTACCCTCAATGGAGCAAATCTGTCCACACATGTGAGTGGACGATGCAAAGAAGAACACTGAACTAGAGAGGCTACTCAACTCAAGAGGAGTGACACCAAATATAGGATTTGGTATATAGACAACAATCTTGTGATGTCATGGCTGGCTACACAGTGAAAAGTGACACTACTGCCCCTCCAAATTCATCACTATTCAGCTGTGAGTAACTTGAACTTCTCCAAAAGATTTTTGTGTCACAAAACACAGCCACTGATGACAATAATAAGGGTATTATTACCGGCCACCATGCTCAATCAGGTAACTTCTCTATGGCCTTGAACATCCAACACCTAAATAAGCACTCTTGGGCGGTGGATTCAAGAGCTACTGATCACATGACTAGTAACGCCTCTTTATTTGACAATTTCAGCCCTTCTAATGAGTTAACAAATGTTAAAATTGCTGATGGTACACTTGGTTCTATTTCTAGCCTTGGTATAGCAAAAGTTTTCAATGACCTTGTGCTAAAAAATGTTCTTGGTGCCTAAACTTACCTGTAACTTACCGTCCATCAGCAAAGTGATTAAAGATAATCCTTGTGTGGCTCATTTTTCAAATGATGGTTATGCATTTCAGGACTCGGAATCCAAGAGGACAATTGGCAATTTTAAGGAGGTGGCTGATCTCTACCTTATGGAGTCTGTAACTCCAAATAAAGTAGCTCTTACTAATGATAGTTTTGAGATTCTGTTATGGTACAATAAGCTTGGCCATCCTAATTTTTATTACATGCAAAAGATGTACCCATCCTTATTTAATAAAAAATTCCAATTCCTTTAATTGTGATACTTGTCAATTAGCCAAACACACCAGAAGCACCTATCCTCCTAAACCTACATCTCCTTTGCACATGATACATGGTGATGTTTGGGGGCCATCTAAGGTCCATGGGCTTTCGGGTGCCATGTGGTTTGTCACTTTTATAAATGACCATACTAAAATCATGTGGGTTTACTTGATGAAAGATAAATTTGAAGTCACTTCCATCTTTAAATTCTTCCATCAACTTATCAAAACTCAATTTCAAACATCCATAAAAGTGTCGAGAAGTGAAAATGAGAGGGAGTACATTAATACTCAACTTCATTCTTTCCTTCAAGAAAATGGGATTTACCATCAAATCTCTTGTCCTTACACCCCCCAACAAAATGGGGTTACCAAAAGAAAAAAAAAATAGGCATATTTTAGTGATAGCTAAGTCTCTAATGTTTACCATGAATGTACCAAAGAGGTTTTAAGGGGAAGCTGTCCTAACTTGTCTATCTTATAAATAGAATGCCCTCAAAATCTCTTAACTTTCAGATCCCTAGTGCCACCTTGTTTCTACTCTGCCTTTGAAAGTGTTTGGCCGCATCATTTTTGTTCATACCCATACCAACAACAAACTTGAGCCTAAAGCCACTAAGTTTCTATTTGTTTGATATTCTACCTCTCAAAAGGGCTATAAGTGTTATTCTCTCACTCTTCACATATATCTTGTGTCTATGGATGTTACTTTCTTTAAAGAACAACCCTACTATGCCAAAACATCCATTCCAGGGAAGAGTGGTGAGGAATGGAGGTTTTGTATTCAAGAAAACACCATGTGCCCTTGAACAAACTGTTGCCCCTGCACCCGAAGCTACCATTCCTATTAATGCACCTGTTTTTGAGCCTCCAAACACTTCTCAACCTAAACCTGAACCTCCTACTACACTGGACCAGAATCCCAACATTGCACTCACTGCCCAATAGAAAGAGCTAATTGTTTACACAAGAGGGAAAAAAGAAAAAAGGGACTGAGCCACCACTAGAGCAAGATGTTTCCTCTATTTCAAGTATAGCTATGAATTCTCCTAAAGATGAGCATCTAAAGCTTCCCATTGCCCTGAGAAAAGGGACCACGTCATGTACTATGCATCCTCTCTATCACTTTGTTACTTATAATAGACTTTCTCCAATATATCCGAATTTTGTTACTAATCTGTCCGAAAGTACCTTCAGATATTCATGAAGCACTTGACAAGAAAAGTGGACGAAGGAAAAATGGAACATGGGATTTGGTAGAATTACTGCAAGGGAAGAAACCCGTGAGATGCAAGTGGAACATTAAATATAATTTTGATGGAAGTATAAATAGATACAAGGCAAGACTTGTAGCAAAAGGATTTACACAAACTTATGGGATTAATTATCAAGAAACCTTTGCTCTTGCGGTAAAATTCAATTCCATAAAGGTCATATTATCTCAACTACTAATTAGAACTGGCTTTTACATCAACTAACCGTCAAAAATGCCTTCTTAAATGGAGACTTAAAAGAAGAAATTTACATTACTCTCCCACCTAGCTTTGAAGATCACAAAAAAGGCAAAGTTTGCAAACTCTACAAGTCTCTCTATGGTCTTACATAATCTCCTAGAACATGGTTTGAGAAGTTTACTTTGGCTAGGGACAAGCATACCATACTATTTTTACTAAGTTTGATACTAATGGAAAAATTGCCATCTTGACTGTACACGTAGATAACATCATCATGATTGGAGACTATGCTGACGAGATTAAAAACTTGAAGAAGGCGTTGGCTAAGGAGTTTGAAATAAAAGATCTAGATACCTTAAAATACTTATTGGGAATGGAAGTGGCAAGGTCAACGAAGGCAATTATAATCTCCCAAAAGAAATGTACCCTTGATCTCCTAAATGAAACTGGGATGTTAGAGTGTAAGCTAGCAAATACTCCAATGGAGACTGATTACAGATTGAAATTTTCTCAAGGGAGCCCTCATATCGATATCAAAAGATATCATAGGCTTGTTGCCAAGCTTATCTATTTGATCCACTCTAGACCTGACATTAGTTCAATTTATCAGTAAACCTACTAAGGTTCACCTAGAAGCTGCATATAAGGTCCTAAGATATCTTAAGATGACTTCTACGAAAAGGATCTTCTTTCAAAAGGGCATAAATCATGGGATTAAGATATATTGCAATATTGATTGGACAGGATCTATTACTGATAGAAGATCCACTTCTAAATATTGTACCTATGTGTGAGGGAATTTGGTTACTTGGTGAAGAAACAATCTATGGTTGCCAGAAGTAGTGTTAAAGCTGAAAACAAGGCATTAG
This sequence comes from Erythrophleum fordii, assembly GCA_032878935.1. Classification (NCBI taxonomy): domain Eukaryota; kingdom Viridiplantae; phylum Streptophyta; class Magnoliopsida; order Fabales; family Fabaceae; genus Erythrophleum; species Erythrophleum fordii. Next base: position 28,987,461 of record JAVQMF010000047.1, on the reverse strand, counting down.
CTTAAGGCATTTGTGAAGGGTTATAGTTATAGGAAATCCTCGAGGGAATGAAGATTGAGTGTGATCTACCCATAAAGGCGCTATGTGACAATCTAGCTGCCCTAAGTATTGCAAAGAATCTTATTCAACCTAATAGGACCAAACATGTGAAAATAGGTAAACACTTTATCAAGGAAAAGGTAGACACCAAGATGCTTAACTTAACCATACTCCAACTAAGTTGCAAGTTACTGATGTCCTTACTAAGTCTTCGTCTCAAATCCGATTTGAAGAACTTAGAATCAAGTTGGAAATGATCAATATTTACTCCCCAACTTGAAGGAGATTGTTGGCTATTGGACCTTTGGAAGCAGATCCAGATCTGATCTCCTGACCGTTGGAGACAAATCTTATACCGGTAGAAACAAAGTTATTTATACTACTTCAGCTAACAATAAAAATGACCTTGGCAATAGCTCAATGAACTCTGTCATATTATCATTCATTTATGTTACCTTAAAATCCATTTTACACAATGTGATGTGGCATCTTACAATTCCATCTTTTAGTTATTTTTACTTTTTTTGTCTTCTTCCAAAGATATACATATTTGAGGTGGAAAATCTCATTAATCTGAAGCAAAACGGCACTAAAGCTGATGTTTTGAAATAATTTCCCAACACAGACATGACTACCGCATTTTTTCTCAAGGTCAATAAAGCATTGAAATCTAAACCTCCAGATACCGGGGTGAGGAACATTAATTTGACAATTTTCAGCGGTGTTGGCTACATAATGCCTGGAATAAAAGTGAACAAAGGTTAAAGTTAATACCACTATCTGTGAAGTCAGATTAGAACTTAAAATCTACCTTCACAGAACCTGATTTACTTCTTGGACAGGCATACTGACCTTGATTGTTATTACCTATCATCCATATTTTTTAATCTACACAAGAATGGTTACACATTTTGAGTAGCCCTTGCTGCAATACTACAACTTACCCTTTTTAATCAGGAATTTCAAAGATTCAATGTCCTTCTTAGTCAACTAATATTATGGCCTCAAGTAAATCAATCCAAAGTCAAAGAAATTTCACTAGTATCCTCTCTATCATACTACTTCCATTAATATTGGCTTTTACATGGTTTGAACAGGTACATGTACAACACATATCAAAACGTCAGACATCTGTTCAGGCATATGTAGCTTAAAAATGAGCTATATGGTGATTTTACCAAACAATATTATGTTGTAAGTTGTAACCTGTCACCAAACAATAAACATAGTGAACTACAACATTTTTAGATACCCAGTAACACATATGTATCAGATGCTCAAAAAGAGGCTTTCTAATACTAATATCTGCTGTAATCGAGCCACAAAGAGTTTGATGAGGGAGATTTTGGGCCTAAGCACAACCTACTAGTCTCAGCTAACCTCACTAATGAGTGGGCCAAGCCAAATACATTGAAGGTGTAGCTTAAGAGCAATGAGGCTAACCGCACATAAACATGCCCTAGCAGCCCTGCCAGCGTAACTGCTCGGATAGCCACAACCAAGAATCTCTAAACTGTTAGAATACGTGCTCATCTTCACGAAGATCAAATCCAACCATATAACACCACTTGGCCCATGCCTATAACTAACCAAGCTCAAAAAGTATCATCATGCCCTCGGCTCATCCTCTATAAATAGCCCAAGGGGCCTCCAAGTGCACTTTACATTCCCATTACTTTCATACACTATTATAGCATTCATTGACTTGAGCATCATAGTGTTTACTGTAGCCTTGCCCCCATTGGCTTGCTAGAGAAATTGCACCTGAATAACAAGAAGCCCGCATGTGGATCATCTGTCCAAGAGCTATTCACTAGAGTATATGTCAATCCATAATTTTCTTAACTATTCCTTGATGACATGTGAAAAAGCAGACTACTTCTTTGCCATTTCAAAAAGGGTCTAATTTAATATAACGATTACGGATTTCAGCAAAAAAATGAAGGAAGAATTTTCCTCAAAAAGATAACAATTACAATTAATCTCACTAAAATCTCCATATTACCTTTAACTAGCACCACCAAGATTAATTCAGCATGTACAATACCTGAGAAGATACTACTTGGCTCAGAATTTCACCATTGCTTCTCACCTACACCACGGAATCCATAAATCGACGAAAGAAAGAATCATAAACAACACCACATAAAACACTATTACACTAAAGAATCCAGGCCAAAATAAGGACAAACTGCATTCTACTCCTGAAGTGAGACATAATTACAAAATTGTCACATAAACTCTATTGTATAACAGAAAATATCCATGAACTTCGGCCTCTTGCCATTAGTTTTAACTGGGATTAACATTTTATTTTTCTAAAGTCTAAAGTTACATTTTACTATCGAGGTACCAATTTTGGTAATTAGGGCTTAGTTTGGGGGAGTAAAACGTAGTTTGCCCAAAGAAGAAAACCCAAATACTTACAACAGCGGCGGCAGTGTCGTCGCAGCTTGTTTCAATGCCCAGAACGATTAAATCGCCGTCGTGCTTTGAAATTTCATCCGTGGTCAAATTGGAAGGTGCTGAGGCGGAAAGGCGGGCTATTATGGACGAGGATTTGTATGGTGATGGAAGTTGGTTTTTGTGGAAATTGGTCAGTGCTCTGAAAAGAGAAGGTTTTGGGAGGAAATTTAGGCGGGAAAATGCTGATGGAGCTGCCATGTTGGAGAAGGAGGGCAATTGGTAACGGTATAATGTATGTGGCACCGAAACAGCCTCACTACCCCTACCGCTACGACATTGCCTGAGGCCAGGGAGGGAAGAAAACGAAGCAAAATATGTTGCGCCCGAGCACATTGGGTCAAGTCTGAGTTTTGATTTCTTTTTTATTTTTTCGTTGTTTATTTTATTAAATAATCTTTTTGCTACAATAATTTAGTATTTAAAATGCTATTAAAAAACGTCTCCAAAATTATATAAATTGGTTCATTTTCTATTAATTTTTTATCAATTATAGATATTCTTAGTACTCCTTCCGTTGAGATATCGACTTCGATGGGATGTTTCTTTTTAATTACTACGCAAGCGTATTTTTTTTTTTTTTTAGATTTGATAAGTTTACGCAATTGTTTTATAATACTGGTATGTGTTAAATTATTTTTAGATTTAATAAGTTTACGTAATTATTTTATAATACTGGTATGTGTTAAATCATTAGGAGTTATAACTCTTTATCTCGGATTTTATTATATTATTTTTTATTAAACATCATTTTTTTAAACTATTCCTTCAATTAGATTTTTTATTTCTTGAAATTCTTGAAATTCATTTTCTTGTTGAATATTACTACTTCCTGGAATATTAATATTACTACTTTCACCCTGCATCATATTGATTTCATCTTCTTCTGATATATAATTAAATTCTTCTGATTCATTAGTTGTAGTTTCATACTTGAGTTAGTGTCAGATTCTAATTCTAGTGTTAATTTAGATACTTTATAGATTTTAATATCAGAATAATTTAATTCGTCATTTATATATTTGTTAAATTCTATAGGTTCAAGCTTATAATCATCAACGAATTCGATAATATTCATACTCTTTTTATTTCTTGGTTGCTTACGTTCTGTTACTATATGTACTAATTCGCCACAGTTATAACATTGACATTTTGTAGGATATTTACTGTAATTGATTTTTCTTTGACCTTTCTTAAAATATTTCCTTGGTTTAAAGGGTTTTCGAAATTTTGATTTCTGTTGAAATTTTGATTTAGGATATTTTTTGAATTTATATTTATATCGTTTATAAGGAGATTGGTATTTCTTATATATTCTTTTCTTTTTCTGATACTTTTTCTGATACTTTTGAGGTTCACATCCCCATTTATGAGGAGTTTCGAAAGCATTACATTATAAAATTAATTTATTTGTTTTATAATATTTATTAGTTCTGTAAGCTTCTTTACATTTATTAGATAAATATTCTCTTAAATAATCTTCTCTTCTTCCCATAGTATCTAAATGAGGTATTAAATCTGTTCTATCATTAAAGGCTTTTCTATATTCAATTATCAGTATTTTAGATAATAGTTTTGGTAATTTATGATAAAATAATCTAAATAAAATCTTGTTTGTTCATAATCTTTAAATCTTGCTTCATAATAATATTTTTGGTATTCACAAATATATTGATTTAAGATGTTTGGTTTTAAAGAACATATTTCTATTTGAAATAATTTTGTTATAACTCTATTTATTTTAGTTTGTTCGTTTGTTCCTACACTTCTTCCTAAAAATTCATTTCTTAATACTTGTTCATATTTTCTTAATAATAAAGTATAAAATTCTCTTCGTGTATTATAACTAGATGTTTTTCTTATCTAAATTCTTCTGGTAGACTTTTTCACTATTCTAAAACTATTCCTGTAAAACTAGATTCAACTATTAAACTTGCTAAATTTGTATCTGTACTTCAATGTGATAAAGCTATTATTTGTGATTTAATCCATTTTTCTAATCTTTTTTCTTGATCTAAATTACAATCTAAATTTAACCATATTCTGACATTTGGGATTGATCTAGTTTCATATTATTCTAATGGAGGTAGTACAAAACTACTTTGTTCTGATAAAATATTAATAGAAAATGAAATTCAAAAATTAGATATTAAAGATGAAGTAACAGAAATTTATATACCAGGAGTACAATTATTAATTAAAACTTATTTTAAAGCAGGAATAGATACACCAATAGAATTATTAATTACTGATAATAGAATCATCAATAGTGTTCCAAATAGTGTCTGAGGAGCATTAAATGGAAATTTAATATATCAAAAATTAAAACTTACAGTAAATACTAATTTTGTTATCTCTAGAGTAGAAACAAACATGAATAGAACTTTAGTCATTTATCATAAATTACAAGGAATAAAAATGCTTCCAAGAAGTCGAATAATTAGTATAACAGGAATGGTAGGATTAGTATTTTCAAACGAACATAAAGTTTATAAAAGAAGTATAGGAAATATAACAATCGATAGACATTTCATGCCAGTATTAGAAGAATTACCTTTAGATAGAAATAGAATAATAATACCCCGACAATTACAATTAGAATTAGATAATACCAGAGAATTGGGAGAAGAAAATCCTTCTTGAATAACTTTCAATAATAAATTAGGAAGTAGAAGTATTAGAATAAATACTCCCACTGATATTAATATCAATATCAATCCTCAAAGAAGTGTACAGGAATCTAGACCTATAAGTAGACCATTAATTAAATCTAGAAGCCACAATCATTATGAAGCAAATAGATTAGTAGAAATCCCTATAAGATTACATTTAGCTAAATTCAATTAAATATACCAGAAATAGATTTAACCCAAAAATTAGAAAATTTATCCTCTTAGAAACTGAAGAAGGAAAATGGATAGAAATAATTACTTTAATAAACCCAAAAATCACAAAAAGTACTATACAGATTAAATATACTGATAATAATATAGAAATTAATGAAGATGAAACAATCGCTCAAATTATGCTTAGATTTAATAAACGAGAAATAATTAAAGTCAAATTATATGTAGAATCTAAAATAACAAATCAAACTCATAAAATTATCTTAGGAAAAGATTTCTTAGAAAATGTAAAACCCTATAGATTCCAAGATAATAGAATATTAATTAATATCGATCACTAAGTAGTAATTCTAGAAAAAATTAAATTGATTTAGTTAAATGAAATTTTACTATATTTTAGTACGATTCAATTATGTAAAATATCAATCAAGAAAATATCATGCTATGATTGACACAGGGGCAAATATTACCACAGCTAAATATAATATCTTATCCTCCGAATTATGGAAAAAAGAAAAATCTATTAGGATGAGTAGTGCAGGAAAAGAAATTCATTTTATTGAATTATCTGCCAAAGATATCCCTATACAAATAGGAGAATATGAATTAAAAATCCTAATATTATACCAATATAATGAAACCACTCCCGATATAATATTAGGAATAGACTTCTTAGAACAATATATGCCTTTACATTTCACCCAAAGAGCTTTAGTATTAACCACACCATGTAAACACCAAGTAGGGGCAATTAGGATTAATAACCCTTATAATAGGATAGATACTATATTTAGAAAAAAGAAATCTGATAATGAAATTCAATTTATTCCTAATACTAAACCAATATAAATTGAAGCTAAAAGGTCTATATCTCATTTAGAAGAAACCAAAACTATTGAACAAAAATTAATAGATAACTATAGTGATAATCCTTTAATTTATTGGAAAAAATCTAAACCTTATGCTAAGATCGAACTGTTAGATTATAGTAAAGAAATTGTTAGTAAACCTTATCCATGGATAGAAAAAGATAAACAAAAATTCATTATGCATTTAAATGAAATGAAACAATATGATTTAATTAGAGAAAGTAGGTCAAATTATTGTTCACCAGCTATGATAGTAATGGGACATGCTGAAATCCGAAGAAATAAATCCAAAATGGTTATTAATTATAAGAAATTAAATGATTTAGCTATTAGAAACCGATATCCAATCCCAAAAATAGAACTCTGATTTAATCTGATTAAAGGAAAACAAATATTTAATAAATTTGATTGTAAGTCAGGATTCTTTCAAATTAAGTTAAAAGAACATAGTAAAAAATATACAATCTTCTTAACTTATGAAGGATTATATGAATGGAATGTATTACCAATGGGATTCCATAATAGCCCTAGTATATTTCAAGAACATGTCACAAAACTTTTATTACCAATTAGAGAATTTGCAGTTATTTATATTGATGATATTTTAATCTTTTTAGCAGATCAAAAACAACATGAAATGCATTTAAATCAATTTATGTATATTGTAGAAGAAAAAGGAATTAATATTTCTCCTGAAAAAGCCAAACTTAGAAAAGAAAGAATAGCTTTCTTAGGTCATTATATTACCTCTAATGGAATTGAATTACAAGAACATATTAGTCAGAAAGTCAAAACTTTTAAGCAAATATCAAATAAAAAAGAATTACAATCATTTTTAGGATTAGTAAATCAAGCTAAAAACTTTATTCCTCACTTATCAAAATATACAACCCAAATCTCTAAATTAGCTGTAGAAAAAACTATATGGAAATGGGATGAGAATAAAGAAAAACTTATTCAAAAAATCAAAGATATATGTAGTAATTTACCAAAATTAACTATTCCACCACAAGAAAATATTAAATGGATTATATATACTAATGCCTCTGATAATTATTGTGGTGCTGCCCTTTATCATGAAAATCTATATGGCCAAGAAATAATTACTCGATATGCTAGTGGAAAATTTAATCCCAGTCAATCTAATTATCATTCAACTTGGAAAGAATTTTTAGCCCTTGTTAAAGTTATAGAAAAATTTGAATTATTCATTGTTAATACTCATTTTATTATTCGAACTGATAATACCCAAGTAAAACATTGGTTATCATGAGGAATTAGAACAACTAAATTATCAAATAAAATGTTATATAAATAGCAAGCTGATTTATCTTATTATGATTATACAATTGAGTATATCAAAGGCAAAAATAATCTTGTTGCTGACTTTTTAAGCAGGGATGAAGTAGTCCTCCCAGACCAGTAAAGCTACCAGTAATCCTCAGCAAGAAGAAACCAGTAATGATAATGTAAAAGCAAGAATGAATGCTCTACTTAACATGAGTATTCTTGCTTCTCAAACAACTAATCAAACAAATAGTTTTGCTGCTACAATTAATTATCTAACTCAAGCTATGTGGAACTTTAGTACCCATATAAATGAGTTGGAACGACGATTAATCCAAATAGAAAAACAGATAATGAGTATCTCTCCATCTCCATCTCCTCTATTAACACTACAAAGCCAACCACCAAGCCCTATTACAACCACACCAGTAACTTCACCTTCTTTTGTAGCCATCCTCGAACAAGAAACTAAAAAAGCCCAAGAGGAAGCCCAAAGGAAAAACAAACAAATAGCTTCTTCCTGTACCTCCACTCCTCCACCTCAAACAGCCCAATTAGCCTAAAGAAAATTACATGAACAATTCGAATATTTCTAACTTATCATCGAGAAACTAAACCACTGTCAAATATCCACCTCAACCATTAAATATATCTCCTATTATTCTATTAATAAAACTATTATTTATCCAGGAACAAATCCTTAATTAGTTTATACCTTGTATAGTTATGGATTAGTTCATTGTATATATCCTTCAAAAAACCTCCAAGAACTTTTCCAGCTCCTTAAATCCATTCAGGAAGCTGCCAAACATTATCTTCAAATTATTACCCAGTATACCATGTATATGAGATGTTATTCCACTATTGCAGAGATAACACCAGAAAAACCAAATCTTAATACTAATATAATTAGTCAATATAAATATTTTCAGAGAATTTAATCAATATAAACATATCATCAAGATTTAAAAATTCTTCTTGCTTTTGCAAGTGTCTGGCAAGCTTTCATTTATATATAATAATATAATTTATAAATAATTATAAATATAGCTATAATTTATGAATTTCATTGCAATAATCGATATAACAATGCATTTAAAATTTTATCTATATCTATATAATATACTAAAGCAATTCCACATTGTGCAATTAATGAGGATGATGTGTCACTCATACGCTTTACCTCAAAATACAAACATGAAGTGTTTTAAATTGACATAGTTGTTAAATATTGGCTAACGTATCGAACTCATGCCACATAATGTTTGAGTTGTGAGAGAAAATTAGTATACTTCTTCTCTTTGTCGATTTGATCACGTATTTAATACTCTTCATTGTGAAAACCATTGACTCTTTACTAATTGTCATTGTAATCAATGTTTTTAAAACCGGACCGGTCATTGAACCGGTGAAGTCACTAGTTCACGGTTCATTGGTTGAACCGTAGTTGAACCGTGGTCGAACCGGTAATAATTAAATATATATTTTTAAATTTTATATATTAAAATTTTAATATAACAAATAAATATGAGTAAATTTTAAATATCTAATTATTAACTCCATATTTTTTAAAATATTTGAGAGATTATTTTTTAATTGAAAAATAAAAACTACTTATAATTAAAAGTTAATAGTATTTAATATTAAATTTTTAGATTTTTAAATTGTATTAAAATTCTATTTATCATCAAACAATAATAATTTTAGCTAAACATTTTTATATTTAAGAGAAATACTACTAGGAGATGAGATATAATGAAAAGAAAACATAAAAAATAATCAAGTATATGTTTTTTATTTATTTTATATTATAAATTTTTTAATTTTTTCATATTTCAATCTCCTCTTCTTTTTAGTATTTTCTATTTTTAATTTGTCAAATTTCTTTAACATAAACTATCCTATTATATAAGAAAATTTAAAAAAAAAGAAAAAGAAAAATGGGACTGACCGGTTCAAACCGGTTCGGTTTGACCGGTTCTGTCGGTTTTTGACTGGTTTGACTAGTTTTTGACTGGTTCTCTACTTGACTGATTTTTTGGGGTTAACCGGACTGGACAAGGGACCGGTTCCCGGTTGAACCGGCCGGTCCGGTCTGATTTTTTGATCAATGATTGTAATTGCTACTTATTATTAAACCTAATTGCTAAAAGGTTTTCTCATTCTAACTCATATTTGTAATTGCTCTTTAATATTCATCAATCAAGTATACTCTTTCCCTTTTTTGTTCTGATCATGTTTTTAATGATCTTTAATATTGAAACCATTGACTCCTTACTAGTAGCCACTGTAATTGCCCTTCTTTATTAAATCTAGTCGTCAAAATGGTTTTCTTATTCCAACGCATATTTGTAATTGCTCTTTAATATTGCTCAATCAGTATACTCTTTCTCTTTTTCATTTTGATAATGTATTTAATACTATTCAATATTGAATCCATTGACTTCTTATTAATTGCCCTATATTTGTCACTTCTTATTAATCTAATTAACAAAAGGTTTTCTCATGTAGGTTTTAATTTTTTGTTGCAAACTAGTAGAAATTTAATATGCATTTGTTTGAAATTAGGTCAACCATTTGAATCTTTTGTTATTTAATACATTGTTCTTCACAACTAACTTCACTAATAGTTATTCTTCATGAATGACTTCATTGTTCCATGAGTATGTTACTATTCCTTATCATATGATTTTGTTTGCCCTACTTCCTTGCCTATTGTTTTACTTATCTATGTAGGCTTGTATATGAACCTTTCTTCTCTTCTACCATGTCCAATCATTCCACATGGCTTCGAAATGTGGTGATACAAAAGATATAACTTCATTGAAAAAAAAAATGGAGGATAAAGGCAAGGGTTCTTTGCTTGTTATCTCCCTGAAGAAATCTATTATATTGACATGGTATTTCAAGATGCAAAGGTTTGTGTTTGTTACATTCATTTTATTTATAATGTGTATTTCAATCATTAAACTAATTAAGTATTCTTTATCAATGTTGGTTATTATGATATTTGCTATTATCCTTTCTTTTTTAAATCCTTAATTCTTAGCCTCCTAATTTTCTGTTATTTGATTTTCTTATTATATTTATTTTAATGTAGTTTACTCTCTTACTAATTTTATAGAATTCTAGTAGCAAACTTATTGTCATTATCCCTATAAGTATCATTTCATTTCATTCAAATAAAGTAAGCTATTCTAAGCATTCTTATTCTAAAACATCAACATGGTATTAGAGCCTACATTGGCTTAATTCTCATCCATGGGACATTATGCCATACCTAGCTTCCCTACAATTAATTCATACCATTTATGGAATTAGAAGCAAGGTTTACAATCATTCTTATGCTTTTAAACACCAAAATTGGTCCTTTTACATACCAAACGAAGCTATAGGGGTCTAAATTTGATTCTTTCTTTTTCTTTATTTCTATTTATCATAAACAAACTTATTTTGGTATATTTGGTCATGAATTACATGGTGGATACCTAAAGAATCACCTTAGCCTAAAATAAACCATATCATGCATCAAGTTTTAAAAATTTATAACTCGAGTTATATAACTCTGATTTGTGCAAATTAGATGTCTACAAAAAGCTTATGATGTGAACTATATGTTGTAAAAATTTCAACAAATTTCAACAAAATGCAAGGCCTCTATGTGATCCAATACCATTTGCTATGCCACACACCCCTGAGACCCAAAATGCAGCAACATCCACCTGTCCACTCCTCTAATTGTTGATCTCATGCCACATGTCCTAGACGTTGCATTTCAAACCAAAGCTAAAGCTAATATCCCCTCCATTAGGGCAAAAATCTTGGGCCGCGTTTAATGCTTTGTTTCATGCGTTTTGAAGCAGGTGGCTATTCCATCAACTTCATCTTCTCCCACGAAGCTTTGCCACCATTTTTGTTATGTGGATTGTGTTTCTATTTCACAAGCTCTATTGCCTACACTTCATCTTCTTCTTCTCACTCTATAAAGAAGGTAACATTGTCATTGCTTCATGTTATGCTATATTGATAACTATGATTTTTATATGTTTTAATTCTCCTAACTTAATCATTTTAATAGTTAAATAAGGCTTAATAGATTTACTTAGATGGATAATTGATTTTAATAGCTATTCTTGCACCTTATGAATTAATTTGCAAAATCATTGAGTTTTAATGCATGAATTCCTTTTAAATGATTTTGTGAATTTTTCTATTAAATTGTTCCTACTCTTTGTGCAGATTTTTGTTGGGCAATTTAAGCTTTGAAGGAAAGCCACAAACTAAAAAGGTTGTAGGAACAAAGAGAAGAAACTCAAGCAAAATAGATCCATCCAAGTAGCATTCAGCAAGTTGAAGTTCCACGAGAAACAGAATGGAAGAATAAACATGCAGAAGTTAACGTGGAGTGCTACGGGTAAAGGAGAGAAAGCTGACGTGATTGCTAATGTGGCTGCAGTAGAACGAAGTAAACAGAACACGAACAGCTCACACACTCATGCAGAAACAGAGGAGAGGCTCGAGTTTTGGTCTGTGAAAAAGAGCTGCTGATTAGAGAACTCGAACAGAGAATGAAGAGCAGCAACGTGGATGCATGAATATGAATGAAGAAGCAAGGAGCTGATATCCTAGTCTGGAATAACGCGAGAAAGAGGCTGCCACGTGAACTCCCACTTGTGAGCTAAACAGGGGAGAAACTCCAGCAAATGAATGAGAAGAGAAACAGCCACGTGAAGAACGTTAAAAAGCTGCAGCTGAACGAAGGAAGCAAGAGAAGCCACAAGTTGGGGGACTGAAGCTAGGAGAAAGGAAGTCTGGGCTGAGACACACAAAGAAGAAGCATCGAACGTGGAAAAGAGCCAAGTTAAACGAAAGAGCAGCTGCATGGGATGTGAAAAACAACACAAAGAAGCCTTGCATGGAGAAAACAAGAAGAGAACCTTGAGTGAGGCTTGTACAGAAGCTGCATGAAGAAAAACACGAACAAATGAAGGCTGGAACTGCAGAAGAAAGCTAACACGAGTTGGACGTGTGAAGCATGAATCAGAATATGTGAAGCAAAATGTGGATTATTATATTCACAGTGGGTCCCACATTTGTACACATACACAAAGGAGCTTCAGACAAATAAACAAGAGAGGGAGCACGTGTTTCTCACAATGGAATTAAGAAAATGCATTCGGGCAAGTGAGCTTAAGCAAGCACGTGGAGTCATTAACATGAGCACGTGAATACGCCACATTCATCCGGAGGTCCATTTTATTCATTCACGCTTCACACTCTCCTTCGTCCAGCAGCCCATATCACGTCGCCCATTCCATTTCATCACGTCACGCCTTCACTCCGTCATTCCAATCACCACACGCCTTTCGTCCATTCCCATCCCTTCGTCCATCACAGAACCATCTCCATTCCATCTCTCCACGCTGAAATGAAACTCTAATTCATCTGTGACTAGCAAAGGAGGAAGCTCTTGAGTTGAAGCTTGAATCCAAGATTTGGAGTGCAAAATTCTGGCTAAGAATTTCTTCTATTTTTCTATATTTTTTCTCTTTCATCTATTGTCTTGGTTAAGCTGTATTTGATAGAGAATTTATGTAATAGTAATTAGTGGCTGGTTAGACACTAATTAGGATATTAATTGACTGATTATGTGATTGAATTAGTACTGGATTTTCCAATTTCCTACAATTATCCATGTATGCAGTCAAGGTGTTTGATGAAATGCATGTGAGAAATTGAGTGTTTAATTGTTTGATTTGAGGAATTCTTAGTGTTTAATTGATTAATTAAACATTTTGGATGGGGATTCAGAGGCTAATTAATCAAGTAATCAATCAATTTAAGTGTTCAAAGATCTTAATCACAAGAATTAGTAATCTAATGAGAGTTGAGGTCTCAATTAACATTAAATTGCTACTATCTTGAATCTTGGATGGTTATTCAAGATCATTTGTTAATGAACACATTTAGGAACTCTTAGGGCAGAATTAATCACAATTAGATTAGGATGAGGATAGTGGAAACCAAAAGACGATTCCTAAGCTAGTCACAAGACCATTATCACCCATAATTCTCCAATTAGATAGAATTTAGGAATTTTGATTCAATTTAGTTTTAGGTTAGTTTAACTCAATCAAAAATCCCCCAAAATCAAGTAGCCTTTAGGACTTTTAACACTTAGAGAACCAAATTAGGCATTGAACTCCATTTCCAAGGGAGATGACCTAGGTTGTGCCACTTGCTATATTTTTAATCAACCTAGTTTTATTTTGAGGGTTGTACGACAAGCCCGTCATATATTAATGCAATCTACAAATAACTAATATAAAAAATTATCCATGTTAGTTGCATAGGTTGGGGTTGCTTTGTTTAGAACCATTCATTTCACTTTCAGGACCAGCAATAAATGAGTCAAGGTAGCTTTCTTCCATTGCCATTTTTTCAAACCGTAATGAACAATGAACTAATTTTGGAGTAATATTTTTTAACAAGAAAATGAGATTATTTAAGTACAGTAAATTATAAAATTTAATTCAAAATGAGTTAAAGTTTTATTAATAGAATTTCTAGAGAAATTTTTCATAAAAAATGCAAGTTAGAGAAAAATATGAACTTAAATAAATGCTTTTTTAGTTCTACAATCTACATTGGGCATATGGTTTCCTAACAAAAGCTTACTGTTAGACTATAATTGGAATGTGCACATATATATACACTTTGAAGGAAAAAAAAAAGTCAAGTCCAAAAACTATCTATTTTTTTACTCTTTCTTAATTTGATAAAAGGACTTACGACCATAATATATAAATATTAATATATTTAGCTTTCTTATCTTGTTTCAAACATTAGAAATTCATAATGATGCATAATTATTTAAGAAGGTCAAAGAAAGTAAAGGTTATAATTTTTTTTTTCAGGTACCAATATCATGTAAGTAATAATGGAACCTTTTATGGGGGTTAATTTTAAATCTAAATTGGGTATGGAGTTTGATAGCTTGGAAACTACATGGAAGTTTTGGGTGGATTACGGTGGAAAAATTGGATTTTGGAGTCAGGAAACAATATGTCTATAAGAAAAATAAGAATGGTGCCATAACATCATGTGGGTATGTTTGTTGCAAAGAAGGTATTAGAAGGAAAGACAAAAGAGATTTTATGACTAGAAATCCTCGATTGGAAACTAGAATTGATTGCAAAGTAAGAATTGGATTGATACTTGTAAATGGTAAATATAAAGTGCATGACTTTGTTGAAAAATATAATCACCCACTTTATATTGCAAAAACTACTCACATGTTGGCATCGCAATGTAAAATATATGAGGTTTAGGCTTATGAAATTGAGTTGGCAGAAGATTCTAGGCTACGATAAAAAGCCTCTTTTGACTTGATAAGCAGGTATGTAGATGGAAGAGCGAATATTGGTAATACTCGTCAGGATGTCAAGAATTATCTCCAAGCAAGAAGACGAAGAAGCTTAATGTATGGGGAAGCTAGAGCTTTATTGCAATATTTCCAAGAACAGTTGTTGGAAAATCCATCATTTTTTCATGCATATCAAATGGATATGGAGGAACAGATAACCAATGTCTTTTGGGCAGATGCAAAGATGTTAATTGATTATGAATATTTTGGTGATATGGTATCCTTTGACATAACACACTACACAAACAAAGAAAATAGACTGCTTGCTTTATTTTGTGGTTTCAATCATTTTAGAGGAATAGTGATTTTTGGGGTAACTTTATTATACAATGAAACAACAAAATCATTTAAGTGGCTTTTTAAAATTTTTTTGGCAACTCAACAACATAAAAAGCCCTTGACTATCTTCACTAATCAAGATGCAATGATGGCAAAAGCCTTATATGAGGTCATGCCTGAGGTATCACATGGATTATGCATATGGCATTTGATAATCAATGGCTTTAAGCACCTAGGGCACATGATGAAGGATGGATCTCATTTTTTAAAGGACCTCAAGTAGTGTATGTATGAATATGATGATGAATCATGGCTTGAGATGGCTTGGAGTTAGTTGTTCTCAGATTATGGTGTTCATGAAAACACATGGTTACGTTCACTTTATAGTATAAAAGAAAAATGGGCCACTTGTTGCATGAAAAATGTTTTCACTATTGGCATGCGAAGCACACAAATAAGTGAAAAGCTTGGATTCATATATGAAAAGTTGCATGAAACCAAACTTAAACATCATTAAATTCTTCAAGACATTTGAGAAAGTGGTAGATGACAAGTAGTATAATGAATTGAAATGTGAATTTAAACTATGGGAAAAAATTCCAAGGTTGAAATGGAAAATTGACTCATGTTGCAACAACTTGCTCAACTTTACACCATCCCTATCTTTGAGCTATTTCAACAGGAGTTTGATCTATACATCACCGCTTGTATAAAGCATAAGAATGAGTGTCCGCCTGTATTTGAGTATGTTATTTCTATGGTTAATAAGGAGGGAGACTACAAAGTGTTATTTGATCCGTCTAACATGTCCATTGTTTGTAGTTGTATGAAGTTTGAATTTGTTAGTATTTTGTGTTGCCATGTTTGACCACATGGATGTTAAAATATTGCCAGATCAAAATATTCTCAAGAGGTGGACCAAAAAAGCTAGAAGTGGCATGGTTCATGATGTCAAAGGAAAGGCAATCATAGATGATACAAGGTTAGATAGCACAGAATGATATAGATAGCTTTGTCCCATGTTAATAAGAATAGCCATTGTCCAGAAGTATTCTCATTGGTGCAACAAGTCATGACTGAGTTGGAGAAGCAAGTAACAAAGCTCCGATTGAAGGAATAAAGCGTAGATGATGAAGGTAATGCACTAGCAATACTAACACATGTGGGTATGACACAATCGAAAGGATTTAATAAGCAAATTAGTTTAAAGAATAGGAACTGTATGAAGGGTTTTATGGAGTGTCAAGGTAGGAAAACAAAAAAGAATTTCAATGAGCCAAAATTTGCAATTCTCACAATCTACAGTTAGTAAGATATACTTATTGATATGTTCAAATAGTATATTGTTACTTTTTATAATTACTTAATATTTTTCATAATCTTTATAGGAGAATATTGCACATACTCAAATCCCTATTGATGTGTCCTTTTCAACCCCACCGACATCTTACGCACAACCTCAAATCCATGAGGGTGAACTCACTTTCATAAGAATGATGATAGTAAGAGGCTAAGAGCATTCAATTTATAATGCCAATATTATATATCCATATCCTTAGTGTTTATGTTATAACTACTGTAATTTTGTATTGTAGGTACCTTATGATCATTCCATGCTATCACTTGAAGTAATGAAGTTTAGTAAAAATTTCTCAAATATTAACAATTCAAATGTTTGATATGTTGATTCATGACATGTGCATGTGATATTTTGGTACTTATATATGATAGTAATATTTTGGTACATCAATGTGATGTTTTGGAACTTATATATGTTAGTGAAATATTGAAATTTGTATATGATTGTTTGAATTTGCAAGTTGTAAATAGTAGTGATATTTTGGAAGTTGTATATGCAAAACAGTACCATTAACTTTGAACGAATTGCCAATGAAAGAGATCATTTTATTGTCACAAATGTCTTCATTACAAAATTCTCTCCATCTCATACAATCACTAGTCCATACAATAAGAATCATATTTACAAACAAATTAAAATGACAATAGACTTCCAATGTTAAGTGACAGGCCTTTGATTGAGTTCAGTATTTGGCATGCTGTCCTCTAGACTTCTAGAAGGCACTTTCTCACAATGCAGCTTCATACAGTCTTCAACAGACATTGTATTAAGCATATTCATATAGTCTTTATTAGAACATAATTTTGCAACCATCTTTATATAGTCTTTGTTAGAATATAATTTTCCATGTAGCCAAAACAACCACCAATGTTCGATACAGTCTTCATATAGTCTTATTTCTTGTCAACAAGTTCCTAACATTAGCAACATGCATGACTTAAAATGCATCCAATCTGATTTAATCAATTTTACAACACTGTCATAGTCCTTTTTATGATTTCCTGCCAAAATGCAATCTAAGCTTTCCTACCCAAATTTGGAAACAAATAATGGGAACTATTACATTGTCATCCAATGTAAAATTTTGGAATTGATTATGATATGATCATAGCATTGGTCATTAGCCAATTTCTACAAAGCATTAATGCTAGTTTCTAGCATTTGTCATTAGCCAATTACTACTACACGGTTTGATAGCTTCCAGCATTTGTCATTAGCCAATTTCTACAGAGTATGAATGCCAAAAAAAAAAAGGATGGGAAGATGTTAAAAGGGGAAAAAATAGTAATAGAAAAGCATATAGTAGGTTTTAATATGATAATGAAGTGAAGCCATAGAAATAAACATTAGAGGGAGAGTTTTTATAGTACTATAGCTGCCAAAGAGCAACAGCAGAGAACTACAACTATTTATCAGATTACCCACTTTTGATTAAGTATGATACTAATTTTATGGAACCCCTTCTGCTAATTCATGCTTGTCTGATGGAGTGGAGGAGGAGGCAAACACAGTGAATGTCAGGCAAACGGAGATATGCTAATATTCTTCGATAAACCAAAGGAAGAGGTAAAGCACGCTGGTCTAGGACATGTGGGGATGTTGTTGCATTTTGGGTCTCAGGGATGCATGGCACTGCAAATGGCGTTGGATCACATAGAAGGCTTGGATTTCATTGAATTGTTCTCGTCATTTTCCTTGAATTGAGAGAAACCAAACCCACAAAATATGTTGCACCTTAGCACATTAGGTAAAGTTTGAGTTTTGATTTCTTTTTTATTTTTTCATTGTTTATTTTATTAAATAATCTTTTTGCTACAATAATTTAGTATTTAAAATGCTATTAAAAAAGTTAAAAAAATTATATAAATTAAAAAAATTATACTCTTTCTCTTTTTCACTTTGATAATTATTTAATACTATTCAATATTGAATCCATTGACTTCTTATTAATTGCCCTATATTTGTCACTTCTTATTAGATCTAATTAACAAAAGGTTTTCTCATGTAGGTTTTAATTTTTTGTTGAAAGCTTGTAGAAATTTAATATGCATTTGTTTGAAATTAGGTCAGCCATTTGAATCTTTTGTTATTTAATACATTGTTCTTCGCAACTAACTTCACTAATAGTTATTCTTCATGAATGACTTCATTGTTCCATGAGTATGTTACTATTCCTTATCATATGATTTTGTTTGCCCTACTTCCTTGCCTTTTGTTTTACTTATCTATGTAGGCTTGTATATGAACCTTTCTTCTCTTCTACCATGTCCAATCATTCCACATGGCTTCGAGATGTGGTGATACAAAAGATATAACTCCATTGAAAAAAAAATGGAGGATAAAGGCAAGGGTTCTTTGCTTGTTATCTCCCTGAAGAAATCTATTGTATTGACATGGTATTTCAAGATGTAAAGGTTTGTGTTTGTTACATTCATTTTATTTATAATGTGTATTTCAATCATTAAACTAATTAAGTATTCTTTATCAATGTTGGTTATTATGATATTTGCTGTTATCCTTTCTTTTTTAAATCCCTAATTCTTAGCCTCTTAATTTTCTGTTATTTGATTTTCTTGTTATATTTATTTTAATGTAGTTTACTCTCTTACTAATTTTATAGAATTCTAGTGGCAAACTTGTTGTCATAATCCCTATAAGTATCATTTCATTTCATTCAAATAAAGTAAGCTATTCTAAGCATTCTTATTCTAAAACATCAACATGGTATTAGAGCCTACACTGGCATAATTCTCATCCATGGGACATTATGTCATACCTAGCTTCCTTCAATTAATTCATACCATTTATGGAACTAGAAGCAAGGTTTACAATCATTCTAATGCTTTTAAAGACCAAAATCAGTCCTTTTACATACCAAATAGAGTTGTAGGGGTCTAAATTTGATTCTTTCTTTTTCATTATTTCTATTTATCATAAACAAACTTATTTTGGTCTATTTGGTCATGAATTACATGGTGGATACCTAAAGAATCACCTTAGCCTAAAATAAACCATATCATGCATCAAATTTCTAAAATTTATAACTTGAGCTATATAACTTTGATTCATGCAAATTAGATGTCTACAAAAAGCTTATGATATGAATTATATGTTGTAAAAATTTCAAATGTAATTGAATTTGTTTGTCCCCTTTAAATCCACAAAGAGCAGAATATATACAAGGTGTAGAATATCTGACCAAATCATAACCTGATCCCAATTTCTAAAATACATAACTTTAGCTATACAAATCCAATTTTTGCAAACTCAGTAGCGACATAATGCTTATAATGCAAAATTTATGCCTGTAGAATTTTATAAGTAATTGAATTCATTTGGCTCCTTAAAGATATGAAAATCCAAAACTAGATAGAAGGAACAATATTAGGGACTAAACTGCATAATTTGCTAAATTTTGAAAATTTTTGAAATATTTTATGGAGCTTCAAAAATTCTCATTCTTAGTTTGTTAGAAGGCTCTATTATGTGTCTAATTGCATGCCGAATTTGAGACTCAAATTATTTGACTTGGGCCACTTTTGACATAAGGGTAGTTTAGGTTCTTTTTAAGACTATTTTTTGGTCCAAGATGAACCAATTGGTGTCCAAATGGAATTCTTTCACTTTAAGCAAATTTTAATCTTCATGAGCATTATTTCCATCCATTTCATTACATGCAAGAAGGCTTAGATCAAAATATGACTCTCTTGTACCCAAGTTTACATGCATGCAACATGGTATGACATTGGTAAATTTCTATACAAATGGCCATATCTTATTACAAAATACCATATATTCATACTCTCATGCTCATATATAAGTTTCCATCACCAAACATGGTAACCTATATCATGTTGTATCATAAGTCATCGTAGATACATAAATTACATTATCCACGCCATTCTTGATACATAAATCACATTAAGGTACATAACATGTTCCTAATACTTCATTTCTAATGTCTAGCTATTTTTAACTTCCTTGTGTTGACTTAATGCTCCTAAAATGGTTAGCAGGAATATGGAGATGAGATTCTTGAAAAAATCCTAATAACCAATCTCATGTAATCAATAACCAATCCATTTGAATCCATTTTAAGTCCCATCATTAACATTTGATTTCATTAAAACCTAACATGCAACTTAAAACTAGTTTAAGCTCATTAGGAGTCAACTATTGATTTTCTTCATCTATGCTCTAATTTCTCACATGCTAGGTGTCACATAAGCCTAATGGAATCCATTTGAACCATCATATGCTTGATTAAAAGGGTTTAAAGCTGTAACAACCAGAAAAAGAAAAGAAAAAGAAAGAAGAAAGCTGAAAATTTTCGAAGTCCTGAAATTTTTCTAAGTCTGCTAGCTATAGCCTAGCTATAGCGAATGTACCTATTCGCTATAGCGAGAAATGGTCTAGCTATAGCGAGAGTAGCTGTTCGCTATAGCGAAAATGCTTCTAGTTATAGCGAGTGCGGGCATTCCATACAAAAACCAGGGAGTTGCTTGCCGTAGCGCGCGCTATAGGGAAAACGGGGGTTTAGAATTGATACGTGCTCGTCGTAGAGAAGGTTAATTCTTACTATAGTGAGGGTTAGTCCGGAAAAGTGTAAAAAGCGAGAATTTGACTTCTTCAAACATCCCCATTCATTCTTTCTCTCTTATGTGACCTAGACTTCGACCCAAGGAGAGAAAAGAGGCGTGGAGAGTGAGAGAGACCAAGAGAAGGAGGAAGAACAAAGGAAAGGTAAGCAAGCTTCTCTCTTTTCTTCTTAGAATCTTGATCTTCTCTCTTTTTGCCCTCTCTTTCTATGGTTTTGCTTATGAAATTAGTTGGATTTTAGGCATGGGTCAGAAGAGGGAAAGTGGAGAACCACTCTTGAACTTCTTTGTTTTTCTTGAGAATGTTAGTTCTACTAACTTGAGAGCTTGAGAGAGAGGAAGGAAGTCTGACCTAGAATGAGCAAGAAACCCTTGAAAGAGAGTGTGTTAGGTTAAGAAATGCAAAGAACTAGGAGAAGGGCTAGTAAAGTTTAAGAAGGGAAGAAGTAGGGCTTTAATCTCCTAGCCTTGTAAAAGTTTATTTGCATGAGAGTAATTCCATGCTCTTGATTGTGTCTAGTGATGCAATCCATCAAAGGGAGCAAGCTGTCCCAAATGCTTGGAATGATCCTCTGCAAATTCCAAGTAGCCCGATGACAAGAGCACAAGCTAAAAGAATGAGGGAAGCCTTAAATGGACTTGTTCAAGAGTCCTGGACTAAGCAAATAGCAATTGGAGCAACAAAAGTTAAGCAAGATATGGACATTTCCAATGTGGGCGTCCTCAACATTATATGGGCTGAAGATGGAGCTACTGAGGCTAGATTGGGCCAAAACATTACAAATTGAAGTGCTTGAACCATGGACCATCCATTGGTGGGCTTATTTAGGGCTAAATAAAGCTATTTTAGGCTTAATAAGCTGATTTCTAGAACCCTAATGTATTTAAACGAAATTAGCTTATTTAGGGGGATTTATTTCTCTTTTAGTTTTTGAGAGAATTTGACTTTATAATTCTGATTCCATAGGTCATTAATTAGGAAATTTGCCATTAATTTCCCTAGTTTTCCTTTTTTATGAGCATTGAAGGCAGATTTGACTTGCACACTATATAATTGTACTCTGCCTCCCATTGTAATCAGATTTAAATGAATAGAAATCATATTTTCTGGAAATCCCAGAATTGAGAAGAGTGCTCTCTAGGGTTCTTCATTGAACTTGTAGACATATCAAGGTTTGATCAACCTTGTGGTGTCTTCCAACACTCGGGGTCCTTGTCTCTTCGTGTCAAGGGTTCCAAGTGGATCATTCAGACTTGATTTAGCTTTCTTGGGGTGTTTATATTTCAGATCGGTTGTGGGTTCAAGGGGGATCCAAGTCCTTGTGGGTTCGCACCATCTTGGTATCAGAGCTTCGGTCCCTAAATCAGGTCATATCTGTGTGTCTTGTGCTTTTCCAGATTGCGTTTCTCTTTCATTTTGAAATTCTATTTGTCTTCCAATATTCTGGACGTGCTGAATTTTAATTCTCTATTTGTCATGTTTTCCATTGAGTTTCTGGATGTATAGTAGGTCTTTCCTATATCCTAGAATCTCTTCTTTTAGATTGCTTTAAAATCATCTCATTTGGAGTTCTCTAACTCGAGATATTGTCCTTTAAATTTAGACGCATTTTTCCAGATTTATTTTGCTATTTCTGTTCTGTTTATTCAAATTTCGTTTTTTGTTCTTTCATATTCCAGAAAAAAAAAAGAAAGGCAAAAAAAAAAAAAAAGAGAAAAAAAAATTTGCTGAAAAGAAAAGGCCAAAAAAAAAAAAAATTGTGCTGTTCTGGAAGTAGTATTGGTTTGAGCTTTTTACAACATTCCGCATCTTTAACTTTCATTCCCTGATTTTCTCAACTATAGTATCCGCTTAATACTCATTATCTCCAAGTGTTGGGTTGAATCTCACAAGAATTGTGGTAGCTTTGTATTGAGTATGATTAGTTTCTTTAAAGAGCCTATAGAGAGACTGAGAGTGGAAAAAGGCAAGAGTGTGAATCCATTATTTGAAAAAGCCTTTAAAGTGTGAAACACGAGTGAAGAGTGACATCTTTGAGGGTAAACACGTGAGGAAAATCTGCGAGGATCTTTATTTCTCTAATAAATTTTTCTTGTAGCTTATAATGTCTAATAGGGAGGAAATATCAAGTGGAGGAGGTAGTGCACAGAACCTGGATCTCGTTGTAAAAGCCATGCAGCAGCAATTCGAACGTCTTAATGTGGTGCTTGGAGGGATAAGAGACCGGATGGATAAGCAAGACACAATGATTGCGAACTTGCAGAGAAGACCACCTACTGTAAGTCCTAATCCTAGAAGATATGAGAGGCATAGAGATGATTCTATGGATGATTTTGAGTCTGAAAATGAAGTAGGAGGTGGTAGTGAAGAAGACTATGAATCTGAATTTAATTTGGGTAGAAATAGGCCTAGGGAAGTTAGGCATGAAAGGAGACATGGTAAAAATGCTCCAAGGGGTAGAAATAGGGTGGATGGAAACTTTGGAAATATTAAGATGAAGATACCTTCTTTCCAAGGTAGAAATGATCCTGAAGCTTATTTGGAGTGGGAGAAGAAAATTGAGTTCATTTTTGAGTGCCATAATTATTCTGAAGCAAAAAAGGTGAAATTGGCAGTCATTGAATTTACGGATTATGCATTAATTTGGTGGGATAAATTGGTCCTAGAGAGGAGGAGGAATGGTGAGAGACCCCTAGAAACATGGAGGGAGATGAAGGCTCTCATGAGGAGGAGGTTTATACCTTACCATTACTATAGAGACCTCTTTCAAAAGTTGCAGTCCCTTACACAAGGCTCTAAGAGTGTAAAGGAATATCACAAAGAGATGGAAGTGGCTAGACTTGGGGCAAATGTGAAAGAGGATAGGGAAGCAACAATGGCTCGATTCTTAAATGGGTTGAATAAAGAAATCGCTAATATTGTGGAGTTGCAGCATTATGTGGAGTTAGAAGACATGGTGCACATGGCAATGAAGGTTGAAAGGCAACTTAAACAAAAAGGATCAGCAAGGTACCTTTCAGGCTCTAGTTCTTCAATGAGACTAAAATGGAAGAAGGAAGAAAAAGATGTTCAAAGAGAAGTCCCAAAAGGCAAAGAGGAAGCTTCATCTAAAAACAAAGGTAAATCTGATTCCCAATCATCTAGAAATAGAGATATTAAATGTTTCAAGTGTTTGGGAACAGGTCATATAGCTTCTCAATGCCTCAACAAGAGAGTAATGATCATGAAGGACCGTGAAGTGGTGACTGAAAGTGAAAGTGATGATTCCATGCTGTCACTTGAAGATGCTAGTGATGATGGGTTTGAGTATGCTATAGAAGGAGAAGCACTTGTGACTAGAACAACTTTGAATTCTCAAGTTAAGGAAGATGACATTGAGCAGCAAAGAGAAAACATCTTCCATACTCGCTGTCTCATAAGCAACAAGGTATGCAATATGATTATTGATGGTAGGAGTTGTACCAATGTTGTTAGTACCACTCTAGTTAAGAAATTAAATTTGTCTACCATTAAACACCCTAGACCATACAAGTTGCAATGGCTGAATGAATGTGGGGAGATTAAGGTTGATAGGCAAGTTCTTGTTTCATTCTCAATTGGAAGATATTGTGATGAGATTTTATGTGATGTTGTTCCTATGCATGCTGGACATATACTTTTAGGTAGACCTTGGGAATTTGATAGGAAGCCGACAAAGGATGGGTTTACCAATAGATATTCATTTGTAAAGGATGATAGACCCATTACTCTTGTACCATTAACACCCAAGCAAGTGTATGAAGATCAGCTCAAAATGAAACAAGAGAGAGATAAAAGAGAGGGTGATAAGAAAAATAAAGTAGAGAGATAAAAAAGAAATGAGAGTGAGAAAGAAAGAAAATCTGAGAGCTCAAAAAAAGAGATTCAAAAGATAGAAAGGAAAGTGGAGAGAAAAGAAAGAGAAAAAGTGAGTTGTTATGCAAAAGAAAGTGAGGTGAGGAGTGCATATCTTTCTGAACAGCCTTTACTTGTACTTGTTTACAAGGAGGCATTTTTAAACATTAATGACCTTGACTCTTCATTTCCGAGTGTTGTTAGTTCTTTGTTGTAGGAATTTGAAGATATATTTCCAGAAGATATCCCTAGTGGATTGTCACCCAAAAGAGGCATTGAGCATCAAATTGACTTCATCCCTGGAGCAACAATTCCTAACCGGCCAGCTTATAGAACTAAACCTGAGGAGACAAAAGAGCTTCAAAAGCAAGTTGAAGAGCTCATGGCAAAGGGGTATGTTCGAGAAAGCTTGAGTCCATGTGCTGTACCAGTCCTCTTAGTACCAAAGAAAGATGGATCTTGGAGGATGTGCATTGATTGCAGAGCTGTCAACAATATCACTGTAAAGTATTGTCATCCCATTTCTAGATTAGATGATATGCTTGATGAATTGCATGGGTCTGTTATTTTCTCAAAAATTGATTTAAAATCTGGATATCATCAAATTAGGATGAGGGAAGGAGATGAGTGGAAAATTGCTTTCAAAACAAAGCATGGGCTATATGAATGGTTAGTCATGCCATTTGGGCTAACAAATGCACCTAGTACTTTTATGAGGTTGATGAATCATATTTTGCGTGCATATATTGGAAAATTTGTTGTGGTTTATTTTGATGATATTCTGATCTTTAGTACGAGTCTTGATGAGCATTTGAATCATTTACGCTGTGTGCTTGATGTTTTGAGAAAAGAAAAGTTGTATGCTAACCTAAAAAAGTGTAGCTTTGGCATGGAAAAAGTTATTTTCCTTGGATTTGTAGTGAATGCTGAGGGAATACAAGTCGATGAAGAGAAGGTAAGGGCTATTAAAGAATGGCTAACACCTATAAATGTAACTGAGGTAAGAAGTTTTCATGGGTTGGCTAGCTTTTATAGGAGGTTTGTGAAAGATTTTAGCACAATTGCTGCACCACTCACTGAAATAATTAAGAAATCAGTTGGCTTTAGATGGGAAAAGGCACAAGATCATGCATTTAGTGTTCTTAAGGAAAAATTGTGTTATGCACCTATTTTAGCTTTACCTGATTTTAACAAAACTTTTGAGATTGAGTGTGATGAATCAAGAGTTGGGATAGGAGCTATTCTAATGCAGGAAGGGCACCCAATTGCTTATTTTAGTGAAAAGCTGAATGGTGCCACCTTGAATTACCCAACTTATGATAAGGAGCTTTATGCACTTGTGAGAGCATTGGAGACCTGGCAACACTACCTTTGGCCTAAACAATTTGTGATCCATATAGATCATCAATCTTTGAAGTACATTAAAGGTCAAGGTAAGCTGAACAAAAGACATGCTAGATGGATGGAGTTCATCGAGCCTTTCCCATATGTGATCAAATACAAGAAAGGTAAGGAGAATGTGGTTGCGGATGCATTATCTAAAAGGTATATTCTTCTCACTTCTCTGAATGCAAGGTTGCTTGGTTTTGAATATGTTAAGGATTTGTATGCCAATGATAGTGATTTTGCTGAAATAATTGTTGCTTGTGAAAAAGGAGCTTTTGGAAAATTCTATAAGCTTGATGGATTTTTGTTCAGAGAAAATAAATTATGTGTGCCTCAATGTTCTATGCGTGAATTGCTTGTGAGGGAAGCACATGGGGGAGGACTAATGGGACATTTTGGTGTGAAAAAGACATTAGATGTTTTGCATGAACATTTCTTTTGGCCTAAAATGAAGCGTGATGTGGAAAGGATTTATGGTAGATGCATAACATGTAAAAGGGCTAAGTCTAGAGTCTTGCCTCATGGTCTGTATACTCCATTACCTGTACCTAGTGAACCTTGGGTAGACATTTCAATGGATTTTATTTTGGGATTACCTAGGTCAAAAAGAGGGATGGATTCAATATTTGTGGTTGTTGATAGATTTTCAAAAATGGCGCATTTTATTGCATGCCATAAAACTAATGATGCTACTTATATTGCTAATTTGTTCTTTAAAGAAATTGTGAGGCTTCATGGTGTTCCTAAAAGTATTGTCTCAGATAGGGATGCAAAATTTTTGAGTCATTTTTGGAGAGTTTTGTGGGGAAAGCTTGGAACTAAGTTATTATTTTCTACAGCTTGTCATCCACAAACTGATGGTCAAACTGAAGTTGTTAACAGAACCTTAACTCAATTACTTAGGACCGTCATCCAAACGAATTTGAAAAATTGGGAGGATTGCTTGTTATTCATTGAATTTGCATATAATAGGAGTGTGCATTCATCTACTAATTATTCTCCTTTTGAAATTGTTTATGGTTTTAATCCACTAACTCCTTTGGATTTCTTACCATTGCCCATTAATGAGAGAATAAGCCTTGATGGTAAAAAGAAAGCTGAGGTGGTTAAGCAACTTCATGAAAAGATTAAATTGCAGATTGAAAGGAAGAATGAGCAATATGCATCCAAGGCAAACAAAGGCAGAAGGCGTGTCACTTTTGAACCTAGTGATTGGGTATGAGTGCATATAAGAAAAGAGCGATTTCCGACACAAAGGAAATCTAAATTAGCCCCAAGAGGGATTGACCATTTCAAGTCCTTGAGAAAATCAATGACAATGCTTATAAGATAGATATACCAGGTGAGTATAATGTTAGTGCTACTTTTCATGTTGCTGATTTATTTCCTTATGATGTAGGTGATGATTCGAGGACGAATCCTTTTGAGGAGAGAAGGGATGATGCAATCCATCAAAGGGAGCAAGCTGTCCCAAATGCTTGGAATGATCCTTTGCAAATTCCAAGTGGCCCGATGACAAGAGCACAAGCTAAAAGAATGAGGGAAGCCTTAAGTGGACTTGTTCAAGAGTCCTGGACTAAGCAAATAGCAATTGGAGCAACAAAAGTTAAGCAAGATATGGACATTTCCAATGTGGGCGTCCTCAACATTATATGGGCTGAAGATGGAGCTACTGAGGCTAGATTGGGCCAAAACATTACAAATTGAAGTGCTTGAACCATGGACCATCCATTGGTGGGCTTATTTAGGGCTAAATAAAGCTATTTTAGGCTTAATAAGCTGATTTCTAGAACCCTAATGTATTTAAACGAAATTAGCTTATTTAGGGGGATTTATTTCTCTTTTAGTTTTTGAGAGAATTTGACTTTATAATTCTGATTCCATAGGTCATTAATTAGGAAATTTGCCATTAATTTCCCTAGTTTTCCTTTTCTATGAGCATTGAAGGCAGATTTGACTTGCACACTATATAATTGTACTCTGCCTCCCATTGTAATCAGATTTGAATGAATAGAAATCATATTTTCTGGAAATCCCAGAATTGAGAAGAGTGCTCTCTAGGGTTCTTCATTGAACTTGTAGACATATCAAGGTTTGATCAACCTTGTGGTGTCTTCCAACACTCGGGGTCCTTGTCTCTTCGTGTCAAGGGTTCCAAGTGGATCATTCAGACTTGATTTAGCTTTCTTGGGGTGTGTATATTTCAGATCGGTTGTGGGTTCAAGTGGGATCCAAGTCCTTGTGGGTTCGCACCATCTAGGCTCAAGTGAAGCACCTCCATCAAGGTGTGATTGTGAAACCAAGAAGGGAGAAGAAAAATTGAAAGGGAAGGCTTGTGTTGGCTCATAAGGTAGCTCTCTACTCTTTCTTGTGCATTCTTGGATACACCACATAGAGCCACCAAGGTATTGTCCCATCCTTCCCGGTTTGAGGGTCACTGATCCAGCCTTCCTGATTTAGTGGGGTTTTTCCCTTCCCGTTTAACTCACGGGAAAAGCGCACCTTGGTGGGGGGAGCTTCGCCCCCACTTATATGGGCCGTTCCCAGGACCAAACCATCCGATGTGGGACTTTACAATTTACCCCCCTTTGGGGCCGACCCGTCCTCGGGTCGCACATGCAAACGGCTAGCTCTGATACCTACACCACACAAAGCTACCAAGGTATTGTCCCGTCCTTCCAGGTTCGAGGGTCACTGACCCAGCCTTCCCAGTTCAGTGGGGTTTGTCCCTTCCCGCTTAACTCAAGGGAAAAGTGCGCCTTGGTGGGGGGAGCTTCGCCCCCACTTATATGGGTCGTTCCTAGGACCAAACCATCCGATGTGGGACTTTACAAAAGCCAACTGGCTTCTTTAACCCATTTTAGGCCTTAAAAATTCAACTTTCAATCCAAGGCTCCTAAATTCAATCTAATGGTTCCATAATTATTTATTCATTATATCTAAGTTTCTAAATTTATTAGTGTGATGACCTTAATTTCTAATTACTGTGATTAGACTTAATTATGTGGTTAATAATCATAAATCAAGGTTTAAAGTCATATTACAATTAATTAGATTAGGAAAAAGTGAAAAAATTTAAACCTTGATATTAAGGTTATCAGCTAAACAATTACAACTAATCGAATTCACAAGTGATCATAAATAGAAATTATGATCATAAAACCTCCTACAAATATTTCTAAGTCATTACACAACATTATCTTAATGAATCTCAAAGTTTCTAAGTCAAAATAAGAGTTTGGGGACCCTTTTATTCATGTTTTTATGATTCTCACCGCAGTTAGCATCCGTTGTGCCAAGCAGGAGTGACTCAAGTCTTATTGTGGCTAATCTTATGTAGCGCCGCAGTGAGATACTTCCTGGTACTCACCCTAAAATGCTTTGAATTTCACTGCAGTGAATTCAATTCTGTTACCTTCCTTGGGTAAAATTTCGTTTCGCGTCATGGTGAAATTTCCTCATGCAATGATGAATTCACTTTTGACTGACCCCTTGGCCGTGACTTGTGATATTTGGCCATGGTCATTCACCTACTACACCTATAGTTCCCAAACTTCATCCAAAACACTCCAACACTCCCTTTAGTAGTACTCTAAAGCTACTTTACATTAATTTATGGGGCTTTAATGGCATTAATCTACTTGATTTACTTAACCTACCTATCATTACTACTTCAAAACTTAGGGGTTGATTCCTACTCATCAAACTATCATGAATCAGCAATTTAGATATCAATGACAGCAAGAAGGATTCATGACTACTAATAATTATCATCCAATTATAAAACTCCAATATAGTTCCCTGCATTACTAGTCTGAGCCAACAATTAAGGTATCACATGATTACATTCTCAAATGATGAACCATATCTCAAAGTCAACAAGATTTCATATCAAATGTAAATAAGTGCATACATCAAATTCTAAGTTTTATAGAGCCTATCTCCTTGTTAGATACATCATAGTTCACCAAAACACAAAACTCCTGCACTTGATAATATGATTACATAATGATGCTATACAAAAGAATAACAAAAATTAGCATTTATCATAAGTTAGGTCAATCCAAGTGCAGCTTCCACACACATGGTTTTAGTTCATGGATGCTCATCCACTTGCTTACCTTTATCTTTACTAGAAGATCCTTCACCTAAAATAGTTAACCCATGAAATGGGATGAGATGCAAATCTCAGTAATCAAAGGAAAATTCCATTCATATATTCTAATTTAATTAACATTTGTGCATTTAATCATTAAGCATAAGAAATATCAGTCATATTAGCAAATGAAACAATTTGGCTATCTATGATTATTATTTCATACTAGCAATTACATTTCCACATGTTAAAGGCCATTAACACCGAGAGAGGTCTGTCCACAGCACCAACTCTCCAATGAGCACAACTTAGACTCAATACATACAAGGGTCTGATCATAACCTGGTACCCCGATCAACGCATTATTCCTAAGTGGCAGCCACATCGCAACTTCACCATGGACTCATAAGGTCCAACCATAATATATCAGATAGCCAACCATTCATTTAGCAATTCAAAATCATACAATTTTAGTAAATATAAAATTAAAGTAGATATATGCATGGAATTAACAATAACCCCGGTTACCTCACTTGTAGATAATTCTTTAAGAGCCAACAAAATGCTACTTCAGCTTATGGGTACCAAACTAAACTATTACTATCATTAATCATCATTTATATAAGCAAACCCATTATTCAAGGAGTTAAACTACAAAAGACTACTTAGAAAATACTTACCCAACTACTACAAGAACTAAATTCGGATTTAATTCTTCTCACACTAGAAACTTTAGAATATCACCTCAAGCTATAAGCAAATTCACACAAAATTAATACCTATACTATAAATCAACTATGAGGGTCTCTAACTAGCCAAAAAAATCATTAAAATAAGGAGTTTATACTTACATGATAGCACCTCTATCTTCAAACTCTAAAATTTCACCATAGAAATATCAAATAACAAGTTTTATATTTTGGGTGTGGGTGAAATACTCCAAACCAAAAACTAATTGGGTCAAATTGAAGAGAAAGAGGAGAGAATTAAGTTATATAACAATTACCTTGGTTGATTTTGAGTCTATAAATGGGAAATGATGGATTTGTGCCAAGACCCCAAGCCTCTCCTGAAGACCTTCGAATTTTGCTTTGCCTCTTGTGTTTTTTCTGTAGAATGGGGAGGAGGCTGAGTGTATTTAGGGTTTAGATGGGTTTAAGTAAGGTTATGGGCTGACCTTAAGGCCCAATTCTAAGTGGGTTTAGCCTTTTGGTTGGGTTGGGCCAAAGTTTAGGTGTTAAATGGGTTAAATGTGAGTTAAGCCTGCACAAAGTAAATATTGAGCTTCTAAGAAAATGAAATGGGGTTTCCTTAAGGCTAATATTAAGCTTCTACATTTTGCCCAAGGCATAATTAAGCTAATCTTGAGGCGTAATTGTAAATGTCCAAATTAATTATGAGCCTAATTAAATCCCCATCCTAATTGAATTTTAAGTCTACATCAATAATTTATTTCTCTATAAGTTCCACCCTCCCTTTCCACTTACTTAGTTTTACTAATTACCTAGATTAATTCCTTAATCATCATAATTAGTCTTAATTAATTTTGGGGTGTTATAATTAGAACTCAAGAAAACACTCACTAGGTACTCCAACACCTCTTGGCTAAATTTACACCTATGGTAGAGCAACATGGAGTTTTCTTTGTTTCTTCTAGGATGTTGATGCATATAGGTATTTCTTGGTTTCTCTTTAACTTAGTCATGAATTCATATAGCTCAAAATACCTTTAAATAGTTCCAAAACTCCCTAGATGCAATAAAAACCCTAATATCCATAGGTTGCATTCTATAAGCTTTTAATGAATTCTATTGATTCCATTTTGTTCTCATAACTTCTAAACCCTTAGTTCTACCTTGTTTTCATTCAAAACATATTCCGTTCTTATAGTTCTATGGTTGGTCGAATATGGAGAGGAAGAAGAAAACAAGAAGCCATCTTTCCACCATAATTCACACTTTGTTTTAAGAAGTCATCTTTCCACCATAATTCACACTTTGTTTTAAAGCTTATCAAGAGAAGAATTTGATACCATACTTGTATTCCTTAAATCCTCTCCTTCCTCCAAAAGTTCGGCCATAAAAACACTCCTTTTAAGAAACTAAAACTACCAAGTAGGAGAGCTCGATGAGGAAGATAAGATTAGTGAAGAACGTGCCATGAAAAGACAAAATTTCTTACCTATTTTAGCTTTTCTTCCACCTTTTTCCTTCTCCTTTTTAGGCGACTTCATCTACTGGTTTGGGGGCTTCAAAGTCGATTGATCTTGTGGGAGATGGTGTGACACTAAATAAGAAGAAAAAGGGAGTTTTAAAATAATTTTCAAAATTTTCATTTTGCCCTTCTTATTTAATTCCTCTATTTAGGCCCATTTTAGTTCTTTTTTTAGAATTATCTTTTTCGCACAAAAATTTAGATCCTCTTGTTTATTAAAAATATTTATTTTCAATTTTATGAGATTCATAATCATCTTAAATTATTTGGTCAAAGTTTGGGTCAATTGACAACTTAAAATGTATATTAAAGGGGTTTTGGCCATTCTGATAGTTCTTATAGTTTTTAGGGCCTCTAGGAATCTTAAGAAATCTAATTTTGTCATTTAAAACTTCCTCTTATGAGTTTCTAAAAAGTTGTCCAATATTATAATTTTGTTGTTATTTTTTAATTAATTTTGTTTAGCTATTTTGACTCTGGTCTCGAGCCATTTTTTGGCTCTATTACCTAATTTTTTGATGCTCAAATTATTAATCTGTTCTTACTTAACACTATTTCATTCTATTCTAGGATCCTTTTTTTTCATCTCCTTAGTTTAGTTTAGATACCAGATATTACACATTAGATTATTTTTCTACCATGAATGATACTATGCAAAGGTTTAGGCTCAAGTAAAGTTATTACTCTCTTATTATCATGGCCTACAGGGACATACACTAGCTAATTGTACTCAAAAGGCTCCAATTGGCCAAAACCTAGAGTTCAATAGCCATACAATCATCCTCACACTACCATGTATAGTGGCATTCAATCACATGCGCCAATATGTGAGAGTGCGTCATGCATTGCCTCTCACCATCATCTACCCAAAATCACTCAACTAGATGTCCTCTGGTAACTTGCTTGGAAGGTGGCTAGAAGTTCTTGTAACATTTTAACTATCTAGCTTTTATTTAATTATTATGGATCAATAGCAAGTTCATTTACTGGTGAACAAAAATATTGAAATCCAAAATTTCTGAAATACAAGCACTTCCTTTCTTCATAATTCCATGTCCATCCAATTTTTGTTTTACCATAAATGTAAAACATAGATAACATTCTAAGGAAAATCTAGCAAGGTTTCCTTTATAAAATTGACTATTGAGACCATTCAGATGGTCACATTTCAGCCCTAATTCACAGACATGGAAAAATACAAATAAGAAAAGTACCAAATAACACAATCTGGACATATATCATCATCTAATACTAAATAATTTGAACTGGAGTAACATCATTGTTAAAAGCATATTGGTACATGTAAACATTACTAAGGGAGTGAAATTTAATACATACATTCATTGTAACTTTACAACTAAATTAGGTACAAAACATTCATATAGTTATACAAATCCAAATATCATTTTTTCTCTTTTCCTTTACTGGCAGTGGAGCTTCCACCTGGCATTGGTTAGTGAGAAAATAGAGATGGGGCTGAGATTTAGGAGAATCTTAGTAGCTATACTTAAATCACTCAAAATCAGTAGGAGATAGTTAAGCAAAAATAATGCAAGTATACATGGTCATGTAAAACTAACATAAATGCTTTACATACTTATAACATACTCTATTATAGCCATGAATCTTAGTTTGACTTAAGCTTTTCTTTTAGGCTTGGGAGAACTACTGCATTCATTCTCATTACCATTCTTTATCTTATAGCCTCAACTTATTAAACATAACATGCAAAACATGATGTATAACTTATGGAATACAATATAGCATACACTTTGATAAAACAACCAATATTATACAATGCATATCAAGCTCTTGCATACAGCTAGATAAAGAAGAGTAAGCTACCTTATACAAGTGATAAAAAAACAATAAAACCTCTAACTTTCCCACTTTGTTTTTGGCTCCATTTCCTTTTCTTTCTCAACTCTATACTTACAATGGAGTGGAGCCTCATTAGCTTGTCCTAAAATATCACATAAACATATCATTAACATCTAAAGCTCATATCAACTCTTAAACTTTTTTGACTTTTAACTATAATTTAGGCCACTTAAAGTGCTTTTAAAACCCTCTTTTACATAATTCCAAGATACATGCTTATTGGGGGTAATTATACCATCTAAAATACTTAAAATTTATCATATTCAAGGGTCTAAATTTATGTTATTATTTTTTTAATTTTAGCTTTCCATAATTGGTTCTTCACTTAAGTTTTAGGTTAGAGATTTCACTAGGCTTAAATCCTAAGCCAACTTATGCTTTTATAATTCATAATTCAATCCACAGATTTCACATTTACTATTCATTTGTCATTGGCACTATTCATTTGGCATTTTCACATTTCCACATAATGGGACACAGTATGTAATCTTAAGCTTCAAGAGGTAACTTCCAAAATTCAACTTCTAGGCTTCAAAATCTCATGATATATAATTTATATAGCCACCTTAGGATCCATTAGAAGTATTACAAGCTTGCTCACACAAACATAATACCAATTTGTTCCATATTACCCTTTCTTGATCCCTAAATTTTCAATTTCCAAAATCTAGCTTCTAAATTCACTTTGATGCTTTCATTATTGTTTTTATATCATTTTAAGACTATACATAGTGAAAGAATCCATTGAACAACTTCTTAGCCCCTTGAATTACTTCTTGGCTGAAATGGGACCATAAAACCCTAAGTAAAGATTTTCAAAGTTTCAATCAATTCTAAGTTTAGATTGTTGTTTCTTGCATCATAAAATATCTAAATATACTAATTAGGAGTCAAAAATAACATGGTTATCCATTCAGCTAGCCTTGGCCAAACCCATCACAGAACATGGTCTAAGTTGCTTCTTTTCATGATTTAATGGAAACCAACATTAGATATGAAATCCTTTCATGCTAAAACCCTTAGTTCCATCAAGAATTCATGAAGAAAAACTCCCCCTCCTCACTTTCTCTCTCTTGGCCAAAACTTACATAGCCTAAAACACAAAATTTTGCAAGGGTTATAGGTAGAAACTTACCTCACTATGAAGTACTCTCCACAGATATTAATTTTCACTAATTGGTTTCTTGAAAAGAACTCCTTTTTTCCTTGGACCAGATCTAAAATTCAAGATTTCATGGAAAGAAAATGACCATTAGAAAAAGCTCTTAAAGAGAGAAATAGATTTCCTAACTAGGGCGAAATGAAACTGGGCCGTTTATTTGCCTAAATGGAAGGTTAAAGTCCTCTTTTCTCCTCCTTCAAGTGTGATGCCATTAAAGGTCTCAAAATTTGAAAATGGGAGCTTGGAGAAGATGGTGGGATGTGGCTTTCATAAGAAGCTTCATTTTATAATTTTTCAAAATAACCATTTCGCCTTTGTTAACACATATGCTCTATTTGTACTAATTTTTCAAGTTTTTCAAAATTTGACTACTCCCTACAAATTTTTGGGTGTTCTTTCACATAAAAAATATTATTTTTGGGGTTTAGATAACTTAAAATGGTGAAAAATAGCTCCACCTAAAGTCCTAGTACTATTTAACTCTTTTAGCACACTGGAAAGGTTTTAACTGATTCTGACTATCTCTATGGTTTTTAGGATCTCTGAAAACTTGGTGAGCTATTTAGGCTTTAAAACTCTTTTTCTTGAGTTTCCTAAAATTTGCTCAAAATTACAATTATGCCACTAATATACCATTTTTCTTTGTTTAGCCATTTTGCTTCATTTTTTTTCTGTGCATGATTTCTTAACCTCGTTTCTTGTTACGCTGATTAATATTTTACTATTATTTTGTGACGACCCTAGATTCTAATATCAGTGATTATAGTTGAATACACGATTAATAAATAATGATCAAGGTTTGGAGTCATTGCAATTAATTACATTAGGGAAATATAGGGGAAATTTAAACCTTGATACCACTAGGATCATCAACTAACAACCATAACGGGAACATGCATGGAAGGGGTTGTACCATCATTAAAGGTTTAGGATTCATCCATTAATCAATTTCAACCCACAAAAACATCCCACCAATGTACTCATACTATTCCCTAACATTAGCCTTACTGAAATTAAGGTTTCTAGGTCAAATATAGGAGTTTGGGAACCTGCGCCGCGGCTAAGCTAGGTTCTGGAGCTTGAAAACTGAGTTTTTAGACTTGTGCCACGGCCTAAAACTCTTGCGCCACGGCCAAGTTTCTCTCGGGAATTTTCCTCACTGCGGCGAGTTGGACCTGCGCCGCAGCCAACCTATGTGGCGCCGCAGCGAGTTTTGCTACTATAACCTCCCTAATTAATTTTCTCGAGTCGCGCCACGGCGAGGTTACGTCCTGTCACCTCCTGGGCGATTATTTTCACTCCGCGCCGCGGCGAGATTTCTCAAGCCGCGGCGTCCCTCGCCACTGTCACTTCCTAGGCCGCGGCGAAGCCTTCCTGGCCGCGGCGTGATTCCCTTCTGTCACTAGTTTCACTATATTTCGCCCCCTACACTCTATTTCTCTTCTTAGGGACACTCTAAGGTCACTTCCCCTCATTTTATATAGCTCTAATGGCATTTATCTACCTTATTTACTTAGCTATTCTTCCATTACCAATTCAAAACTTATATGCCCATTTCCGTTCTCTAATCACCCTCTATTAGCAAGTTTATAAAATAGCAACAACAAAATATACATGAATTACCAGCAACTATCCTTTAATACTCAATCAATAGGGGTTCCATACAATGGGGGTTTATACCAATATCTCAAGAATTACATTTCCATTGACAACCATATTATATGTCAACAAAGTTTACAGCAGATCATATAAATCCATACATCAAATACTAAGTCAAGAGGGGGTCTAACCCTTTAGTACATACATTCTCAATAAATCAAATGTTCAAGCCTACACTTGGCAATGCAGATACATGATGATGCTATACATTAAGGAATACAAAATTAGCATCTATACTAGCTAAGTCAGCCCAAGTGTAGCCATCTCCCCATAGGTTGAAGCTTATGGATTTTCATCCACTTGCTTACCCTTATCCTTACCCGAGGAACCTTCACCTGAAATATTGATCCCACAACACGGGGTGAGATATAAATCTCAGTAACCAAAACAATTCCATCATATAATCCAGTTTAATCAACATATATGCATGAATCAAAATCCAGATCAGAATCATATCAGTCATTTCAGCAAATGAAACAATTAGGCTATCATGATTACTATTCCATACTAGCAATCATATATTTAACATGTTAAAGGCCATTAACACTAGGAGAGGCTCGTCCACGGCACCTACTCCCCATTGAGCACACTAGGGCTCAGTGCATCTGGGGTTTGATCATAACCCGGTGCCCGATCGCGGCACATGCACGGGTGGCAGCCGCACCACAGCTCCACCGTGGACTCACAAGGTCCAATCATAATACAACAGATAGCCAACCAATTCATTTAACATTTCAAATCATTCATATATAGCAAATATAAAATTAAAATAGATACATGCATGGAATTACTGTAAACCCCAGTTACCTCACTTGCAAACAATTGCAACAGTCACCACAAATCCCAAATTCGGATTCAAGTATTTCCCACCAGAATTCTCAATGTTTCACCCAAAATCCTAAGCAAATTCGTACCAAGTTAATACCCATAATATAAATAAGCTATGGGGGTCTTAAACCAACCAAGAAAACATCAAAATGGGGGGTTTAAAGTCACCAAATACCAGCCCCAACCTCAACCTACGAATTTCACCAAGGAAACCCCTAACCACTCACTTTTCAGATTTTGGGTATAATGAAATCTCTCCAAATGAAAAACTAATCAGACCAAATTAAAGAGGAAGATGAGGGGATTAAGTTGTACAACTATTACCTTGGCCAAATCTTGCTCCAAATGTGAGAAAAGATGGAATTAAGTCAAGAACCCTAGCCTCCTCTCTTCACCTCCGAATTTCTCTTCTATTTTTGTGTTTCAGCAAATGAAGGGAAAGGTGGCTGAAGCATTAGGGTTTTAGGTGGGTTTAAGTTGGGTCAAGGGGTTGGGTCATGGGTTGCTCCAAGTCCAAATCCAATTGGGTTTCAGATTTTCCTTGTTGGGCCAGTTTTTAATTGTTGGGCTGCATAATTCTGTTGGGCCAGTTTTCACACATTGAGTTGCTAAAGTTTAATGGGTTTTGGGCCTAATTTGAAGGGCTCAAGGGCTTGGGTCTGCACAAGGGTAATTGGGCCACTTAATTGGGCCTATACAAGATAAATCTTGGGCCTCTATCTCATTAAATTAGTTTGGGTCTACCTCTAATGCATTGGGCCTCCATCAACCTCTCATCATGATTCATTAATTTGGGCCCTAATGAAGTTTCTATTCCAATTAACTCTCAAACCCATATAAATAATTTATCTATCTAAAATACCTATTCACTAACTTGCCCAATTATCCTTTATTAATTATCCTTAATTAACCTTAATCCATGATTAACACCTTAATTAATTTCGGGGTGTTACATATTTGGCCTTAATTCAATTTGTTTTAAGGTCCTCTTTTATTAACATATCAGTCCCAATTTAGTTAAAAAGTTAATTGTTACAATTCCCCCTAGGCTGAGTGTTTCAAAGCAAGATTAGAGAAAAATAGCATGAAGTAGCACAAAAATAGGTTACGTCCCCATTCTTTCAAATTTATAGTCTATAAATTTTTAGTTGCTTTGAACTCTCATATAATGAAGGATAAAATGTGGATTGTGGATTCTAGTGCAATTGATCACATGTCTAGGAATTCATTGTTATTTAATGAATTCACCTTTTTTACAAACCTCATTATAGTTAAAATAGCTAATGGTTCTTTAAAAATGTGATTGGTATTAAGGTTGTTACTTTCTTTGATTTAGTTCTTAAAAATTTTCTTTTGGTACCTAAGCTAGAACAAACCCTTCTGTTTATCAACACTTCATTGGAAATTTTGTGTCATATGATAAATTGTCTCTTACTTATTAAACTTTTGTGGCTAACATTTCTAATGAAAGGATTCCTCAAAATGTTTATGAGGCTCCTAAGCAAGCTGAATGGAGAAAAGCTACACAAAAGGAGATAAATGCACAGAAAAAGAATGAGACATAGGAATTTCTTGAGTTACCTGAAGGGATTACATTGGTTGGGTGCAAGTGGATGTTCAATATAAAGTATAATTATGATGATAGCATTAGCAAATACAAAGCTCAATTTGTGCCAAAAGGGTTTACTGAGACATGGGGCTTGGATTACCAAGAGACATTTGCTCCAATGGAAAAATTTAATTTCATTAAGGTACTTTTATCTTTAGTAGCTAATCTAGGTTGGCCCTTTCACTAGTTAGATGTTAAAAATGCATTTTTTTAATGAAAATCTTAAAGATGTCTATATGTCAATTCCTCCTAGGCTTAAGAGTGAAACTAGCAAGGGCAGGGTTTGTAAACTTTGTAAATCTCTATATGGCCTTAAGCAATCCCTAAGAATATGGTTTAAGAAGTTCACTCAACTTGTTAAAGGTCAAGAATACTCATAGAGCAAGCTAACCACACTATGTTCACTAAATTTTCTCTTAATGGAAAAATTGCAATTTAATTGTCTATTTGATGACATAATCGTTATAAGAGATTAGTTAGAAGAAATAAAGACTCTTAAAAAGGCTTTGGTTGAGAAATTTAAAGTTAAAGACCTTAAACCATTAAAGTATTTCTTGGAGATAGAAGTTGCTAGATTAAGAAAAGGTATTTCCATTTCTCGAAGTAAATATACCTTGGTTTGCTTAAGGAAGTGGACATGTTGGGATGTAGATTTGTAGATACCCTTATGGAACTTGACTATAAAAGTAAGATTACTCAAGAAAGCTTTCCATTTGATATTGAGAGATTTCAAAGGCTAGTAGGTAAGTTAATTTGTCTATGCCACACTATACTTGATATTAGCTTTCCTGTGAGTGTTATTAGTTAATTTATGAGTAAACTAAACCGTGAGGTTTCCTATAGAATTCTAAGATATCTTAAGATGACCCCCGAAAAAGGGATTTTCTTCCAAAAAGGATTAACCTAGGGAGTTGATGTCCATTGTGACTCGGTTGGATCTATCACTAACTGAAAATCTACCTCAAGTTATTGCACTTGTGCTTAGGGAAATTTGATGACTTGGAGGAGTAAGAAACAATTTATGGTAGCTAAGAATAGTGCAAAGGCTGAATATAGGGCTCTGGCTTAGGGTATTTATGAAGGGCTATAATTGAAAAGGTTGTTTAGTGAATTAAGAATTAATCTTGATCAACCAATGAAAGTTCTAATTGACAACATAGTGGCCATAAGCATTGCCAAAAATCCCATTCAACATGATTGAACTAAGCATGTTGAAATAGATTGCCATTTCATCAAAGAAAAATTGGATTCAGGTGTTTTGGAGCTTACATACACTTCTAGCAAGTCTCAAGTTACAAATATTCTAACTAAGGCCTTGTCAAGAGTTATAGTTTAAGGAACTTTGATCCAAGCTAGGGATGATTGACATCTACTCCCTAACTTGAGGTGAAGTGTTGGCTATTATGATATTTACTATTATCCTTTCTATTTAAATCTATAATTCTTAGCCTCTTGATCTTTTGTTATTTGATTTTTCTTGTTATCATCTATTTTAGTGTAGTTTACTCTCTTATTGATTTTATGGAATTCTAATGGCAAACTTATTGCCATGATCCCTATAATTATCATTTCATTTCGTGCAAATAAAGTAAGACATTCTTAACATTCTTATTCTAAAAAAATCAACAATGAAGATTTTAGAATTCATGTAACCGTTAAGAAATGTTTTGTAAGTAAGTTTGAAAGCCTTATTTCAAAGGAAAGAGTCAATGTGATAAGTTAGTTCGCTGTAGACAAAGTAGTGGTTCAAATATGAGCCTTTTGTTTTTTTTTGGTCTAGTGTGCTTATCATATTCATGTTGATTACTCTCTCATTGTCATTCTTCTTATAATGTGCACTTGTGTTTCTCATATAATTATTTACAATCTTATTATTATTTTCTACAACAAATGTTTCAATTTTTTTCATTTTTTTTCTAACATATATAATTGTTTATTTTCATTCTTTGTCTAATGTGTACTTGTGGTTGTCATATAATTATCTAACCATTATTTTTTAATTATTTTAAGATTGTCATTATTTTGGATTTGATTCATTTAATAATGATTATATGGTGGTTGTAGTTTTTAGATATAAGGCTGATGAGAATGTTATCAAGGTGTGCAATTATTCTATGTTGTGTAGAAGGTGGTCTAATGTTATAGTACTACCATTTTGGTTAGAAATTCGTAAAGGA
This sequence comes from Erythrophleum fordii, assembly GCA_032878935.1. Taxonomy (NCBI): domain Eukaryota; kingdom Viridiplantae; phylum Streptophyta; class Magnoliopsida; order Fabales; family Fabaceae; genus Erythrophleum; species Erythrophleum fordii. Next base: position 28,945,408 of record JAVQMF010000047.1, on the reverse strand, counting down.
CAATATGATTATATTAAATATTCTAGGTTGTAACTTCCCTTGACAATCACTATCTTGGTTCACAATGGTTGCTTTGTTATAATTTGCATGAAGGATCATGGATCAAAATTTTTTTGCCATCAAACTTGCTTGAAAGGGACATTTGTTAAATACAATGGCTAGCTACTGGGGAGTTATTAGTTATCTTGACTGTCATAATAATGCTTATAAAGTAGTTTTGTATATTTTTCCTCTTTCTTTTATAGAATGAGATATGGTTTTCTACAAACAAGACATTCCTTTAGATGATAGTGTTTTGTTTTTCCTATTTAGAGATTCCTTGATTGTCGACCAATTTGAGGGGACTTTGAATGCTAATTTAGATAATGTGTTTAGGACCAAGTTGTTTCACATTAATAGCTTCACCAAAGAATAGACGCTTTTGATGATTCATAAGCATCACTTTGAATTTTGGAAATAATTTGGTCATTTTTATACATAGTTAGTTGTTAGATTTTTGAATAGCGAGAATCATATAGAATATTTATTTGAAGTTTTTTTGGGGGGTATAATCTTAGCTTTATCTTAAACTTTTTGTTATTATGTTATTATGTTCCTACATTTTATAGTTGCTTAGGATACTTAGTTAAACTTGGATTTCATTTATTACTTAAGAATTACCATGTTCCATTGTTATTATCCTACACAATTGTTTGTTGTTACTATATTTTATTATTGACTAACTATTTAAATATAATACATTTGATTTATACCTAGGTTTATTTTGTTTAAATTAAATGAATGAGTGTAATTTGATATTGACATCATTTAAGATTTGATTTATAGCATTCACAAGTGCAGTTTTATGTGAAATTTATACCTTTAATTATAACTATTCAATTATTATTTATATATTGTTAATATATTTTTTCTTTTCATGTTTCAGATTGAATAATTTCAACTAATATGTACAATAAGATAACAAAAAACTTTTTATTTATTAGCTATGCATATATTTTTATGTATATTATATAATTCAATAGTATAAAATTTCCTTTTGGTGATGTAATTAAGTTGACACTATTCAATTTTATTATTGAGTAAGTATTCAAATATAAAACATTTGATTTTTACTTATGTTTATTTTTTAAAATTAAATAAATGAATCAATACAAAAAAAAGGTCCTAGTTGTGGCTTTTTTGGGCTTAGCTATAGTTTTAATTACAACTAATAGGCTTAGTTATGGTTCCTAAAATTGTGGTAGAGCCATGTATAATAATTGGTGTCATGCCATCATATATTATGTATTTTACTTTTTTATGATTAAGATTTTAGTGACAAGATCTTAGTGGAATTTCCCAAAAACCTTAGGTTTTTCCAAAATTTCTCAATTAAAGATTATCTTGTCATAAGGTAGAAAGTCTTGTTAAGAAGGTCTTCAATTTTTCTTTACTAAATCCAAGACCTTGCTAATAAGATCTTTAATCTTATCAACAACATCTTACACCTTGTTAATAACATGGTTTATCTTGTTAATAATATCTTATTTCCAACCTTGGTAAAAGGATAATTCATTTTATATGGTTCTTCTCATATTATTTACCTTCAAAAACATCAAAATACAACTATATCCAATGTTTAGTAATGATCTCACAAGCTTTCCATAAGTGAAGTGGAACTATAGGGGCCAAAACTGAAATTTTCTTTCACTTCAATCCCTAACATTCATTTTGGTTCAATTCATTTTAACATAAAATAGGCTTTATTCGTATAAGAGAGTCATATTGCTATTTTTAGCCCCTTTTAACATAATATGGGCCAAACTTAAAAAATTTATAACTTTGGCCATATAATTTTGATTTATGCAAATTAAGTGTCTTTGGAAAGCTTATGATAAAAACTATTTATTGTAAAAATTTCAGATCAAAAGAGTTCATTTGGTCTCTCAAAAACCCAAAAATTTGAAACTACACTATGTGAACAATGTATTGTAAAATTCTACATAATTTAGCCAAATTCAAAAGTTTATAAGATATTCTATAGGGTTTCAAAAAATGTGTTCTTTAGCTTTATGGAAAGCTCTAAATGAGCTCTAAATTCCTGTCAAATTTCATCCAAAAATTTGTCTATTTGGTTAATTTTTGGTTCAAATGGAAAATATATCTCAAAATGAACCAAATTTGGTTCCAAATGGTTCATTTTGAACCATACCATGATATGTCACGGTTTGAGCAAGTTTTAAATGATAAATATAGTGTATATGATGTGTTCATCATGCCCCAAATATCATGCAGCTCAAATTCACACTTCCACTTGCCATTACATACATGCATTTCATGGCTCATACCTGGTCAAATTGCATAATCTTTTATATTTACATTAAAAAATGATATATACATCATAGTCCCATGCTTTTAAATGTGTGGGAAAGGCTACATATCAAAATACTCATATACATCACTATATGTGTAACAATTTACACTAAAACTTAAACTATTGTCAAAATATGGCATCTCATGCTCTTTGGTTTCCATCTTTGCTTCCTTGATGATTGTCTAGACACGATTAGGAAAATATAGATAAGAATGAGATTCTAAAAATCCTAATAGTTCATTCATCATCCAAGCACACTTAGATGGCATACTTAATGTTAGAGAAAGTAAGCATGCATATTAAGCAACCAAATATCACATATAATCATGCATAAGAGACCATATGGTTCATCAAAGTAAAAGCAAATTATAGAGACTTTTGATCTAGCTTCACCGAACCATTAGCAACTTTTGGGTTTGTGTCACCCATTTTTAGGGACTTTTGACTCAGTCTTACTCATCATTGAGAGTTTTGGCTTTATCTCACCTATATTTAAGGACTTTTGGCTTCATCTCACTTAAATCAATGGACTTTTGGTATAACCTCACCCATTAAGAGTCATTTCAATTCTAAATGCATTCTACTGCTATGTAATTTGTAACGACCCTAACTTCAAATTATATTAATTAAGGTTAAAGATGTAATTAATAATCATAAATCAAGGTTTGAAGTCATTAAGATTAATTACATCAGGAAAAAGTGAGGAAATTTGAAACCTTAATGTTATTAGGGTCATTAACTAGACAACCACAATTATTTAAATATACAAGTGAATTTAATTATCAATGAGGAGTCTTTAATTCTTCCATCCATCAATTCCAACTCACAAAATCCTCCAAGTGTTTCTAGATCACTCCTTAGCATTACCATAAGAGAAACTAAGGTTTCTAGGTGAATATGAGAAATTAAGCACCTTCGCCATGGCTAAATTCTCTTGGGTCGCAGCCAATTAATTACTCTTGGGTTCAACTCCTTACACCTTCACAGATTTTGCACATTTTGCTGCGGCCAAATATCCCTTTAGCTGCGGCCAAATACCCTTTGGAACACTTCCAGACCTGCCTCTCAGAATTAGCCATAGCTAATCTCACTGTTCGCTGCGCCCAATTGCTCTCTATTTTCTTCCTTGGCTGCTTCACCACATTTGGCTAAGGCCAATTCCCTTCTATTCTTATAACTCCCAAGTTTTCATCTCCTGCTCTTCAATTCCCCCTTTAGCAACACTCTAAGTCATTTTAACTTAGTTTGTGAAGATTTAGTGTCTTTCTTTTACCTAATCTACCTAACACATCTATCATTACCCATTCAAAACTCAAATGTAGATCCTTAACCCTTTAGCCACTATAAACCAGTGAGTTCATAGATCAATGATAGCAAAAAGCTCATACACTACTCACATTTCCATTCAAACATAAGTCCCATTAGAAATTCCATACATCACTAGTTTAAGTTGACATCTGATGTATCAAATGATTATAGTCCCTATACTTGGCAATTCATGATGCAATGTGGCAATTAGATAAAGCTAGTAGTCTAGTTATGCAAATACAATCTGACAAGGTTTCCAAACCTACTTACTACTAACCTATATAATAAACTTCCATTAATTTTCTCTTTCCCACTGAGAAGTCCAATCCCTAAAAATGTTAGCCCATAATCAGGGTGAGATATACAATCTCAGTAACAAGAGACAAATTTCATATATATATGTACAGATTAATTAATACAATACAATTTTATATCATCAATATCAGAATCATCAATTCAATTTACAAATGAACTAGTTGAGCTACCAATGACTACTACCCCATACCAGCAATCATACACAACATGTTAATGGCCAATAACACCGAGAGAGGTCTGTGCATGGAACCTATTCCATAATGAGCACAACCAGGGCTCAGTGCATTTGGTTTCTGATCACAACCTGGTGTTCGATCGAAGTATATGTACGGGTGGCAGCCGCACTACAGCTCCACCATGGACTTATAAGGTTCAATCATAATAACAATTCAAGTAGTTAACTAATCATTTGGTATCTTAAAATCAAATATGTGTAGTAAACATCAGATTAACATGGGCATATACATGGAATTAGGAAAGTAACCCCAGTTACCTCAATAAAAGCCAATTACTCATCTTCTAGCTACCATCATGATTCCAAGCACACCAGGTAGGCTTAACATAAGCATAATCATCATCATTTAACTATTATTAGTTAGGAATTTCCCTATCCACAGATTAATTTTTACAAGAGTTCATTGAGAGCTTCTTACCCAAGCTTCCTAATGATCTATTACACTAATTTAGGGTCCATACATCAAAGCTCACCATGATTCTCTCTCCATAACTCCATTTTCGCACATGTACAAGCCATGCAGCAAAAGTCAATCTAAAATGTAGGAATTCAGCATATACACCACACAAGAGAAGAGGGAACACTTACCCATACACCTAAGAAGTCAAATGGATTGGGTTGAGCCTTAACTACTAAGAACATACCATGGGCCATCCTTAAAACTTGGATTTTCGCACATGGAATCAACCATATATCAAAGTCAACTTATAACATGAAATCTGAGCAAGATTACACCACAAAATAAAAGCAAACTCTTACCCCATGGTTCCACTAACTCTAAACTCTAAAAATCTTGCAAGGAATCACCCAACACCAAGTTTTAGATTTGAGAAGTAGATGAAAATGTCTAAAACCAGAAACTAATTGGACTAAGATAAAGAAGAGAATGAGAGGGTCAAGTTATATATAACTCACCTTGGCCAAATCATCCTCTAAGAGTAAAAAATGGAGCTGCAATGTTGGTAGAACCCTAGCCTCCCTTAAACCTCCGAATTTCCTCCTTTGCCTCTTATGTTTTCTACTGAATAGGGAGGGAGGCTGCTGAACCTTTAGAGTTATTAGGGGGAACTAGGCCAACCCATTAGCCCAAGGTCCATTTAGGCTCATTTCTAGTCATTGGGCCTTTGTTTGGTGAGGTGGGCTGCTGAACACTTTGAATTAAGGTGAAGTGTGTTGACCTTAAGGCCCAAATTCTAGTGGGTTCAAAGGTTAGTATTAGTTGGGCTAAGTCTCATGAGTTGGGCTTTAGAGTTGTAGTTGGGTCATGCCAAATTTTAATAGTCAATCCAATTTAGGTCTATATAATGTGTGTTGGGCTAACTATAAGGGCTTATGTAAATTGAGTCGTGGGCCTCTATTTCACTAAATCAAATTGGGCCATTGCTAGGTAATCTCTCTTGGCCCAAGTCTCATGATAAGGAGTTGGGCTTACATGTAAAATCATTGGGCCTCCATAAATCCTTATCCATGGCTTACTCAAATTAAATTTTGGGTCTAAATTAAGCTTTAATCCAATTGAAATCTTAAACCCATATTAATAACTTATTTCTCTATAAATTCCCATTCATATAGCTTACCCAATTATTCCATAATAATTATTCTTAATTAGTCCAAATTCATGATTAACACCTTAATTAATTTTGGAGCATTACATAATTGCATAAAGTCATCAAGCAATTAATAACATGCATAATTTGCAATCCATGAACACATAAGTAATCAATGACACTCAAGTAACTAAAATAAGCATACAAGAATAGATGAAGAGCTACCTTTATACAAAGAAGCACTTAAGTTCTTTTTTCGCCCTTGACTTAGTGTTTCGGCCTCACACCCATACTTAAGGAAGGCTTTACTTGCTTGGCCTAGACATATTAAATGTAACATAAAATTGTCAATGGAACCATTCTCATGCTCGTTTAAGCCTTATACATACTAGTTAGAAGTTTAGATTCTTATATAGCTCAATCCAGTGGCATAATGAAGCAACCCTTATAATTTAATATCTTGGCTCCAAGATTCACCCAATATGATTTATATGACTATTAGCATTCATTAGAGCTACCATAAACTCAATTCAAGAAGTCTAACACTAAATTACTTCTTTATGTATAATGGAACCTTAAATTTTTACCTTTCAAAATAAGGCTTCTAAATTCAAACCAATGGTTCCTTTGGTGTTTATAATTCATATCTAGACCATTTATAACTTTAGAATCAAAGAAAACTCTCCCTAGGTGTAATAATTGATTTTTCAGAAACTAAAGTGAGACTAATAAAATGACATGAGAGCACCCTAAAGTAAAGTAAATTGAGGCTAATTAAGAATAACATGTCAATTAAAACATCTAAAAGAGTGGTTAAGAAACTAAGGATAACCTGGAATCAGAGCCAAAACAGTCACACAGAGTAAATTAGAGCCTAGTGGTAAAATCATAATTTCAAAAAACTTTTTGAAAACTTAAAGGAGGGAGCTTTAAATGATAAAATTAAGTTAACTAGGGTTCTCAGAGGCCTAGAAAAGCTTAGGAACAGATGGAATGGTTAAAACCCTTTTGATGTGCAATTCAGGTCATTAGTTGACCAAAATTTTGACCAGATAGTTTGAATAGATTTTAAATCCAATTAATTTGAAACCAAAGGTTTTTAATGAATTAAAGAACTTAAATTATATAACGAAAAAAAAGGTTCTAAAAAAGGAATTAAAATGAGCTCAAATGGGGTAGTTAAAATGCAAGTAACATAGTTAGAATTTTGAAAATGTTATAATTATCCCTCCCTTTCTCTTATATTATGTCACTCTTCTCTCTCTCACTTCCACCACCTTATTTTCACTTTGAAATAGAACTAGAACCAACTCTAAGTAGCACACTAAAAAGGGAGAAAAGGAAGAAGAAACCAAGCCAAAAAAGTTAAGAAATGGTGCTTTTTTCATGCTCTTGCCTTTACAAATATTCTTCTCCTCTTTCCATGGTTTTGGAATTCTAAATGGTGTTGTTTTGTGGTTAGTTCAGTAAAAGGAAGCAAGAGTTTGAAGAAAACCTTGGAACTCTAAGAAACACTATTTGATAGGGAATTAAACAAGGTATGTTCTTCCATGTAAAACTTGCTTCTCTTGATTCTTCCATACTCTCTTCACTTCGGCCAGACCAAGAGCACTATAGAGGGAATTTGATTTTAGCTCAAACTTGATAGGAAATGAGGTTTTGAGGCATTAATATGGAACTAAAAAAATTAAATAGAAAGCCATTAGTGGCAAGTTATGGAACTTAGAGTTTTGATTGCACCTTAGGAAGCATGAGGTCTTAGAATGATATTTTCATCCATGTAAAAGTCTAGTTGAGCTATGAAAAGGCTAAGGGAGCATTTTTATGTCAATTTCCCATGAAAGAAATCAAAAACTCCAAAGATGGGCATAGGTATGCATGTCTCTACTAAAACTCCTTTGAAGCACTTAGAGGGAGTTTTTTTTATTCTAAGGGTAGAAATAGTCTAGATATGAATTATAACTACTAAAGGAACTATCGGTTTGAATTTAGAAACCTTATTTTGAAAGGTGAAAATTGTAGGGTTCCATTATGCATAAAGAAGTAGCTTGGTGTTAGGTTCCTTGAATTGAATTTGTGATAGCTGTAATGAGTTTAAATGAAGTCATATGACTTATATTGGATGAGAAATTAGAGCCAAGATAATGAATTATATGAGTTGCTTCATTATGCCATTAAATGGAGCCATATGGAAACCTAAAGCTAGAGTTAGTTTATGTATGGCTTATATGAGTTTAAAGATGGTTCCATTTATGTATTTGTATCTTGTTTGATGTATCTAGGCTAAGCAAGTGAAGTTTCTCCCAAGTGTGTGTGTAAGGCCGAGAGGAGGAATCGAGGATCTAAGGAGAATTAAGTGGTTCTTTGTACAAAGATAACTCTTCATCCATTCTAATATGCTTATATTGGTTGTCTCTAAGTGTCATTAATTGCTTATGTGTGTATGGTTTACGAATTATGCTTGTTTTTATTAGTTTGATAATTTTATGTAATTATGTGACATTTAAATGCCTTTAAAATTTAGAATGGCTCTTGATGGATGATGTTATGCCAAAAGTCCCTTGATTTAAGTGAAATGAGGCTAAAAATTCCTAAATATGGGTGAGATAAGATCAAAAGTCTTAAGTGTGAGTGAAACTAAGAAAAAAGTCCCTAAAAGTGAGTGAAACTAAACCAAAAGGCCCAAATAATTGGGTAAGGGTAGATCAAAAGTCCCTAAAGCTTGTTTTTACTTTGATGGATCCATATAATTTCATATATATGATTATGTTTAACATTTGGATGTCTACTATGCATACTTACTCTCTTTGACATGAAAATATGCCTGTGAATGTGTTTGAAGGGTAAATGAGCTATTGGGATTCATGGTGTCACACTATATCAAAATATCCCATAATTTATATTACAATTGGTAAATATGTTTCTTTTAGCAACGAAAATAACTGTCATCATAAGCCAAAATAATTCAATTTTTGTTAAATGGGCCATATGAGGCTTGCCAATATCATCTTTCATTCACAGCACACTTATTGGACTAGAAACATCACATTTGGAAGCATGAAATTCAGGTTGGACCAAGCAACACAATTTTAAGAAGCAAACTTGCTTTTTTCCTTGGCTCCATATTCTGATATGAATATTGGAAATTTATAACTAATTTTAGAAAAATTCAAATCATACAAATTATACCTGTCTAGAAAGCTCAGGACATCCCTTAACTACCATAAAAATTTCAAATCAAAACAACCACGTTAGCTCATGAAAATAGATGGAACAATATATCAGATCTGGTGGTCATTTTGCAACAGACCTGGAACTTAAAAAATTCATTTCTCCCTCTACAGAGCCCCAAATGAGGTGCTCTTGGTGGTTATAGAAATCTTAGGATGTCTACTACATGCGTGTCAAATTTCATGAGTATTGAACTTCATTTGACCACTGAGTGAAAGCAAAAAGCAAACTGACCACATGAACAGTGACAGTGACAGTTTTTGCATAATTTAGCTAATTTTAAAAAATTATAATAAATTATTTAAAACTCCAAAAATAATGCTCTTTAGTTCTATAAAAATATCTAAATGAGATCTATATTTTTGCCAAATTTCATGTACAAATTTGTTCATTTGGTCAGTTTGTGGTTTAGGCCAATAATATGGCAAATTTTAAGATCAAAGTGGTATGAAATGGTGTCAAATGGCTTTCCACACATTCCGTGACCATTTGAGCATATTCAAAAGTATAAACACAGCATATAGAAGCATTCCAAATAGTCCAAATCATTTGGAGTTCAATTCCACTATCCTACTTGCTTATATACACATTTACATCAAGGCTCCAAGATGCCAAAATCATGCATTCTCATTCATTTGGTTCCACATTTGGTTCATGCAATATATTTACATGTTTTTATAATTGCTCAATGGTTTACATCTAAAAAATAACTCATACATATATGCTTTAACATGCTCTTTGGCCTCCATTCTTGGTTCCTTGAGCTTCACCTAGACTTGGTTAGATGGGAAGTGGGGGAGAGTGAGATTCAAATAATTGCAATAGCTCTTTCACTTTTTCAAGTAAGCATACAAAGCATATATTCATATCAAAGACTCCAAGTATGCACTAAGCACTTCTAAGAATCATTCAAATTATATTTCCAAGTCATATGAATATATCAAAGTCAAGAATAAGCTTTAGGGACTTTTGGTCTAACCTCACCCTATTATTTGAGACTTTTGGATTAGCCTCACACACTTTTTAAGGACTTTTGACTTAGTCTCACTCTTTCTTAAAACTTTTAGCCTTGTCTCATCCATGCTTAAGGACTTTTAGATTCGCCTCACTTATTCTAAGGGATTTTTAGTACAACCTCACTCATAAAGAGCAATTTTACAATTCGAAAGAAATTCAAGAAGCATAATGGTACCATAGCAATGATCTAACAACAAATGACATATCTCATGATTTAAAAATACATACAAGTATTCAATAACAATCATATAACCAAGAAATGCACACAAGAAAGAATGAAGAGCTACCTTGGTTTAGGAAGTACAAATTCTCTTTTATTCCTTATCTTTTTGGCTCGACCTCACACCTGCACCTATGAAGAACTTGATTTTCTTGGTCTAGACATATCAAACATGACACAAACACATCAATGGAACCATCTTTAGCCTTATATAGTCTCTACATAAGTTACATCTAGCTTACACCATGATTATGGTTCCATACAAGGGCATAATGAAGCAACCTATATAACTCAAGGTCTTGACTCCTATTTCTCACCTATTCTAAGTCATATGACTCCATTGAAAGTCATTAGAGCCATCACAAATTGAATTTAAAGAGCCAAATAACAAGTTTCTTTTTATGCCTAAAAGGGAACCTAACTTCTAACTTTTAAAATATGGTTTCTAAATTCAAACCAATGATTTCTTTGGTGTCTATTATTCATTTCTAGGCCATTTGTATGCTTAAAATCAAAGAAAACTCTCCCTGATGTGAGACTCTGTAGAAACCCGTTCTAAGAACCCCAAATGACATGGATCAGTGATCGAAATTTGGCATACAACACAAGAACAAGCAAATAGATAGATCAGGACAACAAGCAACAACGAACAAAGAAAGGAACCAAGAAGAAGAAATAAGAGATATTGGTCAATGGAATTGAACCCTAAGAGAACCCGTCTCTTAGAACCCTAATTCGGGATGCCACAAAGGAAACCACTCCTCTGATAAGTCAAAGATTTTCTCCGGCACACAAAGGCCACAAGAGAAACCTCACAAGTCAAAAAAGATTATGAAAAGAGAATTCATTCAATCTGCCAATTCTTGGAGTACAAGTGGGCCTTATATAGGCATTTGAAAAATAAAACCCTAAACATAAAATAACTCCTAGGTGGTACCTTTTACATGGTGGGAAAATAAAAGAAATTTAAGTCTGGATAAATTCACCAAGAATGGCGCCTAATAAAGCTAAACAAATTTGAAATAGAAACAATCAAATTAAAACAAAATAAAACTAAGAGAATTTTGTGGAAAATGGCTGGGCTCCTTCAATTAGGCTCCTTTCGGGCTTAGGCTAGCATCTTGTAGATATGAAATAATCTTCATGCTATTTTGTTCCTTTTGGGCTTCATATTTAGCTAAGATTATGGGCTCCAAGTCCATTAGTTTTTGGATCACTCAATTCAAGGCCTCCTTCATAGCTTTGGCTCTTGATCTTGTGCATGGGCCTCCCATACCTTGCAATGGATCTTTAGTTGGCCATTTTTAGAGTTACGTCCAGCCTTTTTGTTTTCAAGTTCTTGATTTTGTTCAAGCTCTTTCAAGTTTATTAGCTCACCTCCATCACTCCCTAGGTACATGAACTTTCTCTTGGCCAAGACATACATCCAAGTAAAGCATCCATGGAGTTTTCTTCCATTTCTTAGGGAAATTGCTATCCATGAAGTTTTCTAGATGTCTTGGGAGCTCATACATACTCATAGATAGCCTAAATTACCATTAGAAAGTTTAAATGGCCAAGGTGCATTCAAATCCCTAATTACCAAACTTGTTATCTAATGGTTCTTTTTGAATTCTAATTGTTTCATTGGATTCTTTAGGCTTCAAAACCCCCATTCCTATCAAGTTTAGGTTGAGATAAAGTCTCTAACATCTCCCCCCTGATTTGGCTAAAATGATGAAGGAGAAGAAAAGCCATGAAGAAGCATTCAAGTAATGGTTTTCTTACCTTATTTGCTAGCTTTTCAAGAGCTCTTTTTATACTTCTAAGAGTTCTCCTAAATCTTCTCTTCCTCCTATTGAACTAGCCATGGAACAGCCCCAAATTAATCATCAAAACAATAGGAGAAGAGAGGAGAAAGAGGAGAAGAGGTTTTGTGAAGAAAAGAGCATGAAAAAGTGACTAATTTTTATCCTTTTAAGCTTGCTTTCTTCCTCCCTTGCCCTCCCTTCTTATGCACCTCTTGGAATAAAGCATGAATATGTTTTAGACAAGAGAAAGTCGATTGTGAAGGCTGGAGAAGAAAGGGACGTCATTTAAGGAGGTGGGACTTCATTAAGACACTTTTTCAAAATTTATTCCCTCATCTTGGTTCTTTCCATTTGGACTCATTTCAACTTCTTTTTAAAAACCATCTTTTCTATCATGAAATTTAGATTCTCTAATTTATAAAATACTTTTGGTTTCATCCAAATTAGATTTAAAACCTTTTCGAATGATTCAATTAAAGTTTTGGTCAACTGATACTCCAAAATGAAAATCGAAGGGGTTTTGACCATTCTAGAGGTTCCTATAGTTTTTAGGGAATCTGAGAACCTTGGGAAACTCAATTTTCTCATTTAAAGATCCCTCCTTTGAGTTTTCTAAAACTTGCCCGAAATAACAAAAATACCACTAGTCTTTGTGGCTTTCTATTTGGCCATTTTGGTTCAGTTTTGGGCCAACTTCAGGCTCTAATCCATATTTTAAGATCCTCTCATTAACATCCTAACCTCATTTTAGCTTAATTTGCCTTGCTTTAGGGTGTTCTTATTTTAATTTATCAAGTTTAGTTCAAATTCTGAGTTATCGGTTATTACACATGGAATCTCACTCTTTTTTATATTACTTTTAATCATATATACGAAATTCTCAAGAAGCCAAAGATGGAGACCAACAAGCATGAATGGCATTACTTTGACAATAGTTTAGGTACAAAAAAATCTATAATTATATTTTCCCATTTCCACTCAAGGACATTTAGGGGTTATAATAACCTAGTTATCTCTGATAGTTTTTTTGAACCCTCTAGCATACTAAACACTCAACCATATAATTGGCTATAACATTTTTCATATTTGGCTACCAAAATAACCTTTTTAGGTCTTGATACATTTTGGTGGCACATTGATGGATGGTATACTTACTCTTGTGTGGTTCATCTAAAATCTTTTCCCCAATTCAGTTTTGTTTGGCACACAAATTCTATCATAACATACTATCATACCATCCTTAGACACTCTGAGCTTTAAGGTCTTACCTTGAGAAATTTCACTTTTAACCTATTTCAAAAACTCATCTTCTCTCTAGGCATTTATGATCTGAGTTTTTAAATAAGTTTTTATTTGGGTCTCACTTAATAACAATTTACCCGACATCATATGGTAAGATATATTCATGTCTTTGAATTTTTCAATGAGTTCCTATTCTTTAATCATTATAAAGGTGCATGAGTGGATTTTCTACTCAAGGTATCGGCCATTACATTAGACTTACCTGGATGGCATTTCAATGTATAATTATAATCCTTTAAAAATTTCATCCATCTTCTCTGCTTCATGTTCAACTTTTTTAGGTCAAATAGATATTTCAAACTCTTATGGTCACTATAGATTTCGACTATAGCACCATACAAGTAATGCCTCTAAATTTTGAGGGTAAATACCATTGCAGCTAACTTTAAATCATGTGTGCAGTAATTTTCCTCGTAAGGTTTTGATTGCCTAGAGGCATAGGCCACTACTTTACCCTATAGCATTAACACATATCTTAACCCTTTTCTTGAAATCATTATAAATCACAAATGGTTTACTAGGCTCAGGTATAATTAATACAAAGGTGGTACTCAATTGGAGTTTCAACTCATGGAAACTCTTCTCACATCTTTCATTCCATGCGAAGGTGTTTCTTTCCTAGTTAACTCGTCAGTGGTAAGGCCATATGAGAAAAAACTTATATAAATCTCCTGTAATACCCTGCCAAATTTAGAAAACTCCTAACATTAATCATAGTTTTAGGCCTTTTCCATTGTAATACAACTTCTACTTTATGGGGATCAACCACAACCCCCACCTATGATATGATATGACTTAAAAATCTCACTTCAGTTAACCAAAATTCACATTTACTAAGTTTGGCATATAACCTCTTATTTCTCAAAATTTCCAAGACTATTTTCAAATGTCTCTCATGCTTTTAAAAGGATTTTGAATACATAAGTATATCATCAATAAAGACCACAACAAATTTATCTAAATATGGTTCGAATACCCCATTCATATAGTTCATAAAAATAGCTCACATGTTTATCAAATCGAATGACATCACTAGGAACTAATAGTGTCCATATCTAGTCCTGAAGGCCATCATTGAGATGTCTTCAACTTTAACCCTTAATTGATGGTACCTAGATCTGAAATTAATCTTATAAAATACCGGTGCCCTAGTTAACTAATCTAACAGATAGTTTATTCTTAGGAGATGATATTTATTTTTAATGGTAACTTTATTGAGTTCTTAATAGTTTATACACGATCTCAAGTTACCATCTTTTTTCTTCACAAACAAAATAGAAGCTCTTTAGGGTGATACACTAGGGAATATAAACCCTTTCTCTAACAACTCCTTAATTTACTTTTTTAGTTTTGCTAGTTCAGTTGGGGCCATCCTATAAAGAGCTTTAGACACTGGTCTAGCCCCAAGCATTATATTAATAAGAAATTCTATCTCTCTCTCTCTCTAACGGTAGATCACTAAAATCAAAATCTTTAAGGAAAACCTCTAAAAATTCTTTAACTATTAAGATCTCCTCTATCCCTTCCTTTACCTTAGCCTTTATAGAGAAAAATACTAGAAACCCTTGGCATCGATATTCTAAGTATCTCTCAACTTGAGTGGTGGTCAGGAAAGATAATTTAGCCCTAATACTAAGTATGGTCCCATAATTAGGTAAGGTAATGGTTTTATATTCATAATCAAGTATGGCATTATTAACAGCCATCCAATTCATGTCAAGAATTAAGTCTATCATGAAAAGGCATGCAAATTATAATGTCTGAGTTCATAAAAATGATGGAAACGAATATGTATTAAAAGCAAGTCCTCTAAAATGAAAAAGTTAAGGTCCAAAAAAATTAGGATAATAATCTACACATCAAATAATGAAAATAGGAGGCCAAAGGTACCCTATAATTGGAGCCAAAATGATAAGATAAAATTTAATAAAATAATTGCGAAATGGAATGACATTTTTGTAATTTTGATTAATTTTTAGAATACTCATAGGAGAGCTTTTTAAATGAAAAATTTGAGCTCTCCCAGGCTCTCAAGAGCCTTAAAACCATGGGAAGCCCTGCGACATTTAAAACCCCTTCTATGTGCATTTTCAAACAATAGTTGACCTGAACTTTGACCTTTTTATTCGGGAAGGTTTTAGCTCCAAATTGAGTGATTCTAAAGGCATTTTATAATTTAGAGAACTTAAATTTTATGATGAAAAAGATGGTTCTAAAATAGGAGCTAAAACAAACCTAAAACTAAAATGCCAAGAAATAGGATATAATGAGAATTTTTAAAGAACAAATGTTTAATTCTTCTTCTTATATTTGGACACGTAATTCTTCCCCTTCCTAAATTGAATTTACTTCTACCAAAAATAGAGAGGGAGACTTAGAGGAAAGGGTGCACAAGAGAAAAGGAAAAAGGGGAAGAAAAACTAAGTGAAAGGTGTGGAAATTCATGAATTTTCTTGGTCTTCTCTTTTGTAAACTTGCTCTCCTTCTTTTCATAGTTATATTGAAGTATTTGGTTCTATTTTGAGCTCAGACTAGAGGGGATGAGTTTGAATTTGAGGAAGAGAGTCCAAACAAAAGAAGAAGCAACCCAAGGAAGTTAGGAAATCAAGGTAGTTTGGTTGTTTTTAAGTTTCTCTTCCTTGCTCTTGTTCTTGTATGTTTCGGCCAAGATAAGGACAGCCAAGAGGGATTGATTTTTGAACCAAACCAAGAGTGAATCTTACAAATTAGAGTGTGGGAAGTAAGAATATGTAAAGAAAATAAAGAAAGGACCCTGATTTTTTAATATGCATAACCTAGGGTTTTAGTTGCATATTGGTTTGTAGGATGATTCCTAGCTATAATTTAAGTTGCCTAAGAGTTCATATGAGTTCCTAAGACATCAAAGAAGCCTCCCACATGCTTCTCCCATCAAAGAAATCAAACAAACTTCATTGGTGCCAAATGAAAGCATAGCCTCAGCCTAAAGGGGTTCATGCACCTAGAGAGTGTTTTAATTTCTTTTAAGCTTAGTTTTGTATTATATATGATAGGAGAATATGAGGGAAAGCTTTGGAAAAAATTTAGAAAGTCTAGAAAGGGTGGTATAGGTTCCATATTGTAGCATAATGAAGCAACACATAGCTAGGCTCTTTGAAATGAATGTGTGATGGCTCTAAGGAGTCTAAATGGAGTCAAGAGTCATAAATTAAGAGAGAGAATAGAGCCAAGATCGTGAATTCCCAAGATTGTTTCATTAGGTGCTTTATGGAACCATATGAGCAACCTAACCCTTCTAGTGTGTATGTGGCTTTAGTAAATGTTTCAAAAGTATAATTAGATCCCATTTGATGTGTTTAGGCCAAAGGAATCAAGTCCTACCTTCTTGTGAGTGTTTGACTAAGGGAGAGGAAGAATTTCCAAGAACGAAAGTGTGTTCTTGCGGACAAGGTAGCTCTTTCTTCTTTTTCTCATACATCTTTGGATGTTTTCTTGTCTGTGAATGACAATGAAATGTGTTAGTTTGCTCTTTGTAAATATTTTGTTGTCACAAAATGTGATTCAATGATGTGTATGATGTATAACCTTTTGAACATGTATAAATACATAGATATGTGATGTATATATGAGAATTGGAAGCAAATGAACGGAATAACATGTTTTTGACATTGAATGGTAAGATAGAGCTTGTATGTTTCATGTGTATGTCATCAAGTGGGAGAGTGAATTTGTGAGATCTAGGTTTTTGGACCTTTGAGACATGTTTAATGGGCTAATTTGATGCTTTCCCATGTGCTCAAGTGGCCCTAGAAAAGCTAGAAGCTAAATGACACCAATTATGACCCTTTAGGAGACCAAAATGTGACATTTTACAACCCTATGTTACAAACTAACTAAATGGACGAATTTTCCTATGAAATTTGGCATGCATATAGATCTCATTTAGAGCTTTTTGGGGAGTTAAAGACCATATTATTTGGAGCTCTATAGAATTAATTATGAATTTTCAAAGTTGCCAAAAAGCTGTTAAACTGATATGATTACTGTTCGTATAGTCAGTTTCTTCTCCTGTGTCATTTGAGGGTCAAATGGTGTCCAATGATCATGAAATTTTATAGGAATAAACTAGACATAATAAGCTTTCTATGGATGTCTGAGCAAAGAGATATAAATTTTTGAAGTTTGGAGTCAGTACTAGTAATGTTGCAATATTTTTGGTACTATTTCATTAATTTCTAGTGGCTAAACATTCCTGTTTTAGTCTGGCTTTATTTTTAGCATAAATTTAACATCTGTAGCTTTCCAAAATGGTATAGTCTACTTGATTTCGATTTTTCTAGATTTAGTTATGATTTTCCAAAGTTTGCATTAGAAATTTGGCACAACAACCCGAGATTTATTTGATGATTTTGTATATGTATGCTCCAAACTCAAGTTTTATGGAACATTTGGTGATGATTTTGAGTTGTCTAAGTGTATTTTAATTGGAGGATGATATGGGTGAGTTCATACAGTCCACAGGATGCAAAATGAAAAATTTAAGTACAATGTAACGTCAAATAATGCAATATTTTAATTGAATTTTCTTTGAGAAGTTGCTGTCCTAAGGGAAGGAAACTAGAAATGAGATGAGGAAATGCTAGATGAATATGGTGTTACACAAATCAAATCAATGGTAGTACAACAATGGTTAAACTATATGATGACATTCAAACATACATGGGAAGTAACTATGTAGCCTCCGATAGGGGTAGTAACAAACAAATCATAAGGTAAAGTACCAATAACCATATATAATTTTCTCACACAATCATAGGATATGAGCGAGTGACTAGCACTTGAATTAAACATAGCAATCACAAGAAAACTATTTACTATGATTGTACCTTTGATCAAACTAGGATATGTGCGTTACTAAGTAAGGGCAAACACTCTGCTCTGGGTGGAGGCACCATCTCCATTTAAGGGTAATTCCTAGCTATGTACCCTGTAACAGCTTAAGCTTTTAGCCTACTTACTGCATTATAAGGCCTAGCTTCCATCACTTACATAAAAATAATGCATAAATAATGGTACTAAATTGTTACGTAAGGCCTCAGCTCACCATTTTATGTCATGGACCATGTGAACTCATCAATATTATTTTCCATCCATAACAAATCCATACAAGACATACAAATCACAAAACATCCTAAGAGTCTCGAATTTTAGGCCACCTTCCACAAAATTAATGTTTTGCTTTCGGGTTCACTTTCTAAATTTTTATATAAACTTTAAAAATTCATAACTAATTTTAGAAAAATTAAAATTAAACAAACCATACCATTTGGGAAATTTGTGGATATTAACTAAAGACTAAAAATAATTCTAGACCAATGCAATGGCCTTTAACTTATGGAAATTGATGGAACAGTAACTCAGGTTAAGCTACATTACTGGTACTATCATACAACTTCAAAAATTCATATCTCCCTTTACGGAGCCCTAAATGAGGTGATTTTAGTGGTTATAGAAAGCTTATGATGTCTAATTTATGTTTGTAAAAGTTTATAAACATTGGACTTCATTTGACCCACATGTGACACAGAAAAGCAAACTAACCAAATGAATAGTAATCATACCATTTCTGCATAATTTGGCCAACTTTGAAAAATTATAATAAATTTTCTAGAGCTCTAAATTGAGTGCTCTTTGGCTCTGTGAAAAGATTTAGATGAGACCTACTTGTTGTCATGGTCTTGGAACTTTTCTCCTAATCCTCAAACGTGCTGGCCTTAGTTTATGGCCAAATTTCATAAAAAAACTCACTCATTTGGTTAGACTTTGATTCAGCACACAAAGTGGTCAAATTTGAAGTCCAAAGTGGGATTTTAAGATACCAAATAGCTTTCCTCTCATCTGATAGCCACTTGGCCACATCCAAAATGTAACACCTTATATTTCTAGCTCATTCCATCACATTACCATGCTTACATCATACATTCCATGAAGGAGCAAGAAAAAGGAGATTAAAATAATGTATTTTCTAGCATTGCGTCACATATAAAAATTTCATTCAGTATCACGTGGACCATATGAGTTCATTCATCACATTCTCATATTTAATTACATGAATACAACTCATTTGCATCATTAAAAGTGGCTTACATCTCATGGAAACCCAAGGGAAGCATAAAATACATATATATATATATATATATATATTTTTTTTTTCAACTAGATTTTCCTCATTTCTGTCACAAACTTTGAAAAATCATAACTAATTCTAGAAAAATCAAAATCATGCATTCTTGGCCATTCTGGAATGATACAATATCAGTAGGCATGCCCATTGGAGCGCAACAAGTTCGAGAAACCCTCATCCATCAAGAACTTCAAAGAGCTCAAGTGGCTCAAATTGTGCACTATGTCCAAAAATTTCAAAGAGCTCAAGATAATTCCTATGTTGGACGTCAGCCCAAGTTTAGAGCCTAAAATCCATATTTGATTAATTTAGAATATGCTAGATGTCACTCAATTCATAAAGATGTTGATCTTGGAGTTGAATTAAACTTTGGATATGAGATCTCCTTAAAGATGCAAAAGTAGAAGTCCAAGTGGAAGCCTAATGTCCTAAGAAGGTCTATGGAGCAACTAAAGTCAATATCCAATATGTTGAAGGCCCAATAACAAGAGCTAAAGTTAAAGCAATGAAAGAAGCCTTCAATTGTTTAATTCATAAGTTTCATAACTTAGAGCCCATTCATTTAAGTCAAGAGAAGGCCCAAGAAGATGTAAAAGGTGTGATCATGCTAACCATTCTACAAGAGGAGTGCCAAGGTCCAATTGGAGTCCAATTGCAAGAGATTAAGAATCATGTGACAACCATGTGACTTTTAATGAAGCATGAGCATCCCATGTGACAACTTAAAGAAGTTGATTAGTTTTGACTAGGATTCTTTTTGAAATTTCGTTTTTTTATTATTTTATTATTTTTTGAACTTGGTCAAAGAGCTTATCTTGGAGATCAAGTTAAAATTAGTATCCTAATCTAATTCCTTAATATTAGGCATCATTTAAAATATTTCTAATCAGATTTTAGAGTTTTACTTTAAGTAGGACTTTAGAAATTTTGCCTATAAAAGGCTTCCAATTGTACTATATTTTGGCACATGAATGAATTTGAGTATTATTCAATTATCTGTGAGGTTTTTGCTTCTTTGTGTTCTCTATGAGTTCATGTGACTTATTAAAGGATTGGTCTTCCTTTGTGGCATCTTGAAGCTAGGGTTCTAAGAGACAAGTTCTCTTAGGGTCTTTCCTTTGACCAACATTCTTGTTTTCTAGCCGGTCTCGGGTAAAGTGTCATCTTGTTGAAGGTTCCTAGGACAAGGTTCCTAGAGGGTCTCTCATCACAATGTGTGGTGCTCAATGCTTTTGAAAGGCAATAATTCTTCAAGAATAACAAAATCTATGCAATGAAAGCACTTTTGAAAAGAACATTAAAGATTGAAAACCATTAATCTAGGCAATCACAACTCCTTTTCAATGCTAGTTGAAGATGAGGGTCCATTGGGTGACTTTGTTGAAAACCAATCTCCATATGCAAGGAGCTAGAACCAACAATAGGCAAAGATGGGTTAAGATTGTTAATAGATAAACAAACATCCTTACACACATTCTCAACCTCTCTTTTTTTATCAAACAAGCTCACACTCATACTTTTCTCACTTTTCTCACAACTCTCTTGCTCTTTCTTTTCACTCACACTCTTTTCTTTTTCAATCTCATCTTTTTCTCTCTCTAACTCATGTTCTCTCTCTTTTTCTTTTACTTTATTTTTTTCTTTCATTTTGTATGCTTGTGCTATTCTCATTTGATCCTCATAAGCATCCATAGATCAAGAGGTACCAATACATGATTTTTTTCATTGAATACAAATGAATAGCAATAGAAATATTTGTGCTTATGCTTAACATATTTAGCTTTTCTAACATGTTTCCATGGTTTACCAAGCATAATATGTCCATCAGACATAGGAGCTACATCACATAACATTTTATATGGTATTTACCAATGAAGAAAGAAATCAAAACTTGCTTATTAACCCTAAATTCAGCACTACCCTTAAACAAGGTATAGGGCTTAGGATACTTTATAGTATGCAAGTTTAATTTCTTAACAAGTAAGATACTAGCAACATTTACATAGCTACTATTATCAATAGCCATGCTGCAGACTTTTTCTTTGATAAGGCATCTAGAATGGAAATCAGGGGATGCCTTTTCCTTATCTGGTCCTGTAGAGTTGGTATTGGATTGGAATGCATCTAACCTTGCACAAGATTGCTTGAATCACTCTTTGTTAGCCTCTTCAAGAAATTTGTACTCATTGGACATCTTATCACCTGAAAAGTTATTTAAAGAAAGAAAGAAGAAATTGGACCTCACCTCACACACTCTTCTCATGTGTTTCACTCAAAAGATGATAAGCTCACTCGTGTTTAACTCTCTTTTTAGCTTTTTCTCTAATGTTAATTGCACTCTTGCCTTTTACCACTTAATAATTTGCTTCTTACAAGTGTTCTAAGCAAGTCACAAGCAAATCAAATGAAAAGATCAGACTAGTGGCAATAAAAAAAAAACTAGAATTCTAAAATGTAAATTCTCAAAGAATCAAACAAAGGAGAAAAAGAGGTGTGTAACAAAAAGGAAAAAAAAAAAGGAGGAAGGGGAGGCCTGGAAGGAAGGAG
Organism: Erythrophleum fordii; assembly: GCA_032878935.1. Lineage (NCBI taxonomy): Eukaryota > Viridiplantae > Streptophyta > Magnoliopsida > Fabales > Fabaceae > Erythrophleum > Erythrophleum fordii. The sequence goes on along the minus strand of JAVQMF010000047.1, from coordinate 28,923,380 downwards.
AAGGAAAGAAAAAAAAATTCTAAAAATAAGAAACTTTAAAAATAGGAAACTACTTGCAATTCAAGTTTAGAACAATTAGAAAAGAATATTCTTTCTTGAATGCAAATAGGAAAGTAGATAATTTGGTAGCTACTTAATGCAATCAAATTAAGAAACAAATTCCAATTAGGAAATTAACTCCAATTAGGAAATTGACTCCAATTAGGAAACTAACTCCAATTAAGAAATTGACTCCAATTAGGAAACTAATTCTAATTAGGAAATTAACTCCAAACTTGCTTTCAACTTTGAATTGGCACAACTTGCAATTTTGAATTCTGCAATTTGAATTTTTTTTTTTCACTTTTTTTTTCACCCTTTTTTTTTGATTTTTTTTTGAATTTTTTTTATTTTTTTTCGATTTTTTTTTGGAGTATCACACTCTCTTCTTTTTTTTTTTGGAGGATAGAGGCACACAACAATGGAAGACAGAAGAAGATAAAGGACAAAGATGAAGATGGAAAAGATAACACAAGTGGAAGGAAAGAAAGTATGAAGAACAACAGAAGGAAAAAAAAACACAAAGATATACCTTGTACTAGTGACCAAAGCTCTGATACCAAATGATGAGAGACCTTCTAGGAACCTTGTCCTAAGAACTTTCAACAAGATGACACTTTGCCCAGGACCGGCTAGAAAACAAGAATGTTAGTCGAAGGAAAGACCCTAAGAGAACTTGTCTCTTAGAACCCTAGCCTCAAGATGCCACAAAGGAAGACCAATCCTTTGATAAGTCACGTGAACTCTCAGAGAACACAAAGAAGCAAAAGCCTCACAGATAATTGAATAATACTCAAATTCATTCATTTATGCTCCAAAATAGAGTACAATAGGAAGCCTTTTATAGGCAAAATTTCTAAAGTCCTAATGAAAGTAAAACTCTAAAATCTGATTAGAAATATTTTAAATGATACCTAAAATCAAGGAACTAGATTTGGATACTAATTTTAACTTGATCTTCAAGATAAGCTCTTTGACTAAGTTCTAAAAAAATAATAAAAATAATAAAAAATGAAATTTCAAAAATAATCCTAGTCAAAATTCAAGCCCTCTTGCATCTACATATATGGGGCGAAATAGAGAGAAGAAGGGGGAGGAAGCAGTTACCATGGGATGGAAGATTTATCTTGTTTTTCCTTGTTTTCTTGCTTGTTTCTCACTTTCCTTGGCTACTCTTCAAATCTGAATTTTTCCCTCTTGGTCTGACCTTAAAATAGCACTAAAAACCTCAACAAAACCATGGAAAGAAAGAGGAGAAGGAAGAGAAGAAGGAGAGGAAGTTTGATGAAGAAAAGTGCTTGAAAAATTAAGATTTTCATACCTTTCTTACCTTGCTTTTCCCCTTCCTATTGCCTCCTCTTGTGTGCCTCATCCTTAGGGTTTTTCTCTAGTTTAGAGCAAAAACAAGTGGGGCTAAATGAAGTGAGGAGGTGGGGCACCTCATATATATATGGAGGTTTAAGTAAGATTTTTCAAAATTTTCTATTTTGTCCTTCGTTCTTGGCATTTTCATTTTTAACTTTTTTTAGCTCCTTTTTTAGAACTGTCTTTTCCAATATGAAATTTAGGTTCCTAATTTGGTAAAATGCCTTTGAAATCACTCGAATTGGAGCTAAAACCTTCCTGAATGAATCCGTCAAAGTTTGGACACACCAATGTTAGAAAACTTCCACCGGAGGTGCTTTATGTAACACTATAAATTCTAGCTCATTTCGTACCAATCATAAGCTTCACATCATCATTCCCATGAGAGCACATGAGGAAGGGAATGAAAATCATTGGTTTATTTGTGTTACGTCATACTTAAAATTTTGCAAACGGTGTCGCGTGGACCGTGTGAGCTCATACTATTCATTTTCATATTTAATTACATCATTATAACTCATTTGCATCACAAAAACATGCCCACAACTCATGAAAACCAAAATGGAGCATAGAATATGAAGGTTCATTCTTGGCCAGATTTGCTCCATTTTCTGACCAAACGTTGGAAAATCATAACTAAATCTAGAAAAATTGAAATCATGAAATCTTAGTCATTCTGGAAATATTGGGATGTCTAATTCATACTAAAAATATGCCCAGACTACAACATCCATCACAGAGGACGTTTGACATCCAAAATAGTCCATAGGTCAGACTACATTTTGAAGTTGTCATAGAATTCTGCAGAAAAATTTGGAAATGTCCAATTAATTCCAAAAAAATATAATCCATGTAAATAATAACAATCTAGAAAGTTGTAGATGTTGACTAGAGAGGAAAAATATCTCTAGATCAATTCATCAAACCCAGACCTCATAATTCAATGGAACAATACAGAGGTTGGGCAAATTTACTAATACTGGATAGAAATTTTAAAAATTCATATCTCCCTCTCTAGACCTCTAAATGAGGTGCTTCTAGTTGGCACGAGCCACTATTATTGTCTAGTTTCTCTGTATAAAATTTCAAGGCAATTGGACATCATTTGAGCCTCATATGATATAATGCAAATTCGGACCAAATGAATAGTGTAGCAAACCAGAAACCATGGAAATTGCCAACTTTGAAAAATCATCAAATATTCTATATACCTCCAAAAATTATGATCTTTAGTCCCAAAAAGCACTCAATGAGACCTAATTACATGCCAAATCTCAGATCAAGACTAACTCATTTGGCTAAAAGGTGACATAGGGTTCCATTATGGTTAAATTTGGCTCGATATCAGGTACCAAATTTTCCAAAAGGCTTTTCCTTGGTGGTGGCACCTTTTGGACAAGTCTAAAAACATATTTAAGACTTGTGTGAGCTGCCCAAATGGTCCCAAATCTCATGCATCTCATTTTGGCCATTCAACCCATACTCATGCACATTTCCATCAAACTTCCACGTTGCATATTTTGGCATCTCATTCTCAAAATAAATGCTAGAGGTCATACATCATAATCATACATTTAAACATCATATAATAGCATATTTACACATGTCTCAAGGGTTATAGATCATTTACAACATCATATACATTGTGAAGCATAATTATGGATTCAAAAAGAATAAAACTAGGCATATGCTTGTCAATCTCCTTTTCTCATTGTTGTTGGCTCCCTTCACCATAGCTACTTGGTCCACCTAGCATGTTAGAGCATTGGAGAGGAGGGAATGAGATTCAAAGAATCCCAATAGCTCATCTCCCATTCAATCATACATAATATGTACAAAACAAGCTTTACAAATCCATGCATGGAGAAAATGGAAGTCATGGTCATTTTAAAAGCAAACTTGGCATATGAACAAGTCATACAAGACATTCAAGAGCTCACCAAGTGTTTGGATTGGCCTCACACTTCTTCTCATAGATTTTGGACTTGCTTCACCTATTCTTTAAGAGCTTTGGACTGAACCATACTCTTAGGAGCCCACTTTGCTTTTAGGAGACTCTTTACTTTGTCTCAACTAAGCTCAAGGGTTCTTGGCTCATCCTCACCCAAGGGAAGAGTTCTTAGCCTCTCCACACTTAAGCAAACTCATACAAATATCATGTACTGATTTGAGAACATAACATGGCATCAAGAATCATGGCTTATAAAGGCATGCTAGCATACTTTTCATAGCTTGAAAATACACATACACACATTCTAAAACAAGCTAAACACACATTCATGCATGAAAGAAGGGAGAGAGAGATACCTTGCACACAATTACACACTTTTTCTTTTGGATTCAAGCCTCGTCTTTTGGCCACACACTCATAAATTGGTGGAGATAGTTTCTCTTAGCCTAGATACAATTTATGGGAGCCAATTAGGTTCATGAAACATTCTTTAAAGCTATACAACTTGCTTAAGTACTAGATTGCTCTATAACCCCCATTATGGTCCATAAATACACCAAATGAAGAAAAACCCCTCAAATAATTTTTAGGCCTCATTTTTTCTTTTCAAACATGATTCTTAACTGGTTTTAAGTCTCTTGGAGTCATCACACCATTAAAACAAAGGGCCTAGCATCATGTTACTTTTTTAGGTCATAATATGGAACCTAAGACACCAAATCACTTTCTATGAGTTCTAAATTTTTTCCAAAGCCTCCCCTCATTTTCATTCATCAAATATGACTTAAGAATGACTTTAGAAAAATTTAAAACTCTCTCCCACTACTAAAACCCTCCTTGGCTGAGACATAGGCATTATTTGGGCTACATGGAGATTTCTTTGTTTTCCTGAAGGAGGAAGCTTGTGGGGAGCATCTTAGGGATCTTAGGAGCTCATTTAAACTCTTAATTAGGCCTAGAAATTATCATATGAAATCAGATTTTGGAAGGTGCACACAAAACCCTAGAATTTGCATCTTGAAATCTAATGATTTTTTGATAATTCCCTTTGCATATTCTTAATCTCCACATCCTTTTTCCTTAGATTCATGCTTGGTTCTACCTAAAAATCATCTCCTCCTAGGGTTTTCTCAAGTAGGGCGAAATGGAGGAGAAGGGAACCAAAGATGACAACCATTGGAAGAGAAATTACCTTGTTTTCTTGCTTTTTCTCACTTGAATCTTGTGTTCTTTGAGCTCCTCTCTTCAAATCCTAATTTCTCCTTTAAAACAGATCCATATACTTCATTATAATCATAGGAAATAAAGGAGAATGAAGGAGAAGAGGTTTGGAAGAGAAAGAGCATAAAAAATCATGAAAATCCATACCTTCCTACCTTGAATTTCTCCTCCTTTTCTTCCTCCTCTTGTGTGTCTCATCCCCTAGGGTTTTCTTCTGGTTTTAGGCAGAACATGGTCGTGCATAATGAAGGGAGGAGATGGGTGTATCATATATATAGGTGGGAACAAGTTACACTTTTCAAAAATTTCCATTTTGCCCTTCATACTTTGCATTTTTGTTTCTTCTTTATTTTAGCTTATTTTTTAGAACCATTTTTTCTATTATAAAATTTAGGTTCCCAATTAAGAAAAATGCCTTTGGAATCACTCAAATCGGAGCTAAAACCTTCTCGAACAGATCCATCAAAGTTCAGGCACACTAACGTTGGAAAACATCCATTGGAGGGGTTTTAACTGTTCCTGGGGTTTCCATGGTTTTTAGGGCCTCTGAGAACCCTAAAAAACTCAAAATTTTCATTTAAAAAGCTCTCATGTTTGAATTCCAAAAATTGCTCAAAATTACGAAAATACCATTATGTTTTGTAGGTAAAATTTGTAAGAAATTGTTTCTTCATTCTAGCTCTGTTTTTCTTTCCACCTGAGCTTGAGATTCTCATTTTTAGGAGTCTAGAATGCTTCCCAAATTTTTTGGGACTTTAACTATCTCATTCTGGGGGACTTCCTTTTGTATCCGATAAGTTTTGTTCGTTTACAGAGAAATCATACGTTACATTTCTCACGTTTTCTCTTGTTTTCAGAAAACCAGATGTTACATTTTAGCTATCCAGGGGCTTCCCATGGTTTTCAAGGCCTCTGAGAACCCTGAGAAACTCAAAAATTTCATTTAAAAAGCTCTCCTACGAGAATTCTAAGATTTACTTAAAATGACGAAAATGCCTTTACATTTTGTCAACCTTTTGTTCAAATTTGTTTCTTCATTCTAACGCTATTTTTCTTTTCCTCTGAGCCTGAGATTCTCATTTTTAGGAGTTTAGAATGCTTCCCAAATTTTTTGGGACCTTAACTATGCAATTTCAGGGGACTTCCTTTTGTATTAGGTAAATTTTATTCGTTTACGAAAAAACCGTACGTTATGTTTCTCACGTTTTTTCTCGTTTTTAGAGAATTTGATATTACATTATACAAAGAGGAAATGTAAGCCAAGAGCTTTAGAGAAGATAAGCTCCATGGTTCATATGAAATAAAAATTTCTTACAGAAAGATGGTTTAGTTAAAAATAAAACTAGAGAATAAGAGGAATTAGACCGTCCCCATTTTATAGAAAGTGAGCAACAGGAAGAATAAAAATGCTCTTGAGTATAGAGAAGTAGAAAAATAGCAAAGGAACACAAGAGTAATAGATGACCCTTTCATATGAGTAAAGGGATCATAAAAGCAAAAGAGAGTGTGTGTGATGACGTCAAAGCCAAGGATATATTAAATTGAGAACAGGTGTAAAGGTGATAGGGATAAGTGCTTAAGTAAGCACTATTGTCCTTAATCTAGATGTCTATAAAGCATTAGATAATCCTTTAAATAAAGATAATTGGGCAACATAAAGTGACCTCAGGATAGAACAGTAAATGACATCAGAAAGTAGAGAAAGAGTCTCCTGTTTCTCAAGTGTCATAAGAGATAAAGAGATTAGCCAAAGAAAATGAAGTTAAGGGATTCTAGTAATATTAAAGTGGTAAGAAAAGTATGCGGAAAGAAATCCCCAGTAAAGAATAATGATGAAAAAGAGAATGTGATAATAGTATTAGAATGTTAAAAGTCAGATAGCATGAGTTTGGTATGCATAAGATGAGTCCCTTATGATATGACTAAATGAAATAAAAAGGGACCAGCATATGATATCTATCCTGTGAGAGATGTCAAACACACTTGAGATGTGAGATGCGCTAGTGCTAAAGGCTCTTGAGTGTGGAACCTAGGTATAGTCAAGAATTGCAAGATAAGACAAAAAAGGGAAAAATGAATGCTAATAAAGTAAAGTAAACCAGCAAGAGTAAAAGAAAAAAAGCATGATGAGAAGGTGAGAAGTGAGAACCTGAGGATCCCATAAGGAGTAGTAAATGAAAGTCAAAATACTCCCAAGTTACTCTTAAGTATTATTACATTAGAATCAACAGAGAAGCAAATATTACAGGACCCACTTCACATGAAGAGCATACTAGACATTTGAGTTCAACCTTAGAAATGATTAGTAACAGTTGCCTGACTTAATGAGCATGTGTTTTACTTTTAGATATAGTGATCTTAGGCTTTAAAACCTCCCAAAGATAGATCGCAGTAGATTCTAGTATAGTATAGTGGGTTGTAGGAGACCCTAGCAGGGCCCTGAGAGGTTGCAGTAGACCTAGGGGTCACAATAGATCCCTTAGAGTTACAAAGGGACCACAGTTATAGTACAGTAGTTCTCTGGAGAGATAACAACCTGAAATAGTTTTATAGATTAGTTAGTCTTAGAGACTAGTATAGTTTCAAATAGTTTTCATTTTAGAGACTAGAGACCTCCGAAGTGTGATAGATTATTGCCATAGAGATATTAAGGCTATATTAAGATAGTTAGACTACTAACTAGACCTCTTTGAGAGATGAGCATAGTGTGTGGGATGAGGAAAGCCTGAAAGTAGCTTTCTAATGTTATAACTAGATGAACCACTACCCAATAGATACTAAACTTGACCAAGGGATTGAGAGATCCCTATTGCCAGAGTTATATATTTAAAGTGGGGTCAGGTGCAGTTCTTTATGATAGCATAAGTGATAGACTATGTCTCTAGTGGCTGAGGCTATGAAAAGTTGGCATCCCACAAGAATTCAGAATTAATCAGTGGTAGTTGCTCTCCAATGCTAGTACAAAAAGTTAAAGTGTTATGTTATTTAGTTATTAAGATGAGAGATTGGATAATGCCCACTCTCAAGTACATAAAGAGAGTAAGGAAAAGTCTAGGCCTAAAGAGGCAAGTATGATAGTGAGTAATGAGATTGGGACAATTAAGAGTAAAAGCCCTTATAAGAAGCTATAATCAAAGTAAAGAATTAAGACATGAGGCCTATGATAGAAAGAGCTATGAATTATGACCATGGGATGAGCTAGTAAGGGAAAGAGCATATGTAAATAGTGGACTGTACATTAAGTAAGTTAAGTAAGCAAATAGAAGTATCTAATGGCTGCTAATAAATAAAGAAAGATGATGAGACTTTATAGAAAGCCATTAGGAGATGATAAGGGAGATTTAATACCGAATAAATAATCTCCAAAGGTTATATGAAAGTAAGTCCATTAAGCAAGGAAAGCCTATGAATGGGTTAAAACTAATCAAATGTAAAATAGTAAGCTTTCCCTTTCCATAGACCAGAGTTATTAGAGTATATTTTAGTATCAAAAGTTACTTCCCCTTATAATAAAAACAATGATATAAACCCCATAAGATTAAGTCCTAGGAACCTTCAACAAAACAACACTTTGCTTAGGACCAGCTAGGAACAAGAAATATTGGTTAAGTGGATAAGACTTTAAATGTTAGTCAAGTGGGTAAGATCTTAAGAGAACTCATCCCTTATAACACTAGCCTTGAGATGCCACAAAGGAAGACTAATTCTTTGATAAGTCACTTGTATTCTAAAGAAGCACACATAGAAGCAAGAACTCTCACAATGAAAAATAAAATTTTGAATTCATTCAAGTCTCTTTAGCAAGTACAATAAATGGCCTATTAAATAGGCATATAAGAAAATCCTAAACCTAACTTAATCTCTAAGAATACTCCTTCAAGTGGCATTCATACATCATGCATTTAGAAGGAATTACAATAAGATCTGCAACTCATAATGGATGCCACATATGCACTAATAAAAGAAAGCTTTCTAAATTTTATTCTAAGGTGGCATATTCTCCTCCAAGAAATAGGAAACAAATAATCTGATTTTAATGGGAGGAGATGATGCCATTTATTACAAGAAATCCTAAGAAAAAGGAAATAAAGTAGTCTACAAGTTTTTAGCAACTAAGAAAAATAGAAACAAATAAAATCTGAAACTTAAATCCTAAGTCTTGACTAAATGGCCTTATTCAAACTAATGGAAATGGAAACTAATTAAAAAAATTAAAAGACATCCTAATCATATTTGGAGCTCATATTCACATCACTTTTACTAGCCATGTGATTTGCACATGCTTTTTAATTGATTTCCTTAAGTTGGACTCCACTTGGACCTTTTAAAATGTCTTATGGGGCTCGGATAATGAGGATCACATCCCTTGGGCCTTGTAACTCTTCAAATTGATGCAAAAACATGGGCTCAAGCTCTTGAACTTCTTGGACAATGCAACTTAAAGTTTGCTTCATGGCTTTAGCTCTTCCTCTAGTCATTGGACCTCCTATGCCTTTTAATGGGTTCATTTACTTGTTGGGCTCTCTTGCACATCCTCCATGCTCTTTTAGGTCATCACACCATGCTCCCTTGTCTCCAAGCTCACGGGCCCGTCATCATTCCCTCCCTCTTCAAAAGGATTCATCCTCGAATCTGCATAATCAAAGGGAGATAAATCAGTCGTATTGAATGTAACACTAATATTTCTATAAGAGCTAGGCAAATCAATTTTGTATGCATTGTCATTAATTCTTTCCAAAACATAGAAAGGTCCATCCCCTCTAGGTTGTAACTTTGACTATCATTTTTGAGGGAATCTTTCCTTTCTCAACTATACCCAAACCCAATCTCTATGTTCAAATACCACACACCTTCGACGCTTATTAGCATGCTTGGCATATTGTTCATTCTTCCTCTCAATGTTAGCCTTAACTTTTACATGTAATTCCTACACAAATTTAGCTTTCTTCAAACCATCAAGATTAGCAAACTCACTTGAAGGTAAAGGAAGAATATCAAGAGGGGTTAAGGGATTAAAACCATAGACAACCTTAAATGGAAAAAATGAAATAGAAGAGTACACTATTCTATTATATGCAAATTCAATGTCTAGATGAATTTTAGAGCCCAAAAGGCTAATTCCCTCATGCTAGAGGTTAAGTTACAAGCTACACCTTAGAGCCGTGAGAGCCCAGAGGTAACAACTAGCTATGTACGAATGAAAGAAGAGGTAGAACCCTCTAGCTTGAAGATGGGCTAGATATATAGGCAATGAGGCTCGGGTTAGTAGCTAAAGATGAAAATCCAATCCCTGGGAAATAACCCAATTAAAGGTCATTAGCCGTGGCCAATTGAGGAGTTAACCACAGCCAATACTCAGATAAGAACATTAGGGTGAACTGAAGGCTAATTAGCCACGGTGAATAATGTGTTAGCCATGGCGAAGGGCACTATGAATGCCTTATTGGTCATGTTCAGGCCAACTTAAGAAAGGAGTTGATAAGGGGTCAAATGACCCACAGAAAGTGAGAACCCCTGGTATAAGTAGAGAAAAGGGTATTAAATAGTTATGAAAAATTAGTAAGAAATTTATAGGCCTAGCAAATAAGATTGAGAAAGAGCTCAGTATAGAGAAAGTTAGACAAAAGGATGATAAGGTTGTTGAGACCTACCTTGAGGTGTTGAATCCAACCTAAAGTGCTACCCAGTGAGACACTGAATGATAGAATGTTAGTATAGCCTTGAATAATGTAAGATAAGACTACCAGCAGTGAGGCACATAGCGAGTGGGCTAGAAATGTGTATCTTATAGGTAACACCTAGAAGTAAGTATGAGTAGCCTGGTAACAGAGGCTCAAAAAGGAATAAAGATAGTTAGTAAGCTATAGGTCTGATGAGATGACTAGTAGCATTATTCCAAGTGAGATATATGAATATAAGGCTCAGTGGAAGTTCTCCCTGGATCAAGGAAGAAAAGATGAAACACCTTAAGTTGGGAAAACCACCCAGTAGTGGTTAGTAATTTCCTCAGATATACCCCTTGAGTCATAAAGTATAATGATAAGGAAAGCAAGGAAAAACTAATAAACTAGCTATAGGAAAGATGTCCTCGCTTTAGTTATGATTAGATGAGTAAACTGAGTCAGAGAGGTAAATAGATAAGGGTCCAATAGTGAGTTAGATAAGCTCCCTAATATGAGAATGCAGGGGTCAAGGCACGTGAGTGATCAGAGCACCTAGTAGAGCATAAGTTTTTAATAAGATAGAGTCTGGATAGTGAAGGTACGTGTCTTGGATCGGGTTAGCAGAATACTAGAAATAGTATACTGTGCTCCTGGGGATAAGACTACAGAGACTAAATAGAAAAAAAACCTAACTCTGATCCAAATGTAGAAATTCACTAAGACAGATAGGTAGTGCCTTAGTACCTTCAAGGAAGCCCGAGAGAACTAGAGACCACTTAAGAAGGCAAGCCTTGTATTATTTAGAGAAAGAGTATAAGTCGAGAGCACCATAGAATGAAATTCTTGGGAGTATATGAAATAGAATCTTTCTTACCAGGGGATGGTCTAGCTAAGAGCAGAGTAAGAGTATGAGTGAAAAATAGAGCCCCTTGACGTTACAGAAAGTGAATAAGTGGAGGAACCCTGAGAAAATACTAGTGCTCTTGAGCATAAAGAAATCTAAACTGGCAATAGAAACAGCTAGTAGTAAAATATTCTTTTACCTAAGTAAGAGGATAAGAAAGGTAGGAAAAGAAGTTATCATAGTGTTTAAGCCGAGGACATATTAAATTGAGAATAGATTTTCAGTTAATGTGCCTGAGTACTTAAAAAGGCACATCTGTCCTTGGCATAGACATCCTTCCAGCATAATAGCGCCCTAAGCAAAAATAGCCAGGTAATGCAAAGAGATCTCGGGATGTAGTAGAGGAATAATCCTACTTGCCCCGAGTCTTCTACGAGAATAGGGCAGGTAGAGAAAAGCAAGAAAGGAATACTTTAGATTATTGGGAAACTTGTAATATATAGGCAATAGTGGCCTTGAGCTTAATCATGAGGGGCCCGTGTATTAATATTTGATGTCATGGTTTGCTTGCAACAATGGTTACATGATACTAGGTCTAGCCAACCTCATAGTAATGTGACTTGCATGCATAGCAAACGATGACATCAATCACCAAAGTGTCCCGATAATCTAAAGGTATCCTGGTTAAAGAACGAGATAAGTCAGAAAAGAAAAGTAAAGGGATTCCAGTAATAGCAAAATAATGAGAAAAGCATGTAGAAAGGAATCCCAGTAAAAATGTTCAGATCCAATATGCATAGCCCAAGTCCCTTATAGTATATGTAAATGAAATGAATAGGGACAAGTGTATAGCCTCTTTCCTGCCAGAGATGTCAACCACACTTAGTGTGCGAGATGCCCTTATGTCAAGGCACTTGAAAGCAGAATGTGGGCATAGTAAGAACTGTAGGATATGAAAGGAGGGCTAAAACGAGTATATATAAGTAAGAAAGTCAATAGAGTAGGAAGACAAAAAAGGGGGTTGAAGTGGAAAATTTGAGAATCCTATGAGGAGTGATGAATGAAAATTAAAACGCTCCCTAGTATCAGTATGACAGAATCCTAGAGAATCAGATGACACACAGAATCCACTTTGCACAAAGAGTATGATATACCTCTGAGTTTAGCCTAAGCTATTATGAGCGATAGTTACCTGACTTAGTGAGCATGTATTTTACTGTCAGATACAATGATCTTAGGCTTTGACATCTCCAAGAGATTGATCGCAGTACATCCCAGTATAGTACAGTGGGTTGCAATAGACCCTAGCAGGGCTCTGAGAGGTCGCAGTAGACCTAGAGATCACAGTAGATCCCACAGAGTTACAGAGAGCATTAGCCATAGCATGATAGATCTCTGGTAAAGATGACAGTCTGAGATAGTTTTACAGAATAGTTAGTTTCAGAGACCAGTGTAGTTTTAGCTAGCTTTTATCTCAGAGACTAGGGACCTCCTGAGTCTGGTAGACTGTTGCCACAGAGATATGAAGGCTTTACTTAGACAGTTAGACCACTAACTAGCTCTCTTTAAAAATGAGCATAGTGTATGGGATGAGGAAAGCAAGAAATTAGCTTCTCAGAGTTAGAGCCAGATGAATCACTGCCTACCAGACAATAGCCCTGATCGAAGGATAAAAAAATCCTTACATGCTAGTTTATGTATTTAGAAAAGGGGTCAGGTACAATTCCAAATCAGGTAAGTGGTACAGTATGATGAGAGACCCTGTAGGAATAAGTTCTAGGAACCTTCAATAAGATGATACGTTGCCCGGGACCGGCTAAGAACAAGAAATGTTAGTCAAATGGATAAGACCCTAAGAGAATTTGTCCCTTAGAACCCTAGCCTTGAGACACCACAAAGGAAGACCACTCCTTTGATAAGTCACTTGTATTCTATAGAAGAACATACAGAAGCAAGAATTCTCACAATGAGAAATAAAATTCTAAATTCATTCCAATCTCTAAAAAGTACAATAGGTGGCCTATTATTAAATAGGCATAAAAGAAAACCCTAAACGTAACTTAATCTCTAAGAATTCTCCTCCAAGAAATAAGAAACAAAGAATCCAATTTTAATGGGAGGAGATGATGCCATTTACTACAAGAAATCCTAAAGAAAAGGAAAGAAAGTAATAAGTTTTCAGCAACTAACGAAAATAGAAATAAACAAAATCTGAAACTTAAATCCTAAGTACTAAATGGCCTTGCTCAAACTAATAGATATGGAAACTAATGAAAAGCAAATAAAAGACATCCTAATAAGATTTAAAACTCCTATTCACGTCACTTTTGTTGCCCATGTGATTTGCACATGCTTTTTAATTGATTTCTTCAAGTTGGACTCTATTTGGACCTTGCAGCATGTCTTGTTGGGCTTGGACAATGAGGATCAAGTCCCTTGGGCCTTGTAACTCTTCAAATTGATGCAAAAATATAGGTTCAAGCTCTTGAACTTTTTGGACAATGCAACTCAAAGCTTGCTTCATGGCTTTAGCTCTTCCTCTAGTCATTGGGCCTCCTATGCCTTGTAATGGGTCCATTTGCATGTTGGGCTCTCTTGCACACCCTCCATACTCTTTTAAGTCATTACACTATGCTCCCTTGTCTACAAGCTCACAGGCCCCTTCATCACAGTATGTCTCCAGTGAGTAAAACTGTGAGAATAGCTAGCATCCCATCAGAGCCCAGCAGTAGTCAGTGGTAGTAGTTCTTCGGTACTAGTATGAGATATATGTTAGGCCAATCAGTATTAAAATAAGGGACTATAAAATGCCACTATAAGTGAGCAAAGAAAGTGAGAAAATGTCCCGGCCTACAGAGACAATGTAATAGTAAACAGAGAAATTGAGATTATTAAAAGTAGAAACTCCTCAAAAGAACTATAATCCCAGTAAGTAATTGCGATATGAGGCCTATGATAGAAATAAATGTAAATTATAATCATGGGATGAGTTAGTGAGAAAGAATGCAGAGATGAACAGTGGCCAATACTTATAAGTAAGTAAGCAGACAGACAAAAACCTCTGATGGCTATAATGATAAAAAAAGATGATGAGATGTTATGAGAAGTCATTCAGAGAGGATACGAGAGATGTGATATGAAATAAGTTACCTCCTGAGATGTGTAAATGAGTCTACTGAAAGAAACATTAATCCTGCAAATGGGTTAACTTTAACCCGACATGATTAGTAAGCTCTCCCAGGATAAGCCTCAAGAGTTAGAAATTTCTTTCCTTTATGAGAAAGAATTAGCTAGTATTTTATAGCAATAGAGCCCGTATTAAGAGCTAGTAATAAAAGTTCCCTGGCTAAAAGAAAATTTGAAAAAATAAAATCGCTGAGAAAGGGTATAAAGCTAAAAAGAAGGGGAAGAAAAGAACAGTTAACCAGAAAAAAAAGTAAGAGAAATGTACCCCAAATTTTGAAGACAAAATGTATTTAAGGGGGGAGAAATGTAATATCCTGTTCTCCGAAAGCCAGAGAAAACATGAGAAACGTAACATACGATTTCTCCATAAACGAACGAAATTCACCATATACAAAAGGAAGTCCCCTAAGATGATATAGTTAAGGTCCCAAAAAATTTAGGAAGCATTCTAGACTCTAGAAAATGAGAATCCCAGGTTCAGATGGAAAGAAAAACAAAGCTAGAATGAAGCAACAATTTCTTACGAAAAGGCTATGAAATGGAATGACATTTTTGTAATTTTGAGCAAATTTTGGAATTGACACAAGAGGGCTTTTTAAATGAAATTTTTTAGTTCTCTGAAGTTCTCAGAGGCCTGAAAACCATGGGAAGCCACGGGACAGTTAAATCCCCTTTGATGGACGTTTTCCAACGTCGGTTGACCTAAACTTTGATCGGGTCATTTGGTAAAATTTTAGCTTCGATTTGAGTGATTCCAAAGGCATTTTTCTTAATTGGGAACCTAAATTTTATAATGGAAAAGTCAATTCTAAAAAAAGAGCTGAAACGAAGGAGAAACAAAAATACAAAGTATGAAGGACAAAATTGAAATTTTTGAGAAAGTGAAAGCTTCTTGAACACACTTTAAGTTTCTTATTTCTACTCCGCTCCACTTGCATGACCTATTCTACCCAAAAACTAGAGAAAGCACTAGCTCTCTTAGGCACACCATGGAGGAGAAGAAAGGAGGAGAAAAAGTAAGGAATTTTATGATTTTTCATGCTTTCTCCTTTCCAAACCTCTCCTTATCCATTCTCCTTTCTTTGCTATGATTATAATGAAGTTTATAAATCTTTTTTAAGGGATATATTAAAGGAAAAATTCGGATTTGAAGAGAGGAGCTCAAAGAACACAAGATTCAAGTGAGAAAAAGTAAGAAAACAAAGTAATTTCTCTTCTTATGGTTGTCATCTTTGGTTCCCTCCTCCTCCATTTCGCCCCACTTGAGAAAACCCTAGGAGGAGATAATTTTTAGGCAGAACCAAGCATGAATCTGAGGAAAAAAGGTGTGGAGATTAAGAATATGCAAAGAAAATAACAAAATAATCATTAAAAATCAAGATGCAAATTCTAAGGTTTTAAGTGCACCATCCAAATTCTGATTTTGTATGATGATTTCTAAGCTTAATTAAGAGTTAAAATGAGTTCTTGAGACACCTAAAATACTCCCCACAAGCTTCCTCCTTCAAGTAAACTAAGAGAACTCCAAGAAGGCCAACGAAGCCCATAATCTCGGCCAAAGAGGGTTCTTGTAGTGAGGGAGAGTTTTAAATTTTTCTAAAGCTATTCTTGTGTCATATTTGATGAATGAAAATGAGGAGAGGCCTTGGAAAAAATTTAGAACTCATAGAAAGTGATTTGGTGTCTTAGGTTCCATATTATGACATAAAGAAGCAACATGATACTAAGCCCTTTGTTTTAATGGTGTGATGACTCCAATAGGCTTAAAAGGAGTCAAAAATCATATTTGAAAGGAAAGAATGAGGTCTAGAAATTATTTGAGGGGTGTTGCTTCATTAGGTGCATTTATAGACCATAATGGGGGTTATAGAGCAATCTAGTACTTAAGCAAGTTGTATAGCTTTAGAGAATGTTTTATGAACCTAATTGGCTCCTAAAACTTGTATCTAGGCCAGAAGAAACTATCTCCACCAATTTATGAGTGTGTGGCCGAAAGATGAGGCTTGAATCCAAAAGGAAAAGTGTGTAATTGTATATAAGGTAGTTCTCTCCACCTTCTCTCATGGATGGATGTGTGATGTGTATTTTCAAGCTATGAAAAGTATCCTAGCATGCCTTTATATGCTATGATTCTTGATGCCATGTTATGTTTCTAAATGAGTACATGATGTCTGTTTGAGTTTGCTTGAGTGTGGAGAGGTCAAGAACTCTTCCCTTTGGAGAGGAGGAGCCAAGAACCCTTGAGCTTGGTTAAGACAAAGTAAAGAGTCTCCCAAAAGCAAAGTGGGCTCCCAAGAGTATGGTTGAGTCCAAAGCTCTTAAAGAATGGGTGAGGCAAGTTCAAAATTCATGAGGATAAGTGTGAGGCCAATCCAAACACTTGGTGAGCTCTTAAATGTCTTGTATGATTTGTTCATATGCCAAGTTTGCTTTTAAAATGGCTATGACTTCCATTTTCTTCGGCATGCATTTGTAAAGCTTGCTTTGCACATATTATGTATGATTGAATGAGAGATGATCTATTGGGATTCTTTAAATCTCATCCTCTCCTCTCTAATACTCTAACATGCTAGGTGGACCAAGTAGCTATGGTGAAGGGAGCCAACAACAATGAGAGAAGGAGATTGACAAGCATATGCCTAGTTTTATTCTTTTTGAATCCATAATGATGCTTCACAATGTATATGATGTTGTAAATAGTCTATGACCCTTGAGACATGTGCAAATATGCTATTATGTGATGTTTAAATGTATGGATATGATGTATGACCTCTAGAATCTATTTTGAGTATGTAATGCCTAAGTATGCAATTTGGAAGTTTAATGGAAATATGCATAAGTGTTAGTTGAATGGCCAAAATGAGATGAATGAGGTTTGGGACTAGTTGGGCAGCTTACAAAAGTCTTAAATATGCTTTTAGACTTGCCCAAAAGGTGCCACAACTAAGAGAAAACTATTTGGCAAATTTGGTACTTGATATGGAGTCAAGTTTGACCATAATGGAACCCTATATCACTTTTTGCCCAAATGAGTTAGTCTTGATCTGAGTTTTGGCATGCAATTAGGTCTCTCATTAGGAGCTTCTTGGGAAGCTAAAAATCATAATTTTTGGATGTCTACAAAATATTTGATGATTTTTCAAAGTTGGTAATTTTCATGGTTTCTGGTTTGCTGCACTATTCATTTGATCCGAAATTGCATTCTATCACACAAGGCTCAAATGATGTCTAATTGCCATGAAATTTTATACAACGAAACTAGACAATCATAGAGAATTATGCCAACTAGAAGAACCTCATTTGGAGGTCTAGAGAGAGGGATATGAATTTTTGAAGTTTTTGTCTAGTTTTAGTAATTTTGCCAGACCAGAAGTGCTGTTCCATTGAATTTCGAGGTCTAGGCTTGATGAACTGATATAGAGACATTTTTCTCTCTATTTAACATCCACAGCTTTCTATATTGGTATCATTTACATGGATTAGATTTTTGTAAAATTAATTGGATATTTTCAAAATTTTTTGCAGAATTCTATATCAGTTCTAGAATGCATTCTGACCTCTGGACCATTTTAGATGTCAAACGTCCTCTATGTTGAATTTTATGTTTGGTAGTATGAAGTAGACATCCATAGCTTTCCAAAATGGTCAAAATTGCATTTTTTTTTATTTTTGTAGATTTAGTTATGATTTTTCAAAATTTGGTCAGAAAATGGAGCAAATTTGGCTGAAATTAAACAAGCCCATTTCATGCTTCATCTCATTTCCATGAGTTGTGAGCATGATTTTGTGATTCAAATGAGTTATAATGATGTATCTAAATGTGAGGATGCATAGCATGAGCCCACACAGTCCACGTGACACTGATTGAAATTTTTAAGTATGACGCAACGCAAATAAATCCATTATTTTCGGTTCCTTTTTTATGTGCTCTCACAGAAATGATAATGTGAAGCTTATGAATGTTATGAAATGAGATAAAATTTATGGTGTTACACAAATCATCCCAACCATTCATGGATGACTCACCTCGATCTGTAGCCATATATCTAGATAGTTGCTTCTACTCCACCAGCTCAAATGGCTCCAGCCCCAGAGCAACCCTCTACTAGACAGATTATTACTCAGTTCAAAAAATTTGAGCCTTTTACCTTTGATGTTGAAATGAATACAGAGAAAGCTAAGACTTGAATTATGCAGTTAGAGAAGATCTTCTACGTGATGGAGTGTATGTTTGAGCAGAATGCCACTATGGCTATTTTTTAGCTAGAGAAAGAAGCATATTACTGGTGGTGGGGCACTAAGCCTATTTTGAGGGTGTAACATTCGGTCCCTCTGTAAACGTGAGAAACGTAATGTTCGATTTCTCCGTAAATGGTAGAAATGGGCTAGATACAAAAAAAAGTCCCTGAAATAGAAGGAATTGGGGCCAACTAAAATTATGATAAAATTTTAAATATTAGAAAATGAGGATTTGAGCCTTGAGTTGCCCAGAAATCAAGGCCAGAAAATTTGCCAAAAGACCAGTGGCATTTTCATAAATGTGGGCACTTTTTGAAAAACACATAGGAGGGCTTTTTAAATTTTCGTTTTGAGTTCTCTGGGATTCTCAGAGGCCCTGAAAATCATGGGAAGCCCCAAGACAGTTAAATCTCCTTCGGTGGACGTTTTCCAACGTCAGTGTGCTTGAATTTTGATAGATCTGTTTGGAAAGATTTTAGCTCTGATTTGAGTGATTCCAAAAGTATTTTTCTTAATTGGGAACCTAAATTTTATAATAGAAAAGACGGTTCTAAAAAAGGAGCTAAAACAAAGGAGAAACAAAAATGCAAAGTATGAAGGGCAAAATTGAAATATTTGAAAAGTTACCTTTTCCTACCTATATATAGGTGGTGCCTCACACTTGCCCTCATTTCTCTTTAGATTTTCCAGCCCCAAATTAGAAGAAAAACCCTAAGGGAGAGGCACCCAAGAAAGGAAGAAGAAGGAGGAAGAAAACCAAGCTTAAGGTATGTTTTCATGGTGATTTTCCTTGCTTTTCTTCATCCACAACTCCTCTCCTCCCTTCTCCTTTGTTTCCTTGGATTAAAATGAGATTTATAAATTTGATTCTAGGAAAAGTTCGGATTTGAAAAGAGGAGTTTGGAGAAATCAATATTCAACCCAAACTAAGCAAGAAAATAAGGTAAAAATGCATCCTATGGCTCATATCTTCCATCGCCCTTCTTCTCTATTTCGACCTAACCTAAGAACCATAGGAAGATTTGATTTTCAAGCCCAACCAAGCATGATTCTTAGGTATTTGATGGAGAAGAATAAGAATATGCAAAGGAAACCATGAAATAGGCATTAGGATTTAAGATGTAAGCAAGAAAACAAGGTAAAAATGCATCCTATGGCTCATATCTTCCATCGCCCTTCTTCTCTATTTTGACCTAGCCTAAGAACCATAGGAAGATTTGATTTTCAAGCCCAACCAAGCATGATTCTTAGGTATTTGATGGAGAAGAATAAGAATATGCAAAGGAAACCATGAAATAGGCATTAGGATTTAAGATGCAAAACCTAGGGTTTTTAGTGCACCTTTCAAATTTTGAATTTATGTGATGCTTCCTAGGTCTAAGTTAGAGTATAAATGAGTTCTTGAGACACCAAAGATGTTCCCCCCAAGTTTCTCCCTTCAAGAAAACAAAGAAAACTCCATGGAGCCCAAAACTTAGGCATGTCTAGGCCAAGCATGTTCCATGGTGCTAGGGAGAGTTTTAAATTTTTCTAAGGCCATTTGATGTGAGACCCAATAGAAACCTGTTCTAGGAACCCCAAATGACACGGATCAGTGATCGAAATTTGGCTACAACATAAAAACAAGCAAATAGACAAATCTGGACAACAAGCAACAAAGAATAAAGAAAGGAACAAAGAAGAAGAAGAAGAAGAAGAGATGTTGGTCAATGGAATAGAACTTTAAGAAAACCCGTCTCTTAGAACCCTAATCCGGGATGCCACAAAGGAAACCACTCCTTTAATAAGTCAACGATTTTCTCCAGTACACAAAGGCCACAAGAGAAATCTCATAAGTCAAAATGATTCTGAAAATAATTCATTTAATCTCCAATTCTTAGAGTACAAGTGGGCCTTATATAGGCATTTGAAAAATAAAACCCTAAATACAGAATAACTCCTAGGTGGCACCTTTTACATGGCGGGAAAATAAAAGAAATTTAAATCTGGATAAATTCACCAAGAATGGCGCCTAATAAAGCTAAAAAATCTGAAACAGAAACAATCAAATTAAAATAAAATAAAACTAAGAGAATTTTGCGAAAAATGGTTGGGCTCCTTCAATTAGGCTCCTTTTGGGCTTGGGCTAGCATCTTGTAGATATGAAATAATCTTCATGCCATTTTGTTCCTTTTGGGCTTCATATTCAGCTAAGACTATGGGCTCCAAGTCCATTAGTTTTTAGATCACTCTATTCAAGGCCTCTTTCATAGCTTTGGCTCTTGATCTTGTGCATGGGCCTCCCATACCTTGTAATGGATCTTTAGTTGGCCATCTTTTAGAGTTATGTCCAGCCCTTTTGTTTTCAAGTTCTTGATTTTGTTCAAGCTTTTTCATGTCTCCTAGCTCACCTTCATCATTCCCTCCCTCTTGAAAAGGATTCGTCCTCGAATCTGCAATATCAAAAAGAGAAAGGTCAACCACATTGAAAGTTGCGCTTACATTCCCATAAGAACTAGGCAAATCAATTTTATATGCATTATCATTTATTCTTTCCAACACTTCAAAAGGACCATCGCCTCTTGGGTGTAATTTGGACTTCCTTTGTTCAGGAAACCTTTCTTTCTTCAAATGAACCCACACCCAATCTCCTAGTTCAAAGATAACCTTCCTTTGGCCTTTATTAGCATGTTGAGCATATTGCTCATTCTTGCGCTCAATGTTCGCCTTAAACTTAGCATGAAGATCCTGCACAAACTTAGCTTTTCTTACACCATCAAGGTTAGTAAACTCATTACAAGGCAAAGGAAGTAAATCCAAGGGAGTCAAAGGATTAAAACCATATACAATTTCAAAAGGAGAAAACTCAGTTGTAGAATGCAAGGCACGATTATATGCAAACTCAATGTGAGGCAAACTCTTTTCCCAATTCTTCAAATTTTTTTGAATTACAACATGCAATAAGGAAGAAAGTGTTCGATTCACCACTTCGGTTTGTCCATCCATTTGAGGATGTTTAACTGTAGAAAACACAAGCTTTGTACCCAACTTAGCCCACCAAGTTTTCCAAAAGTGACTAACAAATTTAACATCATGGTCACTCACAATAGATCCAGGCAAACCATGCAATCTAACAACCTCCTTGAAAAATAAATCAGAAATATGGATAGCATCATTTGTTTTTGAGCAAGCAATGAAATGAGCCATTTTACTAAATCGATCAACAACAACAAATATGCTATCCTTTCCACTAGATGTTCTAGGCAATCCAAGCATAAAATCCATTGAAATATCCACCCAAGGATGAGAAGGAACAGGTAAGGGAGTATACAAGCCATGTGGTTGCACTTTAGATTTAGTGTGCTTGCATACAATGACCTTTTACACACAACAATCACATCCCTACATATATAAGGCCAATAAAAATGTTCTTTCAACATGGATAAAGTCTTTTCTATGCCAAAGTGCCCCATCAAACCACCCCATGAGATTCTTTAACCAAAAGCTCACGCATAGAACAAACAAGCACACACAATTTATTTCCTTTAAATAAGAAACCATCAAATCTAAAGAAATCATGAGCACCATGTTTTTCACACAACTTCCAAGTTTCAGCAAAGTCAGCATCACATTCATAATGCTTTTGAAATATTCAAAACCAATCAACCTAGCTTGCATAGATGTAATAAGACTATACCTCCTAGACAAAGTATCAGCCATAACATTTCCTTTCCCCTTTTTATGTTTAAGCACATAAGGAAATGACTCAATGAATTCAAGCCACACGGCATGCCTTTTATTCAACTTATCTTGGGTCTTTAGGTATTGAAGACTCTTATGATCAGAATGCAAAAAAAATTCCTTAGACCATAAATAATGTTGCCAATGTTCTAGAGTTCTTTTTAAA
This sequence comes from Erythrophleum fordii, assembly GCA_032878935.1. Classification (NCBI taxonomy): domain Eukaryota; kingdom Viridiplantae; phylum Streptophyta; class Magnoliopsida; order Fabales; family Fabaceae; genus Erythrophleum; species Erythrophleum fordii. The sequence goes on along the minus strand of JAVQMF010000047.1, from coordinate 28,900,986 downwards.
GTATACAATTCCTTGTCATAAGTTGAATAATTCAAACAAGCACCACTAAGCTTCTCACTAAAGTAAGCAATAGGCCTAGACTCTTGCATCAAAACAGCACCAATACCAATTCCAGAGGCATCACATTCAACTTAAAAAACTTTAGAGAAATCAGGAAGAATAAGTAGAGGGGCATTGGTCAATTTATCTTTCAAAGTATTAAAAGCTGCCTCTTATGCCTCACCCCATTTAAAGATAACATTTTTCTTTACCAGCTCATTTAAAGGTGTAGCAAGGGTTGAGAAGTCCTTTACAAAACATCGGTAGAAACTTGTAAGTCTATGGAAACTCCTTACCTCACTAGCATTCTTAAGTGTTGGCCACTCTCAAATTGCCTTCACCTTCTCTTCATCCACTCGGAGGCCATCAGTACCTACAACAAAACCAAGAAAAACAACAGAATCTAAGCAGAAAGAGCATTTCTTTAAATTTGCAAAGAGTTTATTTTCTCTTAAAATATCAAACACAGAATGCAAATGCTTAGCATGCTCTTCTAGATTCTTAGAAAATACAAGAATGTCATCAAAATATACAACAACAAACTTTCTTATATAAGGGCAAAACACATGATTCATTAAACTCATGAATGTACTTGGAGCATTAGTTAAGCCAAAGGGCATAACAAGCCATTCATACAAACCAAACTTAGTCTTAAATGCAGTCTTCCATTCATCACCCTCTTTCATCCTAATTTAATGATAACCACTCCTAAGATCTATTTTTGAAAATAAGCAAGCACCATGCAACTCATCAAGCATGTCATCAAGTCTAGGAATGGGATATCTATACTTAACTATGATTTTATTGATGGCTCGGCAGTCCATACACATCCTCCATTTGCCATCCTTCTTGGGCACAAGTATTACTGGAAGAGCACATGGACTAAGGCTTTCTCTCACAAACCCTTTTTTCATGAGTTCCTCCACTTGTCTCTGAATTTCCTTAGTCTCTTCTGGATTTGCCCTATAAGCAAGTCGATTAGGAAGAGATGCTCTAGGAATAAAGTCAATCCTATGTTCAATGCCTTTTATGGGAGGCAATCCATCAAGGTCACTAAGGGTTAGATAAACATCCTTATACAAGAGTACAAAAGATGTCTCACTATATAAAGCCCTTTTAATCTCTCCTCTATCGAAAAATAGTGTTACTTTCTTTTCTTCACTCTCTTGACTTTTCAATTTAGTAGCTCTATTTTCTTTTCTCTCCCTCTCACTTTCTTTTCTTTCTTTCTCACGCACTTTCTTTTCTTTCTCTCTTAACTTGCATTCTTGAGTAATTTGCTTTTGATCTTCATATGCTTGCAAGGGTCTGAGAGGGGTTAGCATAATGGTTTTCTTATTAAACTCAAAAGAATACCTGTTAGTATAACCATCATACTTAACTTTTCTATCAAATTGCCAAGGTCTACCCAATAAAAAGTATCCAGTATACATAGGAGCTATATCACATAAAACCTCATCATGGTAACTTCCTATGGAAAATGCTACAACAACTTGTTTAGTAACTTTAACATCCCCATTATCATTGAACCACAACAAATTATAAGGAGTGGGGTGTTTTTTAGTTGGCAAACCTAGCTTTTCAACCAACAAGGTACTATCAACATTAGTGCAGCTCCCATTATCAATGATAAGGCTACATACCTTGTTGTTAACAAAACACCTTGTGTGAAAGATATGCTCTCGTTGTTCTTTTTCAAACTCCTCTTTAGGTTGAATGCTAAGAGCACGCCTTGACACTAAAGCCTCACCAATCACAGCTTTAGCTACCTCTACATCAGATTCATCACCTCCACTAGAGCTTAACTTAGCTTCCACATCTTCATCATCGCTGCTTTCACTAGTAACAACACCATTCTTAAGCAAAATCATAGTCCTTTTATTTGGACATTGTGAAGCAATGTGACCAAAACCTTGACATTTAAAGCATTTAATTTTAGAAGAACTAGAAGAAGATTTAGGTTCAGATTTACCTTTAGAAGTAGGTGTTTGCATCTTCATCTTATTCTCCTCTTTAGGCTTGGTCTCTCCCTTAAACTTGAAAGAGGACTTGAAGTCTTTGTTAGAACTAGCATGTGATTTCAATTTCTATTTTGTCTTAAAATGCTTCTCCACCTTAATGGCTTTATGCAACAACTCCTCCATATCAAGGTAGTTTTGCAATTCAACTTCTGCAGCAATTTCAAGGTCTAAGCCACCAAGAAATCTTGCCATTGTAACTTCTGAATCTTCCTCAATGTCAGCTTTGATCATGGCAATTTGCATTTGCTGAAAATATTCTTCCACACTCGTAGATCCTTGTTTGATTTTGTGGAGCCTCTTGTGCACATCCCTATAGTAATGGGTAGGGACAAATCTCTTTCTCATGAGAGCCTTCATTTCTGGCCAAGACCGAATTGGACCCTCTCCAGAACGCCTCCTACTAGTGGTTAATTGATCCCACCATAGGCTTGCATAATTTGTGAACTCCAAAGCAGCTAATTTTATTTTACTTTCCTCTGAAAAAGATTGGCAGTCAAATAAAAACTCAACTTTTCTTTCCCATTCAAGATATACATCAGGATCAGCTTTCCCTTGAAAGGAAGGGATTTTCATCTTGATGTTACTAAAGGCATCTTTCTTTCGAGGGGGAGCTCTCCTAACTCTTTCATGTTGGCTTTCCTCCTTAAAATCAGATTCATCTCTTCCTAGAACAACATTTTTACCATGCCTTGCCTTGCTGTTGGAAGAAGAATCCATTTGATCCAACCTAGTATTTAGCCTCTTGAATTGTTCTTGAACAGATTTGATGAACAATTTAAGGTCAACTTGGTTATCCTCACTTTCAGACATGATTGGCACCTGAAATGTTAGTGAATAGCAAGAAAAAGGACCTGACTACTCCCTCACGTGTTTTACTCTAAATGATGCAAATTCACTCGTGTTTCACACTTGTAATGGCTTTTACAATGATGAAAACACTCTTGCCTTTTTCCTCTCAACTTGCTTCCTATAGTGTACTGAATTAAATCCAACAAATCAAAAGAAGTAGCAACTGAAGTGGCAATCTCAAATTAGAATCCAAGATGCAAAGTTCTCAAAGAGACAACAAAAGTTCAACATTTTAAAGAAAAATCGTAGGTGCAGCCAATAGACAATATAGCAAGTGACTAGGAAAGGAAATCAAGACAATGAATGAACAAATGGTGTGTGGCAGATTATGGGAGATCAAATGGTTAAATGATTAATTATCAAGAGGAAAGAATGGAAAGAAAATTGGAATATGAAATCAGTAATGAAGCAATCAGAAATTTGAAATTTAGAATAAGGTGAATGAATGCAAATTTCCTTTTAAGAATTGTGCACAATATGACATTTAATGACTAGATCAACTCAAGGAATCAGAAATGGTAATTTCAAGAATAAATGATCTTCAGCAATTGCAATTCAAGTCAACAATTCAAAATTTACAATTTCCAGCATAACTTTCCTTTTTACAAATTCTGACTTCTTTTTTTTTTTTTTGCAACTTTTTCTTCTTTTCTTTCTTTTCCCCTTTTTTTGTTTCTTTTTCGAGTCTCAAAGGTGCTGAAATTTGCAAACATAACACAAGATTTCTGAAAGATCAGAATGACATGCACAAAAGAAATAGCTATAACTTGCTCTAGAAAAATCAGATTGACGTGATTCCAAAACGAGCAGAAAGATGAGATCTTGAGACACAAGAAAGACCTATTAAAAGTCCAAAAACACAAAGGAAAACACCAGAAATAGTCGCACAAAAATAAGGACGAACAGAAAAGAATCAGATGAAATAAGGGAAAAGAACAAGGAAAAAGTGGATAAAACCAACCTCAACCAATGCTTTGATACCAGATGATGTGAGACCCCATAGAAACCCATTCTAGGAACACTAAATGACACGGATCAGTGATCAAAATTTGACATGCAACACAAGAACAAGCAAATAGATAGATCTGGACAACAAGCAACAAAGAACAAAGAAAGAAACTAAGAAGAAGAAAGAAGAGATGTTGGTCAATGGAATTGAACCCTAAGAGAACCCATTTCTTAGAACCCTAATCCGGGACGCCACAAAGGAAACCACTCCTTTAATAAGTCAAAGATTCTCTCCAACACAAAAAGGCCACAAGAGAAACCTCGCAAGTCAGAAAAGATTTTGAAAAGAGAATTCATTCAATCTGCCAATTCTTTGAGTACAAGTGGGCCTTATATAGGCATTTGAAAAATAAAACCCTAAATATAGAATAACTCCTAGGTGGTGCCTTTTACATGGCAAGAAAAATAAAAGAAATTTAAGTTTGGACAAATTCACCAAGAATGGTGCCTAATAAAGCTAAAAATTTGAAACAAAAACAATCAAATTAAAACAAAGTAAAACTAAGACAATTTTGTGGAAAATGGTTGGGCTCCTTCAATTAGGTTCCTTTTGGGCTTGGGCTAGCATATTGTAGATATGAAATAATCTTCATGCCATTTTGTTCCTTTTGGGCTTCATATTCAGCTAAGACTATGGGCTCCAAGTCTATTAGTTTTTTGATCACTCCATTCAAGGCCTCCTTCATAACTTTGGCTCCTGATCTTGTGCATGGGCCTCCCATACCTTGCAATAGTTCTTTAGTAGGCCATCTTTTAAAGTCATGTCCAGCCCTTTTGTTTCCAAGTTCTTGATTTTGTTTAAACTCTTTCAAGTCTCTTAGCTCACCTCCATCAGCTTATGAAATTTTATAAGAATATAGTAGACATCATAAACTTTCCATAGTCACTGAGAGCACATAATCTCTATAAAGGAAAAAATGAAAATTTGAAGTTTCTAGTTTGTGTACTGGAAAAAATCTTTGACTTATCAAAGGAATGGTTTCCTTTGTGGCATCCTAGATTAAGGTTCTAAGAGACGGGTTCTCTTAGGGTTCAATTCCATTGACCAACATCTCTTCTTCTTCTTCTTCTTCTTCTTCTTCTTTGTTCCTTTCTTTGTTCTTTGTTGCTTGTTGTCCAGATTTGTCTATTTGCTTGTTTTTGTGTTGTAGCCAAATTTCGATCACTGATCCGTGTCATTTGGGGTTTTTAGAATGGGTTTCTATGGGGTCTCACATCACCATTCTTGAATCATAATTGATGAATGAAAATGAAGGGAGGCCTTGGAAAAATTTAGAACTCATGGAAAGTGATTTGGTGTCTTAAGTTCCATATTATGACCTAAAGAAATAATATGGTGTTAGGACATTTGTTTTATGGATGTAATGACTCCAAGAGGCTTAAAAAGAGACAAGAATCATATTTGAAAGGAAAGAATGAGGCCTAGAAGTCATTTGAGGGGTGTTACTTCATTAGGTGCCTTTATAGACCATAATAGGGGTTATAGAGCAATCTAGTGTTTTACCAAGTGATGTAGCCTTAAAATATGTTTCATGGATCTAATTGGCTCCCATAAATTGTATCTAGCCCAAGAGAAATCATCTCCACCAAATTGTGGGTGTGTGGCCAAAGCTTGAAAGCTAAGGAAAAAGTGTGTACTTGTATACAAGGTAGCTCTCTCCACCTTCTCTCATACATGGATGTGTGCTTAGCTTATCTTAGAATGTGTGTACGTATATTTTCAAGCCATGAAAAATATGCTAACATGACTTTATATGCCATGATTCATGATGCCATATTATGTGTTCAAATAAATGTATGATGTTTGTTTGAGTTTGCTTGAGTGTAGAGAGGCCAAGAACTCTTTCCTTTGGTGAGGATGAGCCAAGAATCCTTAAGCTTGGTTGAGACAAAGTAAAAAGTCTCCTAAAAGCAAAAGGGGGCTCCCAAGAGTATGGTTAAGCCTAAAGCTCTTAAAAAATGGGTGAGGCAAGTCCAAAATCTATGAAGAGAAGTGTGAGGTCAATCCAAGCACTTGGTGAGCACTTGAATGTTTTGTATGATTAATTTACATGCCAAGATTATTTTAAAAGATGCATGTCTTTCACTTTCACCATGCATACATTTGAAAAGCTTGCTTTGCACATATTATGTATGATTAAATGGGAGATGAGCTATTGGGATTCTTTGAATCTCATCCCCTCCTCTCCAATGATCTCACATGCTAGGTGGACTAAGTGGATATGCTAATGAGAGCCAACAACCATGAAGAAGGGAGATTGATAAGCATATGCCTAGTTTTGGCTATGTTGGAACCATACTTATGTACCTTGATGTATATGATGATGTAGATAGTCTATGAACCTTGAGACATGTATAAATAGGCTATTATGTAATGTTTAGAGCCATGGATATGATGTATGAGCTTTAGAATACAATTTGAGTTTTGAATGTTCAATTATGCATTATGAAAGTTTGATGGAAACATGCATGAGTGTAGGTTGAATGGCCAAAATGAGATGCATGAGGTTTAAGAACATTTGGGCAGCTCACACAAGTCTTAAATAAGCTTTTAAACTTGCCCAAAAAGTGCCAAGACCAAAGGAAATCTATTTGACAATTTTGGTACCCAATATGGAGCCAAAATTGACCATAATGGAACCCTATGTCACTTTTTGGCCAAATGAGTTAGTCTTGCTCTAAAATTTGGCATGAATATAGGTCTCATTGAAAGATTTTTGGGAAGCTAAAGAAAATAATTTTCAGAAGTCTAGAGAATATTTGATAAATTTTTCAAGTTGGGATTTTTTATTGTTTTTGCTATGGACACTGTTCATACTGGCAGTTTTATGTTTTGTGTCACCTGATGGCCAAATGGTGTCTAATAATTGTGAAATTTTATAATCATAAACTAGAAGTTATAATCTTTCTGTGGACACCAATATCACCTGATTTGGAAGTCTAAGAAGAGAGTTATGTATTTTTGAAGTTGGCTGTCAGTACTAGTGGTGCCCCAAGAGTTCAGTTATTATTCCATAGGTTCCCGATGGCTGAACGTATCTGTTTCATTGTGGAATTATTTTTATTATCAAGTTAAGATTTTTAGAGTTCCATAATGACCAAATTTATGTGATTTCTAGTTTTATAGAATTAGTTATGAATTTTAGAATGTTGTATCAGTAATCTAAACAGCAGCCTAGACAGCCAGCGACCTCTATAACTTTTCAGATGTCAAACATCCTCCATGATGCGTGTTATAATCTAGGCACATTTTTAGTTTGAATCAGACATCCTAAGATTTTCTGAATGACCAAGAACACATGTTTTTGAGTTTTCTACATTTAGTTATGATTTTCCAAAGTTTACCCAAGAAAGAGGCCAATTCTGGCCGAAAATGAATCTCCAATTTTCATGCTCCACTTTGGTTTCCATAGGTTGTAGGCATGTTTTTGGGATGTAAATGAGTTGTAATGATGCAATTAAATATGAGGATGCATAGCATGAGCTCACATGGTCCATGTGACACCGAAATAAATTTTTAGATATAGCGCAATGCGAAAATAATCCCACTTTTTCTTGTTTTTCCATGGAAATCTTATATAGTTCATGATATTATGCCATTCAAATGTATGAGATGGACTAGAATCTATGGTGTTACAGAGGGCAAGGAACCTCTCGATTACTTGGGAGGCAATCTTCCAGGCTTTTTATGAGAGATATTTCCCTAACTCAATCAGAGATGAGAAGGAGTCAGAGTTTGTACTCCTCAGACAGATAGAGGGGATGTCTAAGGACCAGTACATGGCCAAATTTGTAGAGCTCTCTAGATATTCTTCATATTTACAGAGGCATAATGATGAATGCTAGAGAGCAGACAAGTTAGAGAAAGGTTTGCTTCCAGAGATCAGAGATATAGTAGTTCCATAGAGAATCAGGAACTTTAACACCCTTATAGAGATACACAGAGTGATAAAAGCGAACCTTAGAATGATGCAGCCTACCTCTAATGTTGGGAATTATAGGAGGCACACAGCGGAAACATTTAAAATTTTGATCCCAATTCCCATCAAGGATCCGCCAAAATCACTTAAACTGAATAGGTTCAGAGAATTACCTTTTTCTGCCGATTGAGTTTACTATTTACTTTTATTTGGATCACAAGAACTGACCTCAGATCAGCTCCCTCTACTGGTATCCACACGAACAGGTTCAGTAACTCAAAACAGTGTGCTAGCAATCTATCTGTACAATTCCATACAATCCGTACGACGTCCGTATAATTCCGCACGATGTCCTTCTCTCTAAGGATTTTGGAGGCAGCTCTAGCTCTATCTCTATCTTTTTTTCGGATATGGAAACCCCTATTTATAGACTAGAGTTTCAGGTATATTTAATTAATCAAAATTAATTAAATATATCTATTAGTTTAAATTCAAATCTATCCTATAGTTTAAATTTAAACTAACAATATCTAGAGCTTAATTTAAATTATCTGATTAGTTTAAATTTAAATCTATCTGATAGAATTAAATTTAAACCTATATGATAGAATCAAATTTAAATTATTTGATTAGTTTAAATTTAAATCTATCTGATAGAATCAAATTTAAATTATCTGATTAGTTTAAATTTAAATCTATCTGATAGAATCAAATTTAAATTAATTCATATATATATATATATAATATCAAATATAATATATATATATAATATTTCGAATTTAATTATTTATATATATAAATAATTCCTTCATCTTAGATATTCATTGAATCTAGACACATTTCTGATTCAATGATGTGGACATTTTAACCCGAGTTAGTCCGTTCTTGTGTGCGACCCTACAGGCCCATATGATATTGGCAGTGGGCCAACTACACTATTTGACCCACAAATCACAAGCAGCCTCTAGCAAGACATTATGACTACCCAAATCATACGGGATCAGTGATTCGATACAACCTATCTTATAACCCTATCATATCCCTTTTGTCCCACGATATCTAGATCGAGTATGAGACATGGAAATGTCATTCTCAACTTGCTCGATCATAACTTTCTCGATCTCCGAGCAGACTGATATAAGATGGAACCCTTTCCATTTGAGCATGACCATGCATTTCTCAGTCACACTCATCGAGGGGCCTAGAGATATCTCTCTATTAATTAGAGGGACAAATTCCATTTTGATCACTCATCTTCCTCTGTATGGATTCCATTATACTTAATCATAGTCTTTATAATCACCCGGTTAAAGGTGACATTAGACTATGCCAAAGTACAGTGTCTTTCATGTAGGAATCTATAGTGATCTCAGGTCCAAGGGATCAATGACATGGTTATATATGAGATAAACTTATAACCTAATCCATGTAGCTTATCTCATGATGGGTCTATCCAGCGTCCTGTTCTCTAACACACGCCTATGATTTTGATTCATATCATTATATATGATTAACACTTAATCAATCAAAATTATACTAATCTTAATTCATTGTTGTTCCCACAAGGATGATTGATTAGGGACATTTTACATAATTCAAAAATGATTTATCCATGGATATTATTATATATAAACATGCAAATAATATAATAATGTAATAAAAAGAAAGCTCTTATTTCATAATAAAAAACAATGTTCGCAATACAATGATTGGCCTAGGGTATAATCTCCAACAACTCCCACTTGCACTAGGTTCAATCATTAATGTTTCTAATACTCATTGACCTAACATGACGATCATGCTTAGCCTGTGCAAGCGGCTTAGTAAGAGGATCAGCAACATTGTCATCAGTTGGTATTTTGCATATCTTTATTCCCCTCTATCAATGATTTCTCTGATAAGGTGATATCGCCTGAGTATGTGTTTTGTCCTTTGATGTGACCTAGGTTCTTTGCTTGTGCTATTGTACCATTGTTGTCACAGAACAAATCTATCGGATTTGAGATGGTAGGCACCACCCCTAGCTCAGTGATGAACTTTTTAATCCAAACAGCTTCCTTAGCTGCATCTGATGCTGCTAGGTACTCAGCTTTTGTTGTAGAATCAGCCACAGTGCTTTGCTTTGAGCTATTCCAACTTACTGCTTCACCATTCAAATAGAATATAAATCTTGATTGCGATTTAGAATCATCTTTGTCAGATTGAAAACTTGCATCTGTGTAACCGTTTACAACAAGCTCGTCATCCAATCCTCCATACACTAAGAATACATCCTTAGTTCTTCTCAAGTACTTTAGGATATTCTTGACGGCAGTCCAGTGATTCTCACCTGGATCTGATTGAAATCTACTAGTCATACTCAAGGCATATGAGACATCTGGTTGAGTGCACAACATGGCATACATGATAGATCCAATAGCCGAGGCGTATGGAATCTTACTCATGCGCTCTCGCTCATCACGTGTACTAGGACACTGAGTCTTGCTGAGATTGATGCCATGAGACATAGGTACAAAATCGCTTTTTGAATCTTGTATACTAAATCTATGCAATACCTTGTCTATGTAGGTGCATTGACTTAAACCAATTAGCCTCTTAGATCTATCTCTATAGATCCTAATCCCAAGGATGTAATTGGCCTCGCCTAAGTCTTTCATTGAGAAACACTTTCCTAACCAAGACTTGACAATCTACAAGGTAGGAATTTCATTTCCAATAAGTAGGATGTCATCAACATAAAGCACTAGAAATACAATTGTGCTCCCACTAACCTTCTTGTAAACACGAGGTTCATCAATATTTTGGATAAAACCAAAATCTTTGACTACTTCGTCAAAGCGATGATTCCAACTTTGAGATGCTTGCTTCAATCCATAAATGGATATTTGAAGCTTGCAAACCTTCCCAGAATCCTCTGGACACATAAAACCTTCAGGTTGTGTCATATACACATCCTCAAGCAGCTTTCCATTAAGGAATGCTATTTTCACGTCCATTTGCCAAATCTCATAATCATAGTACGCAGCAATGGCGAGAAGGATTCTGATTGATTTGATCATAGCGACTGGTGAAAAGGTTTCATCATAGTCTATACCATGTATTTGTTTGAATCCTTTTGCAACCAATCATGCCTTGAAAGTATGCACTTGGCCATCCATGTCAATTTTCTTCTTGAAAACCCACTTGCACCCTATGGCTTTTATACCTTCAGGTGGGTCAATCAAGGTCCATACCTGATTGTCATACATGGATTGCATCTCAGACTTCATGGCTTCTAGCCATTTCTCAGAGTCTGATCCCATTATAGCCTCTTGATAGGTGGTTCGCTCATCTTGATTAATGAGCAACACATCACGATATCTTTGAGGCTGATGTCGTGTTCTATTAGACCTTCGTAGGCCTTGTGTTACTTGAGTAGGCTCAACAACTTGTTGTGAGTCTTCTCGATTTTCCATCTCAGGTTTAATGCGATTTTGTGGCTCTCGAACTTCTTCAAGATGTATCTTACTCCCACTGGTTCTTTTAGAGATGAATTCTCTTTCTAAAAGGATATCATTTCGAGCAACAAACAATTTGTTCTCAGTGGGGTTGTAGAAGTAGTATCCTTTAGTTTGCTTAGGATAATCCACAAAAAGAAATTTTATAGATTTGGGTGCTAACTTATCTGAGGCCTGTTGCTTAACATATGCCTCGCATCCCCAAATCTTGAGAAAAGATAAACTGGGCTTTTTCTTAGTCCATATCTCATATGGTGTCTTTTCAACCACCTTAGATGGAACACAGTTTAGTGTAAACGCAGCTGTTTCTAATGCATAACCCCAAAAGGATGGTGGAAGATTCGTTTGACTCATCATGGATCGAACCATATCTAATAAGGTTCGGTTCCTTCATTCAGAAATGCCATTCCATTATGGTGTTCCTGGTGGGGTTAATTGTGAGACAATACCACAATTTCTAAGATGGTCAATAAACTCTTGGCTCAAATATTCACCACCTCGATTGGATCGAAGCGCTTTAATAGATTTGCCAAGCTGATTCTGTACTTCATTTTGGAATGTTTTGAACATTTCAAAAGCTTCAGATTTGTGTTTCATTAAATAGATGTAACCATATCTACTATAGTCATCTATAAAAGTAATGAAGTACAAGTGGCCTCCTCTAGCAGTTGTACTTAGTGGACCACATACATCAGTATGTACTAGGCCCAATAAGTCATTGGCCTGCTCACTGTGTCCAGTGAAAGGTGCCTTAGTCATCTTTCCTAATATACAATATTCACATGTGTCAAATGATTCAAAATCAAATGATTTCAGAAGTCCATCTTGATGGAGCTTTGAAATGCGTTTCTCATTTATGTGGCTTAGATGACAGTGCCAGAGATAGGTCAGATTCAAGTCGTTAGTCTTGATCCTCTTAGTAGTTATGTTATAGACATCTTGATTATTGGGAGTATAAATATTTAAATAATAATGACCACCATGCAAATCACCATCCGCATAAAAAATGTCATTACGATAAATAGAACATTTATTATTCCCAATAATTGAAATAAAACCTTCCTTATCCAAATAAGAAAGTGAAACTATGTTTCTACTCAAAGCAGGAACATAATAGCAATTGTTCAAAATTAACAAAAACCCATTGGGTAAAACTAATTCATAAGTGCCTACGGCTAAAGCATCAACTCTTGCTCTATTTCCAACTCGTAGGTCTATTTCGCCCTTTTTTAACTTCCTACTCCTTTTGAGACCCTGCACATTTGTACAAATGTGAGTTCCACATGCAGTATCTAATACCCATGTAGGAGAAGTAGAAAGATTAATTTCTATAACATAGATACCTGAAGTAATAGCCCTGCTATTCTTCTTTTTCTTTAGATCTTTCAGGTAGAGCTTGCAGTTTCTTTTCCAATGACTAGGCTCATTGCAAAAGAAACAAACTCCTTCCTTGGGAGGCTTTGCCTTCTTGGCTTCAGGCTTGGGTTTGGGCTTATTTTGGTTATTGTTCAGGCCCTTTCCTTTGCCTTTGCCTTTCTTTTTCATTCCTTTTCCTTTCTGAACCATTAAAACAGAGCTTGGATTTTTCTTAATATTTTGCTCGGCAGTTTTAAGCATCCCATGCAGTTCAGAAACAGATTTCTCCATGTTGTTCATATTGTATAGTTCATGACAAACTGGTCATAACTTTCAAGAAGTGAGTTTAAGATCAAATCTGTAGATAACTCCTGACTTATGGGAAATCCGAGCCTCTCAAGGTGATCAAGGTAGCCTTTCATCTTCAAAACATGAGTGCTAACTGATGCACCTTCAGCTATTTTATAGGAATGTAAGGCCTTAGTGGTTTCAAACCTTTCCTACCTTGCCTGTTGTTGGAACATTTCCTTGAGATGCACAATCATCTCATAAGCCTCCATAAGTTCCAGATCTCTTTGAAGTTCTGGGACCATGGTGGCTAACATCAGGCATCCCACATCCACAGAATCATTGAGATGCATGGTGTGGGCATCCTTCTGTGCTCTTGGAGCATTGGCTACAGGCTCCTCAGGAATGGGCTCATCTAGGACATATAGCTTTCTTTCCTGTTTGAGAACAATTCTCAAGTTCCTAAACCAGTTAAGAAAGTTTGTCCTATTGAGTTTGTCCTTCTCAAGGACGGATCGCAATGATAGTGCACCAGAGTTATTTGTCAAGATTTTTTCTACAACAGAATATGCAAAAATCAAATTAATAACTTTCCACTAAAAATAACCCTCAATTTAATTTAGTGGACTAAGACCCATATTTCACTTAATTATAAGTCTGCTTTGGCAAGACGCTTAAAATTAAGTTATTTAGGTAGGTAACTCGTTTACCAATTACATTACATGTAACTGTTAGATCTTTTATAGGATTCATTCATCACATGATTCGGCATGTTTAATCCCATCTAATGCCTTGAAACCCAAAACCGTTTTGATAGTTTCAATTAAGTCAAACCACTATTAAACTTATGAGTATCACCATTACCCAAGCTGCCTTACTAAGATAACATAAGAGTATACCACTTTGGTGGAACCTACAGTTAGGTGATCAAAGTCTTGACAAATGTTCATTAATGGGCGGCATTGTAACTTAAAAATTTATATGAGGGATTTTATTTCATTATTTCATAAAACTAGTTGTCACACAATTATATATACTATGATAGCATACATATATACATATGATCTCATCATAAATCTTAAAATAAATGTGACACAATATGACCCATCTATCCTATCTCCTCCCAAGCCAATGAGAGGATTCCTCTAAGATAAAATCTATATATACAAAGAGAAACCTCGCTTAAACATTCGAGGGGAGTGTGAGATGAGAAAAGAATGTACATTCAGAATGAATAGAGAGAGGCACGACACGCAGGCCGTATATTTAAAAAAATTACAAACCATAAGTATCCTAGGGCCATAACATGCACCATACCCATCCAAGCAAGTCACAATACAAACACACATGTTACAAACATCTCATCTCATATGAAAGGTTGTAAATTTAGTGAATTAATTTTAAATTAGATTGTGTTGTGCTAGGATTAGATAGCAACGGTGAATTCATTCAATGTGTCATATACGTAGCGAAACGAATTTGAATTGAAATAGAATATAATCTGTACAAAATATATCAAATATATGTAACAGATTAATAATTATGTTCCCAATCACATTGAAAACTATACATATATCATATATATAAACAAATTCATTAAAAGAACTTCTACGCTTAGATTTCGTGCTTTTAAAATAATTTGATCAAATCAATATCGCATACATATCTTATATTAGCACATGTGAAAAATTGATTATAAGATAAAATTCTTAGAACACACGGGTATTCAATTTAAGCAATTATTGACGTGGCTCTGATACCATTGTTGGGAATTATAGGAGGCGCACAGCGGAAACATTTAAAATTTTGGTCCTAATTCCCACCAAGGATCCGCCAAAATCACTTAAACTGAATAGGTTTAGAGAATTACCTTTTTCTGCCAATTGAGTTTGTTGTTTACTTTTATTTGGATCATAGAAACTGACCGCAGATCAGCTCCTTCTATTAGTATCCAACGAACGGGGTTCAGCAACTCAAAACAGTGTGCTAGCAATCTGTCCGTACAATTCCGTATAGTCCGTACGACGTCCGTACGATGTCCCTCTCTCTAAGGATTTTGGAAGCAGCTCTAGCTCTATCTTTATCTTTTTTTTTGATATGGAAACCCCTATTTATAGACTAGAGTTTCAGGTATATTTAATTAATCAAAATTAATTAAATATATCTATTAGTTTAAATTCAAATCTATCATATTGTTTAAATTTAAACTAACAATATCTAGACCTTAATTTAAATTATCTGATTAGTATAAATTTAAATATATCTGATAGAATTAAATTTAAACCTATCTGATAAAATCAAATTTAAATTATCTGATTAGTTTAAATTTAAATCTATCTGATAGAATTAAATTTAAATTATCTGATTAGTTTAAATTTAAATTAATTCATATATATATATAATATCAAATATAATATATATATATATATAATATATTTCGAATTTAATTATTTATATATATATATATATAAATAATTCCTCCATCCTAGATATTCATTGAATTTAGACACATTTCTGATTCAATTAATGTGGACATTTTAGCTTGAGTTGGTCAGTTCTTGTGTACGACCCTGCAGGTCCATATGATATTGGCAGTGGGCCAACTACACTGTTTGACCCACAAATCACAAGTGGCCTCTAGCAAGACATTGTGACTACCCAAATCATATGGGATCGGTGATCCAATGCAACCTATCTTATAACCCTATCATATCCCTTTTGTCACATGATATCTAGATCGAGTATGAGACATGGAAATGTCATTTTCAACTTGCTCGATCATAACTTTCTCGATCTTCGAGCAGACTGATATAAGATGGAACCCTTTCCATTTGAGCATGACCATGCATTTCTCAGTCACACTCATCGAGGGGCCCAGAGATATCTCTCTATTAATTAAAGGGACAAATTCCATCTTGATCACTCATCTTCCTCTATATGGATTCCATTATACTTGATCATAGTCTTTATAATCACCCGGTTAAAGGTGACATTAGACTATGCCAAAGTATAGTGTCCTTCATGTAAGAATCTATGGTGATCTCAGGTTTAAGGGATCAATGATACGGTTATATATGAGATAAACTTATGACCTAATCCATGTAGCTTATCTCATGATAGGTCTATCCAGCGTCCTGTTCTCTAACATACGCCTATGATTTTGATTCATATCATCATATATGATTAACACTTAATCAATCAAAATCATACTAATCTTAATTCATCGTTGTTCCCACAAGGATGATTTATTAGGGACATTTTGGATAATTCAAAAATGATTTATCCATGGATATTATTATATATAAACATGCAAATAATATAATAATGTAATAAAAAGAAAGCTCTTATTTCGTAATAAAAAATAATGTTCGCAATACAATGATTGCCCTAGGGTACAATCTCCAACATCTAATGCCAAACCACCCTTCCCTGAGCCTAAGAGACCTAGAGAGGAAACTCAGGCCACAGTTAGAAGCAGGAAAGGTGGTAGGAGCCAGTGGAATAGAAAAGGAAAGAGAAGGAGAACTCAATTCAATAAAGGTAGTTCCGCACCTACAGCATGTCCTCAATGTGGTAGGAATCATGGAAATAGACCATGTTATGCATGACAGAATGTGTGTTACAGGTGTGGTAGGCCAGGACAATGGCCAAGGACTACACACAGACTCCTCAGCAGTTCTCACAGCAGAGGGAGATGGCTCCTGCTCCCAGGCCTCAGACCCGACCTAGGGTAGACTTTTTGCCCTGGAGGCTAGCCGATCCCCGAGTCCAATTCAAGGTACTATTAAGATAAATGATTTTTTTATAACTTCATTATTTAATCCGAGTGCTAGCCATTCTTTTATATTATATGACTATGTTAAGAGGTTGGGTATGAGTATGCATACATTACCATATAACTTGTATGTATCTACCCCCACAAGAAACCGAACCATTACCTCTTATGCTTGTTTGAATTGTGTAGTCCAGTTTAATCATTGCCATACCACACTTCTATTTGATTTGCATGCCCCTTATTGATATTAATTTAATCATTGGCATGAACTAAATGCCTACTAACAATGCCACACTAGATTGTAGCCACAGATGTATTACTTTACCTGAGTATGGGACTGTGCCTAGTATGAGGACTGAGTTATCTATTATGACCACCTCCCAGGCTAAGAGGTCTCTAGGGCATGGCTGTTAGGGATATCTAGTTTTCTTTTCAATTCAGACTGAGGTAGAAGAGGGTATAGAGGAAATTCTAGTGGTAAGAGAGTACCAGAGGTATTTCCTAGCGAGATTAACAGACTACCCCTAGAGAGAGAGGTTGAATTCTCCATAGACATTGTACTTAAGCCAAGTCCAGTGTCTAAGGGCCCGTATAGGATGGCTCCCACCAAGCTAGCTGAGCTTAAAAAACAAATAGAAGAGTTTTAGAAAAAGATTTTATTAGAACCATTGTCTCACCGTAGGGAACTCTAGTCTTATTCATAAAGAAGAAAGACAAGAGCCTTAAACTGTGTATAGATTACAGGGAACTCAATAAGATAACTACTAATAATAAATACCGTATCCCCGTATAGATGACCTCCTAGATTCGTTAGTAAGAGTGTTAGTATTCTCTAAGATATACCTCAAGTTGGGATATTGTAACATTTGGTCCCTCTATAAACGTGAGAAACGCAATGTTTAGTTTCTCCGTAAATGGCAGAAATGGGCTAGATACAAAAGAAAGTCCCTGAAATAGAAGGAATTGGGGCAACTAAAATTATGATAAAATTTCAAATATTAGAAAATGAGGATTTGAGCCTTGAGTTGCCCAGAAATCAAGGACAGAGTGATTCAAAAAATTTGCCAAAAGGCCAGTGGCATTTTGGTAAATATGGGAACTTTTTGAAAAACACACAAGAGGGCTTTTTAAATGAAATTTTTGAGTTTTCCGGGGTTCTTAGAGGCTCTAAAAACCATGGAAAGCCCAGGGACAGCTAAAGCCCCTCCGGTGGATGTTTTCCAACGTAGGTGTGCCCAAATTTTGATAGATTCATTCGGGAAGGTTTTAACTCCAATTTGAGTGATTCCAAAGACATTTTACTAAATTAGGAACCTAAATTTTATAATGGAAAAGATATTTCTAAAAAAGGAGCTAAAATGAAAGAGAAACAAGAATGCAAAGTATGAAGGGCAAAATGAGAATTTTTGAAAAGTGTAACTTATTCCCACCAATATATATGATGCACCCTTCTCCTCCCTTCATTATGCACGACCATCTTCTACCTAAAACCAGAAGAAAACCCTAGGGGATGAGGCTCACAAGAAGGGGAAGAAAAGGAGGAGAAATCAAAGGCTTAAGGTATGGAAATTAATATTTTTTCATGCTCTTTCTCTTCCAAACCTCTTCTCCTCCATTCTCCTTTGTTTCCTTGATTATAATAAAGTTTATAAATCTGTTTTAAGGGAGAAATTGAGGGGAAAGTTCGGATTTGAAGAGAGGAACTCAAAGAACACAAGATTCAAGTGAGAAAAAGCAAGAAAACAAGGTAATTTCTCTTCCTATGGTTGTCATTTTTGGTCCCCTTCTCCACCATTTCGCCCCACTTGAGAAAACCCTTGGAGGAGATGATTTTTAGGCAGAACCAAGCATGAATATAAGGAAAAAAGGTGTGGAGATTAAGAATATGCAAAGGAAATTAACAAAATACCATTAGATTTCAAGATGCAAGTTCTAGGGTTTCAATTGCACCTTGTAAAATCTGACTTTGTATGATGATTCCTAGGCTTAAGTAAGAGTTTCAATGAGCTTCCAAGATCCCTAAGAGGCTCCCTATATTCTTCTTCCCTTAAGAAAACAAAGAAAGCTCCATGGAAACCCAATATGCTTCATAACCTCGGCCTAGATGGGTTCTCCTAGCTAGAGAGAGTTTTAAAATTTTCTAAGGCCATTCTTGAGTCATATTTGATGAATGAAAGTGAGGGGAGGCCTTGGAAAAAATTTAGAACTCATAGAAAGTGATTTGGTGTCTTAGGTTCCATATTATGACCTAAAGAAGTAATATGGTGCTAGGCCTTTTGTTTTGATGATATGATGACTCCAAAAGGTTTAAAAGGAGTCAAGAATCATATTTGAAAGAAAAGAATGAGACCTAGAAGTCATTTGAGAGGTGTTGCTTCATTAGGTGCCAATATAGACCATAATGGGGGTTATAGAGCAATCTAGTACTTAAGCAAGTTGTATGGTCTTAGAGATTGTTTTATGAACCTAATTGGCTCCCATATATTGTATTTTGGCCAAGAGAAACCATCTCCACCTATTTGTGGGTGTGTGGCCAAAAGAGGAGGCTTGAATCCTAAAAGAAAAGTGTGTGTTTGTGTGACAACCCTAAGTTCTAACATCGGTAATTATAGTTAAATACATGATTAATAAATAATGATCAAGGTTTGGAGTCGTTGCAACTAATCACATTAATAAAATATAGAGAAATTTAAACCTTGATACTACTAGGATCATCAACTAACAACCATAATGGGAACATGCATAAAAGGGTTTGTACCATCATTAAAGGTTTAGGATTCATCCATTAATCGATTTCAACCCACAAAAACATCTCACCAATGTCCCCATGCTATTTCCTAACATTAGCCTTACTGAAATTAGGGTTTCTAAGTTAAGTATAGGAGTTTGGGGACCTGCGCCGCGACCTGGAACTTTCCCGCCGTGGCTCAGTTAGGTTCTGGAGCTCAAAAATCAAGTTTTTAAACTTGCGCCGCGGCCAAGTTGCTTTCGAAAACCAAGTGGGATCTGCGCCGCGGCTAACCTATGTGACGCCGCGACGAGTTTTGCTACTGTAACCTCCCTAATTAATTTTCTCGACTCGCGCCGTGGCGAGGTTACGTTCTGTAACCCCCTGGGCGATTATTTTCATTCCGCGCCGCGGCGTCCCTCGCCACTGTCACTCCCTAGGCCGCGGCGAAGCCCTCTTGGCCGCGGCGTGACTCCCTTCTGTAGCTGTTTTCCCTATATTTCGCCCCGTACACTCCATTTCTCTTCTTAGGGACACTCTAAGGTCACTTCCCCTCATTTTATATGGCTCTAAGGGCATTTATCTACCTTATTTACTTAGCTATACTTCCATTACCAACTCGAAACTTATATGCCCATTTTCGTTCTCTAATCACCCTCTATCAGCAAGTTTATAAAGTAGCAACAACAGAATATACATGAATTACTCACAGCTATCCTTTAATACTCAATAAATGGGGGTTCCATACATTAGGGGTTCATATCAATATCTCGAGGGTCACATTTCCATTAATAAGCAATGTTATAGGTCAGCATCAATTACAGCAGAAATAATGAGTCCATACAACAATTTCTAAATTAGGATGAGGTCTAACCCCTCATTACATACATCCTTAATAAATCAAATGTGCAAGCCTACACTTAGCAATACAGATACATGATGATGCTATAGATGACTTAACAAAATTAGCATCTACCCTATTACACTCATACCAAGTGTAGCCTTCCCACACTAGGCCTCAGCTCATGGATGTTCATCCACTTGCTTACCCTTATCCTTACCTGAGGAACCTTCACCTAAAATATTAATCCCATAAAACGGGGTGAGATACACATCTCAGTAACCAAGGCAATTCCATCATATAATCCATTTTAATCAACATATATGCATGAATCAAAATCCATATCAGAATCATATCAGTCATTTCAGCAAATGAAACAATTAGGCTATCATGATTACTATCCCATACTAGCAATCATATATTTAACATCTTAAAGGCCATTAACACCGGGAGAGGCCCGTCCACCGTACCTACTCCCCATTGAGCATAACCAGGGCTCAGTGCATTTGGGGTTGATCATACCCGGTGCTCGATCGTAGCACATGCACGGGTGGCAGCCGCACCACAACTCTACCTTAGACTCACAAGGTCCAATCATAATACAACAGATAGCCAACCAATTCATTAACATTTCAAATCATTCACATATAGCAAATATGAAATTAAATTAGATACATGCTTAGAATTAATGTAAACCTCGGTTACCTCACTTGTAGACAATTGCAACAGCCACCACAAATCCCAAATTCGGATTCAAGTATCTCCCACTAGAATTTTCAATGTGTCACACAAAATCCTAAGAAAATTGTACCAAATTAATACCCATAATATAAATAAGTTATGGGGGTCTCAAACCATCAAAGAAAGCATCAAAATGGGGGTTTAAAGTCTCTTAATACCAACCCCAACGTCAACCTACGAATTTCCCTAAGAAAATCCCCAAACACCCACATTTCAGATTTTGGGTATGATAAAAAATCTCCAAATGAAAAACTAATCGGACCAAATTAAAGAGAAAGATGAGGGGATTAAGTTGTATAACTATTACCTTGGCCAAATCTTGCTCAAGTATGTGAAAATGCAGAATTTTTGCCCTAAACCCTAGCCTCATTCTCCACCTCCGAATTTCACTTTTGAGTTTCAGCAAATGGGATAAGTGGCTGAAGTATTAGGGTTTTAGATGGGTTTAAGTTGGGTCAAAAATGGGTTATGGGTTGCTCCAAGGTCCAAGTTCAAATGGGCTTCAGACTTTAGCTTATTGGGCCAGTTTTCACTTGTTGGGCTGCAGAATTATTTTGGGCCAGTTTAATACATTGGGTTACTGAAGTTTTATGGGTTTTGGGCCAAACTTGAAGGGCTCAAGGGCTTGGATCTGCACAAGGATAATTGGGCCACTTAATTGAGCCTATACAAGATAAATCTTAGGCCTCTATCTCATTAAATTAGTTTGGTCTGCTTCTAATTCATTGGGCCTCCATTAGCCTCTTATCATGATTCATTAATTTGGACCTAGGTGAAGTTTCTATCCCAAATAAATTCTTAACCCAGATTAACGATTTATCTCTCTGGAATACCTATTCACTACCTTGTCCAATTATCCTCTATTAATTATCCTTAATTAACCTTAATCCATGATTAACACCTTAATTAATTCCAGGGTGTTACATTCTCCCCTCCTTTTAGAAATTTTGTCCTCAAAATTAGACATACCTTACTCAAATAATGCAGGATAATCCTTCCTCATTGCTTCTTCTGTTTCCCAAGTTGCTTCGTCCGGAGTAAGTCCCTTCCATACTACCTTTACCAGGAGGATGTCCTTATTACGCAGCTATTTGACTTTTGAGTCCACAATCCTTTCTGGTTCAACCACATAGGACAAATCATCTTGTAGATGCACATTCTCATGCTCAATGACATGTAAAGGGTCCGGGTGGTACTTTTTCAGTTGGGACACATGGAACACATCATGCAATCTGGCCAGGTTTGGAGGTAAAGCAACTCTATCTACTGGTCCTATCCTTTCAAGGATTTGGAAAGGACCAAGATAACGAGGACTAAGCTTTCTTGTCTTGATAGACCGTCCTACCCCCGTCACCAGAGTAGCCTTAAGGAACACATGGTCTCCTACCTCAAATTCTAAGGGTCTCCTTCTCTTATCTGCATAACTCTTTTGCCTACTCTGGGCAGCCAACAATTTCTTTCTAATGAGTTCTATTTGATGGGTGGTTTGGTCCACTATGTCTGGACCTAAGAGACTCCTCTCACCAAGTTCTACCCAACACAAGGGTGACCGACACTTCCTCCCATAAAGTGCCTCAAATGGTGCCATTTGGATACTAGAATGGTAACTATTATTATAAGCAAACTCAGCTAAAGGCAGGTACACATCCCAACTCCCTTTCAATTCTAGCACACTAGCTCTCAGCATGTCCTCAAGGGTTTGAATGGTCCTCTCAGTCTGTCCATCAGACTGAGGATGATAGGCAGTGCTAAAGTTAAGACTAGTACCTAAAGCTTCTTGTAGAGACTGCCAAAATTTTGATGTGAATCTTGGGTCTCTATCTGACACAATGCTATTAGGAATACCATGTAACCTTACAATCTCACGAACGTACAGTTGAGCTAGTCTATCCAGAGGATAAGTAGCTCTAATAGGTAGAAAGTGGGCAGACTTCGTCAATCTATCCACAATCACCCAAATAGCATCATAACCCGAAGATGTTCTAGGCAAACCCATCACAAAATCCATGGATATACTATCCTATTTCCATTCTGAAATCTCTAAAGGGTGCAACAAACCTGCAGGTCTTTGGTGTTCAATCTTAACCCTCTGACAAATTAGACACCTAGCCATAAACTCTGCTATGTCTGACTTCATTCCAGGCCACCAAAAGCTCTTCTTTAAATCCCTATACATCTTAGTAATGCCCGGATGAATGGTGTACCGACTCTTATGAGCTTCTGATAACACTATGTTCCTCAACTCCTCATCCTTAGGTATGCACACTCTACCTTGGTATCTCACCAAACCATCTTCTGATAGGTCAAAATCTTTGACCTCACCACTACCCAGTTGCTCTCTAATTCCTCTCCAGTGGGCATCTGACTCTTGGGCCTCTTTAATTCTTTTTCTAAGTTCATTTTCTATCCTCAGTGCTCCCAAAAGAAGACTACTAGGGTTCATTGAAATTGACAAATTCAAATCTCTCATCTCCTCAATCAACTTTTGCTCTCTAAGCATCATCATTGCCATGTGAATAGATTTCCTACTCAAGGCATCGGCGACCACATTCGCCTTCCCTGGATGATACTTTAAGGAAAAATCATAGTCCTTAAGGAATTCCATCCACCTCCTTTGCCTCATGTTCAACTCCTTTTGGTCAAACAAGTACTTCAAACTTTTATGATCACTATACACCTCAAATTGGGCACCATAGAGATAGTGCCTCCAAATCTTAAGGGCAAAAACTACAGCCGCTAGCTCTAGGTCATGGGTTGGGTAATTCTCTTCATGGGGTTTAAGCTATCTAGAAGCATAGGCTATCACTCTACCTTGTTGCATTAAGACACACCCTAATCCCTTCTTAGAAGCATCACTATAGACTGTGAATGTCTCTTTAGGGTCAGGTATCACTAACACTGGTGCGGTGGTAAGCTTATCCTTAAGCTCTTGAAAGGCATTCTCACACTTAGCATCCCACACAAATGGTTTGTCCTTCCTAGTCAGTTTTGTCAAAGGCATGGCTAACTGAGAAAATCCCTTAATGAATCTTCTATAGTAGCCAGCTAGACCTAAAAAGCTATGAATTTCGGTCACCGTTTTGGGTTTCTCCCAATTCAATACCGCTTCTATCTTGCTAGGATCTACCGCTACCCCTTGTTCCGATATCACATGACCTAGGAATTTGACCTCTCGCAACCAAAACTCACACTTGCTTAACTTAGCATACAACTGATGCTCTCTCAAGGTTTGAAGAACTATTTTAAGATGCTCTTCATGCTTTTCACTACTTTTAGAGTAGATGGGGATGTCATCAATGAACACTACCACAAATCGGTTAAGATAAGGCCTAAAAATCCTGTTCATGTAGTCCATAAAAATGGCAGGGGCATTGGTTAACCCAAAAGGCATAACTAGGAATTCATAATGGCCATATCGAGTCCTAAAGGCAGTTTTAGGTACATCTTCAGCCTTGACTCTAAGTTGATGATATCCCGATCTAAGGTCAATCTTTGAGAAGACCGACGCTCCAACTAATTGGTCAAGCAAGTCATCAATTCTGGGTAAAGGGTATTTATTCTTGACAGTCGCTTGGTTCAATTGCCTATAGTCAATGCAAAGCCTAAGGCTACCATCCTTCTCCTTGACAAATAGCACTGGTGCTCCCCATGGAGACACACTTAGCCTAATAAACCCTTTCTCAAGTAACTCTTCTAATTGACTCTTTAACTCAACCAACTCAGCAGGCGCCATTCTATATGGGGCCTTAGAGATTGGACCAGTACTGGGTACCAAATCAACAGAAAATTCTAGCTCTCTCTCTGGAGGTAGTCCACTAAACTCCTTAGGGAAAACCTCAGGAAACTCCCTAATCACAGGTATATCCTCTAACCCATCCTCAACTTCCACATGCAATGAAAGAATACTAGAAACCCTTGGCATCCACGCCTAAGGCACCTCCCCGCTTGGGCGGCAGACACACAAGTAAGCTCAGTCACAGGACAAGTTTCAGGTATGTTTGCGGGTAAGGAAACAGTTTTACGGTTGTAGTCCAGTATCACATTATTAGCAGACAACCAGTCCATACCAATGATTACATCAAAATCACACAAAGGAATACAAATCAAATCAAGGGTAGTACAACGGCTATCCAATTGTACAGTACAATTTAAGCATACATCAGATGTAATCATAGAATATCCAGTAGGGGTGGACACAGACAATTCAAATGGCAACAGGCTAATTTTAAGACCCAGACGCTTAACACAGTCATATGAGATGAATGAGTGGGTCGGACCCGAATCAAACAATGCATCTACGACATGATTATGGACAAGCAATGTACCTTGGATCAGGCTAGGGGATCTACTAGCCTCTTGCTACGTAATGGCAAACACCCTTCCTTGGATAGACGGCTTAACTGATGAGGCCGACTCACGTGACACCGTGCAAGTCTGTGCATAGTGTCCCGGCTTCCCACAATTGTAACACACTGGACATGGCCCATTTCCATGGTTCTTCCCACATTTGGCACAAGTGGGTGGGGCACTCATTGAAATTCTCGGTGGTCCCATACTTCTTCTTTGAGGGACATTCCTTAGGGGTGGTCTCCTACCCCAAGAGCCACTCCCACTATAGGTTCCCTTCTTGCATCCGCCCCTAAAGGGCTCCATACCCCGGTCACGTTTTCCTTCGAGGGTCTTCTTTCTCTTGGCCTCACTTTCCACCATGGCCCTCTCCATCGCTCTACACTTCTCCACTAACTCATCAAAGTTGCGGATTTGTAGAGACACAATTTTATCCTTGATCTCTGGTCTCAGGCCCCTCTCGAATTTCTCAGCTTTCTAGGGCTCATCATCAAACCTCTTCAGGTAGGAGGAGAAGCGAGACAACTGAATGAATTTGGCCGTATATTGGTCTACATTTATATCCCCTTGCTCAAGGAAGTCAAACTTAGCCTCTTTGTCAGCCCTCACTGATGGTGGGAAGTATTTGCTTTTAAATGCCGTTTGAAAGCTCTCCCAGGTCAAGGGTATCTCCCTTGCAATCAGTAATCTGGAGGCATTCCTCCACCAATGTTCAGCCTCTCCTTCCAACTTGTAGATAGCCAGCTTGGCCTTTTGTTCGGTGGTGCAAGTCATAACCCCAAATATCTTTTCCAATTGCATAAGCCATCTCTCGGCTTTATCAATGTCTAACTCCCCCAAAAATGAAGGAGGGTCAGCCTTTCTAAATTTGGACAATACCACAGAGAGGTCACCATCTTCCCCCATACCAGGGTTTTAACCAGCCCCCACACGGTTGTCCATTGGCAACTCCTGAGTCGGCTTAGTCATATTTTCGTGTAGCTGTTGCTGTACTTGTACAGTCGCTGCATGAGCCTCGGCTTGCTCTTGAAGCCGGTCAGTCATGGCCCTCACTGTGGTTTCATGGGCCTCAGCTTGTTCCCTCATTCGGTTAGCCATTGCAGCCATAGCCTCTTGCATCTCTCTTAACATTTCTGTTGTTTCTCTACGGGTAGCCATCTAACACTTCAATGCTACAAGCACAACTACAAGCATCCCTCATTAAGCTATAGCCCAAGGCAAACAAAACACACTCCACCCATAGTAGATATATGTACAGGTATGAGAGTTATCATCAGGTCATAATGTTCCTATTCTTATCATGCATGCATCATGATTGCCAAGTTTTCTAACAACAAAGATGTAAATCAACCACACATGCCTGAACCATTGCTCTGATACCAACTGTGACGACCCTAAGTTCTAACATCGGTAATTATAGTTAAATACATGATTAATAAATAATGATCAAGGTTTGGAGTCGTTGCAACAAATCACATTAATAAAATATAGAGAAATTTAAACCTTGATACTACTAGGATCATCAACTAATAACCATAACGGGAACATGCATAAAAGGGTTTGTACCATCATTAAAGGTTTAGGATTCATCCATTAATCGATTTCAACCCACAAAAATATCTCACCAATGTCCCCATGCTATTTCCTAACATTAGCCTTACTGAAATTAGGGTTTCTAAGTCAAGTATAGGAGTTTGGGGACCTGCGCCGCGACCTGGAACTTTCTCGCCGTGGCTCAGTTAGGTTCTAGAGCTCTAAAACCAAGTTTTTAAACTTGTGCCGCGGCCAAGTTGCTCTTAGGAATTTTCCTGACTTTTGTCGCGGCCAACCTATGTGGCGCCGCGGCGAGTTTTGCTACTGTAACCTCCCTAATTAATTTCCTCAACTCGCGCCGCGGCGAGGTTACGTTTTGTCACCCCCTGGGTGATTATTTTCACTCCGCGCCGCGGCGTCCCTCGCCACTGTCACTCCCTAGGCCGCGGCGAAGCCTTCTTGGCCGCAGCATGACTCCCTTCTGTAGCTGTTTTCCCTATATTTCACCCCCTACACTCCATTTCTCTTCTTAGGGACACTCTAAGGTCACTTCCCCTCATTTTATATGGCTCTAAGGGCATTTATCTACCTTCTTTACTTAGCTATACTTCCATTACCAACTCGAAACTTATATGCCCATTTTCGTTCTCTAATCACCCTCTATCAGCAAGTTTATAAAGTAGCAACAACAGAATATACATGAATTACTCGCAGCTATCCTTTAATACTCAATAAATGGGGGTTCCATACATTAGGGGTTCATATCAATATCTCGAGGGTCACATTTCCATTAATAAGCAATGTTATAGGTCAGCATCAATTACAGCAGAAATAATGAGTCCATACAACAATTTCTAAATTAGGATGAGGTCTAACCCCTCATTACATACATCCTCAATAAATCAAATGTGCAAGCCTACACTTGGCAATACAGATACATGATTATGCTATAGATGACTTAACAAAACTAGCATCTACCCTATTACACTCAGACCAAGTGTAGCCTCCCCACACTAGGCCTCAGCTCATGGATGTTCATCCACTTGCTTACCCTTATTCTTACCCGAGGAACCTTCACCTGAAATATTAATCCCATAAACCAGGGTGAGATACACATCTCAGTAACCAAGGCAATTCCATCATATAATCCATTTTAATCAACATATATGCATGAATCAAAATTCATATCAGAATCATATCAGTCATTTCAGCAAATGAAACAATTAAGCTATCATGATTATTATCCCATACTAGCAATCATATATTTAACATGTTAAAGGCCATTAACACCGGGAGAGGCCCGTCCACGGCACCTACTCCCCATTGAGCACAACCAGGGCTCAGTGCATCTGGGGTTGATCATACCCGGTGCTCGATCGTAGCACATGCACGGGTGGCAGCCGCACCACAGCTCCACCTTGGACTCACAAGGTCCGATCATAATACAACAGATAGCCAACCAATTCATTAACATTTCAAATCATTCACATATAGCAAATATGAAATTAAATTAGATACATGCATAAAATTAATGTAAACCCCAGTTACCTCACTTGTAGACAATTGCAACAGCCACCACAAATCCCAAATTCGGATTCAAGTATCTCCCACCAGAATTTTCAATGTGTCACCCAAAATCCTAAGAAAATTCGTACCAAATTAATACCCATAATATAAATAAGCTATGGGGGTCTCAAACCATCAAAGAAAGCATCAAAATGGAGGGTTTAAAGTCTCCTAATACCAACCCCAACCTCAACCTACGAATTTCCCCAAGAAAATCCCCAAACACCCACATTTCAGATTTTGGGTATGATAAAAAATCTCCAAATGAAAAACTAATCGGACCAAATTAAAGAGAAAGATGAGGGGATTAAGTTGTATAACTATTACCTTGGCCAAATCTTGCTCAAGTATGTGAAAATGCAGAATTTTTGCCCTAAACCCTAGCCTCCTTCTCCACCTCCGAATTTCACTTTTGAGTTTCAGCAAATGGGATAAGTGGCTGAAGTATTAGGGTTTTAGATGGGTTTAAGTTGGGTCAAAAATGGGTTATGGGTTGCTCCAAGGTCCAAGTTCAAATGGGCTTCAGACTTTAGCTTATTGGGCCAGTTTTCACTTGTTGGGCTGCAGAATTATTTTGGGCCAGTTTAATACATTGGGTTACTGAAGTTTTATGGGTTTTGGGCCAAACTTGAAGGGCTCAAGGGCTTGGGTCTGCACAAGGGTAATTGGGCCACTGAATTGAGCCTATACAAGATAAATCTTAGGCTTCTATCTCATTAAATTAGTTTGGGTCTACCTCTAATTCATTGGGCCTCCATTAGCCTCTTATCATGATTCATTAATTTGGACCTAGATGAGGTTTCTATCCTAAATAAATTCTTAACCCAGATTAACAATTTATCTCTCTAGAATACCTATTCACTAACTTGTCCAATTATCCTCTATTAATTATCCTTAATTAACCTTAATCCATGATTAACACCTTAATTAATTCTGGGGTGTTACAGTTTGTATACAAGGTAGCTCTCTCCACCTTCGCTCATGTATGAATGTGTGTTTAGCTTGCTTTCAAATGTGTGTATGTGTATTTTCAAACTTTGAAAAGTATACTAGCATGCCTTTATATGCCATGATGCTTGATGCCATGTTATGTTTTTAAATGAATCCATGATGTTTGTATGAGTTTGCTTGAGTGTGGAGAGGCCAAGAACTCTTGCCTTTGGTGAGGATGAGCCAAGAACCCTTGAGCTTGGTTGAGACAAAGTGAAAAGTCTCCCAAAGGCAAAGTGGGCTCCCAAGAGTATGGTTAACTCCAAAGCTCTTAAAGAATGGGTGAGGCAAATCCAAAATCCATGAGAAGAAGTATGAGGCTAATCCAAGCACTTGGTGAACTCTTGAATGCTTTATATGATGTGCTCACATGCCAAGCTTGTGTTAAAAAATGTCCATGATTTCCATTTTCCCCATACATGCATTTAAAAGGCTTGCTTTGCACATATTATGTATGATTGAATAGGAGCTGAGCTATTGGGATTCTTTGTATTTCATCTCCTCCTCTCCAATGATCTCACATGCTAGGTGAATCAAATGGATATGCCAATAGGAGCTAACAACACTAGAGGAAGGAGATTGACGTTCATATGTCTAGTTTTGCTTTATGGAACCATAATGATGTTCAATGATGTACATGAACATTGTAAATGGCATATGACCCTTGAGACACATGTAATTATGCTATTCTATGATGTAGAAATTAGAATATGTGTTATGTGAATAATGGAATGTGAATTGAGCATGTATGGTAAAGATAACTTCATGAATGAGTTTATGGAAATGTGCATCAGTATGGGTTAAAAGGACAAAATGAGATGCATGAGGTTTGGAACCATTTGGGCAGCTCACACAAGTCTCAAACATACTTTTAGACTTGCCCAAAAGGCGCCACAACAAAGGGAAAGCCATTTGGCAAATTTGGTACCTTATATGGAGCCAAATTTGACCATAATGGAACCATATGTCACTTTTTAGCCAAATGAGCTAGTCTTGATTTGAGATTTGGCATGCAATTAGGTCTCATTGAGAGCTTTCTAGAAACTAAAGATCAAAATTTTTGAAGGTCTACAGAATATTTGATGATTTTTTGAAATTGGCAAATTTTATGGATTTGGTCTGCTGCACTATTCATTTGGTTCGAAATTGTTTTCTGTCACACAAGGCTCAAATGATGTCCAATTACCACAAAATTTTATACAGAGAAACTAGGTAATGACAGTGACTCGTGCCAACTAGAAGCACCTCATTTGGAGTCTAGAGAGAGAGATATGAATTTTTGAAGTTTCTGTCCAGTATCAGTGATTTTGCCCGACCAAAAGTACTGTTCTATTGAGTTCCGGAGTTTGGACTTAATGAACTGATCTGGAGATATTTTTTCTCTCTAGTCATCCACAGGTTTTTAGATTAGTACCATTTGCATGGATTGAATTTTTGTAGAATTAATTGGACATTTTCAAAGTTTTCTACAGAATTCTGTGACAGTTCCAGATTTCAGTCGGACCTCTGGACCATTTTGGATGTCAAACGTCCTGGGTGATGAATATCGTGACCTTGACGTATTTTTATTGTGAAGTAGACATCCTAAGTTTTCCAGTGACCAAGATTGCATGGTTTCAATTTTTTTATATTTAGTTATGATTTTCCAAAGTTTGCCCAGAAAAAGGACTAATTCTGGCCGAGAATGATCTTTAAATTTCCATGCCCCATTTCGGTTTCCATGGGTTGTAGGCAAGTTTTTGTGATGCAAATGAGTTATAATAATGAAATTAAATATGAGGAAGTATAGTATGAGCTCACACGGTCCACGTGACACTAAATGGAATTTTTTAGATATAGCGCAATGCGAAAAAGTCTATTTTTTTCATCCCCTCTTTCATATACTCTTGTGGGATTGATAATACAAAGTTGATAAATGGTATGACATAAGCTAGAATTATGGTGTTACAGATATCACTAGCTTAGAATAAAGGCTAAGGATATTCCCAAAACATCACTTAGAACTAGATACGAGCATTATGAATTTTTAGTTATACCCTTCAAGTTGACGAATGCACTTGCAGTATTTATGGATTATATGAACAGAGTGTTCAGGCTATACTTAGATAACTTTGTAGTTATCTTCATAGGTGACATTCTTATTTATTCAAAAAGTAGAGAAGAATATGAGCAGCATATGAGATTAACCTTAGAAACCCTGAGAGAAAAATAATTGTATGCTAAACTTAGTAAATGTGAGTTCTGGCTCACTAAAATTCAATTCTTAAGCCATATGATCTCCCAGGAAGGGGTCATAGTAGATCCCTATAAGGTAGAGGTAGTGCTATAATGGGAGAAACCTAGGATAGTAACAGAGATCAAGAGCTTCCTAAGTTTAACAGGTTATTATAGGAGGTTCATTCAGGGCTTTTCTCAAATAGCGACACCACTTACTAGGCTAATTACAAAGAATGTATCATTTGTGTGGGATGAGAAATGTGATAAGAGTTTTTAGGAGTTAAAGCACAAGTTAACCACGGCCCCAGTTTTAGTACTTCTTGACCCCAAAGAAACTTTTGTAGTTTATAGCGATGCTTTTATGAAAAGGTTAGGATGTGTGCTTAATCAAAGAGGCCGAGTGGTAGCTTATACTTCTAGATAGTGGAAACCTCATGAAGAAAATTACCCCACACAGGACTTAAAGCTAGCTGCAGTGGTATTTACTTTGAAAATATAGAGACACTACTTATATGGGGCTGTCATAAAAATTTACAACGACTATAAGAGCCTCAAATATTTATTTGAACAGAAAGAGTTAAACATGAGACAGCGAAAATGGTTAGAATTTTTGAAAGATTATGATTTCATGTTGAAATACCATCTCAGTAAGGCTAATATGGTAGCTGATTCCTTAAGTAGAAAATGCATACATATGGCCTATATGATGATCAGAGAGCAGGAGTTAATTGAGAAATTTAGATATATGAGTCTCTCGTGTGAGGTGCATTCAGGAAAGCTATTAATGAGTGATATCTAAATAGAAAATAACCTGAGGAATTAGATAAGAGAAGCCCAGCAAATAGATGACCATGTAAGTAAGATTAGGTCCCAGATAGTCCAAGGTAGCATTCAAGAGTTCAATGTGTCTAAGGATGACATAGTGAGGTATAGGGATAGGCTGTATGTGCCTAGAAATACAGAGATTAAAGAGAGAACATTAGATAAGGCACATAAAAGCAAGTACACCATTCATCCAGTCAGTAATAAAATGTACCATGACTCAAAGAAAATGTTATGGTAGCCTATAATGAAAACAAATATAGCAGAATATGTCTCCCAATGTTTAGTATGTTCGAGAGTCAAAATAGGATATCAGAAACTAGCTGGGTTACTTTAGCCCCTAGGTATCTTGGAGTGGAAATGGGATAGTGTAACTATAGATTTTGTCATGGGTTTGCCCAAGATATCATCAGGGCATGATGCAATATGGGTAATAGTGGATAGATTAATAAAGTCAGCGCACATTTTAGCAATGAAAGCCACTTATACCTTAAATAAACTAGCCAGTTGTACATCAAGGAGATAGTTAGATTCCATAGTGTGCCTAAGAGCATAGTATCAGATAGAGATCCCAAATTCACTTTAAATTTTTGGAGATCATTATAGGATGCTCTAGGCACCAAGCTTAGATTTAGCACATCCTTTCACCCCCAGACAGACGAACAGATAGAGAAAATCATCCAAACCTTAAACGACATGTTGAGGGCATGTGTGCTAGAAATGAAAAGAAACTAGGATACATACTTTCCTCTAGCAGAGTTTGCCTATAATAATAGCTATCATACAAGTATACAGATGGCACCATATGAGGCATTGTATGGGAGGAAGTGTAGGTCTTCGATGTGCTAGGTTGAGCTAGGAGAGCGAAGCCTGATAGACTCAGAACTAGTAGACTAGACTTCTAAACAAATTGAGACCATAAAAAAGAAACTACTAATGGTCCAGAGTAAACAGAAAAGTTACACAGATAAACATAGACAGCCATTAGAGTTTAAAGTTGGAGACCATATCTTCATTCGAGTGTCTTTAGTCATAGAGATAAGCTAGTCTATTAAAAGTAAAAAGCTCAATCCAAAATACATAGGTCCATTCCAGATTCTTAATAAAGTAGGACTTGCAGCTTACAGACTTTCCCTTCCCCTAAACTTGAGCCAAGTACGTAATGTATTTCATGTATCCCAACTTAAAAAGTACAACCTGACCCCTTGGTGCGACCTTGACTCTTCATTTCTAAGTGTTGTTAGTTCTTTGTTATAGGAATTTGAAGATATATTTCTAGAAGATATCCCTGGTGGATTGCCACCCATAAGAGGCATTGAGCATCAAATTGACTTTATTCCTGGAGCAACAATTCCTAACCAGCCAGCTTATAGAACTAACCCTGAGGAGATAAAAGAGCTTCAAAAGCAAGTTGAAGAGCTCATGGCAAAAGGGTATGTTCGAGAAAGCTTGAGTTCATGTGCTATACAATCCTCTTAGTACTAAAGAAAGATAGATCTTGGAGGATGTGCATTGATTGCAGAGCTGTCAACAATATCACTATAAAGTATCGCCATCCAATTCTTAGATTAGATGATATGCTTGATAAATTGCATGGGTCTATTATTTTCTCATCAAATTAGGATGAAGGAAGGATATGAGTGGAAAACTGCTTTCAAAATAAAGCATGGGCTGTATGAATGGTTAGTCATGCCATTTGGGCTAACAAATGCACCTCGTACTTTTATGCAATTGATGAATCATATTTTGCGTGCATATATTGGAAAATTTGTTGTGGTTTGTTTTGATGATATTCTGATTTTTAGTAAGAGTCTTGATGAGCAATTGGATCATTTGCATTATGTACTTGAAGTTTTAAGAAAAGAAAAGTTGTGTGCTAACCTAAAAAAGTGTAGCTTTGGCATGGAAAAAGTTGTTTTCCTTGGATTTGTGGTGAGTGCTAAGGGAATACAAGTTGATGAAGAGAAGGTAAGGGCTATTAAAGAATGGCCAACACCTACAAATGTAACAGAGGTAAGAAGTTTTCATGGGTAAGGTAGCTTTTATAGGAGGTTTGTGAAAGATTTCAGCACAATTGCTGCACCACTCACGGAAGTAATTAAGAAATCAATTGGCTTTAGATGGGAAAAAGCACAAGATCATGAATTTAGTGTTCTTAAAGAAAAATTGTGTTCTACATCTATTTTAGCTTTACTTGATTTTAACAAAACTTTTGAGATTGAGTGTGATGCATCAGGAGTTGGGATAGGAGCTGTTCTAATGCAGGAAGGGCGGCCAATTGTTTATTTCAGTGAAAAGCTGAACGATGCCACCTTGAATTACCCAACTTATGACAAGGAGCTTTATGCACTTGTGAGAGCATTGGAGACTTGGCAACACTATCTTTGGCCTAAACAATTTGTGATCCATACAGATCATCAATCTTTGAAGTACATTAAAGGTCAAGGAAAGATGAACAAAAGACATACTAGATAGATGGAGTTCATCGAGCCTTTTCCATATGTGATCAAATACAAAAAAGGTAAGGAGAATGTAGTTGCAGATGCATTAGCTAGAAGGTATATTCTTCTCACTTCCCTAAATGCAAAATTACTTGGTTTTGAATATGTTAAGGATTTGTATGCCAATGATAGTGATTTTGTTGAAATAATTGTTGCTTATGAGAAAGGAGCTTTTGGAAAATTCTATAAGCTTGATGGATTTTTGTTCAGAGAAAATAAATTATGTATGCCTCAATGTTCTATGCATGAATTGCTTGTGAGGGAAGCACATGGGGGAGGACTAAGGAGACATTTTGGTGTGAAAAAGACATTAGATGTTTTGCATGAACATTTCTTTTGGCCTAAAATGAAGCATGATGTGGAAAGGATTTGTGGTAGATGCATAACATGTAAAAGGGCTAAGTCTAGAGTTTTACTACATAGTCTGTATACTCTATTACTTGTACCTAGTAAACCTTAGGTAAACATTTCAATGGATTTTATTTTGGGATTACCTAAGTCAAGAAGAAGGATGGATTTAATATTTGTGGTTATTGATAGATTTTCAAAAATGGCACACTTTATTGCATGCCAAAAAACTAATGATGCTACTTATATTGCTGATTTTTTTTTTTAAAGAAATTGTGAGGCTTCATGGTGTTCTTAAAACTATTGTCTCAGATAGGGATGCAAAATTTTTGATTCATTTTTGGAAAGTTTTATGGGGAAAACTTGGAACTAAGTTATTATTTTTTACAACTTGTTATCCACAAACTGATGGTCAAACTGAAGTTGTTAACAGAACTTTAACTCAATTGCTTAGGACCGTCATCCAAACGAATTTGAAAAATTAGAAGGATTTCTTATCATCCATTGAATTTGCATATAATAGAAATATGCATTCATCTACTGATTATTGTCCTTTTGAAGTTGTTTATAGTTTTTATCCACTAACTCCTTTGGATTTGTTACCATTGCCCATTAATAAAAGAGCAAGCCTTGATGGCAAAAGAAAGTTAAGGTGGTTAAGCAACTTCATGAAAAAGATTAAATTGCAGATTGAAAAGAAGAATGAGCAATATGCATCCAAGGCAAACAAAGGGAGAAGGCATGTCACTTTTGAACCTGACGATTGGGTATGGGTGCATATGAGAAAAGAGAGGTTTTCGGCACAAAGGAAATCTAAATTAGCTCTAAGAGGGGATGGACCATTTCAAGTCCTAGAGAAAATCAATGACAATGCTTATAATGATGAAGGGGCCTGTGAGCTTGTAGACAAGGGAGCATGGTGTAATGACTAAAAAGAGCATGGAGGGTGTGTAAGAAAGCCCAACATGCAAATGGACCCATTACAAGGCATAGGAGGCCCAATGACTAGAGGAAGAGCTAAAGCCATGAAGCAAACTTTGAGTTGCATTGTCCAAAAAGTTCAAGAGCTTGAACCCATGTTTTTGTATCAATTTGAAGACTTACAAGGCCCAAGGGACGTGATCCTCATTGTCCAAGCCCAACAAGACATGTTGCAAGGTCCGAATAGAGTCCAATTTGAAGAAATCAATTAACAAGCATGTGCAAATCACATGGGCAACAAAAGTGACATGAATAGTAGTTTTAATTCTTATTAAGATGTCTATTATTTGCTTTTCATTAGTTTCCATTTCTATTAGTTTGAACGAGGCCATTTAGTCAAGACTTAGGATTCAAGTTTCAGATTTTGTTTATTTCCATTTTCATTAGTTGCTGAAAACTTATTACTTTCTTTCCTTTTCTTTAGGATTTCTTGTAGTAAATGGCATCATCTCCTCCCATTAAAATCCGATCTCTTATTTCCTATTTCTTGAAGGAGAATTCTTAGAGATTAAGTTAGGTTTAGGGTTTTCTTTTATGCCTATTTAATAGGCCACCTATTGTACTTTTTGGGAGATTAGAATGAATTCAGAATTTTATTTCTCATTGTGAGAATTCTTGTTTCTGTGTGTTCTTCTATAGAATACAAGTGACTTATCAAAGGAGTGGTCTTCCTTTGTGGCATCTCAAGGATAGGGTTCTAAGGGATGAGTTCTCTTAGGGTCTTATCCTCCTGACCAACATTTCTTGTTCTTAGTCGGTCCCGGGCAACATATCATCTTGTTGAAGGTTTCTAGGACTTATTCCTACGGGGTCTCTCATCATTTGATATCAGAGCATAGGTTCACTAGAGCAAGGTATATCTTTGTGTTTTTCCTTCTACTATTCTTCATACCTTCTCTCCTTCCATTTGTGTTACATTTTCCATCTTCGCCTTTGTCTTCCATCTTCTTCCTTCTTCCATTATAGTGTGCATCCATCTTCCTTTTCATACCATTCATAGTTTGTTTTTTCTGTTTTCTTGTGATTTGCTAACTTGTGTGTGAGTTTTGTCCTCTTTTCCAGATTTTCATTTTTTTTTCCTTAAAAAAAAAAGTGTGTGATACTTAAAAAAAAAATTCAAAAAAATAATAATAATAAAAAATTCAAAAAAAAAAGTGAAAAAAAAATAAGAAAGAAAGAAGAATTTCCAATTTGACTTCTCTATCAAGTTCTTTCCTTTTGTGTTCATGTAACAACTTTCCTATTTCATTGTAACTGATTGCAATTGCTTGGCATCCTATTAGTTTCCTATTTTCAAAGTTCCTATTTTGACTAATCTGAATTGCAAGTTGTAGCAAGTTACCTATTTGTCAAGAACTTACATTACAAGTAGCAATCACTTTCCTAATTCTATAAACTTGGGTGGTAAGCTTCCAAATTTCCTAAATTGAACCTAACTTTCCTTTTTTTTTAATCCTTTCCTATTTTTCTTTTCTTTCCAAACTGCTTGTTTCTGACTCTTGCCCTTTTGAATTCTTATTTTTTGCCTCTTTTTCTTTTGGCTCTTTGAGGATTTTAACTTGGAATTTTCTGGTTTTGGAATTGCCACTTTATTCTTTGCTCCTATTGATTTGTTTTTGTTTTTGTTTTTGTTTCTATCTAAGAGCACTAAAAAGAAGCAAGTGAGTGGTAAAAGGCAAGAGTGTCATATTAAAGATAAAAGCCAAATTTTGAGTGAAACACGAGTGGATTTGCAATATTTTGAGTGATACACGTGAGAAGAGTGTGTGAGGTCCTACTTCATATTATTTTGTTATTCTGTCCACTAACATTTCAGGTTGTAAAATGGCTGAAAATGAGCCTAATGATGTTGATCTTAAAGTTTTCATGAAAAGTGTCTATGAGCAATTCAAAAGGGTCAATGCAAGACTAGATGACTTTGAATCTCCATCTAACTCTAAAACTCCAAAAAGACATGATCTTGAAGAGGAGTATGAAGGAGAATCTGACTTTGATGATTTCATTCCAAGGAGGCACAAGCAAGCTCCCCCACATAAGGAGCATGGTCTAGGCAACATCAAAATGAAAATTCCCTCCTTTCAAGGAAAGAATGATCCAGAGCTTTATTTGGAGTAGGAAAGAAAGGTTGAGCACATTTTTTTGTGCCATCATTATTCTGAAGGGCAAAAAGTGAAATTAGCAGCCATTGAATTTTCAGATTATGCTAGCATTTGGTGGGATCAACTTCTCATCAATAGAAGGTGAAATAGAGAGCCTCCAATTCAGACTTGGCATGAGATGAAAATCACTATGAGAAAGAGATTTGTCCCTAGTTATTACTATAGGGATTTGCACAAGAAATTGCAGAAATTGAGACAAGGCTCCATGAGTGTTGAGGAGTATTATCAAGAGATGGAAATGGCTATGATTAGAGCAAATCTTGAGGAAGACAAAGAGGCAACCATGGCAAGATTCATAGATGGTTTGAACCCTGAAATTCTTGCAATTGTTGATCTCCAACATTATGTTGACATGGAAGAGCTATTACACAAAGCTATTAAAGTGGAGAAACAACTTAAATCTCAACAAAAATTCAGATTTGCTACTGGTTCTGGGTCTTGGAAGCAAGGTTTGAAGGATTCCAAATCCTCCTTCAAATCCAAAGAAAGCAAGCCAAAGAAGGAAGCAAAGCCCAAAAGTTCAGATCCACCTTATAAAGGTAAGTATAACTCTAACTCTTCTTCTTCTACTACTTCAAAAATTAAGTGTTTTAAATGTCAAGGTTTTGGTCACATCTCTTCTCAATGTCCAAACAAGAAAACTATGATTTTGCTTGAGAATGGTGATGTAGTTAGTGAGGAGACTAGTGATGAAGATTCCGATGGAAGTATGCCATCTTTGGCAGACGATTCTGAGTTAGAGCTTAGTGAGCCCGTGCTTGGAGAGGCGTTGGTGTCTAGGCGTGCT
This sequence comes from Erythrophleum fordii, assembly GCA_032878935.1. Classification (NCBI taxonomy): domain Eukaryota; kingdom Viridiplantae; phylum Streptophyta; class Magnoliopsida; order Fabales; family Fabaceae; genus Erythrophleum; species Erythrophleum fordii. Next base: position 28,861,672 of record JAVQMF010000047.1, on the reverse strand, counting down.
CTAAATATTCAACCCAAGGAAGATCATGAGAAAGAGTAACATGAGCACATTTTCCATACTAGATGTTTTGTCCAGAACAAGGTACGTAGCATGATTATTGATGGTGGTAGTTGTACAAATGTTGCTAGTATCTTGCTTGTTGATAAACTGAATTTGCCTACTTTAAAGCATCCTAGTCCTTATAAGTTGCAATGGCTTAGTGATTGTGGTGAAGTTAAAGTTACTAAGCAAGTATTAATTTCTTTTTCTATTGGTAATTATCATGATGAAGTCTTGTGTGATATAGCTCCTATGTATGCGGGACATATTTTTCTTGGTAGACCATGGCAATTTGATAGACGTGTTAAACATGATGGATATAAAAATTGCTATTCTTTTCCTTTCAATGGTAAAACTATTGTGCTTACTCCTCTCAGACCCATGCAAGCTTATGAGGATCAACTTAGAATTGAAAATGAGTGCAAATTGAGAGAGAAAGATAGAAAAGAAAGAAAGGAGAGGGAAAAAGAAAAGAAAGTGATTGAAAAGAAAAGGCATGAAAGTGAGAAAATTGATGAAAAAAAAGTGAGTTTCTTTTTTGGAAAAAGAGAGATTAAGAGAGCTATGTTGGCTGATGAGCAAGTGCTTGTACTCTTGTACAAGGAAATTTATTTTTCTACTAATGAACTTGATCCCTCTTTGCCCTCTAGTGTTGTGTCTCTTTTGCAAGATTTTGGTGATTTGTTTCCAAAGGAAATTCCCGATGGTTTGCCTCCTTTGAGAGGCATTAAACATCGTATAGATTTCATCCCTGGAGCATCCATTCCTAATAGACCAGCATATAGAGCCAATCCAGAAGAAACTAAGGAAATCCAATGCCAAGTGGAAGAGCTCATGAAGAAAGGCTTTGTTAGAGAGAGCTTGAGTCCTTGTGCAGTTCCAGTGATCCTAGTGCCTAAGAAGGATTGCAAGTGGAGAATGTGTATAGATTGTAGAGCCATCAATAAAATCACAGTTAAGTATCGTTATCCCATTCCTAGATTAGATGATATGCTTGATGAGTTGCATGGTGCATCTTTATTTTCTAAAATTGATCTTAGGAGTGGATATCATCAAATTAGAATGAAAGAAGGTGATGAATGGAAAACTGCATTTAAAACTAAGTTTGGGTTGTATGAGTGGTTAGTTATGCCATTTGGATTAACTAATGCACCCAGTACATTTATGAGCTTAATGAATCATGTTTTTCGTTCTCTCATTGGGAAATGTGTTGTTATTTATTTTGATGATATTTTGATTTATAGCACGAGTTTAGATGATCATCTTGGTCATTTGCGTGAGGTTTTTTGCATTCTTAGGAAGAATAGCCTTTATGTAAATTTAGAAAAGTGTTCTTTTTGTTTGGATTTTGTTGTGTTTCTTGGATTTGTTGTAGGTGCTAAAAGGATTCGTGTGGATGAAGAGAAAGTGAAAGCTATCCGTGAGTGGTCTACACTAAAGAATGCAAATGAAGTAAGGAGTTTCCATGGCTTGGCTAGCTTCTATAGACGTTTTGTGAGGGACTTCTCCTCCATTGATGCACCTTTGAATGATTTGGTAAAGAAAAATATAGTTTTTAAGTGGGGTGAAACACAAAAGGTTACATTTAGCACTTTGAAAGAAAAATTAACTAATGCTCCTTTACTTATTGATGGAGGTGAGCTAATAGACTTGAAAGAGCTTGAACAAAATCAAGAACTTGAAAACAAAAGGGTTGGATGTAACTCTAAAAATGGCTAACTAAAGATCCATTGCAAAGTATGGGAGGCCCATGCACAAGATCAAGAGCCAAAGCTATGAAGGAGGCCTTGAATGGAGTAATCCAAAAACTAATAGACTTAGAGCCCATAGTCTTAGCTGAATATGAAGCCCAAAACAAAATGGCATGAAGATTGTTTTATATCTACAAGATGCTAGCCCAAGCCCGAAAGGAGCCTAATTGAAGGAGCCCAGCCATTTTCCACAAAATTCTCTTAGTTTTATTTTGTTTTAATTTGATTGTTTCTGTTTTAGATTTTTTTAGCTTTATTAGGCGCCATTCTTGGTGAATTTGTCCAGACTTAAATTTCTTTTATTTTCCCGCCATGTAAAAGGTGCCACCTAGGAGTTATTTTGTGTTTAGGGTTTTATTTTTTCAAATGCCTATATAAGGCCCACTTGTACTCAAGAATAGGCAGATTGAATGAATTCTCTTTTCAGAATCTTTTCTGACTTGTGAGGTTTCTCTTGTAGCCTTTGTGTGCTAGAGAAAATCTTTGACTTATCACAGGAGTGGTTTCCTTTGTGGCATCCTGGATTAGGGTTCTAAGAGACGGGTTCTCTTAGGGTTCAATTCTATTGACCAATATCTCTTCTTTCTTCTTTTTGGTTCCTTTCTTTGTTCTTTATTGCTTGTTGTCCTGATCTATCTATTTGCTTGTTCTTGTGTTGTATGCCAAATTTCGATCACTGATCCGTGTCATTTGGGGTTCTTAAAACGGGTTTCTACAGAGTCTCACATCATCTGGTATCAGAGCATTGGTTGAGGTTGGTTTCATCCACTTTTTCCTTGTTCTATTCCCTTATTTCATCTGATTCTTTTCTGTTCATCCTTATTTTTGTACGGCTATTTCTAGTGTTTTCCTTCATGTTTTTGCACGTTTAATAGGTCTTTCTTGTGTCTCAAGATCTCTTCTTTCTACTCATTTTGGAATCACGTCAATCCAATTTTTGTAGAGCAAGTTATAGCTATTTCTTTTCCCTTATTTCGTCTGATTCTTTTCTGTTCGTCCTAATTTTTGTGTGACTATTTCTGGTGTTTTCCTTCGTGTTTTTGGACATTTAATTGGTCTTTCCTGTGTCCCAAGGTATCTTCTTTCTGCTTGTTTTGGAATCACGTCAATCCAATTTTTCTAGAACAAGTTATAGCTATTTCTTTCGTGCATGTCATTCTGATCTTTTAGAAATCCTGTGTTCTGTTTGCAAATTTTAGCACCTTTGAGATTCGAAAAAAAAGAGAGTATATTACAGTGAAAAAAAAAAGGAAAAAGAAAAGAAAAGAAGGAAAAGTTGCAAAAAAAAAGAAGAATTCAGAATCTGTGAAAAAGAAAGTTGTGCTGGAAATTGTAAATTTTGAATTGTTGACTTGAATTGCAATTGCTGAAGATCATCTATTCTTGGAATTACCATTTCTGATTCCTTGAGTTGATCTGGTCATTAAATGTCATATTGTGCACAATTCATAAAAGGAAATTTGCATTCATTCACCTTATTCTAAATTTCAAATTTCTGATTGCTTCATTACTGATTTCAGATTCCAATTTTCTTTCCATCCTTTCCTCTTGATAATTAATCATTTAACCATTTGATCTCCCATAATCTGCCACACACTATTTGTTCCATAAATTCATTGTCTTGATTTCCTTTCCTAGTCACTTGCTGTATTGTCTATTGGCTGCACTTATGATTTTTTTTCTTTAAAATATTGGACTTTTGTTGTCTCTTTGAGAACTTTGTATCTTGGATTCTAATTTGAGATTGCCACTTCAGTTGCTGCTTCTTTTGATTTGTTGGATTTAATTCAGTACACTATAGGAAGCAAGTTGAGAGGAAAAAAACAAGAGTGTTTTCATCATTGTAAAAGGCATTACAAGTGTGAAACACGAGTGAATTTGCATAATTTAGAGTGAAACACATGAGGGAGTAGTCAGGTCCTTTTTCTTGCTATTCACTACAAACATTTCAGGTACCAATGGATTCTTCTTCTTCCAACAGTAAGGCAAGGCATGGTAAAAATGTTGTTCTAGGAGGAGATGAATCTGATTTTGAGGAGGAAAGCCAACATGAAAGAGTTAGGAGAGCTCCCCCTAGAAAGAAAGATGCCTTTAGTAACATCAAGATGAAAATCCCTTCCTTTCAAGGGAAAGCTGATCCTGATGTATATCTTGAATGGGAAAGAAAAGTTGAGTTTTTATTTGACTGCCAATCTTTTTCAGAGGAAAGTAAAATAAAATTAGCTGCTTTGGAGTTCACAGATTATGCAAGCCTATGGTGGGATCAATTAACCACTAGTAGGAGGCGTTCTGGAGAGGGTCCAATTCGGTCTTGGCCAGAAATGAAGGCTCTCATGAGGAAGAGATTTGTCCCTACCCATTACTATAGGGATGTGCACAAGAGGCTCCACAAAATCAAACAAGGATCTATGAGTGTGGAAGAATATTTTCAGCAAATGCAAATTGCCATGATCAAAGCTGACATTGAGGAAGATTCAGAAGTTACAATGGCAAGATTTCTTGGTGGCTTAGACCCTGAAATTGCTGCAGAAGTTGAATTGCAAAACTACGTTGATATGGAGGAGTTGTTGTATAAAGCCATTAAGGTGGAGAAGCATTTTAAGACAAAACAGAAATTGAAATCACATGCTAGTTCCAACAAAGACTTCAAGTCCTCTTTCAAGTTTAAGGGAGAGACCAAGCCTAAAGAGGAGAATAAGATGAAGATGCAAACACCTACTTCTAAAGGTAAATCTAAACCTAAATCTTCTTCTAGTTCTTTTAAAATTAAATGCTTTAAATGTCAAGGTTTTAGTCACATTGCTTCACAATGTCCAAATAAAAGGAATATGATTTTGCTTGAGAATGGTGTTGTTACTAGGGAAAGCAGCGGTGATGAAGATATGGAAGCTGAGTTAAGCTCCAACGGAGGTGATGAATCTGATGTGGAGGTAGCTGAAGCTGTGATTGGTGAGGCTCTAGTGTCAAGGCATGCTCTTAGCATTTAACCTAAAGAGGAGCTTGAAAAAGAACAACGAGAGCATATCTTTCACACTAGATGTTTTGTTAACAACAAGGTATGTAGCCTTATCATTGATAATGGGAGCTGCACTAATGTTACTAGTACCTTGTTGGTTGAAAAGCTAGGTTTGCCAACTAGAAGACACCCCACTCCTTATAATTTGTTATGGTTCAATGATAATGGGGATGTTAAAGTTACTAAACAAGTTGTTGTAGCATTTTCCATAAGAAGTTACCATGATGAGGTTTTGTGTGATATAGCTCCTATGTATGCTGGACACGTGTTATTGGGTAGACCTTGGCAATTTGATAGGAAAGTTAAGTATGATGGTTATACTAACAGGTATTCTCATGAGTTTAATAAGAAAACCATTATGCTAACCCCTCTCAGACCCTTGCAGGCATATGAAGATCAAAAGCAAATTACTCAAGAATGCAAGTTAAGAGAGAAAGAAAAGAAAGTGCGTGAGAAAGAAAGAAAAGAAAGTGAGTTGGAGAGAAAAGAAAAGAGAGCTACTGAAAAGAAAAGTCAAGAGAGTGAAGAAAAGAAAGTAACACTATTTTTCGGTAGAGGAGAGATTAAGAGTGCTTTATGTAGTGAGACATCTTTTGTACTCTTGTATAAGGATGTTTATCTAACCCTTAGTGACCTTGATGAATCTCTTCCTTCTAGTGTTTTGAGTTTATTGCAAAAATATAAAGACTTGTTTCCGGAAGAGGTACCAGATGGCTTGCCTCCCATAAGAGGCATTGAACATAGGATTGACTTTATTCCTAGAGCATCTCTTCCTAACCGACCTGCTTATAGGGAAAATCCAGAAGAGACTAAGAAAATTCAGAGGCAAGTGGAGGAACTCATGAAAAAGGGGTTTGTGAGAGAAAGCATTAGTCCATGTGCTGTTCCAGTAATACTTGTGCCCAAGAAGGATGGCAAATGGAGGATGTGTGTGGACTGTCGAGCCATCAACAAAATCACTGTTAAGTATAGATATCCCATTCCTAGACTTGATGACATGCTTGATGAGTTGCATGGTGCTTGCTTGTTTTCAAAAATAGATCTTAGGAGTGGTTATCATCAAATTAGGATGAAAGAGGGTGATCAGTGGAAGACTGTATTTAAGACTTTGGTTTGTATGAATGGCTTGTTATGCCCTTTGGCTTAACTAATGCTCCTAGTACATTCATGAGCTTAATGAATCATGTGTTTTGCCCTTACATAGGAAAGTTTGTTGTTGTGTATTTTGATGACATTCTTATGTTTTCTAAGAATCTAGAAGAGCATCTAAGCATTTGCATTCTGTGTTTGATATTTTAAGAGAAAATAAACTCTTTGCAAATTTAGAGAAATGCTCTTTCTGCTTGGATTCTATTGTTTTTCTTGGTTTTGTTGTAGGTACTGATGGCCTCCGAGTGGATGAAGAGAAGGTGAAGGCAATTCGAGAGTGGCCAACACCTAAGAATGCTAGTGAGGTGAGGAGTTTCCATGGACTTGCAAGTTTCTACCGACGTTTTGTAAAGGACTTCTCAACCCTTGTTGCACCTTTAAATGAGCTGGTAAAGAAAAATGTTATCTTTAAATGGGGTGAGGCACAAGAGGCGGCTTTTAATACTTTGAAAGATAAATTGACCAATGCCCCTCTACTTATTCTTCCTGATTTCTCTAAAGTTTTCGAAGTTAAATGTGATGCCTCTAGAATTGGTATTGGTGCTGTTTTGATGCAAGAGTCTAGGCCTATTGCTTACTTTAGTGAGAAGATTAGTGGTGCTTATTTGAATTATTCAACTTATGACAAGGAATTGTATGCTTTAAAAAGAACTCTAGAACATTGGCAACATTATTTATGGTCTAAGGAATTTGTTTTGCATTCTGATCATAAGAGTCTTCAATACCTAAAGACCTAAGATAAGTTGAATAAGAGGCATGCCGTGTGGCTTGAATTCATTGAGTCATTTCCTTATGTGCTTAAACATAAAAAGGGGAAAGAAAATGTTGTGGCTGATACTTTGTCTAGGAGGTATAGTCTTATTACATCTATGCAAGCTAGGTTGATTGGTTTTGAATATTTTAAAAGCATGTATGAATGTGATGCTGACTTTGCTGAAACTTGGAAGTTATGTGAAAAACATGGTGCTCATGATTTTTTTAGATTTGATGGTTTCTTATTTAAAGGAAATAAATTGTGTGTGCCTGTTTGTTCTATGCGTGAGCTTTTGGTTAAAGAATCTCATGGGGTGGTTTGATGGGGCACTTTGGCATAGAAAAGACTTTATCCATGTTGAAAGAACATTTTTATTGGCCTCATATGCGTAGGGATGTGATTGCTGTGTGTAAAAGGTGCATTGTATGCAAGCACGCTAAATCTAAAGTGCAACCACATGGCTTGTATACTCCCTTACCTGTTCCTTCTCATCCTTGGGTCGATATTTCAATGGATTTTGTGCTTGGATTTCCTAGAACATCTAGTGGAAAGGATAGCATATTTGTTGTTGTTGATCGATTTAGTAAAATGGCTCATTTCATTACTTGCTCAAAAACAAATGATGATGTCCATATTTCTGATTTGTTTTTCAAGGAGATTGTTAGATTGCATGGTTTGCCTCGATCTATTGTGAGTGACCGTGATGTTAAATTTGTTAGTCACTTTTGGAAAACTTTATGGGCTAAGTTGGGTACAAAGCTTGTGTTTTCTACGGTTGCACATCCTCAAACGGATGGACAAACTGAAGTGGTGAATCGAACACTTTCTTCCTTATTGCGTGTTGTAATTCAAAAAAATTTAAAGAATTGGGAAAAGTGTTTGCCTCACATTGAGTTTGCATATAATCGTGCCTTGCATTCTACAACTGAGTTTTCTCCTTTTGAAATTGTATATGGTTTTAATCCTTTGACTCCCTTGGATTTACTTCCTTTGCCTTGTAATGAGTTTGCTAACCTTGATGGTGCAAAAAAAGCTAAATTTGTACAGGATCTTCATGCTTAGGTTAAGGCAAACATTGAGCGCAAGAATGAGCAATATGCTCAACATGCTAATAAAGGTCGAAGGAAGGTTATCTTTGAACCAGGAGATTGGGTGTGGGTTCATTTGAGGAAAGAAAGGTTTCCTGAACATAGGAAGTCCAAATTACACCCAAGAGGCGATGGTTCTTTCCAAGTGTTGGAAAGAATAAATGATAATGCATATAAAATTGATTTGCCTAGTTCTTATGGGAATGTAAGCGCAACTTTCAATGTGGCTGACCTTTCTCTTTTTGATATTGCAGATTCGAGGACATGCTAGATGGCTTGAATTCATTGAAACTTTTCCTTATGTCATCAAGCACAAAAAAGGTAAAGAGAATGTTATGGCTGATGCATTATCTAGGAGATATAGTCTTCTTACATCATTGCATGCTAGATTACTTGGTTTTGAGATGTTAAAAAGCATGTATGAATCTGATTGTGACTTTGGTGAAATCTGGAAATTGTGTGAGAAACATGGTTTTAATGACTTTTACAGATTTGGTGGATTTTTGTTTAAGAAAAATAAATTATGTATTCCATCTTGTTCTATGCGTGAATTGCTTGTTAAAGAGACTCATAGTGGTGCTTTGATGGGACACTTTGGTGTGGAGAAAACTTCAGCTCTTTTGCATGAACATTTTTATTGGCCAAGCATGAGGAAAGATGTAATTGCTCTTTGTGATAGATGTGTGACATGTAAGCATGCAAAATCTAAAGTTCAATCTCATGGTTTGTATTCTCCCCTCCTCGTGCCTTCCTAACCTTGGATTGATATTTCTATGGATTTTGTGTTGGGTTTACCTAGAGCTCAAAGTGGAAAAGATAGCATTTTTGTTGTGGTTGATAGATTTAGCAAAATGGCACACTTTATTGCATGTTCAAAAACTAATGATGCCATACATATTGCTGACTTGTTCCTTAAAGAAATTGTGAGGTTGCATGGTTTACCTAAATCTATTGTGAGTGATATAAATGTAAAGTTCCTTAGCCATTTTTGGAGAACTTTGTGGTCTAAGCTAGGAACTAAATTGTTGTTTTCTACTGTGGCACATCTTCAAACGGATGGGCAAACTGAAGTTGTGAATCGTACTCTTACTACCTTGCTTCGTTCTATCATTCAAAAGAACTTAAAGAATTGGGAAAAATGCTTGCCTCGCATTGAGTTTGCATATAATAGAACAGTGCACTCTTCTACTTCATTTTCTCCATTTGAGGTTGTCTATGGTTTTAATCCCTTAACTCCTCTTGATATTCTTCCTTTACCTTCTAATGAGTTTGCTAATCTTGATGGTTTGAAGAAAGCTAAGTTTGTGCAGGAATTACATGCCAAAGTTAAGGCTAACATTGAGAGGAAGAATGAACAATATGCCAAGCATGCTAATAAGGGTAGAAGGCGTGTGGTATTTGAACCTGGCGATTGGGTTTGGGTACACTTGAGAAAGGAAAGATTCCCTGAGAAACAAAAGTCAAAATTACACCCTAGAGGGGATGGACCTTTCCAAGTTTTGGAAAGAATTAATGACAATGCATACAAAATTGATTTGCCTAGCTCTTATGGAAATATTAGTGCTACATTCAATGTTACTGATTTATCTCCCTTTACTTATGTAGATTCGATGACGAATCCTTTTGAAGAGGGAGGGAATGATGAAGGGGCCTATGAGCTTGTAGACAAGGGAGCATGGTGTAATGACTTAAAAGATCATGGAAGGTGTGCAAGAAAGCCCAACATGCAAATGGACCCATTACAAGGCATAGGAGGCCCAATGACTAGAGTAAGAGCTAAAGCCATGAAGCAAACTTTGAGTTGCATTGTCCAAAAAGTTCAAGAGCTTGAACCCATGTTTTTGCATCAATTTAAAGAGTTACAGGGCCCAAGGGACTTGATCCTCATTGTCCAAGCCCAACAAGACATGCTGCAAGGTCCGAATAGAGTCCAATTTGAAGAAATCAATTAACAAGCATGTGCAAATCACATGGGCAACAAAAGTGACGTGAATAGTAGTTTTAATTCTTATTAAGATGTCTTTTATTTGCTTTTCATTAGTTTCCATTTCTATTAGTTTGAACGAGGCCATTTAGTCAAGACTTAAGATTCAAGTTTCAAATTTTGTTTATTTCCATTTTTATTAGTTGCTGAAAACTTATTACTTTCTTTCCTTTTCTTTAGGATTTCTTGTAGTAAATGGCATCATCTCCTCCCATTAAAATCAGATCCCTTATTTCCTATTTCTTGAAGGAGAATTCTTAGAGATTAAGTTAGGTTTAGGGTTTTCTTTTATGCCTATTTAATAGGCCACCTATTGTACTTTTTGGGGGATTGGAATGAATTTAGAATTTTATTTCTCATTGTGAGAATTCTTGTTTCTGTGTGTTCTTCTATAGAATACAAGTGACTTATCAAAGGAGTGGTATTCCTTTGTGGCGTCTCAAGGATAGGGTTATAAGGGACGAGTTCTCTTAGGATCTTATCCTCCTGACTAACATTTCTTGTTCTTAGCCGGTCCCGGGCAACATATCATCTTGTTGAAGGTTCCTAGGACTTATTCCTACAGGTCTCTCATCATATAAGATAGATCTGCCAGGTGAGTATAATGTTAGTGCTACTTTTAATGTTGCTGATCTATCTTCTTATGATGCAGGTGATGATTCGAGGACAAATCCTTTTGAGGAGAGAGGGGATGATGCGATCCATCAAAGGGAGCAAGCTGTCTCAAATGCTTAGAATGATCCTCTGCAAATTCGAAGTGGCCTGATGATAAGAGCACAAGCTAAAAGAATGAGGGAAGCCTTAAGTGGACTTGTTTAAGAGACTTGGACTAAGCAAATAGCAATTGGAGCAACAAAAGTCAAGCAAGATATAGACATTTCTAATGTGGATGTCCTCAACATCATATGGGCTGAAGATGGAGCTGCTGAGGCTAGACTGGGCCAAAACATTATAAATTGAAGTGCTTGAACCATGGACCATCCATTGGTGGGCTCATTTAGGGCTAATTAATGCCATTTTGGGCTTAATAAGCTGATTTCTAGAACCCTAATGTATCTGGACGAATTTAGCTTATTTAGGGGGATTTGATTCCTTTTTAGTTTTTAAGAGAATTTGACTCTTATAATTCTGATTTCATAAGTCATTAATTAGGATATTTGCTATTAATTTCCCTAGTTTTCCTTTTCTATGAGCATTGAAGGTAGATTTGACTTGCACACTATATAATTGTACTCTGCCTTCCATTGTAACCAGATTTGAATGAATAAAAATCATATTTTCTGGAAATTCTAGACTTGAGAGAGGAGTACTCTCTAGGGTTCTTCATTGAACTTATAGACTTATCAAGGCTTGATCAACCTTGTGGCATTTTCCAACACTCAGGGTTCTTGTCTCTTCGTATTCAGGGGTTCCAAGTGGATCATTCAGACTTGATTTAGCTTTCTTGGGGTGCGTGTATTTCATATCGGTTCCTGGGTTCAAGGGGACTCAATTCCTTGCGAGTTCACACCATCTCTTAAAAAGGCCTCATTGTAAACAAGTACAAGTAAAGCTATTCAGCAAGATATGCACTCCTCGCCCTACTTTCTTTTGCATAGAAACTCACTTTTTCTCTTTCTTTTATCTCCACTTTCTTTTCTTTCTTCTGAATCTCTTTTTTTGAGCTCTTAGATTTTCTTTCTTTCTCACTCCCATTTTTTTTTCTCTCTTCTTTATTTTTCTTATCACCCTTTCTTTTATCTTTCTCTTGTTTCATTTTGAGCTAATCTTCATACACTTGCTTGGGTGTTAATAGTACAAGAGTAATGGGTCTGTCATTCATTACAAATGAATATCTATTGGTAAACCCATCCTTTGTCACCTTCCTATCAAATTCCCGAGGTCTACCCAAAAGTATATGTTCAGCATGCATAGGAACAACATCATATAAAATCTCATCACAATATCTTCCAATTGAGAATGAAACAAGAACTTGCCTATCAACCTTAATCTCTCCACATTCATTCAGCCATTGTAACTTGTATGGTCTAAGGTGTTTAATAGTAGACAAATTTAATTTCTCAACTAAAGTGGTACTAGCAACATTGGTACAACTCCCACCATCAATAATCATATTGCATACCTTGTTTCTTATGAGACAGCGAGTATGGAAGATGTTTTGTCTTTACTGCTCCATGCCATCTTCCTTCACTTGAGAATTCAAAGCTCGTCTAGTCACAAGTGCTTCTCCTTTTACAGCATACTCAAATCCATCATGATTAGCATCTTCAAATGACGGCATGGAATCATCACTTTCACTTTCAGTCATCAGTTCACAGTCCTTCATGATCATTACTCTCTTGTTGGGGCATTGTGAAGCTATATGACCTATTCCTAAACACTTGAAACATTTAATATCTCTATTTTTAAATGATTAGGAATCAGATTTACCTTTGTTCTTAGATGAAGCTTCCTTTTTGCCTTTTGAGACTTCTCTTTGAACATCTTTTTCTTCCGTCTCCCATTTTGGTCTCATTAAAGAACTAGAGCCTCAAGGTACCTTGCTGTTCCTTTTTGTTTAAGTTACCTTTCAACCTTCATTGCCATGTGCACCATGTCTTCTAACTCCACATAATGCTACAACTCCATAGTATTAGCAATTTTTTTATTCAACCCATTCAAGAATCGAGCCATTGTTGCTTCCTTATTGCTTCCCTATCCTCTTTCATATTTGCTCTAAGCAGTTCTTGAAAGGATTAATGATAATGCTTATAAAATTGACTTACCTAGTTCTTATGGAAATATTAGTGCTACTTTTAATGTAGCTGATCTCTCTTCCTTTGATATTGCATATTCGAGGACGAATCCTTTTCAAGAGGGGGGAATGATGCAATAGAACCAAGAGATCTTGTTGAGCATAGAAGTGGACCTAATGAAGGATATGGTGCTAAGTTTCAAGCCCAAGGACATGATTTGCAAATTAAAGCCCAAGAGTTCAAGTCAAATGTGCCTAAAGATCCATTGCAAGGCATAGGAGGCCCAATAATAAGAGCTAGGGCCAAAGTAATGAAAGAAGCCTTCAATTGTTTAATTTATAAGCTTCATAACTTAGAGCCCATTCATTTAAGTCAAGAGAAGGCCCAAGAAGATGTAAAAGGTGTGATCATGCTAACCATTCTACAAGAGGAGTGCCAAGGCCCAATTGGAGTCCAATTGCAAGAGATTAAGAATCATGTGACAACCATGTGATTTTTAATGAAGCATGAGCATCCCATGTGACAACTTAAAGAAGTTAATTAGTTTTGACTATGATTCTTTTTGAAATTTCGTTTTTTATTATTTGAGTATTTTTTGAACTTGGTCAAAGAGCTTATCTTGGAGATCAAGTTAAAATTAGTATCCTAATCTAATTCCTTAATATTAGGCATTATTTAAAATATTTCTAATCAGATTTTAGAGTTTTACTTTAATTAAGACTCTAAAAATTTTGCCTATAAAAGGCTTCCTATTGTACTCTATTTTGCACATGAATAATGAATGAATTTAAGTATTATTCAATACTTTGTGAGGCTTTTGCTTCTTTGTGTTCTCTGAGAGTTCACGTGACTTATCAAAGGATTGGTCTTCCTTTGTGGCGTTTTGAGGCTAGGGTTCTAAGAGACAAGTTCTCTTAGGGTCTTTCCTTTGACCAACATTCTTGTTTTCTAGCCGGTCTCAGGCAAAGTGTCATCTTGTTGAAGGTTCCTAGGACAAGGTTCCTAGAGGGTCTTTCATCAATTTGCATTCTGTGTTTGTTATTTTAAGAGAAAATAAACTCTTTGCAAATTTAGAGAAATGCTCTTTCTACTTGGATTCTGTTATTTTCCTTGGTTTTGTTGTAGGTACTGATGGCCTCTGGGTGGATGAAGAGAAGGTGAAGGCAATTCGAGAGTGGCCAACACCTAAGAATGCTAGTGAGGTAAGGAGTTTCCATGGACTTGCAAGTTTCTATTGACGTTTTGTAAAGGACTTCTCAACCTTTGCTGCACCTTTAAATGAGCTGGTAAAGAATAAATGATAATGCATATAAAATTAATTTACCTAGTTCTTATGGGAATGTAAGTGCAACTTTCAATGTGGCTGACCTTTCTCTTTTTGATATGGCAGATTCGAGGACGAATCCTTTTCAGGAGGGAGGGAATGATGGAGGTGAGCTAAGAGACTTGAAAGAGCTTAAACCAAATCAAGAACTTGGAAATAAAAGGGCTGGACATGACTTAAAAGATGGCTTACTAAAGACCCATTGCAAGGTATGGGAGGCCCATGCACAAGATCAAGAGCCAAAGTTATGAAGAAGGCTTTGAATGGAGTGATCCAAAAACTAATAGACTTGGAGCCCATAGTCTTAGCTGAATATGAAGCCCAAAAGGAACAAAATGGCATGAAGATTATTTCACGTGAACTCCCAGAGAACACAAAGAAGCAAAGACCTCACAGATAATTGAATAATACTCAAATTCATTCATAATCCAAAATAGAGTACAATAGGAAGCCTTTTATAGACAAAATTTCTAGAGTCCTAATTAAAGTAAAACTCTAAAATCTGATTAAAAATATTTTAAATGATACCTAATATTAAGGAATTAGATTAGGATACTAATTTTAACTTGATCTCCAAGATAAGCTCTTTGACCAAGTTCAAAAAATAATAAAATAATAAAAAACGAAATTTCAAAAAGAATCCTAGTCAAAACTAATCAGCTTTTTTAAGTTGTCACATAGGATGCTCATGCTTCATTAAAAATCACATGGTTGTCACATGATTCTTAATCTCTTGCAATTGGACTCCAATTGGGCCTTGGAACTCCTCTTGTAGAATGGTTAGCATGATCACACCTTTTACATCTTTTTAGGCCTTCTCTTGACTTAAATGAATGGGCTCTAAGTTATGAAGCTTATGAATTAAACAATTGAAGGCTTCTTTCATTGCTTTGCCCCTAGCTCTTGTTATTGGACCTTCTATGCCTTGCAATGGATCTTTGGGCACATTTGACTTGAACTCTTAGGCTTTAATTTACAAACCATGTCCTTGGACTTGAAACTTAGCACCATATCTGATACAAAATCAGAGGGTCTCTCATCAATATCCGTCATCAGGTCCACTTCTATGTTCAACAAGGTCTCTTGGTGCTATTGCATCATCTAGTCTACTAATTCTGGGCCTATAAGGCTCCTCTCTCCAAGCTTAACCCAATATACTGGGAACTTACACTTCCTTCCACATAATGCCTCATACTGTGCCATATGAATACTAGATTGATAACTTTTATTAGAAGCAAACTCTGGTAGAAGCAAATAGGTATCCCAGTTACCCTTTAACTCTAAGACACAAACCCTCAACATGTTTTATAGGGTTTAGATGGTTTTTTCTATTTGACCATTTGTCTGAGGATGATAGGCTATACTAAATCTCAATTTGGTTCCTAAGACATCTTGTAATGATCTCTAGAAATTCGAAGTGAATATGGGATCTCTATTTGATACTATACTTCTAGGGGCACCGTGTAGTCTTACTATTTCCTCTATGTACAACTGGGATAACTTATCTAGAGTGTAAATGGCTTTCATTGCTAAAAAATGGGCTAACTTGGTTAACCTATCCACTATAACCCATATGGCGTCATGTCCCAATGTTGTTCTCGGTAAACCCATGATAAAATTTATAGCTATGCTATCCCATTTTCACTCTGAGATATCTAAGGACTAAAGTAACCTAGCTGGGCTCTAGTATTCTATTTTAACTCTTTAACATACTAAACACTGTGAGACATACTCAGCTATATCTATTTTCATCCTAGGCCACCAAAATATTTTCTTTAAATCATTATATATTTTGTTACTACCTAGATGAATGGTGTATTTACTTTTATGTGCTTCTTCTAATATTCTTTCTTTTAATTCTAAATCTCTAGTCACATACAGCTTATCCTTGTATCTTATCACTCCATCCTCAAACAAATTAAAGTTTAAAGTGCTACCCTAGGACATTTGGGCCCTAACTTTCTTCACATACTCATCTGCTTACTGGGCTTCTTTTATTTGATCTCTCAGGTCACTTTCTATTCGGGTCTCACTTATAAATAATTTCCCTGGATATATTTGACATAAGAGATTCATATCTCTAAATCTCTCAATAAGTTCCTACTCTCTTAACATCATGTAGGCCATATTTATGAATTTTCTATTTAGTGCATTTGTGAACACATTAGCCTTACTTGGACAGCGTTTTAAGGTGAAATCATAGTCTTTTAAGAACTCTAACCATCTCCTCTCTCATATTTAATCTTTCTACTTAAATAGATACTTAAGGCTTTTATGGTCACTGTATATCTCTATGAATGCAACCTACAAGTAGTATCTCGATATTTTAAAAGCAAACACCACTGCTACTAACTCTAAGTCATGACTAGGATAATCCTCTTCATGTGGTTTCAATTGTCTAGAAGTATAAGCTACCACTTTACCTCCTTGCATAAGCACATATCCTAACCTTTTCTTAGAGACATCACTGTAGACTACAAAAGTCTCTTTAGGGTTAGGGATCATTATGATTGGGGCTGTTAACACTTATGCTTCAATTCCTGGAAACACTGTTTGCATTTCTCATCCTACACAAAGGTAAATTTTTCTAGTAAGCTTAATTAGTAGCATAGCTATCTAAGAAAAGCCTTAAATAAACCTTCTGTAATAACTTCTTAAACCTAAGAAGCTCCAGATCTCTGTCACTGTCATAGGTCCCTTCTATTGAAGTACTACTTGTACCTTATGGAGATCTACTACAACCCCTACCTGAGAGATCACATGGCCTAGGAATGTCATCTGAGTGAGCCAAAAGTCATATTTACTAAGTTTAACGTATAATTGCTTTTCTCTCTGGGTTTCCAAGGCTAATCTCAAATGCTGTTTATGCTATTCTCTATTCTTAGAATAGATGAGAATATCATCAATGAAGACTACTACAAACTTATTTAAGTAAGGTCTAAACACTCTATTCATGTAATCTAGGATGGCAGATGTATTCGTTGACCTGAAGGGCATTACTAAAAACTCATAGTGCCTATATCTTGTCCTGAAAGCTATCTTTAGAATATCTTTAGCCTTAATCTTGAGTTGATGATATCTTGATATGAGATCATTCTTAGAAAATATTAATGCTCCTACCAATTGATCTAGGAGGTGATCTATCCTGGGAAGGGGGTACATATTCTTAATAGTAATCTTATTGAGTTCTCTGTAATCTATACAAAGTCTAAGACTCCATCCTTCTTCTTTACAAATAGGACTATAGCTCCCCATAGTGAAACACTGGGTTTGATAAAACTTTTCTATAATAACTCTTCCATCTATTTCTTGATGAGAGACCCCCTAAGAACTTTGTCCTATGAACCTCCTTTTTGACAACATTACCCGGATCATGCAAGATTCAAGAACACAATCACACTAATAGAAGACAAAAGAACTCATAAAGAATAAGAACACATATAAACAAGGATAGTTGGTCAAGTGGGTACGACCCTAAGAGAACTTGTCCCTTAGAACCCTAGCCTTGAGACGCCACAAAGGAAGACCACTCCTTTAATAAGCCTGGCTTGAATTCACTCCATCGCTCAAAAAGCAAGACGAACCTCACACAAACAGAGTCTTGAAAAGAAAATTTTATTTATTCATCTTATTCCTCCCTTTCTAAGTACATATGATGCCTTTATATAGGTAATGAAAGACCTAAAAGTTTCTAAAAATAATTCCTTAAAAGATGGCACTATTTATTACAAGAATTTGGAAAGTTAATAATGGTGCCATAAAAAAGGAAAGAAACTATAAAGAAGAAAAAGGAAAGAAACTAACTTATTCTTTAAACATAAGTTTTGACCACATGGTCTTATTCAAAAACTAAAATAGAAACTTTTTACATGGTCTGAAAATTGATGCTCACGTTCAGAAACTTGTCCAAGCCTTCCTTGATGGTTATGCCATGCATGGTCTCCTTGAAGGTGGTCATAAGAGCTCTATGGTACTCTATCATTAGAACAATATATTAGACCTCAAATAATGAGGATTTAAGGCCAGAGGTTCCCTAAAAATCGAGCCAGAATAACTAGACAAAAATTGGCGAAAATACAGTGGCAATTTCGTAATTTTGGGCATATTTTAGAAAACTCAAAAGAGGCATTTTTAAATGGAAAAAATGAGTTTTCCAAGGTTTTTAGAGGCCCTAAAAACTTTGAGAACCCTTAGAATAGTTAAAATCCCTTTGGTTGATGTTTTATAATATGTAACAAAATGGACGAATTTTTACATGAAATTTGATATGCATATAGATCTCATCTAGAGATTTTTGAGAAGCCAAAGACTAGATTATTTGGAGCTAGAGAATTAATTATGAATTTTCAAAGTTGCCAAAAAGCTGTTGAACCGATATGGTTACTATTCATATAGTCAGTTTCTTTTTTTATGTCATTTGAAAAATAAATGGTGTCCAATGCTCATAAAATGTTACAAACGTAAACTAGATATAATAATCTTTCTATGGCCACTGAGATCACCTCATTTGGAGGTTTGAGCAGAGGGATATGAATTTTTGAAATTTGGAGTTAGTTCTAGTAGTGTAGTAGTACCTTTGGTACTATTCCATTGATTTTCAATGGCTAAACATTCTTCTTTGGTCTAGACTTATTTTTAGCCTCAAGTTATCATCTGTAGATTTATAGAATAGTATGGTCTTCTGGGTTTTGATTTTTTTAGAATTAGTTATAAGTTTTTAAACTTCATATCAGTAACCTATGATAACAAACTAGGGTAGCTAGATCTTTAATGCTTTTCTGATGTCAATCATTGTCTAGCTAGATTTTCATAGACTGACAATTTTTTTTCCTATAGCTAACATCTAGAACTTTCCAAAAAGCTATCATTTGCTTAATTTTTATTTTTCTATAATTAATTAAGATTTTCCAAATTTGATGACAGAAACTTGAATTTTGGACCCAAGGCAAAAACTCTTTTTTTTAGAGTGTAGCTTCTTACCTGAAATTGATGAGATAATTTATGATGTTTATGACTTGTATAGATGAATTATAAGTATAGAATGATATGGATGGGTTCATATGGCCCACATGGCATGAAACAACAATTTTAGGCCCTACCTAATGCCAAAATATGGCATTAAATTTATTGTTTTTCTTGCCACAATGTAGGAAGTCACATGCCTAAGACCTTTTAAGAGTAATGTGTAAGTCTATGGGTTATGGTATTACAATAAGTATCTCATCTATACCCTCTTCTACCTTAACTTGTATTGAAAAGAAAACTAGGAACCTCTAGTGACCATGCTCCAAGGATCTCTCAGCCTGGGAGGTGATCATAAAAGCTAGCTCAATCCTAATACTAAGTATAGTTTCAAGTAAAGTAATACACATGTTATAACAATCAAAGGTGGCATTGTTTACAGATATAATACCATAATTTCTTAGCTCATTTCATACTATTTTCATGCTTTAAACCATGTGTCTCACATAAGGAGCAAGAAAATGGTATTAAAATAATAAATATTTTAGCATTGTGTAATGTATAAATTTTTCATTCAGTGTCCCTGGACTATGTGAGCTCACGTATCGCATTTTCATATTTAATTTCATAGATACAACTCAATTCCATCACCAAAAGTGGCTTAGAACTCCTGCAGGACAAGAAAACACACAAAATTCATAGTTGCAACCTCAGCCAGAATTTCCCACTTTCTGTTACAAAATTTGGAAAATCATAATTAATTTTAGAAAAATCGAAATCATGCATTATTTACCATTCTAGAAAGCTACAAATGTCTAATTTATTTAAAAATAAGTTCAAGCCATGAACATAGCATCTAGACCACGTATGATATCAAAAAAGGTGCAAAGGTCCGACTGGCTATTGGTACTAATATAGGTTTCTACTATGAACTTAAAAAATGTCCAATTAATTTCACAAAAATCTAATCCATGCAAATGATACCAATATAAGAATGTTGGCTAGAGTGAAAAAATAACTTTAGATCAGTCTAAGCACGTCTAGGCTTAAAAAACTAGTCAAACAATAACTTAGGTCTAACTGGAGGTATGATACTGGACAGAAATTTCAAAAATTCATATCTCCCTCTTTAGACATCCAAATAAGGTCCTTCTAATTAGCACAAGTCATTGGGAAGGTCTAGTTTCTCCATGTAAATTTTGTGACAATTGGATATCATTTGCCCCATAAGTAATAGAGATTAATTTCAGACTAGAATGAATAGTGCATTGAACCAATTTAAAAAAAAATTTCAACTTTGAGAATTCATCAAATATTCCATAGACTTCCAAAAATTCTACATTTTAGCTTTCCAAAAATCTCTCAACAAGCTCTAAATGTATGTCAAATCTCAAACCAAGAAGAGCTCATGTGGATAAAAAGTGGTATAACTTTTTAATATGGTCAATTTTGCTCCATATGAGATACCAAATATGTCCAAATGGCTTTCCTTAATGTTTGGCACCTCTTGAGAAAGTTTAAAAACATAAATATGACTTATATGAACTATCCAAGTGGTTCCAAATCTCATGCATCTTAATTTGGCTATTCCCCTTCCATTTATACACTAATGCACCAAGCCGTTAAGAAGCTATATTTGCCATTTCTATTGATTTCATACCACATATAATTTATACAAGAGTCATACATCATTTTACATTCATACATGAGCTTACATCTCAAAAATACTATATACAAAGCTACTTTACCATTCATATGGCCATAAGGAAGAAAATTTAAACACTTTCTTGTCACAATCTCATCTTCCAAGGTGTGGGCTTCCATTGCCTTATCCACTTGGTCTACCTAGCATGTTAGAATATTAGAGAGAAAGGAACGAGATTTAAATAATCCCAATAGCTGATCTCTCCTTCAATCATACATAAAAGATGCAAAACAAGTCTTGAAAATGCATGCATGAGTATCATAGAATGTGTAATCATTCAAGAGGCATTCTTAGCATTTGAATAAGTCATATATGGCATACATAGGCTTGCCAAGTAAGTGGATTAGCTTCACCCATTCACTTGTGAATTTTGGACTTGTCTTATGTAAAGTGCCTAGGGCCTTATAAGTAAGAGTAGTACTTGTAACATCATAATTTCTAGCTCATCTCATGCCTTTAAATGACTTAATATTATGAAGAATACAAGTTTCTCATAAAAAGGCAAGGAAAAAAATAAATATTTTTGCATTGCGTCATATCTAACAATTCCATTCGGTGTTACATGGACTGTGTGAGCTCATGCTATGCATCCTCATATTTAATTACATCATCAAAAAAAAAAAGCTCAGTCCAAAGTACTAGGTCCTTTTCAGATTCTTGATAAAGTAGGACCTATGGCATACAGATTATCCCTTCCCTTGAACCTAAGCCAAGTCCATGGTGTATTCCATGTTTCCCAGTTGAAAAAGTATCAGCCCGACCCCTCACATGTCATAGAATATGAGAATGTTCAGTTACAGGATGATCTATCATACATAGTATCATCAGATCAGATCATGGATGTTAGACTTAAGCAGTTACAGAATAAGATGATACCACTGGTGAAAGTGGTTTGGAAGGGGTTATCTCCTAAGAAAGCCACCTGGGAACTAGAGAATGATATGAGAAAGAAATATCCAGAACTTTTCCCATGAGGTATGTTATCTAAATTTCGAGGACAAAATTTTTAAAAGGGGGGAGAATTGTAATGTCTGATTTTCGTTAAACGATGAAGACGGATGCGTTTTCAAAGCAAGTCCCCCGAAATGAATTAGTTAAGGTCCCAAAAAATTTGAGTAATATTCTAGCCTCCTAAAAATGGGAATTCATTCTCAGCCAGACTTGGCCTCTTTTCTGGGCAAACTTTGGAAAATCATAACTAAACTTACCTCAAACTTAGGACTTTTAAACTTACCTCACCCTTTTTCAAGAGACTTTTAACTAAGTCTTGCTCTTTTTGAGCTTTTGGCTTTGTCTCATCCAATCCTAGAGACTTTTGGCTCATCCTCACCTTTGCTAAGGGACCTTTGGTTTCACCAAGGTCATTCAAGATAAATAGCATTCATAAAACACATATTATGCACATAATGGTACCATGGCATGTAGAAAATAGCTATACACATTTCTTATATCATAAAACATACATACATACACACATCTAAGAAAGAAAACAACTAAGACTATATGAGAAAAAGGTTAAAGAGCTACTTTGAATATAAACACACACACTTTTCCTTGATTACTTTCCCCCTCTTTTAGTCAAACACTTACAAGTGGGTGGAGTATGATTCGTTTGGCCTAGACACATCAAATAGAATCTAATTAGATTCTTAAAACAAACTCTAACACTACACACACTTAAGAGAAGCTTACTTGTTCATATATATCAATTATGGTTCCATAAAGCACCTAATGAATCAACTATTAGAATTTAAGATCTTACCTCCATTCTTTCCTTCAATCTATGACTCTTTACTCCATTTAGACTTCTTGGACGCCTCACACAAACATTTTGAAGAGCCTAGTTATATGTTGCTTCATTATGTTATATTATGGAACCTATAGCTCCAACTCTCAATCTATGGCTTCTAAATTTTTTCCAATGATTCCTCTCATATTCTCTCATCATATATAGTCCTAAATTAAGCTTAGAAAAATTCAAAACACTCCCTAGGTATCTGCTCCAAGCTTGGTTGAGCCTATGTCTCTCATCTGTATCCATGGAGTTTTCAATTTTTCCTTGAAGGAGGAGACACTTGGGAGGCTTTCTAGGGGTCTTAGGAACTCATTTAAACTTTCACATAACCTAGAACATCCTTGGATAAAATTAGATTTTTCATTACATTCATGAATCCCTACTTTGTTATCTTGTATTTCAGTGGTTTTCCTTTAGGTTTCTTTGCATTTCCTAGCATCCCATAGTGTAAATCCTAGGTTTCTTACTTGCTCTTGGTTAGAATTTACTCCCTCCTACATGTTCTCTTCATGGCTGAAACTCACACCAAAGAAAGCAATAAGAAGGAAGTAAGAAAATTGTTGAAACTACCTTGATTCCAAGCCTTCTCTAAGAGCTTTCTCCTTTGCTTTAGGGCCCCCTTTGAATTTATAATCTTTGCCCTCTATACCAGACCCAAAATAGCCCCACTTAAGTCAACAAAGCCATAGGAAAAAAAGGGAGAAGGAGGAGAACAAAGTTACAAAAGGGAGAGCCATGAAATATCTTGATTTCCCATACGTTTTTCCTTATTTTTTCTCCCTTTTTGAGCCTCCTTCTAGTGCATTATTTTTGTTCGCGTCTCCTCTAGTTTGGGCAAATACAAAATCAGTTAAATGAGGGAGGAGAGATGGGACGCAATATATGAAGCAAATGGAAAGGAATGGTTCTTTAAAAATGCCATTTTTGCCCCTTGTCTTGGCTCTTTCATTTTATGTCCATTTTAGCTCCTTTTATAAGAACTATCTTTTTCATCATAAAATTTAGGTATTCTAATTCATAAAGTGGCTCTGGAATCACTCAATTTGGACTTAAAACATTCTCGAACAAAAAAAGGTCAAAGTTTAGGCTAACCAACATTTAAAATCTTACACCATAGAGGTTTTAACTATCCTAGGGGTTCTCATGGTTTTCAAGGCCCCTAAGAACTCTGAAAAGCTCAAATTTCTATTTAAAAATTCCTCCTATGAGTTTTTCGAAAAGTGCTCATATTTACAAAAATACCATTATACTTTCGACGATTTTATTGAATTATCTTGGCTTGGTTTTTTTGGGCATCTTAGACATTGGATCCTTATTTTTCATTATTTAAAATTTTATTCTAATTTTATTTAGCCTTAAATCATTCAATCCAAAGCACTTGCTTTTCAAACTAACTCATTTCGGTGTTTTTACGAATCGTTGATTTTGATTAAGTGCTACCTCCCTTTTGTTTAGCTCCCTATGTTTGAATTAACAAGCATTTTACCCTTGTTCTTTTGTGTCAAATCTTGTAATTTTCTCAAAACTCAGGGCTTGGTGGTTGTTAATTAAATAGGTTTACTCTACAAAGTAGGAGTTAATTTGGAAATCAATGTAAATTATGATTTGTATAGGCATAATAATTAAATTTCTTGGTGAGTGGTTTAGTAAGCTTACATGAAAGGTTTGGGAGTCTTGAAGGGTAGATTCATAAGAAAAATTAACCAAGTTACATAAAACTAAAATTTTCATATTTTAATTCTCAAATGCAAACTTTAAACCCTAACTACTGTATTGCAAATAAGAATAAAGGAAAGTGATAGAAGAAAGAGTGGGAATAAATTAAACTAGGAATCAATACTCTTGCTAAGTTAATGTTTTTCCCTTGTAGACTTTATCACAAGTGGATACAAAGAATCTTAAGTTGATACTCCTGTTGCCAAGGCTTGAGGTGTGCCTATTAATTAGGTTTGATGATTGTGGGGTAAGTCATGTTTTTTATGACTTAATTTCATGTTTTTTATGCCTATTAAAAGAAATTTCATGTTTTTTAATTTCTCTTGTTGATTAGTCCTATTAATAGCTTAATTTGGGATTCTTTTGTGATTAAAGATAATTGTGCCAAGTGATGTTTAGAGGCTACATATATCAGTTTAACTCTTCAAGTTTAATTTTCTAAGATAAATTTTAAACTATTGATGTGACATTAAGTTAATTGAAATTATCTAGGCTAGAATTAATTTTAGAAGTGAATTGATCATCTGAATAAATCTTTTGAGAAGTGAAAAATTGAATTCTTGTAGTTAATTTACCTTCTTTATTGTGAGAGGAATTAGTAAATAAAATAGTGGGAATTGATGTAAATTAGCCCTTGTTAGAGGGTTCATTGGTTGTGTAGGAAATCGTTAGAAGGATGGTTGAAAGCTACTCATAAGCTATTTTCTTCAAGTTTAATTCTCTAGGGTAAGTCAGGTAATGAACATAGACATGATAATTACTAATTATTGATGGGAGCAAGGAGGGTCATAATTGATTAAGTTAGAAATTCAATATTAATAATAAGACTTGAATGCAGGGTTCAAGAGGGGCGAATTGATTTAGGGATTAATCAAGTTTGCCAAAGTAATGAAGTCTGGTTTAATTGTAAATTTTAGGAAACTCTAAGGGCATCCCTATATCAAGTGCATATTTAAATGGAGTGATTGAAAATTTCGGAGTGTCACTTTGATTATATAACATTCTACTACATATTCTCTTATTTTATATTTTCCTACATTGTATTCATGGATTCTTTAATTCTGAAATTTCTAATAGCATCAATATTCAATTGAAAGGTATTTTAATTACATTGACAATTCTTGATTTCTAAGTTATTGACACATTTATAAAATCAATGGGAGAACTCCTAAGAATTTCTTTTACAAATCCTTATATTAGTTACTTGTTAGAAATGTTTTGTATGTATTGAATTAATATGATTCCATACATGATGACAACATTTTATGAAGGGAATGGTTATAGAACACTAGTTATTGATAGCAATTTTGTCAGCCCTCATTGTGCCATGGCTGAACCTTAGCTAGTAGGAAGTACATGAGGCACTAAGCTCATGTGTTGGCCAACACATGAGGAATGGAAGGACGTGTTTTACATGACCTTTTAACTCATGATAGACTTAATTTATGTGAACTTTGGACTCACAATAGGCTTATGTGGGCTACATGTTTCTAACAAACTTGGTTACTTACTTACGTGGGCTATGTGCCTACAATAGCTATACTATTATAAGAAAAGTCTTTTCTAATAAAAATGTTTACAAAAGAATTGGTTTTGGAAACTCTCATATGTGTATTTCAAGTTTAAAAAGGTTTTTGAAATGATTTTTTTTCATTTATATTAACTTTAAACTATGTGATTTTCATGACTTAATACATTCTTGATGTTTGAATTTCTTTTAACAATTAATTTAATAGGTATTGTGAAGCATGGTTTTAGGTTTTAAAGTTCTTGCAAAGTGTTTCGTAAGTTGTCTTTTTGTCTATTTATTTATATATGTAAATTTGTTTATTTATCTATTAAAATGTGGGATGTTATTTACCCATTGAACATTTAGTATTTTAGGTAATAAAGCTAAACCATAATCTTCCTCTTTAATGGCGTAGTGTAACAAACATTATTTTGTAAAATGTCAAAATTGAGCCGTATAAAAATAATTCCCTGGAGATGAGAGATTTAAGGCAAAATAAAATTTTGATAAATTTTAAATAATAAAAAATGTGAATTTAAGTCTTGAGTTACCCAAAAACCAGGGGCAGAGTGGTTCAAAAAAATTGCCAAAAATCTAGTGGCATTTTCATAAATATGGGCACTTTGTAGAAAACTGACAGGAAGGCTTTTTAAATAAAAATTTTGACCTTTCTGGGGTTCTCGGAAGCCCTGAAAATTATAGGAAGCCTCGAGATAGTTAAAGCCCCTCCAGTATACATTTTCTAACGGCGGTGAGCTCGAACTTTGACTGATTTGTTTGGGAAGGTTTTAGATCCAAATTGAGTGATCTCAAAGGTATTTTATAAAATTGGGAACCTAAATTTTATGATGGAAAAGAAAATTCTAAAAAAGAAGCTAAAACGAAAATGCCACGTATGCAGGACGTAAATGTCATTTTTGGAATGAATGTTTCTTGAAATTTCTTTTTAAAGTGGTGTCCTATCTCCTCTCATTTCCTAATAAACCTAAGCTTCATTCAAACTAGGGAAAGGAGCTGCCTAAGAGAGATGTACTAAGAGAGCTCAAGAGGACAAAGAAAAGGCTAACAAAAGGTAGGAAAATTTAAGGATTTCCATAGTCTTTCTTCTTGAAACCTTGTTCTCCTCTCTTTGCTTCATCTTTTTATGGTTTTGGATGCTTAAATGGTTCTATTTTGGCCTTCAACTAGAGGGGAAAAGCTAGAAATTCAAGGAAAAGAATATAGTAAGGGAAAACCTCTTGGAAAGGGTTTGAATTCAAGGTAATTTCTTCTCTTGTTGCTTCTTCCTTCTTACTCTTCATTGTGTGTGTGTCGTCCAAGAATAGACCCATGAGAAGGGAGGAGGTTTTATTCAAGAACCATTGAGAATCCATTGATTTGGGCTGTGGAAACTTGGAATATGCAAAGAAATTGGAAGGAAAACTAATGAAATGTAAGATAGGAAAGTATGGAGTTCTTCAACATAATATAAAAAAAATGATTTGATTCTTGAATTTCCTTGCATGTGCTAGTGTTTAATTGAATTCCTAAGATCCCTAAGAAGCCTCCCAAGTGACTTTTCTATTAAGGAAAAATTAGAAACCCCTTGAACCCCAAATGCTTCCATAATTTAGGCCTAAGGCAGATAAAGGGGCTAAGGAGTGTTTTAATTTATTTTAGCCTTGATTTGGGACTTCATATGATGGTAGAAGGTAGGAGGAACCCTTGGGAAAAATTTTGGAGTCATGGATTGGGAGATGAGGCAATGGTTTCCATAATGTAGCCTTATGAAGCAACATGTATCTAGGCTTTTGAAAGTGAATGTGTGATGGCTCCAAGGACCTTAAATAAGGTCAAGAGGCCTAGATATGGGAAGAAAATGGAGCCAAGAACTTGAATTATGGAAGTTGCTTCATTAGGTCATTAATGGAACCATATTGTGACAAATAGAACAAAGTGTGTTTTTAAGAGTAAGTAGGATGTCCTAGCTTGTTCCAAGAGTATAATTGAGTGTTGTTTATTGTGATTAGGCCAAGAAAATCCAACCACACCTCATTGTGCTTGTGGAACCAAAAAGGGGAATGAACAAGCAAAATAAAGCTTGAATTTTTACCAAGGTAGCTCTCCATCTCATTCTTCTTGCATTCTTAGTTTTGTATATGTCATTATGTGCTTGTATGTACTTTGGTGATTTGTGAACATGCCACTTGATGCTATGATGTTGCATTAGTACCAATATGTCTTCTTGATTGTCATTGGTTGGTGAAAAATTCTCAAAAGGTGAGTTGATACCAAAAGTCCCTTGATATGGATGAGAAGATGTCAAAAGTCTCAAGGCATGGGTGAGACAATGCCAAAAGTCTCATGGATTGGTGAAGCCAAGTCAAAAGTCCCTAGACTAAGGGTGAGGCAAATCCAAAAGTCCTAGGAATGGGGTGAGGCAAAACCAAAAGTCCCTAGAGCTCATTCTTGACTTTGATGTGTATTTATTTCATAAAAATGTGAATTTGAATGCTTTATGGTTATGTGAACTTCTATACTTGTGCCTTTGACATGTATATGCCATGAATATGTATTTGAATGGGTGTGTGAGCTATTGAGATTCCATGAATCTCACCCCCTTCCCTCTTTTATCTTATATGGTCTAGGTGGTGCCCAAGAAGAGAAAAATGCAAGCCAAGGAGCTTGAGAGACATTGCTTTGACAAATATGTAGCCCTCCTTGTAACCAGATGTCAAAGTAATTGTGTACATATTATTTTTGAGTTGTAAACAAATGAGCAAATGTAATAACATGTATGAATGATAAATGAACCACTTTTGGTGCAAAATCAATGTAAATGAGAAAATTGGACACTTGATGGTATATATTTGCTAGTGTATTCTTGGATGTGGGATGGCCAAAATGGGATGCATGATGATTTGGGCCACTTGGGCAATTTATACTTGATATAATTATGCTTTTAAACTTGCCCAAGAAGTGCCAGAACATCAAGAAGACCATTTGAGCCCATTTTGATCCATAGTTGTTCTTAAATTGACCATAACGGTGAGTTATGGCAAAATCTATCCAAATGAGTTCTTATTGATCTAAAATTTGGCATGCACATAGGTCTTCTTGAGAGCTTTTTGAAAAGCTAAAGTGCATATTATTTGGAGGTCTATAAAATTTTTGGTGAATTTTTGAAATTGGTCAAAAATTCAAAAAATGACAGTGGCATTGTTCATATGGTCCAAAATTTCACCTCTGTCATTCATGGGGCAAACAATGTCCAATGTTGTGAAATTTTTCAGAGGGTAGACATTCACAGTGAACTATGCCAACTAGAATCACCTCAATTGGATGTCTAGAGAGGGAGATATGAATTTTTGAAATTTCTATTATGTTCCGGGCACATGGTCAGACCTCTTTCACTGTTCCATCAATTTGTCGGCTCTAATTGCCTTTAAATTGATCTAGAACTATTTTTTCCCTCTAGTTAACATGCGTAGCTTTCCAAATTGGTATAGTTTGCATGAATTGAATTTTTGTGGAATTAATTATGCATTTTTTAAATTTATATCAGTAAGCTGCATCAGAAACACTGGACAGTCTAACCTTTGCCATCTTTCTGTTATCAAACATGGTCCAAATGATGTTTTCATAGCTTGAAATTATTTTTATCTTAAATTTAACACTTAGAGCTTTCCAGAAAGTTATGGTTCAACAAATTTCAATTTTTCTCCATTTAGTTATAATTTTTCAAAATTGTGTCAGAAATATGCTATCTTAGACCCGAGATGAATAAGCCATTTTTTTTGTTTTTAGCTCATGATTCGTGGTTTATGCAAAGTTTTGGGATGTTTATGTTTTGTATGGATGGAAAATAAATAAAGAATGTTGTTAGTAAGTTCATAAGGTCCACAAGATGCGAGATAAATTTTTAAACCCTGGCGTAACACAATTAAATTCATTATTTTTATTGTCTTTTCTTAGAGTTTCTTTGATAACACATGCAAATGATCTTGAATAAAGGCATGTGATGCTAGATCTATTAAGGTATGACACGTAGGGGAGGATAACATTCATTAGGTAAGCCCCACATTGCTCACTCGCATGGGTGGCTATATTTTGTTGATTTTTTCTAATGTGGTTTTCAATCTACTTGTAGCTCCTCAAAATCCATAGGCAAGATCCCCCACTTCAATGAATGATATGTAGTGGATAGGATTAAAAGTAGAGCTCCTTTTTGTTCATTATTATGTTGAGCTATTTTAGAAATTTTGGAAGGTCTTATTTTCAAAGGAGACTATGTCAAAATTTATACAAGAATTTGATCGAGTACATGGTGTCTTACCATATTATAACAACACTTAATTTACATTTCAATATGTTTAGAACATCCATTTTCATCTATTCAACACTTTTAGCAGTGGAAATAATTGACATTAAAAGTGCAAATACTTTAATTTAGCTTAAATGCACCATTTGAATTTCCCAATCCCAAAATTCATCCTTAATATATTTGCTCAACCAGAAACATCCCAAAAGAAGAAAAGAATTTCGGGTTTAGACTATATGTTACATACTAGCATCATAGCATCATTTTCCATGGTTCTATAAATTCTACCACAAACTTAAGAAATTCATATCTTGAGTTAGAGAACTCCAAATCATGCAAATGAGAACTTTCTAGAAAGCTCATGACATAAGCTACATGATGTAAAAATTTTAAATCAAAACAAATTCATTTAGGCCACGAAAATCCTATAGAACAATATCACTATCATAATTTTGTACATATGCAGACTTGAAAATTTTGAGCACGTATAACTTGAGCTACATAACTCCAAATTAAGTAGTGGCTATGGAAATTTTATAATGTCAACTATATATCTATAAAATTTCAAGAGCATTGGAGTTCATTTGGCCCTCCAAATATATAAAAAACCATAACTGACCAAATAAACAGTGTATAGGCAAATATGCATTTTTCAGCCAACTTTGAAAAATTATAATAAATTTCACAAAGCTCTAAAAATTGTGTTCTTTGGCTCTATGAAAAACTCTCAATGAGAAATGCTTGCTGAATTTTATGCCAGAATTCATTCATTTGGTCTAGTTTGGGTCTAAGGGTAAAATATAGCTCAAAATGGTATCAAGGTGGCATTAAATGGTCCAAAATGGCTTCTTACATAAATTGTGACCATTTGAGCACATCAAAAGCCCAAAATAAGCCATCTCATCCATCCAAATCATCATAGAACTCAAAATCACTCCCTCACTTGGCTTTGCACACACACTTTCGATGGCACATGTATACCAAAAATTCATATTCTTGCACATATGGCTCCAAATATGGTACATACATTATAATCTCATACTTTTACATATATGAGAAGGTTTACATTACATAAATAACATATACAACCATACTTTGATATTAGATTACATAATATCCTAAATCATTGTCAAAGGAACATAGTTCAAGTTTTTTGGCCTCCATTCTTTGCTTCTTGATAGTTCCCTAGACATGGTTAGATACAAAATGGGAGAGAGTGAGATTTAAAGAATCCCAATAGCTTAATCATCCTTCAAGTACACTTATATGGCATGTTGTCATGTCAAAGAAGGCAATCATGCATTATTAGCAGCCAAGTATAAAATATAATCATATTTATGAAATCAAATGAATTTATGAAAGTCAAAATCAAGCTCTAGAGACCTTTGGTCTAACCTTACCCAATTATTTGAGACTTTTGGACTAGTCTCACCCATTTTAAGGACTTTTAACTTGGTTTCACTCATTCCATAAGACTTTTGGCCTTATCTCACCCTTACTTAAGGACTTTGGCTTCTCCTTACCCTAGTCAAGGGACTTTTGGTACAACCTCACCCATTAAGAGCCATTCATAATTCAAATGTATTCTAAGAATCATAATGATATCATAACATCAAGCCAATGGCAATAGGTATATTTCATGGTTCAAACATATATACAAGCAATCAATGATAATCAAACAACCAAGATAAGTGTATAAGAATGGATGAAGTGTTACCTTTCTAAAAAATACACAAAGTTCTTCCTTGTTTGCTTCCTTGTTAAATGGTGTTTCTCAAGCTTCCAATGTTTTCTCCAAACTCTTCCTTCCCTCTACTAAACTAGCCATAAATCACCACCATTAAGAACTTTAAAATCATGAAAAAAGAGAGGAGAAGAACTTTAGTGAAGGGAAAAGCAGGAAAAATAAGCAAAATCTGACCTTTTTTGGCTTTAGTTTCTTCCTCTTTGCTATGCCTATGGAGCTTGGTTTTGGTTCTATTCTAAGTAGATTAAAGTTGCTTAAGATGAAGGGAGGAGGTGGGACATGATATAAGAAGGGCAGGAGGCCTATTATAATAATTTAGAAATTCCATATTTGTCCCTTAAACTTTGGTTCTTCCGTTTGAACTTGTTTTAAATCCTTTTCTAGAATTATCTTTTCTATCATAAAATTAGGTCCTCAAATTTATAAAATACCTTTAGTTAGAAATTAATTAGATTCAGAACAACCTTGAACGATTCGGTTAAAGTGTTGGTCAATTGACGACCTAAAATATAAACTAGAGGGGTTTTAACTATTTTAAGGATTCCTATAGTTTTTAAAGCCTTTGAGAATCCTAAGAAACTAAATTTTCTCATTTAAAGCTCCCTCCTTTGAGTTTTCAAAAAGCTATCCAAAATTATGATTTTACCACTACGATATTCCTTTAATTTGTTGAGCCGTCTTGGCTCTAATTTTGAGCTAGCTTTATGTTCTTACCTACATTTTTAAATATTTAAAGCAAGATTCTAATACCAAATAGTCTTAATTTGCTTTGCTTTAGGGTGTTCATATCTCATTTTATCGAGTTTCGTTCAATTCTTACAAAACCAATTATTACACATGGAATGAATGAAAATGAAATACAGAAATTGTTAAATGATTACTCCATCTAATATCATAACATTAAAATTGTTGTAGTAGGATTATGAGTAATATGTTGTCTAGGTCACCATGTCAGGCTTACAGATATGGGATTAACCTCGTATTCTACACTAGTCAAGTCTTCGAACTTAGGGCATGATAAGTTGTAGACGCTTTTTTTTTTTGGTACAAATAAAAGCCAAGGTTAGTCTCTCTCAAATATGGGTTTATATTTGTCAAAGGCCTATCTTTACTCATGGTTCGTTTTATATTGCTACTTTAGGAGTTTGTAGTAGAGATGGCCTTGAACTTACTGTTACAAAGATAGAAATTCAAAAAATCCTATGTACTTATAATGTCATTTATAAAGAAGTATTTAGCAATTTGTTGTAGGTGATTTTCTTTATTCAACACAATTTCTTCTTATTATAATATATATATATATATATATATATATATATATATGTATATGTAATATTGTTGTTTTAGTAATTTGTTTTATCTATTTCAATTACAAGTACATATCTGTAGGCAAATTCAACAATAATTTGCATACTATACTTTTATTTTAAATAAAGGTGATTATATTTATTCACATATATAAAGTATAAACATATTAATATATACATATATATATAAAGTTTTAATAATTGTAAAAAAATTATTAATTAATTAGTATGTTAGATCATTTCTAGAAAATTATATTTAGAGACCTTAAGTTTGCAGAAATTATTTTTAAGGAGGACGTAATTGTAAATTTGGGAAAAGTTGGTTCAAACAATATCCTTCACTGCAAATTTTACAAATTTGAGGTCTTTGGTTATAATTTTTCCAAAAATATAAAGCCTCATTAATTTAGGAAAAATTTAAAAATGAAATTTAGTATTGCATTCAATGAGGATATTTATAGCTATATATAACACATGTTATGATTTTTGTTCCATTTTTTGAATTTTGTATTCCATATTTATAGTCATATATCTCACCTATACTTCTTCTTCAATTTGATTTTTATAGCCACTTTTCTTATAAGTTTTTATTCCATGTACTTTATAAATGACTGAATCTGAACAGCCCCATCTCATTTGTACTTATTATATTTAGTTTATATAATTTCCCATGCAAACCTTATTTTTATTCACATTCTCTTCTAATTATATTGAAAGTCCTCTTCCTTCATTGTCTTTCATTCTTTGCATTCCATATATGATGAATCACGGCCCAAGCACATGGCTCCAAGGTATGAGCTACGTTTCTTGTTTATTGTATTCCTTTACTGTATGATTTAAAGTTTTTTTTTCTCCATTCTCACTTTGTTTAATTGGATCGTTTATATTGATTTAAGGAACAAGGTCAACAGGGAAGATGAACAGAAACTCAAGCGATAGCACCAACTTTTGTAACTCCCTTACTTATTATTAATTAATTTTAATTTTAATACAAATAAGTTGTAGCTATTTATTGTCCTTTAAGTCATATAATGGTAAATGGATTACATTTCACGTAATCACAGTGAAATTATCGTATCAATTCATGATGCTACTTATTTAGTTATCATTTAGTTAACGGGATTATCCTCAAATAAGGATATTACCACGTATACTAGTCAAAGGATTATCCTTGGTCAGATCACAGGAGCTACATAAATACATCAAAAGAAGATTCTTGTGCTTACTACAATTCTACACATATGTCAGTATACTGCTTAGGCGTTTAGGTATGCCTTATAGTGCTACCAAAACATACTACTCACTAGTCATGTGATCATCACATTAACAAATATACAACAAAAAGAGATACTAGTTTCGTGACCCTACTTCCTACATGACTCCTATAAGCTACTAGATAGTAAACACTTGCTGACCATCCACATCTATTTTGGACCACTTTATGTTTAATATGACTTGGACTTGTCCCACTTTGGGCACATATACGTCCATCCATTCGATCTCCACAACAAACTTAATTATTAGCATTTTCTTGTGAATTTGAACACATTAACAAACATGTGAGAATCATAAAAACTCTCAATGAGACAATAGTGATTTGAAAAATTGGTAATGGTTTAGTTTTAGCACTTGTAGAAACTATTTTCTTATTTATTACACCTCTCTGTCTAAGAAATAATTTATATTATAGGAACACACATGTGAATAAACAAAATGCATGGCATCACATATATATGAGCTAATCATGCCATTTGTATATTATCTCGTAGCAACATCATGAAATGTCAAGCCATACATGTAAGCCATCAATAAACCTCTCATAATAACAAAATCATCATATAATTTAGCATATCTCGGCAAATCATCATGACTTTATCCTAAGGAAACATAATTTCATCATTCTTAGAAATGTCATTTAGAATAAAGATATCCATAGGTATTACATCTAGTGTCCTATAACATTGAATACAGTCCTAAGTTTTCAAATTATAGTTATACATCAAGCATCTTGTACTACTTGATGTGAACTTTTTTTTTTTTAGCATAAATAAGAATGAAGAATCATTTTCCCTGGCTCATTTGTCTTTGCATGAAAATTTGTTAAAGTATCCATAAAATTAGAAGAAACCATATCATTAACATGCTATGTAGGGTGTTTCCTATAATGGATTCACAAAACATACATATATAAGGTTTCATAATCTATCTCTACAGAGAAGTTGAAAACCATCCCCAAAAGGAAGCTAAGAACCATCCCTAAAGGGAATCTGAAAACTATCCCATATGAGAAGCTAAGTAACCATCTTATAAGGAGAAGTTGAAGATATCATCTCATATGAGAGGCTGTGGAGATCATCTCTATAGGAATTATTTCTTCTGGATACTAATAGCATCACATACTAAGAGTTTTCTTTTTACCTCTTTTATTGCCCATGCATGATCATAACACTATTGCCACTTACAAGTTTTATAACATATGGTACTTCTATATATAATATGATACAATTCTTCAATAATATAATCTCTTAATATTCAATTAAAGGAGCTAAAATAAACAATTCATGCCATAACTCCAATGTATGAATTCCAAAAATAAAATCTTTCATAACCATCTGATAATAAAACTTAATTGTAAATGTAAACAATATTATGAATTATTTTAAGTACCATATTCTATTTTTACATCATCATAAATCTTACTACAATGTTTACTAAACTAATCTAACTAAGGTATTCATTGTTTGGCTTTTCCTTGCCAAACATGTAATGTCCCGTTTTCATTAAACGATGGAAATGGGCACGCTTTCAAAGTAAGTCCCCTGAGATGAGTGATTCAAGGCCAAATAAAATTTGGATAAAATGTTAAATAATAAAAAATGAGGATTTGAGCCTTGAGTTGCCCAGAAACCGGGGTCGGAGTGATTTGAAAAATTTGCCGAAAGGCCAGTGGCATTTTCGTAAATAAGTGTAATTTTGGAAAAGCACCTAGGAGGGCTTTTTAAATGGAAATTTTGAGTTGCCCAGGGTTCTCAGAGGCCCCAAAAACCATGGGAAGCCCCGGGATCAGTAAAGACCCTCCAGTGTAAGTTTTCCAATGTCAATTGACCCGAACTTTGACCGATTCGTTCGGAAGGGTTTTAGCTCCGATTTGGGTGATTCCAAAGCCATTTTTATTAAATTGGGAACCTATTTGTTGTGATGTAAAAGACGGTTCTCAAAAAGGAGCTAAAACAAAGGAGAAACAAAAAGGCAAAGTATGAAGGGCAAAATGGGAATTTTTAAAGAAAGTCACTTTACCCTAGCTATATATAGGTGGCACCTCACACTCTCCTTCATTCACTTCAGAATTTCCAGCCCTAAATCAGAAGCAAATCCCTTGGAGAGTCGTGCACAAAGAGAAGGGAAGAAGGAGGAAAGATTCAAGACTTTAGGTATGGAATTTTGCTTGTTTTTCATGCTTTCTCTCCTCCACTTTCTTCTCCTCTTTTTCCCTCTTCTTCTCCATGATTTCTATGAAGTTTTAAGGGCTGTTTTGAAGGGAGAACAGAGGGGAAAGTTCGAATTCCAAGTAAGGAGGCCAAGGAAAGCAAGAACAAGCAAGAAAATCCAAGAAAAACAAGGTATTTTGCAATTCTCCCACTTGGTCTTCTTCCTCCCTTCCATGACCATTTCGACCTACACTTGGACAGATCTTAGGATTTAGATTTTCAATCAAACCAAAGGTGATTCTTAGGTATTTGATGGAGAGGAATAAGAATATGCAAAGAAAACTAAGAAAAATGCATTAGAAAGCAAGATGCAAAACCTAGGGTTTTAAGTGCACCTTCCAATTTCTGGATTTGTATGATGCTTCCTAGGTCTAAGTTAGAGTATAAATGAGTTCTTGAGACACCAAAGATGCTCCCCACAAGCTTCCTCCTTCAAGAAAAGCAAGAAAACTCTAAGAAGCCCAAAGGAAGCCTATGTCTCGGCCTAGGCTTGTTTGTGTAGGTGGGGGAGTTTTAAATTTTTCTAAGGTCATTCTTGAGTCATATTTGATGAATGAAAATGAAAGGAGGCCTTGGAAAAAATTTAGAACTCATGGAAAGTGATTTAGTGTCTTAGGTTCCATAATATGACCTAAAGAAGCAACATGGTGCTAGGCCTTTTGTTTTGATGATGTGAGGACTCTAAGAGGCTTAAATGGAGTCAAGAATCATATTTGAAAAGAAAGAATGAGGCCTAGAAATCATTTGAGGGATGTTGCTTCATTAGGTGCCAATATGGACCATAATGGAGCCTATAGAGCAATCTAGTGTTTCATTAAATTGTGTAGCCTTAGAGTGTGGTTCATGAACTTAATTGGCTCCCATAATTTGTGTCTAGGCCAAGAGACACTATTTCCACCAACTTGTGGGTGTGTGGCTAAAAGAGGAGGTTTAAAAGCTAAGGAAAAAGTGTGTACTTGCATACAAGGTAGCTCTCTCTACCTTCTCTCATGCATGGATGTGTGTTTAGCTTGTTTTAGAATGCTTGTATGTGTATTTTCAAGCTTTGAAAAGTATGCTAGCATGCCTTTACATGTCATGATCCTTGATGCCATGTTATGTTTTAAATGAATCCATGATGTTTGTATGAGTTTGCTTGAGTGTGGAGAGGCCAAGAACTCTTCCCTTGGGTGAGGATGAGCCAAGAACCCTTGAGCTTGGTTGAGACAAAGTAAAGAGTCTCCCAAAAGCAAAGTGGGCTCCCAATAGTTGAGTCCAAAGTGCTCAAAGAATGGGTGAGGCAAGTCCAAAATCCATGAGGAGAAGTGTGAGGCCAATCCAAACACTTAGTGAGCTCTTGAATGTCTTGTATGATTGATTCACATGCCAAGGTTGCTTTTAAAATGCCTATGATTTCTACTTTCTCCATGCATGCATTTGTGAAACTTGCTTGCACATATTATGTGTGATGGAATGGGAGATGAGCTATTGAGATTCTTGAATCTCATTCCCTCCTCTTAAATGTCCTAATATGTTAGGTGGACCAAGTGGACATGGCAATGGGAGCCAACCACCTTGAAGAAAGAAGATTGCCATCCTTATGCTTGATTTTTGGTCTTTTGATTCATAAGGAGACTTCATGATGTATATGATTATTGTAAATAGTCTATGACCCCTTGGACAAATGTAAAAATGATATTATATGATGTTTAGATGTATGGAAATGATGTATGACCATTAGCACATGTTTTGAGTATGAAATGCCATGGTATGAGAATGTAAAGTTTGGTGGTTATGTGTATAAGTGTGGGTTGAATGGTCAAAATGAGATGCATGAGGTTTGGGACTATTTGGGCAGCTCACACAAGTCTCAAATAAGCTTTTAAACTTGCCCAAAAGGTGCCAAGACCAAGGGAAATCCATTTGGCAATTTTGGTACTCAATATGGAGCCAAAATTGACCATAATGGAACCCTATGTCACTTTTTGGCCAAATGAGTTAATCTTGCCCTGAAATTTGGCATACAATTAGGTCTCATTAAGAGCTTTCTGGGAAGCTAAAGATCGTAATTTTTGGAAACCTAGAGAATATTTGATGAATTTTCAAAATTGGGATTTTCCATGGTTTCTGGTATGTGCACTGTTCATACTGGCAGATTTGATTTTCGTGTCACTCGATGGCCAAATGGTGTCCAATGCTTATGAAATTTTATATACATAAACTAGAGGGCATAAGCTTTCTGTGGCCACCGAGATCACCTCATTTGGAGGTCTGAGCAGAGAGTTATGAATTTTCGAAGTTTGCTGTCAGTAACAGTGGCATCTCCAGAGCTCAATCACTGTTTCATCAGTTCCAGATGTCTAAACCTTTCTGTTTCATTCTGTACTTATTTTTAGTGTCAATGTAACATTTGTAGCTTTCCAGAATGACTGAATTTGTGTGATTTAGATTTTTGTAGAATTAGTTATGAATTTCAGAAGTTTAGATCAGTAACCTGAATCACAGCCCAGGCTGCCAGCGAGTCTGTAGCTTCTTGGATGTCAAACGTTCTGTGTGATGAATTTTGTGATGTGGTCATATTTTTAGTGTGAATTATACATCCTAAGCTTTCTAGAATGACCAAGATTAGATGATTTTGAATTTTCTGGATTTAGTTATGATTTTCCAAAGTTGGGTCAGGAAATGGAGGAAAGCTGGCCGAAAATATGCTTGTCTATTTTAAGCTCCATTTTGGTTTCCATGAATTGTAGGCATGTTTTTGTGATGGAAATGAGTTGAAATAATGAAATTAAATATGGGTAAGTATAGTATAAGCTCACACGGTCCATGTGACACCGAATTGAATTTTTTTGATATGACGCAATGTGAAAAAATCATTATTTCTTTAGCGTTTCCATGGAACATCAATATGATTCATGATAATATGCCATTTGAAAGCATGAGATGAGCTAGAAGTCATGGTTTTACAAAACACAAACTCTTTGTCCTGGAAATGCTATTAACAAAATGCAAGATAAAATCTAGTAACTAGTGGAGTTCCAAAATTGCATTGTCAGCTATAAATATAGATCTTTTCTTTTAAATCAAAGTAATTAGAAAAAGGTAAAGTGATGCAAGCAGAGAAAGTATCTTTTAGAAATATTCATCAATTATAATAATTAACAATTTCCAATCCATTTCATAAATTATTAATAAAGGCTTAAAACATTTGATACAAAGCAATTTCTCAAACAAATCATACTTTAAAAAACCATATGCTCGGTGATACTCACTAGTGGGATTTCTTATCACAATCCCTACTTTTCATATGTTGGCATTCTTAGTGTGAGTTGACTATATAGTTCACTCATTCATCTCACACCAAATGACATCTGTGACCTTAAACTTAGCCCTTGGCTAATAGTGATCACTGCTAGAGTGCAGGTGTGAATATCTCACCCAACTACTTGGCCCATTGGCTAAATAATCAATAGCATCAAATCCAATCTCATAATTATAATCATAGGCATCAAGTAAATATTTATCCTTGTGTTATCAATCACAAGGTTCCATCTCAAAGACAACAAACGAGCATATGTTTGAAAATGTCACATAATGAATTCATCATTTAACAATATATAATTTCATCATTTCATAAGGGTCACAACACCATCTCAATAGTTCAACTTTCTCAAATACTTGAAGGGTGAATCATACATTTCATAAATCCACTTTATGAAATATAAGAATGCCTCTAAATTATATTTATGGACATTATCTACCTTGATATGAAGTTAAATGCACACTTGCCAAGCCACCACCACTACTTTCAAGTTAGCAATCTATAATATATCAGTAAAATACATTAATATTACATATATACACACAAAATAATATTTTCTATCTAATTAAATCCATTTTATTTTATTCACTTACCACAATAGTTAACACTCCACAAGTACTTAACAAGTCCAGCACTTCAAACCTCCACTTAGGTTCATCCTTTGTCTTCCATATTTTATACCAAAACAATGAATTAAACTTCAAAATTAATTTAGTAACAATAAATATAAAGAATTATGGAATAGTAAACTTATCCAAATTCCACTTCTAGAAAAAAGTAAATCTCCCACTTAG
Source organism: Erythrophleum fordii (assembly GCA_032878935.1). Lineage (NCBI taxonomy): Eukaryota > Viridiplantae > Streptophyta > Magnoliopsida > Fabales > Fabaceae > Erythrophleum > Erythrophleum fordii. The sequence goes on along the minus strand of JAVQMF010000047.1, from coordinate 28,821,207 downwards.
GCATTTCATCTAACATTTAGTGTGTAACTTTTAAAACTAATAACAATTAACAATTAATCAATATTCTAACCAACCCCCTTACATTGTTAGAAGTTTAATTACACATTTGATTAACCAATTTCAACATCAGTTGCTAAATTCTCCAATTTTCAAACCCTAGGATTTACATAATCTATTTTAAATTCTAATCGGTTCAAAACAAAGTTAAGAAGGAGCAAAATTTTTTTCTTTTTTATGTGTCTTGGCCAAATCCTCAAGCTAGTGTCTCAAATGGAGCCTTCAAGTGAAGAATATGAAAATGAAATCTTCCTTGGCTAAGGGTGGCGTCGGCCTCATGAGGGAGGGTAAGGGAGTGTGTTTTTGTAACAACCAGAAAAACAAAAAAAGAAAGCTGAAAATTTTTATAAAGTCTTGAAATTTTTTAAATCTGCTAGCTATAGCAAGAAATGGCCTAGCTATAGCGAATTCGCTATAGCGAGAAATGGTCTAGCTATAGCGAATGTACCTATTAGCTATAGCGAGAATGCTTTTAGCTATAGCGAGTGTGGGCATCCCATACAAAAACCAGGGAGCTGCTCGCCGTAGCACGCACCGTAGTGAAAACAGGGGTCTGGGACTGATACGTGCTCGCCATAGCAAATGTTAATTTTCACTATAACGAGGGTTAGTCTGGAAAAGCATGAAAAAAGAGAATTTGACTTCTTAAAGCGTCCAAATTCATCTTTTCTCTTTAACTGACCTAAGCTTCGACCAAAAGAGAGAAAAGGGATGTGGAGAGAGAGAGAGACCAAGAAAAGGAAGGAAGAACAAGGAAAAGGTAAGAAAGCTTGAGATTTCCCTATCTTTTCTTCTTAGAATCTTGTCCTTCTCTCTTTGCCCTCTCTTTCTATGGTTTTGGTTGTTGAATTAGTTAGGTTTTAGGCTTGGGTCAGAAGAGGGAAAGTGAAAAACCACTCTTAAAGCAGGCTAGGACTCATGTATCTTTACTTCCTCTTCTTTGCTTTCCTTGAGTATATTAGTTCTACCAACTTGAGAGCTTGAGAGAAAAGAAGAGTTGGTAAAATTCTAGAAAGAGAGAGAGAATCCTTAGTGTCTTATATGCTGGTAGGGTTTGCTATGAAGAACCCCTAATAATTGTTAAGTTATGAGAGAGTAATTCCATGCTCTTTATTGTGTCTAGGCTCAAGAGAAGCACCTCCATCAAGGTGTGATTGTGAAACCAAGAAGGGAGAAGAGAAATTGAAAGGGAAGGCTTGTATTAGCTTATAAGGTAGCTCTCTACTCTTTCTTATTGCATTCTTGGATGTATATAGTCATTGTATGCTTGTGTATATGCTTGTTGTGTGAGACATGCTATATGTTATTACCTTGATACATTGGTACCAATATGTTTATGTGTTGGATTATGAAAATTGCTCGGGTGAGGTAATGCCAAAAGTCCCTTGTGATGGGTGAGGTAGAGCCGAAAGTCCTTGAGAATGGATGAAACAAGGTCAAAAGTCTCATAATTGAGTGAGGCCAAGTCAAAAGTCTCTAAACCAAGGGTGAGGCCATCCAAAAGTCCTTAAAATCGGGTGAAGCTAGACCAAAAGTCCTTAGAACTTATTCTTGACATTGATGTGATATTCATGGCATGTAAATCATGTATTGTATGATTGTGACTGGTTAGATGCCTATTTGCATGCTTTGACTTGTTTATATGCCTTGATTGCTTCCTTGAATGAGTGCATGAGCTATTGAGATTCCATAAATCTCACCACTTTCCCTCTTCCATCTTAACATGTTAGGTGGAGCTCAAGGAGATTCAAGTGCACACCAAGGAACTTAGTTGAGCATGTTTAAACAGTTGTTAGTTTATTTTGGTTCTTTTGATGTAAAAAGGTGCCAAAATAAGTATGTACCTATTATTTTTTAGATGTAAATATTGAAACAAGTGTAAATGTATGGAAAAATGATGTATAAACTATGTAGAGAGCCAAAGTAATGAAAATATGGGATTTGCCCCTTTTGTGGATTGTATGCGATAGTGCATTTTGGCCCGTAGCATAGTGAGTTTGAAATGTATGATGATTTGGACCACTTGGACATTTCATATATACTATGTTTATATTTTAAAACTTGTCCATGAGGTGCAAAAACATGTGGGAGGCCATTTGGACCCACTTTGAACCGTTTTGGGTGTCGAAACTGCCAAATTTGTGAGCTCGTCAAAGTATGACCAAATGAGCTCTTCTTGATATGACATTTAGCATGCCTCTAGATTTTGTAGAGAGCTTCTTGGGAAGCTAAAGTGGGTAATATTTGGAGGTCTAGGGAATATTTGACGAATTGTTGAAGTTAGGAAATTTTGATAGTTTTGGTCATGATTTTGTGCAACTGGTCCAAAAATGCATCCATGTCATTCATGGACCAAATGGTATCCAATTATCATGAAATTTTATAAGCATAAACTAGACATCCACAGTGACCTATATCAACTGGAAGCACCTAATCGGAGGTCTGTAGAGAGAGAACTAACTTTCTGAAGTTCTATATCAGTAGCAAGGAAGCCATCCGACCTTCATTACTATTTCATTAGTTTTTGACATTTAAAGGCTGCTAAACTGATCTAGAATTATTTTTCTCCTTTAGTTAACAACTTTATCTTTCCAAATTGGTATAGTTTGCCCATATTGGATTTTTTTAGAATTAGTTACAAATTTTTGAAGTTCATGACAGCAAGCTACACCAGTATCAGGGACAGCCAGACCTCTATCTCTTTTTTTACGTCAAACATGGTCCAAACGCTGAGATTGTGGTTGGACATTATTTTTAATGTAAAGTTAACACTTAGGGATTTCCAAAAAGCTATGGTTTGGTTGATTCTTACTTTTCTAGAATTAGTTATGATTTTCCAAATTAGAGCCAAAAATCTGACTTTTGGGCCCATTTGAGAAATTGCACTTTCTTGGATTTTGGCTTTATATCCATGGTTTATAGGTTTTTTGAGGCTATGTATAAGTTGTATAAATGGAGTTTGAGTAGAGAATGTAAATGATGGATTCATGGGACCCACGGGGCAAAATATGAGCATTTGAACCCCGATTTATAACATGAAAATGCCACGGCTTTTGTCATTTCTTTGGAAATCATATGGAATCGAGCCGAAGCAAAGACTAGTTGGAGTTAATATATTATGGTGTTACAGTTTTGATTTGATGAATAGGGTAATTTTAATATAAATGGGTATGGGTTTAGGTCATGGGTATGGATAATAATTATTATCCATTAAAATTTACTTAAGATAATAGTAATTCCTTAAAAGAGTTACTTTTTGCTATTTAATAAACAAAAATTTTGATTCTAATATTGGGCTTTTCTATTTTCATTTATTTTATTTGTACTAAGTGTAGCTATCTTGGTCTTTATCTTTTTCCTATCATCTTTTTAAACCTAAGACACTAAAATAAATTGACTTACTAGCTTAAAGTTTAATATTTCACTAAATAATATATTTTCTAATTATATCAATATCTATTACTTACTAAATCCTCAAATATCGAACAATAACACTACCAAAAAATAGACTTTTCGTGACAACCTTTAGTGGCGACTAAAAAAACTCATTGCTAAAAGTATACTTTTAGTGGCAACTTTAGTAGGTCGTCACTAAAAGCTATCGTTAAAATACTATTATCTATTTTGGCAAGATCTTCAATGGTGACAATAAAAAAGTTGCAACTAAAAATCTTTTGTGGTGACAAAAATATCGTCGCAAAATACTTTTAGTGGCAACATAATGTTGCCACTAAAAGTTTCCTAAATTTTTTTGTTAGATCCAAATATTTTTGTACCAAGACTTTTAGTGGTGACATTTGGTGACCACTAAAAGCCACTTTTAGTGGCAACTCTTATAATTCGCCACTAAAAGTTTGACAATTCTTTTATTAAAAAATTATGTGCCAAAATTTTTAGTGGTGACTAGCAACCTATAAAAGTTGTCACTAAAAGTTGCTTCTAGTGGCGACTATATGTTGCCACTAAAAGTTTGGAATATTTTATATTTGTAAAAGTCATATCATTGACATTTGAACCAAAGACCCTAAAACAAATTGCTAACACTTTACTTGATTAAAACAAACAATTATATATATCTAATATATACAAACAACAAAACTATTATATAGACTACTTGTAATTATATCTATATTTTTTACTTGGTTAATTTTTTTATTTCATAAATTACTTTTTCTAATTTATTATTTTTAAAACTTTGCCTTTTAAAAATTTTTAATTACAGTCAACTATTAATATAACTTGGAAACCTTGGAAGTTTAATGTTAAACATTCTCAAATTTTAATCATTAGTAGTTTTCATTTTTCAATTAAAAATGATTTCTTAAACAATTTAAGAATGTGCAATTAGTAATTAAATATTTAAAACTTATTCATATTTATTTGTTATATTAGATTTTTAATATATAAAATTTTATTTAACTACAATGAGACTAATGAATTTTGAATCAGTATATTTACTAGTTCAATAATCAGTTTAGTTTTAAAAACATTGCATGTTTTAGATTTATTTGTTTATCATTTAATATAAAATGATAAAGTTTGTTTAAACTATGTATACCATATTTTTAAAATAATTTTATAAAAAATATAAAAAAATTACCTAATTTAATCCTAAATTCTATCTTTTCCCTTTCTTTTAGTCACAAATCATATTTGCATTCTCTTCTCTAGTACTCATTCACACCTATACTCCCTTTTTCTCTATTTATTCAACTCTTCTTCTTATTCTTCAATTTTCAAATGTACACTCTCTTCTCCAATTCACTTATTTGTCATTTAAAACTAACATCAAAAGCTTTGTCTACTTATTTACTTCTTCTCTTAAATTTGAAACCTTATTTCCATTTTGCTTTAAATTTCCTTCCCTTTAAATTCAAATTCAAATTTGTTTCATATTTGCATGCCTCATCTTTTCTTTTTTTGCTCAACAAATGAAGTGGGTGATAAGAATAGGGAGGAGAGAGCGAGAAATGGTGGTAGTTGTGAGGAGCACGAGGAACTTGATCAAAGAAAGAGACTTGGTATCTTCCTTAGAGGGCTTAAGAAATAACATTTAATTTTATCTAATAGATGCAGTGAAGTGGGTGAAACATCTAAGTAATATAATTTTATGAGTTTTCTTTTTAATTATTCATTATCTAGTTTTAGGAGTTATCTAATCATTAATCCAAAAAAAAAAACCCATTAGATAATTCTATTATAATTATTCAAGTTCTAATCAAAAAGATAATTACAAGTTTATGAAATAAATTTGTACATCATTTATTAAAATTTTAATGATTATCTTATAAAAATAATATTAATGTAATTTAAATAATCACAAATAATATATTTATCACTTAAACTATATATATATATAGTATCAATTATTTCTTTTTATTTATTCTTTATTTAGTTTTATGAGTTATTTAATTATTAATAAAAATAAAAAATAAATCAAATAGATAATTGGATTATAAATATTTAATTTCTAATTAAAAAGATAATTACGTTCATAAAGTTGTACAATATTTATTAAAATCTTAATAATTATTTCATAAAAATTTATATTAATGTAATTTAAATAATCTCATAGGATATATTCATTATATAAACTTGTTTCTTATTTATATAACATTTATTGGTAGTTTTTTTTAAGGATTCTTTATCTAGTTTTTGGAGTTAATTAATTATTAATCTAACATAAAAAATATATCCATCTTATGAGATAATCAAAATAGATAATTTTATTTAAGATAAATACTAATATAAAATGAAGGCAAAAATGAGTAAAAAGAAATATTTTTGGAAAAAAAAGTTTATAATAGCACTAGTTTATGAAAAAAAAAAATTTCCTTCAAATTGGCTAAATAGGATAATTCAAAAATTTTATTCATCAAAATTTGCTAAAAACTTGACAAAGAAAGTATTTATACATAGCACTAATTAATTTTTCAGAATTAAAATAAAAATAAATCAAAGAATACACAAAATTAATTTATCAAAACTCTAACAACTCTTCTCACTCACTCTCCCTTCCTGAAAACACTCAATGGCAGTGATCTCTTTTAGAAACCCAAAACAAGGGTGAAGCACATGTTTAATAAAGATAATAACTCCTAAAATAAATGGGTAAAAACAAAAATGTGAAACTAACTAAATTAAAGAAATAAGACGAATAAAAATAGATAAAATAAAAATATGTAAATAAATTATTTTCTATTATTAATATTAATTAATTATACTTTTTATATTTATATTAGTCAGCCTTTTCTTTATACCAATTCAAACAGAGTCTTTTCTTTTTTCTTTTTAATTTTTAATGATAGCAAAATCTTAATAAGATTCCAAAATGAAAGAAATATAAAATGAACAAAATTAAATAAATAAAACAAATAATAAATAAATAAAACAACAAAATTGTTAATAGATTAATATATATTATTAATATTAATTATATCATTCATATTTGTACATATTTTTAAATAATTAATAATATTATTTAAATTTAAGTTAAAGCATTTTAAAAGTTTCAATCAATTCTCAATTTTAAATTGAATTAATAATTTTATTTTTAAATTTTATAAAAATTAATAATTCCAAAAACTTTAAAGAATTTTTATTTTTCTAGGGAGTTTTCTAATAAAAAGTTAAAAATAATAAAAAATTTAATAAGAAATAGATTAGAAATAATAAATAAAAATTTATAAAATAAAAATTTTAAATTAAAAATCAAAACTTTAACCAAATCAAATCAAATCTCCATTTAAATAAGACATTCAAACGATAAATTCTTCGTATTTCTCCACAAAATATCATATCTTCACCCTTCATAATGTTAAATCTTCATAAGATTATAACATATTAGATTTGCTTCTTCAATGTATTTTTGTTCTTCACTTTTCATATGATCCAAGCTTGCTACCATTTAAAAAATGTATTTTTGTATAAATTTTTAACTACCCACCATTTAAAAAAATATATTTTTATAAAACTTCCTTTTACCAAAAACTTAGGTGGTTATGCAAAAGATTTAGTAGTGACCATTCTAAGTTGATTTTTTCCTTATCTTAATTAATCTAGATTGTTCTAATTAATTTAGATAGCTATCTAATAAAGATAATAATTTCTAAAATAAAAGGGTAAGGAGAAAATACAAAATTGACTAAATCAAATAAATAAAAACAGATAAAAATAACTAAATTAAAAAATTTGTAAAGTAAATGATAAACTATTATTAATATTAATTAAATATATTTTTTATATTTATACATACTATATAATTATATATATATTATATATAATTAAGATATATGGTTGAGACATTATCAATCTTTTTCTTCTCGTAATTAATTTAGATAACATAATCTTAATTAATCTAGATAAACATCTAAATAATAAGAAATAATATTATCATATAATTAATATTACTATTTTAAGTTAATAAAAAAATTAAATTAATTAATAATATAATAAACAATAATATAAAAAGAGCAAAACTAGAAATAAAAAAGAAATACCCATTAACCCAATTATCCAAACCCTAACCCATATATCATTTAAGCCCCTAAACCATCTTCCCACTTCAATCTCACGATGCGTACAATTCTAAAGGGAGAGGAGAGAATGACATAGGGATAGAGCCACCGTTTTGAACTTTCAAGCTTTGCACATGGGTGAAGAAAGCACTTTGATTAATTTTTCATTTGAGTGATTTCAATGAGAAAGTAGAAGAGGGATGTTGAAGCTTTGATTTGAACGTGAGTTTCATATTCTTCTGTTTTCTTTGTTTGGCTAATTGATTGAGTTGCGGATTGAGTGAAATCTTGAAACTACTATTGTTCCAACGGGTTCTTGGTCTTGGTAGTAAAATTTGTGAGGAATTTCTTAATTTTACTTGTTAAGAGTAATTGTGTAATGGGAAAGGCAAATCTCAATTTCGGTACCTTGAGTAACATTTTAGAATGTTATTATATTCTATGTAATGGTGTGCTACACTTTATATTTTCTGTCATAGGTTACAAGCTATAATTGATATGAGACTCCGTAGAAACCCGTTCTAGGAACCCCAAATTACACGGATTAGTGATCGAAATTTGGCATGCAACACAAGAACAAGAAAATAGACAGATCTGGACAACAAGCAAGAAAGAAACAAAGAAGAAGAAGAAGAAGAAGAAGAAGAAGAAGAAGAAGAGATGTTGGTCAATGGAATTGAACCCTAAGAGAACCCGTCTCTTAGAACCCTAATCCAGGATGCCACAAAGGAAACCACTCTTTTGATAAGTCAAAGATTTTCTCCAGCACACAAAGGCCACAAGAGAAACCTCACAAGTCAGAAAAAATTCTGAAAAGAGAATTCATTCAATCTGCCTCTTCTTGGAGTACAAGTGGGCCTTATATGGGCATTTTAAAAATAAAACCCTAAATACAAAATAACTCCTAGGTTTGGCGGGAAAATAAAAGAAATTTAAGTCTGGACAAATTCACCAAGAATGGTGCCTAATAAAGCTAAAAAATTTGAAATAGAAACAATCAAATTAAAACAAAATAAAACTAAGAGAATTTTGTGGAAAATGGCTGGGCTCCTTCAATTAGGCTCCTTTCGGGCTTGGGCTAGCATCTTGTAGATATGAAATAATCTTCATGCCATTTTGTTCCTTTTGGGCTTCATATTCAGCTAAGACTATGGGCTCCAAGTCCATTAGTTTTTGGATCACTCCATTCAAGGCCTCCTTCATAGCTTTGGCTCTTGATCTTGTGCATGGGCCTCCCATAACTTACAATGGATCTTTAGTTAGCAAACTCATTACAAGGCAAAGGAAGTAAATCCAAGGGAGTCAAAGGATTAAAACCATATACAATTTCAAAAGGAGAAAACTCAATTGTAGAATGCAAGGCACGATTATATGCAAACTCAATGTGAAGCAAACACTTTTCCTAATTCTTTAAATTTTTTTGAATTATAACACGCAATAAGGAAGAAAGTGTTCGATTCACCACTTCGGTTTGTCCATTCGTTTGAGGATGTGCAACCGTAGAAAACATAAGCTTTGTACCCAACTTAGCCCACAAAGTTTTCCAAAAGTGACTAACAAATTTAACATCATAGTCACTCACAATAGATCGAGGCAAACCATGCAATCTAATAATCTCCTTGAAAAATAAATCAGAAATATGGACAGCATCATTTGTTTTTGAGCAAGCAATGAAATGAGCCATTTTACTAAATCGATCAACAACAACAAATATTCTATCCTTTCCACTAGATGTTCTAGGCAATCCAAGCACAAAATCCATTGAAATATTGACCCAAGGATGAGAAGGAACAGGTAAGGGAGTATACAAGCCATGTGGTTGCACTTTAGATTTAGTGTGCTTGCATACAATGCACCTTTTACACACAGCTATCACATCCCTATGCATATGAGGCCAATAAAAATGTTCTTTCAACATGGATAAAGTTTTTTCTATGCCAAAGTGCCCTATCAAACCACCCCCATGAGATTCTGTAACCAAAAGCTCACTTATAGAACAAACAGGCACACACAATTTATTTCCTTTAAATAAGAAACCATCAAATCTAAAGAAATCAAGAGCACCATGTTTTTCACACAACTTCCAAGTTTCAGCAAAGTCAGCATCACATTCATACATGCTTTTGAAAGATTCAAAACCAATTAACCTAGCTTGCATAGATGTAATAAGACTATACCTCCTAGACAAAGCATCAGCCACAACATTTTCTTTCCCCTTTTTATGTTTAAGCACATAAGGAAATGACTCAATGAATTCAAGCCACACGGCATGCCTCTTATTCAACTTATCTTGGGTCTTTAGGTATTGAAGACTCTTATGATCAGAATGCAAAACAAATTCCTTAGACCATAAATAATGTTACCAATGTTCTAGAGTTCTTTTTAAAGCATACAATTCCTTGTCATAAGTTGAATAATTCAAACAAGCACCACTAAGCTTTTCACTAAAGTAAGCAATAGGCCTAGACTCTTGCATCAAAACAGCACCAATACCAATTCCAGAGGCATCATATTTAACTTCGAAAACTTTAGAAAAATCAGGAAGAATAAATAGAGGGGCATGGGTCAATTTATCTTTCAAAGTATTAAAAGCCGCCTTTGGTGCCTCACCCCATTTAAAGATAACATTTTTCTTTACCAGCTCATTTAAAGGTGCAGCAAGGGTTGAAAAGTCCTTTACAAATCGTCGGTAGAAACTTGTAAGTCCATGGAAACTCCTCACCTCACTAGCATTCTTAGGTGTTGGCCACTCTTGAATTGCCTTCACCTTCTCTTCATCCACTCGAAGGGCATCAGTACCTACAACAAAACCAAGAAAAACAACAGAATCCAAGCAGAAAGAGCATTTCTCTAAATTTGCAAAGAGTTTATTTTCTCTTAAAATATCAAACACAGAATGCAAATGCTTAGCATGCTCTTCTAGATTCTTAGAAAACACAAGAATGTCATCAAAATACACAACAACAAGCTTTCCTATGTAAGGGCGAAACACATGATTCATTAAGCTCATGAATGTACTTAGAGCATTAGTTAAGCCAAAGGGCATAACAAGCCATTCATACAAACCAAACTTAGTCTTAAATGCAGTCTTCCACTCATCACCCTCTTTCATCCTAATTTGATGATAACCACTCCTAAGATCTATTTTTGAAAACAAGCAAGCACCATGCAACTCATCTAGCATGTCATCAAGTCTAGGAATGGGATATCGATACTTAACAGTGATTTTGTTGATGGCTCGACAGTCCACACACATCCTCCATTTGCCATCCTTCTTGGGCACAAGTATTACCGAAACAGCACATGGACTAAGGCTTTCTCTCACAAACCCCTTTTTCATGAGTTCCTCTACTTGCCTCTGAATTTCCTTAGTCTCTTCTGGATTTGCCCTATAAGCAGGTCGGTTAGGAAGAGATGCTCCAGGAATAAAGTCAATCATGTGTTCAATGCCTCAAATGGAAGGCAATCCATTCGGTACCTCTTTCGGAAACAAGTCTTTATATTCCTGCAACAAACTCAAAACATTAGAAGGAAGAGATTCATCAAGGTCACTAAGGGTTAGATAAACATCCTTATACAAGAGTACAAAAAATGTCTCACCACATAAAGCCCTCTTAATCTCTCATATACTGGAAAATAGTGTTACTTTCTTTTCTTCACTCTCTTGACTTTTCTTTTCAATAGCTCTCTTTTCTTTTCTCTCCATCTCACTTTCTTTTCTTTCTTTCTCACACACTTTCTTTTCTTTCTCTCTTAACTTGCATTCTTGAGTAATTCGCTTTTGATCTTCATATGCCTGCAAGGGTCTGAGAGGGGTTAGCATAATGGTTTTCTTATTAAACTCAAAAGAATACCTGTTAGTATAACCATCGTACTTAACTTTCCTATCAAATTGCCAAGGTCTACCCAATAACAAGTGTCCAGCATACATAGGAGCTATATCACATAAAACCTCATCATGGTAACTTCCTATGGAAAATGCTATAACAACTTGTTTAGTAAATTTAACATCCCCATTATCATTGAACCACAACAAATTATAAGGAGTGGGGTGTTTTCTGGTTGGCAAACCTAGCTTTTCAACCAACAAGGTACTAGCAACATTAGTGCAGCTCCCATTATCAATGATAAGGCTACATACCTTGTTGTTAACAAAACACCTAGTGTGAAAGATATGCTCTCGTTGTTCTTTTTCAAGCTCCTCTTTCAGTTGAATGCTAAGAGCACGCCTTGACACTAGAGCCTCACTAATCACAGCTTCAGCTACCTCCACATCAGATTTATCACCTCCATTGGAGCTTAACTCAGCTTCCACATCTTCATCACTGCTGCTTTCACTAGTAACAACACCATTCTCAAGCAAAATCATAGTCCTTTTATTTGGACATTGTGAAGCAATGTGACCAATACCTTGACATTTAAAGCATTTAATTTTAGAAGAACTAGAAGAAGATTTAGGTTCAGATTTACCTTTAGAAGTAGATGTTTGCATCTTCATCTTATTCTCCTCTTTAGGCTTGGTCTCTCCCTTAAACTTGAAAGATGACTTGAATTTTTTGTTGGAACAAGCATGTGATTTCAATTTTTGTTTTGTCTTAAAATGCTTCTCCACCTTAATGGCTTTATGCAACAACTCCTCCATATCAAGGTAGTTTTGCAATTCAACTTCTGCAGCAATTTCAGGGTCTAAGCCACTAAGAAATCTTGCCATTGTAACTTTTGAATCTTCCTCAATGTTAGCTTTGATCATGGCAATTTGCATTTGCTGAAAATATTCTTCCACACTCATAGATCCTTGTTTGATTTTGTGGAGCCTCTTGTGCACATCCCTATAGTAATGGGTAGGGACAAATCTCTTTCTCATGAGAGCCTTCATTTCTGGCCAAGACCGAATTGGACCCTCTCCAGAACGCCTCTTACTAGTGGTTAATTGATCTCACCATAGGCTTGCATAATCTGTGAACTCCAAAGCAGCTAATTTTATTTTACTTTCTTCTGAAAAAGATTAACAGTCAAATAAAAACTCAACTTTTCTTTCCCATTCAAGATATACATCAGGATCAGCTTTCCCTTGAAAGGAAGGGATTTTCATCTTGATGTTACTAAAGGCATCTTTCTTTCGAGGGGGAGCTCTCCTAACTCTTTCATGTTGGCTTTCCTCCTCAAAATCAGATTCATCTCCTCCTAGAACAACATTTTTACCATGCCTTGCCTTGCTGTTGGAAGAAGAAGAATCCATTTGATCCAACCTAATATTTAGCCTCTAGAATTGTTCTTGAACAAATTTGATGAACAACTTAAGGTCAACTTGGTTATCCTCACTTTCAGACATGATTGGCACCTGAAATGTTAGTGAATAGCAAGAAAAGGACCTGGCTACTCCCTTACATGTTTCACTCTAAATGATGCAAATTCACTCGTGTTTCACTCTTGTAATGGCTTTTACAATGATGAAAACACTCTTGCCTTTTTCCTCTCAACTTGCTTCCTATAGTGTACTGAATTAAATCCAACAAATCAAAAGAAGCAGCAACTGAAGTGGCAATCTCAAATTAGAACCCAAGATGTAAAGTTCTCAAAGAGACAACAAAAGTCCAACATTTAAAAAAAAAAAATCGTAGGTGCAGCCAATGGAAAATACAGCAAGTGACTAGGAAAGGAAATAAAGACAATGAATTTATGGAAGAAATGGTATATGGCAGATTATGGGAGAACAAATGGTTAAATGATTAATTATCAAGAGTTATGGAAAGAAAATTGGAATCTGGAATCAGAATTGAAGCAATCAGAAATTTGAAATTTAAACAAGGTGAATGAATGCAAATTTCCTTTTATGAATTGTGCACAATATGACTTTTAATGATCAGATCAACTCAAGGAATCAAAAATGGTAATTCCAAGAATCAGAAATGACCAGATCTTCAGCAATTGCAATTCAAGTCAACAATTCAAAATTTTACAATTTCCAACACAACTTTCCTTTTTCACAGATTCTAACTTCTTTTTTTTTTTTTTTTGCAACTTTTCCTTCTTTTCTTTTCTTTTCCTTTTTTTTATTGTAATATACTCTTTTTTGTTTTTTGAATCTCAAAGGTGCTGAAATTTGCAAACAGAACACAAGATTTCTGAAAGATCAGAATGACATACACGAAAGAAATAGCTATAACTTGCTCTAGAAAAAATCGGATTGACGTGATTCCAAAACGAGCAGAAAGAAAAGATCTTGAGACACAAGAAAGACCTATTAAACGTCCAAAAACACGAAGGAAAACACCAGAAATAGCCGCATGAAAAAAAGGACGAGCAGAAAAGAATCAAACGAAATAAGGGAAAAGAAATAGCTATAACTTGCTCTACAAAAATCGAATTAACGTGATTCCAAAATGAGGAGAAAGAAGAGATCTTGAAACACAAGAAAGACCTATTAAACGTCCAAAAACACGAAGGAAAACACTAGAAATAGCCGCACAAAAATATGGACGAACAGAAAAGAATCAGATGAAATAAGGAAAAAGTGGATGAAACCAACCTCAACCAATGCTCTGATACCAGATGACATGAGACTCCATAGAAACCCGTTCTAGGAACCCCAAATTACACGGATCAGTGATCGAAATTTGGCATGCAACACAAGAACAAGAAAATAGACAGATCTGGACAACAAGCAAGAAAGAAACAAAGAAGAAGAAGAAGAAGAAGAGATATTGGTCAATGGAATTGAACCCTAAGAGAACCCGTCTCTTAGAACCCTAATCCGGGACGCCACAAAGGAAACCACTCCTTTGATAAGTCAAAGATTTTCTCCAGCACACAAAGGCCACAAGAGAAACCTCACAAGTCAGAAAAGATTCTGAAAAGAGAATTCATTCAATCTGCCTCTTCTTGGAGTACAAGTGGGCCTTATATAGGCATTTGAAAAATAAAACCCTAAATACAAAATAACTCCTAGGTTTGGTGAGAAAATAAAAGAAATTTAAATCTGGACAAATTCACCAAGAATGGTGCCTAATAAAGCTAAAAAATATGAAATAGAAACAATCAAAGTAAAACAAAATAAAACTAAGAGAATTTTGTGGAAAATGGCTGGGCTCCTTCAATTAGGCTCCTTTCGGGCTTGGGCTAGCATCTTGTAGATATGAAATAATCTTCATGCCATTTTGTTCCTTTTGGGCTTCATATTCAGCTAAGACTATGGGCTCAAAGTCCATTAGTTTTTGGATCACTCCATTCAAGGCCTCCTTCATAGCTTTGGCTCTTGATCTTGTGCATGGGCCTCCCATACCTTGCAATGGATCTTTAGTTGGCCATCTTTTAGAGTTACGTCCAGCCCTTTTGTTTTCAACTTCTTGATTTTGTTCAAGCTCTTTAAAGTCTCTTAGCTCACCTCCATCAATAATACCTAGCCTCTTTAGCCTTTCCATTACTTTGCGAAGGTTTTACTTATGTAGCTTCATTTATTTTGTAAGAAAAGCAATATATTTAATTACATTTTTATCACGTTACGTAAGACTTCAAAAATTTGCCTTTTTCTCCATGGACCCTATAAACTCCTCAACGTCATTCTCTACCCATAATCCATCCATACAAGTCATAAACATTATAAAATATCTCATGCATCTCGGATTGGAAGCCACACACAAGAAAAATAAAAAGTTGCTCTTAGGTTTCAGCTACAACTTTCTAGTGTGTGAAGTTTGAAAATTCATAATTAATTCTAGAAAAATCAAAATCAAGCATGTGATGGCTTTCTGGAAAGCTCTAGATACTAAAGAAGAAGCATGTAGCTTATGAAAATTGATAAAATAGTACCAAAGGTCAGGCTATATTACTAGTACTGTCATGCAACTCCAAAAATTTAGTTCTCCCTCTATAGAGCTCTAAATGGGGTGATATTAGTGGCTATGGAAAGCTTATAGTGTCTACTTTGTGCTTGTAAAATTTAATAGCCATTGGATACTAGTTAGCCTACAACTGACATAGAAATAAAATCTAACCATTTGAACAATGCATACTACCATTCTACATATTTTTCCCAAATTTGAAAAATCATAATAAATTATCTAGAGTTCCAAATTGGTATTCTTTGGCTCTGTGGAAAACTCTAAATGAGACCTACTTGTTGGCCAAATTTCATGCAAGAACTTATTTATTTGGTCAAACTTTGGTTCAACACACAATTTGGTCACTTTTTGAGGTGTAAAAGGGTTCTTAAGGTGCCAAATTGCTTTCTTTATTATCCATGGCCACTTGGGCACATCCAAAACCACATTCACAGCCTAGGGAGACATGCCATTTGGTTCCAAATATCATGGAGCTTATTCTTACTATGCTACTTGCTATTATATACAAGGGTAACACATCACATATAGGCTTCTTGGTGGCAAAATCATTACATACATCATATTCACATATATATAAGTGTGCTCAAGTATCTACATCCCATAGTTACATCACTTAACATCATTATGTTAACAAAATGGCTAGATATCTATCTTCTTGCCAAAGTCTTGGTCTTCAAGGTTGATAGCCTCCATTTCTTGGCCCACTTGGCTCACCTAGACATGGTTAGACATTGAGAGGGAAGAGTGAGATTCTAAGAATCTCAATAGCTCTTAACCTTTTCAAACATATATAATGGATACATTTTCAAGTCAAAGAATGCATGTATGAAAATTTAGCTACTAGTAACCATACATAAAATGATTTCCATGTTCAAGAAGCTCATATATATCATACATTAGCTCTTAAGGGCATTGGTTTAGCTTCACCCCTTTTTCTTAGGACTTTTGGACTTACCTCACCTGTTTTTAAGGGACTTTTGACTAAGCCTCACTCTTCTTGAGACTTTTGGCTTTGTCTCACCCAATCCTAGGGACTTTTGGCTCATCCTCACCCTTGCTATAGGACTTTTGGCTTTACTATACCCATTCAAGCTAAAATACATTCATATAACATATTTCAAGAACATCATGGTATAATGGCATGTAGGAAATAGCTAGAAACATTTCTCATGGCATAAACATACATACATACATCCAAAGATAAGAAAGCAACTAAGAATGCATGAGAAAAAGGTTAGAGAGCTACCTTGAATGTAAAACACAAGCTTTTTCCTTGATTACTCTTCCCTTTTTTTGGTCATACACTTACAAGTGGATGGATCTTGATTCCTTTGGCCTAGACACATAAAAAAGGACCCAATTACATTATTGAAGTAAGCTCTAGCATCACATACACTCTAGGGAAGCTTACTTTGTTCTATGGTTACATAATGTTTTATAAAAGACCTAATGAAGTAACTATGGGAATTCATGATCTTGGCTTCATTTTCTCCTTCAATCTATGACTCTTGACTCCATCTAGACTCCTTGGAGCCATCACACATTCATTTTAAGGAGTCTAACTATATGTTGCTTTTTTATGTCATATTATGGAACCTACAACCCTATCTCTCAATCTATGGCTTCTAAATTTTTCTCAAGGTTTCCTTTGATATTTTTCCATCATATCTAGTCCTAACTTAAGTTTAGAAAAATTTAAAGCACTCCTTAGGTACTCCAAGCTCTCTAGCCCAGGACATGACCCTCTTTGGTGCACCCATGGGATTGCTTTTATTTTTTTTGAAGGAAGAGGCACTTGGTGTTGCGATTCTTGGGACCTGCATAGTAGAAATTTAAAAAAATGAATCAAATCCCTCCCATGGATCTATCAATCTTGTTTAAATGAAGTAAAGTTAGAGACTTTTACCTTTGTCAAGTGATTTTTTAGGTTCTCATTCTATTGTCAGATCTCAGGAACTGACACTTCAGACCAGTTCCCTCCACTGGTATCCACACAAATGATCACTGCAACTTGAATAGCATGCTAGCACCACTAAACATAAACATCTATACATTCAAGGGGAGAAGACATTCTTTTCTTTCTCTCTATGAGTTCATATGCTTTCTCTCTCCAAGCATCCATACGCATTTTCTCTCTAGGGTGGGAAGCAGTCTCTTAAAAAAATCATCATCTTAGAAAACCCTAGCTTTTCTATTTATAGGGTGTGTTATATTAAGGTTTTAAGATAGATTTGATTAATTTAAATACATTATTTAAATCATAATTAAATAGTTTAGTTTAAATTTAAATATATCATATAGAATAAATTTAAACTAATTATTTAATCTAAATCTAGAATTAAATTTAAATTTAATTTATCACATAGATTAAATTCAAATTATCACATTAATTTAAATTTAAAACTAATTTATTTAAATTAACTAGGTGATATATATATATATTTCAAAATATAATATATCAAATATATATTTTGAATTTTAAAATATATATATATATATATAATTTCTCTATCCTAAATTGAATGTTACATTCATTGAATCTAGACATATTTTTAAGTTTGATGAATTTTGATATTTTAGCTCGAGTTGGTATGTTCTTATGTGTGACCTTGTAGGCCCATATGACATTGGCAGTGGGTCAATAACACTATTCTACCCATAAGTCACAAGTGGCATCTAGCAAGACATTGTGACTATTTAAATCATATGAGGATCGGTGATTCGATGCAACCTATCATACAATCCTGTCACAACCCTTTTGTCACATAATATCTAGGTCCAGTATGAGACATGAAAATGTTATCATCATTTTACTCGACCATCACTTTCTCAATCTCTGAGTAGACTGCCATAATAAATGGAAAACCTTTCCATCAAAGTATGGCCATATATTTCTTAGTCGCACTCATTAAGTGGCCTAAAGATATCTTTCCATAAATGAGAGGGACAAATTTTATTTTGACTACTCATCTTCCTCTACATGAATTCCACTATGCCTAATTATAGCCTTTATGATCACCTGGTTAAAGGTGATTTTTGACTATGTCAAAGCACTATGTTCCTCATGTAAGAATCTATGGTGATCTCAGGTCTGAAGGTTCAGTGACATAACTATATATGAGATACACTTATGACTTTATCCATAACTATCTCATGATGGGTTGATCCAGCATCTTGTTTTCTAACAAGTGCTTATGATTTTGATTCATATCTTCATACATGATTAACACACAATCATTAATCAAAATCATACTAGCCTTAGGTTATCATCATTCCCACAAAGATGATCTACTAGGGATATTTAAGATAATCAATATGATTTATCCAAAGATATTATTCTTAGAGTAAACATGCAAACAATATAATAAATGTAATAAAAGAGAAACTCTTTTTTCTTGATGAAATACAATGTTCATAATACAATGATTGGCTTATGGCACAATCTCTAACACTTGGAAGGTGACGATTGTGTCACATAACCCCTAAAATAAAACTAAATTGAGAAAATATATAGTTAGTGGTGCAACCTAGATCGTCTCCCTAGGATATGGAATTCAATGTTTAATTGGGTATTCAAGTGTAAAAATATCCTAGATTACCTAATTTAAGGGGGGGGGGGTTTGTGATCTAATTAAACTAACTAGAATAAAGTTGAAATAAAATTCCTAATTTCTACCTAATTGCATAAGTTAAAAAGTGAATGATGGACTTATGACTAGCTTTCGATTTAGCCCTTGGTATCCACTATCCTTATTCTAATTCAATTGTGATTAATTTTGGTCTAAGAGTCCTTAATTGTGTTCATAGCAAATGATCTTGAATTACCATCCAAGAATCAAGAAATTAATAACTTAATGTTGAATTGAAACCTCAACCCTGTACTAAATCATTAATTCTTGTGATTAAGATCTTTGAACACTTAGATAAGTGATTAATCGATCAATTAGCCTCTGAATTATCACTCTAAGATGTTTAATTAACTAAAACTCCAAGGAATCCTTAAATCAATTAATCAAGCACATAATTTCAGTTATGCATTTCATCGAATACCTTGATGACATATATGGGAAATTAGAAAATAATGAAAATTTAACACTAAATCAATCAAATATTCATTCAAAAAAATATCCTAATTAGCATCTAACTAGCCACTAATTGTAAACAATACAAATTCCCAATCTAATACAACTTTAACCAAGATAATACAAGAAAGGGGAAAATGCAAGAAAAAGAGAAAATCTTTGCCAAAATTCCTTTGTTATCTCTATGGATTCAAGCTTCCCCAAGGTACTTTTCCAAGCTAATCACAAGAGGGAGAATTAATGCTTCATGGTGGATGAGATGAAATGAGGAGTGACCACAGCGTGGAGAAGTGGAGTATCTATGAATGGAGTGAATGACAATGAAAATGTGTTCTAGATGGAATATTTTATTCGATGGATGATGCCTCCTATGATTTGCTGCCCAAGTGTGTTTTTAATCCCCCGCACGTGCTTCATTTTTGCTCATTCACATGCTCTCCTCATTCCTTCTCATTTCCTATAGCTATATGCATGTGTGTATAAGTGTGGGCCGCCTTACTTTATTTTCTTTTATAATATTCCATGTGCTCAGGTTCTCCTTTTTGTGTGTCACGCTCTGCTCATTTACTATGCTCACGTGTTCTACCTCTCTCACAATAATGTGTTTTGTATAGTCAGCTCCCTTGCTTCTTCCTAAAATCGTAACTTGCTCATTCCTTTCCTTCTCTTTCACCATGTAGCTTCCTCTATTTTTGCTGCTGCCCCATGTGTTCCAGACATCATTCTTCCACATCAACTTTCATGTGTGTCTCTTCTTCAGCTCCTTGCTTTACCTTCTCATTAAAAGAAACCCATAGCTTAAGTGAGAGCTGCCCAAGTTAATTCTCCTATGCTTCTTTTCCCATTGTGGTGTCTTCACGTTTTGACCTTAATCTTTTTCACCAAGTGCTGCAGCTGGTGCTTCCTCTTGAATCCATGTATGAGTGAGCTCTATTTTAAGCTTCCTTCTCCTCTAATATTCACATGCTCTCCACATTCAACTCAGCTTCTTCTTTTCCTTCCATGCATATCTCTCTCCATCTTCTTCTGTTCACAAGCTTCTTCTCTATGTGAGCTACCTTCTTCTTCTTGTTTCATGCACCCAAGCTCAAGTTTTCTTCTTCTCTTGTGTTGCTCAATTTCTATTCCAGCCATGTTCAACTTGTGCCAATCTCCATACCATTCCACATTGCTCTCCTTCTTTACACTTTTCCCTTAATGTAGCTACTGTTCACATATTCTGCTTGCTAAATCCATGTAAAACCCGTAACTTCTCTTCCACCAGCTCTCCATTCACCCATGTGCAGCATGTGTGTGTTTACATGTGTGAGCTTTAAAGGGAAGTGGAAGCTAGGCCGGAGTATGGAGTTACTACGTGGAATGGGGCTATGCGATGAAGTGTACTGTGTGTGGTGGATGAGAGACATGCATGTGGCAGCCTTCTTGAGTGTAAACCTGTGGCTTCATGGAAATGCAAATGAGTGTAATGTGTGAAGCTACGTGGAGCTAAAGAGTGTGAGAGATGTGATTGTGTGCCACGTGAGGAAGCCCAATTCTTCTCCTTCTCTTCTTCAAATTAATTTATCATTTAAAGCTCCAATTGACCATTGAAATTCTGCACAAAAAAGTGGGAGAAAATCAAATAGGAATATTCACAAAATTATTTAAGATAAATTTATGCATTAAAATCAATCATTTTGTAATTTAATTCCTAAAGTGCAAAAAATGGCTATTAAATTCAATTATCATATAATAAAATGAAATAAGCCATATTCAATTATTAAAGTGCCAAAATTAGAGGGAATAAAGTATATGAAAATTAGCATTCATCAAATTCTCCCACACTTAAACCTTTGCACTCTTGGGCAAAACTCAAAATCTTAAAGAAAAGCTAGTGGAATGACTAATGGAGAATGAAAATGGAAAGGAAAGTGTAGAAAGTTACAAGCTAGATAATGATTACATCTCTTCAACATTTCAACAATCAAAGCTAACTTCACTTGCATCAAGAAATAAGCTCTATGGCAATTTCATTTGAAAGGAATGAATCAAAATGCATAGCCTCTCACATGGGTTAGTGTTTACTCTCACTTTAATATCTGGTCCTCCGAAAACCAGAAAAAAAACGTGAGAAACGTAACGTACAGTTTCTCTATAAACGAACGAAATTCACCGAATACAAAAGAAAGTCCCCCAAGATGATGTAGTTAAGGTCCCAAAAAATTTGGGAAACATTCTAAACTCCTAAAAATGAGAATTTCAGTCTCAGACAGATGGAAAAATGAAGCTAGAATGAAGAAACAATTTCTGACGAAAAGTTTATGAAACGTAATGGAATTTTTGTAATTTTGAGTAAATTTTGAAATTCATACAAGAGGGCTTTTTAAATGAAAATTTTTAGTTCTCTAGGGTTTTTAGAGGCCTTAAAAATCATGGAAAGCCCCGGGACAACTAAAGCCCCTCTGGTGGACGTTTTCCAATGTCGGTGTGCCCGAACTTTGACAGATTCATTCAGAAAGATTTTAGCTCCAATTTGAGTGATTCCAAAGCCATTTTTCTTGATTGGGAACCTAAATTTTATAAAGGAAAAGACGGGTCTAAAAAAGGAGCTAAAACAAAGGAGAAACGAAAATGCAAAGTATGAAGGGCAAAATGAAATTTTTTGAAAAAGTCACTTTGCCCTAACTATATATAGGTGGCACCTCACACTCTCCCTCATTTTGCTTCAGAATTTCCAGCCCCAAATCAGAAGGAAAACCCTTGGAGAGTGGTGCACAAAGAGAAGAGAAGAAGGAAGAAAAATTCAAGACTTTAGGTATGGAATTTTGCTTGTTTTTCATGCTTTCTCTCCACTAATCTCTTCTCCTCTTTTTCCCTCTTCTTCTCCATAAATTTTCTGAAGTTTTGAGGGCTGTTTTGAAGGAATAACAGAAGGGAATTTTCGGATTTGAAGAGAAGAGTTTAGAGAAAGCAAGATTCAAGCCAAACTAACTAAGGAAACAAGGTAAAAATGTATTCTATGGTGGCTATGTTGATGTCTTCTTCTTCTCCATTTCGACCTAGCCTAAGAACCATAGGAAGATCTGATTTTCAAGCCCAACCAAAGATGATTCTTAGGTATTTGATGGAGAGGAATAAGAATATACAAAGAAAACTATGAAATAGGCATTAGAATTCAAGATGCAAAACCTAGGGTTTCAAGTGCACATTTTAAATTCTGAATTTATGTGATGCTTCCTAAGTCTAAGTTAGAGTATAAATGAGTTCTTGAGACACCAAAGATGCTCCCCACAAGCTTCTCCCTTCAAGAAAATGATGAGAGACCCCGTAAGAATAAGTCCTAGGAACCTTCAACAAGATGATACATTGCCCGGGATCGGCTAAGAACAAGAAATGTTGGTCAAATGGATAAGACCCTAAGAGAACTCATCCTTTAGAACCCTAGCCTTAAGACACCACAAAGGGAGACCACACCTTTGATAAGTCACTTGTATTCTATAGAAGAACACACAGAAGCAAGAATTCTCACAATGAGAAATAAAATTCTGAATTCATTCCAATCTCCCAAAAAGTACAATAGGTGGCCTATTAAATAGGCATAAAAGAAAACCCTAAACCTAACTTAATCTCTAAGAATTCTCCTTCAAGAAATAGGAAATAAGGGATCTGATTTTAATGGGAGGAGATGATGCCATTTACTACAAGAAATCCTAAAGAAAAGGAAAGAAAGTAATAAGTTTTCAGCAACTAATGAAAATGGAAATAAACAAAATCTGAAACTTGAATCCTAAGTCTTGACTAAATGGCCTCATTCAAACTAATAGAAATGGAAACTAATGAAAAGCAAATAAAAGACATCTTAATAAGAATTAAAACTACTATTCACGTCACTTTTGTTGCCCATGTGATTTGCACATGCTTGTTAATTGATTTCTTCAAATTAGACTCTATTCGGGCTTTGCAGCATGTCTTGTTGGGCTTGGAAAATGAGTATCAAGTCCCTTGGGCCTTGTAACTCTTTAAATTGATGCAAAAACATGGGTTCAAGCTCTTGAACTTTTTGGACAATGCAACTCAAAGTTTGCTTCATGGCTTTAGCTCTTCCTCTAGTCATTGGGCCTCCTATGCCTTGTAATGGGTCCATTTGCATGTTGGGCTTTCTTGCACACCCTCCATGCTCTTAAGTCATTACACTATGCTCCCTTGTCTACAAGCTCACAGGCCCCTTTATCAGAAAACCAAGAGAACTCCAAGAAGCCCAAATAATTCCATAGTCTCAGCCAAGCATGTTTCATCGTGCTAAGGAGAGTTTTAAATTTTTCTAAGGCCATTATTGAGTCATATTTGATAAATGAAAGTGAGGGGAGGCCTTGGAAAAAATTTAGAATTCATAGAAAGTAATTTGGTGTCTTAGGTTCCATATTATGACCTAAAGAAGCAACATAGTACTAGACCTTTTGTTTTGATGAGTTGATGACTCCAAGAGGCTTAAAGGGAGTCAAGAATCATATTTGAAAGAAAAAAATGAGGCCTAGAAAGTATTTGAGGGGTGTTGCTTCATTAGGTGCATTTATGGATCATAATGGAGCTTATAGAGCAATCTAGCATCTAAGCAAATTGTATGGTCTTAGGACTATTTCATGAACCTAATTGGCTCCTATAAATTGTATCTAGGCCAAGAGAAACCATCCCCACCAATTTTTGGGTGTGTGGCCGAAAGAGGAGGCTTGAGTCCAAAGGAAAAAGTGTGTGCTTGTATACAAGGTAGCTCTCTCCACCTTCTCTCATGCATAGATGTGTGTTTAGCTTATTTTTAGAATGTGTGTATGTGTATTTTCAAGTTTTGAAAAGTATGCTAGTATGTCTTTATATGCCATGATGCTTGATGCTATGTTATGTCTTCAAATGATTACATAATGTTTGTGAGAGTTTGCTTGAGTGTGGAGAGGCCAAGAACTCTTCCCTTGGGTGAGGATGAGCCAAGAACCCTTGAGCTTGGTTGAAACAAAGTAAAGAGTCTCCCAAAAGCAAAGTGGGCTCCTAAGAGTATGGTTGAGTCCAAAGCTCTTAAAAAATGGGTGAGGCAAGTCCAAAATCCATAAAGAGAAGTATAAGGCCAATCTAAGCACTTGGTGAGCTCTTAGATGTCTTGTATGATTAATTCATATGCCAAGATTGTTTTTAAAATGTACATGTCTTACATTTTCACCATACATACATTTGAAAAGCTTGCTTTGCACAATTATGTATGATTGAATGGGAGATGAGCGATTGGGATTCTTTGAATCTCATCCCCTCATCTCCAATGATCTAACATGCTAGGTGGACCAAATAATTATGGTGAAGGGAGCCAACAACCATAGAGAGGAAAGATTGACAAGCTTATGCATGGTTTTGTCCATTTTGGAACCATAATAATGGTTCAAGATGTATATGTATTATGAACCTTGAAACACATGTAAATGTACTATTATGTGATGTTTAGATGTATGGAAATGATATATGACCACTAGCACATGTTTTGAGTATGAAATGTCATAGTATGAGAATGTAAAATTTGGTGATTATGTATATAAGTGTGGGTGAATGGCCAAAATGAGATGCATGAGGTTTGGGACCATTTGGGCAGCTTTCTCAAGTCTTGAATATGCTTTTAGACTTGTCCAAAAGGTGCCACAGCCAAGGGAAGGCCCTTTGGCAAATTTGGTACCTCATATGGAGCCAAATTTGACCATAGTGGAACCCTATATCACTTTTTAGCTAAATGAGTTATTCTTGCTCTGAAATTTGGCATGAAATTAGGTCTCATTGAGATCCTTTTGGGAAGTTAAAGAACATAATTTTTGGAGGTCTAGAAAATATTTGATGAATTTTCAAAATTGGAATTTTTTATGAATTCTAGTATGTGCACCGTTCCTACTGGCAGTTTTGTGTTTTGTGTCACCCCATGGTCAAATGGTGTCCAATACTTGTGAAATATTATAGCCATAAACTAGAAGTTATAAGATTTCTATGACCACCAAGATCACCTCATTTGGAGGTCTGAGTAAAGAGTTATGCATTTTTGAAGTTGGCTGTCAGTAGCAGTGGCACCTCAAGAGTTAAGTTACTGTTCCATAGGTTCTTAATGGCTAAATGTCTCTATTTCATTCTAGAATTATTTTTATTATCAATTTAACATTTTTAGCTTTCTAGAATAAAAAATTTGTTTGATTTTTATTTTTATATAATTATTTATGAATTTTAGAATTTTGTATCAGTAATTTAGATAGCAGCCCAGGCAGCTAGCAACCTCAGTAGCTTTTTAGATGTCAAACGTCCTCCATAATGAATGTTATGGTCTAGGCATATTTTTGATGTAAAGTAGACATTCTAAGATTTCCAGAATGATCAAGAACACATGTTTTTGAGTTTTTTAGATTTAGTTATGATTTTTCAAAGTTTGCCCAAAAAAGAGGTCGAGAATGAGTTCCCACTTTTCATGCTTCATTTCGGTTTCCATGGGTTGTAAGCATGTTTTTGGGATGTAAATGAGTTTTAATGATGCAATTAAATATGAGGATGCATAGCATGAGCTCACATAGTCCACGTGATGCAGAAATGAATTTTAGATATAGCGCAATGTAAAAATAATCCCACTTTTTCTTGTTTTTCCCATAGAAATCCTATATAGTTCATGATATTATGCCATTCAAATGTATGAGATGGACTAGAATCTATGGTATTACACTCACTCGCCAGTGTTTAAGGGAATGTAAATCACTCAAACTTCACCTATCAAAGTTCACTACCATAAGCTTGTCAAGCTTTTAAGTCTCCATCACCCATGGTAAATGCAATGCACAAATCAAGAGGATTTTATTAAGGGTTATAATGGAGTTAGGGAATGAAATGAATGGATATACAAGAATAAGGAAAAACAAACAACAAGTGAATACCTTAAAACTTCAAGAGCAATCAAAGCAAACCTAGGATAGGGAATTTCTAGGCCTTTTTTTCCATCTAGTAATAGTAAATGCAAACAAAATTCAAGCATTAATTTCTTTTGATTTTCAATGACTTTTCCTTTTTCTTTCTTTTTTTTTTTCCTTCAAACTTCTCATTCATTGTTTTCCTTTTTCTTTTCCATCTCTTCTTTCCTTTGCATTTTTTTTAGAACTTATTCCTCAACTTTTAATAACCATGGCCTAAATGGATGCAAAGCATACATTCTCTCATCCTAAACAAGTGTAACACTCTTTAAAATCCTTAAGGCATCTTAAAATAAGGTGGGAATATACTTTCATTTTTCATGGCTATAGGTTCAACAAAGAAAAAAAAAAGGTCCAAAGTGGCTAACAATGGATAAAATGCATGTAGTTGGCTTTTTGGCTATCTAGCTACAAAAGAAATGAATGTTTTATCACTTTCGTGCATGCAAATGCAATTGTGGTCTCAACAAAAGATCAAGACAAGTTCTAGAGTAAAAGCAAAAGTAGGTGAATACACACTAGAAATGAACAATTAAGGATCAAATCCTCACCAGTTAATGGCTATCAAATAATTCATTGAAATCAAATTCATTGTCAAATCACTTGAATTAAGACACAAGATCTATTACTTATCATGTCTAAATGAATCCAAGTTATAATCATCTCAACTTGCAACTTTCACAAAATATTTTAAGAAAATCACAATATTTTTCAAAAAAAAAAAATTTTCTCAAAAATTTTCAGAAGATGAAATGGAATGAATTCCTAATTCCTACCTAATTGCATAAGTTAAAAAAGTGAATGATAGACTTGTGACTAGCTTTGGATTTGTCCCTTGGTATCCGTTATCCTTATCCTAATTCAATTGTGATTAATTCTGGTCTAAGAGTCCCTAATTGTGTTCATAGCAAATGATCTTGAATTACCATCCAAGATATAAGAAATTAACAAGTTAATGTTGAATTGAAACCTCAACCTTATACTAAATAATTAATTCTTGTGATTAAGATCTTTGAACACTTGGATGAGTGATTAATTGATCAATTAGCCCTGAATTATTAGCCTAAGATGTTTAATAAACCAATTAAACTCCAAGGAATCCTTAAATCAATCAATCAAGCACATAATTTCACTCATACATTTCATCAAACACCTTGACGGCATACATGGGAAATTAGAGAATAGTGAAAATCTAGCACTAAATTAATCAAATAATCATTCAAAAAAATATCGTAATTAGTGTCTAACTAGCCACTAATGGTAAACAATACAAATTCCCAATCCAATACAACCTTAACTAAGATAATACAAGAAAGGGAAAAACACAAGAAAAAGAGAAAATCTTAGCCAAAACTCCTTTGTTATCTCCATGGATTCAAGCTTCCCCAAGGTCCTTTCCCAAGCTAATCACAAGAGGGAGATTTAATGCTTCATGGTGGAGGAGACAGAATGAGGAATGACCACAACATGGAGAAGTGGAGTGTCTGTGAATAAAGTGAAGGACAATGAAATGTGTTCTAGATGGAATATATTTATTCGATGGATGATGCCTCCTGTGACGTGCTGCTCGAGTATGTTTTTAATCCCCCCTGACATGCTTTAGAGAAGCTTGAATCTATGGAGTTACTCAAAGGATTTTTGGCTAAGAGTTTCATTTTATTTTCTTCTTTTTCTATATTAATTTTAATTATTTTATTTGCTTGGTTAATGTTGTAAATGATTGAGATTGATGTAGTTCATGATTGATGGCTAGCTAGACATTGATTAGGAGAGATATTGATTGATTAATTGCATGAATTAAGTACTGAATTTTGTATTATTCTCTAATTTCCCATGTTTGCCATCAAGGTGTTCAATAAAATGCATGAGTGAAATTATGTGCTTGATTGATTGATTGGAGGATTCATTGGAGTTTAATTGGTTAATTAAATATCTTAGGGTAATAATTCAGAGGCTAATTGATCGATTAATCACTAATCTAAGTGTTCAAAGATCTTAATCACAAGAATTAATTATTTAGTGTGGGGTTGAGGTTTCAATTCAACATTAACTTATTAATTTCTTGAATCTTAGATGGTAATTCAAGATCATTTGCCATGAACACAATTAGGGACTCTTAGACTAGAATTAATCACAATTGAATTAGGATAAGGATAGTGGATACCAAGGGACGAATCCAAAGCTAGTCACAAGTCCATCATTCACTTTTTAACTCATGCAATTAAGTAGAAATTAGGAATTTTATTTCAACTTCATTTTAGTTAGTTTAATTAGATCATAATTTTTTCAAAAAAAAATTTTCTCACAAATTTTTAGAAGATGAAATGGAATTAAATAGCTCTACCCCCCACTTAAATATTGCATTGTCCTTAATGCCAGCACAAAATCCAATCAATAAATAACAGCACAATATATAAAAAGTGGAAGGAAAGTGTACAACCGGATGAACTTGAAAATGGAGATTCCAAGGGTGGCTTAGATTCCATGTAGCTAGTTAGCAACCTTTTATTACCTACAAAATAGAAACAAAGCAAATAGTAATGCAAAAAAGAAAAAAAAAACTAAATCCTAAACTAAGATGACACTATCAGAGATCAACTAATCATAAGTATCAAAAATCAAAATTAAAATTGCTTTATTCCTTTTTAATTCAACAAATTTAAGTCTAACCACTTTAAAACATTTTGATTAATCATGTAGGGATGATTCATGGACTTTCTCAACCATCAGTAGTTTTGGAAAGTTAGATTCAGCAAATTCAAAAGCAAGAAAAGAATAAAAATCAAATCTAGTACCTTTAAAACTAAAGAAAGAAAATCTAAAATCAAACCCATGAAGTCTACTGAACTTTCATTAGTAAGAGCATCACATCAACATAAGAATTAATTTGCAACTTCTCATAGTCTTTCAAGTTCAAGGCATCTAACAGTTGCTTAATCTCAGTAGGAGAAACAGTATCTTCCCTAACCAAAGAGACATCAATAGGCTCACAAGATTCTAAAGAATGATCAATAGCAAAATCTAGTCTCTTACCGGTATTAACAAGAGCACAAGGATCAATAGAATTTTTAATATCAGCACTATCTCTATGCATACTCTCATTAATACTAGTATGATCAGTAGAATCAATCTTATTAACAGTTTCAGTGCAAACAAAGGAATTTATGGATTCAACAGGCTTATTAGACTTCAGAAACTCATCAATCTTAACACATATAGGACATGTATGCATATCATCACATAAGCATTTCAAAAAAGGGTCTAATTCATCAACAACAAGCTGCTCAACAATTGTAATATCCATGTCATTATCACATGCTACAACTACTATTTCATTAGCCTTGTCATCACATACTAGGTCACCCCTACACTTATCTACTACCCTAGACTTAATAGAATTATCATCAATTGGCTCAAAAATGAATTCATCACTATAGTTACAACTAGGTGTAAAAATACCAAGTGCATCAGTACACAAGGACTCATGAACATCAACAAATGTATTAGTTTTGCTCAAAGAGTTACCGCAATCAACCAAATCAGGAGATTCAACAATTATTTCCTCATCAACAACATTATCATCAAACATTTCAAAATCAACATAATCACATACATTTGTAGTCATAGTGCTATCAAGTATACTAGAGTCAGTTCCAATAAATTGCAAAGTATTAGAAGATGGAAAGATATTATCCAGTGAATAGGATTCTCCTCCTCCATACATTCCTTTCTAATTTTCTCTTCAGTCAATTCTATAGCACTTGAAGTAGGTTGATTCAATTGAACTCCTGAATCCTTCATGAGGTTGTCAATCATTTATTGATTTTGAAGACTCAACCGTTCATTTTCTTGTTGGAGTTGAAGATTGTAAGCTTCCATTTGCCTAAGTTGCATGTATTTCTCTTCATAATTGTAATTGTGATACTCTAGCTCTTACACATGGAAGTTGAGGTATGGCTTATAATGATGGTGGTAATTGGGGTGAATCTCATATGGATGATAGCATGGTTGGTAGCATGGTTGTTGGTATTGTTGGCTTTGTTGTGCTTGTCTTTGTCATTCAAGAATTCCATGAAGCATTGAAATGGTTTCATCCAACTTCCGAACAATCTTATCATTTGCACAAAAATCATAGACACCTTGATTAGAATAATAAGGATCCATTTTAGACAAAGAATATGAGAAGCACAATTAATTTTAGCACAAGAAAAATCACTAACAAACTACCACTAAAATTCATTCTAAATCAAGAAAATAAAATCAAATGAAGATAAGACCTACTTAACAATCAAGAACACTCAAAAAAAGAGGTTAATCACACAAAATGAACTCACAAAAAATAAAGAAATTAAATCTAGAAAAATTGAAAAATTCCTAAAAAGTTTGAAATAATACTAAAAAATTAGAAAAAGTGCCTTAAACATTGGAATTTGGCCAAAAAAATGGGGAATCTAATAGCTATACTATTACTTGTGCTTAAAACACACAAAAGCATTGGAAAGCAAAGTTTGAGAACTTTTTAAGCACTTTAAACAAAAATTCCAACAAGCTGACCAATTGACGCATAACACCGAAATTACAAAAATCCAAGTTCAAAACGGGGGAAAAACAAAGCTAAAACAAAGCAAAAACACTTAGAAAACCTTTTCAAATAATTGGAAATCCAATTCCCCAGCAATGATGCAAAATTTTGACGATTGTGTCGTGCAACCCTTAGAATAAAACTAAGTTGAGAAAATATATAGCTAGTGGTGCAACCTAGATCGTCTTCTTAGGAAATGGAATTTAATATTCAATTGAGTATTCTAAGTGTAAGAGGATCCTAGATTACCTAATTTAGGGGGTTTGTGATCTAATTAAACTAACTAGAATGTAGTTGAAATAAAATTCCTAATTTTTACCTAATTGCATGAGTTAAAAAGTGAATGATGGACTTGTGACTAGCTTTGGATTTGTCCCTTCGTATCTACTATCCTTATCCTAATTCAATTGTTTCTAGTCTAAGAGTCTCTAATTGTGTTTATGAAAAATGATCTTGAATTACCATCCAAGATTCAAGAAATTAATAAGTTAATGTTAAATTGAAACCTCAACCCTGCACTATATCATTAATTCTTGTGATTAAGATATTTGAACACTTAGACGAGTGATTAATTGATCAATTAGTCTCTGAATTATCACCCTAATTGTTTAATCAACCAATTAAACTCCAAGGAATCCTCAAATCAATCAATCAAGCATACAATTTCACTCATGCATTTCATCGAATACCTTGATGGCATACATAGGAAATTAGAGAATAATGAAAATCCAGCACTAAATCAATTAAATAATCGTTCAAAAAAATATCCTAATTAGCGTCTAACTTGCCACTAATTGTAAACAATACAAATTCCCAATCCAATGCAACCTTAACCAAGATAATACAAGAAAGGGGAAAATGCAAGAAAAAGAGAAAATCTTAGCTAAAATTCCTTTGTTATCTCCATGGATTCAAGCTTCCCCAAGGTCTTTTTCCAAGCTTATCACAAGAGGGAGAATTAATGCTTCATGGTGAAGGAGATGGAATAAGGAGTGACCACGGTATGGAGAAGTGGAGTGTCTGTGAATGGAGTGAATGATGATGAAAATGTGTTATGGATGGAATATTTTATTCGATGGATGATGCCTCCTATGACATGTTACTCGAGTTTGTTTTTAATCCCCCTTACGTGCTTCATTTTTGCTCATTCACATGCTCTCCTTATTCTTTCTCATTTCCTATAACTACATGCATGTGTGTATAAGTGTGGGCCCTACTTTATTTTCTTTTATAATATTCCACGTGCTCAGGTTCTCCCTTTTGTGTGTCACGCTCTGCCCATTTACTATGCTCATGTGTTCTGTTGTTCTTCACTCAAACTTACATATTTTCTTCATCACAATAACGTGTTCTGCATAGTCAGCTCCCTTGCTTCTTCTTAAAACTGTAGCTTGCTCATTCCTTTCCTTCTCCTTCATCACATAGCTTCCTTTATTTTCACTGCTGTCCTATGTGTTTTGGACATCATTCTTCCACGTTAACTTTCATGTGTGTCTCTTCTTTAGCTCCTTGCTCTTCCTTCTCATCAAAAGAAACCTGTAGCTTAAGTGAGAGTTGCCCAGGTTAATTCTCCTATGTTTCTTTTCCTGTCTTGCTCTCTTCACGTTTTGACGTTAATCCCTTTCACCATGTGCTATAGCTAGTGCTTTCTCTTGAATCCATGTATGAGTGAGCTCTATTTTGAGCTTCCTTCTCCTCTAGTATTCACGTGCTCTCCACGTTCAACTCAACTTCTTCTTTTCCTTCCATGCATATCTCTCTCCATCTTCTTCTGTTCACAAGCTTATTCTCTATGTGGGCTGCCTTCTTCTTGCTTCAGGCACCCAAGCTTAAGTTTTCTTCTTCTCTCATGTTGCTCAATGTCTGTTCCAGCCACATTTAACTTGTGCCAATCTCCACACCATTCCACATTGCTCCTTCTTTACACTTTTCCTTTAATGCAACTACTATTATCTTGTTCTGCCTCATTCTCTTGCTAAGTCCATGCAAAACGCATAACTTCTCTTCCATCAGCTCTCTATTCACCCATATGCTACGTGTGTATGTTTACATGCATGAGCTAAGGGAGAGGGAAGTGGAAGCTAGGTTGGAGTATGAAGTTACTACATGGAATGGAGCTATACAATGAAGTGTACTATGTTTGGT
Source organism: Erythrophleum fordii (assembly GCA_032878935.1). NCBI lineage: Eukaryota > Viridiplantae > Streptophyta > Magnoliopsida > Fabales > Fabaceae > Erythrophleum > Erythrophleum fordii. Next base: position 28,788,033 of record JAVQMF010000047.1, on the reverse strand, counting down.
GGATGAAATACATGCATATGGCATCCTTCTTGAGTGTAAACCTTTGGCTTCATGGAAATGCAAATGAGTGTAATGTGTAAAGCTACGTGGAGCTGAAGAGTGTGAGAGATGTGATTGTGTGTCACTTGAGAAAGCCCAATTGCTCTCCTTCTCTTCTTCAAAACAATTTATCATTTAAAACTCCAATTGCCCATTGAAATTCTACACAAAAGAGTGGGAAAAAATCAAATAGGAATGTTCACAAAATTATTTAAGATAAATTTATGCATTAAAATCAATCATTTTGCAATTTAATTCCTAAAGTGTAGAAAATGGCTATTAAATTCAATTATCATCTTAGAAAATGCAATAAGCCATATTCAATTATTAAAGTGCCAAAATTAGAAGGAATAAAGTATATGAAAATTAGCATTCATCAGGAGGTTTCCTAGATATCTTAGGAGGAACTCAATTAAGGTCTCACATAAGCTAACACATCCTTGGAAGAAATCAGATATTGCTATATGTTTATGCTATATGTCTAAGAATCCCTAGGTTCCCATTCTTGAATTCTAATGGTTTTCCTTTGGATTTAATTGCATAATCTGGTTTCCCACATTCTAAAGCCTAGGTTCCTTACTTGTTCTTGGTCAGAAACTAATCCTTCCTAATTGCTCTCTACTTGGCTGAAACTCACACATGAAGAATAACAAGAAGAAAGCAAGAAAAGCAAAGAAGTTACCTTGATTCTTTAGCCTTTTTAAGAGCTTTCTCCTTTGATATAGCCTTCTCCTTTAAAGTCTAATATGCTCCCTCAGAACTAGACCCAAAACAACCCCACATCACACATGAAATCCTAAAGGAAGAACCATGAAAACCTTGATTTTTCCTTACCTTTTCCTTGGCAAATTCCCCTTCTTAGTGTGTTACTCTTGGGCAGAGCTCTCCTCTATTTTGGGTAGAAATGAATCGATTAGGAGAAGGTACTAGGGTGGGATGCCACTTACGAAGCAAATTAAAAGACATTTGTTCATTAAAATTTCATTTACAGGATGTCTTATTGGCTTTTTCATTTTAGATTCATTTTAGCTCTTTTTTTAGAATTGTCTTTTTCATCATAAAATTTAAGTCCTCAAACTTATAAAATACCTTTGGAATTACTTAAATTAGATTTAAAACCTTCTTAAACATAAGGGTTAAAGTTTGGGTCAACCGAAATTAAAAAATATACACCGGAGGAGGTTTTGATTGTTTTAGAAGTTCCTATAATTTTTAGGGCCTTTGAGAACCTCGAGAAACTCAATTTTTCCATTTAAAAATTCCTCCTGAGTTTTCCAAAAATTGCTCATATTTACAAAAATGCCATTATACTTTTGGCAATTTTATTGAATTATTTTGGCTCTAGTTTCCAGGTATCTTAGACCTTGTATCCTTATTTTTCATTATTTAAAATTCTATTCTAATTTTATTTGGCCTTAACTCACTTGTTTCAGAGGACATCTTAAATTATATATTTCCTTATAATTATGCTCTGTTATGCATGCCATGGATTGAGATAGCCTATGGGACTATTGTATAAGGGTAAAGAGGTTAAGGTATTACACCTTCTGAGATTGGATACAGCTTGAAGATGGGATGATACAGTTATGTGTAGGCTTGCACAAGGTGTGGTGGGCATTCAAATATGGTATACACCTATGATTCATGCTAAGCTGTGTTGGAATGGGGTAAGATGAGTGGTGAATCACTAGGAGAGGTAGGCCTCTAGAGTTTTTAAAGCAGAGTTAAGTGATCCCATGACTGGAGCTTTATAAGCTATGGTAGCTCATCGGGATCAATAACAAGCCGTGTGTATAAGCAGTAGGAGGTTATTATGTAGCTGCAAAAGAGGCTTGCTCAGAGAGATCAAAAGAGGCCTAATCCTCCCTAATTATGTGACAACCCTAATTTCTAATCATGGCAATTAAGCTTAAACATGTAGTTAATAATCATAAATCAAGGTCTAAAACCATTTAAATTAATTAATTTAGGAAAAAGTGAGGAAATTTGAACCTTAATGTTATTAGAGTCAACCGTTCATGTACATAAGTGAAACAAATCCCTAATTAAAAGCCTTTAAACCTATTACCCATTAATTTTCAACTCTTAAGAACCCTTTGCAAGTGTTTCTAATTCATCCTTTGATGTTGCCATAGGAAAAATGAAGGTTTCTAGGTCAATATTCCTTGAGCTTTCTAACTTTGTGATGACCCTAATTTCTAAACATTGTAATTAAGATTTAATACATGATTAATAATCATAAGTTGGGGATACAAGGCATTACAACCTATTACATAATGAAAATATGAGGAAAATTGAACCTTAATGTGATTAGAGTCATCAATCATACAATTACAAGCACTTATGTTCATAAGGGAAATAACCATTTATTTATAAGCCTTTGATTCTATTACTCATAAGTTATAACTCATCCCAATGTCTCTAAGTCATCCCTTGAGATTACCATAGGAAAAACCAAGGTTTCCTAATTAATATAAGAGTTTCAGGATGCTAACTGCGGCCAATTTACCCTTAACCGCGGCCAATTCCCCTCAGTATCACCCCTCGCATCATCATCGCGGCGAGTTGGACCTTTGCCGCGGCCAACCTACATGGCGCCACGGTGAAGAAGCCTCTTGGATCTTACCTCGCTCGTCTCTCGATATTAGCCGCAGCCAATACCTCCTTTCGTTGCGGCCAATTCCTCTCTGGAATGTCTAACTCATTTTCATAAAAGTTCGCCGTGGCCAATTTCCCATTTCACCGCGGTGAATTTCCCTCTGGACGACTCCCAGTTTTGTCTCTTACATTTTACCACAGCTAATTGAACATTTTGCCATGGCGAATTACTCTCTGGCACTCTCCCTAGGCAATTTCACCTCTATTGGCCACTGCTAACTACATTTTCGCCTCACGTGAAGTGCCTTTTGGTCCTACACTCCGAAAATCTGGTCTCATACTCTCCATTCTCCCTCTAATAGCACCCTAGGGCTATTCTATCTTAATTTTTGCAACTCTAATGGTAGTTATGTACCTTATTCACCCAGCTATTCTACCATTACCAATTTAAGTGTGTCTATTTCTTTTCTCTAATCACTCTCTATCAGTAAGTTTGTAGAGTAACAATAATAGGAATTCATGAACTATCAGTAGTTATCATTAGATACATAATCAGTGGGGTTTCCATACATTAAAAATCACATGGTTGACAAATGATTCTTAATCTCTTGCAATTGGACTCTAATTGGGTCTTAGCACTCCTCTTGTAGAATGGTTAGCATGATCACACCTTTTACATCTTCTTGGGCCTTCTCTTGACTTAAATGAATGGGTTCTAAGTTATGAAGCTTATGAATCAAACAATTGAAGGCTTCTTTCATTGCTTTGGCCCTAGCTCTTGTTATTGGGCCTTCAACATGTTGGATATTGACTCTAGTTGCTCCATAGACCTTCTTAGGATATTGGGCTTCCACTTGGACTTCCACTTTTGTATCTTTAAGGAAATCTCATGTCCAAAGTCTAATTCAGCATGTTTTGAATTGATCAAATATGGATCTTGGGCTTTAAACTTGGGCCGACGTCCAACATAGATATTATCTTAAGCTCTTTGAAATTTTTAGACATAGTGCACAATTTGGGGCACTTGAGCTCTTTGAAGTTCTTGATGGATAAGGGTTTCTCGAACTTGTTATGCTCCAATGGACATGCCTACTGGTATTGTATCACCTTCTCTTGGTGCTCCTAAAGGAGCTAATTTTTTTTTTTTTGTATTTTGGGCAGAAAGGGTCGTTCCTAAGAAGGTGGGAGAAGAGACAAGAAGCTTATGCAACATTCAAGAAGCTAGCTTTTTCAAAAATTCCAATTTCATCACTCTATAATAGCAATTTCGTTTCAACTTTGTTTTAGCTCCTTTTTTAGAACCATATTTTCCATTATAAAATTTAGGTTCCCAATTTAATAAAATGCCTTTCGAATCACTCAAATTAGGACTAAAACCTTCCCGAATGAATCTATCAAAATTCAGGCTCACCGCCATTGGAAAAAGTACATCGGAGAGGCTTTACTAGTCCTGGGGCCTTCCATGGTTTTTAGGGCCTCTGAGAACCTTAGGCAACTCAAATTTCCCATTTAAAAAAAAGCCCTCCTATGTGTTTTTCCAAAAGTTGCACTTATTTACAAAAATGCCATTACGTTTCGTTAGTTTTTGTCACAAATTGTTTCATCATCCTAACTCTATTTTTCTTTCTGTTTGAGCCTGAAATTATCATTTCTAGAAGTCTAGGACTCTACCCAAATTTTTTGGCACATTATCTAGCTCATTTCATAGGACTTGCTTTTATACAATTCATTTTATCATTTTACAGAAATTATGTTTATTACAGAAAGCATCAAAATGAGGAGTTTATACTTACCTAACAGCACCCCTAGCCTCAACCTCTGAAATTTCACCGTGAAAACACCAAATAACAAGTTTCAGATTTTGGGTGTAGGTGAAATGCTCTAAACAAAACATTAATTAGGTCAAATTGAAGAGAAAGAGAAGAGGATTAAGTTATACAACTACTACTTTGGCTGATTTTGAGCTTAGAAGTGAGAAATGATGAAAATATGTTAAGAACCCCAGCCTCTACCTTAAACCTTTGAAAATTGCCTTATGTTTCTTGTGGTTCTGCAGAATAGGGGGTGGCCAAACTGATTTTAGTGTTTTAAATTAGGTCTTACATGTGTTATTGGTTGACCTATCAGCCCAAGGACCTATTGGGCTCCTACTAGTTGTTAGGCTAATGATTTAATTTGTTGGGCCAACTATAAAAGTTCATATTTTCAGTTAGGTTGGGCCAAGTTTCAAGAGTTCACTTAGTTTGGGTCTACATAAGGAAAGTTGGGCCAACTATAAGGGTTTGTGTAAATAGGATCTTAGGCCTCTACCTCACTAAACCTAATTAGGCCAATGCTAAGTGGTCTCTCTCTTAGGCCAAGTCTCACAATAAGAAGTTGGGTCTGTACTTATAACCATTGGGCCTCCATTAGTCTCTAACCATAGCCTACTTAATCTAATTTGGGCCTAAATGACATTTGTAACCCAATTAAATCTTAAACTCATATTAATAATTTATTTCTCTCTAGATTCTCATTCACATGGTTTGCCCAATTATTCTATAGTAATTATTCTTAATTACGTCTAATCCATGATTAATACCTTAATTAATTTTAGGGTATTATAGATTACCACACTCACACCATTTCGGGATGTTTGCCTAAGGCAGAGACAAGTAGTGAGATAGCGCAGTATGAGGTAAAACTGCTATCGCATAGGAATTAGTTTAAAGGGGAAATAAGAAAGAGTTACTCCCCCTAGCCATAACACCCCAATACCTTGATGAATTAGAGAGCTTAGAAAGCTATCCCCTCAAACCAAAGGCTAAAATCTATAGGCAACACTCCATAAAAGCCCTGACAGCCCAGAGATACCATTTGGCCATGAATAAATAAAGTAAGAGGTAAAACCTTTTAGTCTTGAGGGTGGACTGAATTCTGAGACTTTAAGGCTTGGATTGTATAGGTAGAAAGGAAGTAATCAACGATGATGGGATGTATTGCCATACAGAAGGCCTTGTTGGTCATATTCAGGTTAATATAAGAAATGAACTACTATGCAGTCAATCAGAGCACAAAGAGTTAAAACCCCTAGTATGAATAAAGTAAAGAGAGAAGAAATGACCTATTTGTAGACACAGAGAATCATTAAGTGATAAATGAGCAGCGGGCTTAGTGTATGAGATTGAAAAATATATTAGCATAATTTATAACCTAGCCTAAGAATGTTTGAGATTGAGTAGTAACTAGAGCTAGAATATTAGGTACATGAGTAGTAAGGTTATAGAGACTCACCCACAAGGCATTGACTCAAACCCAGGATGCTATCCTATGTGATAGTGAATGACGGGCTAATATGATGAGCTTTAGGCCTTGTTTATACTATCAGAAAAACCTTGTTGATAGGGTCTTAAATTTCATAGTGCAATATACGAGATTTTGTTGACAAGATCTTGGATCCTATTGACAAGATGTTATTATAGCCTTTAAATTAACATAATGTAAGGCTAACAACATTGAAAAATGTAGTGAGTACACGAGAAGGGTGTACTTTAAAAAGTAATACCTAGAAACGAATATGAATAGCGCAAGGTCAGAAATTCAAAGAAGTGAAAAAGGAAAATTTATGAGAGTCTAGTAACAGTTTACAGTGAGGCTAGGTGAGCTATCTAGACTCCAAATAAGTGATGCCCTTAGTGAGATAAATGTCTTAAGCCGAGCCTAAGCTAAAGCCTAAGAGAAACAATAAGTATAAATCCTAGGCAAGGAGAAACAAGTAGAAAATTGAACCTCAATCTAAAGAGAAAATAATTTAGAAGAAAGATTAAACAAAGGTTCTCCTTAGGGCTGATGGGAAGAAAATAAGATGGTAATGAGATGGGGGACCACCCAATAGTGGTTAGCAAAAATCCTTGAAGGATAGACCCCTAATTAGTAAGTACAGAGATATGGCTAAGTGAGGAAGAGTTAAGAAGTTAGCACACACAAAATTATGTCCTTTTTGTAGTGACTAAATGAAAGTTAATAAAATGAGCATAGCAAGAGCAAATAGGTAAAGGTCTAGTAGTTAACCAGATGAGCTTCCCTGATATGAGATTGATCTAATGTAAAAGTACACGAGTAGTAAGAGTATTGAGTGGAGCATAAAGCTACTAGTAATGTAAATTCAAGACATTGAGAATGTGTAACCTCAATTAGGTTAGTAAAACCCTAGAATTTGTAGACTATGCTCCTAAGGAAAACCTAGCTCTGATTAGAATGTAGTAACGAGTCGAGGCAAGTGGCTAGTGCCTTAGTGCTTTTAGGGAAGCTCGAGAAAGTCAGAAATCACTTAAAAAGTTGAGGTCTAGTATTATATGTAACACCATGAATTTCTAGTTTGTCTTATACTAATTTCATGCCTTATGCCATGCATCTCATAAAGGAGGCAAGAAATTGCATTTAAAAAAAGTGAATAAATTTGCATTGTGCTATGCATAAAATTTTTATTCAATGTTCCATGCACCATGTGAGATCATGTATCACATTTCCATATTTAATTACATAGATAAAACTCAAATCCATCACCAAAAGTGGGCTTCAACTTGTGCAAGGTAAGGGAATACATAAAATTTATACATATAGCCTTGGCCAGAATTTTTCTATTTCTGTCACAAACTTTTGAAAATTATAGCTAATTCCAAAAAAATTGAAATCATGCATTCTTTACCATTATGGAAAGAAAAACATGTATAATGTATGTTAAAAATACGTTTAGGCCATGAAACACCACAAAGAAGACGTTTGACATTCAAAAAGGTGCAGAGGTCTGACTGGCTATTGGTACTGATACAGGTTTCTGCTACAAACTTAAAAAATATCCAATTAATTCTAAAAAAAATTTAATCCATACAAATGATACCAATATGGAAAGCTAAAAATGTTAGCTAGAGGAAGCAAATAATTCTAGACCAGTTTAGGCACGTTCAGACATAAAAAAACAATCAAATAATAACCTAGGTCAGTCTGGAGGGTTGATACTAGATAGAAATTTTAAAAATTCATATCTCCCTCTCTAGACATCTATATGGGGTAATTCTAGTTGTCACAAGTCACTGGGAGTGTTTAGTTTATCCTTATAAAATTTTGTGGCAATTGGACATCAGTTGCCCTCTAAGTCACAGAATTCATTTTTGGACCAATGTGAACTACCATGAACCAAAATCAGAATTTTTCCCAACTTTAAAAGTTCATTAAATATTCCATAGACCTACAAAAATTCTAAACTTTAGCTTCCCAAAAAGCTCTCAACAAGCTCTAAATGCATGCAAAATCTCAGATTAAGAAGTGTTCATTTGGATAAAAAGTGGTATAGGTTTCCAATATGGTCAATTTTACTCCATGATAGATACTGAATGTGTCCAAATGACTTCCCTTGGTGTTTGGAACCTCTTGGGCTAGTTTGAAAGCATGAATATGACTTGTATGAACTGTCCAAGTGGTCTAAAGCCTCATGCATCTCAATTTGGCCATTCCACGTCCATTTATACACTAATGCATCAAGCTTTCAAGGAGTTAAACTTGTCATTACATGCTCAATTGATATTCGACTATTCACATAATATAATCTCTTATTTATACATTACATATTAACATAATTACATATGCTGAAGAGGTCATAGGTCATATACAATAATAAGTTACAACATTTATCACTTAAATAGCCTCAAAGAAGCAAATTCCATGTACTTCATTGTTATACTTTCATCTCTTATGTGATTGGCTCCTATTTCCTTGTTCACTTTGTCCACCTAGCATGTTAAAACATTAGAGAGGAGGGAATAAGATTCAAAGAGTCCCAATAGCTCATCTCCCTTTCAATCACACATAAAAGATGCAAAACAAGTCTTACAAATGCGTGCATGAGCATATTAACACATGCAATCATTTAAGAGATATTTTTAACATTTGACCAAGTCATACATAGCATACACAGGCTTGCCAAGTAAGTGGATTAGCTTCACCCATTTACTTATGGATTTTGGACTTGCCTCACCCATTCTTTAAGAGGTTTTTGGACTCAACCTTACTCTTGGGGGTTAACCTTACTTTTGGGAGACTCTTTACTTTATCTCAACCAATCTTAAGGGTTCTTGGCTCATCCTTACCATGGCTAAGGGTTCTTGGCTTCACCACACTCAAACAAACCAAAGTAAGTATCATAAACATCATTTAGAAACATAATGCATCATTATGGTACCGTGGCATATGAAATCATGTTAGAATACTTTTTATGGCATAAAACACATATACACATATTCAAAGACAAGCCAAGTATACATTCATGCATGAGAGAAGGAGGAGTGAGCTACCTTGGTTACAATCAAACACTTTTCTTGATGAGAGACCCTATAGGAACCTTGTCTTAAGAACCTTCAACAAGATGACACTTTGCCCAGGACTAACTAGAAAACAAGAATGTTGGTCGAAGGAAAGACCCTAAGAGAACTTGTCTCAGAACCCTAACCTCAAAACGCCACAAAGGAAGACTAATCCTTTGATAAGTCACATGAACTCTCAGAGAACACAAAGAAGCAAAAGCCTCACAGATAATTGAATAATACTCAAATTCATTCATTCATGCTCCAAAATAGAGTACAATAGGAAGCCTTTTATAAGCAAAATTTCTAAAGTCCTAATGAAAGTAAAACTCTAAAATCTGATTAGAAATATTTTAAATGATGCCTAAAATCAAGGAACTAGATTAGGATACTAATTTTAACTTGATCTCCAAGATAAGCTCTTTGACCAAGTTCAAAAAAAAATAATAAAAATAATAAAAAATTTTTTTAAAAATAATCCTAGTCAAAACTAATAAGCTTCTTTAAGTTGTCACATGGGATGCTCATGCTTCATTAAAAATCACATGGTTGTCACATGATTCTTAATCTCTTGCAATTAGACTTTAATTAGGCTTTGGCACTCCTCTTGTATGTGTATAACTACATTGGGCCTTCAACATATTGGATATTGATTTTAGTTGCTACATGGCCCTTCTTAGAACATTGGGCTTCCACTTGGACTTCAACTTTTGCATCTTTAAGGAAATCTTATGTCCAAAGTCTAATTCAGCATGTTTTGAATTGATCAAATATGGATCTTGGACTCTAAATTTGGGCCGACGTCCAACATAGATATTATCTTGAGCTCTTTGAAATTTTTGGACATAGTGCACAATTTGGGCCACTTGAGCTCTTTGAAGTTCTTGATAGATAAAGGTTTCTCGAACTTGTTGTGCTCCCATAGGCATGCCTATTGGTATTATATCATTCCCTCCCTCTTTGAAAAGATTCATCCTCGAATCTTCACTTGTATCATATGGAAATAAATTAGACTTTCCAAAAATAATGATAACACTATATTCATCAAGCGGAATAATCTTGTAAACTAAAGGGGTCATTTTAAAGAGATCATCAATTCTTTGAGGCAACTTAGAATACTACAAGTTGGGAAACTTTTTGAACTTGTTTTGAGTTAGGAAGTATTTCTTTCTCACATGCACCCATATAAATGATAATTTTGATCCCACATGCACCTATAATAAATCCAAAGGCTATAACAAAATCCAAGTAGTATAATAACCTTTTAATCACAAAATTATTGTAATATGAATTTCTAACAGCCACAAAATTCATGAAACAAATAAAACTCAATGTGTGGTGCTCAATGCTTTTGAAAGGCAATAATTGTTCAAGAATAACAAAATCTATGCAATGAAAGCACTTTTGAAAAGCACATTAAAGATTGAAAACCATCAAGTAGTTTCTTAGGAAACAAATCTAGGCAATCACAACTCCTTTTCAATGCTAGTTGAAGATAAGGGTCCATTGGGTGACTTTGTTGAAAACCAATCTCCATATGCAAGGACTAGAACCAACAATAGGCAAAGATGGATTAAGATTGTTAATAGATAAACAAACATCCTTACACACATTCTCAACCTCTCTTTTTTTATCAAACAAGCTCACACTCATACTTTTCTCACTTTTCTCACAATTCTCTTGCTCTTTCTTTTCACTCACACTCTTTTCTTTTTCAATCTCATCTTTTCTCTCTCTAACTCATGTTCTCTCTCTTTTTCTTTTGTTTTCTCTTTTTCTTTCATTTTTTATGCTTGTGCTATTCTCATTTGATCCTCATAAGCATCCATAGATCAAAAGGTACTAATACATGATTTTTTTCATTGAATACAAATGAATAGCAATAGCAATATTTGTGCTTATGTTTAACATATTTAGCTTTTCTAACATGTTTCCATGGTTTACCAAGCATAATATGTCCATCAGACATAGGAGCTACATCACATAACACTTTATATGGTATTTACCAATGGAGAAAGAAATCAAAACTTGCTTAGTAACCCTAAATTCAGCACTACCCTTAAACAAGGTATAGGGCTTAAGATGCTTTATAGTAGGCAAGTTTAATTTCTCAACAAGTAAGGTACTAGCAACATTTACATAGCTACTATTATCAATAGCCATGCTGCAGACTTTTTCTTTGATAAGGCATCTAGTATGGAAATCAGGGGATGCCTTTTCCTTATCTGGTCCTATAGAGTTGGTATTGGATTGGAATGCATCCAACCTTGCACAAGATTGCTTGAATCACTCTTTGTTAGCCTCTTCAAGGAATTTGTACTCATTGGACATCTTATCACCTGAAAAGTTAGTCAAAGAAAGAAAGAAGAAATAGGACCTCACACACTCTTCTCATGTGTTTCACTCAAAAGATGATAAGCTCACTCGTGTTTAACTCTCTTTTTGGCTTTTTCTCTAATGTTAATTGCACTCTTGCCTTTTACCACTCAATAATTTGCTTCTTACAAGTGTTCTAAGCAAGTCACAAGCAAATCAAATGAAAAGATCAGACTAGTGGCAATAAAAAAAAAAACTAGAATTCTAAAATGTAAATTCCCAAAGAATCAAACAAAGGAGAAAAAGAGGTGTGTAACAAAAAGGGAAAAAAAAGGAGGAAGGGGAGGCCTGGAAGGAAGGAGAAGGAAAGAAAAAAAAAATTCTAAAAATAAGAAACTTTAAGAATAGGAAACTACTTGCAATTCAAGTTTAGAACAATTAGAAAAGAATATTCTTTCTTGAATGCAAATAGGAAAGTAGATAATTTGGTAGCTACTTAATGCAATTAAGAAATTGACTTCAATTAGGAAATTGACTCCAATTAGGAAACTAACTCCAATTAGGAAACTAATTCCAATTAGGAAATTAACTGCAAACTTGCTTTCAACATTGAATTGGCACAACTTGCAATTTTGAATTCTGCAATTTGAATTTTTTTTTTTCACTTTTTTTTTCACCCTTCTTTTTTTGAATTTTTTTTTAGAGCATCACACTCTCTTCTTTTTTTTTTTTAAAGGATGGAGGCACACAACAATGGAAGACAGAAGAAGATAAAAGACAAAGACGAAGATGGAAAAGATAACACAAATGGAAGGAAAGAAAGTATGAAGAACAACGGAAGGAAAAAAAAACACAAAGATATAACTTGTACTAGTAATCAAAGCTCTGATACCAAATGATGAGAGACCTTCTAGGAACCTTGTCCTAAGAACCTTCAACAAGATGACACTTTGCCCAGGACCGGCTAGAAAACAAGAATGTTAGTCGAAGAAAAGACCCTAAGAGAACTTGTCTCTTAGAACCCTAGCCTCAAGACGCCACAAAAGAAGACCAATCCTTTGATAAGTCACGTGAACTCTCAGAGAACACAAAGAAGCAAAAGCCTCACAGATAATTGAATAATACTCAAATTCATTCATTTATGCTCCAAAATAGAGTACAATAGGAAGCCTTTTATAGGCAAAATTTCTAAAGTCCTAATGAAAGTAAAACTCTAAAATCTGATTAGAAATATTTTAAATGATATCTAAAATCAAGGAACTAGATTAGGATACTAATTTTAACTTGATCTTCAAGATAAGCTCTTTGACCAAGTTCCAAAAAAATAATAAAAATAATAAAAAAATTTTTTAAAAATAATCCTAGTCAAAACTAATAAGCTTCTTTAAGTTGTCACATGGGATGCTCATGCTTCATTAAAAATCACATGGTTGTCACATGATTCTTAATCTCTTGCAATTGGACTTTAATTAGGCTTTGGCACTCCTCTTGTATGTGTATAACTACATTGGGCCTTCAACATATTGGATATTGACTTTAGTTACTCCATGGCCCTTCTTAGAACATTGGGCTTCCACTTTTGCATCTTTAAGGAAATCTTATGTCCAAAGTCCAATTCAACATGTTTTGAATTGATCAAATATGGATCTTGGGCTCTAAACTTAGGCCGACGTCCAACATAGATATTATCTTGAGCTCTTTGAAATTTTTGGACATAGTGCACAGTTTGGGCCACTTGAGGTCTTTGAAGTTCTTGATGGATAAGGGTTTCTCAAACTTGTTGTACTCCAATGGGCATGCCTATTGGTATTATATCATTTCTCCTTGAAACAATACTCCCTTCCTTGGCCTCACACACACAAAGGTGTGGCATTGGTTTCTCTTAGTCTAAACACAATGATGCGATAGCACAAAGAGACCTTGTTGAGCATAGAAGTGGACTTGATCAAGGACATGATTTGCAAATTAAAGCCCAAGAGTTCAAGTCAAATGTGTCTAAAGATCCATTACAAGGCATATGAGGCCCAATAACAAAAGCTAGGGCCAAAGCAATGAAAGAAGCCTTCAATTATTTAATTCATAAGCTTCATAACTTAGAGCCCATTTATTTAAATCAAGAGAAGGCCCAAGAAGATGTAAAAGGTGTGATCATGCTAACTATTCTACAAGAGGATTGCCAAGGCCCAATTGGAGTCCAATTGCAAGAGATTAAGAATCATGTGACAACCATGTGATTTTTAATGAAGCATGAGCATCTCATGTGACAATTTAAAGAAGTTGATTAGTTTTGATTAGGATTTCTTTTGAAATTTCGTTTTTATTATTTTTATTATGTTTTTGAACTTGGTCAAAGAGTTTATCTTGGAGATCAAGTTAAAATTAGTATCCTAATCTAATTAGGATATATATTAGGTATTATTTAAAATAATTTTAATTAGGTGTTAGAGTTTTACTTTAATTAGGACTCTAGAAAATTTTGCCTATAAAAGGCTTCCTATTGTATTCTATTTTACAGATGAATGAAATTGAGTATTAATCAATTATTTGTGAGGCTTTTGCTTCTTTGTGTTCTCTGAGAGTTCACGTGACTTATCAAAGGATTGGTCTTCCTTTGTGGCGTCTTGAGGCTAGGGTTCTAAGAGACAAGTTCTCTTAGGGTCTTTCCTTTGACCAACATTTTTGTATTCTAGCCGGTCTCGGGTAAAGTGTCATCTTGTTGAAGGTTCCTAGAACAAGGTTCCTAGAGGGTCTCTCATCACACAATTTATGGAAGCCAATTAGGTTTATGGAATTAATTCTAAGGACACACATCTCTCTTAAACACTAACTTTGTCTAATAACCCCTTTATGGTTCCAAAAATGCACCTAATGAAGCAACACCTATCAAATAAATATTAGGCTTTATTCTTTCTCTTCATACATGATTCTTGACTCGTTTTAAGCCTCTTGGAGTCATCACATAATTAAAACAAAAGGCCTAACTACATGTTGTTTCTTTAGGCCATATTATGGAACCTAAGACACCAATTCATTCTCTAGGCCTCCTAAATTTTTCCCAAGGTTTCCTCTCATTTTCATTCATCATATATGACTCAACCCCCTTTGGCCGAGCCTATGCCTCCTTCTGGCCTCCATGGAGTTTGCTTTATTTTCTTGATGGAGGATGTATATGGGGAGACTTCTAGGGATTTTAGAAACTTATTTAAACATTTATTTAGGCCTAGGAATAATTACATCAAATCATATTTTCAAGGGAACCCATGAAACCCTATGTTTGCCACCTTGAAAATCAATAGCCTTTTCTTGAATTTCTTTGCATATTCTTACTGTCCTCCCTCAAATTCATAGAATTCACCCTTAGTTCTGCCCCAAATTCAAGCCCTCTTGCATCTACATATATGGGGCGAAATAGAGAGAAGAAGGGGGAGGAAGCAGTTACCATGGGATGGAAGATTTATCTTGTTTTTCCTTGTTTTCTTGCTTGTTTCTCACTTTCCTTGGCTACTCTTCAAATCCGAATTTTTCCCTCTTGGTCTGACCTCAAAATAGCACTAAAAACCTCAACAAAACCATGGAAAGAAAGAGGAGAAGTAGGAGAAGGAGGAGAAGAAGTTTGATGAAGAAAAGTGCTTGAAAAATTAAGATTTTCATACCTTTCTTGCCTTGCTTTTCCCCTTCCTATTGCCTCCTCTTGTGTGCCTCATCCTTAGGGTTTTTCTCTAGTTTAGAGCAAAAACAAGTGGGGCTAAATGAAGTGAGGAGGTGGGGCACCTCATATATATATGGAGGTTTAAGGAAGATTTTTCAAAATTTTCCATTTTGTCCTTCATTCTTGGCATTTTCATTTTTAACTTGTTTTAACTCCTTTTTTAAAACTGTCTTTTCCATTATGAAATTTAGATTCCTAATTTGGTAAAATGCTTTTGGAATTACTCGAATTGGAGCTAAAACCTTCATGAATGAATCCGTCAAAGTTTGGATACACCAATGTTAGAAAACTTCCACCGGAGGTGCTTTATGTAACACTATAAATTCTAGCTCATTTCGTACCAATCATAAGCTTCACATCATCATTCCCATGAGAGCACATGAGAAAGGGAATGAAAATCATTAGTTTATTTGTGTTACGTCATACTTAAAATTTTGCAAACGGTGTCGCGTGGACCGTGTGAGCTCATACTATTCATTTTCATATTTAATTACATCATTATAACTCATTTTCATCACAAAAACATGCCCATAACTCATGGAAACCAAAATGGAGCATGGAATATGAAGATTCATTCTTGGCCAGATTTGCTCCATTTTCTGACCAAACTTTGGAAAATCATAACTAAATCTAGAAAAATTGAAATCATGAAATCTTAGTCATTATGGAAATCTTGGGATGTATAATTCATACTAAAAATATGCCCAGACTATAACATCCATTACAGAGGACGTTTGACATCCAAAATGGTCCATAGGTCAGACTGCATTCTGAAGTTGTCATAGAATTCTGCAGAAAAATTTGGAAATGTCCAATTAATTCCAAAAAAATCTAATCTATGCAAATGATAACAATCTAGAAAGTTGTAGATGTTGACTAGAGAGGAAAAATATCTCTAGATCAATTCATCAAACCCAGACCTCAGAATTCAATGGAACAATACAGAGGTTGGGCAAATTTACTAATACTGGACAGAAATTTTAAAAATTCATATCTCCTTCTCTAGACCTCTAAATGAGGTGCTTCTAGTTGGCACAAGTCATTATTATTGTCTAGTTTCTCTGTATAAAATTTCAAGGCAATTGGACATCATTTGAGCCTCATATGATATAATGCAAATTTGGACCAAATGAATAGTATAGCAAACCAGAAACCATGGAAATTGCCAACTTTGAAAAATCATCAAATATTCTATATACCTCCAAAAATTATGATCTTTAGTCCCAAAAAGTACTCAATGAGTGTGAACACCGTATCTTGTCTGGGCAAGCTCCAAAAATAATGATAAAATTAAACTAACAAAAATATATATATAAAAAAGAAATGGAAAGTAAAATAAAAAAAAAGAGACTAGAAAAAAAAGGATAAAGTAAAATAATAATAAAAAATTTCAAAAAATATACTTATATACATATATATATATATAAAGAGAAAGGGGAAGCCCAAAACAAAAACAAAAAAAATGATTGAGAGAGTCCAAATCATAAAAAAAAAAAAAAAAAAGAGGAGAAGCCAAAAAAAAAAGCATATCAGAGTTTATTACCTACAAATAATTTAAAAAAAAAATCAAACAAGAGTCCATTAACCTAATACCAAAAAAAGACAAACAAAGCAAATTCAATTAAAAAAAAAAGGGTCTTGACTTTGTTTATTTTTTCTCTAAATGAAAGCCAAAAAAAAAAAACTTGATCCTAAAAAGAAAAAAAAACTAAAGTAAACAAATAGCTTCAGTCCAACCCAGCAACTCTTCAGCAGGCCCTCCAACCTAAGTCTGAAGCCCAAATACACAAGACAGAGAATAAAGCCAGCATCAAACAAAAAAAAAAGGGTAAAAAAAAAAAAAGAAACCCTAGCATCATGGTCCCCCCTGGCATTTTCACTCTAGCGTCTGCCAGCATTGAGTGCTCCTACCCACTACTGGTACAACCCTCAAAGGCTGAAAGCAGGCCAGGGAGAGACGTATAGACAGACGGACAAAAACACACATAGACGCGCTAAGGGGCAGGAAGACGCGAGGCTGGCAGTGAGGGGCAGGGGACTCACCTTTTCGGATAAAAAGGGGAATCGGACAAAAACGTGAGGGAAAAAAAAGATGGGGATGTACAAAATGAAAAAGAGGAGAGGCAGTCTGAAAAGAAAGAGGGAAGGACGGACGAATAGGGGAGGAGTACCGGGAGAAAAGAGAAGGCACACACAGAGAAGCAGAGGATTCGCCTTCTCGAATAAAAGAAGGCAGACACAAAGGGAGGGGGAAGGACGGACGGAAAAAGGGAGGATTCTAAGCACGAAGAGAAATCGAAAGAGGAGATTGAGGAGGATTCGAGTAGGAAGGGAAAGAGGACTGAGGGAGGAAGCTGAGAGCACTGGGAATGGAGAAGAAGGCGAAAAATATTTGAGGGGGCTCTAGTTCCATTTTTCGATCTGAGGGGACCTGAAACGGAGAAGGGGCAAGAGAGGATGGAAGGAAGCGATTCTGAACGCGTGAGAGGCTTGAGGGTTTTTCAGATTGAACGAAAGAGTAGATAGACCAAAGGGGAGTCAGGCGTGAAGGAGAGGAGTCTAAGCCAACAACAACCGAGAGAGTTGGCTTCAGAGAAAAGGTTGAGAGACAAAGGGAGAGGAGGCTTTGATTGGCTTCGAAAGACAGTGACCAAGAGAAAAGAGTGAGTTGAGAGGCAAGGGAGGTTGGTAGTGCTCGGAGAAATTGCCATCGACATAAAAAGAAGGGGAATCAGAGGAGATTAGCTCAGAGATGACAAGCAGCTAAGATGGAAAAAGGAAATCCTGGAATCTCCAATCTGAAATGCTGGAAGCAGCAAAAAGAGAAGAACGTAAGTTCTTATGGCTTTGCTTCATTTGTATAGTTGGATCTAATGGAATGAAAAGTAATGGCTCTGGTTTTGTCTTTCTATATATGCTCGATTCTGATTTTAATCTTGGTTCTACTCTGTGCTGGTTTCAATTTTACTTCTGGTTGTATGATCTGGATTGGGAATCAATCTGCCAAATGGATGTAATTAAAAGAAGCTCTCCAAGCTTTCCATATATTGTCTATGTTGTTCTGCTTTTTTTTCTCTTGCTTGGATAATGCTTGTCGTTGATAACATATGTGGTTCATTTGGGAGATCCATTTCAATTTTCATCTGATGACCTAGAAATTTCCTACTGATATGAACTAACGAGATTAAAATGAGTTTTTATCCCTTGTCCTAGTTCTGTAGTTATGACATGAAGTCTGAGAGGTCATATTGGTATAAACTCGTGGTACCTATCCTCTGTATGTGCTGCTTTGTCTACTTTGTTAAATGAAGAATCTTAATCTCATGATGGGATGATCGCAAAACATTTTTTGCACTCGAATAAGATGCGGGCTCTAGTTCATGAAGTACATGTGGGTTTTGTCTAGCGATTAATTCTGCTTGAAATGGTGAATATAAATCCTCTTAGGACTGAGACTTTCCTTTGTTTGAGAGATTGGATAATGTTGTTAATAATTGTAGTATAGTCACTTCCATAAGATGCATTTGTCATGGGCTGGAATTTTTTGGATACATGTTTGAACAGGAACTTTGTGTTTTTCATTGTGGTCTATTGATTCTGTTGGGATTTGACTTCATTTAGGTCTTGAAATGTTTTGAATGGGACATGAAATTTGATAAGTGCCCCTTTACTTACTTGGTTTTCCTTGTTTTGGGCTTATCCCCGGTCTCATTTAACATGTGGGCAAATATGATGATATGCTGTTTTATGCTTTTCATGGAAACTCCTACCTTCTGCTTTCTCTCTATGTGTGCGAGGCCCATGAATTGGAGGCTCATGATCTGATGAAAACAAGAAGGTAAGAAGCTACCCGAGGAGGTGGTTAGAAGAGATATTCTATAGGTCATCAAGGAAGGCGTTAAGAAAATCGAGGAACTCAGAGACAAACAACTAATTGTGGTTTAATTCTTCCATATTTTTATTTTATCATTTTTGTAAATTTTGTTTGGAATTATGATATTGGTTTGGTTGACCACAAGAGCACACACTGACACAAATGTCTTACACTTACGCATACCGTTATATATATATATATATATATTTCACGTTCTTCTTAGAATAGCCATGTGGGATATTTTATCCCCTCAGACGCATAGGAATTAAACCAAATGGACCATGTGAAGCAATAAGCCTCCTTGGTACCTATTTGGGTCTCAAAGTCATATTTTAATCAATGTTGGGTTTCAATTGTCAAAGTCAAATTGGTTTTCTTTAAATTTGGCAAAATAAAATATTTTCAAAAAAAAAGAGAAAAAAAGGACAAAACCCAAAAAAAAAAAAAAGTAAGTAAGAATTGAACTTTTTGAGACATGAACTTTTCTCAAAGTTTCTTTCAACAAAATTATATTTCATAAAAACAAAAAAAAGAGACAAAGAAAGAGAAAAAATGAAAAATAAAAAAATGAAAAGCAAAAATTAATTAAACTCTTTTTGTAAACTTTAGAGCTTTTTTCTAATTGTTGTTTAATAAAATTAGAAGTAAATATATGCTTTACAAAAATTGAAAAAAGGTGTTTCAACACTAGAAAAAAGTAATTAAAAAATTAGAAATAAAAAAAAAAGAGAAGATGGTAAAGAGAATGAGATTATTTTAGTTTTCACATATTAGGACATACAAATCAATCTCAAACTTGTTTTTTGGTGAAAGTCTAAAATGATTTTTATTTTCTTTTTCTCTTTTAAAAAAATATAATAATAATAAGAATAATAAAACAGAAAAAAAAGAACAAATTAGAAATTAAAAAATTAAAAAAAATCATACAAAAATACATACAAAACAAAGATAAACAGATATAAAAATAAAAATAAAATAAAAACATAAAATAAAAATAACCAAAAAGAAGAAACAAACATAAAAACAAAAAAAAAAACAACAATAACAAAACCAAAAAGAAATAAAAATAGAAAAAAACAGAAAACAAAAAAACAAAAACAAAATAAGATGAAAAAAAAACAAAAAAGGGGTAATAAAAAAAAACAACAAACAAAAAATGAACGAAAAGCAGGAAAAGAATGATGAGTAAGAAAGAAAATTAAAAATGCAAGAAAAATTAAATTAAATTTTCTTTTAGCAAATTAAAACACATCAACCAATTTCAAAACTTGTTTTACTTGTTAAAGGAAAAAGTAATTTATTTTCTTTGTATTTAAAAAAAAACAATACCCAAACACAAAAAAATAAATAAAAATAAAAATAAAAATAAAAGAAAAAACAAAAACAAAAACAACAAAAACAAAAAGACAACCAAGAAAAAAATAAAAACAAAACAAAACAACAACAAAAAACAACCAAGGAAAAAACAAAAACAAAAACAAAACATCAAACAAAGAAAAAAAAAACCAACCAACAAATATAACTTCTGTCGAACTACGTGGACTTTGATCCCTTTCGAAGGGTACGTAGGTCCTATGTTCTCACCCTAAGTCAAGTCCGCCCTTGTAAATAAACATTTTCTCTTAATTTTATTTCATTTTTTTTATTTATTGATTTTATTTCCTTAATTTCTTTTTATTTTATTCCCTTTTCTTTATTTTATTCTTTGAATTCCTTTTTGTTTTGCTTTTAGTTTTCTTTGTTCGCTTAAATTTTATTCCCTTAAATTTTTCCTTTTGTTCTTTATATGAGGTTGGTTAGGGAGAATTAAAATAGAATCGATGCCATATTGATTTTGCACAACTGACTTAGGGTAACCGTTCTTAAGAACGGGTATAGTGGGGTGCCTAACACCTTCCCCACTCACAATCGACTCCCGAATCCATTTTCTGTTTCGTAGACCATTTTTTTTAAAAAAGGCTTTTCCAAAGTTTTGCCTTTTCAAAAATAAATTTTGGTGGCGACTCCTGAACCCTATCTATTTGTACTCTATTTATCTAAAAGGAATTTTTACTTTTAATTTGAATCTATTTGAGGTGCCACGCGGTCGCATTTTCGGGTGTGACAGTTTGGCAACTCCGCTAGGGACAGTTAGAAAGTCAAGCCCAAGTTAAGTTTGTTGTGCAAAATGTTATGGCCTTCCTTTTATTTTGGTTCTCCAGTTTGGTTGTTGTTTGTCTCACATGATTAGGATAGATAACATCCCATTCACATGCTTGCCTCATTGCTTTATTTCATTGATTATATACATAACATGTGTTAGGGTAGATAACATGAGGAATAAAATCTTAGGATAGATGACCATATTTGTATATTGGATTTCTTTTTGCTTATATCTGTATATACAGTTCTCTGCCTTTTGTTATGCCAATCTGCTTAGCAGATAAGGGTTGGGTAATCTATAGGATGGAAGGTAAACGCTCTCCTCACACACATCACTAATACACAAATATATCACACACATTATGGGCCCTATACCCGGGTCTGAGTGTTCTCTAGGTTAGTAGAGGTTTATATTGATTTCCCTGTGAAGCCTCGTGCTTCTTGAGGCTATCATGAAGTCCTCATCTAAATTGTGCCTTGTTATATGGGTTTGACTTGTGTAGGATATTTTATTCTCTCAAAGTCAAGTTTATATAGTGAGATCCTCACCTCATGGCGAGGGCAATTTGGGAACCAATGTTCTAGGGGTCATAGATCTACCTTAAAAATGCACTAATAATCAAACTCTAGATGCCTCCTGAATAGTTAGAGTCAGACTTCTATAAACTGGTGATCTCAACCTAGGGACTACCCATGTTAGGATAAAGGGGAGCATTTTGATCTTTTCTTCTCATCGTACTCATGCATTCAATAAAAGCTATAGGGGAGGTGACATATTGTTACAATTCACTGGAGTAGTTAATGAGATACCATTGCACAGTTGGACATAGTTAACTATGATGAAAATATAAATTAGTGGAACTAACCATTACATAGTGGGTTTCCAACTCTGAAAAGGTTAATAATCACATTTGTTATGATCTCACAGAAGAAAAACCTTAAACATGCATTCATTTCTTCATATACATGCCCAAAACATAAAAAATAAGAAAATTAAAAAAAAAAGAGAGAAAGAGAGATAAAATAAAATAATAAGTACACAACCCATTTTCATTCTTTAAAACCTCCACCCCATAAAATTAAATTTTCCTTCATAAAAAAGGAAAGAATTTTTTAAAATTCTAAGAAATTATAATAAGTATGTCACATCATCAAGTAAGTGTCATGTCTTGGGTAGGGATTAGAATTATTTTAAGGCATCAATCGTGTAGATAAGCATATTTCTCTCGATTTGATTGTCAACTGTTTTTTTCTCCAATGAGGCAATAAGTTTCTCGAGAAAAAGCACAATTTTTTTTTTCTTTTCTTATACCAAGACATAATTCTCAATGCTGTATGAGTGAGTATGCAACATTAAATCCATCATACATCAGGGATCATTAAATTGGCTTGTTTGTACTAAATATCGTCAATGCCAAAGTTCTAAACATCAATTATGTAGAAATTATCCCTTTTCAAAATGAGTGGTACGCTATGACTCTCAATGGGTTAATAAGCTCTCAGAGGAATGTGGGCAAATATTAACTAATATTAGGAATCTCCTGATTAATAAAAAAAAAAAAAAGAGCCAATCTCGGATAACTTACATAGAGATAATGAGTTTTAGCACCATATCGGTGGCTATTTTCAAGATAAATAAGGATCAAGCTGACACATGAGTCAAGCCAGTTAAGAGCTCAATTTGAATTGCTTGCAAAAAAATATTAAAAAAATTCATTAAAACTCCTTGCAAGTTGATTTTGTCAACTCTACCCTTCATGGTGAAACAATAAAGTCCTAAAGGAAAGTGGAGGATATGAAAATAACTCTACAAATTGTCAGAAGAAGACCAGATTGGTTGTGCTTTTTCATAGACATCATCTATATAGAATTTGGTATATTCTCTTAGGATGATTTGTCAACTTTATTTATCCCTGTATACAATAAAGCATTTAAGGAAAATAGAGGTCAAATAACTTTTAAAAAAAAAGGGAGTTTCATTGGGGTAATATTTAGTGAGAAAATTCTAAACTCTATTCTTAGGTCAATTAGGGGCAACGAATTCCCCAAAGGAAATAAATGTCCTATACCTTGAAAGGCTCCCACATTAAATACACCTATCAGTTCATAAATCAAACAAGTAATAAAATTGCGTTCGTGCATTGTCATAAGTCATTTCATGTTGAAAATCTGAAAATTTATAAAATACATGATTCTTGGCCCTTTGTAATGGAAAGATTAGCTTCATCTAAAAAAAAAAAAATCCAAATAAAAAGCTACACTCATGAATAGCAAAGATGAGAAAATGAAGTATAAGGGCAAAAGGTAAAGGTGTGTCACTTGATTAGGAAAAAGGAAAGTTGTCAAAGGTCTTGATAAGGTTGCTTATCACCTCCTAACCTTCCATACCACCATAGCCTTCAACTTATGACTATTGCCCACCATCATCCTCTCCATCCAAAAGGGATTCGAACCATCCATCTCAAAACTCGTTAACACCTATCAAACTTTACCTTGCAAAAAATCACACACCATCTTAATCAAAACATTTGTCATGTGCCTCATTCGGGATTCTTGCCATTTGCCTCACTTTCATTTGAGTAGCTTTCACAAGAGTAGGATGCTTCCTACACTAGCCTCTAACCTTCACACCCAAGATGGCATGGCCCAAAGAATTTGCGAACTTAATCCTAAGGCAATGGGGCACTCAAAAAAAAAAAGGTTGCAACATCTTCATGAACAAGATGCAAAAAGATATAAGAAACAAGATTTCATAGAGATTTTTTTGGTAATTGAACTCTTAAAGAAATTGCTTGTCATATCATAATCAATTAATGTTTGTTTGGTTGATATCCCTTTTGTATAGCTATAATCTAAAGCTAATAAAAGTTGATTCTTTCCATTGGACCTTATTTTATTTGACTTTGTCAATACAATGGTCATATGCTTCCATTTCACCTTTTACGTGTCCTTCCATTCCATCCATTATGTTGACACCACTTCTTTCCTTGCGTGTTATTTCTAAATAACCAAAAATCCAAAAATATGATGTCCAGAACTCCTTATGAAAAGATTTAATTGATGTGAAGAAAGGTTAAATCTGGAACTAATTATATGCCCCAAATTCAATTACCAAAGAAAACAGAAGAGGAAAAACCAAATTAAAAGTGAATACATACCCCACAAGCAAGCTATGCCTATGATACAAGGCATTCTTTGTCTTCCCAAATACAAGGAAGTAACTTCTAGTCACCTCATTTGAGCCGGGAGTGATGTTCATTTCCTTCACCTTAATCATGCAACCTTTGGGATGGGAGGTCTTTAACAAATTTTTATGCTAGTAATTCAAATATCAAGAGAGGGTCAAGTTCCTTCAATTGTCCAAACACTTCTTAACCATTGCTAACCACTTTGGGCCTAAAAAGAAAAAAAAAATTCTTCAAATACCAAACATGAATTGAACTCGAGAAGCAATGAGAATTCTATATAAAGAAAAAGCAATTTTGGCACCATAGTGAATTCCCTCTAGAAAAAGAAAAAGCAGATTTAATGAAAAAAGGAGACAAATTAGAAGAAGAAAAGAAAAATCATAGGAGGAAGGAAATTCTCAAAAAGAAAGCTCCTACAGATTAAATTTTGAAAAAGCAAAAGCTTTTAAAAGGGAGCTTCACCTTAGCATGAAATCAAAGGACAAAATTCCCAAAGAGGTCAAAAAAAAAAAAAAAGGAAAAGTCTCCAGAGGAGAGTTGAGCAGAATGAAAAATATCTTTTAAAATAAAAAGATTGAGTTAACTGTCATAAGCCAATTGGTTATGCCAAAATGATACAATTATTATAGCAAAATTCTCATTGTGAACTTACATGAATGTTTGGGCCTTGTCACCTTTCTTTCTTAAGCTACATTTTACCCATTAAACCCCATTACAACCTTGAGACTTCCTCTCTTGTTAAGTGAATTTTGAGTATAGAATTTTGTTAAAGCAATAGAAGAAGGAGATTAATAGGAGACTTGAGGGGGCATGTTAATTCTTGAGCCTAATATCTCTTGTTTCATAAACCCTTTTACCAAGGCCACATTACAAGTGTCGAAAGTCCTTGTTGAAGTTTAGCTTGTTTGCAAAATAATGGGGCAGATTTTTTTTTTTGAGGGGAATGATAAAAAAAAAAATTTCAAAATAATTGAAATTGGGGGTAAAAAGTTTAGTTCAAAGCAGATTCTTTTTACTATATCCATTGTTTCTTTCAAAAGGAGTTTAAGTCCAGAAGTAAAGCTCCTCTCTATCATATCATATCCATATTCTCAGCATCTCACTTCTCTATTATTCAAAGGAGAATACTTCAAGTGTAAAATTGAGGCATTTTCCCATTCTGTCACGTTATGCCAAGCCATTGTCTATTCCATTTCTCCATTCCCAAACCATTTTATATGCTCACCTTCTTCATCAGCTCTTGCATCCCTCTAATGTTGAGGATTTTTTTTTTCCCCAAGCTTATGTGTTTGTATCCATTAATGCATAATTGTATTGACATTGTTAACTAAAATAAGAGTGAATTCCATTTATTGACCTTGCAAGCATTAACGATGAAGAGTTGATAATAGGAAAGTGCCTTGTTAAGTTAATAGTCCAAAATTAATGGCAAACAAATCACTTGAAAAAAAAATCATTTAGAAGTAAGTCAAAGCAAGAGCCTTGGATCTTCTTAGCTTGAGATACTCCCTCAGGGACATTTTTTGGCTAGCCAAAAGCCATCAGTAAATTTCCTCATCCAAATAACAAAAGGCAAATTTAGTAGGATAATCAAAAGTTCAACCTTTCTCATTGTGGTAGGTGTAGAGTGTAAATTTTTTTTTTTCTTCAAAAGTAAAGGGCTAAAAATCCTACGTTTTATAAATTCTGAGATTTCGTATGTATCATATGCTTGCATTGAATTTGTACACGGATAAAGCATATTTTTTCTTTTCAAGTCAAATTAAAAAAAAAAAAGATTACATTTATTCTCATTAAATCCTTAAAAAAAAAAAAAAGAAGAAGGGATCACACTTTTCTCATCAATTCATTTACCAAAAAAGGTAAAAAGGGAGTCCAAAAATATAATGTTCATTCTCTTTCCCTTTTCCTTCAAGATGATTCTGGTTACAAAAAAAGAAAAAAAAAAAAAAGAAAAAAGGGGGTTCAAAGTTCAAAATCAATTTAAAAGCATTTAGAAATAATTCTCCCTCTCTTCCTCCTTCTTTTGATGTGATCTTGAAAAAAAAAAGGAGTCCAAAACTCAAAATTCATTTAAGGATGTTTAAAGATAATATCCTCATCCTTTTTATCTCCATTTGGAGTTAGGGTCATTCGCATAAATTGTGCATATTCTAGAAATAAAAATTTTCAAGCTTAAAAAGTCAAAAAAAAAAAATAAATAAATAAAACAACTTGCACCTCATATGCGTGCATATTGCCAAATCCATACATAGGCAAAGAAAAACATACATTTGAGGGAAGTAAAACAATTTGCATCTCATATGCATCATGCATTCCATATTTGCATACATCACATGGCCTCTAGTTTACATTGGGGCAAGCAAAAGAAAAATTTGCATTTCATGAAAGGAAGCATCACCTATTTCATGCATTCCACATTTGTATATATCACATAACCTGTAGTTTACACTGGGGCAAGCAAAAGGAAAATCTACATTTCATAACATAAAGCATCATGTTTCATACATTCTACACTTGCATACATTACATAGATCATAGTTCATGCTGGCGTAAGTGAAAACAAACATGTTGCGTTTTATAAAGCATCTTATATGCTTCTTGCGTTTCACCTGGGCATATCTTGTACAGACCTCAAGTGCATATTGGGGCAAGAAAAAAACAAAAAAATGTGCATTCCATACATTGTAGCATCCTACATGCCTCATACTTTTAACACTTACAATGACCTTAATTTCATATGGGGGAAAAATTGAGTTGTTAAGTTAAAAAGTCAAGCATTTTGCATGCATTGCACGTTTCATATAGGTGCATTACCCTGCACAAAACTTAGATGAATGAAGTAAAGTTTTAAACTTAGGAAAAATACACCAAAAAAGGCACCTTTAAGTCCTGCAGAGAACATGCACCTTTAAGTCCTGCGGAGAACAGGCACCTTAAAGTCCTACGAAGAATAGGCACCTTTAAGTCTTGCAGAGAACAGGCACCCAAAGTCCTGCAGAGAATAGCCACCTTTAAGTCCTGCGAAGAATAGACACCTTTAAGTCCTGCGAAGAATAGGCACCTTTAAGTCCTGCGGAGAACAGGCACCTTTAAGTCCTCCGAAGAATAGGCACCTTTAAGTCCTGCGGAGAATAGGCACCCAAAGTCCTGCGGAGAACAGGCACCTTTAAGTCCTACGAAGAATAAGCACCTTTAAGTCCAGCGGAGAACAGGCACCCAAAGTCCTGCGAAGAACAGGCACAAATAAAAGTCCTATGAAGAATAGGCATCCAAAGTCCTGCATAGAACAGGCACCTTTAAGTCCTACAAAGAATAGGCACCTTTAAGTCCTGCGGAGAATAGGCACCTTTAAGTCCTGCGGAGAATAGGCACCTTTAAGTCCTGCGGAGAACAGGCACCTTTAAGTCCTACGAAGAATAGGCACCTTTAAGTCCTGCGGAGAACAGGCACCCAAAGTCCTACGAAGAATAGGCACAAATAAAAGTCCTACGAAGAATAGGCATCTTTAAGTCCTGCGGAGAACAGGCACCTTTAAGTCCTACGAAGAATAGGCACCCAAAGTCCTGCGGAGAATAGGCACCTTTAAGTTCTACGAAGAATAGGCACCTTTAAGTCCTGCGGAGAACAGGCACCCAAAGTCCTGCGAAGAACAGGCACAAATAAAAGTCCTATGAAGAATAGGCACCCAAAGTCCTGCGGAGAACAGGCACCTTTAAGTCCTATGAAGAGTAAGCACCTTTAAGTCCTGCGGAGAACAGGCACCCAAAGTCCTGCGGAGAACAAGCACCTTTAAGTCCTACGAAGAATAGGTACCTTTAAGTCCTGCGGAGAATAGACACCTTTAAGTCCTACGAAGAATAGGCACCTTTAAGTCCTGCAGAGAATAACCAATTTCAAAACTTGTTTTACTTGTTAAAGGAAAAAGTAATTTATTTTCTTTGTATTTAAAAAAAAAATACCCAAACCCAAAAAAAATAAATAAAAATAAAAATAAAATAAAGAAAAAAACAACAACAACAACAACAAAAAAACAACCAAGAAAAAAATAAAAACAAAACAAAACAACAACAAAAAACAACCAAGAAAAAAATAAAAACAAAACAAAACAACAACAAAAAACAACCAAGGAAAAAAACAAAAACAAAAACAAAACATCAAACAAAGAAAAAAAAAACCAACCAATAAATATAACTTCCGTCGAACTACGTGGACTTTGATCCCTTTCGAAGGGTACGTAGGCCCTAGGTTCTTACCCTAGGTCAAGTCCGCCCTTGTAAATAAACATTTTCTCTTAATTTTATTTCATTTTTTTATTTATTGATTTTATTTCCTTAATTTCTTTTATTTTATTCCCTTTTCTTTATTTTATTCTTTGAATTCCTTTTTGTTTTGCTTTTAGTTTTCTTTCTTCTCTTAAATTTTATTTCCTTAAATTTTTCCTTCTGTTCTTTGCATGAGGTTAGTTAGGGAGAATTAAAATAGAATCGAGACCATATTGATTTTGCACAACTGACTTAGGGTAACTGATAAGCGTTAATTTTTATATATTTTTGCCCACATTTATTATTGTTTTTAATGATTAATTTGAGCTTAAATGGATTTATTATTCAATATTTGAATTTTTGGTTCATTTTGGAAAATAAAATAATTTTGAATTAATAGGAGAATTTTTGGATTTAAATTGCTAATATTTTATTTTGCATATTTCTTTGAGGGATTAAAATTTTCCAATCTCTAAAATGTTTATCAATTTTGTGCAGAATTTTTGGGCAATTAAATTAAAAATTAAAAATAGATCAAAAAAAAAAATAAAGTAGAATTATTGTTATTTTTATTATTTAGCTTGATGGCATTTTTGTAAATATAATTTTAGGTTTTATTTTGTTCTTTTTGGTAGGAAGACGCCGAAATACTGGACAAAAGGAGGCTGTTGTTCATTCTGAATCTTGCCTCTGTATATACTCACAGCTCCGAACTACTGGAGGCCAGCTTCATCCATTCATCTTCTGCTCCTTGGAGACTACACACTCACAGCGCCGAGAAACTAAAAGAGAAGGACTGCATCTTCATTCATCTTGCTGAGCCTCGAGATTCCCTGGATACACACACAGACGCTGGAGCATTGAGATGCTGAACGCTGGAGCTGAAGGACGCGAGACCAGGAGGCTACTGTTTCATTATTAGTTGGATGCTGGACTTCAGAGTGAGGAGGCGCTGAAAAAGGGATTGGCTTCTTCATTTATTCGGGAGCTTCTGGACTACACAGACGCTGGGAGAAACCAGACCTGGAGGACGCCGATTTGCTGCTCATTCTGCTTCCCTTGGCCTTCGTACTGCATTCACAGGCACTAGAGGAAAAGGTTGCACTAGGGGAACGAGGAGTAGTTTCATTCATTCGTCTCTGGACTGGATAGCAGGGAGGACGCACCTGGAGGCAGAGTTAGCGTAGAACCATCATCACTCTTTTCTCCTCTCACCAGCACGTTGCCCTTCCCGTTCAGAATCATCATTCATCCAACAAGCTCTATTCTCCTTGATCATATCTTCATGGCAGCAAACTTGAAGGAGTTTAGAGAAACCAATTTCATGGAAGCTTAATTAAAGGGGGTGGCACCAAGGTGGAGCAAGAAGGAAGATGGTTTGAGCTCTGAATTTTAAATGGATTGAAGACCATTGGGGAGTTTATTTTTCTTACCTTTTCCTATTTCAATTTCAAGAACTTAGAGATTTTCTAGTTTTAGGAATTTCTATGTGAATTTAATATTGAGACCTAGTTTTAGGTTGGATAATAATTTTATCTTGAATTGTAATTGGAATTGGTATTATTTGGGACTGAAATTATGTTTTGTGATTGCTGGAATTTTAGTTTTTAGACCTTATAATGTTGATTAGATTGATGTTAGAGTTCTCTTGCATTAATTTGATTAATGTTATGATTTTAATTGCATATCTTGGTCTCTTTTGCTACTTGATTGTTGAATTGGGTAGTATAATTGCTTAATTGTTCAATTAGGTAATTGAAACCAAAAATCCCAGAACCAATTGAATCTAATTGTTGAAAGATTTGATAAAGTTTAATTGGCTTAATTACTTGCAAATTGCTTGAATTAGCTATGGGTTTCCTAGTTAAGTCAAGTGATGGGCATTTAAGCTTAGGGTTTCCTATCCTCGGATTAAGTTAATTAAATTCATTGGTCTATTGTTTAATTACTTCTCTTGGTCTCAATCAATCTTTGGTGAGTAATGAGAGCTGAAATCCCCTTGCAAAACCTTGGTTGCCTCCTTGTTAGTTCTTTGCATTTTCATAACCATTTTTATTTTAATTTAGAGTATTCTAGTTTAATTACTTGTTTCATATTTTTTTTTCTCCTTTAGTTGAATTTAAATTTCTCAATCTCAACCCCCTATTTGCATACACTTTTAAATATCAAATAAACACTTAAATTCAATCCAATTAACCCTTAAATTGCTCCTTGGGAAGAATGACCTAGGGTTGATCTATACTGCATTAAATCAATCTTAGTTAATTGAGTGCCTAAGCGACTAAGGCAACATCAATTTTGGCGCCGTTGCCGGGGAGCAATGGTTTAGGTTTGAGTTTTTAGGTATTTTCTCTTGTTTTCTTTATTTTGATTTTGTCATTTTGATTGAATTTTCCTAGGTGTTCAATTCTGGAATTTTGTTTGTCACTACCCAGAAAATTTTAATCTTTGTTTTTCCAAGGTTTTTGGGTGTTCTGAGCAAGACAAATACTTAAAAGTATTATGTCTGCTGTTTTAGGGCAAATTCAATCGTTTTGACCACTTTTCTGAATTTTCTTTTATTTTTTCGAATTTTTCCTGAATTTTCTAATTTTTGCATATTTTCTTTTTGAATTTTTGTGCGATTTTTCTTGTGTTCTCTGAGTGTTTTCTGAGTTTCTTAGTGTGTATTGAGTCTTTTAGGTTGTTTTGAATTTATTTCTTTGGCAGTTTGAATATTTTGCATTTTTTTTTATTTACTACTTTAATCCTACTTTGTTTGATGTTGTATGACTCGATCCTCTTTTGAAAAGTTGTTTGAGTTTGATCCTGAAATTGAGAGGACATTTCATCAGCAAAGAAGAGTTAAAGTTAGTAATCTTGTAGGTAGTAGTTCTTCTAAATCTTATCCTGTTGAGTCATCTGTTGATTCTTCTGATTTTGACACTGAAATGGAAGATAATGAGGGAAATGTGAATAATCAGGCACGTTTAGAGCATGCTGATATCAATGTTGATAATAATATTCCTGCTAGGACCATTAAAGAGTTAGTTTCACCTGATCTGCATTTTCAAAATTGGTGTATTAATTATCCTGATATTAATACTGATCTTGAGTTGAAACCGGGATTCATACACTTACTTCCTAAATTTCATGGACTTGCAGGTGAGGACCCATACAATCATTTGAAGACTTTTCATATGATTTGCACTGCTATGAGGCCTAGTGGTGTGTCTGAGGATCAGATTAAGATGCGTGCCTTCCTATTTTCTTTAGAGGGGTCTGCTAAGAACTGGTTGCTTCGACTACCCCCTGGATTCATAACTACATGGGACCAACTCAAGAAGATGTTTTTGGAGAAGTATTTCCCAGCATCTCGCACTTCCTCTATTAGGAAGGAAATATGTGGTTGCAGACAAATGTCTGAGGAGTCTTTACATGAGTATTGGGAGCGGTTTAAGACGTTGCTATCTAGTTGCCCTCATCACCAGATCCCAGATGCTTTGTTGATACAGTACTTTCATGAAGGTCTTTTGCCTTTAGAGAGAGATTTATTAGATTCTACTGCTAGAGGTGCTCTTCTTCACTTAACTGTCAATGCTGCTTGGGAATTGATTGAAAAGAAAGCTGAGAATACTCAACAATTTGGTACTAGACAACAAGTTAGAGTAAATGAAGTTGGGTCATATTCTTCAATTTCTGAGTCTCGTCTTGAGAGCAAGATAGATAAGCTTTCATCTGTTATGGAGAGAATGGCTATGCTCTAATTGCACAATCCTTCCAACATGGCTAATTCTATGGGATCTTCTGCTTCTTTCACCCCACAACCAAGCTCTTCAGCTTTGATTGGCCCACTTTGCTCTATTTGCTCATTAGCTACTCATGTTACTGATGCTTGCCCATTCTTGAATGATAAAGCTAAGTCTTGCAATGCTATGTATTCTGCTAAGCCTATGAATCAAGGTGGCCAGAAATATGATCCATATTCTACCACATATAATCCTGGATGGCGTGATCATCCAAACCTTAGATATGGTAGTGGCCAACCTCAGCAACCTCAGCAACCACGGTTCAATCAGGGTGCTAGTTCTAGTGGTCAGATGTTCCAACCAGTTAGGCAAGCTGTGCCTATTCAAGAAGAGAGTTCAAGGTTAGAGAACAAGATGGATACTATGATAAAGCTTCTGATGGATAGGCTAGACCAAACAGAGAAGGAACATCAACAAAAGGATTTGCAACATAGACAAGGGATTCAAACTCTTCAGACTCAGATTGGGCAGTTGTCTAGTGCAATTAGTAACATCCAGAGTCAAGGTTCAGGAAAACTTCCATCCCAAGTGGTAGTTAATCTTAATGTTGGGACCCAACAGAATCCTAATCATGGTGGAGTTAATGCTATCTCTCTTAGAAGTGGCAAGACAGTTACCTTTGCAGATCCTGTTGCCACCTATGCTTCCAAAGACAAGGATGCTATCATTGATGATTCTCCTTCCACCTCTACATCACAGGATAGGCCCACTTTAGCAAAAACACAAGTGGCACCACAATTTGAGCAAGAGAAGAAAGAGGAGGAATTGAGCAAACAGGTTCTACCCTTTCCTACTAGGGTAGCTAAGACCGAGAGGAAAAAGAAGGAAGCAGAGATGTTTAAAGAGGTCTATGATATTTTCAAAAAGGTGGTGATCAATGTTCCATTAGTTGACTTGGTTGCACAAGTGCCTAAGTATGCAAAGTTTTTGAAAGAGTTGTGCACCACAAAAAGAAGGCTTAAGCATGACGGTAAAGTTGATTTGGGAGCAGTTGTCTCTTCTCTTTATCAGATGCCAATGCCAGTGAAGTGTAAGGATCCTGGTAGTTTTCTCATACCATGCACCATTGGTGACATTGAGTTTTCAGATGCTTTGGCGGATCTAGGAGCAGCAATCAATGTTATGCCAAAATCAGTCTTTTCTCAACTTCAAGGAGTAGATCTTAAGCCAACTAGCCTGATTGCCTCCCTTGCTAATAGACGCTGTGTAGTCCCAGAAGGAGTCTTGGAGGATGTCTTGGTTAAGGTAAAAGATTCCATATTCCCTACAGACTTCTATGTTCTTGATATGGATGACAGTAGGTTTAGGCAAAAGGGACATTCATCTTTGATTTTAGGTAGGCCTTTTCTTAAAACTGCTAGGGCTATGATAGATGTACATGCTGGTACTTTGACTATGGAGTTTGCTGGGAATATCATTAGATTTGATGTGTTTGATTCTATGAGACACCCTATGGATGATTGTGCTGAGACAGGGGTTAGTCTCATTGATGTGCTTGTTGATGATTCTGCTATGGACTTTAGAGATAGCATGCTGAGTAGATCATGTGATATTGTTAGTTTAGATGATTCTATCTCTTGTTCATGTCCTGAAATTGATGGTTGTGATGCTTGTACTGGTATAGATCTTGCTGATATTGATATTTTCACTGATTTTGTTAAGAGTGCTAGGCATGCTAGAGATGATGTTTCTGTACCCATTCATTGTAGTGGTGGTACTAGTGATAATTTGTCTACCACTTCCATTGATTCAGATGGATTTTCTCAGTTACTGAGTGTGATTGATGCTATAAATGAAGTTTATATGTGTTCATTGCCTGATTCTGAGTTGTTAATTAGTATTGATCATGCTTCTGATGTAGATGTTGTTTCTGATTCTGTTTTGGATTTGAGTGCTACTGATGGCACTACTTCTGTTGATAATTTTGTGGATTATGATGTATTTCTTGATTTTTCTGCTATCACTGTTGCTACTAATGATTCCCAAGTTGGGAAAGTTTCTTCTTCTTTTGTTTGTGAGTCTTCAGTGCAGGTTTCTACTTTGGTTGACATTGATCTGAAGCCACTTATACCTTCAGCTGAGCAAGCTCCTTCTTTGGAGTTAAAGCCGCTTCCTGACTCATTGAAGTATGTCTATTTGGAAGAAGGTGAGAAGTTACCAGTGATTGTAGCCCGTGACATAGCCATGGAAGAGGAAATCCGCCTCCTTGAGGTGCTGAAACGAAGGATAAAAGCCATTGGATGGACTCTTGCTGATATTCCTGGGATCAGCCCTGATGTATGCATGCATCAGATTTTGCTAGAGGATGGTGCCAAAGCTGTACGACAGCCACAGAGGCGACTCAACCCATTGATCCTTGATGTGGTAAAGAAAGAGGTTTCTAAACTTCTTTCTGCAGGTATAATCTACCCTATCTCTGATAGTCAGTGGGTCAGCCCAGTTCAGGTAGTCCCGAAAAAGACTAGTCTTACTGTGATGCGTAATGATGAGGGTGAATTAGTTCCTACTAGGGTCCAGAATAGTTGGAGGGTATGTATAGACTATAGGAAATTGAATTCTATGACTAGGAAGGACCATTACCCCTTCCCTTTTATTGATCAGATGTTAGAGAGACTTGCTGGTAGATCCCATTATTGTTTTCTGGATGGCCTTTCAGGATATTTTCAGATTTGTATTGCACCTGAGGATCAGGATAAGACCATATTTACATGTCCATTTGGAACCTTTGCATATAGACGCATGCCATTTAGCCTATGTAATGCACCAGGCACTTTTCAGTGTTGCATGGTTTCCATATTTTCTGATTTACTTGAGCATTGCATGGAAATTTTTATGGATGATTTCACTGTCTATGGTGATTCTTTTGATGCATGCTTAGCTGATTTGGATAAGGTCTTGGAAAGATGCATTAAATATAATCTTGTGCTGAATTTTGAGAAATGCCATTTCATGGTTAGGAAAGGAATTGTTTTAGGACATGTTGTTTCTTATGATGGCATTGAAGTTGATAAAGCTAAAGTTGATATCATTTCATCTCTTCCATATCCTTCTTGTGTGAAAGATGTGCGTTCTTTTCTTGGGCATGCTGGATTTTACAGGAGATTCATTAAGGATTTTAGTAAGATAGCATTGCCATTATCTCATTTATTACAGAAAGATGTGAGTTTTAATTTTGATAATGCTTGCAGGTGTGCTTGGGATGAGTTGAAAAAGAGACTTACTACACCTCCCATCATTCGGCCGCCTGATTGGAACCTTCCATTTGAGCTCTTGTGTGATGCTTCAGATTATGCACTAGGTGCAGTTCTTGCCTAAAGAGTGGAGAAACGACATCATGTCATAGCCTATGCCTCAAGAACATTGGATGCTACTCAGGCTAATTACACCACCACAGAGAAGGAGTTATTTGCAATTGTCTTTGGGTTAGAGAAATTTCGATCCTACATCATCCACACGAAGGTGATTGTCTTTACAGATCACTCAGCTATCAAGTACTTGTTTAAGAAGCTGGACTCCAAACCCCGCTTGATTAGATGGGTGGTATTGATACAAGAGTTTAATGTGGAGATCCGTGACAAGAGTGGTGTAGAGAATATGGTAGCTGATCACCTGAGTAGGATTGAGACACCTCTGGTAACATCTTCTCCACCCTTAGATGATTTTCCTGATGATAGGCTCTGTGTGGTTGGTATGTCTGTTCCTTGGTATGCTGATATAGCCAATTATCTAGCTACTTCTGTTTTGCCTGCTAATTTGAATAAAAACTAGTTAGATAAATTTAAGAGAGAGGCTAGGTATTATGTCTGGGATGATCCTAATTTGTGGCATATAGGTAGTGATCAAGTGATTAGGCGATGTGTTCCAGAGCATGAGCATAATTCCATATTGCATTTTTGTCACACTCTTGCATGTGGGGGGCACTTTAGTGCTAAGCGTACCGCTAGGAAGGTGTTAGATAGCGGATTATTTTGGCCTACCTTATTCCATGATGCCCATGTGTTTTGTAAAACTTGTTCAAGATGTCAATTTGTGGGTAATATTTCTAGAAAGCAAGAGATGCCTCAACAACCTCTTTTGTTCTGTGAAGTTTTTGATGTTTGGGGTTTAGATTTCATGGGGCCTTTCCCTATTTCATTTGGCTATCTGTACATTCTATTGGCTGTGGATTATGTGTCAAAGTGGGTTGAGGCAATCCCCACTCGTACTGATGATTCTTCTGTAGTGGTTTCTTTTGTCAGGTCTTACATTTTTTGTAGATTTGGGATTCCAAGAGCCATCATCAGTGATCAAGGCACTCATTTTTGCAATCGGAGTATGCAAAGCTTGCTTAGCAAGTATGGTGTGATGCATAAGGTGGCTACTCCGTATCACCCTCAAACGAATGGCCAAGCAGAGGTCTCCAATAGAGAAGTCAAGCTCATTTTAGAAAAGACTGTGCAACCCAACCGAAAGGATTGGAGCAAGCGGTTAGATGATGCACTTTGGGCATATCGCACAGCATATAAGAGCCCTATTGGAATGTCTCCATACCGGATAGTCTTTGGGAAAGCATGCCATTTGCCAGTAGAGGTGGAGCACAAGGCATATTGGGCAGTTAAGAGGTGCAACCTAGATCTTGCCAGTGCTGGTGTTGAAAGGAAATTGCAATTGCAAGAGCTTGAGGAAATTAGAAGAGAAGCCTATGACAATTCTAGGATCTACAAGGAGAGAACCAAGGCTATCCATGACAAGTTTATAGTGAGGAAAGAATTTCAAGTGGGCCAAAAAGTGTTGCTTTATGTTTCTAGATTGAAATTAATGCCTGGTAAGCTCCGCTCTAGATGGGAGGGCCCTTTTATTGTTACTAATGTTTTTCCTTATGGAGTTGTAGAGATCCAAAGGGAGCCAACTAGGAGATGCTTCAAGGTCAATGGGCACCGCTTGAAACCATTCTATGAAGGATACCCCACTCAAGCAGTGGAGGTTGCTGCACTGCAGGATGTCACATAGGCCTAGTCGTATTCCTTCCCTTTACTCTTTTTACTTTGCATTGCGATATTACTGAGCTGGGCTGTGCTGGATATTATTTGTCCTTGATTTGCTCTATTTGTTATGCATTGAGGACAATGCATTGTTTAAGTGTGGGGGAGGGATGATTTGTAAATAGTTTTGTTAAGTTTTTGGTTTGTTGAGTTTTTGGTGTTATGCAAATTTTTGAAAAAAAAAAAAAAGAAAAAAATATGTACATTTTTTGGAAATTTATAAAAATTTTGTTTTGAATGTGACAATTGCAAGTTTCAAGTGGATTGGATATAATACATCCTTGATTTGAAGGGTAATTGATCATGTTTTAAATAGATAAAGCTAAATGGCAATTGTTCTGACTTAGGTAGATCAAGGCTAGTAGTCATGACCTAGTGAGATTTTTGAGCCTATCGCATATTTCTTTTCATGTGTGTTCACTACCTATCTATTTCTTGCTCTAGAGTTTGGCTTAAATCTTGTTTGAGACCACATTTTGTGCATTTGCATGCATAGAAATGATAAAGGCATTCAATTTGTTTTTTTTTGCCTTGCTAAAAACAAAATTATTACCCATTCATGCATTTTATCCCTTGTTTTACCCCCTTTGAGCCTTTATTTGCTTTCTTTCTTTTAGCCCAAACACACAGCTATTACAAATAAATCTTTTCCTACCCTTGTTGAATGTCTTGAGAGTTGATGAGCATGCCAATTTGCTTGTTTTGGATGAAAGAACATGTAAATAGTTGGAATTTGGGTCATATATTCAAAGAAAAGAAAGATTAAAAAAAAAAAAGTTGAAAGAAAACAAGTATATACAGAATTAAAAAAAAAAACAAACAAAGAATAAAAGTATATATTCAAACGAAAAGGAAAAGAAATAGAAAAGCAAGAAATAAGAAAAAAAAGAAGAAAAGAATAAAGCCCTATCCAAATTGTGTTTGTTTTGTTTCTTTCATTCCATACTCTCTTATTTGGCATTGCTTTTCATTCTCCTAAGGTATTCAATTTTGGCTTTTCCTATCATTTGACCCTTTCCTTTTTCTTGCCCTTAGCCCAGTGCAACCTAATAAAGTCCTTTTGATTTATGTTTGTATTTGCTTGTTAGTGGTGGAGAGCTTAAATTTTTGTCAAGCTTTTGAAAGAGATTTGGATAGGTTGATTTTGAGTGCACATACAAGCCTAAACACTTTTGAGTGAGAGTGATATACACATTACCTTTAGTAAGGGATTGCTAGCTTGGGTTTCCCTTGTCAAGTTAATTACCATGATGTCTTTAATCTTAATGCATATAATGATTACTTGGATAAGAAAGATGTTAAATATTCTGGTTTACTTTTGGCTTGTGATTAGAGCATTCGCTTTTTGTAGTTTTGTTTGGTTCCATTTGTTTTTCCTTGATTTTGTTTTGTTTTGCTCAGGAGTGCAAAAAGATAAGTGTGGGGGAATTGATAAGCGTTAATTTTTATATATTTTTGCCCACATTTATTATTGTTTTTAATGATTAATTTGAGCTTAAATGGATTTATTATTCAATATTTGAATTTTTGGTTCATTTTGGAAAATAAAATAATTTTGAATTAATAGGAGAATTTTTGGATTTAAATTGCTAATATTTTATTTTCCATATTTCTTTGAGGGATTAAATTTTTCCAATCTCTAAAATGTTTATTAATTTTGTGCAGAATTTTTGGGCAATTAAATTAAAAATTAAAAATAGATAAAAAAAAAAGTAGAATTATTGTTATTTTTATTATTTAGCTTGATGGCATTTTTGTAAATATAATTTTAGGTTTTATTTTGTTCTTTTTGGTAGGAAGACGCCGAAATACTGGACAAAAGGAGGCTACTGTTCATTCTGAATCCTGCCTCTGTATATACTCACAGCGCCGAACTACTGGAGGCCAGCTTCATCCATTCATCTTCTGCTCCTTGGAGACTACACACTCACAGCGCCGAGAAACTAAAAGAGAAGGACTGCATCTTCATTCATCTTGCTGAGCCTCGGGATTCCCTGGATACACACACAAACGCTGGAGCATTGAGATGCTGAACGCTGGAGCTGAAGGACGCGAGACCAGGAGGCTACTGTTTCATTATTAGTTGGATGCTGGACTTCAGAGTGAGGAGGCGCTGAAAAAGGGATTGGCTTCTTCATTCATTCGGGAGCTTCTGGACTACACAGATGCTGGGAGAAACCAGACCTGGAGGACGCTGATTTGCTGCTCATTCTGCTTCCCTTAGCCTTCGTACTGCATTCACAGGCACTAGAGGAAAAGGTTGCACCAGGGGAACGAGGAGCAGTTTCATTCATTCATCTCTGGACTGGATAGCAGGGAGGACGCACCTGGAGGCAGAGTTAGCGCAGAACCATCATCACTCTTTTCTCCTCTCACCAGCACGTTGCCCTTCCCGTTCAGAATCATCATTCATCCAACAAGCTCTATTCTCCTTGATCATATCTTCATGGCAGCAAACTTGAAGGAGTTTAGAGAAACCAATTTCATGGAAGCTTAATTAAAGGGGGTGGCACCAAGGTGGAGCAAGGAGGAAGATGGTTTGAGCTTTGAATTTTAAATGGATTGAAGACTATTGGGGAGTTTATTTTTCTTACCTTTTCCTATTTCAATTTCAAGAACTTAGAGATTTTCTAGTTTTAGGAATTTCTATGTGGATTTAATATTGAGACCTAGTTTTAGGTTGGATAATAATTTTATCTTGAATTGTAATTGGAATTGGTATTATTTGGGACTGAAATTATGTTTTGTGATTGCTGGAATTTTAGTTTTTAGACCTTATAATGTTGATTAGATTGATGTTAGAGTTCTCTTTCATTAATTTGATTAATGTTATGATTTTAATTGCATATCTTGGTCTCTTTTGCTACTTGATTATTGAATTGGGTAGTATAATTGCTTAATTGTTCAATTAGGTAATTGAAACCAAAAATCCCAGAATCAATTGAATCTAATTGTTGAAAGATTTGATGAAGTTTAATTGGCTTAATTACTTGCAAATTGCTTGAATTAGCTATGGGTTTCCTAGTTAAGTCAAGTGATGGGCATTTGAGCTTAGGGTTTCCTATCCTCGGATTAAGTTAATTAAATTCATTGGTCTATTGTTTAATTACTTCTCTTGGTCTCAATCAATCTTTGGTGAGTAATGAGAGCTGAAATGCCCTTGCAAAACCTTGGTTGCCTCCTTGTTAGTTCTTTGCATTTTCATAACCATTTTTATTTTAATTTAGAATATTCTAGTTTAATTACTTGTTTCATATTTTTTTCTCCTTTAGTTGAATTTAAATTTCTCAATCTCAACCCCCCATTTGCATACACTTTTAAATATCAAATAAACACTTAAATTCAATCCAATTAACCCTTAAATTGCTCCTTGGGAAGAATGACCTAGGGTTGATCGATACTGCATTAAATCAATCTTAGTTAATTGAGTGCCTAAGCGACTAAGGCAACATCAGTAACCGTTCTTAAGAACGGGTGTAGTGGGGTGCCTAACACCTTCCCCACTTACAATCGACTCTCGAATCCATTTTTTGTTTCGCAAACCATTTTTTTTAAAAAAGACTTTTCCAAAGTTTTGCCTTTTCAAAAATAAATTTTGGTGGCGACTCCTGAACCCTATCTATTTGTACTCTATTTATCTAAAAGGAATTTTTACTTTTAATTTGAATCTATTTGAGGCGCCACGCGGTCGTATTTTCAGGTGTGACAATGAGACCTAATTATATGCCAAATCTCAGATCAAGACTAACTCATTTGGCTAAAAGGTGACATAGGGTTCCATTATGGTTAAATTTGGCTCGCTATCAGGTACCAAATTTGCCAAATGGCTTTTCCTTGGTGGTGGCACCTTTTGGACAAGTCTAAAAACATATTTAAGACTTGTGTGAGCTGCCCAAATGGTCCCAAATCTCATGCATCTCATTTTGGCCATTCAACCCACACTTATGCACATTTCCATCAAACTTCCACATTGCATATTTTGGCATCTCATTCTCAAAATAAATGCTAAAGGTCATACATCATAATCATACATTTAAACATCATATAATAGCATATTTACACATGTCTCAAGGGTTATAGATCATTTACAACATCATATACATTGTGAAGCATCATTATAGATTCAAAAAGAATAAAACTAGGCATATGCTTGTCAATCTCCTTTTCTCATTGTTGTTGGCTCCCTTCACCATAGCTACTTGGTCCACCTAGCATGTTAGAGCATTGGAGAGGAGGGGATGAGATTCAAAGAATCCCAATAGCTCATCTCCCATTCAATCATACATAATATGTGCAAGGCAAGCTTTACAAATCCATGCATGGAGAAAATGGAAGTCATGGACATTTTAAAAGCAAACTTGGCATATGAACAAGTCATACAAGACATTCAAGATCTCACCAAGTGTTTGGATTGGCCTCACACTTCTTCTCATAGATTTTGGACTTGCTTCACCTATTCTTTAAGAGCTTTAGACTGAACCATACTCTTGGGAGTCCACTTTGCTTTTAGGAGACTCTTTACTTTGTCTCAACTAAGCTCAAGGGTTCTTGGCTCATCCTCACCTAAGGGAAGAGTTCTTCTTGGCCTCTCCACACTCAAGCAAACTCATACAAATATCATGTACTCATTTGAGAACATAACATGGCATCAAGAATCATGGCATATAAAGGCATGCTAGCATACTTTTCATAACTTGAAAATACACATACACACATTCTAAAACAAGCTAAACACACATCCATGCATGAAAAAAGGGGGAGAGAGATACCTTGCACACAATTACACACTTTTTCTTTTGGATTCAAGCCTCCTCTTTTGGCCACACACTCACAAATTGGTGGAGATAGATACTCTTAGCCTAGATACAATTTATGGGAGCCAATTAGGTTCATGAAACATTCTTTAAAGCTATACAACTTGCTTAAGTACTAGATTGCTCTATAACCCCCATGATGGTCCAAAAATACACCAAATGAAGCAAAACCCCTCAAATAATTTTTAGGCCTCATTTTTTCCTTTCAAACATGATTCTTAACTCATTTTAAGTCTCTTGGAGTCATCACACCATTAAAATAAAGAGCCTCGCATCATGTTACTTTTTTAGGTCATAATATGGAACCTAAGATACCAAATCACCTTCTATGAGTTCTAAATTTTTTCGAAAGCCTCCCCTCATTTTCATTCATCAAATATGACTTAAGAATGACCTTAGAAAAATTTAAAACTCTCTCCCACTACTAAAACCCTCCTTGGCTGAGACATAGGCATTATTTGGGCTACATGGAGATTTCTTTGTTTTCTTGAAGGAGGAAGCTTGTGGGGAGCATCTTAGGGATCTTAGGAGCTCATTTAAACTCTTAATTAGGCCTAGAAATTATCATATGAAATCAGATTTTGGAAGGTGCACACAAAACCCTAGAATTTTCATCTTGAAATCTAATGA
The DNA here is from genome assembly GCA_032878935.1 of Erythrophleum fordii. Lineage (NCBI taxonomy): Eukaryota > Viridiplantae > Streptophyta > Magnoliopsida > Fabales > Fabaceae > Erythrophleum > Erythrophleum fordii. The sequence goes on along the minus strand of JAVQMF010000047.1, from coordinate 28,745,311 downwards.
TTTTTTTATAATTCCCTTTGCATATTCTTAATCTCCACATCCTTTTTCCTTAGATTCATGCTTGGTTCTACCTAAAAATCATCTCCTCCTAGGGTTTTCTCAAGTAGGGCGAAATGGAGGAGAAGGGAACCAAAGATGACAACCATAGGAAGAGAAATTACCTTGTTTTCTTGCTTTTTCTCACTTGAATCTTGTGTTCTTTGAGCTCCTCTCTTCAAATCCGAATTTCTCCTTTAAAATAGATCCATATACTTCATTATAATCATAGGAAATAAAGGAGAATGAAGGAGAAGAGGTTTGGAAGAGAAAGAGCATGAAAAATCATGAAAATCCATACCTTCCTACCTTGAATTTCTCCTCCTTTTCTTCCTCCTCTTGTGTGTCTCATCCCCTAGGGTTTTCTTCTGGTTTTAGGCAGAACATGGTCGTGCATAATGAAGGGAGGAGATGGGTGTATCATATATATAGGTGGGAACAAGTTACACTTTTTAAAAATTTCCATTTTGCCCTTCATACTTTGTATTTTTGTTTCTTCTTTGTTTTAGCTCATTTTTTAGAACCATTTTTTCCATTATAAAATTTAGGTTCCCAATTAAGAAAAATGCCTTTGGAATCACTCAAATCGGAGCTAAAACCTTCCCGAACAGATCCGTCAAAGTTCAGGCACACTAACGTTGGAAAACATCCATCGGAGGGGTTTTAACTGTTCCTGGGGTTTCCATGGTTTTTAGGGCCTCTGAGAATCCTAAAAAACTCAAAATTCTCATTTAAAAAGCCCTCATGTTTGAATTCCAAAAATTGCTCAAAATTACGAAAATGCCATTATGTTTCGTAGGTAAAATTTGTAAGAAATTGTTTCTTCATTCTAGCTCTGTTTTTCTTTCCACCTGAGCCTGAGATTCTCATTTTTAGGAGTCTAGAATGCTTCCCAAATTTTTTGGGACCTTAACTATCTCATTCTGGGGGACTTCCTTTTGTATCCGATAAGTTTTGTTCGTTTACAGAGAAATCATACGTTATATTTCTCACGTTTTCTCTCGTTTTCAGAAAACCAGATGTTACATTTTAGCTATCCTGGGCTTCCCATGGCTTTCAAGGCCTCTGAGAACCCTGAGAAACTCAAAAATTTCATTTAAAAAGCCCTCCTATGAGAATTTCAAGATTTACTCAAAATGACGAAAATGCCTTTACGTTTTGTCAACCTTTTGTTCAAATTTGTTTCTTCATTCTAACGCTATTTTTCTTTTCCTCTGAGCCTGGGATTCTCATTTTTAGGAGTCTAGAATGCTTCCCAAATTTTTTGGGACCTTAACTATGCAATTTCAGGGGACTTCCTTTTGTATTAGGTAAATTTTATTCGTTTACGAAGAAACCGTACATTATGTTTCTCACGTTTTTTCTTGTTTTTAGAGAATTTGATATTACATTATACAAAGAGGAAATGTAAGCCAAGAGCTTTAGAGAAGATAAGCTCCATGGTTCATATGAAATAAAAATTTCTTACAGAAAGATGGTTTAGTTAAAAATAAAACCAGAGAATAAGAGGAATTAGACCGTCCCCATTTTATAGAAAGTGAGCAACAGGAAGAATAAAAATGCTCTTAAGTATAGAGAAGTAGAAAAATAGCAAAGGAACACAAGAGTAATAGATGACCCTTTCATATGAATAAAGGGATCATAAAAGCAAAAGAGAGTGTGTGTGATGACGTCAAAGCCAAGGATATAGTAAATTGAGAACAAGTGTAAAGGTGATAGGGATAAGTGCTTAAGTAAGCACTATTGTCCTTAATCTAGATGTCTATAAAGCATTAGATAATCCCTTAAATAAAGATAATTGGGCAACATAAAGTGACCTCAGGATAGAACAGTAAATGACATCAGAAAGTAGAGAAAGAGTCTCCTGTTTCTCAAGTGTCATAAAAGATAAAGAGATTAGCCAAAGAAAATGAAGTTAAAGGATTCTAGTAATATTAAAGTGGCAAGAAAAGTATGCAGAAAGAAATCCCTAGTAAAGAATAATGATGAAAAAGAGAATGTGATAATAGTATTAGAATGTTAAAAGTCAGATAGCACGAGTTCGGTATGCATAAGATGAGTCCCTTATGATATGACTAAATGAAATAAAAAGGGACTAGCATATGATATCTATCCTGTGAGAGATGTCAAACACACTTGAGATGTGAGATGTGCTAGTGCTAAAGGCTCTTGAGTGTGGAACCTAGGTATAGTCAAGAATTGTAAGATAAGACAGAAAAGGGCAAAATGAATGCTAATAAAGTAAAGTAAGCCAGCAAGAGTAAAAGAAAAGAAGCATGATGAGAAGGTGAGAAGTGAGAACCTAAGGATCCCATAAGGAGTAGTAAGCGAAAGTCAGAATACTCCCAAGTTACTCTTAAGTATTATTACAATAGAATCAATAGAGAAGCAAATAATACAGGACCCACTTCACATGAAGAGCATACTAGACATTTGAGTTCAGCCTTAGAAATGATTAGTAGCAGTTGCCAGACTCAATGAGCATGTGTTTTACTTTTAGATATAGTGATCTTAGGCTTTAAAACCTCCCAAAGATAGATCACAGTAGATTCTAGTATAGTATAGTGGGTTGTAGTAGACCCTAGCAGGGCTCTGAGAGGTTGTAGTAGACCTAGGGGTCACAATAGATCCCTTAGAGTTACAAAGGGACCACAGTTATAGTACAGTAGTTCTCTAGAGAGATAACAACTTGAGATAGTTTTACAGATCAATTAGTCTTAGAGACTAGTATAGTTTCAAATAGTTTTCATTTTAGAGACTATAGACCTCTGAAGTGTGATAGATTATTGCCATAGAGATATTAAGGCTATATTAAGATAGTTAGACTACTAACTAGATCTCTTTGAGAGATGAGCATAGTGTGTGGGATGAGGAAAGCCTGAAAGTAGCTTTCTAATGTTATAACTAGATGAACCACTACCCAATAGATACTAAACTTGACCAAGTGATTGAGAGATCCCTATTGCCAGAGTTATATATTTAAAGGGGGGTCAGGTGCAGTTCTTTATGATAGCATAAGTGATAGACTTTGTCTCTAGTGGCTGAGGCTATGAAAAGTTGGCATCCCACAAGAATTCATAATTAATCAGTGGTAGTTGCTCTCCAATGCTAGTACAAAAAGTTAAAGTGTTATGTTATTTAGTTATTAAGATGAGAGATTGGATAATGCCCACTCTCAAGTACATAAAGAGAGTAAGGAAAAGTCTAGGCCTAAAGAGGCAAGTATGATAGTGAGTAATGAGATTGGGACAATTAAGAGTAAAAGCCCCTATAAGAAGCTGTAATCAGAGTAAAGAATTAAGACATGAGGCCTATGATAGAAAGAGCTATGAATTATGACCATAGGATGAGCTAGTAAGGGAAAGAGCATATGTAAATAGTGGACTGTACATTAAGTAAGTTAAGTAAGCAAATAGAAGTATCTAATGGCTGCTAATAAATAAAGAAAGATGATGAGACTTTATAGAAAGCCATTAGGAGATGATAAGGGAGATTTAATACCAAATAAATAATCTCCAAAGGTTATATGAAAGTAAGTCCATTAAGCAAGGAAAGCCTATGAATGGGTTAAAACTAATCAAATGTAAAATAGTAAGCTTTCCCTTTCTATAGACCAGAGTTATTAGAGTATATTTCAGTATCAAAAGTTACTTCCCCTTATAATAAAAACAATGATATAAACCCCATAAGATTAAGTCCTAGGAACCTTCAACAAAACAACACTTTGCTTAGGACCAGCTAGGAACAAGAAATATTGGTTAAGTGGATAAGACTTTAAATGTTGGTCAAGTGGGTAAGATCTTAAGAGAACTCATCCCTTATAACACTAGCTTTGAGATGCCACAAAGGAAGACTAATCCTTTGATAAGTCACTTGTATTCTAAAGAAGCACACACAGAAGCAAGAACTCTCACAATGAAAAATAAAATTTTGAATTCATTCAAGTCTCTTCAGCAAGTACAATAAATGGCCTATTAAATAGGTATATAAGAAAATTCTAAACCTAACTTAATCTCTAAGAATACTCCTTCAAGTGGCATTCATACATCATGCATTTAGAAGGAATTACAATAAGATCTGCAACTCATAATGGACGCCACATATGCACTAATGAAAGAAAGCTTTCTAAATTTTATTCTAAGGTGGCATATTCTCCTCCAAGAAATAGGAAACAAATAATCTGATTTTAATGGGAGGAGATGATGCCATTTATTACAAGAAATCCTAAGAAAAGGGAAATAAAGTAGTCTACAAGTTTTTAACAACTAAGAAAAATAGAAACAAATAAAATCTGAAACTTAAATCCTAAGTCTTGACTAAATGGCCTTATTCAAACTAATGTAAATGGAAACTAATTAAAAAAATTAAAAGACATCCTAATCATATTTGGAGCTCATATTCACATCACTTTTACTAGCCATGTGATTTGCACATGCTTTTTAATTGATTTCCTTAAGTTGGACTCCACTTGGACCTTTTAAAATGTCTTATTGGGCTCGGATAATGAGGATCACATCCCTTGGGCCTTGTAACTCTTCAAATTGATGCAAAAACATGGGCTTAAGCTCTTGAACTTCTTGGACAATGCAACTTAAAGTTTGTTTCATGGCTTTAGCTCTTCCTCTAGTCATTGGACCTCCTATGCCTTGTAATGGGTTCATTTACTTGTTGGGCTCTCTTGCACATCCTCCATGCTCTTTTAGGTCATCACACCATGCTCCCTTGTCTCCAAGCTCACGGGCCCTTCACCATTCCCTCCCTCTTCAAAAGGATTCATCCTCGAATCTGCATAATCAAAGGGAGATAAATCAGTTATATTGAATGTAACACTAATATTTCTATAAGAGCTAGGCAAATCAATTTTGTATGCATTGTCATTAATTCTTTCCAAAACATAGAAAGGTCCATCCCCTCTAGGTTGTAACTTTGACTATCATTTTTGAGGGAATCTTTCCTTTCTCAACTATACCCAAATCCAATCTCTATGTTCAAATACCACACACCTTCGACCCTTATTAGCATGCTTGGCATATTGTTCATTCTTCCTCTCAATGTTAGCCTTAACTTTCGCATGTAATTCCTTCACAAATTTAGCTTTCTTCAAACCATCAAGATTAGCAAACTCACTTAAAGGTAAAGGAAGAATATCAAGAGGGGTTAAGGGATTAAAACCATAGACAACCTCAAATGGAGAAAATGAAATAGAAGAGTATACTGTTCTATTATATGCAAATTCAATGTCTAGATGAATTTCAGAGCCCAAAAGGCTAATTCCCTCATGCTAGAGGTTAAGTTACAAGCTATACCCAAACCCAATCTCTATGTTCAAATACCACACACCTTCGACCCTTATTAGCATGCTTGGCATATTGTTCATTCTTCCTCCCAATGTTAGCCTTAACTTTCGCATGTAATTCCTACACAAATTTAGCTTTCTTCAAACCATCAAGATTAGCAAACTCACTTGAAGGTAAGGGCGAAACACATGATTCATTAAACTCATGAATGTACTTGGAGCATTAGTTAAGCCAAAGGGCATAACAAGCCATTCACACAAACCAAACTTAGTCTTAAATGCAGTTTTCCACTCATCACCCTCTTTCATCCTAATTTGATGATAACGACTCCTAAGATCTATTTTTGAAAACAAGCAAGCACCATGCAACTCATCAAGCATGTCATCAAGTCTAGGAATGGGATATCTATACTTAACTGTGATTTTGTTGATGGCTCGGCAGTCCACACACATCCTCCATTTGCCATCCTTATTGGGCACAAGTATTACTGGAACAGCACATGGACTAAGGCTTTCTCTCACAAACCCCTTTTTCATGAGTTCCTCCACTTGTCTCTGAATTTCCTTAGTCTCTTATGGATTTGCCCTATAAGCAGGTTGGTTAGGAAGAGATGCTCCAGGAATAAAGTCAATCCTGTGTTCAATGCCTCTTATGGGAGGCAATCCATCCGGTACCTCTTTCGAATACAAGTTTTTATATTCCTACAACAAAGTCAAAACACTAGAAGGAAGAGAATCATCAAGGTCACTAAGGGTTAGATAAACATCCTTATACAAGAGTACAAAAGATGTCTCACTACATAAAGCCCTTTCAATCTCTCCTCTATCGGAAAATAGTGTTACTTTCTTTTCTTCACTCTCTTGACTTTTCAATTCAGTAGCTCTATTTTCTTTTCTCTCCCTCACACTTTCTTTTCTTTCTTTCTCACGCACTTTCTTTTCTTTCTCTCTTAACTTGCATTCTTGAGTAATTTGCTTTTGATCTTCATATGCTTGCAAGGGTCTGAGAGGGGTTAGCATAATGGTTTTCTTATTAAACTCAAAAGAATACCTATTAGTATAACCATCATACTTAACTTTTCTATCAAATTGCCAAGGTCTACCCAATAACAAGTGTCCAGCATACATAGGAGCTATATCACACAAAACCTCATCATGGTAACTTCCTATGGAAAATGCTACAACAACTTGTTTAGTAACTTTAACATCCTCCTTATCATTGAACCATAACAAATTATAAGGAGTGGGGTGTTTTCTAGTTGGCAAACCTAGCTTTTCAACCAACAAGGTACTAGTAACATTGGTGTAGCTCCTATTATCAATGATAAGGCTACATGCCTTGTTGTTAACAAAACACCTAGTGTAAAAGATATGCTCTCGTTGTTCTTTTTCAAACTCCTCTTTAGGTTGAATGCTAAGAGCACGCCTTGACACTAGAGTCTCACCAATCACAGCTTCAGCTACCTCCACATCAGATTCATCACCTCCACTAGAGCTTAACTTAGCTTCCACATCTTCATCATCGCTGCTTTCACTAGTAACAACACCATTCTCAAGCAAAATCATAGTCCTTTTATTTGGACATTGTGAAGCAATGTGATCAAAACCTTGACATTTAAAGCATTTAATTTTAGAAGAACTAGAAGAAGATTTAGGTTCAGATTTACCTTTAGAAGTAGGTGTTTGCATCTTCATCTTATTCTCCTCTTTAGGCTTGGTCTCTCCCTTAAACTTGAAAGAGGACTTAAAGTCTTTGTTGGAACTAGCATGTGATTTCAATTTCTATTTTGTCTTAAAATCCTTCTCCACCTTAATGGCTTTATTCAACAACTCCTCCATATCAAGGTAGTTTTGCAATTCAACTTCTGCAGCAATTTTAGGGTCTAAGCCACCAAGAAATCTTGCCATTGTAACTTCTGAATCTTCCTCAATGTCAGCTTTGATCATGGCAATTTGCATTTGCTGAAAATATTCTTCCACACTCATAGATCCTTGTTTGATTTTGTGGAGCCTCTTATGCACATCCCTATAGTAATGGGTAGGGACAAATCTCTTTCTCATGAGAGCCTTCATTTCTGGCCAAGACCAAATTGGACCCTCTCCAGAACGCCTCCTACTAGTGGTTAATTGATCCCACCATAGACTTGCATAATCTGTGAACTCCAAAGCAGCTAATTTTATTTTACTTTCCTCTGAAAAAGATTGGCAGTCAAATAAAAACTCAACTTTTCTTTCCCATTCAAGATATACATCAGGATCAGCTTTCCCTTGAAAGGAAGGGATTTTCATCTTGATGTTACTAAAGGCATCTTTCTTTCGAGGAGGAGCTCTCCTAACTCCTTCATGTTAGCTTTCCTCCTCAAAATCAGATTCATCTCCTCCTAGAACAACATTTTTACCATGCCTTGCCTTGTTGTTAGAAGAAGAAGAATCCATTTGATCCAACCTAGTATTTAGCCTCTTGAATTGTTCTTGAACAGATTTGATGAACAATTTAAGGTCAACTTGGTTATCCTCACTTTCAGACATGATTGGCACCTGAAATGTTAGTGAATAGCAAGAAAAAGGACTTGACTACTCCCTCACATGTTTCACTCTAAATGATGCAAATTCACTCGTGTTTCACACTTGTAATGGCTTTTACAATGATGAAAACACTCTTGCCTTTTTCCTCTCAACTTGCTTCTTATAGTGTACTGAATTAAATCCAACAAATCAAAAGAAGCAGCAACTGAAGTGGCAATCTCAAATTAGATTCCAAGATGCAAAGTTCTCAAAGAGACAACAAAAGTTCAACATTTTAAAGAAAAATCGTAGGTGCAGCCAATAGACAATATAGCAAGTGACTAGGAAAAGAAATCAAGACAATGAATGAACAAATGGTGTGTGGCAGATTATGAGAGATCAAATGGTTAAATGATTAATTATCAAGAGGAAAGAATGGAAAGAAAATTGGAATATGAAATCAGTAATGAAGCAATCAAAAATTTGAAATTTAGAATAAGGTGAATGAATGCAAATTTCCTTTTATGAATTGTGCACAATATGACATTTAATGACCAGATCAATTCAAGGAATCAGAAATGGTAATTTCAAGAATAGATGATCTTCAGCAATTGCAATTCAAGTCAACAATTCAAAATTTACAATTTCCAGCACAACTTTCCTTTTCACAGATTCTGACTTCTTTTTTTTTTTTTGCAACTTTTTCTTCTTTTCTTTTCTTTTCCCCCTTTTTTTTTCTTTTTCGAGTCTCAAAGGTGCTGAAATTTGCAAATAGAACACAAGATTTCTGAAAGATCAGAATGACATGCACGAAAGAAATAGCTATAACTTGCTTTATAAAAATTGGATTGACGTGATTCCAAAACGAGCAAAAAGATGAGATCTTGAGACACAAGAAAGACCTATTAAAAGTCCAAAAACACAAAGGAAAACACCAGAAATAGCCGCACAAAAATAAGGACGAACAGAAAAGAATCAGATGAAATAAGGGAAAAGAACAAGGAAAAAGTGGATAAAACCAACCTCAACTAATGCTTTGATACCAGATGATGTGAGACCCCATAGAAACCCATTCTAGGAACCCCAAATGACACAGATCAGTGATCAAAATTTGGCATGTAACACAAGAACAAGCAAATAGATAGATCTAGACAACAAGCAACAAAGAACAAAGAAAGAAACCAAGAAGAAGAAAGAAGAGATGTTGATCAATGGAATTGAACCCTAAGAGAACCCGTCTCTTAGAACTCTAATCCGGGACACCACAAAGGAAACCACTCCTTTGATAAGTCAAAGATTCTCTCCAGCACACAAAGGCCACAAGAGAAACGTCACAAGTTAGAAAAGATTTTGAAAAGAGAATTCATTCAATCTGCCAATTCTTAGAGTACAAGTGGGCCTTATATGGGCATTTGAAAAATAAAACCCTAAACATAGAATAACTCCTAGGTGGTGCCTTTTACATGGCAGGAAAAATAAAAGAAATTTAAGTCTGGACAAATTCACCAAGAATGGTGCCTAATAAAGCTAAAAATCTGAAACAAAAACAATCAAATTAAAACAAAGTAAAACTAAGATAATTTTGTGGAAAATGGTTGGGCTCCTTCAATTAGGTTCCTTTTGGGCTTGGGCTAGCATCTTGTAGATATGAAATAATCTTCATGCCATTTTGTTCCTTTTGGGCTTCATATTCAGCTAAGACTATAGGCTCCAAGTCTATTAGTTTTTGGATCACTCCATTCAAGGCCTCCTTCATAACTTTGGCTCTTGATCTTGTGCATGGGCCTCCCATACCTTGCAATGGGTCTTTAGTAGGCCATCTTTTAAAGTCATGTCCAACCCTTTTGTTTCCAAGTTCTTGATTTTGTTTAAGCTCTTTCAAGTCTCTTAGCTCACCTCCATTAGCTTATGAAATTTTATAAGAATATAGTAGACATCATAAACTTTCCATAGTCACTGAGAGCATATAATCTCTATAAAGGAAAAAAATGAAAATTTGAAGTTTCTAGTTTGTGTACTGGAAAAAATCTTTGACTTATCAAAGGAGTGGTTTTCTTTGTGGCATCCCGGATTAGGGTTCTAAGAGACGGGTTCTCTTAGGGTTCAATTTCATTGACCAACATCTCTTCTTCTTCTTCTTCTTCTTTGTTCCTTTCTTTGTTCTTTGTTGCTTGTTGTCCAAATTTGTCTATTTGCTTGTTTTTGTGTTGTAGCCAAATTTCGATCACTGATCTGTGTCATTTGGGGTTCCTAGAACAGGTTTCTATGGGGTCTCACATCACCATTCTTGAATCATAATTGATGAATGAAAATGAAGGGAGGCCTTGGAAAAATTTAGAACTCATGAAAAGTGATTTGGTGTCTTAAGTTCCATATTATGACCTAAAGAAATAATATGGTGCTAGGACATTTTTTTTATGGATGTGATGATTCTAAGAGGCTTAAAAAGAGTCAAGAATCATATTTGAAAGGAAAGAATGAGGCCTAGAAGTCATTTGAGGGGTGTTGCTTCATTAGGTGCCTTTATGGACCATAATAGGGGTTATAGAGCAATCTAGTGTTTTACCAAGTGATGTAGCCTTAAAATATGTTTCATGGATCTAATTGGCTCCCATAAATTGTATCTAAGCCAAGAGAAACCATTTCCACCAAATTGTGGGTGTGTGGCCAAAGCTTGAAAGCTAAGGAAAAAGTGTGTACTTGTATACAAGGTAGCTCTCTCCACCTTCTCTCATATATGGATATGTGCTTAGCTTGTCTTAGAATGTGTGTACGTATATTTTTAAGCCATGAAAAATATGCTAACATGACTTTATATGCCATGATTCATGATGCCATATTATGTGTTCAAATAAATGTATGATGTTTGTTTAAGTTTGCTTGAGTGTAGAGAGGCTAAGAACTCTTTTCTTTGGTGAGGATGAGCCAAGAACCCTTAAGCTTGGTTAAGACAAAGTAAAGAGTCTCCTAAAAGCAAAAGGGGCTCCCAAGGGTATGGTTAAGTCTAAAGCTCTTAAAGAATGGGTGAGGTAAGTCCAAAATCTATGAGGAGAAGTGTGAGGTCAATCCAAGCACTTGGTGAGCACTTGAATGTTTTGTATGATTAATTTACATGCCAAGATTATTTTAAAAGATGCATGTCTTCCACTTTCACCATGCATGCATTTGAAAAGCTTGCTTTACACGTATTATGTATGATTAAATGGGAGATGAGCTATTGGGATTCTTTGAATCTCATCCCCTCCTCTCCAATGATCTCACATGCTAGGTGAACCAAGTGGATATGCCAATGAGATCCAACAACCATGAAGAAGGGAGATTGATAAGCATATGCCTAGTTTTGGCTATGTTGGAACCATACTTATGTACCTTGATGTATATGATGATGTAGATAGTCTATGAACCTTAAGACATGTATAAATAGGCTATTATGTAATGTTTAGAGCCATGGATATGATGTATGAGCTTTAGAATACAATTTGAGTTTTGAATGTTCAATTATGCATTATGGAAGTTTGATGGAAACATGCATGAGTGTAGGTTGAATGGCCAAAATGAGATGCATGAGGTTTGAGAACATTTGGGCAGCTCACACAAGTCTCAAATAAGCTTTTAAACTTGCCCAAAAAGTGCCAAGACTAAGGGAAATCTATTTGGCAATTTTGGTACCCAATATGGAGCCAAAATTTACCATAATGGAACCCTATGTCACTTTTTGGCCAAATGAGTTAGTCTTGCCCTAAAATTTGGCATGAATGTAGGTCTCATTGAAATATTTTTGGGAAGCTAAAGAACATAATTTTTGGAGGTCTAGAGAATATTTGATAAATTTTCAAAGTTGGGATTTTTTATTGTTTCTGCTATGGACACTGTTCATACTGGCAGTTTTATGTTTTGTGTCACCTGATGGCCAAATGGTGTCTAATACTTGTAAAATTTTATAAGCATAAACTAGAGGTTATAAGATTTCTATGGCCACCAAGATCACCTGATTTGGAGGTCTAAGAAGAGAGTTATGTAGTTTTGAAGTTGGCTGTCAGTACTAGTGGTGCCCCAAGAGTTCAGTTATTATTCCATAGGTTCCTGATGGCTAAACGTATCTGTTTCATTGTGGAATTATTTTTAGTATCAAGTTAACATTTTTATATTTCCATAATGACCAAATTTATGTGATTTCTATTTTTATAGAATTAGTTATGAATTTTAGAATGTTGTATCAGTAATCTAAACAACAGCCTAGACAGCCAACGAGCTCTGTAACTTTTTAGATGTCAAACATCCTCCATGATGCGTGTTATGATCTAGGCATATTTTTAGTGTGAATTAGACATCCTAAGCTTTCCTGAATGACCAAGAACACATGTTTTTGAGTTTTTCAAATTTAGTTATGATTTTCCAAAATTTGCCCAGGAAAGAGGCCAATTCTGGCCGAAAATGAATCTCCAATTTTCATGCTCCACTTCGGTTTCCATGGGTTGTAGGCATGTTTTTGGGATGTAAATGAGTTTTAATGATGCAATTAAATATGAGGATGCATAGGCTGAGCTCACATGGTTCACGTGACACAGAAATGAATTTTTAAATATAGCGCAATGCGAAAATAATCCCACTTTTTCTTGCTTTTTCCATGGAAATCTTATATAGTTCATGATATTATGCCATTCAAATGTATGAGATGGACTAGAATCTATGGTGTTACAGAGGGCAAGGAACCTCTTGATTACTTGGGAGGCATTCTTCCAGGCTTTTTATGAGAGATATTTCCCTAACTCAATCAGAGATGAGAAGGAGTCAGAGTTTGTACTCCTCAGACAGATAGAGGGGATGTCTAAGGACCAGTACATGGCCAAATTTGTAGAGCTCTCTAGATATTCTTCATATTTACAGAGGCATAATGATGAATGCTGGAGAGCAGACAAGTTAGAGAAAGGTTTGCTTCCAGAGATCAGAGATACGGTAGTTCCATAGAGAATCAGGAACTTTAACACCCTTATAGAGATACACAGAGTGATAAAAGCGAACCTTAGAATGATGCAGCCTACCTCTAATGCCAAACCACCCTTCCCTGAGCCTAAGAGACCTAGAGAGGAAACTCAGGCCACAATTAGAAGCAGGAAAGGTGATACAATATCAGTAGGCATATCTATTGGAGCACTACAAATTCGAGAAGCCCTCATCCATCAAGACCAAATCATTCAAAAGCCTATGATTCAGGTCCAAATGGCTCATGAAAGGATGGCCCATGTTCAAGAGGCCCAAATTGTGATTGTATATGTCCAAAAACTTCAAAGAGCTCAAGATAATTTCTATTTTGGACGTCGGCCCAAGTTTAGAGACCAAGATCCATATTTGATCAATTTAGAACATGCTAGACGTCACTCAATTCATAAAGATACTGATCTTGGAGTTGAATTAAACTTTGGACATGAGATCTCCTTAAAGATGCAAAAGTGGAAGTCCAAATGGAAGCCCAATGTCCTAAGAAGGTCCATGCAGCAACTAGAGTCAATATCCAACATGTTGAAGGCCCAATAATAAGAGCTAAGGCCAAAGCAATGAAAGAAGCCTTTAATTGTTTAATTTATAAGCTTCATAACTTAGAGCCCATTCATTTAAGTCAAGAGAAGGCCCAAGAAGATGTAAAAGGTGTGATCATGCTAACCATTCTACAAGAGGAGTGCCAAGGCCCAATTGGAGTCCAATTGCAAGAGATTAAGAATCATGTGACAATCATGTGATTTTTAATGAAGCATGAGCATCCCATGTGACAACTTAAAGAAGTTAATTAGTTTTGACTAGGATTCTTTTTGAAATTTCGTTTTTTTATTATTTTAGTATTTTTTGAACTTGGTCAAAGAGCTTATCTTGGAGATCAAGTTAAAATTAGTATCCTAATCTAATTCCTTAATATTAGGCATCATTTAAAATATTTCTAATAAGATTTTAGAGTTTTACTTTAATTAGGACTCTAAAAATTTTACCTATAAAAGGTTTCCTATTGTACTCTATTTTGCATATGAATGAATGAATGAATTTGAGTATTATTCAATTATCTATGAGGCTTTTGCTTCTTTGTGTTCTCTGAGAGTTCACGTGACTTATCAAAAGATTGGTCTTCCTTTGTGGCATCTTAAGGCTAGGGTTCTAAGAGACAAGTTCTCTTAGGGTCTTTCCTTTGACCAACATTCTTGTTTTCTAGCCGGTCTCGAGCAAAGTGTCATCTTGTTGAAGGTTCCTAGGACAAGGTTCCTAGAGGGTCTCTCATCATTTGGTATCAGAGCTTTGGTTGCTAGTACAAGGTATATCTTTGTGTTTTCCCTTTCATTATTCTTCATACTTTCTCTCATTCCATTAGTATTACCTTTTCCATCTTTGTCTTTTTCTTCTATCTTCTTCTGTCTTCCATTGTTGTGTTCCTCCATGCTCAAAAAAAAAAAAAAAAGAAGAGAGTGTGATACTCCAAAAAGAAAAAAAGAGAAGCAAGTGTGATACTCCAAAAAAAAAAATTCAAAAAAAAATCGAAAAAAAAGGGGGTGAAAAAAAGTGAAAAAAAAAGAAAAAAAAATTCAAATTGCAAAATTCAAAATTGCAAGTTGTGCCAATTCAAAGTTGAAAGCAAGCTTGAAGTTAAATTCCTAATTGAAGTTAGTTTCCTAATTAGAGTCAATTTCCTAATTAGAGTTAGTTTCCTAATTGGAGTCAATTTCCTAATTGGAGTTAATTTCCTAATTGGAGTTTGTTTCCTAATTTGATTGTATTAAGTAGCTACCAAGTTATCTACTTTCCTATTTACATTCAAGAAAGAATATTCTTTCCTAATTGTTCTAAACTTGAATTGCAAGTAGTTTCCTATTCTTAAATTTTCTTATTTTCAGATTTTTTTTTACTCACCTTTTTTTCTCCTTTGTTTGATTCTTTGGGAATTTATATTTTAGGATTCTAGTTTTTTGATTGCCACTAGTGTGATCTTTTCATTTGATTTGCTTGTGACTTGCTAAGAACACTTGTAAGAAGCAAATTATTGAGTGGTAAAAGGCAAGAGCGTTAATATTAAAGAAAAAGCCAAAAAGAGAGTTAAACACGAGTAAACTTATCATCTTTTGAGTGTAAACACGTGAAAAGAGTGCTTGAGGTCCTATTCCTTCTATCTTTCTTTGACTAACTTTTCAGGTGATAAGATGTCCAATGAGTACAAATTCCTTGAAGAGGCTAACAAAGAGTGATTCAAGCAATCTTGTGCAAGGTTGGATGCATTCCAATCCAATATCAACTTTACAAGACAAGATAAGGAAAAGGCATCCCCTGATTTCCATACTAGATGCCTTATAAAAGAGAAAGTCTGCAGCATAGCTATTGATAATAGTAGCTACGTGAGAAATTAAACTTGCCTACTATAAAGCATCCTAGGCCCTATACCTTATTGAAAGGTAGTGCTGAATTTAGGGTTAATAAGCAAGTTTTGATTTCTTTCTCCATTGGTAAATATCATGATAAAGTGTTATGTGATGTAAAAGGTGTGATCATGCTAACCATCCTACAAGAGGAGTGCCAAGGCCCAATTGGAGTCCAATTGCAAGAGATTAAGAATCATGTGACAACCATGTGATTTTTAATGAAGCATGAGCATCATATATGACAACCATGTGATTTTTAATGAAGCATGAGCATCACATGTGACAGCTTAAAGAAGTTAATTAGTTTTGACTAGGATTCTTTTTGAAATTTCATTTTTTATTATTTTAGTATTTTTTGAACTTGGTCAAAGAGCTTATCTTGGAGATCAAGTTAAAATTAGTATCCTAATCTAATTCCTTAATATTAGGCATTATTTAAAATATTTCTAATCAGATTTTAGAGTTTTACTTTAATTAGGATTCTAAAAATTTTGCCTATAAAAGGCTTCCTATTGTACTCTATTTTGCATATGAATGAATGAATGAATGAATTTGAGTATTATTCAATTATCTGTGAGGCTTTTGCTTCTTTGTGTTCTCTGAGAGTTCATGTGACTTATCAAAGGATTGGTCTTCCTTTGTGGCGTCTTGAGGCTAGGGTTCTAAGAGACAAGTTCTCTTAGGGTCTTTCCTTTAACCAACATTCTTGTTTTCTAACCAGTCTCGGGCAAAGTGTCATCTTGTTGAAGGTTCCTAGGACAAGGTTCCTAGAGGGTCTCTCATCAAAAGGTGGTAGGAGCCAGTGGAATAGAAAAGGAAAGAGAAGGAGAACTCAATTCAATAAAGGTAGTTCCGCACCTACAACATGTCCTCAATGTGGTAGGAATCATGGAAATAGACCATGTTATGCATGACAGAATGTGTGTTACAGGTGTGGTAGGCTAGGACAATGGCCAAGGACTACACACAGACTCCTCAGCAGTTCTCACAGCAGAAGGAGATGGCTCCTGCTCCCAGGCCTCAGACCCAGACATAGGGTAAACTTTTTGCCCTGGAGGCTAGTCGATCCCCGAGTCTAATTCAAGGTACTATTAAGATAAATGATTTTTTTATAACTTCATTATTTGATCCGAGTGCTAGCCATTCTTTTATATTATATGACTGTGTTAGGAGGTTGGGTATGAGTATGCATACATTACCATATAACTTGTATGTATCTACCCCCACAAGAAACCGAACCATTACCTCTTATGCTTGTTTGAATTGTGTAGTCCAGTTTAATCATTGCCATACCACACTTCTATTTGATTTGCATGCCCCTTATCGATATTAATTTAATCATTGGCATGAACTAAATGCCTACTAACAATGCCACCCTAGATTGTAGCCACAGATGTATTACTTTACCTGAGTATGGGACTGTGCCTAGTATGAGGACTGAGTTATCTATTATGACCACCTCCCAGGCTGAGAGGTCTTTAGGGCATGGCTGTTAGGGATATCTAGTTTTCTTTTCAGTTCAGATTGAGGTAAAAGAGGGTATAGAGGAAATTCTAGTAGTAAGAGAGTACCAGAGGTATTTCCTAGCGAGATTAATGAACTACCCCTAGAGAGAGAGGTTGAATTCTCCATAGACATTGTACTTAAGCCAAGTCCAGTGTCTAAGGCCCCGTATAGGATGGCTCCCACCAAGCTAGCTAAGCTTAAAAAGCAAATAGAAGAGTTTTAGAAAAAGATTTTATCAGAACCATTGTCTCACCGTAGGGAACTCCAGTCTTATTCATAAAGAAGAAAGACAAGAGCCTTAGACTGTGTATAGATTATAGGGAACTCAATAAGATAATTACTAAGAATAAATACCGTATCCCCTGTATAGATGACCTCCTAGATCAGTTAGTAAGAGTGTTAGTATTCTCTAAGATATACCTCAAGTTAGGATAGTGTAACATCTGGTCCCTCTATAAACGTGAGAAACACAATGTTTGGTTTCTCCGTAAATGGCAAAAATAGGCTAGATACAAAAGAAAGTCCCTGAAATAGAAGGAATTGGGGCCAACTAAAATTACGATAAAATTTTAAATATTAGAAAATGAGGATTTGAGCCTTAAATTGCCCAGAAATCAAGGCCAGAGTGATTCAAAAAATTTGCCAAAAGGCCAGTGGCATTTTGGTAAATATGGGAACTTTTTGAAAAACACACAGGAGGGCTTTTTAAATGAAATTTTTTAGTTCTTCGGGGTTCTTAGAGGCTCTAAAAACCATGGAAAGCCCAGGGACAGCTAAAGCCCCTCCGGTGGATGTTTTCCAAAGTCGGTGTGCCCAAATTTTGACAGATTCGTTCGGGAAGGTTTTAGCTCCAATTTGAGTGATTCCAAAGACATTTTACTAAATTAGGAACCTAAATTTTATAATGGAAAATATAGTTCTCAAAAAGGAGCTAAAATGAAAGAGAAACAAAAATGCAAAGTATGAAGGGCAAAATGAGAATTTTTGAAAAGTGTAACTTATTCCCACCTATATATATGATGCACCCTTTCCTCCCTTCATTATGCACGACCATCTTCTGCCTAAAACCAGAAGAAAACCCTAGGGGATGAGGCTCACAAGAAGGGGAAGAAAAGGAGGAGAAATCAAAGGCTTAAGGTATGGAAATTAATATTTTTTTTATGCTCTTTCTCTTCCAAACCTCGTCTCCTCCATTCTCCTTTGTTTCCTTGATTATAATAAAGTTTATAAATCTATTTTAAGGGAGAAATTGAGGGAAAAGTTCGGATTTGAAGAGAGGAACTCAAAGAACACAAGATTCAAGTGAGAAAAAGCAAGAAAACAAGGTAATTTTCTCTTCCTATGGTTGTCATTTTTGGTCCCCTTCTCCACCATTTCGCCGCACTTGAGAAAACCCTTGGAGGAGATGATTTTTAGGCAGAACCAAGCATGAATCTAAGGAAAAAGGGTGTGGAGATTAAGAATATGCAAAGGAAATTAACAAAAAACCATTAGATTTCAAGATGCAAGTTCTAGGGTTTCAATTGTACCTTGTAAAATCTGACTTTGTATGATGATTCCTAGGCCTAAGTAAGAGTTTCAATGAGCTTCCAAGATCCCTAAGAGGCTCCCCATATTCTTCTTCCCTTAAGAAAACAAAGAAAGCTCCATGGAACCCAATATGCTTCATAACCTCGGCCTAGATGGGTTCTCCTAGCTAGAGAGAGTTTTAAAATTTCTTAAGGCCATTCTTGAGTCATATTTGATGAATGAAAGTGAGGGGAGGCCTTGGAAAAAATTTAGAACTCACAGAAAGTGATTTGGTGTCTTAGGTTCTATATTATGACCTAAAGAAGCAACATGGTACTAGGCCTTTTGTTTTGATGATATGATGACTCCAAAAGGTTTAAAAGGAGTCAAGAATCATATTTGAAAGAAAAGAATGAGACCTAGAAGTCATTTGAGAGGTGTTGCTTCATTAGGTGCCAATATAGACCATAATGGGGGTTATAGAGCAATCTAGTACTTAAGCAAGTTGTATGGTCTTAGAGATTGTTTCATGAACCTAATTGGCTCCCATATATTGTATTTTGGCCAAGAGAAACCATCTCCACCTATTTGTGGGTGTGTGGCCAAAAGAGGAGGCTTGAATCCTAAAAGAAAAGTGTGTGTTTGTATACAAGGTAGCTCTCTCCACCTTCGCTCATGTATGAATGTGTGTTTAGCTTGCTTTCAAATGTGTGTATGTGTATTTTCAAGCTTTGAAAAGTATACTAGCATGCCTTTATATGCCATGATGCTTGATGCCATGTTATGTTTTTAAATGAATCCATGATGTTTGTATGAGTTTTCTTGAGTGTGGAGAGGCCAAGAACTCTTCCCTTTGGTGAGGATGAGTCAAGAACCCTTGAGCTTGGTTGAGACAAAGTAAAAAGTTTCCCAAAGGCAAAGTGGGCTCCCAAGAGTATGGTTGACTGCAAAGCTCTTAAAGAATGGGCGAGGCAAATCCAAAATCCATGAGAAGAAGTATGAGGCTAATCCAAGCACTTGGTGAACTCTTGAATGCTTTATATGATGTGCTCACATCCCAAGCTTGTGTTAAAAAATGTCCATGATTTCCATTTTCTCCATACATGCATTTAAAAGGCTTGCTTTGCACATATTATGTATGATTAAATAGGAGATGAGCTATTGGGATTCTTTGAATCACATCTCCTCCTCTCCAATGATCTCACATGCTAGGTGAATCAAATGGATATGCCAATAGGAGCCAACAACACTAGAAGAAGGAGATTGACATTCATATGTCTAGTTTTGCTTTATGGAACCATAATGATGTTTAATGATTTACATGAGCATTGTAAATGGCATATGACCCTTGAGACACATGTAATTATGCTATTCTATGATGTAGAAATTAGAATATGTGTTATGTGAATAATGGAATGTGAATTGAGCATGTATGGTAAAAGGCCAAAATGTGCATCAGTATGGGTTAAAAGGCCAAAATGAGATGCATGAGGTTTGGAACCATTTGGGCAGCTCACACAAGTCTCAAACATACTTTTAGACTTGCCCAAAAGGCGCCACAACCAAGGGAAAGCCATTTGGCAAATTTGGTACCTTATATGGAGCCAAATTTGACCATAATGGAACCCTATGTCACTTTTTAGCCAAATGAGCTAGTCTTGATCTGAGATTTGGCATGAAATTAGGTCTCATTGAGAGCTTTCTGGAAACTAAAGATCAAAATTTTTGGAGGTCTACAAAATATTTGATGATTTTTTGAAATTGGCAAATTTTATGGATTTGGTCTGCTGCACTATTCATTTGGTCCGAAATTGTTTTCTGTCACACAAGGCTCAAATCATGTCCAATTACCACAAAATTTTATATAGAGAAACTAGGAAATCACAGTGACTCGTGTCAACTAGAAGCACCTCATTTGGAGGTCTAGAGAGAGAGATACGAATTTTTGAAGTTTCTATCCAGTATCAGTGATTTTGCCCGACCAAAAGTACTGTTCTATTGAGTTCCAGAGTTTGGGCTTAATGAACTGATCTGGAGATATTTTTTCTCTCTAGTTAACATCCACAGATTTTTAGATTAGTACCATTTGCATGGATTGAATTTTTGTAGAATTAATTGGACATTTTCAAAGTTTTCTACAGAATTCTATGACAGTTCCAGATTTCAGTCGGACCTCTGGACCATTTTGGATGTCAAACGTCCTGGGTGATGAATATCGTGACCTGGACGTATTTTTATTGTGAAGTAGACATCCTAAGTTTTCCAGTGACCAAGATTGCATGGTTTCAATTTTTTTTATATTTAGTTATGATTTTTCAAAGTTTGCCTAGAAAAAGGACCAATTCTGGCCGAGAATGATCTTTAAATTTCCATGCCCCATTTCGGTTTCCATGGGTTGTAGGCAAGTTTTTGTGATGCAAATGAGTTATAATAATGAAATTAAATATGAGGAAGTATAGTATGAGCTCACACGGTCCACGTGACACCAAATGGAAATTTTTAGATATAGCGCAATGCGAAAAAGTCTATTTTTTTATCCCCTCTTTCATATACTCTTGTGGGATTGATAATACAAAGCTGATAAATGGTATGACATAAGCTAGAATTATGGTGTTATAGATATCACTAGCTTAGAATAAAGGCTAAGGATATTCCCAAAACATCACTTAGAACTAGATACGAGCATTATGAATTTTTAGTTATACCCTTCAGGTTGATGAATGCATTTGCAGTATTTATGGATTATATGAACAGAGTGTTCAGGCTATACTTAGATAACTTTGTAGTTATCTTCATAGGTGACATTCTTATTTATTCAAAAAGTAGAGAAGAATATGAGCAGCATATGAGACTAGCCTTAGAAACCCTGAGAGAAAAACAATTGTATGCTAAACTTAGTAAATGTGAGTTCTGGCTCACTAAAATTTAATTCCTAAGCCATATGATCTCCCAGGCAGGGGTCGTAGTAGATCCCTATAAGGTAGAGGCAGTGCTACAATGGGAGAGACCTAGGATAGTGATAGAGATCAAGAGCTTCCTAAGTTTAATAGGTTATTATAGGAGGTTCATTCAGGGCTTTTCTCAAATAGCGACACCACTTACTAGGCTAATTACAAAGAATGTATCATTTGTGTGGGATGAGAAATGTGAGAAGAGTTTTTAGGAGTTAAAGCACAAGTTAACCACGGCCCCAGCTTTAGTACTTCCTGACCCCAAAGAGACTTTTGTAGTTTATAGCGATGCTTCTATGAAAAGGTTAGGATGTGTGCTTAATCAAAGAGGCCGAGTGGTAGCTTATACTTCTAGACAGTGGAAACCTCATGAAGAAAATTACCCCACACAAGACTTAAAGCTAGCTGCAGTGGTATTTACTTTGAAAATATAGAGACACTTCTTATATGGGGCTGTCATAAAAATTTACAACGACTACAAGAGCCTCAAATATTTATTTGAACAGAAAGAGTTAAACATGAGACAGCAGAAATGGTTAGAATTTTTGAAAGATTATGATTTCATGTTGAAATACCATCTCAGTAAGGCTAATGTGGTAGCTGATGCCCTAAGTAGAAAATTCATACATATGGCCTATATGATGATTAGAGAGCAGGAGTTAATTGAGAAATTTAGATATATGAGTCTCTCGTGTGAGGTGCATTCAGGAAAGCTATTAATGAGTGATATCTAAATAGAAAATAACCTGAGGAATCAGATAAGAGAAGCCCAGCAAATAGATGACCATGTAAGTAAGATTAGGTCCCAGATAGTCCAAGGTAGCATTCAAGAGTTCAATTTGTCTAAGGATGACATAGTGAGGTATAGGGATAGGCTGTATGTGCCTAGAAATACAGAGATTAAAGAGAGAACATTAGATAAGGCACATAAAAGCAAGTACACCATTCATCCAGTCAGTAATAAAATGTACCATGACTCAAAGAAAATGTTATGGTAGCCTATAATGAAAACAAATATAACAGAATATGTCTCCCAATGTCTAGTATGTTCGAGAGTCAAAATAGGATATAAAAAACTAGCTGGGTTACTTCAGTCCCTAGGTATCTTGGAGTGGAAATGGGATAGTGTAACTATAGATTTTGTCATGGGTTTGCCCAAGACATCATCAGGGCATGATGCAATATGGGTAATAGTGGATAGATTAATAAAGTCAGCGTACATTTTAGCAATGAAAGCCACTTATACCTTAAATAAACTAGCCAGCTGTACATCAAGGAGATAGATAGATTCCATAGTGTGCTTAGGAGCATAGTATCAGATAGAGATCCCAGATTTACTTTAAATTTTTGGAGATCATTATAGGATGCTCTAGGCACCAAGCTTAGATTTAGCACATCCTTTCACCCCCAGACAGATAGACAGATAGAGAGAATCATCCAAACCTTAAACGATATGTTGAGGGCATGTGTGCTAGAAATGAAAGGAAACTAGGATACATACTTTCCTCTAGCAGAGTTTGCCTATAATAATAGCTATCATACAAGTATACAGATGGCACCATATGAGGCATTGTATGGGAGGAAGTGTAGGTCTTTGATGTGCTGGGTTGAGCTAGGAGAGCAAAGCCTGATAGACTCAGAACTAGTGGACTAGACTTCTAAACAAATTGAGACCATAAAAAAGAAACTACTAATGGTCCAGAGTAAATAGAAAAAGTTACACACATAAACATAGACAGCCGTTAGAGTTTAAAGTTAGAGACCATATCTTCATTAGAGTGTCTTTAGTCATAGAGATAAGTTAGTCCATTAAAAGTAAAAAGCTCAATCTAAAATACATAGGTCCATTCCAGATTCTTAATAAAGTAGGACTTGTAGCTTACAGACTTTCCCTTCCCCTAAACTTGAGCCAAGTACGTAATGTATTTCATGTATCCCAACTTAAAAAGTACAACCTGACCCCTTGGTGCGACCTTGACTCTTCATTTCTAAGTGTTGTTAGTTCTTTGTCGTAGGAATTTGAAGATATATTTCTAGAAGATATCCCAGGTGGATTGCCACCCATAAGAGGCATTGAGCATCAAATTGACTTTATTCTTGGAGCAACAATTCCTAACTAGCCAGCTTATAGAACTAACCCTGAGGAGATAAAAGAGCTTCAAAAGTAAGTTGAAGAGCTCATGGCAAAAGGGTATGTTCGAGAAAGCTTGAGTCCATGTGCTATACCAATCCTCTTAGTACTAAAGAAAGATAGATCTTGAAGGATGTGCATTGATTGCAGAGTTGTCAACACTATCACTATAAAGTATCGCCATCCCATTCCTAGATTAGATGATATGCTTGATGAATTGCATGGGTCTGTTATTTTCTCATCAAATTAGGATGAAGGAAGGATATGAGTGGAAAACTGCTTTCAAAATAAAGCATGGGCTGTATGAATGGTTAGTCATGCCATTTGGGCTAACAAATACACCTAGTACTTTTATGCAGTTGATGAATCATATTTTGGGTGCATATATTGGAAAATTTGTTGTGGTCTGTTTTGATGATATTCTGATTTTTAGTAAGAGTCTTGATGAGCAATTGGATCATTTGCATTATGTACTTGAAGTTTTGAGAAAAGAAAAGTTGTGTGCTAACCTGAAAAAGTGTAGCTTTGGCATGGAAAAAGTTGTTTTCCTTATATTTATGGTAAGTGCTGAGGGAATACAAGTTGATGAAGAGAAGGTAAGGGCTATTAAGGAATGGCCAACACCTACAAATGTAACAGAGGTAAGAAGTTTTCATGGGTAAGCTAGGTTTTATAGGAGGTTTGTGAAAGATTTCAGCACAATTGCTGCACCACTCACGGAAGTAATTAAGAAATCAATTGGCTTTAGATGGGAAAAAGCACAAGATCATGAATTTAGTGTTCTTAAATAAAAATTGTGTTCTACATCTATTTTAGCTTTACTTGATTTTAACAAAACTTTTGAGATTGAGTGTCCATCAGGACTTGGGATAGGAGCTGTTCTAATGCAGGAAGGGCGGCCAATTGTTTATTTTAGTGAAAAGCTTAACGGTGCCACCTTGAATTATCCAACTTATGACAAGGAGCTTTATGCACTTGTGAGAGCATTAGAGACTTGGCAACACTATCTTTGGCCTAAACAATTTGTGATCCATATAGATCATCAATTTTTGAAGTACATTAAAGGTCAATGAAAGATGAACAAAAGACATACTAGATAGATGGAGTTCATTGAGCCTTTTCCATATGTGATCAAATACAAGAAAGGTAAGGAGAATGTGGTTGCAGATGCATTAGCTAGAAGGTATATTCTTCTCACTTCCCTGAATGCAAAATTACTTGGTTTTGAATATGTTAAGGATTTGTATGCCAATGATAGTGATTTTGTTGAAATAATTGTTGCTTATGAAAAAGGAGATTTTGGAAAATTCTATAAGCTTGATGGATTTTTGTTCAGAGAAAATAAATTATGTATGCCTCAATGTTCTATGCATGAATTGCTTGTGAGGGAAGCACATGGGGGAGGACTAATGAGACATTTTGGTGTGAAAAAGACATTAGATGTTTTGCATGAACATTTCTTTTGGCCTAAAATGAAGCATGATGTGGTAGATGCATAACATGTAAAAGGGCTAAGTCTAGAGTTTTACTACATGGTCTGTATACTCTATTACTTGTACCTAGTGAACCTTAGGTAAACATTTCAATGGATTTTATTTTAGGATTACCTAAGTCAAGAAGAGGGATGGATTTAATATTTGTGGTTATTGATAGATTTTAAAAAATGGCACATTTTATTGCATGCCATAAAACTGATGATGCTACTTATATTGCTGATTTATTTTTTAAAGAAATTGTGAGGCTTCATGGTGTTCCTAAAACTATTGTCTCAAATAGGGATGCAAAATTTTTGAGTCATTTTTGGAAAGTTTTGTGGGGAAAACTTGGAACTAAGTTATTATTTTTTACAACTTGTTATCCACAAACTGATGGTCAAAATGAAGTTGTTAACAGAACTTTAACTCAATTGCTTAGGACTGTCATCCAAACGAATTTGAAAAATTAGGAGGATTGCTTATCATCCATTGAATTTGCATATAATAGAAATATGCATTCATCTACTGATTATTGTCCTTTTGAAGTTGTTTATAGTTTTAATCCACTAACTCCTTTGGATTTGTTACCATTGCCCATTAATAAGAGAGCAAGCCTTGATGGCAAAAAGAAAGTTGAGGTGGTTAAGCAACTTCATGAAAAGATTAAATTGCAGATTGAAAAGAAGAATGAGCAATATGCATCCAAGGCAAACAAAGGGAGAAGGCGTGTCACTTTTGAACCTGACGATTGGATATGGGTGCATATGAGAAAAGAGAGGTTTTCGACACAAAGGAAATCTAAATTAGCTCCAAGAGGGGATGGACCATTTCAAGTCCTAGAGAAAATCAATGACAATGCTTATAATGATGAAAAGGCCTGTGAGCTTGTAGACAAGGGAGCATGGTGTAATGACTTAAAAGAGCATGGAGGGTGTGCAAGAAAGCCCAACATGTAAATGGACCCATTACAAGGCATAGGAGGCCCAATGACTAGAGGAAGAGCTAAAGCCATGAAGCAAGCTTTGAGTTGCATTGTCCAAAAAGTTTAAGAGCTTGAACCTATGTTTTTGCATCAATTTGAAGAGTTACAAGGCCCAAGGGACTTGATCCTCATTGTCCAAGCCCAACAAGACATGCTGCAAGGTCCGAATAGAGTCCAATTTGAAGAAATCAATTAACAAGCATGTGCAAATCACATGGGCAACAAAAGTGACGTGAACAGTAGTTTTAATTCTTATTAAGATGTCTTTTATTTGCTTTTCATTAGTTTCCATTTCTATTAGTTTAAACGAGGCCATTTAGTCAAGACTTAGGATTCAAGTTTCAGATTTTGTTTATTTCCATTTTCATTAGTTGCTGAAAACTTATTATTTTCTTTCCTTTTCTTTAGGATTTCTTGTAGTAAATGACATCATCTCCTCCCATTAAAATCGGATTCTTTGTTTCTTATTTCTTGGAGGAGAATTCTTAGATATTAAGTTAGGTTTAGGGTTTTCTTTTATGCCTATTTAATAGGCCACCTATTGTACTTTTTAGAGATTGGAATGAATTCAGAATTTTATTTCTCATTGTGAGAATTCTTGCTTCTGTGTGTTCTTCTATAGAACACAAGTGACTTATCAAAGGAGTGGTCTTCCTTTGTGGCATCTCAAGGCTAGGGTTCTAAGGGATGAGTTCTCTTAGGGTCTTATCCTCCTGACCAACATTTCTTGTTCTTAGCCGGTCCCGGGCAACATATCATCTTGTTGAAGGTTCCTAGGACTTATTCCTACGGAGTCTCTCATCATTTGGTATCAGAGCATAGGTTCGCTAGAGCAAGGTATATCTTTGTGTTTTTCCTTCCACTATTCTTCATACCTTCTTTCCTTCCATTTATGTTACCTTTTCTATCTTCGCCTTTGTCTTCCATCTTCTTCCTTCTTCCATTATAGTGTGCGTCCATCTTCCTTTTCATACCATCCATAGTTTGTTTTTTCTGTTTTCTTGTGATTTGCTAACTTGTGTGTGAGTTTTGTCCTCTTTTCCAGATTTTCATTTTTTTTCCTTAAAAAAAAAAGTGTGTGATACTTTAAAAAAATTCGAAAAAAAAATAATAATAAAAAATTCAAAAAAAAAAGTGAAAAAAAAAGAACAAAGAAAGAAGAATTTCCAATTTGAGTTGAGTATCTATCAAGTTCTTTTCTTTTGTGTTCATGTAACAACTTTCCTATTTCATTGTAACTGATTGCAATTGATTGGCATCCTATTAGTTTCCTATTTTCAAAGTTCCTATTTTGACTAATCTGAATTGCAAGTTATAGCAAGTTACCCATTTGTCAAGAACTTACATTACAAGTAGCAATCACTTTCCTAATTCTATAAACTTGGGTGGTAAGCTTCCAAATTTCCTAAATTGAACCTAACTTTCCTTTTTTTTTAATCCTTTCCTATTTTTCTTTTCTTTCCAAACAGCTTGTTTCTGACCCTTGCCCTTTTGAATTCTTATTTTTTGCCTCTTTTTCTTTTGGCTCTTTGAGGATTTTAACTTGGAATTTTCTGGTTTTAGAATTACCACTTTATTCTTTGCTCCTATTGATTTGTTTTTGTTTCTATCTAAGAGCACTAAAAAGAAGCAAGTGAGTGGTAAAAGGCAAAAGTGTCATATTAAAGATAAAAGCCAAATTTTGAGTGAAACACAAGTGGATTTGCAATATTTTGAGTGATACACGTGAGAAGAGTGTGTGAGGTCCTACTTCATATTATTTTTTTATTCTATCCACTAACATTTCAGGTTGTAAAATGGCTGAAAATGAGCCTAATGATGTTGATCTTAAAGTTTTCATGAAAAGTGTCTATGAGCAATTCAAAAGGCTCAATGCAAGACTGGATGACTTTGAATCTCCATCTAACTCTAAAATTCCAAAAAGACGTGATCTTGAAGAGGAGTATAAAGGAGAATCTGACTTTGATGATTTCATTCCAAGGAGGCACAAGCAAGCTCCCCCACATAAGGAGCATGGTCTAGGCAACATCAAAATGAAAATTCCCTCCTTTCAAGGAAAGAATGATCCAGAGCTTTATTTGGAGTGGGAAAGAAAGGTTGAGCACGTTTTTGCGTGCCATCATTATTCTGAAGGGCAAAAAGTGAAATTAGCAACCATTGAATTTTCAGATTATGCTAGCATTTGGTGGGATCAACTTCTCATCAATAGAAGGCGAAATAGAGAGCCTCCAATTCAGACTTGGCATGAGATGAAAATCACTATGAGAAAGAGATTTGTCCCTAGTTATTACTATAGGGATTTGCACAAGAAATTATAGAAATTGAGACAAGGCTCCATGAGTGTTAAGGAGTATTATCAAGAGATGGAAATGGCTATGATTAGAGCCAATCTTAAGGAAGACAAAGAGGCAACCATGGCAAGATTCATAGATGGTTTGAACCCTGAAATTGCTGCAATTGTTGATCTCCAACATTATGTTGACATCGAAGAGCTATTACACAAAGCTATTAAAGTGGAGAAACAACTTAAATCTCAACAAAAATTCAGATTTGTTGCTGGTTCTGGGTTTTGGAAGCAAGGTTTGAAGGATTCCAAATCCTCCTTCAAATCCAAAGAAAGCAAGCCAAAGGAGGAAGCAAAGCCCAAAAGTTCAGATCCACCTCCTAAAGGTAAGTATAACTCTAAATCTTCTTCTTCTACTACTTCAAAAATTAAGTGTTTTAAATGTCAAGGTTTTGGTCACATCTCTTCTCAATGTCCAAACTAGAGAACTATGATTTTACTTGAGAATGGTGATGTAGTTAGTGAGGAGACTAGTGATGAAGATTCCGATGGAAGTATGCCATCTTTGGCGGAGGATTCTGAGTTAGAGCTTAGTGAGCCCGTGCGTGGAGAGGCATTGGTGTCTAGCCGTGCTCTAAATATTCAACCCAAGGAAGATCATGAGAAAGAGCAACGTGAGCACATTTTCCATACTAGATGTTTTGTCCAGAACAAGGTATGTAGCATGATTATTGATGGTGGTAGTTGTACAAATGTTGCTAGTATCTTGCTTGTTGATAAACTGAATTTGCCTACTTTAAAGCATCCTAGTCCTTATAAGTTGCAATGGCTTAATGATTGTGGTGAAGTTAAAGTTACTAAGCAAGTATTAATTTCTTTTTCTATTAGTAATTATCATGATGAAGTCTTGTGTGATATAGCTCCTATGTATGCAGAAAAAATTTTGCTTGGTAGACCATAGCAATTTGATAGATGTGTTAAACATGATGGATATAAAAATTGCTATTCTTTTCCTTTCAATGGTAAAACTATTGTGCTTACTCCTCTCAGACCCATGCAAGCTTATGAGGATCAACTTAGAATTGAAAATGAGTGCAAATTGAGAGAGAAAGAGCGAAAAGAAAGAAAGGAGAGGGAAAAAGAAGAGAAAGTGATTGAAAAGTAAAGGCATGAAAGTGAGAAAATTGATGAAAAAAAAGTGAGTTTCTTTTCTGGAAAAAGAGAGATTAAGAGAGCTATGTTGGCTGATGAGCAAGTGCTTGTACTCTTGTACAAGGAAATTTATTTTTCTACTAATGAACTTGATCCCTCTTTGCCCTTTAATGTTGTGTCTCTTTTGCAAGATTTTGGTGATTCGTTTCCAAAGGAAATTCCCAATGGTTTACCTCCTTTGAGAGGCATTGAACATCGTATAGATTTCATTTCTGGAGCATCCATTCCTAATAGGCCAGCATATAGACCCAATCCGGAAGAAACTAAGGAAATCTAATGCCAAGTTGAAGAGCTCATGAAGAAAGGCTTTGTTAGAGAGAGCTTGAGTCCTTGTGTGGTTCTACTGATCCTAGTGCCTAAGAAGGATGGCAAGTGGAGAATGTGTATAGATTGTAGAGCCATCAATAAAATCACAGTTAAGTATCGTTATCCCATTCCTAGATTAGATGATATGCTTGATGAGTTGCATGGTGCATCTTTATTTTCTAAAATTGATCTTAGGAGTGGATATCATCAAATTAGAATGAAAGAAGGTGATGAATGGAAAACTGCATTTAAAACTAAGTTTGGGTTGTATGAGTGGTTAGTTATGCCATTTGGATTAACTAATGCACCCAGTACATTTATGAGCTTAATGAATCATGTTTTTCGTTCTCTCATTGGGAAATGTGTTGTTATTTATTTTGATGATATTTTGATTTATAGCACGAGTTTAGATGATCATCTTGGTCATTTGCGTGAGGTTTTTTGCATTCTTAGGAAGAATAGCCTTTATGTAAATTTAGAAAAGTGTTCTTTTTGTTTGGATTCTGTTGTGTTTCTTGGATTTGTTGTAGGTGCTCAACGAATTTGTGTGGATGAAGAGAAAGTGAAAGCTATCCATGAGTGGCCTACACCAAAGAATGCAAAGGAAGTAAGGAGTTTCCATGGCTTGGCTAGCTTCTATAGACGTTTTGTGAGGGACTTTTCCTCCATTGCTGCACCTTTGAATGATCAGTGAGTGGCCTACACCAAAGAATGCAAATGAAGTATGGAGTTTCCATGGCTTGGCTAGCTTCTATAGACGTTTTGTGAGGGACTTCTCCTCCATTGTTGCACCTTTGAATGATTTGGTAAAGAAAAATGTAGTTTTCAAGTGGGTTGAAACACAAGAGGTTGCATTTAGCACTTTGAAAGAAAAATTAACTAATGCTCCTTTACTTGTTTTACCTGATTTTTCTAAAGTATTTGAAATTGAATGTGATGCATCTGGAATTGGAATTGGGGCTGTTTTAATGCAAGATTCTAAGCCCATTGCTTTCTTTAGTGGAAAATTAAGTGGAGCTACTTTGAATTATTTCACTTATGACAAAGAGTTGTATGCTTTAAAAAGAACCTTAGAGACTTGGCAACATTATTTGTGGTCAAAAGAATTCATTATACATTCTGATCATGAAAGCTTGAAATTTTTAAAGTCTCAAGGTAAATTGAACAAGAGACATGCTAGATGGCTTGAATTCATTGAAACTTTTCCTTATGTCATCAAGCACAAAAAGGGTAAACAGAATATTGTGGCTGATGCATTATCTAAGAGATATAGTCTTCTTACATCATTGCATGCTAGATTACTTGGTTTTGAGATGTTAAAAAGCATGTATGAATCTGATTGTGACTTTGGTGAAATCTGGAAATTGTGTGAGAAACATGGTTTTAATGACTTTTACAGATTTGATGGATTTTTGTTTAAGAAAAATAAATTATGTATTCCATCTTGTTCTATGTGTGAATTGCTTGTTAAAGAGACTCATGGTGGTGCTTTGATGGGACACTTTGGTGAGGAGAAAACTTTAGCTCTTTTGCATGAACATTTTTATTGGCCAAGCATGAGGAAAGATGTAATTGCTCTTTGTGGTAGATGTGTGACATGTAAGCATGCAAAATCAAAAGTTCAAACTCATGGTTTGTATTCTCCCCTCCCCGTGCCTTCCCAACCTTGGATTAATATTTCTATGGATTTTGTGTTGGGTTTACCTAGAGCTCAAAGTGGAAAAGATAGCATTTTTGTTGTGGTTGATAGATTTAGCAAAATGGCACACTTTATTGCATGTTCAAAAACTAATGATGCCATACATATTGCTAACTTGTTCCGTAAAGAAATTGTGAGGTTGATTGGTTTACCTAAATCTATTGTGAGTGATAAAGATGTAAAGTTCCTTAGCCATTTTTGGAGAACTTTGTGGTCTAAGCTAGGAACTAAATTGTTGTTTTCTACTGTGGCACATCCTCAAACGGATGGGCAAACTGAAGTTTTGAATCGTACTCTTACTACCTTGCTTCGTTCTATCATTCAAAAAAACTTAAAGAATTGGGAAAAATGCTTGCCTCACATTGAGTTTGCATATAATAGAACAATGCACTCTTCTACTTCATTTTCTCCATTTGAGGTTGTCTATGGTTTTAATCCCTTAACTCCTCTTGATATTCTTCCTTTACCTTCTAATGAGTTTTCTAATCTTGATGGTTTGAAGAAAGCTAAGTTTGTACAGGAATTACATGCCAAAGTTAAGGTTAACATTGAGAGGAAGAATGAACAATATGCCAAGCATGCTAATAAGGGTAGAAGGTGTGTGGTATTTGAACTTGGCGATTGGGTTTGGGTACACTTGAGAAAGGAAAGATTCCTTGAGAAACGAAAGTCAAAATTACACCCTAGAGGGGATGGACCTTTCCAAGTTTTGGAAAGAATTAATGACAATGCATAAAAATTGATTTGCCTAGCTCTTATGGAAATATTAGTGCTACATTCAATGTTACTGATTTATCTCCCTTTACTTATGCAGATTCGAGGACGAATCCTTTTGAAGAGGGAGGGAATGATGAAGGGGCCTGTGAGCTTGTAGACAAGGGAGCATAGTGTAATGACTTAAAAGAGCATGGAAGGTGTGCAAGAAAGCCCAACATGCAAATGGACCCATTACAAGGCATAGGAGGCCCAATGACTAGAGGAAGAGTTAAAGCCATGAAGCAAATTTTGAGTTGCATTGTCCAAAAAGTTCAAGAGCTTGAACCCATGTTTTTGCATCAATTTGAAGAGTTACAGGGCCCAAGGGACTTGATCCTCATTGTCCAAGACCAACAAGACATGCTGCAAGGTCCGAATAGAGTCCAATTTGAAGAAATCAATTAACAAGCACGTGCAAATCACATGGGCAACAAAAGTGACGTGAATAGTAGTTTTAATTCTTATTAAGATGTCTTTTATTTGCTTTTCATTAGTTTCCATTTCTATTAGTTTGAACGAGGCCATTTAGTCAAGACTTAGGATTCAAGTTTCAGATTTTGTTTATTTCCATTTTCATTAGTTGCTGAAAACTTATTACTTTCTTTCCTTTTCTTTAGGATTTCTTGTAGTAAATGGCATCATCTCCTCCCATTATAATCAGATCCCTTATTTCCTATTTCTTGAAGGAGAATTCTTAGAGATTAAGTTAGGTTTAAGGTTTTCTTTTATGCCTATTTAATAGGCCACCTATTGTACTTTTTGGGAGATTGGAATGAATTCAGAATTTTATTTCTCATTGTGAGAATTCTTGTTTTTGTGTGTTCTTCTATATAATACAAGTGTCTTATCAAAGGAGTGGTCTTCCTTTGTGGCGTCTCAAGGCTAGGGTTCTAAGGGATGAGTTCTATTAGGGTCTTATCCTCCTGACCAACATTTCTTGTTCTTAGCCGGTCTTGGGCAACATACCATCTTGTTGAAGGTTCCTAGGACTTATTCCTACGGGGTCTCTCATCATATAAGATAGATCTGCCAGGTGAGTATAATGTTAGTGCTACTTTTAATGTTGCTGATCTATCTTCTTATGATGCAGGTGATGATTCGAGGACGAATCCTTTTGAGGAGAGAGGGGATGATGCGATCCATCAAAGGGAGCAAGCTGTCTCAAATGCTTAGAATGATCCTTTGCAAATTCGTAGTGGCCCGATGATAAGAGCACGAGCTAAAAGAATGAGGGAAGCCTTAAGTGGACTTGTTTAAGAGACCTGGACTAAGCAAATAGCAATTGGAGCAACAAAAGTCAAGCAAGATATAGACATTTCTAATGTGGATGTCCTAAACATCATATGGGCCGAAGATGGAGCTGTTGAGGCTAGACTGGGCCAAAACATTATAAATTGAAGTGCTTGAACCATGGACCATCCATTGGTGGGCTCATTTAGGGCTAATTAATGCCATTTTGGGCTTAATAAACTGATTTCTAGAACCCTAATGTATCTGGACGAATTTAGCTTATTTAGGGGGATTTGATTCCTTTTTAGTTTTTAAGAGAATTTGACTTTTATAATTCTGATTTCATAAGTCATTAATTAGGATATTTGCTATTAATTTCCTTAGTTTTCCTTTTCTATGAGCATTGAAAATAGATTTGACTTGCACACTATATAATTATACTCTACCTCCCATTGTAACCAGATTTGAATGAATAAAAATCATATTTTCTGAAAATTCTAGACTTGAGAGAGGAGTACTTTCTAGGGTTCTTCATTGAACTTATAGACTTATCAAGGCTTGATCAACCTTGTGGCATTTTCCAACACTCATGGTTCTTGTCTC
This sequence comes from Erythrophleum fordii, assembly GCA_032878935.1. Taxonomy (NCBI): domain Eukaryota; kingdom Viridiplantae; phylum Streptophyta; class Magnoliopsida; order Fabales; family Fabaceae; genus Erythrophleum; species Erythrophleum fordii. The sequence goes on along the minus strand of JAVQMF010000047.1, from coordinate 28,711,436 downwards.
TTCGTATTCAGGGGTTCCAAGTAGATCATTCAGACTTGATTTAGCTTTCTTGGGGTGCGTGTATTTCAGATCGGTTGTGGGTTCAAGGGGACTCAATTCCTTGCGAGTTCACACCATCTCTTGAAAAGGACTCCTTGTAAACAAGTACAAGTAAAGCTATTCAGCAAGATATGCACTCCTCACCCTACTTTCTTTTGCATAGAAACTCACTTTTTCTTTTTCTTTTATCTCCACTTTCTTTTCTTTCTTCTGAATCTCTTTTTCTGAGCTCTTAGATTTTCTTTCTTTCTCACTCTCATTTTTTTTCTCTCTTCTTTATTTTTCTTATCACCCTTTCTTTTATCTTTCTCTTGTTTCATTTTGAGCTAATCTTCATACACTTGCTTAGGTGTTAATAGTACAAGAGTAATGGGTCTGTCATTCATTACAAATGAATATCTATTGGTAAACCCATCCTTTGTTGCCTTCCTATCAAATTCCCGAGGTCTACCCAAAAGTATATGTTCAGCATGCATAGGAACAACATCATATAAAATCTCATCACAATATCTTCCAATTGAGAATGAAACAAGAACTTGCCTATCAACCTTAATCTCTCCACATTCATTCAGCCATTGTAACTTGTATGGTCTAAGGTGTTTAATAGTAGACAAATTTAATTTCTCAACTAAAGTGGTACTAGCAACATTGGTACAACTCCCACCATCAATAATCATATTGCATACCTTGTTTCTTATGAGACAACGAGTATGGAAGATGTTTTGTCTTTACTGCTCCATGCCATCTTCCTTCACTTGAGAATTCAAAGCTCGTCTAGTCACAAGTGCTTCTCCTTCTACAGCATACTCAAACCCATCATGATTAGCATCTTCAAATGACGGCATGGAATCATCACTTTCACTTTCAGTCACCAGTTCACGGTCCTTCATGATCATTACTCTCTTGTTGGGGCATTGTGAAGCTATATGACCTATTCCTAAACACTTGAAACATTTAATATCTCTATTTCTAAATGATTGGGAATCAGATTTACCTGTTCTTAGATGAAGCTTCCTTTTTGGCTTTTGAGACTTCTCTTTGAACATCTTTTTCTTCCTTCTCCCATTTTGGTCTCATTAAAGAACTAGAGCCTGAAAGGTACCTTGCTGTTCCTTTTTGTTTAAGTTACCTTTCAACCTTCATTGCCATGTGCACCATGTCTTCTAACTCCACATAATGCTGCAACTCCATAGTATTAGCAATTTCTTTATTCAACCCATTCAAGAATCGAGCCATTGTTGCTTCCCTATCCTTTTTCATTTTTACTCTAAGCAGTTCTTGAAAGGATTAATGATAATGCTTATAAAATTGACTTACCTAGTTCTTATGGAAATATTAGTGCTACTTTTAATGTAGCTGATCTCTCTTCCTTTGATATTGCAGATTCGAGGACGAATTCTTTTCAAGAGGAAGGAATGATACAATAGAACTAAGAGATCTTGTTGAGTATAGAAGTGGACCTAATGAAGGATATGGTGCCCAAGGACATGATTTGCAAATTAAAGCCCAAGAGTTCAAGTCAAATATGCCTAAAGATCCATTGCAAGGCATAGGAGGCCCAATAACAAGAGCTAGGGCCAAAACAATGAAAGAAGCCTTCAATTGTTTAATTTATAAGCTTCATAACTTAGAGCCCATTCATTTAAGTCAAGAGAAAGCCCAAGAAGATGTAAAAGGTGTGATCATGCTAACCATTCTATAAGAGGAGTGAAAAGGCCCAATTGGAGTCCAATTGCAAGAGATTAAGAATCATGTGACAACCATGTGATTTTTAATGAAGCATGAGCATCCCATGTGACAACTTAAAAAAGTTGATTAGTTTTGACTAGGATTCTTTTTGAAATTTCTTTTTTTATTATTCTAGTATTTTTTGAACTTGGTCAAAGAGCTTATCTTGGAAATCAAGTTAAAATTAGTATCATAATCTAATTCCTTAATATTAGGCATCATTTAAAATATTTCTAATCAGATTTTAGAGTTTTACTTTAATTAGGACTCTAAAAATTTTGCCTATAAAAGGCTTCCTATTGTACTCTATTTTGCACATGAATGAATGAATGAATTTGAGTATTATTCAATACTTTGTGAGGCTTTTGCTTCTTTGTATTCTCTAAGAGTTCACGTGACTTATCAAAGGATTGGTCTTCCTTTGTAGCGTCTTGAGGCTAGGGTTCTAAGAGACAAGTTCTCTTAGGGTCTTTCCTTTGACCAACATTCTTGTTTTCTAGCCGGTCTCAGGCAAAGTGTCATCTTGTTGAAGGTTCCTAGGACAAGGTTCCTAGAGGGTCTCTCATTAATTTGCATTCTGTGTTTGTTATTTTAAGAGAAAATAAACTCTTTGCAAATTTAGAGAAATGCTCTTTCTGCTTGGATTCTATTGGTTTTGTTGTAGGTACTGATGGCCTCTGGGTGGATGAAGAGAAGGTGAAGGCAATTCCAGAGTGGCCAACACCTAAGAATGCTAGTGAGGTAAGGAGTTTCCATGGACTTGCAAGTTTCTACCGATGTTTTGTAAAGGACTTCTCAACCCTTGCTGCGCCTTTAAATGAGTTGGTAAAGAATAAATGATAATGCATATAAAATTAATTTACCTAGTTCTTATGGGAATGTAAGTGCAACTTTTAATGTGGCTGACCTTTCTCTTTTTGATATGGCAGATTCGAGGACGAATCCTTTTTAGAAGGGAGGGAATGATGGAGGTGAGCTAAGAGACTTGAAAGAGCTTAAACAAAATCAAGAACTTGGAAACAAAAGGGCTGGACATGACTCTAAAAGATGGCCTACTAAAGACCCATTGCAAGGTATGGGAGGCCCATGCACAAGATCGAGAGCCAAAGTTATGAAAGAGGCCTTGAATGGAGTGATCCAAAAACTAATAGACTTGGAGCCCATAGTTTTAGCTGAATATGAAGCCCAAAAGGAACAAAATGGCATGAAGATTATTTCACATGAACTCCCAGAGAACACAAAGAAGCAAAGACCTCACAGATAATTGATTAATACTCAAATTCATTCATGATCCAAAATAGAGTATAATAGGAAGCCTTTTATAGACAAAATTTTTAGAGTCCTAATTAAAGTAAAACTCTAAAATGTGATTAGAAATATTTTAAATGATACCTAATATTAAGGAATTAGATTAGGATACTAATTTTAACTTGATCTCCAAGATAAGCTCTTTGACCAAGTTTAAAAAATAATAAAATAATAAAAAACGAAATTTCAAAAAGAATCCTAGTCAAAACTAATCAGCTTCTTTAAGTTGTCACGTGGGATACTCATGCTTCATTAAAAATCACATGTTTGTCACATGATTCTTAATCTCTTGCAATTGGACTCCAATTAGGCCTTGGAACTCCTCTTGTAGAATGGTTAGCATGATCACACCTTTTGCATCTTCTTAGGCCTTCTCTTGACTTAAATGAATGGGCTCTAAGTTATGAAGCTTATGAATTAAACAATTGAAGGCTTCTTTCATTGCTTTGCCCCTAGCTCTTATTATTGGGCCTCCTATGCCTTGCAATGGATCTTTAGGCACATTTGACTTGAACTCTTGGGCTTTAATTTGCAAACCATGTCCTTGGACTTGAAACTTAGCACCATATCCATCATTAGGTCCACTTCTATGTTCAACAAGGTCTCTTGGTGCTATTGCATCATCTAGTCTACTAATTATGGGCCTATAAGGCTCCTCTCTCCAAGCTCAACCCAACATACTAGGAACTTACACTTCCTCCCATACAATGCCTCATACTGTGCCATATGAATACTAGATTGATAACTTTTATTAGAAGCAAACTCTGCTAGAAGCAAATAGGTATCCCAGTTACCTTTTAACTCTAAGACACAAGCCCTCAACATGTTTTATAGGATTTAGATGGTTTTTTCTATTTGACCATTTGTCTGAGGATGATAGGCTATACTAAATCTCAATTTGGTTCCTAGGACATCTTGTAATAATCTCTAGAAATTCGAAGTGAATATGCGATCTCTATTTGATACTATACTTCTAGGGGCACCGTGTAGTCTTACTATTTCCTCTATGTACAACTGGGCTAACTTATCTAGAGTGTAAATGGCTTTCATTGCTAAAAAATGGGCTAACTTGGTTAACCTATCCACTATAGCCCATATGGCGTCATGTCCCAATGATGTTCTCGGTAAACCCATGATAAAATTTATAGTTATGCTATCCCATTTTCACTCTGAGATATCTAAGGACTAAAGTAACCTAGCTGGGCTCTAGTATTCTATTTTAACTCTTTAACATACTAAACACTGTGAGACATACTCAGCTATATCTATTTTCATCCTAGGCCACCAAAATATTTTCTTTAAATCATTATATATTTTGTTACTACCTAGATGAATGGTGTATTTACTTTTATGTGCTTCTTCTAATATTCTTTCTTTTAATTCTAAATCTCTAGTCACATACAGCTTATCCTTGTATCTTATCACTCCATCCTCAAACAAATTAAAGTTTAAAGTGCTACCTTAGGACATTTGGGCCCTAACTTTCTTCACATACTCATCTGCTTGCTGGGCTTCTTTTATTTGATCTCTCAGGTCACTTTCTATTCGGGTCTCACTTATAAATAATTTCCCTGGATATATTTGACATAAGAGATTCATATCTCTAAATCTCTCAATAAGTTCCTACTCTCTTAACATCATGTAGGCCATATTTATGAATTTTCTATTTAGTGCATCTGTGAACACATTAGCCTTACTTGGACAATGTTTTAGGGTGAAATCATAGTCTTCAAGAACTCTAACCATCTCCTCTCTCATATTTAATCTTTCTACTCAAATAGATACTTAAGGCTTTTATGGTCACTGTATATCTCTATGAATGCAACCTACAAGTAGTGTCTCGATATTTTAAAAGCAAACACCACTGCTACTAACTCTAAGTCATGACTAAGATAATCCTCTTCATGTGGTTTCAATTCTCTAGAAGTATAAGCTACCATTTTACCTCTTTGCATAAGCACACATCCTAACCTTTTCTTAGAGACATCACTGTAGACTACAAAAGTCTCTTTAGGGTTAGGGATCATTATGATTGGGGCTGTTAACACCTACGCTTCAATTCCTAGAAACACTGTTTGCATTTCTCATCCTACACAAAAGGTAAATTTTTCTAGTAAGCTTAGTTAGTAGCATAGCTATCTAAGAAAAGCCTTAAATAAACCTTCTGTAATAACTTCTTAAACCTAAGAAGCTCCAGATCTCTGTCATTGTCATAGGTCCCTTCTATTGATGTACTACTTGTACCCTATGGAGATCTACTACAACCCCTACCTAAGAGATCACATGGCCTAGGAATGTCATCTGAGTGAGCCAAAAGTCATATTTACTAAGTTTAACGTATAATTGCTTTTCTCTCCGGGTTTCCAAGGCTAATCTCAAATGTTGTTTATGCTATTCTCTATTCTTAGAATAGATGAGAATATCATCAATGAAGATACTACAAACTTATTTAAGTAAGGTCTAAACACTCTATTCATGTAATCTATAAAGACGGCAGGTGTATTCGTTGACCTGAAGGGCATTACTAAAAACTCATAGTGCCTATATCTTGTCCTGAAAGCTATCTTTAGAATATCTTTAGTCTTAATCTTGAGTTGATGATATCTTGATATGAGATCATTCTTAGAAAATATTAATGCTCCTACCAACTGATCTAGGAGGTGATCTATCCTAGGAAGGGGGTACATATTCTTAATAGTAATCTTATTTAGTTCTCTGTAATCTATACAAAGTCTAAGACTCCATCCTTCTTCTTTATAAATAGGACCATAGCTCCCCATAGTGAAACACTGGGTTTGATAAAACTTTTCTATAATAACTCTTCCATCTATTTCTTGATGAGAGACCCCCTAAGAACTTTGTCCTATGAACCTCCTTTTTGACAACATTACCTGGATTGTGCAAGATTCAAGAACACAATCACACCAATAGAAGACAAAATAACTCATAAAGAATAAGAACACATATACACAAGGATAGTTGGTTAAGTGGGTAAGACCTAAGAGAACTTGTCCCTTAGAACCCTAGCCTTGAGACGCTACAAAGGAAGACCACTCCTTTGATAAGTCTGGCTTGAATTCACTCCATCGCTTAAAAAGCAAGAGGAACCTCACACAAACAGAACATAAGTCCTGAAAAGAAAATTTTATTTATTCATCTTATTCCTCCCTTTCTAAGTACATATGATGCCTTTATATAGGTAATGAAAGGCCTAAAAGTTTCTAAAAATAATTCCTTAAAAGATGGCACTATTTATTACAAGAATTTGGAAAGTTAATAATGGTGCCATAAAAAAGGAAAGAAACTATAAAGAAGAAAAAGGAAAGAAACTAACTTATTCTTTAAACATAAGTTTTGACCACATGGTCTTATTCAAAAACTAAAATAGAAACTTTTTACATGGTCTGAAAATTGATGCTCACGTTCAGAAACTTGTCCAAGCCTTCCTTGATGGTTATGCCATGCATGGTCTCCTTGAAGGTGGTCATAAGAGCTCCATGGTACTCTATCATTAGAACAATATATTAGACCTCAAATAATGAGGATTTAAGGCCAGAGGTTCCTTGAAAATCGAGCCAAAATAACTAGACAAAAATTGGCAAAAATACAGTGGCATTTTTGTAATTTTGGGCATATTTTAGAAAACTCAAAGGAGGCATTTTTAAATGGAAAAAATGAGTTTTCCAAGGTTTTTAGAGGCCCTAAAAAATTTGAGAACCCTTAGAATAGTTAAAATCCCTCTGGTTGATGTTCTATAATATGTAACAAAATGGACGAATTTTTACATGAAATTTGGTATGCATATAGATCTCATCTAGAGATTTTTGAAAATCCAAAGAATAGATTATTTGGAGCTAGAGAATTAATTATGAATTTTCAAAGTTGCCAAAAAGTTGTTGAACCGATATGGTTACTATTCATATAGTCAGTTTCTTCTTTTATGTCATTTGAAAAACAAATGGTATCCAATGCTCATAAAATGTTACAAACATAAACTAGATATAATAATCTTTCTATGGCCACTGAGATCACCTCATTTGGAGGTTTGAGCAGAGAGATATGAATTTTTGAAATTTGGAATTAGTTTTAGTAGTGTAGTAGTACCTTTAGTACTATTCCATTGATTTTCAATGGCTAAACATTCTTCTTTGGTCTAGACTTATTTTTAGCCTCAAGTTATCATCTGTAGATTTATAGAATAGTATGGTCTTCTGGGTTTTGATTTTTTTAGAATTACTTATAAGTTTTTAAACTTCATATCAGTAACCTATGATAGCAAACTAGGGCAGCTAGATCTTTAATGCTTTTCTGATGTCAATCATTATCTAGCTAGATTTTCATGGACTGACAAGTTTTTTTCCTATAGCTAACATATAGAAATTTCCAAAAAGCTATCATTTGCTTGATTTTTATTTTTCTATAATTAATTAAGATTTTTCAAATTTGATGACAGAAACTTGAATTTTGGACCCAAGGCAAAAACTCTTTTTTTTAGAGTGTGGCTTCTTACCTGAAATTGATGAGATAATTTATGATGTTTATGACTTGTATAGATGAATTATAAGTATAGAATGATATGGATGGGTTCATATGGCCCACATGGCATGAAACAACAATTTTAGGCCCTACGCAATGCCAAAATATGGCATTAAATTTATTATTTTTCTTGCTATAATGTAGGAAGTCACATGCCTAAGACCTTTTAAGAGTAATGTGTAAGTCTATGGGTTATGGTATTACAATAGGTATCTCATCTATACCCTCTTCTACCTTAACTTGTATTGAAAAGAAAACTAGGAACCTCTAGTGACCATGCTCCAAGGATCTCTCAGCCTGGGAGGTGATCATAAAAGCTATCTCAATCTTAATACTAAGTATAGTTTCAAGTAAAGTAATACACATGTTATAACAATCAAAGGTGGCATTGTTTGCAGATATAATACCATAATTTCTTAGCTCATTTCATACTATTTTCATGCTTTAAACCATGTATCTCACATAAGGAGCAAGAAAATGTATTAAAATAATAAATATTTTAGCATTGTGTAATGTATAAATTTTTCATTCAGTGTCCCTGGACTATGTGAGCTCACATATTGCATTTTCATATTTAATTTCATAGATACAACTCAATTCCATCACCAAAAGTGGCTTAGAACTCGTGCAGGACAAGAAAACACACAAAATTCATAGTTGTAATTTCAGCCAGAATTTCCCACTTTCTGTCACAAAATTTGGAAAATCATAATTAATTTTAAAAAAATCGAAATCATGCATTCTTTACCATTCTAGAAAGTTACAAATGTCTAATTTATTTAAAAATAAGTTCAAGCCATGAACATAGCATCTAGACCACGTATGATATCAAAAAAGGTACAAAGGTCCGACTGGCTACTGGTACTAATATAGGTTTCTACTATGAACTTAAAAAATGTCCAATTAATTTCACAAAAATCTAATCCATGCAAATGATACCAATATACGAATGTTGGCTAGAGTGAAAAAATAACTTTAGACCAGTCTAAGCACGTCTAGGCCTAAAAAACTAGTCAAATAATAACTTAGGCCTAACTGGAGGTATGATACTGGACAGAAATTTCAAAAATTCATATCTCCCTCTTTAGACATCCAAATAAGGTGCTTCTAATTAGCACAAGTCATTGGGAAGGTCTAGTTTCTCCCTGTAAATTTTGTGACAATTAGATATCATTTGCCCCATAAGTAATAGAGTTTAATTTCAGACTAGAATGAATAGTGCATTGAACCAATTTTAAAAAAATTTTCAACTTTGAGAATTCATCAAATATTCCATAGACTTCCAAAAATTCTACATTTTAGCTTTCCAAAAATCTCTCAACAAGCTCTAAATGTATGTCAAATCTCAAACCAAGAAGAGCTCATTTGGATAAAAAGTGGTATAACTTTTTAATATGGTCAATTTTGCTCCATATGAGATACCAAATATGTCCAAATGGCTTTCCTTAATGTTTGGCACCTCTTGGGAAAGTTTAAAAACATAAATATGACTTATATGAACTATCCAAGTGGTTCCAAATCTCATGCATCTTAATTTGGCTATTCCCCTTCCATTTACACACTAATGCACCAAGCCGTTAAGAAGCTATATTTTCCATTTCTATTGATTTCATACCACATATAATTTATACAAGAGTCATACATCATTTTACATTCATACATGAGCTTACATCTCAAAAATACTATATACAAAGCTACTTTACCATTCATATGGCCATAAGGAAGAAAATTTAAACACTTTCTTGTCACAATCTCATCTTCCAAGGTGTGGGCTTCCATTGCCTTATCCACTTGGTCCACCTAGCATGTTAGAACATTAGAGAGGAAGGAATAAGATTTAAATAATCCTAATAGCTGATCTCTCCTTCAATCATACATAAAAGATGCAAAACAAGTCTTGAAAATGCATGCATAAGTATCATAGAATGTGTAATCATTCAAGAGGCATTCTTAGCATTTGAATAAGTCATATATGGCATACATAGGCTTGCCAAGTAAGTGGATTAGCTTCACCCATTCACTTGTGGATTTTGGACTTGTTTTATGTAAAGTGCCTAGGGCCTTATAAGTAAGAGTAGTACTTGTAACACCATAATTTCTAGCTCATCTCATGCCTTTAAATGACTTAATATTATGAAGAATACAAGTTTCTCATAAAAAGGCAAGGAAAAAAATAAATATTTTTGCATTGCGTCATATCTAAAAATTCCATTCGGTGTTACGTGGACTGTGTGAGCTCATGCTATGCATCCTTATATTTAATTACATCATCAAAACAAAAAAGCTCAGTCCAAAGTACATAAGTCCTTTTCAGATTCTTGATAAAGTAGGACCTATGGCATACAGATTATCCCTTCCCTTGAACCTAAGCCAAGTCCATGATGTATTCCATGTTTCCCAGTTGAAAAAGTATCAGCCCGACCCCTCACATGTCATAGAATATTAGAATGTGCAGTTACAGGATGATCTATTATACATAGTATCATCAGATCGGATCATGGATGTTAGGCTTAAGCAGTTACAGAATAAGATGATACCACTGGTGAAAGTGGTTTGGAAGGGGTTATCTCCTGAGGAAGCCACCTGGGAACTAGAGGATGATATGAGGAAGAAATATCCAGAACTTTTCCCATGAGGTATGTTATCTAAATTTTGAGGACAAAATTTTTAAAAGGGGGGAGAATTGTAATGTCTAATTTTTGTTAAACGATGAAGACATATGTGTTTTCAAAGCAAGTACCCCGAAATGAATTAGTTAAGGTCCCAAAAATTTGAGTAATATTCTAGCCTCCTAAAAATGGGAATTCATTCTCAGCCAGACTTGGCCTCTTTTCTGGGCACACTTTGGAAAATCATAACTAAATCTAGAAAAATCAAAATCATGCAATTTTGGTTATTCTAGAAATATTAGGACGTTTACTTCACACTAAAATTATGCCCAGATCATGACATTCATCACAAAGAATGTCTGACATCCAAAATTGTCCAAAGGTCCAACTAAAGTCTGGAACTGTCATAGAATTCTACAGAAAACTTTGAAAATGTCCAATTAATTCCAAAAAAAATTAATCCATGCAACTAATACCCATCTAGAAATCTATGGATGTTAATTAGAAAGGAAAAATATCTCTAGATCAATTCATCAAGCCCAGACTTTGAAATTTAATAGAACAGTTGAAATTTAATAGAACAGTACTTTTAGTTAGGCAATTTTACTGATACTATACATAAACTTCAAAAATTCATATCTCCCTCTCTAGACCTCCAAATGAGGTGCTTCTAGTTGGCACAAGTCTTTGTGATTGTATAGTTTCTATGTATAAAATTTCATGCCAATTGGACATCATTTGGGCCTTGGATGATAGAATTCATTTTCGGATCAAATGAATAGTGTAGTAGACCAAAATCATAAATTTTGCCAAATTTGAAAAATCATCAAATATTCTGTAAACCTCCAAAAATTATGATGTTTAACTTCCCAGAAAGCTCTCAATGAGACCTAACTTCATGCCGAATTTCAGATCAAGACTAACTCATTTGGCTAAAAAGTGATATAGGGTTCCATTATGGTCAAATTTGACTCCATATAAGGTACCAAACTTGCCAAATGGCCTTTCCTTGGTGTTGGCTCCTTTTGGGCAAGTCTAAAAGCATATTTAAGACTTGTGTGAGCTGCCTAAAAGGTCTCAGACCTCATGCATCTCATTTTGGCTGTTCAACCCATACTTATGCATGTTCACATCATATTTCAACATTGCATATTTAGACATTACAAACTCAAATTGTATTCTAAAACTCATACATCATATCCATAGTTATACACATCACATAATAGCATATTTATACATGGTTCAAGGTTCATAATATATTTACAACATCATATATACCATGAACCATCATTATGGTTCCAAAATGGATAAAACAAGGCATAAGCTTGTCAATCTTTTCTCTTCATAGTTGTTGGCTCTCATTGGCATATCCACTTGGTCCACCTAGCATGTGAGATCATTGAAGAGGAGGGGATGAGATTTAAAGAATCCCAATAGTTCATCTCCCATTCAATCATACATAATATGTGCAAAGTAAGCTTTACAAATGCATGCATGGAGATATGGAAGTCATGGACATTTTAAAAGCAAACTTGGCATGTGAATCAATCATACAAGACATTCAAGAGCTCACCAAGTGTTAGGATTCGCCTCACACTTCTCCTTATGGATTTTGGACTTACCTTACCCATTTTTTAAGAGCTTTGGACTCAACCATACTCTTGGGAGCCCACTTTGCTTTTAGGAAACTCTTTGCTATGTCTTAACCAAGCTTAAGGGTTCTTAGCTCATCCTCACCAAAGGGAAGAGCTCTTGGCCTCTCCACACTTAAGCAAACTCATACAAATATCATGTAATCATTTGAAAACATAACATGGCATCAAGAATCATAACATATAAAGGCATGCTAGTATGCTTTTTATAGCTTGAAAATACACATACACGTATTCTAAAACAAATTAAACACACATCCATGCATGAGAGAAGGTGGAGAGAGCTACCTTATGTATATTCACACACTTTTTCCTTAGCTTTCAAGCCTCCTCTTTCGCCATACACCCACAAGTTGGTGGAGATGGTTTCTTTTGGCCTAGATACAATTTATGGGAGCCAATTAGGTTCATAGAACACATTCTAAGGCTATACACTTTGCTTAAACCCTAGATTACTCTACAACCCCCATTATGGTCTATATTTGCACCTAATGAAGCAACACCCCTCAAATGATTTCTAGGCCTCATTATTTCCTTTCAAATATGATTCTTGACTCCTTTTAAATCTTTTGGAGTCATCACATCATTAAAACAAAAGGCCTAACACCATGTTGCTTCTATAAGTCATAATATAGAACCTAAGACACCAAATCACTTTCCATGAGTTCTAAATTTTTTCCAAGGCCTCCTTTCATTTTCATTCATCAAATATGACTCAAGAATGGCCTTAGAAAAATTTAAAACTCCCCCCACCTACAAGATCCCCTCTTGGCCGAGACATAGACACCATTTGGGCCACATGGAGGTTTCTTTGTTTTCTTGAAGGAGGAAACTTGTGGGGAGCATCTTTGGTGTCTCAAGAACTCATTTATACTCTAAATTAGACCTAAGAAGCATCACATAAATTCAAAATTTGAAAGGTGCACTAGAAACCCTAGGTTTTGCACTTTGAATCCTAATGCCTATTTCATAGTTTCCATTGCATACTCTTATTCCTCTCCATCAAATACCTAAGATTCATGCTTGGTTGGGCTTGAAATTCAGATCTTCCTAGGGTTCTTAGTGTAGGTCGAAATGGAGAAGAAGGGTAATGGAAGATATCAACCATATGATGCATTTTTACCTTATTTCCTTGCTTAGTTTGGCTTGAATCTTGATTTCTCCAAGCTCCTCTCTCCAAATCCGAACTTTCCTTAAATTTCTCCCTTGAATCAGATTTGTAAAGTTCATTTTAATCCAAGGAAACAAAGGAGAAGGGAGGAGAGGAGGTGTGGATGAAGAAAAGCAAGAAAAATCACCATGAAAACATACCTTACACTTGGATTTCTTCCTCCTTCTTCTTCCTCTCTTGGGTGCCTCTTCCTTAGGGTTTTGCTTCTGATTTGGGGCTGGAAAATCTGAAGTGAAATGAAGGCAAGTGTGAGGTGCCACCTATATATAGGTAGGGAAAAATGACTTTTTCAAAAATTCTAATTTTGCCCTTTGTACTTTGCATTTTTGTTTCTCCTTCGTTTTAGCTCATTTTTTAGAACCATCTTTTCCACTATAAAATTTAGGTTCCCAATTAAGAAAAATGCCTTTGTAATCACTCAAATCAGAGCTAAACCCTTTCTGAATGGATTTGTCAAAATTCGGGCACACTGACATTGGAAAACGTTCACTGGAGGAGATTTAACTGTCCCGGGACTTCCCATGATTTTCAGAGCCCCTGAGAACCCCAAATAACTCAAAATTTTGATTTAAAAAACCCTCTTGTGTGAATTCCAAAAATTGCCTGAAATTACCAAAATACCATTACGTTTCATAAGGTTTCTATCAAAATTTATTTCTCTATTCTAGCTCTATTTTTCCTTCTGTCTGAGGCTACAATTCCCATTTTTAGGAGGCTAGAATGTTACTCAAAATTTTCAGGACCTTAACTAATTTATTTCAGGGGACTTGCTTTGAAAACATGTCTATTTCCGTCGTTTAACAAAAATCAAACATTATAGTACTCTCCCTACGTAGATGCGTTTTCTTGGGAGCTAATAGGAGAAGCCATCTTCTAGGAAGAACAAAACCCTAAAGCTAATGGGAGAAGCCATCTACCAGGGACAATATCCACGGGGCTCTGTAAGGTGTTTGGTATCAGAGTCGGCCTAGCTGCGTGTGCAACTCGAGGACGGATTAGCCCCAAAGGGGGTGGATTGTAAAGTCCCACATAAGAAAGGAGGGACCTGGGCTAGGGCTTTATAAGTGGAAGTAGTACACTCCCCACGTGGACGTGTTTTCTTGGGAGCTAATGGGAGAAGCCATCTTCCAGGAAGAACAAAACTCCAGAGCTAATGGGAGAAGCCATCTACTGGGGACAACATCCACGGGAAGCAATAAATGTAACACCATAATTTCTTTACTCATTTCATGCTATCTTTATTTCTCATATCAATCAATTTATATGAGAGGCAAGAAAATGGCATTAAAATATTAATTATTTTAGCATTGCGTCACATATAAAAATTTCATTTGGTATCACGTGGACCATGTGAGCTCATAAATCACATTCTCATATTTAATTACATGGATACAACTCATTTCCATCACCAAAAGTAGTCTACAACTCGTGGAAAGTAAAGGGACGCATAAAATACATAGTTGCATTTTTGGCTAGAATTCTCCCCTTTCTGTCACAAACTTTGAAAAATTATAACTAATTCTAAAAAAATCAAAATCATGCATTCTTGGCCATTCTAGAAAGCTATGCATGTCTAATTTATACTAAAAATATGTCTAGGCCATAATATTCAACATAGAAGACATTTGACATTCAAAAGGGTCTAGAGGTTTGGCTATCCACTGGTACTGTCACAGGTTTCTGTAGCAAACGTCAAAAATGTCCAATTAATTCCACAAAAATTCAATCAATGCAAATGATACCAATTTAGAAAGCTACAAATGTTAGTTGAGCTAAAGGCATCTGAGTTGGTGTAATAGGGTCAACCATCTGTGTGTGTGGCTGTGGATCTAGGTGAGTTACCCCTGAATGCTTCGGACAATCTGAGTGGTAAGGTGGCTGTGGAGGAGGAGGTGTGGGGCTCTAGCTATCTCTCTCAACAAGCTATCCTTATAATTGCATAAGAACAGCCTGTTGCTGATCCAGGCAAGCCATAATAGACTGTAAGGCTCCAACAACCAGATCACTAGGCCCGACTCTATCATCAGCACGAGCCCTCTAGAGGGCTAAGCACTCCTAGTGTTCACCATCTTACTGAAAAACATCATAACAAACTTTAACATGAGAAAGGGAACACTTCTACCATCAACACACTCAATTCATCCATAAACAAGCTTATATACATCTAGGCAACTCATAAACACAAGCCATAAGCCACAACCCACATCAAGAGTCTGAACCTTTGTTTTGATATCAATAAACTCTAGGCTCCATTCTTTCCTTTTAAACATGATTCCTGACTCCTCCTTTTAAGCCTCTTGGAGTCATCACACAATTAAAATAAAAAGTCTAACTACATATTGCTTCTTTAGGTCATATTATGGATCATAAAGCACCAACTCATTCTCTAAGCTTCGTAAATTTTTTCCAAGGCTTTCCCTCATATTCATTCACCATATATGACTCAAAAATGGGTTTAGAAAAATTTAAAACTTTCCCTAAGGATATGAACCTTTCTTGGTCAAACCTATGCTAGGTTTTAGGCTTCATGGACTTTGCTTTGTTTTCTTGATGGAGAAAGCACATGAGAAGACTTTTAGAGATCTTAGGAGTTCATTGAAACACTTATTGAGACATAGGAATTAAGAGATCAAATCACATTTTGGAAGGAACACTTGGAAATTGCATCTTGAAATTCCATGGTTATTTGTTAATTCTCTTTGCATATTCCTAATCTCCACATCCTTTTTCTTAAGAATCACCCTTGGTTTTTCCTAAAAACCAAGTCCTCCTAGGGTTTCTTAAGTGGGACAAAATGGTGGAGGAATAGGAGCAAGGGGTAGTAACCATGGAAGAAGAAATTACTTTATTTTCTTGCTTTTTCTCACTTGAATCTTGTCTTCTTTGGGCTCTTCTCTTCAAATCCGAATTTTTCCCTTAATTTTTCTCTTAAAACAAATTTGTAAACTTCATTATAATCAAAGGAAACAAAGGATAATGGAGGAGAAGAGGTTTGGATGGAGAAAAAGCATAAAAAACTACTAAAATTCTTCACCTTCAAGCCTTGATTTCTCTCCTCCTTCTTCTTCACTTGGTGCACCACTCTCCTAGGGGTTCTTCTTTGGTTTGGGGCAGAAAAATATGAGATTAAATGAATGGGAGAGTGGGGGGCCTCATATATATAGGTGGAGGAGAATGGCTTTTTCAAAAATTCCTGTTTTGTCCTTTATTTTTGGCATTTTTCTTTCTACTTTGTATTAGCTCCTTTTTGGTAACTGCCTTTTCCATTATAAAATTTAGGTTCCCAATTTAGGAAAATGCCTTTGAAATCACTCAAATCAAAGCTAAAACCTTCCCGAACGAATCTGTCAAAGTTCAGGTACACTGACATTAGAAAACATCCATCGGAGGGGATTTAATTGTCCCGGGGTTCCCATGGTTTTCAGGGCCTCTGAGTACCCCAAAGAACTCAAAATTTTCATTTAAAAATCCTTCTATGTGAATTCCAAAATTTGCTTAAAATTACAAAATTGCCATTACATTTCGTATGTTTTTCGTAAGAAATTATTTCTTTATTCTAGCTTTATTTTTCTTTCCATCTAAGCCTAGAATTCTCATTTTTAGGAGTTCAGAATGTTACTTAAATTTTTTGAAACCTTAACTAATTCATTTCAGAGGACTTGCTTTAAAAATGCACTCGTTTTCGTCGTTTAATAAAAATTGGACATTACAATTCTTCCCCTTTTAAAAAAATTTCGTCCTTGAAATTTAGATAACATACCTTATAGGAAGATTTCTGGATGTTTCTTTCTCATATCTTTCTCTAGCTCCTAAGTAGCCTCTTCGGGAGATAATCCCTTCTAAACCACTTCCATCAGCGATATCGTCTTATTTCGTAATTGCTTTCGTCTAATGTCTATGATCCGATTTGGTGATACTATATATGATAGATCATCCTGTAACTGCACATTTTCATATTTTATGACATATAAGGGGTCAAACTAGTACTTTTTAAGTTGTAAGACATGGAATACATTATGTACTTGGTTCAAGTTTGGGGGAAGGGCTAGTCTATAAGCCATAGGTCCTACTTTGTCAAGAATTTAGAAAGAACCTATGTATTTTGGACTGAGCTTTTTGCCTTTTATGGATCGACATATCCATGTGACTGGAGAGACTCTAATGAAGACATGGTCTCCAATCTCAAACTCTAACGGCTGTCTACGTTTATCTACATAACTTTTCTATCTACTTTGGGCTGTCAAGAGTTTCTTTCTAATTGTCTCGATCTATCTAGAAGTTTGGTCTACTAACTCTGGGCCTATAAGGCTCCGCTCTTCTAGCTCAACCTAACACATCGAAGACCAACACTTCCTCCCATACAATGCCTCATACGGTGCCATATGTATACTTGTATGATAATTGTTATCATAGGAAAACTCCACTAAAGGCAAGTATGTATCTCAATTTCCTTTCATTTCTAAGATACATGCCCTCAACATATCCTCTAGGATTTGGATGGTTCTCTCCGTCTGTCCATTTGTCTGTGGGTGAGAGGCTATGCTAAATCTAAGTCTAGTATCTAGAGCATCCTGTAATGATCTCCAAAATTCAATGTGAATCTGGGATCTCTATCTAACACTATGCTCCTAGGCATGCCATGTAATCTAACTATTCCCTTATGTACAGCAGGCCAATTTATCTAAGGTATAAGTGGCTTTCATAGCTAAGAAGTGCGCTGACTTTGTTAACCTATCCACTATTACCCATATTGCATCATGCCCCAATGATGTCCTAGGTAAACCCATGACAAAATCCACTGCTATACTATCCCATTTCCACTCTAGGATATCTAGGGGCTGAAGTAACCCAATTGGTTTCTGGTGTTCTATTTTCACTCTCTGGCATACTAAACATCAGGAGACATACTCTGCTATGTCTGTTTTCATTCTAGGCCATCAGAAACTTTTCTTTAAATCCTGGTACATTTTTTACTGCCTGGATGAATGCTGTACTTGCTCTTATATTAATTTTCTCTCTGATTTCTATATTTCTAGGCACATACAGCCTATCTCTATATCTCACTATATCATCCTCAGACAGATTGGACTCCTGAGTACTATCCTTGGCTATTTGGGTTCTAATCTTATTTACATAGTCATCTGTCTATTGGGCCTCTCTTATTTGTTTCCTCAAGTCATTTTCTATTAGAGTTTCACTCATTAATAGCTTCCCCAAATACACCTCACAGGAAAGACTCATATCTCTGAACCTCTTAATCAATTCTTGCTCTTGGATCATCATACAGGCCATGTGTATGGATTTTCTACTCAGGGCATGAGCTACCACATTAGCCTTGCTGAGATGGTATTCCAATGTAAAATCATAATCTTTCAAAAATTCTAACCATCTCTGCTGTCTCATATTTAGCTCTTTCTATTCAAATAAATATTTAAGGCTCTTATAGTCACTGTAAATTTCTATAGCTACCCCATATAAGTAGTGTCTATTTTTTCAAAGCAAACACCACTACGGGTAATTCTAGATCGTGTATGGGGTAGTTTTCCTCATGCAATTTTAATTGTCTAGAAGCATAAGCTACCACTCGGCCTTTTTACATAAGCACGCATCCCAACCCTTTCTTAGAGGCATCACTATAGACTACAAAAGTCTTTCTAGGGTTAGCGAGTACTAGGATGGGGGTCGTGGTTAACTTGTGCTTCAACTTTTGAAAACTACTCTCACATTTTTCATTCCACACAAATTGTACATTTTTTCTAGTAAGTGGGGTCAATGGCATCGCTATCTGAGAAAAGCCCTAAATGAACCTCCTACAGTAACCTCTTAATAAACCTAAGAAGCTCCTGCTTTCTGTCACTATCCTAGGTCTCTGCCATTATAACACTGCATCTACCTTATGGGGATCTACTACTACCCCTGCCTGGGAGATCACATGACCTAGAAATTGAACTTCAGTGAGCCAAAACTCACATTTACTAAATTTAGCGTACAACTGTCTCTCTTTCAGGGTTTCTAAGGATAATCTCAAGTGTTACTCATGTTCTTTTCTACTTTTTGAGTAAATGAGAATGTCATCTATGAATACAACTACAAATCTGCCTAAGTATGGCCTGAAGACTCTGTTCATATAATAACACTACAGGTACATTCATTAACCCAAAGGGCATAACTAAAAATTCATAATGCCTGTATTTAATCCTAAATGCCATTTTAGGAATATCCTCAACCTATATTCTAAGCTGATGGTATCCTGTGATGAGAGACCCCCTAGGAACTTTGTCCTATGAACCTCCTTTTTGACAACATTATCCAGATCATGCAAGATTCAAGAACACAATCATACCAATAGAAGACAAAAGAACTCATAAAGAATAAGAGCACATATAAACAAAGATAGTTGGTCAAGTGGGTAAGACCCTAAGAGAACTTGTCCCTTAGAACCCTAGCCTTGAGACACCACAAAGGAAGACCACTCCTTTGATAAGTCTGGCTTGAATTCACTCATCGCTCAAAAGCAAGAGGAACCTCACACAAACAAAACATAAGTCCTGAAAAGAAAATTTTATTATTCATCTTATTCCTCTCTTTCTAAGTACATATGATGCCTTTATATAGGCAATGAAAGACCTAAACGTTTCTAAAAATAATTCTTTAAAAGATGGCACTATTTATTACAAGAATTTGGAAAGTTAATAATGGTGCCATAAAAAGGAAAGAAACTATAAAGAAGAAAAAGGAAAGAAACTAACTTATTCTTTAAACATAATTTTTGACCACATGGTCTTATTCAAAAACTAAAATTGAAACTTTCTACATAGTCTGAAAATTGATGCTCACGTTCAGCAACTTGTCCAAGCCTTCCTTGATGGTTATGCCATGCATGGTCTCCTTGAAAGTGGTCATAAGAGCTCCATGGTACTCTATCATCCTGACCTGAGGTCTATCTCAGAGAAAGCTGATGCTCCCACTAACTGATCTTAAAGGTCATCTATGTGAGAGAGAGGGTCCTTAAGTTCCCAGTAATCTATACATAGCCTAAGACTTCCATCTTTCTTCTTTATGAATAAGACTGGAGCTCCCCATGGTGAGACACTGGGTCTGATAAAATCCTTCTGTAAAAGCTCTTCTATCTATTTCTTAAGCTTAGTTTGCTCGATGGGAGCCATCCTACACAAGGCCTTAGACATTAGACTTGCCCCAGGTACAATGTCTATAGGAAACTCAACCTTTCTCTCTGGGGGTAGTCCACTAATCTTTCTAGAGAATACCTTTGGGAACTCCCTCACTATTGGAATTTCATCTATACCCTTTTCTACCTTAGCCTGGATTGAAAGGAAAGTTAAATATCCCTGACAACCATGCCCTAGAGATCTCTCAGCCTAGGAGGTAGTCATGACAGATAACTCAGTCTTTATACTAGGCACAGTCTCACACTCAGGTAAAATAATACATCTGTAGCTATAATTTAGTATGGCATTATTTGTAGACATCCAGTTTATATCAATGATAACATCCATATCAATAAGGGGCATACAAATTAAATCAAGGGTGGCAAGGCACTCATTAAACTGGATCACATAATTCAAACATGGAAGGTAATGGCTCGATTCCCTATGGGAGTGAATATATGCAAATCATATGGTAGTGTATATATACTCAAACCCAACCTCCTAGCACAGCCATATGATATGAAAGAACGACTAGCACCCGAATCAAATAATGCAGTTGCAGAAAAATCATTTATTCTAATAGTACCTTGGATTAGACTTGAGGACTGGCTAGCCTCCTGCTATGATAGGGCAAAGACTCTACCCTTGGTCTGAGGTCTGGGAGTAGGAGCCATCTCCCTCTGCTGTGTAATCTGTGGAGGAGCCTGTGTGCAACCCTTGACCATATGTCCTGGCCTACCATACCAAAAACATACATTCTGCCCTGCATAACATGGTCTGGTGCCATGGTTCTGGCCACACTAGGACATGTGATAGGTGTAAAGCTACCTTTGCTGGACTGGGTCCTCCGTCTCTTGCCTTTTTGGCTCCGCTGGCCTCTGCCACCTCTCTGGCTAGTAACTGCAGCCTGTAATCCCTCTCTAGGTCTCTTAGGCTCAGGGAGGTGTGGTCTAGCACTGGAGGTAGGCTGCATCATCTTGAGATTCATCTCCATTGCTCTACATATCTCATTTCATGCTATCTTTACGCCTCATATCAATCAATTTATATGAGAGGCAAAAAAATAGCATTGAAATATTGATTATTTTAGCATTCCATCACGTATAAAAATTTCATTCAGTATCACGTGGACCATGTGAGTTTATACATCACATTCTCATATTTAATTACATTGGTACAACTCATTTCCATCACCAAAAGTGGCTTACAACTCATGGAAAGCAAAGGGAAGCATAAAACATATAGTTATATTTTCGGCCAGAATTCTCTCCTTTTCTATCACAAACTTTAGAAAATCATAATTAATTATAAAAAAATTGAAATCATACGTTCTTGGATATTATGGAATGCTACACATGTCTACTTTATGCTAAAAATATGACCAGCCCATGAAACACAACATAGAAGATGTTTGACATTCATAAAAATCTATAGGTCTGGCTGTCCACTAATACTATCATAGGTTTCTCCAACAAACTTCAAAAATCCTGACCATATGTCCTAGCCTACCATACCGGAAACATACATTCTGCCCCACATAACATGGTCTAGTGCTGTGGTTTTGGCCACACTAGGACATGTGATAGGTGTAAAGCTACCTTTGCTAGACTAGGTCCTCTGTCTCTTGCCTCTTTGGCTCTGCTGGCCTCTGCCACCTCTCTGGCTAGTAACTGTAGCCTATGATCCTTCTCTAGGTTTCTTGGGCTTAAGGAGGTGTGGTCTCGCACTGGAGCTAGGTTGCATCATCTTGATATTCATCTCCATTGCTCTACATATCTCATTTCATGCTATCTTTATGCCTTATATCAATCAATTTATATGAGAGGCAAAAAAATGGCATTGAAATATTGATTATTTTAGATTGCGTCACATATAAAAATTTCATTCAGTATCACGTGGACCATGTGAGTTCATACATCACATTCTCATATTTAATTATATGGGTACAACTCATTTCCATCACCAAAAGTGGCCTACAACTCATGGAAAGCAAAGGGAAGGATAAAACATAGTTATATTTTCGGCCAAAATTCTCTCCTTTTCTATCACAAACTTTGGAAAATCATAACTAATTATAAAAAAATTGAAATCATATGTTCTTGGATATTATGGAATTCTATATATGTCTACTTTATGATAAAAATATGAACAGCCCATGAAACACAAAATAGAAGACGTTTGACATTCATAAAAGTCTAGAGGTCTGGCTGTCTACTAATACTGTCATAGGTTTCTGCAACAAATTTCAAAAATGTCCAATTAATTTCACAAAAATCCAATCCATATAAATGATACCAATATAAAAAGCTACAAATGTTTGCTAGAGGTACAAAATAACTCTAGACCAATTCAGGCACGTCCATATCTCGAAACCAAATCAAATAGCACTTGAGGTTAGTTAGGGCACCTGATACTAGGTAAAATTTTAAAAAATTTATATATCTCTCTCTAAACCTCCAAATGAGGTGCTTGTAATCGTTAAAAGTCAATGGGAATGTCTAGTTTCTCCATATAAAATTTTGTGGCAATTGGACATCATTTGTACCCTTTGTAAGAGAAATCATTTTCGGATCAAGTGAACAGTGCATCATACCAAAACCAAAATTTTTGCTAACTTTGAAAATTTATTAAATATTCTCTAGACCTCTAAAAATTATGTTCTTTAGGTTCACAAAAAGCTCGCAACAAGTTCTAATTGCATGCTAAATATCATATCAAGAAGAGCTCATTTGGATAAAAAATGATATAGGTTTCTAATATGGTCAATTTATGCTCCATATAAGATACCAAAATGTCCAAATGGTTTTCCTTAATATTTGACACCTCTTGGGCAAGTCTAAAAGCATGATTATGACTTGTATGAGTTGGTCAAATGGTTCCAAACCTCATACATCTTATTTTGGCTACTTTACTTCCATTTATACACATACTTCCAAAATGCAAATTTACCATTACATAATCGAAATGTGCATATCCATACATATAACCTTAGCTCTCATTCATACATCACATATTAACATCATTATACATGTTCAAGTAGTCATAGGTTATATACAATATTGGAGTACATCAATTGCCATATCCATAAGGCCTTAAAGTAACAAAATTTAGGCATTTTAATGTTAAGCTCTTATCTCTCATGTCATTGGCTCCTATTTCCTTGATCTCTTGGTCCACCTAGCATGTTAGAACATTGGAGAGGAGGGGATGAGATTCAAAGAATCCCAATAGCTCATCTCTCATTCAATCATAGATAAAGGATGCAAAACAAGTCTTACCAATGTATGCATGGGCATATTATCGTGTGTAAACATTCAAGAAGCATTTCAACATTTGAGCAAGTCATACATGGCATACAAAGGCTTGCCAAGCAAGTGGATTGGCCTCACCCATTTACTTATGAATTTTGGACTGTCTCACCCATTCTTTAAGAGGTTCTTGGACTCGATCTTACTCTTGAGAGTTAACCTCACTTTGGGGAGACTTTTTACTTTGTCTTAACCAATTTTAGAGATTCTTGGCTCATCCTCACCATGGCTAAGGGTTCTTGGCCTCACCACACTCAAGCAAACCAAAATAAACATCATGCACATCATTTGAAGACATAATACATCATCATGGTACCATGGCATATACAATCATGCTAGAATACTTTCCATGGCTTAAAATATATATACACACATTCAAAGACAAGTAAAGCAAGCAATCATGCATGAGAGAAGGTGGAGAGAGCTAGCTTGGAAACAAACACACACTTTTTCTCTTGAATTTTCCCTCCTTGCTTCGGCCTCACACACATAAAGGTGTGGGAATGATTTCTCTTGGCCTAAACACAATTTATGAAAGCTAATTAGGTTCATGAAATTAATTCTAAAGCCATACAACTTGCTTAGACTCTAGCTTAACTTATAAACCCCTTTATGGTTCCAAAAATGCACCCAATGAAGCAACACCCATCAAATAAATTCTAGACTCCATTCTTTCCTTTCAAACATGATTCTTGACTCCTTTTAAGTCTCTTGGAGTTATCACACAATTAAAATAAAGAGCCTAACTATATGTTGCTTCTTTAGGTCATATTATGGAACATAAAGCACCAACTCATTCTCTAAACTTTCTAAATTTTTCCTAAGGCTTTCCCTCATATTCATTCATCATATATGACACAAAAATGGGCTTACAAAAATTTAAAACTCTCCCTAGGTGTATAAACCTCTCTTGGCCGAACCTATGCTAGGTTTTAGGTTTCATGGACTTTGCTTTGTTTTCTTGATGGAGGAAGACATGGAGAGACTTCTAAAGATCTTATGAGTTCATTCAAACACTTATTTATACACAGGAATTAAGAGATCAAATTAGATTTTAGAAGAAACACTTGAAACCCTAGAAATTGCATCTTGAAATTCCATGGTTATTTGTTAATTCTCTTTACATATTCTTAATCTCTACACCCTTTTTCCTAAGAATCACCCTTGGCTCTGCCTAAAATCCAAGTCCTCTTAGGGTTTCTTAAGTAGGGAGAAATGGTGGAGGAAGAGGCGCAAGGGGTAGCAACCATGGAAGAAGAAATTATCTTGTTTTCTTGCTTTTTCTCACTTGAATCTTATCTTCTTTAGGCTCCTCTCTTCAAATCCGAATTTTTCTGATGAAGGGGCCTGTGAGCTTGTAGACAAGGGAGCATGGTGTAATGACTTAAAAGAGCATGGAGGGTGTGTAAGAAAGCCCAACATGCAAATGGACCCAGTACAAGGCATAGGAGGCCCAATGACTAGAGGAAGAGCTAAAGCCATAAAGCAAACTTTGAGTTGCATTGTCCAAAATGTTCAAGAGCTTGAACCCATGTTTTTGTATCAATTTGAACAGTTACAAGGCCCAAGGGACTTGATCCTCATTGTCCAAGCCCAACAAGACATGCTGCAAGGTCCGAATAGAGTCCAATTTGAAGAAATCAATTAACAAGCATGTGCAAATCACATGGGCAACAAAAGTGACGTGAATAGTAGTTTTAATTCTTATTAAGATGTCTTTTATTTGCTTTTCATTAGTTTCCATTTCTATTAGTTTGAACGAGGCCATTTAGTCAAGACTTAGGATTCAAGTTTCAGATTTTGTTTATTTCCATTTTCATTAGTTGCTGAAAACTTATTACATTCTTTCCTTTTCTTTAAGATTTCTTGTAGTAAATGGCATCATCTCCTCCCATTAAAATCAGATCCCTTATTTCCTATTTCTTGAAGGAGAATTCTTAGAGATTAAGTTAGGTTTAGGTTTTTCTTTTATGGCTATTTAATAGGCCACCTATTGTACTTTTTGGGAGATTGGAATGAATTCAGAATTTTATTTCTCATTGTGAGAATTCTTGTTTCTATGTGTTCTTCTATAAAATACAAGAGACTTATCAAAGGAGTGGTCTTCCTTTGTGGCATCTCAAGGCTAGGGTTCCAAGGGACGAGTTCTCTTAGGGTCTTATCCTCCTGATAAACATTTCTTGTTCTTAGCCGATCCCGGGCAACATATCATCTTGTTGAAGGTTCCTAGGACTTATTCCTACGAGGTCTCTCATCATTTGGTATCAGAGCATAGGTTCGCTAGAGCAAGGTATATCTTTGTGTTTTTCCTTCCACTATTCTTCATACCTTCTCTCCTTCCATTTGTGTTACCTTTTCCATCTTCGCCTTTGTCTTCCATCTTCTTCCTTCTTCCAATATAGTGTGCGTCCATCTTCCTTTTCATACCATCCATAGTTTGTTTTTTCTGTTTTCTTGTGATTTGCTAACTTGTGTGTGAGTTTTGTCCTCTTTTCCAGATTTTCATTTTTTTTCCTTCAAAAAAAAAGTGTGTGATACTAAAAAAAAAAATAAAAAAAAAGTGAAAAAAAAGGAGTGAAAAAAATAGAAGAAAGAAAGAAGAATTTCCAATTTGAGTTGAGCATCTATCAAGTTCTTTCCTTTTGTGTTCATGTAACAACTTTCCTATTTCATTGTAACTAATTGCAATTGCTTGGCATCCTACTAGTTTCATATTTTCAAAGTTCCTATTTTGACTAATCTGAATTGCAAGTTGTAGCAAGTTACCCATTTGTCAAGAACTTACATTACAAGTAGCAATCACTTTCCTAATTCTATAAACTTGGGTGGTAAGCTTCCAAATTTCCTAAATTGAACCTAACTTTCCTTTTTTTTAATCCTTTCCTATTTTTTTTTCTTTTCTTTCCAAACTGCTTGTTTCTGATCCTTGCCCTTTTAAATTCTTATTTTTTTGCCTCTTTTTCTTTTGGCTCTTTGAGGATTTTAACTTGGAATTTTCTAGTTTTGGGATTGCCACTTTATTCTTTGCTCCTATTGATTTGTTTTTGTTTCTATCTAAGAGCACTAAGAAGAAGCAAGTGAATGGTAAAAGGCAAGAGTGTCATATTAAAGATAAAAGCCAAAATTTGAGTGAAACATGAGTGGATTTGCAATATTTTGAGTGATATACGTGAGAAGAGTGTGTGAGGTCCTACTTCATATTATTATTTTTTATTCTGTCCACTAACATTTCAGGTTGTAAAATGGCTGAAAATGAGCCTAATGATGTTGATCTTAAAGTTTTCATGAAAAGTGTCTACGAGCAATTCAAAAGGCTCAATGCAAGACTAGATGACTTTGAATCTCCATCAAACTCTAAAATTCCAAACAGATGTGATCTTGAGGAGGAGTATGAAGGAGAATCTGACTTTGATGATTTCATTCCAAGGAGGCACAAGCAAGCTCCCCCACATAAGGAGCATGGTCTAGGCAACATCAAAATGAAAATTCCCTCCTTTCAAGGAAAGAATGATCCAGAGCTTTATTTGGAGTGGGAAAGAAAGGTTGAGCACGTTTTTGAGTGCCATCATTATTCTGAAGGGCAAAAAGTGAAATTAGCAGCCGTTGAATTTTCAAATTATGCTAGCATTTGGTGGGATCAACTTCTCATCAATAGAAGGCGAAATAGAGAGCCTCCAATTTAGACTTGGCATGAGATGAAAATCACTATGAGAAAGAGATTTGTCCCTAGTTATTACTATAGGGATTTGCACAAGAAATTGTAGAAATTGAGACAGGGCTCCATGAGTGTTGAGGAGTATTATCAAGAGATGGAATTGGTTATGATTAGAGCCAATCTTGAGGAAGACAAAGAGGCAACCATGGCAAGATTCATAGATGGTTTGAACCCTGAAATTGTTGCAATTGTTGATCTCCAACATTATGTTGACATGGAAGAGCTATTACACAAAGCTATTAAAGTGGAGAAACAACTTAAATCTCAACAAAAATTCAGATTTGCTGCTGGTTCTGGGTCTTGGAAGCAAGGTTTCAAGGATTCCAAATCCTCCTTCAAATCCAAGAAAGCAAGCCAAAGGAGGAAGCAAAGACCAAAAGTTCAGATCCACCTCCTAAAGGTAAGTATAACTCTAACTCTTCTTCTTCTACTACTTCAAAAATTAAGTGTTTTAAATGTCAAGGTTTTGGTCACATCTCTTCTTAATGTCCAAACAAGAGAACTATGATTTGGCTTGAGAATGGTGATGTAGTTAGTGAGGAGACTAGTGATGAAGATTCCGATGGAAGTATGCCATCTTTGGCGGAGGATTCTGAGTTAGAGCTTAGTGAGCCCGTGCTTGGAGAGGCGTTGGTGTCTAGGCATGCTCTAAATATTCAACCCAAGGAAGATCATGAGAAAGAGCAACGTGAGCATATTTTCCATACTAGATGTTTTTTCCAGTATGTAGCATGATTATTGATGGTGGTAGTTGTACAAATGTTACTAGTATCTTGCTTGTTGATAAACTGAATTTGCCTACTTTAAAGCATCCTAGTCCTTATAAGTTGCAATGGCTTAATGATTGTGGTGAAGTTAAAGTTACTAAGCAAGTATTAATTTCTTTTTCTATTGGTAATTATCATAATGAAGTCTTGTGTGATATAGCTTCTATGTATGCGGGACATATTTTGCTTGGTAGACCATGGCAATTTGATAGACGTGTTAAACATGATGGATATAAAAATTGCTATTCTTTTCCTTTCAATGGTAAAACTATTGTGCTTACTCCTCTCAGACCCATGCAAGCTTATGAGGATCAACTTAGAATTGAAAATGAGTGCAAATTGAGAGAGAAAGAGAGAAAAGAAAGAAAGGAGAGGGAAAAAGAAAAGAAAGTGATTGAAAAGAAAAGGCATGAAAGTGAGAAAATTGATGAAAAAAAAGTGAGTTTCTTTTCTAGAAAAAGAGAGATTAAGAGAGCTATGTTGGCTGATAAGCAAGTGCTTGTACTCTTGTACAAAGAAATTTATTTTTCTACTAATGAACTTGATCCCTCTTTGCCCTCTAGTGTTGTGTCTCTTTTGCAAGATTTTGGTGATTTGTTTCCAAAAGGAAATTCCCGATGGTTTGCCTCCTTTGAGAGGCATTGAACATCGTATAGATTTCATCCTTAGAGTATCCATTCCTAACAGACCAGCATATAGAGCCAATATGGAAGAAACTAAGGAAATCCAATGCCAAGTTGAAGAGCTCATGAAGAAAGGCTTTATTAGAGAGAGCTTGAGTCCTTGTGCGGTTCCAGTGATCCTAGTGCCTGAGAAGGATGGCAAGTGGAGAATGTGTGTAGATTGTAGAGCCATCAATAAAATCACAATTAAGTATCATTATCCCATTCCTAGATTAGATGATATGCTTGATGAGTTGCATGGTGCATCTTTATTTTCTAAAATTGATCTTAGGAGTGGATATCATCAAATTAGAATGAAAGAAGGTGATGAATAGAAAACTGCATTTAAAACTAAGTTTTGGTTGTATGAGTGGTTAGTTATGCCATTTGGATTAACTAATGCACCCAGTTCATTTATGAGCTTAATGAATCATGTTTTTCATTCTCTCATTGGGAAATGTGTTGTTATTTATTTTGATGATATTTTGATTTATAGCACGAGTTTAGATGATCATCTTGGTCATTTGCGTGAGGTTTTTTGCATTCTTAGGAAGAATAGCCTTTATGTAAATTTAGAAAAGTGTTCTTTTTGTTTGGATTCTATTGTGTTTCTTGGATTTGTTGTAGGTGCTCAAGGGATTCGTGTGGATGAAGAGAAGGTGAAAGCTATCCATGAGTGGCCTACACCAAAGAATGCAAATGAAGTAAGGAGTTTCCATGGCTTGGCTAGCTTCTATAGACATTTTGTGAGGGACTTCTCCTCCATTGCTGCACCTTTGAATGATTTGGTAAAGAAAAATGTAGTTTTCAAGTGGGGTGAAACACAAGAGGTTGCATTTAGCACTTTGAAAGAAAAATTAACTAATGCTCCTTTACTTGTTTTACCTGATTTTTCTAAAATATTTGAAATTGAATGTGATGCATCTGGAATTGGAATTGGGGCTATTTTAATGCAAGATTCTAAGCCCATTGCTTTCTTTAGTGAAAAATTAAGTGGAGCTACTTTGAATTATTCCACTTATGACAAATAGTTGTATGCTTTAAAAAGAACCTTAGAGACTTGGCAACATTATTTGTGGTCAAAAGAATTCATTATATATTCTGATCATGAAAGCTTGACATTTTTAAAGTATCAAGGTAAATTGAACAAGAGACATGCTAGATGGCTTGAATTCATTGAAACTTTTCCTTATGTCATCAAGCATAAAAAGGGTAAAGAGAATGTTGTGGCTGATGCATTATCTAGGAGATATAGTCTTCTTACATCATTGCATGCTAGATTACTTGGTTTTGAGATGTTAAAAAGCATGTATGAATCTGATTGTGACTTTGGTGAAATTTGGAAATTGTGTGAGAAACATGGTTTTAATGACTTTTACAGATTTGATGGATTTTTGTTTAAGAAAAATAAATTATGTATTCCATCTTGTTCTATGCGTGAATTGCTTGTTAAAGAGACTCATCTTGGTGCTTTGATGGGACACTTTGGTGTGGAGAAAACTTCAGCTCTTTTGCATGAACATTTTTATTGGCCAAGCATGAGGAAAGATGTAATTTCTGTTTGTGATAGATGTGTGACATGTAAGCATGCAAAATTTAAAGTTCAATCTCATGGTTTGTATTCTCCCCTCCCCGTGCCTTCCCAACCTTGGATTGATATTTCTATGGATTTTGTGTTGGGTTTACCTAGAGCTCAAAGTGGAAAAGATAGCATTTTTGTTGTGGTTGATAGATTTAGCAAAATGGCACACTTTATTGCATGTTCAAAAACTAATGATGCCATACATATTGCTGAGTTGTTCCTTAAAGAAATTATGAGGTTGCATGGTTTACCTAAATCTATTGTGAGTGATATAGATGTAAAGTTCCTTAGCCATTTTTGGAGAACTTTGTGGTCTAAGCTAGGAACTAAATTGTTGTTTTCTACTGTGGCACATCTTCAAATGGATCGGCAAACTGAAGTTGTGAATCGTACTCTTACTACCTTGCTTCGTTCTATCATTCAAAAAAACTTAAATAATTGGGAAAAATGCTTGCCTCGCATTGAGTTTGCATATAATAGAACAGTGCACTCTTCTACTTCATTTTCTCCATTTGAGGTTGTCTATGGTTTTAATCCCTTAACTCCTCTTGATATTCTTCCTTTACCTTCTAATGAGTTTGCTAATCTTGATGGTTTGAAGAAAGCTAAGTTTGTGCAGGAATTACATGCCAAAGTTAAGGCTAACATTGAGAGGAAGAATGAACAATATGCCAAGCATGCTAATAAGGGTAGAAGGCGTGTGGTATTTGAACCTAGCGATTGGGTTTGGGTACACTTGAGAAAGGAAAGATTCCCTGAGAAACGAAAGTCAAAATTACACCTTAGAGGGGATGGACCTTTCTAAGTTTTGGAAAGAATTAATGACAATGCATACAAAATTGATTTGCCTAGCTCTTATGGAAATATTAGTGCTACATTCAATGTTACTAATTTTTCTCCCTTTACTTATGCAGATTCGAGGATGAATCCTTTTGAAGAGGGAGGGAATGATGAAGGGGCCTGTGAGCTTGTAGACAAGGGAGCATGGTGTAATGACTTAAAAGAGCATGGAGGGTGTGCAAGAAAGCCCAACATGCAAATGGACCCATTACAAGGCATAGGAGGCCCAATGACTAGAGGAAAAGCTAAAGCCATGAAGCAAACTTTGAGTTGCATTGTCCAAAAAGTTCAAGAGCTTGAACCCATGTTTTTGCATCAATTTGAAGAGTTACAAGGCCCAAAGGACTTGATCCTCATTGTCCAAGCCCAACAAGACATGCTGCAAGGTCCAAATAGAGTCCAATTTGAAGAAATCAATTAACAAGCATGTGCAAATCACATGGGCAACAAAAGTGACGTGAATAGTAGCTTTAATTCTTATTAAGATGTCTTTTATTTGCTTTTTATTAGTTTCCATTTCTATTAGTTTGAACGAGGCCATTTAGTCAAGACTTAGGATTCAAGTTTCAGATTTTGTTTATTTCCATTTTCATTAGTTGCTGAAAACTTATTACTTTCTTTCCTTTTCTTTAGGATTTCTTGTAGTCAATGGCATCATCTCCTCCCATTAAAATCAGATCCCTTATTTCCTATTTCTTGAAGGAGAATTCTTAGAGATTAAGTTAGGTTTAGGGTTTTCTTTTATGCCTATTTAATAGGCCACCTATTGTACTTTTTGGGAGATTGGAATGAATTTAGAATTTTATTTCTCATTGTGAGAATTCTTGTTTCTATGTGTTCTTCTATAAAATACAAGTGACTTATCAAAGGAGTGGTCTTCCGTTGTGGTGTCTCAAGGCTAGGGTTCTAAGGGATGAGTTCTCTTAGGGTCTTATCCTCCTGACAAACATTTCTTGTTCTTAACCGATCCCGGGCAACATATCATCTTGTTGAAGGTTCCTAGGACTTATTCCTATGGGGTCTCTCATCATTTTCCCTTAATTTCTCTGTTAAAACAGATTTGTAAACTTCATTATAATTAAAGAAAACAAAAGAGAATGGAGGGAAAGAGGTTTGGATGGAAGAAAGCATAAAAAACTACCAAAATTCCTTACCTTCAAGCCTTGATTTCTCTCCTCCTCCTTCTTCCCTTGGTGTGCCACTCTCCTAGGGTTTCTTCTTTGGTTTGGGGTAGAAAAATATGAGACTAAATGAATGATAGAGTGGGGAGCCTCATATATATAGGTGGAGGAGAATGACTTTTTCAAAAATTCTTATTTTGCTCTTCTTTTTTGGTATTTTCATTTCTACTTTGTTTTAGAAACATCTTTACCATTATAAAATTTAGGTTCCCAATTTAGTAAAATGCCTTTAGAATCACTCAAATTGGAGCTAAAACCTTCCCGAATGAATCTGTCAAAGTTTGAGTACACCGATATTAGAAAACGTCCACTGGATGGGATTTAATTGTCTCAGGGCTTCCCATGGTTTTCAGGGCCTTTGAGAACCCCTAAGAACTCAAAACTTTTATTTAAAAAGCTCTCCTATGTGAATCCCAAAATTTGCTCAAAATTACTAAATTGCCATTACGTTTTGTATGTTTTTCGTAATAAATTATTTCCTCATTCTAGCTCCATTTTTCTTTCCATCTGAGCCTAGAATTTTCATTTTTAGAAGTCTGAAATATTACTTAAATTTTTTGGGACCTTAACTAATTCATTTCGAGGGACTTGCTTTGAAAATGCACCTATTTTTGTTGTTTAACGAAAATCAGACATTACACGTTACCCATTTCTTTAAGAGGTTTTTGACTCAACCTTACTCTTAGGAGTCAACCTCACTTTTGGGAGTCTCTTTACTTTGTCTCAACTAATTCTAAGGGTTCTTAAGTCATCCTCACCATAGCTAAGGGTTATTGGCTTCACCATACTCAAGCAAATCCAAACACACATAATAAACATCATATGAAAGCATAATGTAACATCATGGCACCATGGAATAAAAGCTCATGCTAGAATACTTTTCATAGTTTAAAACACACATACATACATTCAAAGACAAGTCAAGCACATATTCATGCACATATTCATGCATGAGAGAAGGAGGAGTGAGCTACCTTAGATGCAACCACACACTTTTCTCCTTGAAACAATGCTCCCTTCCTTAGCCTCACACACATAAAGGTGTGGTATTTGGTTTCTCTTAGCCTAAATATAATTTATGGAGACCAATTAGGTTCATGGAATTAATTCTAAGGCCACACATCTTTCTTAAACACTAACTTGGTTTATAAAGCCCTTTATGGTTCCAAGAATGCACCTAATGAAGCAGTACCCATCAAATAAATTTTAGGTTACATTCTTTCCTTTTATATTTGACTCTTGACTCCTTTTAAGTCTTTTGGAGTCATCACACAATTGAAACAAAGAGCTTAACAACATGTTGCTTCTTTAGGTAATATTATAGAACATAAAACACCAATTCATTCTCTAGGCCTCTTAAATTTTTTCCTAGCCCTCATTTTCATTCATCATATATGACTCAAAAATGGGTTTGAAAAAAATTTAAAACTCTCCCTAGGTATCCTAACCCTCTTAGGCTGAAACTAGGAAGCAATTTGGCCTTTATGGACTTTGCTTTGTTCTTTTGATAGAGGAAGCACATGGGGAGATTTCTAGGGATCTTAAGAGCTCATTTAAACTTTCATTTAGGTTTAAGGTATCAAGTCAGATTTTACAAGGAATACATAAAACCCTAGATTTGCTATCTTAAATTTCTATGGTTATTTGTTAATTCCCTTTATATATTCTTATTCTCTACAATCCTTTTCCTAAGATTCACCCTTGGTTCCATCCAAAATCTAAGCCATGCTATAGCTTCTTGAGTGGGGCAAACTAAGGAGAGAAGAAAAGCAAGGGGTAGCTATCATGAAAGGAGAAATTACTTTATTTTTCCTTGTTTTCTCACTTAAATCTTCCCTTCTTTGACCTCCTCTCTTTAAATCCGAATTTTTTCCTTTATTTCTCCCTTAAAAAAGATCCATATATTTCAATATAATCATAGGAAAGAAAGAAAAATAGAGGAGAAGACGTTTGCTAAAGAAAGAGTATGAAAAACTATAAAAAAATCCATACCTTTGGCCTTTGATTTCTTTTCCTCTTTCTTTTCCTCTTGTGTGCCACTCTCCTTAGGGTTTTTCTCTATTTTAGGGCAGAAACATGTGTGGCTAAATGAGTTGAGGAGTGGGGCACCCTATATATATGGGTGGGAGGAAGAAAGACTTTTCAAAAATTTCCATTTTGTCCTTCATTTTTGGCATTTTCGTTTCTAATTCGTTTTAGCTTCTTTTTTAGAATTGTCTTTTCCATTATAAAATTTAGATTCCCAATCTAGTAAAATGCCTTTGGAATCACTCAAATTAGAGCCAAAACCTTTTCGAATGAATCCGTCAAAGTTTGGACACACTGATGTTGGAAAACATCCACCGGAGGGGTTTTAACTATCCCAAGGCTTCCTATAGTTTTCAGGGCCTCTAAAAATCTCGAAGAACTCAAAACTTTCATTTAAAAAACCTTCCTATATGAATTCCAAAATTCACTCAAAATTATGAAAATACCATTATGTTTTGTGAGTTTTTTTGTTAAATTTGGTTTCTTTATTCTAGCTCTATTTTTCTTTCTGTCTAACTCTAGGATTCTCATTTTTCTAGAATGCTACTTAAATTTTTTAGGACCTTAACTAATTTATTTCGAGGGACTTTCTTTAAAAATGCACCCATTTCCATCATTTAACGAAAACTGGATATTAGAGTAGACATCCAATTTATTCCAATGATTAAGTCAATATCAATTAGAGGCATACAAATCAAGTTAAGTGTGGTAAAACAATGATCAAAATGGATCACATAATTTAAACATGCATGGAAGGTAATGGCTCAGTCTCCTATAGGGGTAGATACATGTAAGTCATAGGGTAATGTACACGTTCCTAAACCCTACCTCCTAGCATAATCAAAGGATATAAAAGAATGACTAGCACCCGAATCAAACAAAGCATTTACAGAATAATCATTTATCTTAATAGTACCTTGGATTAGACCCGGAGATCTGCTAGCCTCCTATTGTGTCAGGGCAAAGACTCTACCTTAGGTTTGAAGTCTGGGGGTAGGAGCTACCTCCCTCTGCTATGTACAATCTCTGGCTATATAACTTAGTCTACCACACCTGTAGCATGCATTCTGGCCTACTTAGCCTCTATGATTTTTGCCCTATTAACTGCAAGCTATTGGAGTGGAATTACCTCTGGTAGACTGAGCTAGCTTTTTTCTACCCTTTCCTCTTTGGTTCCACTATCCTCTGCAACCTTTCTTATTGTTACCGATGGTTGGTAACTCTTGTGGCCTTTTATTCTTAGGGATGGGAGGTCTTGCACTAAAGACTATGTTATCATTTTCAAGTTCGCCTCTATAACCTTGCACACCTCCAATAAGGCATTAAAATCCTTGATCTTTTGGGGAACCACTTTGTCTTTGATCTCTAGTAGCAACCCCATCTATAACTTGTCCACTCTCCACCTTTCATCATTATGTTTTTGTAAATAAGAAAAATATTTGGAGAGCTCTATAAATTTTGTCATGTACAGGTCTACTGACATCCCCTTTATTTGCCTCAAGAGGACAAACTTTGGCTCCTTCTCATCCCGAATAGAACTGGGGAAATGTTGCTAATAAAATGCGTGTAAGAAGGTTTCCTAATTGATTAGAAGGTTCTTGGATTTTATGATTGGTGTAGTCCTTTTCCATTAGTAATCTACTTTTTTCTCTAGTTGGAATATGGCCATCATGACTTTCTTCTCAGACATACACTCCATCACCCTAAATATCTTCTCTAACTACATAATCTAGGCCTCTGCTTTCTTTGTATTTAATTCACCATTAGAGGTGGGAGGCCCAAATTTCCTGAACTGAGCTATGATCTGTCTAGTAGAAGGCTACTTAAGAACATGAGGCATCTAAACTAGTGAAGTCTAAGGGATTTGCTGAATCTATGGTTGTAGGCCTAAGGGAATTGCTTCTAAATGCTCAAGAAAATCTGCGTGCTGTAGCTGAGGGGGAGTAGGCCTCTCACTATCTCTCTAAGCGAGCCTTTCTTGCAACTATATAATCATAGCTTGTTGTTGATCTAAGCGAGCCATAATAGCCTATAGGGCTTTAGCAATGAGATCACTGGATTCTGCTCTAGCCTCTCTAATTGGCCTACCTATCCTAGTGGTCACCATCTTATCTAAAACAATTTAAACATAGTTTAACATAAAATATGAACACATGCCACAACTAGCACTCAATTCATCCATATATATGTCATACATAATTGGCAATCTCATGTTCTGAAGCCACAACCAACACTAAAGTGCTTGAACCTTTGCTCTGATCCCAATAAATGTAACACCATCTGTAGCTAGCATTTATTCTACATCACAATAAGCTAAAAGTGCTTATTTTCATGAATTTAGCACTTTTGGCAACGATTATATACATCATTGAAAGCCAAATTAATTCATTCATGGCTTAATGGATCATGTGAGCTTACCAAATTTATTTTCCATCCCTAACACATTTGTTCAACTAGAAATGTCATAAAATGAAGCTCAAAACTCTGGTCCAAAGCATAAAACACGAAATTGCATCTTTCTTGCATTTATTCATGAATTCTATATTTTGATATGAATTTTGAAAAATCATAACAAATTCAAAAAAAATCCAAATCATGCAAACTATACCTTTTTGGAAAGCTCAAGATGTCATTTAGCTACCATAAAGATTTTAGATCAAAACAAATTGATGGAATAGTACTTCAGGTTAGGTGGTCATTCTGCAGCAAACTAGAAAATTCAAAAATTTATTTCTTTCCCTACAAAACATCAAATTAGGTGCTCTTAATGGCTATGGAAATCTTATGATATCTACTATATACTTGTAAAAGTTCATGAGCATTGAACTTTATTTGATAAAAAAAAAGAAAATTGACCATATGAACAGTAATAGTGACAGTTTTTGCATAATTTGACCAATTTTAAAAAATCATAATAACTTCTCTAGAGCACTAACTGTAACACCCCGAATTAATTAAGGTATTAATCATGGATTAAGATTAATTAAGAATAATTAATATAGGATGATTGGGCAAGTTAAGTGAATGGGGATTTTTAGAGAGATAAATTATTAACATGGGTTTGAGAATTAATTAGGATGAAATTGCATCTAGGCCTAAATTAATGAACCATGATAAGAGGCTAATGGAGGCCCAATGAATTAGGTGCAGACCCAAACCCTTGAACCCTTCAAACTTGGCCCAAACCTAATTAAACTTCAGCAACCCAATGCATAAGAGTTGGCCCAAAGAAATTCTGCAGCCCAACACTTCAAAACTGGCCCAATAAGCTAAAGTCTGAAACCCATTTGAACTTGGACCTTAGAGCAACCCATAACCCATCTTTGACCCAACTTAAACCCACCTAAAACCCTAATGCTTTAGCCACTTTCTCATTTGCTGAAACTCAAAGAAGCAAATTCGGAGGTTGAGAAGGAGGCTAGGGTTAGGGGCAAGAATCTCATATTTTCTCACACTTAGATCAAGATTCAGCTAAGGTAATAGTTATACAACTTAATTCCCTCATCTTTCTCCTTAATTTAGTCCGATTATTTTTTCATTTGGAGGATTTTCACCTTACCCAAAATCTAAAATGTGGTTATTTAGGGTTTTCTTGATGAAATTCGTAGGTTGAGGCTAGGGCTGACATTAGGTGAGTTTAAACCCTCTATTTTGATGTTATCCTTGCTAATTTGAGACCCCCAAAGCTGATTTATAATATGGGTATTAATTTTGTACGAATTTGCTTAGGATTTTAGGTGAAACATTGAGATTTCTAGTGGGAGATACTTGAATCCGAATTTGAGACTTGTAGTGACTGGGTAAGTGCTATTTAGGTAGATATTAGCATTTAAAATTCCTTGGGTACTTATTGCTACTATTAATGATGAATTAGAGTGGTAATTTTCTGATGCTATGGTTATAAGAATTTTGTACCATTGGCGGCTATTGCAAATTTGTCTACAAGTGAGGTAACCGGGGTTTATATAAATTCTATGCATGTATCTGTTTAATTTCGTATTTGCTGCACATGAATGATTTGAAATGCTGAATGAATTGGTTAGCTATCTATTGTATGATGATTGGACCTTGTGAGTCCATGGTGGAGCTATGGTGCGGCTGCCACCCGTGCATGTGCTACGATCGAGCACCGGGTTATGATCAAACCCTAGATGCACAGAGCCCTGATTGTGCTCAACGGGGAGTGGGTGCCGTGGACGGGCCTCTCCTAGTGTTAATGGCCTTTAACATGTTAAATATATGATTGCTAGTATGGGATAGTAATCATGATAGCCTAATTGTTTCGTTTGCTGAGATGACTGATATGATTCTGATATTGATTTTGATTCATGCATATATGTTAATTAAACTGGATTATATGATGGAATTGTCTTGGTTACTGAGATTTATATCTCACCCTGTTTTTGGGATTACAATTTCAGGTGAAGGTTCCTCGGGTAAGGATAAGGGCAAGCAAGTGGAAGAACATCTATGAGCTGAGGCCTAGTGTGGGGAGGCTACACTTGGTCTTAGTGTAATAGGGTAGATGCTAAATTTTGTTTAGTCTTGTATAGCATCATCATGTATCTGCATTGCCAAGTGTAGGCATTCATATTTTGGTTTCTGAGGCGTATTGAGGGGTTAGACCTCATCCTAATTGAGTAATTGTTGTATGGACTCATGATTTCTGCTGTAATTGATGCTGACCTATAATATTGCTTATTAATGGAAATGTAACCCTTAAGATATTGATATGAACCCCTAATGTATGGAACCCCCATTTATTGAGTATTATAAGATAGCTGCGGGTAATTCATGTATATTCTGTTGTTGCTACTTTATAAACTTGCTGATAGAGGGTAATTAGAGAACGGAAATGGGCATATAAGTTTTGAATTGGTAATGGAAGCATAGCTAAGTAAACAAGGTAAATAAATGCCATTTGAGCCATATAAAATGAGGGGAAGTGACCTTAGAGTGTCCCTAAGAAGAGAAATAGAGTGTAGGGGGCGAAATATAGGGAAAACAGTGACAGAAGGGAGTCACGCCGCGGCCAGGAAGGTTTCGTCGCGGCTTAGGGAGTGACAGTGGCAAGGGACGCCGCGGCTTTATAACTCTCGCTGCGGCGCAGAGCGAAAAAATCACCCAGGAGAGTGACAAAATGTAACCTCGCCGCGGCACAAGAAGTCCTGCCGCAGCGCGAGTCGAGGAAATTAATTAGGGAGGTTACAGTAGCAAAACTCACCGCGGTGCCACATAGGTTGGCCGCGGCGCAGATCCAACTCGTCGCGATGAAAGTCAGGGAATTTCCCGAGAGCAACTTGGCCGCGGCGCAAAAGGTCTGGGCCACGTCCGGAAGGTTCCAGTAAGGCTAATGTTAGGGAATAGCATGAGTACATTGGTGAGATGTTTTTGTGGGTTGAAATTGATTAATGGATGAATCCTAAACCTTAAATGATGGTACAAACCCTTTTATGCATGTTCCCATTATGGTTGTCAGTTGATGATCCTTGTAGTATCAAGGTTTAAATTTTTCCTATATTTTCTTAATGTAATTAATGGTAACGACTCCAAACCTTGATCATTATTTATTAATTGTGTATTTAGCTATAATCACCAATATTAGAATTTAGGGTCGTCATAGTTGGTATCAGAGCAATGGTTCAGGCAAGTGTGTTTGACTTACAACTTTGTGATTAGAAAACTTGGCAATCATGATGCATGCATGATAGGAATAGGAACATTGTGGCCTGATGATAACTCTCACACCTATATATATCTATGTATCTGTCATGGGTGGAATGTGTTTTGTTTGCCTTAGGTTGTAGCTTAATGGGGGATGCTTGTGGTTGTGCTTGTAGCATTAAAGAGTTAGATGGCTACCCATAGAGAAACAACTGAGATGCTAAGAGAGATGCAAGAGGCCATGGCTGCAATGGCCAACTGTATGAGAGAACAAGCAGAGGCCCATGAAACTACAGTGAGGGCGATGACTGACCGGCTTCAAGAGTAAGCCGAGGCTCATGCAGCGACTGTACAAGTGCTGCAACAGCTACATGAAACTATGAATAAGCCGAATCAGGAGTTGCCAATGGACAACCGTATGGGGGCTGGTCATAACCCTGGTGTGGGACACCTAGGGAAGGATGGTGACCTTTCTGTGGTGTTGTCCAAATTTAGAAATGCTGATCCTCCATCCTTTTTGGGGGACTTAGACACTGATAAAGCCGAGAGGTGGCTTATGCAATTGGAAAAGATCTTTGGAGTTATGACTTGCACCACCGAACAAAAGGCCAAGCTGGCTATCTACAAGTTGGAAGGAGAGGCTGAGCATTGGTGGAGGAATGCCTCCAGATTACTGATTGCAAGGGAGATACCCTTGACCTGGGAGAGCTTTCAAATGGCATTTGAAAGCAAATACTTCCCACCATCAGTGAGGGCCGACAAGGAGGCTGAGTTTAACTTCCTTGAGCAAGGGGATATGAATGTAGACCAATATGCAGCCAAATTCATTCAGTTGTCTCGCTTCTCCTCCTACCTGAAGAGGTTTGACGATGAGCCTTGGAAAGCTGAGAAAATTTGAGAGGGGCCTGAGACTTTAGATCAAGGATAAAATTGTGTCTCTACAAATTCACAACTTTGATGAATTAGTGGAGAAGTGTAGAGTGACAGAGAGGGCCATGGTGGAAAGTGAGGCCAAGAGAAAGAAGACCCTGGAAGGAAAACGTGACCGGGGCATGGAGCCCTTTAGGGGCAGAAGCAAGAAAGGAACCCATAGTGGGAGTGGCTCTTGGGGTAGGAGACCACCCCTAAGGAATGTCCCTCAAAGAAGAAGTATAGGACCACCGAGAATTGCAATGAGTGCCCTACCCACTTGTGCCAAATGTGGGAAGAACCATGGGAATGGGCCTTGTCCAGTGTGTTACAATTGTGGGAAGCTGGGACACTATGCGCGGACTTGCACAGTGCCACGTGAGTCGGCCTCATCAATTAAGCCACTTATAGGAAGGGTGTTCGCCCTTGCATAGCATGAGGCTAGTAGATCCCCTAGCCTGATCCGAGGTACATTGCTTGTCCATAATCATGTTGTAGATGCATTGTTTGATTCGGGTGCGACCAACTCATTCATCTCATATGACTGTGTTAAGTGTCTGGGTCTTAAAATTAGCCTGTTGCCATTTGAATTGTCTATGTCCACCCCTACTAGATATTTTATGATTACATGTGATGTATGCTTAAATTGTACTGTACAATTGGATAGCCGTTGTACTACCCTTGATTTGATTTGTATTCCTTTGTGTGATTTTGATGTAATCATTGGTATAGACTGGTTGTCTGCTAATAATGTGATACGGGACTGCAACCGTAAAATTGTTTCCTTACCCGCAAACATACCTGAAACTTGTCCTGTGACTGAGCTTACTTGTGTGTCTGCCGCCCAAGCCGGGAGGTGCCTTAGGCGTGGATGCCAAGGGTTTCTAGTATTCTTTTCATTGCATGTTGAAGTTAAGGATGGGTTAGAGGATATACCTGTAATTAGGGAGTTTCCTGAGGTTTTCCCTAAGGAGTTTAGTGGACTACCTCCAGAGAGAGAGCTAGAGTTTTCTGTTGATTTGGTACCCGGTACTGGTCCAATCTCTAAGGCCCCGTATAGAATGGTGCCTGCTGAGTTGGTGGAGTTAAAGAGTCAATTAGAAGAGTTACTTGAGAAAGGGTTTATTAGACCAAGTGTGTCTCCATGGGGGGCACCAGTGTTATTTGTCAAAAAGAAGGATGGTAGCCTTAGGCTTTGCATTGACTATAGGCAATTGAACCAAGCGACTGTTAAGAATAAATACCCTTTACCCAGAATTAATGACTTGCTTGACCAATTAGCTAAAGCGTCGATCTTTTCAAAGATTGACCTTAAATCGGGATATCATCAACTTAGAGTCAAGGTTGAGGATGTACCTAAAACTGCCTTTAGGACTCGATATGGCCATTATGAATTCCTAGTTATGCCTTTTGGGTTAAGCAATGCCCCTGCCATTTTCATGGATTACATGAACAGGATTTTTAGGCCTTATCTTGACCGATTTGTGGTAGTGTTCATTGATGACATTCTCATCTACTCTAAAAGTAGTGAAGAGCATGAAGAGCATCTTAAAATAGTTCTTCAAACCTTGAGAGAGCATCAGTTGTATGCTAAGTTGAGCAAGTGTGAGTTTTGGTTATGAGAGGTCAAATTCCTAGGTCATGTGATATCAGAACAAGGGGTAGCGGTAGATTCTAGCAAGGTAGAGGCGGTACTGAATTGGGAGAGACCCAAAACGGTGATCGAAATCCGTAGCTTCTTAGGTCTAGTCGGCTACTACAGACGATTCATTAAGGGATTTTCTCAGTTAGCCATGCCTTTGACAAAACTGACTAGGAAGGATCAACCATTTGTGTGGGATGCTAAGTGTGAGAATGCCTTTCAAGAGCTCAAGAATAAGCTTACCACCGCACCTATGTTAGTGATACCTAACCCTAAAGAGACATTCACAGTCTATAGTGATGCTTCTAAGAAGGGATTAGGGTGTGTCTTAATGTAATAAGGTAGAGTGATAGCCTATGCGTCTAGACAACTTAGACCTCATGAAGAGAATTACCCTACCCATGACCTGGAACTAGCTGCTGTAGTTTTTGCCCTTAAGATTTGGAGGCACTATCTCTATGGTGCCCAATTTGAGGTGTATAGTGATCATAGAAGTTTGAAGTACTTGTTTGACCAAAAGGAGTTGAACATGAGGCAAAGGAGGTGGATGGAATTCCTTAAGGACTATGATTTTTCCTTAAAGTATCATCCAGGGAAGGCGAATGTGGTCGCCGATGCCTTGAGTAGGAAATCTATTCACATGGCAATGATGATGCTTAGAGAGCAAAGGTTGATTGAGGAGATGAGAGATTTGAATTTGTCAATTTCAATGAACCCTAGTAGTCTTCTTTTGGGAGAGTTGAGGATAGAAAATGACCTTAGAAAAAGGATTAAAGAGGCCCAAGAGTTAGATGCCTACTGGCGAGGAATTAGGGAGCAACTAGGGTGTGGTAAGGTCAAGGATTTTGACCTATCAGAAGATGGTTTGGTGAGGTACCAAGGTAGAGTGTGCATACCTAAGGATAAGGAGTTGAGGAACATAGTGTTATCGGAAGCTCATAAGAGTCGGTACACCATTCATCCGGGCACCACTAAGATGTATAGGGATTTAAAGAAGAGCTTTTGGTGGCCTGGAATGAAGTCAGACATAGCAGAGTTTGTGGCTAGGTGTCTAATTTGTCAGAGGGTCAAGATTGAGCACCAAAGACCCGCAGGTTTGTTACACCCTCTAGAGATTTCGGAATGGAAATGGGATAGCATATCCATGGATTTTGTGATGGGTTTACCTAGAACCTCATCGGGTTATGATGCTATTTGGGTGATTGTGGATAGATTGACAAAGTCTACCCACTTTCTACCTATTAGAGCTACTTATCCTCTAGATA
The DNA here is from genome assembly GCA_032878935.1 of Erythrophleum fordii. Classification (NCBI taxonomy): domain Eukaryota; kingdom Viridiplantae; phylum Streptophyta; class Magnoliopsida; order Fabales; family Fabaceae; genus Erythrophleum; species Erythrophleum fordii. Next base: position 28,667,661 of record JAVQMF010000047.1, on the reverse strand, counting down.
GACTAGCTCAACTGTACGTTTGTGAGATTGTAAGGTTACAGGGTATCCCTAATAGCATTGTGTCAGATAAAGACCCAAGATTCACATCAAAATTTTGGCGGTCTCTACAAGAAGCTTTGGGTACTAGTCTTAACTTTAGCACTACCTATCATCCTCAGTCTGATGGACAGACTGAGAGGACCATTCAGACTCTTAAGGATATGCTTAGAGTGAGTGTGCTAAAGTTGAAAGGGAGTTGGGATGTGTACTTGCCTTTAGCTGAGTTTGCTTATAATAATAGTTACCATTCCAGTATCCAAATGGCACCATTTGAGGCACTTTATGGGAGGAAGTGTCGGTCACCCTTGTGTTGGGTAGAGCTGGGTGAGAGGAGTCTCTTAGGTCCAGACATAGTGGATCAAACCACCCACCAAATAGAACTCATCAGAAAGAAATTGTTAGCTGCCTAGAGTAGGCAAAAGAGTTATGCAGATAAGAGAAGGAGACCCTTAGAATTTGAGATAGGAGACCATGTGTTCCTTAAGGCTACTCTGGTGACGGGGGTAGGACGGTCTATCAGGACAAGAAAGCTCAGTCCTCGTTATCTTGGTCCTTTCCAAATTCTTGAAAGGATAGGACTCGTGGCCTATAGAGTTGCTTTACCTCCAAACCTAGCCAGATTGCATGACGTATTCCATGTGTCCCAACTAAAAAAGTACCACCCGGACCCTTTGCATGTCATTGAGCATGAGAATGTGCATCTACAAGATGATTTGTCTTATGTGGTTGAACCGGAAAGGATTGTGGACTCAAAAGTCAAACAGCTGCGTAATAAGGACATCCTACTGGTAAAGGTAGTATGGAAGGGACTTACTCCGGATGAAGCAACTTAAGAAATAGAAGAAGCTATGAGGAAGGATTATCCTGCATTATTTGAGTAAGGTATGTCTAATTTTGAGGACAAAATTTCTAAAAGGAGGGGAGAATGTAACACCCCGAAATTAATTAAGGTGTTAATCATAGATTAAGATTAATTAAGAATAATTAATATAGGATGATTGGGCAAGTTAAGTGAATGGGGATTTTTAGAAAGATAAATTATTAACATGGGTTTGAGAATTAATTAGGATGAAATTGCATCTAGGCCCAAATTAATGAACCATGATAAGAGGCTAATGGAGGCCCAATGAATTAGGTGCAGACCCAAACCCTTGAACCCTTCAAACTTGGCCCAAACCTAATTAAATTTTAGCAACCCAATGCATAAGAGCTGGCCCAAAGAAATTCTGTAGCCCAACACTTTAAAACTGGCCCAATAAGCTAAAGTCTGAAATCCATTTGAACTTGGACCTTGGAGCAACCCATAACCCATCTTTGACCCAACTTAAACCCACCTAAAACCCTAATGCTTCAGCCACTTTCTCATTTGCTGAAACTCAAAAAAGCAAATTCGAAGGTTGAGAAGGAGGCTAGGGTTGGGGGCAAGAATCTCATATTTTCTCACACTTAGAGCAAGATTCAGCCAAGGTAATAGTTATACAACTTAATCCCCTCATCTTTCTTCTTAATTTGGTCCGATTAGTTTTTCATTTGGAGGATTTTCACCTTACCCAAAATCTGAAATGTGGTTATTTAGGGTTTTCTTGATGAAATTCGTAGGTTGAGGCTAGGGCTGACATTAGGTGAGTTTAAACCCTCTATTTTGATGTTATCCTTGCTAATTTGAGACCCCCAAAGCTGATTTATAATATGGGTATTAATTTTGTACGAATTTGCTTAGGATTTTAGGTGAAACATTGAGATTTCTAGTGGGAGATACTTGAATCCGAATTTGAGACTTGTAGTGACTGGGTAAGTGCTATTTAGGTAGATATTAGCATTTAAAATTCCTTGGGTACTTATTGCTACTATTAATGATGAATTAGAGTGGTAATTTTCTGATGCTATGGTTATAGGAATTTTGTACCATTGGCGGCTATTGCAAATTTGTCTACAAGTGAACTTGTCTCTTAGAACCCTAGCCTCAAGATGCCACAAAGGAAGACCAATCCTTTGATAAGTCACGTGAACTCCCAGAGAACACAAAGAAGCAAAAACCTCACAGATAATTGAATAATACTCAAATTCATTCATGTGTAAAATAAAGTACAATAGGAAGCCTTTTATAGGCAAAATTTTCTAGAGTCCTAATTAAAGTAAAACTCTAAAACCTGATTAGAAATATTTTAAATGATACCTAATATATCCTAATTAGATTAGGATACTAATTTTAACTTGATCTCCAAGATAAGCTCTTTAACCAAGTTCAAAAAAATAATAAAATAATAAAAAACGAAATTTCAAAAGGAATCCTAGTCAAAACTAATCAGCTTCTTAAGTTGTCACATGGGATGCTCATACTTTATTAAAAATCACATGGTTGTCACATGATTCTTAATCTCTTGCAATTGGACTCCAATTGGGCCTTGGCACTCCTCTTGTAGAATGGTTAGCATGATCACACCTTTTACATCTTCTTGGGCCTTCTCTTGACTTAAATGAATGGGCTCTAAGTTATAAAACTTATGAATTAAACAATTGAAGGCTTCTTTCATTGCTTTGGCCCTAACTCTTATTATTGGGCCTCCTATGCCTTGCAATGGATCTTTAGGCACATTTGACTTGAACTCTTGGGCTTTAATTTGAAAATCATGTCCTTGGGCTTGAAACTTTGCACCATATCCTTCATCAAGTCCACTTCTATGCTCAACAAGGTCTCTTGGTGCCATTGCATCAGCTAAAGCAGAGGGATATCTTTCTTAGCTTCCTCTTGTCTAACCAGGGATTCTTGCAGCCTGATCATCTCATGCTGTTGTTAAATCATATACTGCTACTGGGCCATTACATTTTTAAATCTATCAAGCTATTCCATGAGGGTCCTCAGATTCAACCTCTGAGCCCCTAGCCAGTCTGCCCCTACCTCTTTCTCTTCTTGTCTCTACCATTTTCACTGAAAAATAGAGCCAGCCTGTAATCCATAATACAATTTAAACACAAATACATAGATATTCCACTCGAAACAAGGCAATTTCACCACTCAAGAGCCAAATATAGAGCAAAAGTGCTTGAATCTTCATTTTGTTACCAATAAATGTAATACCATAATTTCCAAGCTCAATCTATACTACTTTCATGTCTCATGTCATGAATCCCATGAAGGGAGCAAGAAAAATTAAGTAAAATAATGAGTTTCTTAGCATTGCATCATGTATAAAAATTTCATTTAGTGTCACATGAACCATATGAGATCATGTATCATATTCTCATATTTAATTACATGGATGCAACTCGTTTCCATCATCAAAAGTGCCCTACAACTCGTGGAAAGCAAGGAGACACATAATATTTTTATATGCATTTTCAGATAAAATTTCCTCACTTCTGTCACAAATTTTGGAAAATCATAACTAATTCTAGAAAAATTAAAATCATTCATTTTTTCCCATTATGGAAAGATAAAAATGTCTAATTCATTCTAAAAATATGTCCAGACCATGAAACACAATACAACAGACGTTTGATATTCAAAAGGTCTAGAGGTCTGGTTGTCCACTAGTGCTGTCACAGGTTTCTACAGTAAAATTCAAAAATGTCCAATTAATTCTACAAACATCCAATCCATGATACCAATATAGAAAGATGTGGATGTTAGCTAGAGAGAAAAAATAACTCCAGACTAGTTCAGGTACACCTAGAGCTCAAAACTCAATCAAAAGTACCTGAGGTCAGTTAGGGCACCTGATACTGGGCAGGAACTTCAAAAATTCATATCTCCATCTTTAGATATCTAAATAAGGTACTTCTAGTTGACACAAGTCACTAAAAATGTCTAGTTTCTTTGTATAAAATTTTGTGACAGTTGGACATCATTTGGGCCCTGTGTGACAGAAATCATTTTTGGACTAATGCTACAGTACCAATGACCAAAACCAGAAAATTTCCAACTTCAACAATTCGCCAAATATTCCACAGACCTCTAAAAATGACCTGCTTTACCTTCCTAAAAAGCTCTCAATAAGATCTAGATGTATGCCAAATTTTAGACTAAGAAGAGCTCATTTGAATAAAAAGTGACATAGCCTTATGAAATGGTCATTTTTGCTCCCTATCAAGAGTCACTTTAGTCCAAAGGGCCTCTTCTTAAGTTTGGCACCCCTTGGGAAAGTTTAAAAGCATAATTATGACTTGGGTAAACTGCCCAAATGGTCTCAAACCCTATACATATCATTTTGGCCATTCAACATCCATTAATATACTAAGCATACATGCCATTCAAGGGTTCAAATCCACAATTTCATAGATTTAATGTCACATAAGGTTTACATGGAGTCTATACATCATGTTACAAGTGCTCAAGGTCTTACATTACCAAAATAATATATACAAGGCCACTTTGATATTTAAATACAAAGAAAACTACTAAATCTTCCTAGTGTAGCTAGTTAGAGTTCTTGGCTTGCCTTTCTTGCATCTTGAGAGCCACCAAGACATTTCAAGATGGAAAGGGAAAGGGGAGTGAGATTCCAAGAATCCCAATAGCTCACACACACTCATTCACATACATTCAAGGCCAACATATATCAATGACATAATTATGAAACAAAAGGTATGCAAGGCTACCATTTCATGCCACATCTACACATCAAGATCATTCTCATACTCTAGGGACTTTTGGTTTTGCCTCACCTCATTTTTAGGACTTTTGGAGTTGCCTTACTCTTGGTTTAGGGACTTTTGACTTAGTCTCACCCTTCCAAGTGACTTTTGGTCTAGTCTTAGACATGCCTTAAGACTTTTGGCACATCCTCACCCACTTTAAGGGACTTTTGGCATCACCTCACCCTTATGAGCCAATCTCACATTCAAAGGCATTCAAGAGCACATATTGGTACCAATGTAATTCCATAAAATCATGTGGCATATTACTAAATCATAAGAACACATACAAGTACACAATGACATACATATGCACACAAGAAGGTAAGAAGAATAAGGTGGAGAGTTGCCTTTCAATTTTTGCAAGCTTACTTTGCTAATTCCTTCCCCTCCTTGATTTCACAAGAGCACTTAGGTGGTCGATTGTTCTCTAGGCCTAAACATACAAGGAATATACAATCACATAATTGAAGCAAGCTAAGACATTAAACTAAAGCTTAAACACACACATTATTTCATACTTGGAATTATGGTTCCATAATGTGATGACCCTAACTTCTAATCATTATAATTAAGGTTAAATATGTGATTACAAGGCATTACGACCAATTGCATTATGAAAATATGAAAAATTTAAACCTTAATGTTATTAGAGTCATCAACCATACAATTACAAGCACTTATGTACATAAGAGAAATAAACATTTATTTATAAGCCTTTGATTCTATTACCCATCAATTTCAACTCACATGAATCTTCTATCATTATTTATAAATCATCCCTTGAAGTTACAAATATGAAAAACCAAGATTTCCCAGCCAATATAAGGGTTTCAAGATGTTTGCCGCGGCCAATTTCCCATTAGCCATGGCCAATTAGCTTCACCCCTTTCTTCGTCACTATCGCTGTGGTGAGTTAAACCTTCACCGCGGCTAACCTACTTGACGCCACGGCGAAGAAGCCTCCTGGAACTTACTTCGCTTGCCTCTCGCTATTGGCCACGGCTAATTCCTCTCTGGAATGTCTGGCTCTTTTTCGTAAAAGTTCACTGCGGCCAATTCCCCTTTTCGCCGCGGCGAATTTCCCTCTGGATGACTCCTAGTTTAGCCTGTCACATTTCACCACGACAAATTTCTCTCTAGCACTCTCCTTAGGCAACTTTGCCTCTATTGGCCGCAGCTAACTCTATTTTAGCCGTGCCGAATTGTCTTCTGGTCCTACCACTCTTGCCTTATACTCTCCACTCTCTCTCCAATATCACTCTAGGGCCATTCTACCTTAATTTATGCAACTTTAATGATAGTTATGTACCTTAATCACCTAGCTAATCTATCATTACTAGCTCAAGACTTACGTGTCCATTTCTACTCCCTCAATTACCTTATATCAGCAAGTCCATAGGGTAATAGTAATAAGAATTCATACACTAATGACAATTAACATCCGATACACATTCTGTTAGAGGTTCCATACATCCATGGTTTATATCAATATCTAATACAATTCCCAAATGGTAAGCCATATCATAAGTTCAATAAGGTTTACATGTCAGATACTATAAGTTCATACATCCACTACCAAATTAAGATGAGGCCTAACCCCTCAATAAATACATTCTAAGTAATAAAAAATAAGAGCCTACACTTGGTAACATGAATACAAGATGATGCTATACAGTAAGGAATACAAAATTTAGCATCTATACTAAAGAAATCAGCCTAAGTGTAGCCTTCTCCTCACATGTTGGAGCTCATGGATTTTCATCCACTCGCTTCCCCTTATCCTTACCCGAAAAACCTTCACTTGAAATATTAATCCCATGAAATGGGGTGAGATATGAATCTCAGTAACTAAGGCAATTCCATCATATAATCCAATTTAATTATCATATATGCATGAATCAAAATCAACATCAGAATCATATCAGTCATATCAGTAAATGAAACAATTAGGCTATCATGATTGCTATCCCATACTAGCAATCATATTTTCACATGTTAGAGGCCAATAACACCGGGAGAGGCGTCCACGGTACCTACTCCCCATTGAGCACAACCAGGGCTCAGTGCATCTGAGGTTTGATCATAACTCGGTGCCCGATCGAAGCACATGCACGGGTGGTAGCCGCACCACAACTCCACCATGGACTCACAAGGTCCAATCACAATACAATAGATAGCTAACCAATTCATTCATATACAGAAAATATAAAAGTAAAATAAATATATCATGGAATTAATGTAAACCTTGGTTACCTCACTTGTAGACACTTCCAACAGCCACCAAGGGTACGAAATCTCCCTATAACCATAGCATCAGAGAATTACTATGCTAATTCATCATTAACAGTTGCAACAAGTACCCAAAGAATTTAAAATGCTAATGACTACCTAGGGAACACTTACCCAGCCACAACAAGTCTCAAATTCGGATTGAAACGTCCTCTACCAGAAACCTCAATATTTCACCCAAAATCCTAAGCAAATTCGTACAAAATTAACACCCATATTATAAATCAGCTATGGGGGTCTCAAACTAGCAAAGAAAGCATCAAAATGGAGGGTTTATACTTACCTAATGTCAACCCTACCTTAACCTATAAATTTCACCAAGAAAATCCCAAACAACCACATTTCAGATTTCGGATATGGTGAAAATACTCTAAAAGAAAAACTAATAGGGCCAAATTAAAGAGAAAGATAAGGGGATTAAGTTATATAACTATTACCTTAGCTGAATCTTGCTCTAAATGTGGGAAAATGTGGAATTCTTACCCCAAACCCTAGCCTCCCTTCACACCTCCGATTTTCCTTCTTGAGTTTCAGCAAAATGAGGAAGAGGCTGAAGTGTTTATGGTTTTAGTTAGGTTTAAGGTGGGTCTAAGGTGGGTCATGGGCTAATCCAAGATCTAACTCCAAATGGGCTTCAGATTTTAGCTTTGTTGGGCCAATTTTTTAAGGTGTTGGGCTATAGAATTTTATTAGGCCAGACTTAGTTTTAAGGACTCCATGGCCTTGGGTCTGCACAAGATTTATTGGGCTACTTATAAGAGCCTATACAAGGTGGATCTTGGGCCTCTATCACATTGAATTGGATTGAGTCTGCACTTAACTCATTAGCCTCCATTAGCCTCTTCTCATGATCTCCTACATTAATTTGGGCCTAGATGTAGTTTCTATCCCAATTAATTCTCAACTCATATTATTAATTTATCTCTCAAAATTACCATTCACTCAACTTGTCCAATTATCCCATATTAATTATTCCTAATTAATCTAAATCCATAATTAACACCTTAATTAATTTTCGAGTGTTACATATAATTTTTCTAATGAAGCAACTCTTGGAATTTAATTTTTAGGTTCTATTCTCTTGTTATTTCTAGACTTCTTGGACTCATTTAAGGTCCTTGGAGCCATCACACATTCAATTGCACAATTGGAAAATCAAGTTACTTCACAAAGCACTATTATAGACACCATTGTCCCATCTGCCAATCCAGGGTTCCTAAATTTTTCCCAACAGTTTCTCCCATATTCTAATATCATATAAAGTCCTAAACCAAGGCTAGAACAAATTAAAACATCCTCTAGCTCCTTCTTCTTAGCTTGGCTGAGACACCCTCCATAAATGGGGTTCTTGGAGCTTTTGAATTTTTTTTTTACAGGAAAGCCAATTGGGGAGGTTTCTAAGGGTCTTAAGAACTCAAAGAAACATTTAAATAGCAAGGAAAACTCTCACACAAAATTAGATTTTACAAAACCCTAAGGAAGCCTATACTTTTCTATCTTGATTTTCATTGGTTTTTACTTGAATTTCTTGTCATATTCTTAATCCTTGCACTTTTTCTCCTAAGTTCCTTTCTTGGTTCTGCCTAAAATTCATCTCCTCCTACCCCCCTTTTGTTGGCCGAAAATAGCACAAGGATGAAGCATCAAGAATGGAGAATTACCTTGGTTCCAAGCTTATTTCCAAAGCTTTTCTTCCTTGCTTCTCTACTTCTTAGCAAATTCAAAATTTTCCCCTTCATTCTGGACCTAAAATAGAACTAAAAAACTCAACTAAACCATAGAAAGAAAGGAGGAAGAGAGGAGAACAAGATTGGAGGAGGCATAAAATTCCAAAAAATTACTTAGCTTTCCCTTGGTTTTCTTCCTCTTTTTCTTCCTCTTTTGGTGCACCTAAGAGAGCAAATCAACTTCTGTATTTTGGGCAGAAAATTTTGTGCTTAAAAAGGTAGGAGAAGAAAGGAGAAGTGTGTAGGAGTTTCTAGAAGCATATTTTTCCAAAAATTTCAATTTTGTCCTTTCATAATGACAATTTTGTTTCGGCTTCATTTTAGCTCCTTTTTTAAAACCGTCTTTTTCATTATAAAATTTAGGTTCCCAATTTGATAAAATGCCTTTGAAATAACTCAATTTAGAGCTAAAACCTTACTAATGACTCTGTTAAAATTCAGACTCGCTGACATTGGAAAATTTACATAAAAAAGGCTTTACCAGTCCCGAGGCTTCCCATAGTTTTTGGGGCTTCTGAGAACCTTAGGCAACTTAAAACTTTCATTTAAAAAGCCCTCTTATGTGTTTTTCCAAAAGTTGAATTTATTTACAAAAATGTCATTATGTTTCGTCAGTTTTCATCGCAAATTGTTTCTCCATCCTAACTTCATTTTTCTTTCCATCTGAGTCTAGAATTATCATTTTTAGGAGTTTAGGACTCTACCTAAATTTTTGGGGACATTATCTAGGTCATTTTGAAGGACTTGCTTTCATACGGCTCATTTTGTCATTTTATAGAAATTATGTTCATTATAGCCGACCTCTCTTAATGTTCACCTTCTTACTGAAAACATCATAACAAACTTTAACATGAAAAAGAGAACACTTCCACCATCAACACACTCAATTCATCCATAAACAAGCTCATATGCATCTAGGCAATTCATAAACACAAGCCAGAACGCACATCAAGAGCCTGAACCTTTGCTCTAATACAAAAAATGTAGCACCTTATATTTCTAGCTTATTTTATCACATTTTCCATGCCTATGATCATATATTCCATGAAGGAATAAGAAAAAGGGGATTAAAATAATGCATTTTCTAATGTTGTGTCGCGTATAAAAAATTTCATTCGGTATCACGTGGACCATGTAAGCTCATGCATCACATTCTCATATTTAAATACATGATTACAACTCATTTTCATCACCAAAAGTGCCCTACATCTCATGGAAACCAAAGGGAAGCATAAAATATCATGTATATATTTTTAGACAGATTTTTCCTTATTTCTGTCACAAATTTTGGAAAATCATAACTAATTCTAAAAAAATTGAAATCATGCATTCTTGGCCATTCTAGAAAGCCATACATGTCTACTTCATGCTACAAATATGTCCTGACAATAACATCTAATACAGAGAACGTTTGACATTAGAAAAAGTCTAGAGGTCAGGCTGTCTACTAGTGCTGTCACAGAATTCTACAACAAAATTCAAAAATGTCCAATTAAGTCCACAAAAATCCAATCTATATAAATGATACCAATTAGGAAAGCTGTGGATGTTATCTAGTGGAGGAAGATAATGACAAACCAGTTCAGGCACGTCCAAACCTCGAAACCCAGTCAAACAGTAACTGAGGTCAAGTGGAGTGCCTAGTACTGGACAAAGTTTTTGAAAATTCATATCTCCTTTTCTAGACATCCAAATGAGGTGCTTCTAGTTTGCACAAGTCATAAGGAATGTCTAGCTTCTTTGTATAAAATTTCATGGCAATTGGATATCATTTGAGCCCTGTGTGATAGATTTCATTTTTTATCCTGAGTGAATAGTAACATGACCAAAACTAGAAAATTTGCCAACTTTGAAAATTCATCAAATATTCTCTAGACCTTTGAAAATTCTATTCTTTATCTTTTCAAAAAGCTCTCAATCAGCTCTAAATGCATGCCAAATCACAGATCAAGAAGAGCTCATTTGGATAAAAAGTAATATAGGGTTTCATCATAGTCAATTTTGGCTCCATATAAGATACCAAAATGTCCAAATGGCTATCGTTGTAGTTTGGCACCTCTTGGGCAAGTCTAAAAGCATAGTTAGGACTTGTGAGCTATTCAAATGGTCCTAAACCTCATGCATCTCATTTTGGCTATCTCACTTACACTTATACACAATTCCATAGTAATTCAAGAAGCTACAATGCCATAACATGCTCAAATTGCATTTTAGTGATCACATAACACATTCTCCCATTTATATATGACATATTATCATAATGACATGTGTTCATAACATCATAATACATATACATCCATTGGTTACTGATAAGCATGATTTATATATATTTTATTCTCCTTATCTTAAGCATTTTAGTATCTAAATATGGCTTTAGAGGTTCAATTATATAAGATTTTATTTTAATTTCCATTTATGTACTCAAGGAATTTATTTACAAAATTCTTGAATTTTATTGCATAATTTTCTTTTAATTAATTTTGTGAATTTTTTCCTACTTAATTTTTCTTATTTTTGTGTGCAATATTTCAATAGATAATTAAAGCTTGAATGGTGAATTAATTTAGAGAAGGGATGAGCTTCAAACACCATGCAATTTTAACATGGAGGAAAACATAAGAAACAACAAGAGATTCACATGTACAACAGCTCGAGTGGCCAGAAGCTAACGTAGAGAATGAGCAAAGGAGAAGCCACTGCTTGAGAGAATAAGGAAGCTCGAGTTGAAGGAGCTTGGGAGCTTGTAAGGATAATGAGCAACATGAAGTAAAAGCTGGCAGCAAAATAACACGTGAAAGAGTGTGGGTTTTGGTCTGTGAAGAGAAGAGCTGCATATCAGAAAAAGCTTGCATGGAGAAAACACGAGGAACAGCCACGTGTAGAACGAAGAGAAGCAAAGTAAAACAAAGAAGCAGCTGCAAGATGGAAGAAGTTTAATCAAGCTTTGGTAGTTGAATCAAGATGAAGAAGGCTTAGAGAAAGAAAGTGAGAAGCTTGAGCAACTATATCTCACATGGCAGAACAATGCATAAAGTAAGAAGAAAAAGCTACATGGTGGGCTAGACAAAGAAGCATACTCGAGCAGCCTTTCACTCAACATTAACACACATGCATGACTCAAGAAGGAAAAAGCCACGGGTTTTAAAGGGAACTACAACACCAAAAATAGAGGCAACATTGAGAGGAAGAAGCTTCACATAGCAAACACTAACACATGGAAGCATAGGTTCAGGAAGATTAGTGTACAGAACCTCGGGTTGGAAGGTTCAAAGAAGGCAAAGCAGGGAGGCAGAAATAATGTGGAAGAACCACGTATGGGCAAAACCAAATACAACATGAGAAGAAGCAACGTGAAAATAACGTGGAAGATAAGCTAAAAATAGAGTTGGATGGAGGAAAAGCTAACGTGGAAAAATATAAAGAAATGAGCTTGGTTTTGACGTAGCTATATGAAGAAGCTACATGGTGAAGGAGAAGGAGGCAACCTCTATTTTAGAGAGCTAGACGAAGAAGAAGAAGCATGTGAAGATCAAGTAGAGAGGAAGCTATGTCTGAACTCGAAGATGGCACGAAGCAGGGTTAAATTCTTTTATATTATATTCCAATGCATCAACCATTCACAGCGAGGCCCATAACTATACACACATGCATAGACACATGAGTAGTGAGAAGAATTCAGCTCCAAGCATAATACACACAAGCAGCATTATGTGGAACACTAAATCATCTCACTTTGAAGGGATGAAGTAACATGTAAGAAGCAATGTGGATTGCTACTAGCAATGAGAATCAAAGAAGAGGTAGCATGTGAAATTACTAAAAATTCACGTGAGAATGAGACAAGGGCTGAACACGTGAATAAGGCATTCATTCCACGCATTTTGATGTCAATTCATTATCATCGAGAATACATCAATCACCACATCCAGAACCCATCGTCCATCCCACATCCAGCAGCCACTCCACATCATTTTCCTCTATCTCCACAGTAAAATGAAGCTTTAATTCCCTCCCTTATGGCTTAGCTAAGAGGAGGCTCTTGGAGAAGCTTGAATCTATTAATTAGTAAGGGATTTTTGGCTAAGATTCTCATCTCTTTCTACACTTTTCTCTTTCTTGTAATTTCGTGGTTAAGATTGTATTAGATTTGAGATTTGTGTTGTTAATAATTAGTGGCTAGTTAGAAATTAATTAAGAGATTGTTTTTGTTGATTAATTGATTGAATCAAGTTCTGAATTGTTCATTTTCCTCCAATTTTCTATATATGCCATCAAGGTGTTTAATGAAATGCATGTGAGAGGTTCAGTACTTGAATGTTTAAATTGAGGATTCCTTGGTATTTAGTTGGTTAATTAAATATCCTAGGGTGTTAATTCAAAGGCTAATTAATCAATTAATCATTCAATTCAAATGTTCATTGATCTTAAAGGCAAGAATTAATAATTTCGTGTAGGATTAAAGTCTCAATTCAACATTAGATTGTTAATCTCTTGATTCTTGCATGGTAACTCAAGATACATTTGTCATGAACACAATTAGAGACTCTTAGACCAAAATTAATTACAATTGGATTAGGATAAGGATAATGGATACCAAGGGACAAATCCAAAGCTAGTCACAAGTCAATTATTCAACTATAATTCATACGATTAGGTAGCAATTAGAAATTTCATTTCATTTAGATTTTAATTAGTTTAATTCAATTAAACCCCCCTTAATTTAGGTAGTTTTAGAGTCCTTTAACACTTAAAAAGCCTAATCAAGTATTGAATTCCATTTCCAAGGGAGATGACCTAGGTTGTGCCACTGACTATAAAATTCAATTCAACCTAGTTTTATTTTGCGGGTTGCACGATAGACCCGTTAAAATTTGGTACCGTTGCAGGGGAATTAGATTCTCAATTGTTTAAGAAAGTTTTCTAAGTGTTTTAAACTTTGTTTTTGTTCTATTTTGGTTTTATTTTTTCCCCTATTTTGAACTTGGATTTAAATCATTTTGGTGTTGCACATCAACTTGTCTACTTGTTGGACTTTTCATTTGAAGTACCCAGAAAATTCTTGAACTTTGTTTTCTAAGGTTTTTGGGTGTTTTAAGCAAAAGTAATAGCATAGCTATTGGATGCACCATTTTTTGGCCAAAGTCCAACGTTTAAGGCATTTTTTCTAATTTTTTAGTATTTTCTCAAATTTTTTAAGAATTTTTCAATTTTTCTGGATTTAATTTCTTTATTTGTTGTGAGTTTGTTTTGTGTCATTAACCTCTGTTTAGGAGTGTTTTTTATAGTTAAATAAGTCTTAGCTTCATTTGAATTTTATTTTCTTAATTTAGAATTAATTTTAGTGGTAGTTTGCTAGTGATTTTTCTTGTACTGAAAATGATTGAACTTCTCATTTTACTTTTTGCTTTAAATGGATCCATATTATTATTCTAATTAAGGTGTCTATGATTCTTATACAGAGGATAGGATTTCCTGAAAGTTGGATGAAGCCATTTCAATGTGTCGTGGTATTCTTGAACGACAAAGATAAGAACGACAAGCACAATAATATCAACAAGTCCAATAACCATGCTCCCAACCATGCCACCATTCCTGTGAAGTACACCCTAATTACCACCATCATTATGAGCCATACCATGATTACCATAGGCAAGAGCTAGAATATCATCATTACAATTATCATGAGGGATACATGCAATAAGAGGTCCAGAGGGAACCAAGTTAGGAAAAGAGAATGATGCAGCTAATGGAGGCCTTTAATCTTCAAAACCAACAGATGCAGCAAATGATCTAACAAGAAACTAAACGGTTGCAACTCTAAAACCAATAAATGATGGATAACCTCATGAAGGATTTAGGATTTCAAATGAATCAACCGACTTCAAGTGCTACTGAATTGACTGAAGAACAAATTAGAAGGGAATGTATAAAGGAAGAAGAGTCCTATTCATTGGGTAATATCCTTCCATCTTCTAATACTTTGTAATTTGTTGGAACTGAATCTAGTTTACTTGATAGCACTGTGACTACTGATGCATATAATGTTGTTGATTCTGAATTACATGATGATGTTGTAGATGAAGAAATTGTTGTTAAATCTCCTGATATGGTTGATTGTGGTAATTCATTGAGCAAAATTGACACAATTGTTGATGTTCATGATTCCTTGTGTACTAATGCACTTGGTATTTCTACTCCTAGCTGTGATCATAATGATGAATTCATTTCTGAACTTATTAATGATTATTCTTTTGAGCCTAGGGTTGTAGATAAGTGTGGGGATGGCCTAAAATGTGATGATGATTTTATTCCTAGTATGGAATTGGTTGATAAGTCTATTGATGATGCATCTTTTGAGTTTAGGGAAAGTCTACCATCTGAACAATGTGACATAATAGAATTAAATGCATCTCTTAATTGTGTTTGTGCTGAAACCATTACATGTGATATATTCTCCTAGATTAATTCTTTCATTGAGACTAGTGAGCCCCTCACATATACTGATCAATATGATTCCTCACTAGTTCGTGATGATAAGACTGATGAAGCAGTGAATGTAGCATGTGATAATGATATAGACATTGAAATTGTAGAGCAGCTTGTTGTTAATGAATCAAACTCTACTTTGAAATGTTTATGTGATGATATGCATACATGTCCTATATGTATTGAGATTAATGAATTTCTAGAGTCTAACAAGTCTGTTGAATCTAAAGAGTCCTTTCTTTGCACTGGAATTATTGATAAAACTGATTCTACGGATCATACTAGTGTTGATGAGAGTATGCATAGTGATATTCCTGATGTTGAAAATCTTATTGATGCTTGTGCTATTGTTGATACTAGTGAGAGACTAGATTTAGCTGTTGATCATTCTTTAGAATTTTGTGAGCCTACTGATGTCTCTTTGGTCAGGGAAGATATTGTTTTTCCTATTAAGAGTCCTAAACAGATTACTGAAGTTGTTGAGCTAATTCCCAGCAATCAACAGACTCCCCTAACTGAGATTAAGCAATTGCCAGATGCCTTGAACTTAAAGGACTGTGAGAAGTTGCAATTTGATTTTTCTATTGATGTAGTGACTCTTACTGATGAGAGTCCAGTTGATTTCATTAGAATTGATAGATTTCTAGAGAGTTCAAAGTTTGAATTTGATTTCAAATTTTCTTTTTGTAGTTTCAAATTTTCTAAATTTGATTTTTCTTCTTTTACTGTTCCTGAATTTGTTGAATATAACTTTCCTAAACTACTAATGGTTGAGGAAGTCCATGAGTCAATATTGAATGATCAATCAAAATGCTTTGAAGTGGTTAGACTTAAATTTGTTCAGCTAAGGAGGAATAAAGCTATTTTGATTTTGGTTTTTGATACTTATGACTAGCTTATCTTTGATAGAGTTCTTTGTAGCTTAGGATTTAGTTTTCTTTTTCTTTTTTGCATTACTATTTGTTTTTGTTCCTGTTTTGTAGGTAATAAATGGTTGCTAACTAGCTACATGGGAATTTAAGCCAATCTTGAGATCTTCAATTCAAGTTCATCCAGTTGTATACTTTCCCTTTCTACTCTTTATATTGTACTGTTGATCTGTTAACTGGATTGTGTGTTGGCATTGAGGACAATCCAATATTTAAGTAGGGGGGAGCCATTTCATCCTCATTTCTTTGCTTTGTTTTGTTAAAAAAAATTGAAAATTTTTGAGAAATTTTTTTGAGAAATAGCGTGATTTTTTTTTTCATTTTTTTATGTGGAAGCTACAAGTTGAGATGATTATAGCTTAGATTCACTTTGACATGATAAGTGATGGATCTTGTGTCTTGATTAAAGTGAAGTGGCAATGCATTTGATTTCAATGAATTATTTGATAGCCATTAGCTGGTGAGGAATTTGAGCCATATCAGTTCATTTCTAATGTATATTCACCTATCACTGCTTTCACTCTAGAACTTGTCTTGATTCTTTGTTGAGACCACATTTGCACTTGCATGCACAAAAATGATAAGGTATTTATTTCTTTTGTAGCTAGTATGCCAAAAAGCCAACCTACATATTCTTTATCCATTGTTTAGCCACTTTGGACTTGATTTTCTTTTCTTGTTAGCCTATAGCCATTTAAAAATGTTTTCCACCTTGTTTTAAGATGCCTTAGGGATTTCAAGAAGCATTACATCTAACTAGGATGAGAATATGTATGTATTGCATCAATTTAGGCCATTGTTACTAAAAATTGAGGAAAATGTTCAAAGTTAAAGAAAAGAAGAGATAGAAAAGCAAAAAGAAAACAATGAATGAGAATTTTGAAAAAAAAAAGAGGAAAAGCAATTGAAAATCAAAAGAAAGAAGTCTTTTGAATTGAGTTTATAGTTACCTATACTAGTTGGAAATAAGGCCTTGAAACACATTCTTCCCTATCCTAAATCTCCATTGATTGCTCTTGAGGTTCTAAGGTATCTTTTTGTTTGTCTTTTCTTGTTATCCATTCATTTCATTTCCTTAGCCCCATTACAACCATAAATAAAGTCCTCTTGATTTGTGCTTTGCATTTGACATGGGTGGTGGAGACTTAGAAGCTAGACAAGCCTATGGTAGTGAGGTTTTGGTAGCTGGAACTTGAGTGATCTATATTGCTCATAACACTTGAGTGTTGAGAGTAAACACCAATCCACGAGAGAGGCTATGCATTTTGATTTATTCTTTTCAAATGGAATTGCCATGGAGCTTATTTCTCAATGCAAGTGAAGTTAGCTTTGATTGCTGAAGTGATGAAAAGTTGTGATTAGTCTCTAGCTTGTGATCTTTACACTTTCTTTTTCTTTTCCACTTTCCAATTGCTAATCCTGATGAGAGACCCTCTAGGAAACTTGTCCTACGAACCTTCAACAAGATGACACTTTGCCCGAGACCGGCTAGAAAACAAGAATGTTGGTTAAAGGAAAGACCCTAAGAAAACTTGTCTCTTAGAACCCTAGCCTCAAGACGCCACAAAGGAAGACCAATCCTTTGATAAGTCACGTGAACTCTCAGAGAACACAAAGAAGCAAAAGCCTCACAAATAATTGAATAATACTCAATTTCATTCATTCATTCATGTTCAAAATAGAATACAATAGGAAGCCTTTTATAGGCAAAATTTCTAGAGTCCTAATTAAAGTAAAATTCTAAAATCTGATTAGAAATATTTTAAATGATGCCTAATATTAAGGAATTAGATTAGGATACTAATTTTAACTTGATCTCCAAGATAAGCTCTTTGACCAAGTTCAAAAAATAATACAATAATAAAAAACGAAATTTCAGAAAGAATCCTAGTCAAAACTAATTAGCTTTTTTTTAAGTTGTCACATGGGATGCTCATGCTTCATTAAAAATCACATGGTTGTCACATGATTCTTAATCTCTTGCAATTGGACTCTAATTGGGCCTTGGCACTCCTCTTATATGTGTGTAACTACATTGGGCCTTTAACATGTTGGATATTGAATTTAGTTGCTCCATGGATCTTCTTAAGACATTGGGCTTCCACTTGGACTTCCACTTTTGCATCTTTAAGGAGATCTTGATCAAATATGGATCTTGGGCTATAAACTTGGGTTGACGTCCAACATAGAGTTTATTTTGAACTCTTTGAAGTTTTTGGACATATACTAGCACAATTTGGGCGTCTTGAGCATGGGCCATCTCTTCATGAGCTATTTGGACCTGAATCATACCCTTTTGAATGATTTGAGTTTCTTGATGGATTAGGGCTTCTCGAACTTGTAGTGCTCTAATGGGCATGCCTACTGATATTGTATCAAATCCACTAGCTAGTCTTTGGATTTTGAGCTTTGGCTAGGAGTGCAAAGGTTTAAGTGTGGGGAAATTTGATAAATATTATTTTTATATCTTCTATTCCTCCTAACTTAGAGTTTTCAATGATTAAATATGACTTTTGGATTTAATTAGATAAGATTTTATTTTAATAGCTACTTTTGCACTTTAGGAATTTATTTGCAAAATTATTGAATTTTAATGTTTAAATTTCCTTAAATGATTTTTGTGAATTTTTCCTATTAAATATTTCCTATTAATTATGCAGATTTTTAATGGGTAATTAGAGATTGAATAGAAAATTGAATTGAAGAAGAAAAAGGAAGAGTATGCAATTTCAAAAGGAAATAATTTCCACAATTTGAATGCATTTGTTGAATGCATTTATTTGTAAGAATATAAAAAAAAAGAAGGAAAAAAATTGAATGAGATGAATGAGTTGCGATTTAAGCACACACATGAGCGATCCACGTGGCCACATTACACACATTATCCACTCCACGATTATCCCTTCCATGAACATACAGTCTAGCTCATTCCTCACACATTATACATATACGTCCCTCTTCCATACACTCATAGCTCACCCATGCCATGTAATGTACACATGTAGGGGCGGCTAACATGGAAATTGAGTAGATGTTACATGGAAATTGAGCAAAATAGAGGAGAAGAATATCACGAAGAAGCCAGAATAGCAAGAACTAGAAAGAAGCACACATAGGGAGATTTACGTGGTCTAACAAAGGCTCAAGTTGTCTCATGCAAATAGCAGCTCGCTTGAACACTAGCTAACGTGGAAAAATCATGAACAAGGTTGTGGTGATTAAGAGGCTGAAGCTAGGAGAGCTGGATAGAGCGTGGAAGAGAAATGAAACTCAAGTAGAACTTGGGAGTTGGTAGAATAAAAACGCAAGTAAATAAAGCGTGGGGCAGCAATGAAAATGGGAGGAGAAGTCCCATGAGTAAAATACAAAGCAAGTAAGCTCGAGCTACTGGTTAAAAGGCACTGGAGTATAGTGAGATAAAGAGAGGCAACAGATAAAAGCAGCTAATGTGGAGAAGCTTGAGAGAAGGAGCTGAAGGCTAGACAGCAACTTGAAAAAAACATGGAAAGAGAAGAGAGGGGAGCTATGTTAAATGAAGAAGTATGAAGGAGCTTGCAAGAAACACATAGAAGTAGCTCATGTGAGGAGCACATGAGAGTAACACATCATTAAAGGGCTCGGGCAACACGTAATGCAAAAATTCATTCATCCAAATCATGTGGAAGCCTGGGCTAAAGATTAAATAAGCACGTGACACACAAAGGAGAAGAAATACACATGGGCAGCACATAGAGAAGAGGCAAAAATATAGGAAAAAGGACAGGCTAAATAAATGTGAAACAAAAGAGCTAATGAGCTGGGCAATGGCTGAGCACATAGACAAAAATAAATGAAGCACATGATGAGCATGTGGGAGGCTAGAGCTAGGGTACAGAACCATTAATCCATTGTAAATCTAGGGAGACGATATTATTCACGCTACACTCTGTCATTTACATTCACTCCATCCTTCGTCCATTCCACTTCGTCTGGTAGCCTCTCATCCTCTATTCCCACTCCATTCCACCTCCAATGAAGCTCTAGTTCTCTATCTTATGATTAGCTTAGAAGAAGTCCTTAGAGAAGCTTGAATCCATGGAGAAGAACTCAAAATTTTGGCTAAGAATTTCTACTTTCCTATACTTTTTCTTTTTCTTGTACAAGCTTGGTTAAGATTGTATTTGATTAGAAATTTGTATAATTGTAATTAGTGGCTAGTTAGACACTAATTAGGAAGCCTTTTTGTTGATTGATTGGTTAGATTAAACACTGAATTTTACACTTTCCTTTTATTTCCCATGTATGCCATGAAGGTGTTCGATGAAATGTATGAGTGAAATTATGAGCTTTATTGTTTGATTTTAAGGTTTCCTTAGAGTTTGGTTGGTTAATTAACATCCTAGGATTTTAATTCAGAGGCTAATTGATCAATTAATCATTCAATTCAAGTGTTCATTGATCCTAATGACAAGAATTAGCAATTTGATGCGGGATTGAGGTTTCAATTCAATATTAAATTGTTAATCCTTTGATTCTTACGTGATAACTTAAGATAATTTATACTAGACACAAATAGGGACTCTTAGACCACAATTAGGAGAAGGATAGTGGATACCAAGGGACGAATCCAAAGCTAGTCACAAGCCCATTATCAACCATAATTCATCAATTAGGTAACAATTAGGAATTTTATTTCAATTTCATTTTAGATAGTTTAAGTCAATCAAACCTCCCCTAATTTAGATAGTTCTAGGATCTTTTAACACTTAGAAAACCCAATTAAATATTGAACTCCAATTTCAAGGGAGATGACCTAGGTTGTGCCACTAGCTATATATAATCCAATCTAGTTTTATTTTGAGGTTTGCGCAACACGGCCCGTCAGTTACATCTTTTGCCATTTGTATGGCCTTAAAATAGAAAAATTCAAGCACTTTCATGCCATCTTCGCATCTTCAAGGTGGTTGGCTTCCATTAGCTTGTCCACTTGGTCCACCTAGCATGTTAAAACATTAGAGAGGAAGGGATGAGATTCAAAGAATCTCAATAGCTCATCTCCTATTCAATCATACATAAAAGATGCAAACAAGTCTCATAAATGTATGTATGGTCATGTTGGCATGTGGAAACATTCAAGAGGGATTTTAATCATTTGAAAAAGTCATACATAGCATACAAAGGCTTGCCAAGCAAGTGGATTGACCTCACCCGATTTTTTATGGATGTTAGACTTGCCTCACCCATTCTTTAAGAGCTTTTCTGACTCAACTATGTTCTTGGGAGTCAACCTCACTTTTGGGAGACTCTTTACTTTATCTCAACTAATCTTAAAGGTTCTTGGCTTATCCTCATCATGGCTAAGGGTTCTTGGTCTCACTACAATCAAGCAAGCCCAAGCACACATTATAAATATCATATGAAAGCATATTATAACATCATGGCACCATGGAATCAATGTAACACCCCGAAATTAATTAAGGTGTTAATAATGTATTTAGATTTATTAAGAATAATTATCATGTAATAAGGGGGTAAGCTTTATGAATGAAAATTTATAGAGAAATAAGTTATTAATATAGGTTTAAGATTTCATTTGGGTTAAAGCTTAATTAGGGCTCAAAATTTAATTTGAATAAGCCATGTATAAAGATTTATAGAGGCCCAATAATTTTTGGGTGTAAGCCCAACTCCTTATCATGAGAGTTGGGCTAAGAGAGAACACCTAGTGATGGCCCAATAACTCTTGTACAGACCCAAATCCTTGAGCTTTTTAAACTTGGCTCAAACTTGATTAAAATTCGGTAGCCCAATACATAAGAGCAGACCCAACAAAGCAAAAATCTGAAGCCCATTTGGAGTTGGACCTTGGAGCAACTCATGACCCATCTTAAACCCAACTAAAACTTAGCTCTTCAGCCTCTTCCTCATTTTGCTGAAACTCAAGGGAGGAAATTCAGAGGTTGAAGGGAGGCTAGAGTTCTACCAACATTGCAGCTCCATTTCTGACTTCTAGAGGATGATTTAGCTAAGGTGAGTTATATATAACTTGACCCTCTCATCCTCCTCTTCATTTTGGTCTAATTAATTTCTAGTTTTGAGCATTTTCATCTTCTTTTCAAATCTAAAACTTGGTGTTGGGTGATTCTTTGCAAGATTTTTGGAGTTAGAGGTTAGAGGGATGATTAGGTAAGCATTTCCCTTTCATTTTGTGTATTACTTTGCTGAAAAATGCCCCTAAGGATGGATTATCATAATGGGTTTTGTTATTGTACGAAATTACAAGAAGATAATGGTGGAAAATTGAATTTTCTGGGCTTGATGACTGAAATGCGAATTTTGGTGCTTCCATGGTGGATTTTCGAAGGTGAGGCTATGGGTGCTGTTAAGTGAGTATCTCTTTTCCATTTTGATGCATTTTCTGTTAGTTTGAGACTCCTATAGTTGACCTATGATATGGACTTTGGTTTCATGTGAGATTACCCAAAAATTAGAGTGAACTATGACAGTTTCTAGTGTGGGAAAGTTAGAACCTGAAATTAAATCCCTTGGTAATTAGGTGAGTAACCTCTAGGCTGTCATTAGCAGTTCAACCTTTTAGATATCTGATTTGTTGATTAGAAATTATGATAATTATGCTTGTTATAGGCTTGATGTGCATTTGGATTATTATGGTAGCTAGGGGAAGAGTAATTGGCTTCAATGAGATAACTGGGGTTATTTTCCTAATTTCATATATATGCTCATGTTAATTTGCTATTTATTACACATGCTTGATTTTGAAATGCTAAATGACTGGTTGACTACTTGATTGTTATTGCAATTGGACCTTGCGAGTCCATGGTGGAGCTGTGGTGTGGCTGCTACTCGTGCATGTGCTTCGATCGGGCACTGGGTTATGATCAAGCCCCGAATGCACTGAGCCCTGGTTATGCTCATTATGGAGTAGGTGTAATGGACGAACCTCTCCCGATGTTATTGGCTATTAACATATTATGTATTACTGCTGGTATAGGACAGTAGTCATTAGTAGTTCAACTAGTTCATTTACAAATTGAATTGATGATTCTGATATTGATGACATGAAATTGCATTAGATTGATTAACTTCTACATGTATATGGAAGCTACCCTTTTGTTACTGAGATTGTATATCTCACCCCGTTGTGGGCTAACATTTTCAAGAACTGGACCTCTTAGTGGCAAGGAGAAAAATTAATGGAAGCTTATTAAATGGTTTGGTAGCACATAGGTTTGGGAGCCTTGTCAACTTGTGTTGTAACTAGATTGCTAGTTTTGTATCATTACTGCATTGCATCATGAGTTACCAAGTATAGGGACTATTTATGTAATTTATTTATCATGGGATTGAACATTATGATTGTAATTGGCTAACAATGCATAAGTGACTTGATCTTGTATGAACATTAAGCATTGACCCTATGCACCTTGTGACCATAATACATTTGCTGTCATTGATCTATGAACTCACTGGTTTATGATGGCTAGAGGGTTAAGGATCCACATTTGAGTTTTGAATGGGTAATGATAGATATGTTAAGTAGATTAGGCAAAAGAAAGACACTAAATCTTCACAAACTAAGTTAAAGTGGCTTAAAGTATTGCTAGAGGGGAAATTGGAGAGCATGAGATGAAATCTTGAGAGTTATAGGAACATAAGGGAATTGGTCGCGGCTGTAACACCATACTTCTAGGACTCAATTCATGCAATTCCCATGCCTCATCTTATGTTTGTTCTATGGAAACAATCTAGTGGCATAGGGAGTTATGAATTAAAATGCATTTCTCTACAGGTAAAATTTTTCTTTCAGAGTCCCGTGAGCCATATGAATGCATCTATCATGTTCTCATACTTAAATACATGAATATAGCTCATTTCCATCATCAAATTTGGTCTACAACTCGTGGAAAGCAAAAGAACACATTAAAATTCATGTTTGCATTTTCGTCCAGAATTTCCTCTTTTTTGTCACAAACTTTGGAAAATCATAACTAAATCTAGAAATATCGAAATCATGTGTTCTTTGCCATTCTGGAAAGCTCAGGATGTCTACTTCACACTACAAATACGTCCAAGTCACAACATTCATCACACAGGACGTTTGACATCCAAAAAGCTACAGACTCACTGGCTGCCTGGGCAATGATTCAGGTTACTGATGCAAACTTCTGAAATTCATAACTAATTCTACAAAAATTGAAATCACACACATTCAGTCATTCTGGGAATATACAAATGTTAACTTGACACTAAAAATAATTTCCAAATGAAACAGATATGTTTAGGTATCTGGAACTGATGGAACAGTGATTGAGCTCTGGAGTCGCCACTGTTACTGACAGCACACTTCAAAAATGCATAACTCTCTTCTCATACCTCCAAATGCGGTGATCTCAATGGCCACAGAAAGCTTATGATCTCTAGTTTATGCACATAAAATTTCATAAGCATTGGACACCATTTGGCCATCGAGTGACATGAAAATCAAATCTGCCAGTATGAACAGTGCAATACCAGAAACCATGGAAAATCCCAACTTTGAAAATTCAGCAAATATTCTCTAAGTCTCCAAAAATTATGATCTTTAGCTTCCCAGAAAGCTCTTAATGAGACCTAATTGTATGTCAAATTTCAGGGCAAGAATAACTCATTTGGCCAAAAAGTGACATAGGGTTCTATTATGGTCAATTTTGGCTCCATATTGGGTACCAAAATTGCCAAATGAATTTCCTTTGGTCTTGGCACCTTTTGGGCAAGTTTAAAAGCATGTTTAAGACTTGGGGAAGTTGCCCAAATGGTCCCAAACCATTTGCATCTCATTTTGGCCTTTTCACCCTCACTTATACACATTACACCAAGCTTTTCTCAAGTGCACACATTAGCATAAACACTCAATTTATGTTCTAGAATACATACACCATACTCATTCATTTATCTATCACATAATATCATTTTTACATTTGTCCAAGGGGTCATAGACTATTTACAATAATCATATACATCATGAAGTCTCCTTATGAATCAAAAGACCAAAAATCAAGCATAAGGATGGCAATCTTCTTTCTTCAAGGTGGTTGGCTCCCATTGCCATGTCCACTTGGTCCACCTAGCATATTAGGACATTTAAGAGGAGTGAGATTCAAGAATCTCAATAGCTCATCTCCCATTCCATCACACATAATATGTGCAAGCAAGTTTCACAAATGCATGCATGGAGAAAGTAGAAATCATAGGCATTTTAAAAGCAACCTTGGCATGTGAATCAATCATACAAGACATTCAAGAGCTCACTAAGTGTTTGGATTGGCCTCACACTTCTCCTCATGGATTTTGGACTTGCCTCACCCATTCTTTGAGCACTTTGGACTCAACCATACTCTTGGGAGCCCACTTTGCTTTTGGGAGACTCTTTACTTTGTCTCAACCAAGCTCAAGGGTTCTTGGCTCATCCTCACCCAAGGGAAGAGTTCTTGGCCTCTCCACACTCAAGCAAACTCATACAAACATCATGGATTCATTTAAAACATAACATGGCATCAAGGATCATGACATGTAAAGGCATGCTAGCATACTTTTCAAAGCTTGAAAATACACATACAAGCATTCTAAAACAAGCTAAACACACATCCATGCATGAGAGAAGGTGGAGAGAGCTACCTTGTATACAACCACACTTTTTCCTTAGCTTTTAAACCTCCTCTTTTGGCCACACACCCACAATTTGGTGGAGATGGTTTCTCTTGGCCTAAATACAATTTTTGGGAGCCAATTAGGTTCATGAAACATTCTCTAAAGCCATACAACTTGCTTAAGTACTAGAGTGCTCTATAATCCCCATTATGGTCCATAAAGGCACCTAATGAAGCAACACCCCTCAAATGATTTCTAGGCCTCATTCTTTCTTTTCAAATATGATTCTTGACTCCTTTTAAGCCTCTTGGAGTCATCACATAATTAAAACAAAGGGCCTAACATTATGTTGCTTCCTTAGGTCACAATATGGAACCTAAAGCACCAACTCATTCTCTAAGCTTCCTAAATTTTTCCCAAGGTTTCCCCTCACATTCATTCATCATGTATGACTCAAAAATAGGCTTGAAACAATTTAAAACTCTCCCTAACTATGCCATCCCTACTTGGCCGAAAGTTAGAGCATAAATGGGATTTCATGGCTTCTTGATTTTTCCTTGATGGGGGAACCATTTAGGGAGGTTGTTAAGAGTTGTAGGAGGTCAAGGAAACACTTAAACAACCAAGGGAACTTATAGATTAAATCAGTTTTTACAATCCCCTTAAGTGCTCTACACTTTTCCAACTTTTAGGTTTATGACTTTCCATAGGGTTTTGTTCATTTTATAGAGGAAGAGACATATGGGGGACCTCTTAGGGATCTTAGGAGCACATTTAAACATTCATTTAAGCCTAAGAACATTTATATAAAATCAGATTTGCAAGGGAGCATTTGGATCCCTAATGATTCCATTTTGTTTCCTAATGCTCCTTTCTTGATTCTATTGGTTCATTCTTAATCCTTGCCATCTAAAACCCCTAATCCCTCCATAAATTGGACAGAAAACAGCCCCTAGGAATTGGGCTCATGGTGGTCAAATTCGTGCAAGAGGAAGGGGGAGGGAGAAACTACCAAAGAATGGAAGTTTTACCTTGTTTTCTTGCTTCCTTTGGCTTGTTCTTCCACTTGGTTGGCTTACTCCCTCAATTTTCGAAATTCCCCTCTCTGTTCTGCCCCAAAAACAGCACCAAACTCTCCATTAAAACCATAGAAAGAAAGCTTGAGAGGAGAGGAGCAAGGTTCAAGAAGGAAGGATATGGAATTTCTTAAAGTTTCTTACCTTTCTCTTGAATTTCTTCCTCCAAAATCCTCCTCCTCTTGTGCGCCTAAGGAGCTGCAGTTCTCCTCTGAAAATGGGTAGGAGCAAGTCGGTTTAGAGAGGGGGAGGCAGAACGTGGCATATAAAGAAGAAGAAAGAAGCTTCCTTTAACACTTTAATGCCAATTTTGCCCTTCGTTCTTAGCATTTTCGTTTTTCCTTCATTTTAGCTCCTTTTTGAGAACCGTCTTTTCCATCATAACAAAGAGGTTCCCAATTTAATAAAATGCCTTTGGACTCACTCAAATCGGAGCTAAAACCGTCCCGAACGAATCGGTCAAAGTTCAGGTCAACCGACATCGGAAAGAGTACACCGGAGGGGTTTTACTGGTCTCGGGGCTTCCCATGATTTTTGGGGCCTCTGAGAACCCTGGGCAACTCAAAATTTCCTTTTAAAAAGCCCTCCTAGGTGCTTTTCCAAAATTACACTTATTTACGAAAATGCCACTGGCCTTTCGGCAAATTTTTCAAATCACTCCGACCCCGGTTTTTGGGCAACTCAAGGCTCAAATCCTCATTTTTTATTATTTAACATTTTATCCAAATTTTATTTGGCCTTGAATCACTCATCTCAGGGGACTTACTTTGAAAGCGTGCTCATTTCCATCGTTTAATGAAAACGGGACATTACAGCGGCCAACATTTAATTGGCCTCGACTAAATGGTAACAAAGAGGAATTGGCTGTGGCCAACATTTAATTGGCCTCGGCCAAATGTGGCGAACCTGTCAGGGAAGAAAATAGAGAGAAATTGGTTGCGGTGAATAGTGATGTTAGTCGGGCTAAGTTTGAGAAGCAAGTTTGGGGGTGTTTCAGAGGGTATTTGGCCCCGGCGAAAGGGGTATTTGACCACGATGAAATGCATGAAATTTGTGGAGGTGTAAGGAGTCGAACCTGAGAGTAATTGGCCGTGACGAAAGGGAATTTAGTTGCGGCGAAGGTACTCAATTTCTCATAACCACCTAGAAACCTTAGTTTCTTTTATGGTAATACTAAGGGATGATTTAGAGGCATTGGGATAAGTTATAATTGATAGGTAATAGAATCAAAGGCTTATAAATAAAGGATTATTTTCCTTATGGACATAAGTGCTTGTAATTGTATGGTTGATGACTCTAATAACATTAAAGTTCAAATTTCCTCATATTTTCATAGTGCAATTTGTCGTAATGCCTTGTAACCACCAATCTATGATAAATAATCACGTATTTAACCTTAATTACAATGATTAGAAGTTAGGTTCGTCACAATCAAAGTCATGTTAAAATACTTTTTATGGCTTAAAAACACACACACATACATTCAAAGACAAGTAAGGCAAACAATCGTGCATGAGAGAAGGAGGAGTGAGCTACCTTGGAAGCAACTACACACTTTTTCTCTTGAATTAATGCTCCCTCCTTCTACCACACACACACAAAGGTGTAGGGATGATTTCTCTTGGCCTAAAAACAATTTATGAAAGCCAATTAGGTTCATGGAATTAATTTTAAGGCCACACAACTTACTTAGACACTAGCTTGATTTATAAACCTCATTATGGTTCCACAAATGCACCAAATGAAGAAACACCCCTCAAATAAATTCTAAGCTCTATTCTTTCCTTTCAAATATGATTCTTGACTCCTTTTGAGCCTCTTGGAGTTATCATACAATCAAAACCAAGAGCTTAACTACATGTTGCTTCTTTAGGTCATATTATGGAACATAAAGCACCAACTCATTTTCTATGGTTTCTAAATTTCTCCCAAGGCTTCCCCTCATATTCATTCATCATATATGACTCAAAAATGGGTTTAGAAAAATTTAAAACTCTCCCTAGCTATGGTAGAAAAATTTAAAACTCTCCCTAACTATGGTAACCCTTCTTGGCTAAGACAATGGAGCATAATGGGTTCCATGTAGTTTTCTTTGTTTTCTCAAGGGAAGATGCACATGTGAGAACTTCTAGGGATCTTAGAAACTCATTTAAACTCTTATTTAAGTATAAGAAATCATTGTACAAAATAAGATTTTACAAGGTGCATTTGAAACCCTAGAAATTACATTTTTAAATTCTATGATTTTTTGTTAATTCCCTTTGCATATTCTTAACCTCCACACCTTTTTCCTTAGAATCACCCTTAGTTCTACCTAAAAATCAAACCCTCCTAAGGTTTCTTGAGTAAGGCAAAATAGTGAAGGAAGGGAAGGAAGAGATATCAACCATGAAAGAAGAAATTACCTTGTTTTCTTACTTTTTCTCACTTGAATCTTGCTTTCTCTAGGCTCCTATCTTCAAATCCTAAATTTCCCCTTAATATCTCCCTTAAAACAGATTTGTAAACTTCATTTTAATCAAAGGAAATAAAGGAGAATGGAGGAGAGGAGGTTTGGATGTAGGAAAGATGCAAAACTACCAAGAAACCATACTTAAGCCTTTGATTTCTCCTTCTTCTTCTCTCCCTTTGGTGCACCTAAATCCTAGTTTCTTCTCTAAATTTGGACAGAAAAATATGAGACTAAATGAAGGGGAGAGTAGGGTGCCTCCTATTTATAAGTGGAGGAGAATAGCTTTTTCAAAAATTTCTATTTTGCCCTTTGTTCTTGGTATTTTTGTTTCTCATTCGTTTTAGTTCCTTTTTGAGAACCGCCTTTTCCATTATAAAATTTAGGTTCCCAATTTAGTAAAATGCCTTTGGAATCACTCAAATTGGAGTTAAAATCTTCCTGAACGAATTTGTCAAAGTTTGAGTACACTGACATTGGAAAACGTCCACTGGAGGGGATTTTACTATCCTGGAGCTTCCCATGGTTTTCAGGGCCTCTGAGAACCCTGGAAAACTCAAAAATTTTATTTGAAAAGACCTTCTGTGTGAATTCCAAAAGTTACTCAAAATTACAAAAATGCCATTATGTTTCGTAAGATTTCTGTCAAAATTTGTTTCTTCATTTTAGCTCCATTTTTCTTTTTGTCTGAGCCTAGACTTCTCATTTTTAGGAGTCTAGAATGTTACTAAAATTTTTTAGGACCTTAGCTAATTCATTTTGGGGGACTTGCTTTGAAAACGTGTCCATTTTTGTCGTTTAATGAAACCGGATGTTACAGCCATGGATTTCATTATGGGGTTACCCAAAACATCATTAGGACACGATGCTATCTAAGTTATAGTAGATAGACTAACAAAGTCTACACACTTCTTAGCTATTAGAGCTACTTATACATTAGATAAATTAGCCCATTTGTACATAAGAGAAGTAGTGCGACTTCATAGAGTACCTAGTAGTATAGTATCAGATAGGGACCCCAGGTTCACATTGAACTTTTAAACATCATTACGACATGCCTTAAGGACTAGGTCACATTTTAGTACTACTTATCACCCCTAAATAGATGGTCAAACTGAAAGGACCATCCAAACCTTAGAAGACATGCTAAGAAAGTTATATTGGAGATGAGGGATAACTAGGATGCGTATCTGCCATTAGCAAAATTTGCATATAACAATAGTTATCATTCCAGTATTCAAATGGCCCCTTATAAAGCTTTATATGGGAGAAAATGGAGATCCTCTCTGTGTTGGGTTAAGCTAGGTGAGAGGAGTTTGATAGGACCTGAGATAGTGGACCAAACTACCTAGTAGATAGAAATAATTAGAAAGAATTGTTACGAAATTGACAAAACGTAGTGGCATTTTCGTAATTATGTGCAAATTTTGGAAAAACTCATAAGATGGCTTTTTAAATAGAAACTTTGAACTGTCTAAGGTTCTTAGAGGCCCTAAAAACCATAAGAAGCCCTGGGACAGTTAAAGCCCTTCTTGTATATGTTTTCCAATGATGGTGAACCTAAACTTTAACAGATTCATTCGAGAATGTTTTAGTTCCAAATTGAGTGATCCCAAAGGCATTTTATTAAATTAGAACCTAAATTTTATGATAAAAAAGACGATTCTCAAAAAGGAATTAAGACAAAACCAAAACAAAAATGCCACAATGAAAGGGCAAAATTGGAATTTTTGTAAATGGATTATTCTTAAACCTTATACACACTTCTTACCCTTTTTCCCATCTTCTTTAGGTCAACTCCCTCTACCCAAAAAATAGACAGAAGACCAGCTCTCTTAGGTGCACCAAGAAGGAGAAAAAAGAAAAAGAAAAAGCAAGAAAAAGGTAAGGAATTTCATGGATTTTCTTAGTTCCTCTTTAGTAAATTCATTTTCCTCCATTTTCCCTTCTTTCCTATGGAATTTTGGATGTATTTAGGACTATTTTGAGGTCAGAACAAGGAGGGAAATTTCATGTTTGGAGATGAAAAGCCAAGCAAAGGAAGAATCATCCAAGAAACCAAGGAAAAATAAGGTAAAATCTTATCTCCATGGTAGCTCCTCCTTGTTCCTCCTTCTTACATGTTCGGCCAGCCTAGGGAGATTCAAGAAGGCTTAGATTTTGGGCAAAATCAATGGTGAATCCTAGGAAATTGAGTGTGGAGAATGAGAATATACAAAGAAATTTAACAAAGAACCATTAGTTTTCAAGATAGCAATATTAGGGATTCAAGTGCTTAATGAAAAATCTGATTTAATGTAATGATCCTTAGATCTAGTTGAGTGTTGGCATGAGCTCTAGAGACCCTTAGGAACCTCCCCACATGCCTCTTCCATCAAAGAAAGCAAAGCAACTCCAAGGGTACTAAGAAGAGAGCATGTCTTGGGCTACGGGAGTTAGGGAACCTAGGGGTAGTTTTAATTTCATCCAAGCTTAATTTTGTATCATATATGGTGGGAGAAGATGAGAGGTAGCCTCGGGAAAAATTTAGAAGCCTTGGATTAGGAGATGGGGAAATGGCTTCCATAATGGAGCCTTATGAAGCAACACATGTCTAAGCCTTGTAAACGAGTAGATGATGGCTTCAAGGAACTTGAATGAGGTCAAGAGGCCTAGAAATGAAAAGAGAATGAAGCCTAGAACTTGAATTACAAGGGTTGTTTCAATAGGCCACCAGTGGAGCCATTTATGTGAACTATGGAACCATTTATGTTTTTAAGAAAAAGTCTAGTGTTTTGGCTTGCTTCAAGAGTGTAATTGTGTGCTATTTATGATATTTAGGTCAAGAGAATCATAATCCACCTAGGTGTGCTTATGGACCCAAAAAAGGGAAGGAAAAAGACTAAGTAAAGCTTGCATAATTGCCAAGGTAGCTCTCCACCTCATTCTCTTGCATATTTGTGTCATCGTGTGCTTGTGTGTGCTCTTGTGCATTGAGAGCATGCCACTTGATGTCATGAGATTGCATTAGTACCAATGTGTTGTCTTGAATGCCTTTAATGGTGGAAATGGCTTAAAAGGGTGAGGTGATGCCAAAAATCCCTTAATGAAGGTAATGACATGCCAAAAGTCTCATGGCATGGGTGAGACAAGGCCAAAAGTCTCTTGGATGGGTGAGGCTAAGTCAAAAGTCCCTAGGCCAAGAGTGAGACAAAAGCAAAAGTCCTAGAAATAGGGTGAGGCAAAACTGAAAGTCCCTAGAGCATGTTCTTGAACTTGGTGTGAATTGGTGGCATGGAAATTGTGACCTTGCATGCTTTATGGTTATATTACTTTCCATACTTATACTTTGATGTGTATATACCATGAATGTGTGTGTGAATGGGTGTGTGAGCTATTAAAATTCTAGAAATCTCACTCCCCTCCCCTCTTTTATCTTAATATGTCTAGGTGGTATTCAAGAACTAAGAGATGTAAGCCAAGGGACATAAGAGACCATCCTTTGATCATTATGTAGCTTTCTTTGTATCCAAATGTAAAAGTGAACTTGTACATGTTATTTTTGAGTTGTGAATCCTTGAACAAATGTAATATTATGCATGAATGATGTATAGACCATGTGTAGCACAAAATCAATGTAAATGAGAGAACTTGACACTTGATGGCATGTATGCATTAGTATATTCTTGGATGTAGAGTGACCAAAATGAGATGCATGAGGTTTGGGATCACTTGGCCAGTTCATATAAGTCATATTCATACTTTTCAACTTGCCTAAGAGGAGCCAAACACAAGGGAAGGCCATTTGGACCAAGTTGGTGCCTTATGGGATACAACAATGACCACTTTGGTGAGCTATAGCACAAACTATCTAAAATCTCATTGAGAGATTTTTGGGAAGCTAAATTGAGTAATATTTGGAGGCCTACAAAATTTTTAGCGAATTTTTGAAGTTGATGAATTTTCTGATTTTGGCCCTAGTACTGTTCATATTGTCCAAAAATTAATCTTTGTCATTAATGTAGAAAATGATGTCCAATTGCTATGAACTTTTACAAGGAGGAACTATATATTCCCAATGATGTGTGACAACTGGAGGCACCTATTTTGGATGTCTAAAGATGGAGATATGAATTTTTGAAATTTCTATTCTGTTTTAGGCGTATAGTCAGACATTCATCACTATTCCATTGATTTTTAGAGTCTAAATGCTCTTAGATTGATTTGAAACTATTTTTATCCTCTTGTTAATATCTATATCTATATCTATATTAGTAGAGTTTACATGAATTGGATTTTTTTGAATTAATTGTAAATTTTCAAAGTTTATATCAGTATGCCATATTAGTAATCTTAAACAACTTGATCTTTGTGCCTTTTCTATTGTCAAATGTGTCCAAATGAGATTTTCATGGCTAGGAATTACTTTTACTATAAATTTAACACCCCAAGCTTTCTAGAAAGCGATGGTTTGCTTGATTTTGACGTTTGTAGATTTAGTTATAATTTTTCAAAATTTCCCTAGAAATCTGCCACTATGAAATTTAAGGTGAATGAGTTAATTTCGGGGTTTTTGCTCCTAGACCCATAGATTGTGTGATGTTTTGAGACATTTATTACTTGTATAGATGGAAAATAAATAGACGATATGGTTGGTAAGTTCACAGGGTCCTCGAGATAGGAGATGAATTTTTAAACCCTGACGTAACGTAATTAAATTCAATATTTTTAATATATTTTCTTGAATTTCCTTTGATAATATGTGTAATTCACCTTTTATGAGTAAGATAATATTAGGAATAATATGGTGTCACACAGAGCTTTTTATTTGGAGTGGGAATGAAATGTTGAGCATGTGTTCGGGTGTCATAATTATTTAGAGGAGAAAAAGATCAAATTAGCTACTATAGGATTTTCAGATTATGCAAGCATTTGGCGAGATCAATTGCTAATCAATAAAAGAAGAAATACTAAAAAGCTAGTTCGCACTTGGCAAGAAATAAAGACCATCATGTGCAAGAGATTTAT
The DNA here is from genome assembly GCA_032878935.1 of Erythrophleum fordii. Taxonomy (NCBI): domain Eukaryota; kingdom Viridiplantae; phylum Streptophyta; class Magnoliopsida; order Fabales; family Fabaceae; genus Erythrophleum; species Erythrophleum fordii. The sequence continues at coordinate 28,633,394 of JAVQMF010000047.1, read as the reverse complement.
CCTTAGTCATTACTACATGGATTTGCATAAAAAGGTACAAAATTGAAGCAAGGCTCTATGAGTGTTAAGGAGTATTACATGAGTTGGAGATTGCCATGATTAAAGCAAATATTAAAGAAGATAAAGAGGTGACAATGGCAAGATTTTGATGTGAGATCTATTAGACGACTTGCTCCAGGAACCTTAACCAACATAGGTCACATTCGAGGACTAGCTAGAAAATAGGAAGATGATCGAGACAGAACCCTAAGGGAACTTATCCTTAAAACTCTAGCCATAAGATGCCACAAATGTTGATCACTCCTTTGATAAGTCAAGTGTATTTATATAGGTCAAGGGGTAAGACTCTAAGAGAACCTATCTCTTAGAACTTTGGCCTTAGGATGCCATAAAGGATGACCACTCCTTTGATAAGTCAAGTATTCTTTTAAGAATACAAGGAATGTAAGAGAACCCTCACATAATATGGAAAAAAATGTTACTCATATTCTCCCTTTTTTTGAGAACATATGAAGCCTTTATATAGGCAACGGGACACCTGAAACTTTTTAAAAATAATTCCTGAAAGGTGGCGCCATCTATTACATAAATTTGGAAGGTTAAGAATGGCATCATAAAAAAAGAAAAGAAACTAACTTGTTCTTCAAGTACAAGTTTTGACCATATGACCTTATTCAAACAACTAAAATAGAAACTTTCTACATGGTTTGGAAATTGATAATCACATGTTAGTCACATGAGGCTTCAAGTGAGCTCTTCCAGTCGGATCCTTTTGGGCCTTTAACTTCAATAAAATCTTAGGCTATTTAGGAGTATATTAGCATGCCACTTAGTGCTCTTTTAGTAGCCATCAATAAATGGGCTCTAAGTCTTTCAATTCACGGATAAAAAAATTAAGAGCTGCTTTCATTGCTTTGGACCTTGCTGTTGTCATTAGACCTCCAACACCTTATAATGGATCTTTAGGCACATTGGACTTGAATTTTTGAACTCCAATAAATGAATTTCGTTTAGCTCCTTTGCCTCCATGTTCAGACTTTATTTTAGCTCCAACATTATCCTCTACATGTCCCAACTCATGTCTCACACATTCAGCAACTTGCCCAAACTTTCTTTGATTGGTCAAGCCATGCATTGTTTCCTTGAAGGTGATCATAAGAGCTCCATGGTAATCTATCAGATTCATTAATGGTTTGAACTTTGAAATTGCTACAATTGTTGATCTACAACACTATGTAGATATAGAGGAGTTGCTACATAAAGCAATCAAAGCTGAGAAGTAACTCAAGTCTCAACAAAAGTTTAAGATGGTTGGTTTGAGTTCCTCGAAGTCAAATTGAAAGGATACCTAAACATCCTTTAAATCCAAAGTGGAAGCCAAGCCAAAAGAGGAGGCTAAGCCAAAAGCTTCAACACCAGCTCAAAATGGTTTTGGGTATATTACTTCTCAATGTCCAAACAAGAGAACTATATTGTTGATAGATAATAGAGATGATGAAAGTGTGAGCTCAAGTGATGAAGATGACATGCCACCCTTGGTCAAAGATTCTGACTTAGAGCTTGATAAACCCATCCATAGAGATGCCTTAGTGGCTAGGCGTATCCTTAACATTCAACCTAAAGAAGATCATGAAGAAGAGGAATGTGAGCATATCTTTCACACTAGATGCTTTATGAAGGATAAGGTATGTAGTATGATTATTGATGGTGGTGGTTGTACTAATGTCGCTAGTGCCTTGCTTATTGAGAAATTGGATTTGCCTACTATGAAGTATACTATACCTTATAAATTGTAATGGCTGAATGATAGTGGTAAAGTTAGAGTTACTAAGCAAGTAATGATTTCTTTCTTTATTGGCAAGTATCATCATGAAGTGTTTTGTGATGTTACTCCTATGTATGCAGGACATAACTTGCTTGGTAGACCATGGCAATTTGATAGAAAAGTAAGACATGATGTGTAATGAACATAATTTTTGTAAAACGATAAAATGAGCTATATAAGAATAAGTCCTATAAAATGAGCTAGATAATATCTCAAAAAATTTGGGTAGAGTCCTAGGCTCCTAAAAATGATAATTCCAGGCTCAGATGGGAAAGAAAAATGGAGCTAGAATGGTGAAAGAAATTGTGACCAAAATTGATGAAACGTAATGGCATTTTCATTAATAAATATAACTTTTGGAAAGAAAACACATAGAAGTGCTTTTTAAATGGAAAATTTGACTTGCTCATGGTTTTCAGAGGCCCCAAAAATCATGGAAAGCCATGAGACTGGTAAAGCCCCTCTGGTGTACGTTTTCCAATGGCGATGAGTCCAAACTTAGATAGGTTTGTTTGAGAAGGTTTTAGCTCCAATTTGAAAGATTATAAAGGAATTTTATTAAATTGGGAACCTAAATTTTATAATGGAAAAGATAGTTCTAAAAAAGGAGCTAAAACAAAGCCGAAACAAAAATGCCATTATGGAAGGACAAAATTATAATTTTTGGAAAAGCTAGCTTCTTGAATGTTCTATAAGTTTCATGCCCTTTCTCCCACCTTCTTTAGCATAAATTTCTCTACCCAAAATACAGAAAAATAACATCTCCTTGAGGTGCACCAAGAGAAGGAGAAAAGGAGGAAGAAAATCAAAGAAAAGGTAAGGAAATCGAAGGAATTTCATGCTCCATCTTCTTCCAACCTTGCTCTTCTCCTTCCATGCTTTCTTTCTATGGTTTAGTTGAGCTTTTAGGTTCTATTTTGAATCTAGAACACAAAGGGAGAGTTTGAATTAATTGAAAGGAGGCTAACCAAGGAAAAAAGCTCTTGAAACTAAATTGGAATCCAAAGTAAATGCATGCTTTAAGTTGCTTCTTCTCTTTGCTTCCTCTTGCTTTGAGTTTCAACCAACTTAGGGAGGAGTAGGAGGGGCTGGAATTTGGGTAGAATCAAGGGAGAATCTTAGGAAAAAGAGTGTGAGGATTAAGATTATGCAAAGAAATTGCAAAAAAAAACCAATAGAAATTAAGATAGGAAAATGTGATGTTCTTTAGGGTTTTGGAAAATCTGATTTTATGTGAGTAATTCCTTGGCTATTTGAGTGTTTTCTTGAACTCCTAAGATCTCTAGAAACCCTCCCAAGTGGCTCTCTCATCAAGGAAAATCAAAAACTCCCTGAACCTCTATTATGGTGCTAGGTTCGGCCAAGCAAGGTTCCATAAGGTAGGAGATGTTTTAATTTGTTCTAGCCTTGGTTTGGGACTTTATATAATGTTAGAAGATGGGAGAAACCATTGGGAAAAATTTAGGAGTCATGGATTAAGAGATAGGACAATGGTGTCTATAATGGTACTTTGTAAAGCAACTTGATTCTAAGCTTGTGTAAACAATTGTGTGAGGGCTCCAAGGACTTTGAATGAGGCCAAGAGGCCTAGAAATGCAAAGAGATGGGAGCTTAAAGCTTGAATTATGAAGGTTGCTTCAATAGGCCATTTATGGAACCATTATGCCACTTATGGGACTAAGTATATGTTCAAGAGTGAGTTTAATGTCTTAGCTTGCTTCAAGTGTGTAATTGCGTGTTTTTCATAGTGTTTAGGCCAAGAGAACACCAACCCACCTAGGTGTGCTTGTGAAGCTAAAAAGAGGGAAGGACTTAAAGGAAGTTTGCATAAATTCAAAAGTTTCAAGGCATGGGTGAGAAAGTGCCAAAAGTTTCAAGGCATGGGTGAGACTAGGCCAAAAGTTTCTTGGATGGGTGAGGCCAAGTCAAAAGTCCCTAGGCTAAGGGTGAGGCATATCCAAAAGTCCTAGATATGGGGTGAGGCAAAACCAAAAGTCCCTAGAGCTTCTTAATGACATGATTATGAAAGTGTGGCATGGAAATCTGGAAAATGTGCATTCATGATCCAAGTAGCTTGTTTACTTGTACACTTGATGTATATATGCCTTGAATGTGTGTATGAATGGGTGTGTGAGCTATTAAGATTCTAAGAATCTCACCCTCTTCCCTTTTTCCTCTTGAAATGTCTAAGTGGTACCCAAAGTCAAGGGAAAACAAGCCAAGAGCCTTGAAAAGCCATACTTGTCCCTTATATAGTTCTAATTGTAATGGAATATAAAAGTGAGCTTGTACATATTTATTTTTGTGATGTAAAACCATGAGCTAATGAAAAATGATGAATGGATACTATATATACTTTATGTAGCCCTAAATCAATGAAATTATGGAAATTGCCTCTTGTATAGTTATGGTTAATTGTGTATTATTAGATATGGAATGGCCAAAACAAGATGCATGGGGTTTGGGACCATTTAGGTAGTTCACACAGGTCATATTCATATTTTTTAAACTTGACCAAGAGGTGTCAAACATTAAAGGAGGCCATTTGGACAAATTTGGTATCTCATAGGGAGCAAAAATGGCCATTTTGGTGAGTTGTACCACTTTTTGTCCAAATGAGATCTTCTTGATCTAAGATTTGTCATGAATCTAAAGCTTGTTGAGAGCTTTTTGAGTAGCTAAAGTGGGTATTATTTAGAAGTTTATAGAATTTTTGGTGAATTTTTTAAGTTGACAAATTTTTTGATTTTGGTAAGTGCACTATTCATTTGGTCCGAAATTTGCCCTCTATCATTCATGGGGCATATGATGTCCAATTACCATGAAACTTTAAAGGGGAAACTAGACCTTCACAGTAACTTATGCAATTAGAAGCGCCTCATTTGGATGTCGAGAAAGGGAGATATGAATTTTTAAAGTTGTTGTTTTGTTCCAGGCTTACCTCCAGACTCATGTTACTGTTTGATTGATTTTGGAGGTCTAAATGCTCTTATATTGGTTTGGAACTATTTTTCCCTTTAGTTAACATCTGTAGCTTTCCAAATTGGTACAAATTGCATAGATTGGATTTTTTTGGAATTAATTATGAATCTCCAAAATTTATATCAAATTTTTGGATAGCTCGACCTTCGTACTTTTTTTGTTGTCAAAAGTGATCCAGATTGGATTTTCGTGCCTAGGAATTATTTTTAGTGTTACTTTGACATCTAGAGCTTTCTAGAAAGCTATGGTTTGTATGATTTTGATTTTTTTAGAATTAGTTATAATTTTTCAAAGTTACCTCAAATTCTGCTATCCTGAAACCTAAGGCAAAATGTGGTTATTTGGGATTTTTAACTCTTAATCCATGGTTTGTGCTAAGTTTTGAGAATGTTATGATTTGTTTGAATGGAAAATAATTAGAGAATGTTGTTGGGTGAGTTCATAGGGCCTCAGAAATGCGAAAAGGAAAATGTTATCCCTACACAACGTGATTTAATTCATTTCCTGGGATTTCTTTGAAGAATTGTGTAATCCCACTTGCACGGAAGAGGATCAATATTAAAAATAATATGGTATTACATGATGGATATAAGAATAGTTACTATTTTGCATTTAATGAAAAAACTATTATATTGACTCCTTTTAGACTTATGCAAGCTTATGAGGATCAACTTAGGATAAAGAGAGATTGCAAAATGAGAGAAAAAGAAGAGAGTGGTGAGAAAGTAAAAGAAAAGAAAGAACAAGGAGAGTGTAGCGAATTGAAATAAAAGAGCGCCAAAGAAAAAGTCCAAAAGAGAGAAAAGAAAGAAAAGGGTGTGAGTGTAAAAAAAAAAAAGAAGAGTTGTGAGAAAGATGAAAATAAAAAAGTGAGTTTATTTGTTGGAAAAAGAGGTGTAAAGAGCTCTTTGTTGGCAAGTGAGCAAGTCTTTGTGCTTATGTTCAAGGATGTTTATTTTTCTACTAATAAACTTGAACCCTTTTTACCCTCTAGTATTAAGTCTTTGTTGCAGGTGTAATGAACGTAATTTTTGTAAAATGATAAAATGAGCCGTATAAAAGGAAGTCCTCTGAAATGAGCTAGATAAAGTCTTGAAAAAATTGGATAGAGTCCTAAACTCCTAAAAATGATAATTCTAGGCTTAGATGGAAAGAAAAACAGAACTATGACAGTAAAACAATTTATGACAAAAACTGACGAAATGTAATGGTATTTCATAATAAGTTCAACTTTTGGAAAAAAATATAGGAAGGGTTTTTAAATGGGAAATTTGAGTTGCTCAGGGTTCTTAGAGGCTCTAAAAATCATGGGAAGTCTCAGGATTGATAAAACCCCTCCGGTGTACATTTTCTAATGTCAGTGAGCCTGAACTTTGACAAATTCATTCGAGAAGGTTTTAGCTCCAATTTGAGTGGTTCCAAAGGTATTTTATTAAATTGGGAATCTATATTTTATAATAAAAAAGATGGTTCTTAAAAAGGAGCTAAAACGAAGCCAAAACAAAAATTGCCATTATGGAAGGACAGAATTGAAATTTTTAAAAAAGTGAATTTGTTGAAGCTTCCATGCACTTCTCCCCTTTTTCTCCTCTCATATAGCACGACCCTTTCTATTAAAATACAAAAATAATAATAGCTCCTTTAGGCGCACTAAGAGAAGGAGAAAAAGAGGAAGAAAATCAAGAAAATGTAAGGAAATCTAAGGAATTTCATGCTCCATCTTCTTCCAATTTTGTTCCTCTCCTTTCCTCCTCTCTTTCCATAGTTTATTTGAGATGAATGGTTCTATTTTTGGTCCAAAACATAGGGGAAGAGTTCAAAATTTTTGAGAGGAGGCAAACCAAGGAAAAAAAGTCTTGAAATCAAGCTAGAATCTAAGGTGATTTCTTATTCTTGTTGCTCTTCTCTTGATGCTTGTTTGGCCTCATACAGAACCATGAGAGGGGAGGGAGTTTTGTTAAAAAGAAGAAGAAGAAGAAATAGGGTTTTAGACCATGAGGAAAAGGATTATGGCAAGAAAGTGCAAGAAAAACCTATGGAAAACAAGATAGAAAAGTGTAGGCTTCTTTAGGATTTTGGAAAATATGATTTTGTGTGAATGTTCCCTTGGCTATTTAAATATTTTCTTGAGCTCTTAAGACCTCTAGAAACCCTCCCAAATGGCTCTCCCATAAAGAAAAAATCAAGAACTCCATGAACCTCTATTATGGTGCTAGGTTCGGCCAAGCTTGAAAAAGAAGCCTAGGGGATGCTTTAATTTGTTCTAGCCTTGGTTTGGGATTTCATATGATGTTAAAAGATGGGAGAAACCATTAGGAAAAATTTAGGAGCCATGGATTGGAAGATGGGACAATGGTGTCCATAATGGTGCCTTGTGAACCAACTTGATTCTAAGCTTGTGCAAATAATTGTGTAAGGGCTCTAAGAACTTTGAATGAGGCCAACAGGCCTAGAAATGGAAAGAAATGGAAGCCTAGAGTTTGAATTATGAAGGTTGCTTCAATAGGCCATTTATATAACCATTATGCCACTTATGGAACCAAGTGTGTTCAAGAGTGAGTTTAATGTCTTGTCTTGCTTCAAGTATATAATTGTGTGTTGTTTATGGTGTCTAGGACAAGAGAACATACATCCACCTCAGTATGCTTGTGGGACCAAAAAAAGGAAGGAAAAGGATCATGAAAAGCTTGCACAAATCCAAGGTAGTTCTCCACCTCATTCTTCTTGCATTCTTGTATGCATATGTATGTTATTGTATGCTTGTGTGTGTTCCTGTGACTTGATGACATGCCACTTGATGCCTTGACATTACATTGGCACTGATGTGTTTCTTTGAATAGTTTTGGTTGTGGAAATGGTTCATAAAGGTGAGGTGATGTCAAAAGTCCCTTAATGAAGGTGAGGAGATGTTAAAGTTTCATGGCATAGGTGAGACAAGGCCAAAAGTCTCTTGGATGGGTGAGGCCAAGTCAAAAGTCTCTAGGCCAAGGTGAGGCAAATCCAAAAGTCATAGAAATAGGGTGAGGCAAAACCAAAAGTCTCTAGAACATATTCTTGGCTTGAATGTGAATAAGTGGCATGGAAATTGTAACCTTGCATACTTTATGATTGTTAGATCTTCCATACCTATGTTTTGATGTGTACATGCTTTGAATGTGTATGTGAATAGATGTGTGAGCTATTGAGATTCAAGGAATCTCACTTCCATTCCCCCTTCCATCTTGATATGTCTAAGTGGCTCCCAAGATACAAGGAAAGCAAGCCAAGAGCCTTGAAGAGTTACAATTGGAATATTTTGTTGTTCTCTTTATGTATAAATGTCAAAATGAACTTGTACAAGTTATTTTCATAATGTAAGACCTTGAGCAAATGTAATATGATGTATGAATGTTATGTAGCCTATGCATGACATTAAATCAATGCAAATATAGAAATTGGCTTCTTGAATGGTTTATGTGTGTAGTGCATTAATGGATGTGGGATGGCCAAATTAAGATACATAAGGTTTGAGACCACTTGGGCAGTCCATACAAGTCATAATTGTGCTTTTGAACTTACCCAAGAGGAGCCAAACCATTGGAGAGGCCATTTGGACAAAGTTGACCCCTTACATGAAGCAAAATTGACCATTTGAGTGAGCTATATCACTTTATATCCAAATCAGCTTTTCTTTGTTTGAAATTTGGCACACATCTAGAGCTTGTTTAGAGCCTTTTGGGAAGTTAAAGTGGGTATAATTTGGAGGTCTTTGGAATATTTGGCAAATTTTTGAAATTGGAAAAACTTTTTGGTTTGGCCATTAGTACTGTGCAATTGGTATGAAAATGAATCTGTGTTAATCATGGGGCAAACAATGTTCAATTGCTACAAAATTTTATAGGACAAAACTAGACCTTCCTTGTGACTTGTACCAATTAGAAGCACTTCATTTAGATGTCTGGAGAGGGAGATATGAATTTTTGAAGTTACTATCCAATACTAGGCACCCAATCAGACCTATGGTATTATTTGATTGATTTTTGGGGTCTGACCATTCTTGGATTAGTTTGAAACTATTTTTTCTCTTTATTTAACATTTTTGGATTTCCAAATTGGTATAGATTGCATGGATTGGATTTTTTTGGAATTAATTATGAATTTCTGAAATTTATATCAGTAACTTGTATTAATATCAAATGGTAGTCAAACCATCCTAACTTTTCTATCATCAAACATAACCTAGATGGATTTTTGTGCCTAGGAATTATTTTTATTGTGAAGTTAATACCCAGAGCTTTCTAACAAGCTATGGTTTGTATGATTTTGATTTTTCTACATTTAGTTATGATTTCTCAAAGTTACCCCTAAAATCTGCTATGTGCTATCCGCGAGTTTAAGTGTAAATTTTGGGTTTTTGACTTGAAAACTGTGGATTGCTTGATATTTTGAGTTGATTGTGATTTGTTCCCATGATAAATGGCTAGAGAATGTTATTGAATAATCCACAGGGCCCACGTAATGTGAATTGAAAATTTTAACCCCATCATAACGTGATAAAAGTGTATTATTTTCATACTTTTCCTTACTTTTGTCTTGTGAATGTGCACCAATTGCCTAGAATGAAAGAGTATGATAAAAAAAATATAAGGTATTATAGCAAGAATTTGGTGATTTGTTTTTGGATAAGATACCAGATAGGTTGCCTCTTCTTAGAGGTATTGAGCATCACAAAGATTTCATTCCTAGTTCTTCTATCCCTAATAGACTAGCCTATAGAGCCAATTCAGAGGAGACTAAGGAGATCCAAAGGCAAGTGGATAAATTAGTATGTAATATCTGGGTTTGGTCAAAACGACAAAAATGGATATGTTTTCAAAGCAAGTTCCCTCAAATAAATTAGTTGATGCTCAAAAAAATTAGAGTAATAATCTAGACATTAAATAATGAATTTAGGCGCCCAAAGGTACCCTGACACGGAGGCTAAAATGGCCAGACAAAAGTTAACAAAATGGTTATGAAATGTAATGGCATTTTTATAATTTTGAGAAAATTTTAGAATTCTCATAGGAGGGCTTTTTAAATGGAAAATTTGCATTCTTCGAGATTCTCAGAGGCTTTAAAAACCATAGGAACCCCCAGGACAATTAAAACTCCTCCGGTGTACGTATTCTAGCATCAGTTGACCTAAACTTTGACCTTTTAATTCAGAAAGGTTTTAGCTCTAACTTGAGTTATTCCAAAGAAATTTTATAAAATTGTGAACATAAATTTTATTATGAAAAATATGGTTCTAGAAAAGGAGCTAAAATGAAACTAAAATAAAAATGCCAAGACGAAATGGCAAATTGGAATTTTTAGGAAATGGAAGTTTCTTGAATGCTCTTTATATCTCATGCCTCTTCTCCCCTTTTCTAGACCGACTTATTTCTGCCCTCAAACCAGAGAAAGAAGCCAACTCTTAGGCGCACAAGGAGAGGAGATTTTGAATAGAGAAAAACAAGGAAAAAGTAGGAAAATTAATGGAAATTCAAGCTTTCTCTTTGACAAGTTGCTCTTCCTTCTTCTCCTCTTTATTTTCATGGGTTTGATGATGTTTGTGGGTCGATTAAGGGCAGAAAAGAGGTGAAAATCTCAAAATTCAAGGGAGAAGGCTAACCAAGTGAAGAATAAGCCAAGAAAAACAAGAATCTAAGGTATTTTTGCTACTTTCTAAGCTCAAGCCTCCTTGCTCTTCTTCTCTTCATTTTGTCTCATGTAAGACTAGCCAAGAGGGGTTAGAATTCTAGCTAAAATAAGGAGGAATCTTATAAAATCGAGGGAGGAGAACAAGAATATGCAAAGAAAACAACAAACTAGCTATTAGATTTCAAGATAGAAAAGTTAGGGTTTCATAGGTTCCCTTGAAAATATGATTTGATACAATAATTCATAGGCCTAAATGAGTGTTTGGATGAGCTCCTAAGATCCCTAGAAGGCTCCTCATATGCATCTTCCATCAAAGAAAGCAAAGCAATTCCAAGGATACCAAGAAGAAGCATAGCCTCACCCTAAGAGACTTAGGGCACCTAGGGAAAGTTTTAATTTGTTCTAAGCTTATTTTTGAATCATATATGATGGGAGAGGATGAGAGGAAGCCTTAGAAAAATTTTAGAACGCTTAGAGAATGAATTGGTAGTGTAGGTTCCATATTATGGCCTAAAAAGGCAACACCTAGTTAGGCTCCTTGTTTTAATTGTGTGATGGCTCCAAGAGGTTTACATGGGGTCAAGAATCATAAATGGAAGGAAAGAATAGAGCATAGAACTCAAATGATAGATGTTGCTTCATTAAGCACATTTTGGAACCATAAATCAGCTATAAGACAAATATAATGTTCCAAATAAATAGGTAGCTTTAAGAATAGTTCCAAAAGCATAATTGATTTCTATTTTATGTATTTAGGCCAAAGGAAATAAACCTTACATCATTATAAGTGTGTGGCCGAGGAAAGAAGTGAATCTCCAAGAGGGACAATGCGTTGTTGCGACAAAGGTAGCTCTTTCTTCTTTCCTTCATGCATGAATGGGTGTTTAATTTCTCTTTGAATGTGTGTATGTGTGTTTTAAGCCATAAAAAATGTTTTAGCATGTGCCTATATGCCATGGTACCATAATGTTATATTATGTTTTCAAATGATGCTTAGTTTAGTTCCTTAGGTTTACTTGAGTGTTATGAAGCCAAGAAATCTTAGCCATTGTGATGATGAGCCAAAAACCCTCAAAAGTGGTTGAGACAAAGTAAAGAGTCTCCCAAAAGTGAGGTTGAGTTCAAAACCTCTTAAGAAATTAGGTGAGACAAGTCCAAAATTCATAAGATAATGGGTGAGGGTAAACCACTTGCTTGGCAAACCTATAGACTTTTTGAAATACTAAAGTTGTTGTATGAATAATTACATTATCTGATGGAGGTGAGCTAGGAGACTTTAAAGAGCTTGAACAAAATCAAAAACTTGAAAACAAAAGGGCTGGATATAACTCTAAAAGATGGCCAACTAAAGATCCATTGCAAGGTATGGGAGGCCCATGCATAAGATCAAGAGCCAAAGCTATGAAGGAGGCCTTGAATGGAGTGATCCAAAAACTAATGGACTTGGAGCCCATAGTCTTAGCTGAATATGAAGCCCAAAAGGAATAAAATGGCATGAAAATTATTTCATATCTACAAGATGCGCCCAAGCCCAAAAGGAGCCTAATTGAAGGAGCCCAGCCATTTTCCATAAAATTCTCTTAGTTTTATTTTGTTTTAATTTGATTGTTTCTGTTTCAGATTTTTTAGCTTTATTAGGCACCATTCTTGGTGAATTTTTCCAAACTTAAATTTCTTTTATTTTTCCGCCAAACCTAGGAGTTATTTTGTATTTAGGGTTTTATTTTTCAAATGCCTATATAAGGTCCACTTGTACTCCAAAAAGAGGCAGATTGAATGAATTCGCTTTTCAGAATCTTTTCTGACTTGTGAGGTTTCTCTTGTGGCCTTTGTGTGCTAGAGAAAATCTTTGACTTATCAAAGGAGTGGTTTCCTTTGTGGCGTCCCAGATTAGGGTTCTAAGAGATGGGTTCTCTTAGGGTTCAATTCTATTGACCAACATCTCTTCTTCTTCTTCTTCTTCTTCTTCTTCTTCTTTGTTTCTTTCTTGCTTGTTGTCCAGATCTGTCTATTTTCTTGTTTTTGTGTTGCATGCCAAATTTCGATCACTGATTCGTGTAATTTGGGGTTCCTAGAATGGGTTTCTATGGGGTCTCACATTATCTGGTATCAGAGCATTGGTTGAGGTTGGTTTCATCCACTTTTTCCTTGTTCTTTTTCCTTATTTCGTCTGATTCTTTTCTGTTCGTCCATATTTTTGTGTAGCTGTTTCTGGTGTTTTTCTTCATGTTTTTGGATGTTTAATAGGTCTTTCTTGTGTTTCAAGATCTCTTCTTTCTGCCCGTTTTAGAATCACATCAATCCGATTTTTGTAGAGCAAGTTATAGCTATTTCTTTTCCCTTATTTCGTTTGATTCTTTTCTGCTCGTCCTGTTTTTTCATGCGGCTATTTCTGGTGTTTTCCTTCGCGTTTTTGGACGTTTAATAGGTCTTTCTTGTGTCTCAAGATCTCTTCTTTCTGCTCGTTTTGGAATCACATCAATCTGATTTTTCTAGAGCAAGTTATAGCTATTTCTTTCGTGCATGTCATTCTGATCTTTCAGAAATCTTGTGTTCTGTTTGCAAATTTCAGCACCTTTGAGATTCGAAAAAAAAAAAAGAGAATATTACAGTAAAAAAAAAAAAAGAAGGAAAAGAAAAGAAAAGAAGGAAAAGTTGCAAAAAAAAAAAAAAAAGAAGTCAGAATCTGTGAAAAAGGAAAGTTGTGCTGGAAATTGTAAAATTTTGAATTGTTGACTTGAATTGCAATTGCTGAAGATCTGGTCATTTCTGATTCTTGGAATTACCATTTTTGATTCCTTGAGTTGATCTGATCATTAAAAGTCATATTGTGCACAATTCATAAAAGGAAATTTGCATTCATTCACCTTGTTCTAAATTTCAAATTTCTGATTGCTTCAATACTGATTCCAAATTCCAATTTTCTTTCCATAACTCTTGATAATTAATCATTTAACCATTTGTTCTCCCATAATCTGCCACATACCATTTCTTCCATAAATTCATTGTCTTCATTTCCTTTCCTAGTCACTTGCTGTATTTTCCATTGGCTGCACCTACAAATTTTTTTTTTAAATGTTAGACTTTTGTTGTCTCTTTGAGAACTTTACATCTTGGGTTCTAATTTGAGATTGCCACTTCAGTTGCTGCTTCTTTTGATTTGTTGGATTTAATTCAGTACACGATAGGAAGCAAGTTGAGAGGAAAAAGGCAAGAGTGTTTTCATCATTGTAAAAGCCATTACAAGAGTGAAACACGAGTGAATTTGCATCATTTAGAGTGAAACACGTGAGGGAGTAGTCAGGTCCTTTTCTTGCTATTCAAGTTGACCTTAAGTTGTTCATCAAATCTGTTCAAGAACAATTCAAGAGGCTAAATACTAGGTTGGATCAAATGGATTCTTCTTCTTCCAACAGCAAGGCAAGGCATGGTAAAAATGTTGTTCTAGGAGGAGATGAATCTGATTTTGAGGAGGAAAACCAACATGAAAGAGTTAGGAGAGCTACCCCTCTAGAGAAAGATGCCTTTAGTAACATCAAGATGAAAATCCCTTCTTTTCAAGGGAAAGCTGATCCTGATGTATATCTTGAATGGGAAAGAAAAGTTGAGTTTTTATTTGACTGTCAATCTTTTTCAGAAGAAAGTAAAATAAAATTAGTTGCTTTAGAGTTCACAGATTATGCAAGCCTATGGTGGGATCAATTAACCACTAGTAGGAAGCGTTCTAGAGAGGGTCCAATTCGGTCTTGGCCAGAAATGAAGGCTCCCATGAGAAAGAGATTTGTCCCTACCCATTACTATAGGGATGTGCACAAGAGGCTCCATAAAATCAAATAAGGATCTATGAGCGTGGAAGAATATTTTTAGCAAATGCAAATTGCCATGATCAAAGCTGACATTGAGGAAGATTCAGAAGTTACAATGGCAAGATTTCTTGGTGGCTTAGATCCTAAAATTGCTGCAGAAGTTGAATTGCAAAACTTCCTTAATATGGAGGAGTTGTTGCATAAAGCAATTAAGGTGGAGAAGCATTTTAAGACAAAACAGAAATTGAAATCACATGCTAGTTCCAACAAAGACTTCAAGTCCTCTTTCAAGTTTAAGGGAGAGACCAAGCCTAAAGAGGAGAATAAGATGAAGATGCAAACATCTACTTCTAAAGGTAAATCTGAACCTAAATCTTCTTTTAGTTCTTCTAAAATTAAATGCTTTAAATGTCAAGGTTTTGGTCACATTGCTTCACAATGTCCAAATAAAAGGACTATGATTTTGCTTAAGAATGGTGTTGTTACTAGTGAAAGCAACGGTGATGAAGATGTGGAAGCTGAGTTAAGCTCCAATGGAGGTGATGAATCTGATATGGAGGTAGCTGAAGCTGTGATTGGTGAGGCTCTAGTGTCAAGGCGTGCTCTTAGCATTCAACCGAAAGAGGAGCTTGAAAAAGAACAACGAGAGCATATCTTTCACACTAGGTGTTTTGTTAACAACAAGGCATATGAAGATCAAAAGCGAATTACTCAAGAATGCAAGTTAAGAGAGAAAGAAAAGAAAGTGCGTGAGAAAGAAAGAAAAGAAAGTGAGATGGAGAGAAAAGAAAAGAGAGCTACTAAAAAGAAAAGTCAAGAGAGTGAAGAAAAGAAAGTAACACTATTTTCCAGTAGAGGAGAGATTAAGAGGGCTTTATGTAGTGAGACATCTTTTGTACTCTTGTATAAGGATGTTTATCTAACCCTTAGTGACCTTGATAAATCTCTTCCTTCTAGTGTTTTGAGTTTGTTGCAGGAATATAAAGACTTGTTTCCGGAAGAGGTACCGGGTGGATTGCCTCCCATAAGAGGCATTGAACACATGATTGACTTTATTCCTGGAGCATCTCTTCCTAACTGACCTGCTTATAGGGCAAATCCAGAAGAGACTAAGGAAATTCAGAGGCAAGTGGAGGAACTCATGAAAAAGGGGTTTGTGAGAGAAAGCCTTAGTCCACGTGCTGTTCCAGTAATACTTGTGCCCAAGAAGGATGGCAAATGGAGGATGTGTGTGGACTATCGAGCCATCAACAAAATCACTGTTAAGTATCGATATCCCATTCCTAGACTTGATGACATGCTGGATGAGTTGCATGGTGCTTGCTTGTTTTCAAAAATAGATCTTAGGAGTGGTTATCATCAAATTAGGATGAAAGAGGATGATGAGTGGAAGACTGCATTTAAGACTAAGTTTGGTTTGTATGAATGGCTTGTTATGCCCTTTAGCTTAACTAATGCTCCTAGTACATTCATGAGCTTAATGAATCATGTGTTTCGCCCTTACATAGGAAAGTTTGTTGTTGTGTATTTTGATGACATTCTTGTGTTTTCTAAGAATCTAGAAGAGCATGCTAAGCATTTGCATTCTGTGTTTGATATTTTAAGAGAAAATAAACTCTTTGCAAATTTAGAGAAATGCTCTTTCTGCTTGGATTATGTTGTTTTTCTTGGTTTTGTTTTAGGTACTGATGGCCTTCGAGTGGATGAAGAGAAGGTGAAGGCAATTCAAGAGTGGCCAACACCTAAGAATGCTAGTGAGGTGAAGAGTTTCCATGGACTTGCAAGTTTCTACCGACGATTTGTAAAGGACTTCTCAACCCTTGCTGCACCTTTAAATGAGCTGGTAAAGAAAAATGTTATCTTTAAATGGGGTGAGGCACAAGAGGCAGCTCTTAATACTTTGAAAGATAAATTGACCAATGCCCCTCTACTTATTCTTCCTGATTTCTCTAAAGTTTTCGAAGTTGAATGTGATGCCTCTGGAATTGGTATTGGTGCTGTTTTGATGCAAGAGTCTAGGCCTATTGTTTACTTTGGTGAAAAGCTTAGTGGTGCTTGTTTGAATTATTCAACTTATGACAAGGAATTGTATACTTTAAAAAGAACTCTAGAACATTGGCAACATTATTTATGGTCTAAGGAATCTGTTTTACATTCTGATCATAAGAGTCTTCAATACCTAAAGACCCAAGATAAGTTGAATAAGAGGCATGCCGTGTGGCTTGAATTCATTGAGTCATTTCCTTATGTGCTTAAACATAAAAAGGGGAAAGAAAATGTTGTGGCTGATGCTTTGTCTAGGAGGTATAGTCTTATTACATCTATGCAAGCTAGGTTGATTAGTTTTGAATCTTTCAAAAGCATGTATGAATGTGATGCTGACTTTGCTGAAACTTGGAAGTTGTGTGAAAAACATGGTGCTCATGATTTCTTTAGATTTGATGGTTTCTTATTTAAAGGAAATAAATTGTGTATGCCTGTTTGTTCTATGCGTGAGCTTTTGGTTATAGAATCTCATGGGGGTGGTTAGATAGGGCACTTTGGCATAGAAAAGACTTTATCCATGTTGAAAGAACATTTTTATTGGCCTCATATGCGTAGGGATGTGATTGCTGTGTGTAAAAGGTGCATTGTATGCAAGCACACTAAATCTAAAGTGCAACCACATGGCTTGTATACTCCCTTACCTGTTCCTTCTCATCCTTGGGTCGATATTTCAATGGATTTTGTGCTTAGATTGCCTAGAACATCTAGTGGAAAGGATAGCATATTTGTTGTTGTTGATCGATTTAGTAAAATGGCTCATTTTATTGCTTGCTAAAAAACAAATGATGCTGTCCATATTTCTGATTTATTTTTCAAGGAGATTGTTAGATTGCATAGTTTGCCTCGATCTATTGTGAGTGACCGTGATGTTAAATTTGTTAGTCACTTTTGGAAAACTTTGTGGGCTAAGTTGGGTACAAAGCTTGTATTTTCTACGGTTGCACATCCTCAAACGGATAGACAAACCGAAGTGGTGAATCGAACACTTTCTTCCTTATTGCGTGTTGTAATTCAAAAAAATTTAAAGAATTGGAAAAAGTGTTTGCCTCACATTGAGTTTGCATATAATCGTGCCTTGCATTCTACAACTGAGTTTTCTCCTTTTGAAATTGTATATGGTTTTAATCCTTTGACTCCCTTGGATTTACTTCCTTTGCCTTGTAATGAGTTTGCTAACCTTGATGGTGCAAAAAAAGCTAAGTTTGTGCAGGATCTTCATGCTAAGGTTAAGGCGAACATTGAGCGCAAGAATGAGCAATATGCTCAACATGCTAATAAAGGTCGAAGGAAGGTTATCTTTGAACCGGGAGATTGGGTGTGGGTTCATTTGAGGAAAGAAAGGTTTCCTGAACAAAGGAAGTCCAAATTACACCTAAGAGGCGATGGTCCTTTCCAAGTGTTGGAAAGAATAAATGATAATGCATATAAAATTGATTTGCCTAGTTCATATGGGAATGTAAGCACAACTTTCAAAGTGGCTGACCTTTCTCTTTTTGATATTGCAGATTCGAGGATGAATCCTTTTCATGAGGGAGGGAATGATGGAGGTGAGCTAGGAGACTTTAAAGAGCTTGAACAAAATCAAGAACTTGAAAACAAAAGGGCTGGACGTAACTCTAAAAGATGGCCAACTAAAGATCCATTGCAAGGTATGGGAGGCCCATGCACAAGATCAAGAGCCAAAGCTATGAAGGAGGCCTTGAATGGAGTGATCCAAAAACTAATGGACTTGGAGCCCATAGTCTTAGCTGAATATGAAGCCCAAAAGGAACAAAATGGCATGAAGATTATTTCATATCTACAAGATGCTAGCCCAAGCCCGAAAGGAGCCTAATTGAAGGAGCCCAGCCATTTTCCACAAAATTCTCTTAGTTTTATTTTGTTTTAATTTGATTGTTTCTGTTTTAGATTTTTTAGCTTTATTAGGCGCCATTCTTGGTGAATTTGTCCAAACTTAAATTTCTTTTATTTTCCCGCCAAACCGAGGAGTTATTTTGTATTTAGGGTTTTATTTTCAAATGCCTATATAAGGCCCACTTGTACTCCAAGAAGAGGCAGATTGAATGAATTCTCTTTTCAGAATCTTTTCTGACTTGTGAGGTTTCTCTTGTGGCCTTTGTGTGCTGAAGAAAATCTTTGTGGCGTCCCAGATTAGGGTTCTAAGAGACGGGTTCTCTTAGGGTTCAATTCCATTGACCAACATCTCTTCTTCTTCTTCTTCTTCTTTGTTTCTTTCTTGCTTGTTGTCCAGATCTGTCTATTTTCTTGTTCTTGTGTTGCATGCCAAATTTCGATCACTGATCCGTGTAATTTGGGGTTCTTAGAACGGGTTTCTATGGGGTCTGATATCAGGTGGCTTCCATTACCTTACTCATTTGGTCCACCTAGCATATTAAGACATTAGAGAAGAGAGAATGAGATTCAAAGAATTCTAATAGATCATCTCCCTTTCAATTATACATAAAGAATGCAATTCAAGTCTTAAAAATGGACGTTAGGGATCATGATGTGAGACCCCATAGAAACCCATTCTAGGATTTTGGGTGACACATTGAAAATTCTGGTGGGAGATACTTGAATCCGAATTTGGGATTTGTGGTGGCTGTTGCAATTGTCTGCAAGTGAGGTAACCGGGTTTACATCAATTCCATGCATATTTCTGTTTAAATTTCATATTTGCTATCTATGAATGATTTGAAATGTTGAATGAATTGGTTGGCTATCTGTTATATTATGATTGGACCTTATGAGTCCATGGTGGAGCTGTGGTGCGGCTGCCACCCGTGCATGTGCCGCGATCGGGCACCGGGTATGATCAACCCCAGATGCACTGAGCCCTGGTTGTGCTTAATAGGGAGTGGGTGCCGTGGACGGGCCTCTCCCGATGTTAATGGCCTTTAACATGTTAAATATATGATTACTAGTATGGGATAGTAATCATGATAGCCTAATTGTTTCATTTGCTGAAATGACTGATATGATTCTGATATGGATTTTGATTTATGCATATATGTTGATTAAACTGGATTATATGATGGAATTGCTTTAGTTACTGAGATTCATATCTCACCCCGTGTTGTGGGATTAATATTTCAGGTGAAAGTTCCTCGGGTAAGGATAAGGGTAAGCAAGTGGATGAAAATCCATAAGCTTCAACCTATGGGGAGATGGCTACACTTGGGCTGACTTAGCTAGCATAGATGCTAATTTTGTATTCCTTAATGTATAGCATCATCATGTATCTGTATTGCTAAGTGTAGGCTTGAACATTTGATTTATTGAGGATGTATGAACTGAGGGGTTAGACCTCATCTTAATTTGGTAGTTGTTGTATGGACTCATGATTTCTGTTGTAATTGGTGCTGACATGTAATATTGCTTATCAATGGAAATGTAACCCTTGAGACATTGATATGAGCCCCTAATATATGGAACCCCCATTTATTTTGTATTAAAGGATAGCTGCTGGTAGTTCATGTATATTTTGTTGTTGATACTTTATGAACTTGCTGATGGAAGGTAATTAGAGGAAAGAAACGGGCATATAGGTTTTGAGTTGGTAATGGAAGTATAACTAAGTAAATAAGGTAGATAAATGCCATTAGAGCCATATAAAATGAGGGGAAGTGACCTTAGAGTGTCCCTAAGAAGAGGAATGGAGTGTAGGGGGCGAAATAGAGGGAAAATAGCTACAGGAGGGAGTCACGCCGCGGCCAAGAAGGCTTCGCCGCGGCCTAGGGAGTGACAGTGGCGAGGGACGCCGCGGCTTGAGAAATCTCGCCGCGGCGCGGAGTGAAAATAATCGCCCAGGAGGTGACGGAACGTAACCTCGCCGCGGCGCAAGAAGTCCCGCCGCGGCGCGAGTCGAGGAAATTAATTAGGGAGGTTACAGTAGCAAAACTCGCCGCGGCGCCACATAGGTTGGCCGCGGCGCAAGTCCAACTCGCCAAAGTCAAGAAAATTCCAGAGAGTAACTGGGCTGCGGCGCGAGAGTTCTAGGCCACGGCGCAAGTTTAAAAATGTGGTTTTTGAGCTCCAGAACCTAACTTAGCCGCGGCAGGAAAGTTCCAAGTCGCGGCGCAGGTCCCCAAACTCCTATATTTGACCTAGAAACCCTAATTTCAGTAAGGCTAATGTTAGGGAATGGTATGAGTACATTGGTGGGATGTTTTTGTGGGTTGAAATTGATCAATGGATGAATCATAAACCTTTAATGATGGTATAAACCTTTCTTATGCATGATCCCGTTATGGTTGTTAGTTGATGATCCTAGTAGTATCAAGGTTTAAATTTCCCCTATATTTTCATAATGTAATTAATTGCGATGACTCCAAACCTTGATCATTATCTATTAATTGTGTATTTAGCTATAATCACTGATATTAGAATCTAGGGTCGTCACAGATGAGATGGATGAGTCCATATGACCTATGGGACATCAAATGAAAAATTTTCCTATGATGAAATGCAACTTGATTCATGATTTCCAATGTCATTATGTTGTTTCCTATAGAACTGGCATAAGATGAGGCATGGGAATTGCATGAGTTAACTCTTAGAAATTAGGGTATTACACAAATTTCCTTGAAAGTGGGTGAGGCAAAGTCCAAAAGTTTCAAAGAGAATGGGTGAGGCTAAACCATTATCTTGGCAAGCCTATGTATGATGAGTATATTTTCTTGAATGAGAGAAATGTTTCATGTATGCTCATAAATTGCTAGATTTCCATGCATTCATCTTTGGACTTAAATTTGCATTCATTATGTATGATTGAAAAGGGTGAAGAGCTATTAGGATTCCTAGAATCTCACTCTGTAATATCCGATTCCTAAAAAATGCAAGAAAACATAAGAACACGTAAGAAACATAACATACGATTTCTCTGTCAATGTATGAAATTCACTGGATACGAAAGGGAGTCCCCTAAATAGAGTAAATTGAGATCCAATAAAATTAGAAGAATATTCTAGACTACAAATAATAATGAGTTAAGGCCAGATGATACAATATCAGTAGCCATACCCATTGGAGTACAACAAGTTCGAGAAGCCCTCATCCATCAAGAACTTCAAAGAGCTCAAGTGGCCCAAATTGTGCACTATGTCCAAAAATTTCAAAGAGCTCAAGATAATTCCTATGTTGGACGTCAGTGCAAGTTTAGAGCCCAAAATCCATATTTGATTAATTTAGAATATGCTAGACGTCACTCAATTTATAAAGATGTTGATCTTGGAGTTGAATTAAACTTTGGATTTGAGATCTCCTTAAAGATGCAAAAGTGGAAGTCCAAGTGGAAGTCCAATGTCCTAAGAAGGTTTATGGAGCAACTAAAGTCAATATCCAATATGTTGAAGGCCCAATAACAAGAGCTAAAGTTAAAGCAATGAAAGAAGCCTTCAATTATTTAATTCATAAGTTTCATAACTTAGAGCTCATTCATTTAAGTCAAGAGAAGGCCTAAGAAGATGTAAAAGGTGTGATCATGCTAACCATTCTACAAGAGGAGTGCTAAGGCCCAATTGGAGTCCAATTGCAAGAGATTAAGAATCATATGACAACCATGTGATTTTTAATGAAGCATGAGCATCCATGTGACAACTTAAAGAAGTTGATTAGTTTTGACTAGGATTCTTTTTGAAATTTCGTTTTTTATTATTTTAGTATTTTTTGAACTTGGTCAAAGAGCTTATCTTGGAGATTAAGTTAAAATTAGTATCCTAATCTAATTCCTTAATATTAGGCATCATTTAAAATATTTCTAATCAGATTTTAGAGTTTTACTTTAATTAGGACTCTAAAAATTTTTCCTATTGTACTCTATTTTGCACATGAATGAATTTAAGTATTATTCAATTATCTGTGAGGTTTTTACTTCTTTGTGTTCTCTAGGAGTTCACGTGACTTATCAAAGGATTGGTCTTTCTTTGTGGCGTCTTGAGGCTAGGGTTCTAAGAGACAAGTTCTCTTAGGGTCTTTCCTTTGACCAACATTCTTGTTTTCTAGCCAGTCTTGGGCAAAGTGTCATCTTGTTGAAAGTTCCTAGGACAAGGTTCCTAGAGGGTCTCTCATCATTTGGTATCAGAGCTTTGGACGCTAGTACAAGGTATATCTTTGTGTTTTCCCTTTCATTATTCTTCATACTTTCTCTCCTTCCATTAGTATTACCTTTTCCATCTTCGTCTTTGTCTTCTATCTTCTTCTGTCTTCCATTGTTGTGTGCCTCCATCCTCCAAAAAAGAAAAAATGCGAGTGTGATACTCCCCAAAAAAATCGAAAAAAAAATTCAAAAAAAAATTCAAAAAAAAAGGGGGTGAAAAAAAAAATTTCAGAATGCAAAATACAAAATTGCAAGTTGTGCCAATTCAAAGTTGAAAGCAAGTTTGGAGTTAATTTTCTAATTGGAGTTAGTTTCCTAATTGGAGTCAATTTCCTAATTGGAGTTAGTTTCCTAATTGGAGTTAATTTCCTAATTGAAATTTGTTTCTTAATTTGATTGCATTAAGTAGCTACCAAATTACCTACTTTCCTATTTGCATTCAAGAAAGAATATTCTTTCCTAATTGTTCTAAACTTGAATTGCAAGTAGTTTCCTATTCTTAAATTTTCTTATTTTTAGAATTTTTTTTTTTCTTCTCCTTCCTTCCAGGCCTCCCCTTCCTCCTTTCTTTTTCCCCTTTTTGTTACACATCTCTTTTTCTCCTTTGTTTGATTCTTTAGGAATTTATATTTTAGGATTCTAGTTTTTTGATTGCCATTAGTCTAATCTTTTCATTTGATTTGCTTGTGACTTGCATAGAACACTTGTAAGAAGCAAATTATTGAGTGGTAAAAGGCAAAAGCGTTAACATTAAAGAAAAAGCCAAAAAGAGAGTTAATCACGAGTGAACTTATCATCTTTTGGGTATAAACACGTGAGAAGAGTGTGTGAGATCCTATTCCTTCTTTCCTTCTTTGACTAACTTTTCAGGTTAACTTTTCAGGTGATAAGATGTCCAATGAGTACAAATTTTTTAAAGAGGCTAACAAAGAGCGATTCAAGCAATCTTGTGCAAGATTGGATGCATTCCAATCCAATACCAACTCTACAGGACAAGATAAGGAAAAGGCATCCTCTGATTTCCATACTAGATGCCTTATCAAAGAAAAAGTCTGCAGTATGGCTATTGATAATAGTATCTATGTAAATGTTGCTAGTACCTTACTTGTTGAGAAATTAAACTTGCCTACTATAAAGCATCCTAGGCCCTATACCTTATTGAAGGGTAGTGCTGAATTTAGAGTTAATAAGCAAGTTTTGATTTCTTTCTCTATTGGTAAATATCATGATAAAGTGTTATGTGATGTCGCTCCTATGTCTGATGGACATATTAAGCTTGGTAAGCCATAGAAACATGTGAGAAAAGCTAAATATGTTAAGCATAAGCACAAATATTGCTATTGCTATTGCTATTCATTTGTATTCAATGAAAAAAATCATGTACTAGTACCTCTTGATCCTATGGATGCTTATGAGGATCAAATGAGAATAGTACAAGCATACAAAATGAAAGAAAAAGAGAGAGCAAAAGAAAAAGAGAGAGAACATGAGTTAGAGAGAGAAGAAGAAGAGATTGAAAAAGAAAAGAATGTGAGTGAAAAGAAAGAGCAAGAGAGTTGTGAGAAAAGTGACAAAAACATAAGTCTGAGCTTGTTTGAAGAAAAAAGAGAGGTTGAGAGCATATGTAAGGATATTTTTTTATCTACTAACAATTTTAACCCATCTTTGCCTATTGTTAGTTCTAGCTCCTTGCAGGTATGTAGAGATTTGTTTCCCAAGAAACCACCTAATGGCGAAGATTCAAGGACGAATCTTTTCAAAGAGGGAGGGAATGATACAATATCAGTAGGCATACCCATTGGAGTACAACAAGTTCGAGAAGCCCTCATCCATCAAGAACTTCAAAGAGCTCAAGTGATCCAAATTGTGCACTATGTTCCAAAATTTCAAAGAGCTCAAGATAATTCCTATGTTGGACATCAACCCAAGTTTAGAGCCCAAAATCCATATTGGATTAATTTAGAATATGCTAGACGTCACTCAATTCATAAAGATGTTGATTTTGGAGTTGAATTAAACTTTGGACATGAGATCTCCTTAAAGATGCAAAAGTGGAAGTCCAAGTGGAAGCCCAATATCCTAAGAAGGTCTATGGAGCAACTAAAGTCAATATCCAATATGTTGAAGGCCCAATAACAAGAGCTAAAGTTAAAGCAATGGAAGAAGCCTTCAATTGTTTAATTCATAAACTTCATAACTTAGAGCTCATTCATTTAAGTCAAGAGAAGGCCCAAGAAGATGTAAAAGGTGTGATCATGCTAAACATTCTACAAGAGGAGTGCCAAGGCCCAATTGGAGTCCAATTGCAAGAGATTAAGAATCATGTGACAACCATGTGATTTTTAATGAAGTATGAGCATCCATGTGACAACTTAAAGAAGTTGATTAGTTTTGACTAGGATTCTTTTTGAAATTTCATTTTTTATTATTTTAGTATTTTTTGAACTTGATCAAAGAGCTTATCTTGGAGATCAAGTTAAAATTAGTATCCTAATCTAATTTCTTAATATTAGGCATCATTTAAAATATTTCTAATCAGATTTTAGAGTTTTACTTTAATTAGGACTCTAAAAATTTTGCCTATAAAAGGCTTCCTATTGTACTCTATTTTGCACATGAATGAATTTGAGTATTATTCAATTATCTGTGAGGTTTTTGCTTCTTTGTGTTCTCTGGGAGTTTACGTGACTTATCAAAGGATTGGTCTTCCTTTGTAGAGTCTTGAGGCTAGGGTTCTAAGAGACAAGTTCTCTCAGGGTCTTTCCTTTGACCAACATTCTTGTTTTCTAGCCGATCTCGGGCAAAGTGTCATCTTGTTGAAGGTTCCTAGGACAAGGTTCCTAGAAGGTTTCTCATCACCAGAGGTGCCCTAAAAATTGGGGCCAAAATAGATGAAAAAAAAAGATAAGAAAAAGGTCTCGAAGAGTCTCCAAGGTTAAGTATGATAGAGCTAGGGACTAAAATGCAAAGAAAAGTTATGTGCTAGACAAAATGTATAAATTGCTCAAAAGTTCAGGGAACCTTAGTTTCACCCTCTATTCATGACTTTAGGCACAAATATCAAAAAATCGGGCAAAAATCTCAAAAATTTGTGACCCACGATTAAACTCTATTTGATGAGACGGATCTGATGACGCTACGTTGTCCGGATGGGCGAACGAGATCAGGTCTGGGATCTGCTTAGCTCGATCAGTAGCCATAAGCAAAATAGAAAGAGGAAGTTGTAACAACCATGGAAATAGAAATAGCTAAAGGGCTAAGAAACACTAAAGGAGTTTCAAGGACTAAATTGTAATAAATGAAAGTTTTAGAGCATCATCATAATACAAAACAATGAAAATTACACCTAAAGACCCAGAGGTCCGATTGACACCAAAATTTATCAGGATTGAGGTTGATGGGCCTGATTCATGTTTGAGGCTCAGTATGGCCAGAAAGTAGAGGAAATAATATTTATAAATTTTAGAAACTCTAAAGGTATGTATTGTACCGTAAAACCTTAATCGGGCCCGGAAACTAATTTTTAGATCGCTATAAGGCCCAATAGCCGATTCTAAAGGCCTAGTAAGAGGAAAGAAGATATAATTAGGGCTTTACAGAAGATGAAATCCAAATATAAATATAAAATAAAAAGGAAAGAAAGAAAGAATTTTAGTTAGTTTAAAAAATTAACCATAGTTAAGTTAGAAATTAATCATGGTTAAGTTAAGAAAATTAATCATGGTTACTAACCATTAAATCACCATAACTTAAGGGCTAAGAATAAGCATCCAAGTGTGTGGCCAAGGAATTTTGGAAAGAAGATATTTAGTCATGAAATTAGAAAATCAAAAGAAAAAAAGGAATGGAAGGTTAAGATTTGATCTTGAAAAGGTTGATCCAAGGGTCTATGACCATTTAACTTCATTTAAGTTCATCTTCTTCACCTCCATTTCACCATTTTCCTGCCACACACAAGGAAAAAAGAGGGAGAAAAATGTGAAGAAGGAGAGCAAGGGAGAAAAGGTGGGAGAGAAAGTGAAATCAAGTGAAACTACCGCTATTCTTCTCCAAATTTCTTCATCTTCTTCATCCTCCAATCATTTTCTCCAAAGGGCACCTGCATCTTCATCCTTTCTTCAAGGTGGCATGTTGCTCTAAGTGGGAAAAGAATGGATTTTAGTGTGAGAAACGCAAAGGAAGCAAGATTAAGCTTAAAGAGTAAGTTCTCTCTACCTTGCACTTGAAAATCACATGGTTTAAGTTAGTTTTGTTAAACCCTAGCTATGAGCCACTTTTAGACAGCATATGGATAATTAGAAATGGAGTTTATATTTTGAATATGAAGGCCTAGGAATGGAGTTTATATATTGACTATGGAGGTCATATGAGCTTATCCATTGTTATTATGTGCTGGAACTTTGAAAAACACAAAGATTGTAATTTTTGGGAAAATGAAAATGTTAGGGCGATGCTGTCCAAATTTTCCCAAAATTCTTATGGTGTCTTCTTAATGTCCTAAAGTCATGTATACCAAATTTCAAGTCCTAAAACATAAAGGAAGAGGCTATGGAAATTTTAGAACCAAAAAAACTCACTTTTGGGCCTAAAACAGAGCTAGGTTATGTTATGACCAAAACGTGTTGTTGGGGCTGGAATTTGATAATTTTATCCATTCCAATAGATTCAAAAGGGTGTTTTTGGCTAGGAATACCTATGGCAAAGTCCTCAAAACTCATGGAATAAAATTTCTAAATTTTAGCCAAAAAATGCACACTATTCGGCTATAGTGGATTGGAAGGGAAGGAGTTAGATTTTTCCAATTCCAATAGTTCCAATGAGTTTAAAAGGGTCATACTACTTTAGAAGTTAAGGTTTATGTATTGATTATAATGAATTATCATTTTAATTATAGGGTTTGATATTTGTTTTGGGAACACCAAAAGCAAGTAAACCGAGTTCCAAGGCTCGAGGAACAATGTTTGCTAAGGTAGTAGTTTTCCTTTCTTTTTCTTTAAGCTTGTATGTTTGTATAATAATGAGTGTTATGCTATATCAAGTTGTCATTTATACTATAAGATGAGACATGTATATTTAGATTATGCTTGGCCTTGTATGAAATTCCTTGTATTCCTATATGGTATATGGGATCTTGATTGGCATTATGTTATATACTTACATACTTGCTTGTGAATGAGATTGGTTTACTACTTCTGAGATTTCATAATCTCACCCCAAATATAACCTATGTTATGTCTGAGTTTAAGCAAGGAAAGGGCAAAGGGTGTGGAGGCATAAATTGAGGACCTTATTTTTATGCATCACATTTTGTTATGTAACTAAATATCTTTGAATTATGGTATGTATGAGTTTTGTTATAATGCTGTATGATAATAGGGCATGTAACAGAAAGCTATGTATATACCTAACCCCAAAGTAAAAAGAAAATTTTAATTAGTTCAGGTTTCCATTGACTCCTTTAAATTCTACATGGGGTATTTGTAGTAGGAAAAGTGTTATATAGTAAGGTGTGACACACTCTTCCCTCTCTATTGCCCTAACATGCCTAAATGGACTAAGTGAACCAAGAAATGAGAGCCACCACACTTGAAAGCAAGAAGATTGATAAAGGAGTTGCTATTTGTTCATTTTGTAACCATAGCATTGTCAAATGATGTATTCCCATTATGTATATGATGTATAACCTCTTGAACATATGCATATACGTGGATATATGATGTATGTATAAGATTTAGAAGCATATGAATGATATTGAATGATTTTGACATTGAATGGCAAAGATGAGTATGGAAGATCTTTGTATAGAGGTATGGATATTTAGACACTTTAGACATGTTAAAAGGTCTATTTTAATGCTTTCCCATGTGCTCAAGTGAGCTTGAAAAAGCTAGAAGCCAAAGTGGACCATTTTTGACCTTTTGGGAGGCATAAAAATGCCATTATGCAACCCTATATCACAAACTAATCAAATGGATAAATTTTTCTATTAAATTTGGCATGCATATAGCTCACATCTAGAGCTTTTTAAGAAGCCAAAAACTAGATTATTTGGAGCTCTAGAGAATTAATTATGAATTTCCAAAGTTGGCAAAAAGCTACTAAAATGGTCCAGGTACTATTCATATAGTTAGTTACTTCTCCTTTGTCATCTGTGGGTCAAATAGTGTCTGATGGCTATGAAATTTTACAAAAAAAGAACTATACCTAATAAACTTTCCATGGCCATTAATATCACCTTATTTGGAGGTCTGGGCAGAGAGATATGAATTTTTGAAGTTTGGCGTCAGTACTAGTAATGTAGTAGCACCTTTGGTATTGTTCCATCAATTTTTAGTGGCTAAACATTTCTATTTTAGTCTGGACTTATTTTTTTTCCCAAATGTTAACATCTATAGCTTTCTAGAATATCATATTGTGCTTGATTTTAAATTTTTTAGTATTAGTTATGAATTTTTGAAGTTTATATCTCTAACTTGTAATAGCAAATTTGGGTAGCTGGACCTTTGGTGCTTTTTTATTGTCAATCATGGTCCAGCTGATATTTTCATGAATTGGAATAATTTTTAACCTATAGTGGACATCTAGAGCTTTCTCAAAAGTTATCATTTACTTGATTTTGATTTTTCTAGATTTAATTATGAATTTTCAAAGTTGATGATAGAAACTTGAACCCTAGAGCCCAAGACTAATCTTGTATTTTTGAGTGTGGATGTCCTAAGCTCGGGAAAAATGGAATATTTTGGAATAGTTCTAACTTGTATACATGTATTTAGAATAGAAAATAATATGGATAAGTTCATGTGACTCCCAGATTGTGAAATGAAAATTTTAAGCCCTACGTAACTCAAAATAATCCATTATTTTATTCCATTTTCTTGGGGAAATTGCTATACCAAGGGCTTTGAGTTAAGTAAATGAGTGAGAAAGGCTAGAGAAATATGGTATTATAGCAAACAGCACAAATCCAAAACACATGTTCATCACATATTCCCATTCTTGACACCATGCTTCATAAATGTTCTAACTATCACAAATAGGCTCCCAAATTTACAAAATAAATATAAGCATAATCTAGACAATATGTAAAACATATTAAACCACATAAATCAACCAAAAACATATCAAATAACATAAGTAAAAATTCAAGAATTTCTTAGTCAACACTTTTTCTAGAAAATTTGACTTTTTATATATTGATCGATAATTTACTAAAATTTCACCACAAACCTTATTTTTTATGTAGATTAATCTAATTTAGTTGGATTTTAGAAAACTCTTCCCTAGGTAGCTTTAATGGTCTTGGCCAAAACCATACACCAATGAATGTATATGATTTTGCTTCATTTTTATGTTACCAAATAGTCATACATACATATTCAAAGGAAATGAACAAAAGCCCTCAATCAATTTCTAGAAATTCCATGTATATTCTACAATTTTCTCAAATTAAAATTCAAGGGTTTCTTGCCAAATTCTTCTTGAAAATCAAAGTTATATTAATCTTTCTCTTAGATTTCTTCCCATTTAATTTTCTTTTCAATTTCTCCCATGGCTTCTTGAAATACAAAGTTCCATGGTTTGTAGAAAAATTGCCAAGATTAGGAATTTTCTTGAAACACATAAATCTATTAGCTATATATGTATTTTCTCCATCTTTTTCTTGGCTTGGATTCATGAAAACAACAAAATCCCCAATCTCATCTAGCCATGGCTGAAACTTAAAGAAGAAGAAAAGAGAAAAACTCTCAAAGAAAAATAGAAGGAAAACCAAGAAGAAGAAAGTTTATCTATGTTACCTTGACGGTGTTTGTTTCTTTCTGATAGTTTTTCTCCCTTTCTTCTTCCTTCCTTCTCTTCTTCCTTTGGCCTTGCTCTCCCTTCTTTTTTTTCTTCTTGTCTTAGTCGAATTGTGTGGGTGTGGCATGAAAGTGTGTGTGTGTGTTTTGTAAGTTTTATTTACAAATGGGTCACTAGGATTTGTTATATTTTATGATGTTAAATCTATGCCTTTAGATTCATTGGATGGTTATCATTTAATATTGATTTTAGAGATTTAATATGGACCTTTGGATTAGATCAAGGGTTGTGATTTGATCTTAAAAAGTAAGGAAATCTAAGTCAATGAATTGCATCAATAGTTAAGATCGCATTACATTTTATGAATGAATATTAGCTGTAGGATTTTAACTATGGCTAAATTTTAACAATGGTTACTTTTTTGTAATGTGTGAAGATAATTTTTCATTCAATACTACTTAAGTTAAAATCTATATCATTCTAATTTCAGTAGTAACTTTTTCATAATTCATGAAATTTACTAAGATTTACTGATGTAAGCCTTTGTCATTGCTTCATAGTTTGTGTAGTATCCATGATGTGAGACCCACTAGATGACCTACTCTAAGAATCCCAACCAACATAGGTCATGCTCGAGGACTGGTTAGAAAACAAGAAGATGATTGAGGTAGAACCCTAAGGGAACCTATCCCTTAAAACTCTTGCCACAAGACACCACAAAGGTTTATAACTCCTTTGATAAGTCTAGTTTGTATTTTCTCAAGAACACAAGGATAACAAGCATACTAGCTCTCCAAAAGAAAATTTTTATTCATCCTTTTTTTTAATGCATTATAATAAAAGCTTATTTATAGGCAAAAACCCTAAAAGAATCCTTCCCAATCAATAAGATAAGAAATTTTCCTAATTAATAAAGTTTTCTAAATAACTTGCCTAATAACAAATAGGAAACAACACAAAACTTAAACACTAAGTTGTTGGCCTAAATTCACGTGGCGTTATTGTATGAAACAAAAAAGGAAATAAAACTAATCTAATTACTATGAGATATTGCATGCCATTCTCTCTTTAAGTGATGCACATGACTAGGACATGGTCCTTTTAAGTAAATTCTTTTATTGGAACTCTAGGTGCACCTTGGGAAGTGTCAAGTTAGGCCTCGAATTATGTGACTATGCTTCTTGGACCCTTGTAGCTTGCCAATTTAGCCTATAAATGGGGTGCCATGTTAGCACTTCCTTGGTTAGAATTTACAAAATTACCACCATTTTGCTAGTATCTCCTATCATAGATTCTCTGTAACATTTTATTTAACTCATGTTTTCTAGGTTCTTCGCTATATTTTAATATTATTTGGACCTATATAGGTCCCATTTAATGTCTCCAACCATATATTTTATTATTATATATTTCTCTAATATTTTATTATTTTAAGGTCTAAATGACTATTTTGCCCTTAGTAGTGATGCAACAAACAAGCACCTTTACTCGTTTTTCACTTATATCTTTATCTTAACTCCAAATTTCTAGATTTTGTCACCACCTTTCAGTAGATCTTTCTAGATAGAATTTTCTAAGATAGTTGACTTGAGTTTAGGGATTTAGTTCATCTCTGTATAAGCTCTTCATCATTTGAGGCCATTTTCTGGTCCTAACGATTTCAAAATTTTATAGAATGAATTTTATGATTTTCTTTGCATTATTTCCTAACTATTGATATATATATATATATATATTAGACAAATTTTGAATTTCTCTTTGTTCCAAAAAAAAAAAATTATCAATGTTTGTCCAGGTAACAAATGACGATTTTGCCCTTAGGCCTTAAACCCTCCTAAAATTTCAAAAATTTCTATGGGTCTTATTCATTTTATACTTTTCATATACAAAGTTTTTTCATTCAAATTCATCTTATTAAAGCTTAATAAATTCATTACATAAAACAATAAATAATTAGAAAATCCTAATTTTTAGTGATGTTACATTTCTCCCTCCTTTTTAAAAATTTTGTCCTTAAAATTTGAAATATGTACCTTAGTTAAATAATTCTTGGTACTTCTATTGCATCTCTTTTTCCATTTCCCAGGTGGCTTCTTCAGACGTTATTCCTTCCCATGCCACTTTCACTAAAGGAATTGTCTTATTCCTTAACTATTTCTGGTCAGTATCTAAGATTGATATTGATCTTATCGTGTATGTTAAATTTTCCTGAAGCTGTACCAATTCATTATTTAAGACATGTGAAGGATTAGGAATATACTTCCTCAATTAGGATACATGGAAAACTTCATAAAGGTTTAACAAGTGCAGTGGTAAGGCTAGTTGATAGACTACTAAACCAATTCTTTTGAGAATTAGGTATGGACCAATGTATCGAGAATTTAACTTTTTGGTTTGGATAGCTTTGCCTATATCAGTGGTAGAAGTAATTTTAAGAAAACATGGTCTCCTTTATTGAATTCAAGAGGTCTTCTTCTTTGATCAAAATAGCTCTTTTACCTACTTTGGGTTGTAAGTGACTTTTCTCTAATTTTCTTAACTTGATTTATGGTTTGTTGAACTAACTCAGGTTCTAGTAAAGACTTTTCCCCAATTTCATACCAACACACAGGAGATCTACACTTACATCCATACAAAGCTTCATAAGGAGCCTCCTGATACTTAAATGATAACTATTGTTATAGGCAAACTCTATTAATGATAAGTACCTATCCCAATTTCCTTTTTGTTCTATCACACAAGCCTTGAGTATATCCTCTAAGGTTTGAATGGTTCTCTCAGTTTATCCATTCGGCCTAAGGGTGATAAGTTATACTAAGGTATAATCTAGTCCCGAATGCAGTTTGAAAAGATTTCAAAAATTGAGAAGTGAATCTAGGATCCCTATCTAAAATAATGCTAGAAGGTACTCCATGTAACCTCGCAATCTCCTGTATATACAATTGAGCCAATCTCTTTTAAAGAATAAGAAGTGAGCTTATTTGGTCAGTCTATCTATAATGACCTAAATGACATCATGTCCTGACTAAGCTCTAGGTAATCCTATAACACCATAATTTTCTAGCTTATCTCATGCCATTCTCATGCTTCATATCATGCATTTCATGAAGGAGCAAGGAAAAAGGATTTACAATAATGAATTTTTTAGCGTTACGCTACATATAAATTTTTCATTCAAAGTCCCGTAGGCCATATGGACTCATGTATCATATTCTCATATTTAATTACATGAATACAACTCATTTGCATCATGAAAAGTGCCCTATAACTCATGGAACTTGAAGCGAAGCTCAAAATACACATATATATTTTAGGCTAGATTTTTGCTCATTTCTGTCACAACTTTGGAAAATCATAAATAATTCTACAAAGATCAAAATCATGAATTCTTAGACATTATAGAAAGATAAACATGTCTACTTTATGCTGAAAATATGTTCAGACCATAACATCTAGCACAAAGGACATTTGACATTCGAAATAGTCCAGAGGTCAGGTTGTCCACTGGTGCTATCATAGAATTCTACAGCAAATTTAAAAAATATCCAATTAATTTTACAAAAATCCAATCCATGCAAATAATACTAATCTAAAAATATATGAATGTTATTTAGAGGGAAAAAATAACTCCAGACCAGTTCAAGCACACCTAGATCTCGAAAGTTAATCAAATATTAACTGAGGTCAGGTGGTGCACCTGGTACTAGATAGAATTTTTAAAAATTCATATCTCCCTCTCTAGAGGTCCAAATGAGGTTCTTCTAGTTGAAACAAGTCACTAGAAATGTCTAGTTTCTTTATATAAAATTTTGTGGAAATTAGACATCATTTGGACTCTATGTGATAGATTTCATTTTTGAACCGATATAAACAGTGACCTAACCAAAATTAGAAAATTTTCCAACTTTGAAAATTCATCAAATATGCTCTAGACCTCCAAAAGTTATGTTCTTTAGCTTCCCAAAAAGCTCTTAACAATATCTAATTTCATACCAAATCTTAGATCAAGAGGAGCTCATTTGGATAAAAAGTAATATAGAGTTCCATTATAGTCAATTTTGACTCCATATAGGATACCAAAATGTCCAAATAGCTTGCCTTAGTATTTGACACCTTTTGGGCAAGTCTAAAAGTATAAATATGACTTGTGTAAGTTGCCCAAATGGTCATAAACCTCATGCATCTCAATTTAGCCATCTCACTTGCATTTATACATACACTTTCATAATGCAAACTTCCCATTACATGACCAAAATGTACAGTTCCATTCATACAACCTTAGCTCTCAATTATACATGATACATAAACATAGTCATACATGTTCATAACATCATAAGACATATACATCCATTGATTTAATCATTTTCCATTCATATGGCCTTAAAATAGCAAAATTCAAACACTGTCATGTCATCCTCTCATTTCTCATGTGCTTGGCTTCCATTCTCTGGCTCTCTTAGTCCACCTAGCATGTTAAAACATTGGAGAGGAGGGGATGAGATTCAAAGAATCCCAATAGCTCATCTCCCATTCAATCATACATAATGAATGCAAATAAGTCTCATAAATGCATGTATGGTCATGTTGACATGTGTAAACATTCAAGAGGCATTTTCATCATTTGAGAAAGTCATACATAGCATACAAAGGCTTGCCAAGCAAGTGGATTGGCCTCACCTAATTTCTTATGGATATTAGACTTGCCTCATCCATTCTTTAAGAGATTCTTGAACTCAACCATGCTCTTGGGAGTCCATCTCACTTTTAGGAGACTTTTTACTTTGTCTTAACCAATCTTAAGGGTTTTTGGCTCATCCTCACCATGGCTAAGGGCTCTTAGCCTCACCACACTCAAGCAAACCAAAGCAAACATCATAACATCATTTAGAAAACATAATGTGTCATCATGGTACCATGGAGTAAGAGCTTATGCTAGAACATTTTTCATGGCTTTAAATACATATACACACATTCAAAGACAAGTAAAGTAAGCAATCATGTATGAGAGAAGGTGGAGAGAGCTACCTTGAATACAATTGTGCATAGGCCTCCCATACCTTGCAATGGATCTTTAGTTGGCCATCTTTTAGAGTTGCGTCCAGCCCTTTTGTTTTCAAGTTCTTGATTTTGTTCAAGCTCTTTAAAGTCTCCTAGCTCACCTCCATCATTCCCTCCC
Organism: Erythrophleum fordii; assembly: GCA_032878935.1. NCBI lineage: Eukaryota > Viridiplantae > Streptophyta > Magnoliopsida > Fabales > Fabaceae > Erythrophleum > Erythrophleum fordii. Next base: position 28,598,001 of record JAVQMF010000047.1, on the reverse strand, counting down.
TCTTGAAAAGGATTCGTCCTCGAATCTGCAATATCAAAAAGAGAAAAATTAGCCACATTGAAAGTTGCGCTTACATTCCAATAAGAACTAGACAAATCAATTTTATATGTATTATCATTTATTCTCTCCAACACTTGGAAAGGACCATCGCCTCTTGGGTGTAATTTGGACTTCCTTTGTTCAGAAAACCTTTCTTTCCTCAAATGAACCCACACCCAATCTCCTGGTTCAAAGATAATCTTCCTTCGACCTTTATTAGCATGTTGAGCATATTGCTCATTCTTGCGCTCAATGTTCGCCTTAACTTTAGCATGAAGATCCTGCACAAACTTAGCGTTTTTTGCACCATCAAGGTTAGCAAACTCATTACAAGGCAAAGGAAGTAAATCCAAGGGAGTCAAAGGATTAAAACCATATACAATTTCAAAAGGAGAAAACTCAGTTGTAGAATGCAAGACACGATTATATGCAAACTCAATGTGAGGCAAACACTTTTCCCAATTCTTTAAATTTTTTTGAATTACAACACGCAATAAGGAAGAAAGTGTTCGATTCACCACTTCAGTTTGTCCATCCGTTTGAGGATGTGCAACTGTAGAAAACACAAGCTTCGTACCCAACTTAGCCCATAAAATTTTCCAAAAGTGACTAACAAATTTAACATCATGGTCACTCACAATAGATAGAGGCAAACCATGCAATCTAATAATCTCCTTGAAAAATAAATTAGAAATATGGATAACATCATTTGTTTTTGAGCAAGCAATGAAATGAGCCATTTTACTAAATCGATCAACAACAACAAATATGCTATCCTTTCCACTAGATGTTCTAGGCAATCCAAGCATAAAATCCATTGAAATATCGACCCAATGATGAGAAGGAATAGGTAAGGGAGTATACAAGCCATGTGGTTGCACTTTAGATTTAGCGTGCTTGCATACAATGCACCTTTTACACACAGTAATCACATCCCTACGCATATGAGGCCAATAAAAATGTTCTTTCAACATGGATAAAGTCTTTTCTATGCCAAAGTGCCCCATCAAACCACCCCCATGAGATTCTTTAACCAAAAGCTCACGCATAGAACAAACAGGCACACACAATTTATTTCCTTTAAATAATAAACCATCAAATCTAAAGAAATTATGAGCACCATGTTTTTCACACAACTTCCAAGTTTTAGCAAAGTCAGCATCACATTCATTCATGCTTTTAAAAGATTCAAAACCAATCAACCTAGCTTGCATAGATGTAAATAAGACTATACCTCCTAGACAAAACATCAGCCACAACATTTTCTTTCCCCTTTTTATGTTTATGTACATAAGGAAATGACTCAATGAATTCAAGCCACACAGCATGCCTCTTATTCAACTTATCTTGGGTCTTTAGGTATTGAAGACTCTTATGATCAGAATGCAAAACAAATTCCTTAGACCATAAATAATGTTGCCAATGTTCTAGAGTTCTTTTTAAAGCATACAATTCCTTGTCATAAGTTGAATAATTCAAACAAGCACCACTAAGCTTTTCACTAAAGTAAGCAATAGGCCTAGACTCTTGCATCAAAACAGCACCAATACCAATTCCAGAGGCATCACATTCAACTTCGAAAACTTTAGAGAAATCAGGAAGAATAATTAGAGGGGCATTGGTCAATTTATCTTTCAAAGTATTAAAAGCCACCTCTTGTGCCTCACCCCATTTAAAGATAACATTTTTCTTTACCAGCTCATTTAAAGGTGCAGCAAGGGTTGAGAAGTCCTTTACAAATGGTCGGTAGAAACTTGTAAGTCCATGGAAACTCCTCACCTCACTAGCATTCTTAGGTGTTGGCCACTCTTGAATTGCCTTCACCTTTTCTTCATCTACTCGAAGGCCATCAGTACCTACAACAAAACCAAGAAAAATAATAGAATCCAAGTAGAAAGAGCATTTCTCTAAATTTGCAAAGAGTTTATTTTCTCTTAAAATATCAAACACAAAATGCAAATGCTTAGCATGTTCTTCTAGATTCTTAGAAAACACAAGAATGTCATCAAAATACATAACAACAAACTTTCCTATGTAAGGGCAAAATACATGATTCTTTAAGCTCATGAATGTACTAGGAGCATTAGTTAAGCCAAAAGGCATAACAAGCCATTCATACAAACCAAACTTAGTTTTAAATGCAGTCTTCCTCTCATCACCCTCTTTCATCCTAATTTGATGATATCGACCCCTAAGATCTATTTTTGAAAACAAGCAAGCACCATGCAACTCATCCAGCATGTCATCAAGTCTAGGAATAGGATATCGACACTTAACAGTGATTTTGTTGATGGCTCGACAGTCCACACACATCCTCCATTTGCCATCCTTCTTGGGCACAAGTATTACCAGAACAGCACATGGACTAAGACTTTCTCTCACAAACCCCTTTTTCATGAGTTCCTCCACTTGCCTCTGAATTTCCTTAGTCTCTTCTGGATTTGCCCTATAAGCAGGTCAATTAGGAAGTGATGCTCTAGGAATAAAGTCAATCATGTGTTCAATGCCTCTTATGGGAGGTAATCCATCCGGTACCTCTTCCGAAAACAAGTCTTTATATTCCTGCAACAAACTCAAAACACTAGAAGGAAGAGATTCATCAAGGTCACTAAGGGTTAGATAAACATCCTTATACAAGAGTACAAAAGATGTCTCACTACATAAAGCCCTCTTAATCTCTCCTCTACCGGAAAATAGTGTTACTTTCTTTTCTTCACTCTCTTGACTTTTCTTTTCAGTAGCTCTCTTTTCTTTTCTCTCCATCTCACTTTCTTTTCTTTCTTTCTCACGCACTTTCTTTTCTTTCTCTCTTAACTTGCATTCTTGAGTAATTTGCTTTTGATCTTCATATGCCTGCAAGGGTCTAAGAGGGGTTAGCATAATGGTTTTCTTATTAAACTCAAAAGAATACCTGTTAGTATAACCATCGTACTTAACTTTCCTATCAAATTGCCAAGGTCTACCCAATAACAAGTGTCCAGCATACATAGGAGCTATATCACATAAAACCTCATCATGGTAACTTCCTATGGAAAATGCTACAACAACTTGTTTAGTAAATTTAACATCCCCATTATCATTGAACCACAACAAATTATAAGGAGTGGGGTGTTTTCTAGTTGGCAAACCTAGCTTTTCAACTAACAAGGTACTAGCAACATTAGTGTAGCTCCCATTATCAATGATAAGGCTACATACCTTGTTGTTAACAAAACACCTAGTGTGAAAGATATGCTCTCGTTGTTCTTTTTCAAGCTCCTCTTTCGGTTGAATGCTAAGAGCACACCTTGACACTAGAGCCTCACCAATCACAACTTCAGCTACCTCCACATTAGATTCATCACCTCCATTGGAGCTTAACTCAGCTTCCACATCTTCATCACCGCTGCTTTCGTTAGTAACAACACCATTCTCAAGCAAAATCATAGTCCTTTTATTTGGACATTGTAAAGCAATGTGACCAAAACCTTGACATTTAAAGCATTTAATTTTAGAAGAACTAGAAGAAGATTTAAGTTCAGATTTACCTTTAGAAGTAGATGTTTGCATCTTCATCTTATTCTCCTCTTTAGGCTTGGTCTCTCCCTTAAACTTGAAAGAGGACTTGAAGTCTTTGTTAGAACTAGCATGTGATTTCAATTTCTGTTTTGTCTTAAAATGCTTCTCCACCTTAATGGCTTTCTACAACAACTCCTCCATATCAAGGTACTTTTGCAATTCAACTTGTACAGCAATTTTAGGGTCTAAGCCACCAAGAAATCTTGCCATTGTAACTTCTGAATCTTCCTCAATGTCAGCTTTGATCATGGCAATTTGCATTTGTTGAAAATATTCTTCCACACTCATAGATCCTTGTTTGATTTCTTGGAGCCTCTTGTGCACATCCCTATAGTAATTGGTAGGGATAAATCTCTTTCTCATGAGAGCCTTCATTTCTGGCCAAGACCGAATTGGACCCTCTCCAGAACGCCTTCTACTAGTGGTTAATTGATCCCACCATAGGCTTGCATAATCTGTGAACTCTAAAGCAGCTTATTTTATTTTCTTTTCTTTTGAAAAAGATTGACAGTCAAATAAAAACTCAACTTTTCTTTCCCATTCAAGATATACATCAGGATCAGCTTTCCCTTGAAAGGAAGGGATTTTCATCTTGATGTTACTAAAGGCATCTTTCTTTCGAGGGGGAGCTCTCCTAACTCTTTCATGTTGGCTTTCCTCCTCAAAATCAGATTCATTTCCACCTAGAACAACATTTTTACCATGCCTTGCCTTGCTGTTGGAAGAAGAAGAATCCATTTGATCCAACCTAGTATTTAGCCTCTTGAATTGTTCTTGAACAGATTTGATGAACAACTTAAGGTCAACTTGGTTATCCTCACTTTCAGACATGATTGGCACCTGAAATTTTAGTGAATAGCAAGAAAAGGACCTGACTACTCCCTCACGTGTTTCACTCTAAATGATGCAAATTCACTCGTGTTTCACTCTTGTAATGGCTTTTACAATGATGAAAACACTCTTGCCTTTTTCCTCTCAACTTGCTTCCTATAGTGTACTGAATTAAATCCAACAAATCAAAAGAAGCAGCAACTGAAGTGGCAATCTCAAATTAGAACCCAAGATGTAAAGTTCTTAAAGAGACAACAAAAGTCTAACATTTTAAAAAAAAAAATTCGTAGGTGCAGCCAATGGAAAATACAGCAAGTGACTAGGAAAGGAAATGAAGACAATGAATTTATGGAAGAAATGGTATGTGGCAGATTATGGGAGAACAAATGGTTAAATGATTAATTATCAAGAGTTATGGAAAGAAAATTGGAATTTGGAATCAGTATTGAAGCAATCAGAAATTTGAAATTTAGAACAAGGTGAATGAATGCAAATTTCCTTTTATGAATTGTGCACAATATGACTTTTAATGATCAGATCAACTCAAGGAATAAAAAATGGTAATTCTAAGAATCAGAAATGACCAGATCTTCAGCAATTGCAATTCAAGTCAACAATTCAAAATTTTACAATTTCCAGCACAACTTTCCTTTTTCACAGATTCTGACTTCTTTTTTTTTTTTTTTGCAACTTTTCCTTCTTTTCTTTTCTTTTCCTTTTTTTTATTACTGTAATATACTCTTTTTTTTTTTTCGAATCTCAAAGGTGCTGAAATTTGCAAACAGAACACAAGATTTCTAAAAGATCAGAATGACATGCACGAAAGAAATAGCTATAACTTGCTCTAGAAAATTTAGATTGACGTGATTCCAAAACGAACAGAAAGAAGAGATCTTGAGACACAAGAAAGACCTATTAAACGTCCAAAAACACGAAGGAAAACACCAGAAACAGCCGCATGAAAAAAAGGACGAGCAGAAAAGAATCAAACGAAATAAGGGAAAGAAATAGCTATAACTTGCTCTACAAAAATCAGATTGACGTGATTCCAAAACGAGCAGAAAGAAGAGATCTTGAAACACAAGAAAGACCTATTAAACGTCCAAAAACACGAAGGAAAACACCAGAAATAGCCGCACAAAAATATGGACGAACAGAAAAGAATCAGACGAAATAAGGAAAAAGAACAAGGAAAAAGTGGATGAAACCAACCTCAACCAATGCTCTGATACTAGATAATATGAGACTCCGTAGAAACCCATTCTAGGAACCCCAAATGACACAGATCAGTGATCAAAATTTAGCTACAACACAAAAACAAGCAAATAGACAAATCTGGATAACAAGCAACAAAGAATAAAGAAAGAAACAAAGAAGAAGATGAAGAAGAGATGTTAGTCAATGGAATTGAACCCTAAGAGAACCCGTCTCTTAGAACCCTAATCTAGGACGCCACAAAGGAAACCACTCCTTTGATAAGTCAAAGATTTTCTCAAGTACACAAAGGCCACAAGAGAAACCTCAGAAGCTAGAAATAATTCTGAAACTAATTCATTCAATCTGCCTCTTCTTGGAGTACAAGTGGGCCTTATATAGGCATTTGAAAAATAAAACCCTAAATACAAAATAACTCCTAGGTTTGGCGGGAAAATAAAAGAAATTTAAGTCTAGACAAATTCACCAAGAATGGTGCCTAATAAAGCTAAAAAATCTGAAACAGAAACAATCAAATTAAAAAAAAAAAAACTAAGAGAATTTTGTGGAAAATGGCTGGGCTCCTTCAATTAGGCTCCTTTCGGGCTTGGGCTAGCATCTTGTAGATATGAAATAATCTTCGTGCCATTTTGTTCCTTTTGGGCTTCATATTCAACTAAGACTATGGGCTCCAAGTCCATTAGTTTTTGGATCACTCCATTCAAGGCCTCCTTCATAGCTTTGGCTCTTGATCTTGTGCATGGGCCTCCCATACCTTGCAATGGATCTTTAGTTGGCCATCTTTTAGAGTTACGTCCAGCCCTTTTGTTTTCAAGTTCTTGATTTTGTTCAAGCTCTTTAAAGTCTCCTAGCTCACCTCCATCAGATTCTTAGGTGTCTCTAATCTAATTCCTTAAATCACATGAGATTTCAAGCCTACTCAACCTATAACCCCTTGGGTGACTTAGTAAGAAAAGTAGGTAAATCTCTAATTTTCTCAATCAAATTCATCTCTCTTACCATTAACGATGATACATGTAAAGACTTCCTATTTAAAGCATCTGCCACTACATTGGCCTTTCCTGGATAATATTTCAACTTAAAGTCATAGTCTTTAAATAATTCCATCCATCTTCTTTGTCTCATATTGAGTTCTTTCTATTCAAATAAATGTTTGAGGCTTTTATGGTTACTAAATATTTGAAAAGTTGCCCCATATAGGTAATGTCTCCAAATTTTCAAGGTAAACACTATGAATGCTAATTCTAAGTCATGGATAGGATAATTTTCTTCATAAGGTCTCATTTGCCTAGAAGCATAGGCCACTACTCTCATATCTTGCATTAGCAAACATCCTAACTCTTTCTTTAACATATCACTATACACTTAAAAGGTTCCTAAAGGATTAGGTATGGTTAATACTGAGCAGTGGTTAATTTCTCTTTCAAAGTTTGAAAGCTCTGTTCACATTCAATGGTCCAAATAAAAAGATTTCCTTTTCTAGTCAACTTGGTCAAAAGTGAAGCTATTTGGCAGAATCCTTTTATAAATCTACGATAATACCCAGCTAATCCTAAGAAACTTCTAATTTCAATGACAGTCTTTGTTCTTTCTCACTGAAGCATAGCTTTTACTTTACTAGGGTGAACTGACACACCTTGACTAGAGATCACATGGCCTAAAAATTTGACTTCAAATAACCAAAATTCACACTTTTTCAGTTTAGCATACAATTTTTTTTCTTTAAGAATTTGCAAAACCACTCTTAAGTGTTTTTCATATTCTTCCCTACTCTTAGTATAAACCAAGATATCATTTACAAACACTACCATAAATTGATCTAGGTAAGGTTGGAAAATCCTATTCATGTAGTCCATAAATACTACTAGTGCATTAGTGAGTTTCAATGACGAAGAACTCATAATGACCATATCTAGTCCTAAAGGCAATCTTAGGGATATCTTCTTCCTTTACCCGAATTTGATGGTATCTATATCTTAAGTCTATTTTGGAAAAGATAGAGGCTACTCTATGTTTATTAATTAGGTTAGCTATTCTTGGGAGAGGATATTTGTTCTTGATGATTACCTTATTTAGTTGTGTATAATCTATACATAACCTAAGGCTTCCATCTTTCTCGGCTATAAACAACACTGGTGTTCCTCATGGTGAAACACTGGGCCTAATAAATTTCTCTTTTAAGAGTTCATTGATTTGGCTTTTTAGCTATCATGTTGTGCATGATGTGTAGTTTTCCTATTGTTTACGTGGTTAGTGAATGATTAAATAACTTTTACTATAATTAAACCAGATATGATATAATTGATCTACATGTAAATAGAAAGGGGTTACAAGCTGAACACTTAAGATGGGCAAGCACCTAATTAGAATCCTTTTAAGAAGTTATACTCATAAGTTTAACTTATCCTTTAGCAAAATAAAGTTATTGTACAAATTTAGATTCAATCAATTCAACGTACAAACTTAAAACTCATTATGTTACTTACCTTTGATTTTAACCATCTAACTTCTTCTTTTTTTCCTTCCCATACTAGCTTAATGGCCTACTCTTGTTGCCTCTGCTAATGCTAGGCTTGGTCATTGGTAATTCAACTATTGAATCTATATACCTCAATTGGCCATTAGCACTAACAACTAGGCTTAGCACAAGATCTCCAAGGCTAAGGGCTAAACTACTAACACTAACTTTGTGAGTAGGGTCTAAACTACCCTTCTTCAAAAGCCTCTTCATCTTTAAGATTCTAGCTTAAAAAATCATAAACTAATATAAAGAGATTTGATATACATAAAAAACAACTTTTTTTTGGGGTAAACTTGTTTACTTTATCTATAAAAACTGACTTTTTAGTTTTTTAGTTCACCTTGCTCAACATGAAAGTTAGAAAATGAGTAATGAAAGGAATTTAATAGTATGTTTTGTCATAACCTATGTTTTCTAAACCTATAAACACTAAAAGGAGAGATTACTAATCATGACAATGAAGGACTAAAAGCATAGATAAGATGAAAGGAAAGAGTAGAAAAGGCGAAAACATAGTTTGAAATGGATAAACAAAGGAAACTAACATGCCAGTGGCAAAATTGTAAGTTTGAGTAAAATTTTAGAAACTCAATGAAAAGAATTTTAAATGCCAAAATTAAACTCACTTGGGCTTTTAGATGTCCAAAAAACCATGAGAACCATTAAAATAGTTAAATCCCTTACTACATATGGTCTAAAATGTTAGTTGACTATAACTTTGACCAGGCCTTTTGGAATTGTTTTACATTCAAAAAAATTCAAAGTAAATGCTTTTAATAAACTAGAAAGCCTAAACTTTTATATGGAAAAGACAATTTTCAAAAAGGATACCAAATGAGCTCAAACAAACGGGTTAAAGTGTAAGGACGTAAATGAAAAATTGAAATTATTTTAAAATATCCTCCTCTCTTTATTATAAAGCCATGCCACTTGGTTCTTCATCTCCACTAACCTTAACTAGCTCCAAATAGACCAAAAATGGCATCAAAAAATAAGAGGAGAGAGGAGGAAGAAAAAGCAAAAATAGGAAAGAAAACTTGTATAATTTCATGGTTTACTAGTTAGCAACCTTGCTTTTCTCTTCAAGCCTTTTCTAATGGTGGTTTTAGTTTTTTGAAAAGATAAAGTTTGTGGCTAACCTCATGAGAAAAAGAGGAGAATTGAGGAAGCCAATTATACCATAAGAAACTACAAGAAGAGAGTTTTCAAATGAGGTATGTAGTAAGTTGGAAAAACTTGCTTTTCTTTAAGTCCCAAGGCCCCTCTTGTTTGGCCTAGAGAGAGAGAAAGCATGGAGTAAGCTTTTTTTTTTTTAATGAAAACTTGATAGGAATAAGGGTTTTGAAGGGTGCAGTGTAAAATTATGCAATTGAAATCAATTAAGAAGCCATGGAACTTAACTTAAGCTACCTAGGGTTTCAATTTCACCATGGAAGTGATGGAACCTTAGGAAAATGTTTTAAGCCATTTAAGGCCACACATAAAATAAAGATGGAACCGAGCACCATTTTATTTTAGACCTTTGTGTAATGCTTGATTTTGATTAAAATGACAGAAATGGATACGTTTTTAAAGAAAGTCCTTGAAAATGAATTAGTTGAGGTCCAAAAAAGTTAGAATAATAATCTAGATATTAAATAATAAATTTAGGAACCCAGAGGTATCCTGAAATGGAGGCTAAAATGGCTAGACGAAATTTGACGAAAAGGCTACAAAATGTAATGGCATTTTCATAAGTTTGGACAAATTTTAGAATTCTCATAGGAGGGATTTCTAAATGGCAAATTTGAGTTCTCTAGGTTCTCAAAGGCCTTGAAAACCATGGGAAGCCCTGGGACAGTTAAAACCCCTTCGGTGTATATTTTCTAACGTCGATTAACCAGAATTTTGACCTTTCGTTTGGGAAGGTTTTAGCTCCGATTTGAGTGATTCCGAAGACATTTTACAAAATTGGGAATCTAAATTTCATGATGGAAAAAACAGTTCTAAAAAAGGACCTAAAACTAACCAAAAATGAAAAAGCCAAGACGAAAGGGCAAAATTGGAATTTTTAGGAAATGGAAGTTTCTTAAAGACACTTTAAGAGTCACACCCCTTCTCCATTCTTCCTTACCAACTATATTCTACCCAAAAATAAAGATGGAAACTATAAAATTTAGGTTTGTAACGAACGTAATTTTCGTAAAATGACGAAATGAGCCATATAAAAGTAAGTCATCTAAAATGACCTAGATAATGTCCCAAAAAATTTAGGTTGAGTCCTAAACTTCTAAAAATGATAATTCTAGGCTCAAACGAAAAGAAAAATAGAGTTAGGATGGAGAAACAATTTGCAATGGAAATTGACAAAATATAATGGCATTTTCGTAAATAAATACAACTTTTGGAAAACCACATAAGAGGGCTTTTTAAATGAAATTTTTGAGTTGCTCAAGGTTTTCAGAAACCCTAAAAACTATGGGAAGCCACGAGACTAGTAAAGCCCCTTTGGTGTATGTTTTTCAACGTCAGTTTACCCAAACTTTGACCAGCTCGTTAGGTAAGATTTTAGCTCCAAATTGAGTGATTCCAAAGGCAATTTATTAAATTGGAAACCTAAATTTTATGATAGAAAAGACGGTTCTAAAAAAGGAGCTAAAACAAAGTTGAAACGAAATTGCCATTACGGAAGGGCAAAATTGGAAATAAAAGCTTCTAGAATGTCCCAAACACTTCCACACTTTTCTTCCAACTTCTCCCTTTTATTGTCCACGAAATTTTCTGCCCAAAATACAGAAATTATTCTGCTCTCTTAGGCACACAAGAAGGAGGAGAAAAAGAGGAAGAAAACCAAGGAGAAACTAGGTAATTTCATGGATTTTCTTGCTCCATCTTCCTCCAATCTTGCTCTCCTCTCTCCCTCCTTTCTTTCGATGGATTGTTTGAATGGTTTGGTTCTATTTTTGGTCCAGACCTAAGGGGGAAAATTCGAATATTCCAAGGAGAAGAGAGCCAAGGAAGAAAAGCTTTGAAAACAAGCTTGAAACTAAGGTATTTTTCCATTCTTGATGCTTCATCTTGGTTGCTCCTCTTTGTGGTAGTTTTGGCCAGCCTAGGGGGGATAGAAGGAGATGAATTTTGGGCATAACCAAGGGAGAAACCTAGGAAAAAGAGTGTAAGGATTAAGAATGTGGCAAGAAATTCAAGTAAAAACCAAAGGAAATCAAGATAGAAAAGTGTAGGCTTTCTTAGGGTTTTGTAAAATTTGATTTTATGTGAGAATTTCCTTGGCTATTTGAATATTACCCTGAGCTCCTAAGACCCCTAGAAACCTTCCCAAGTGGCTCTCCCATCAAGGAAAATTTTAAAACTCCAAGAAACCCAATTATGTGCTTGTCTCGGCCAAGGAGGATTCAAAGGGCTAGGAAGTGATTTAATTTGTTCTAGCCTTGGTTTAGGATTCCATATATAGAAGATTGGAGGAACCATTGGAAAAAATTTAGGAGCCATAGATTGGGAGATGGAACAATGGTGTCCATAATGGTGCTTTGTGAAGCAACTTGGTTTTCCAACTGTGTAATTGAATGTGTGATGGCTCCAAGGACCCTAAATGAGTCCAAGAAGTCTAGAAATAACAAGAAAATGGAGCCTAAAACTTGAATGATATGAGCTGATTCAATGGACCATTTATAGAACCAATATGCCCATTATAGAACCAAGTGTGTGTTTAAGAGTAAACCTAGTGTCTTGGCTTACTTCAAGTGTGTAATTGTGTGATGTTTTGTGATGTCTAGGTCAAGAGAACCCTACTCCACCTAAGTGCTCTTGTGAGGCCAAAGGGGGAAAGGAATCAGCAAAGTAAGCTTGCATAAATTAAAACGTAGCTCTCCACCTCATTCTCTTATATTCTTGTGTGCATATGTATATGTTGTGTGCTTGTATATGCTCTTATAATTTGAGAACATGCCACTTGATGTATTGAGGTTGCATTGGTACCAATGTGTCTTCTTGAATGACTATAGTAGTGGAAAGAGCTCATAAGGGTGAGGTGATGCCAAAAGTCCCTTGATGAAGGTGAGAAGATGCTAAAAGTCTCATGGCATGGGTGAGATAAGGCCAAAAGTCCCTTGAATAGGTGAGGCTAAGTCAAAAGTTCCTAGGCCAAGAGTGAGGCAAATCCAAAAGTCCTAGAAATGGGGTAAGGCTAAACCAAAAGTCCTTAGAGCAAGAAAGTGGTCTTGACATATTGATGTGGCATAAAATGGGATTTATTGCACACTTTGTGCTTGTATATTCATATATTTGATGTATTTATACCTTAAATGTGGTGTGAATAAGTGTATGAGCTATTGAAATTCTTGGAATCTCACTCCCCTTTCCCTCTCATGCTTAAAATGTCTAGGTGGTGCCCAAGGCCAAGGAAATGAAAACCAAGAACACTAAATGGCTATACTTTGTTTAGTTTGTAGTTTAAATTGTAATGGAGTGTCAAGAAGCATTGTAAATATTATTTTTGGTTGTGTAAAACCTTGAGCATATGTAACATGATGTATAGACTATATGCATATTGTATGTAGTATTAAATTAATGAAATTATGTAGTTGGATCCTTGAATGGCATGCGTGTTTAGTGCATAAATGGATGTCGAGAGGCCAAAATAAGATTTATGGGGTTTGGAATCACTTGGGCAGTCTCTACAAGTCATATTTATGCCTTGAAACTTGCCTAAGAGGTACTAAACAATTAAGAAAGCCATTTGGACAAATTGATAAACCCATATGAGCAAAAATTTATCATTTTAGGAGGCTATACCACTTTTTGTCCAAATGAGCTCTTCTTGGTCTAAAATTTGGCATCCATTTAGATCCTATTGAGAGCTTTTTGGGAAGCTAAAGTTAGTAATTTTTGGAGATCTTTGGAATATTTGGCGAATTATTGAAGTTGAAAATTTTTCTGATTTTGGTCATTGGTACTGTAGCACTAGTCCAAAATTAAATTCTATCAATCATGGGGCAAATGATTTCCAATTGCTACAAAATTTTGTACAAAGAAACTAGACATTCCCATGACTTGTGCCAACTATAATCACTTCAATTAGAAGTCTAGAGAGGGAGATATGAATTTTTGAACATTCTATCCAGTATTAGGAGTTTTTCTCGACCTGAGTTACTGTTCTATTGAATTTTGACGTCTGGGGTACCTGAGCTGGTCTGGAAAATTTTTTTTCCTCTAGCTAACATCTATAGATTTCTAGATTGGTATCATTTGCATGGATTAGATTTTTGTAGAATTAATTTGACATTTTCAAAATTTGCTACAGAATTTTGTGACAGTTCCAGAATGCAGTTTGACCTCTAGACATTTTTGAATGTCAAATATTCTCTGTGATGGATCTTGTGGTCTAGAAATATTTTTAGCATGAAGTAGACATTTGTAGCTTTCTATAATGACCAAGAATGTATATTTTCAAGTTTTCTAGAATTAATTATGATTTTCCAAATTTGGACAGAAAAGAGGCAAAATCTGTCTGAAAATAAACACCCATATTTTATGCTTCATTTCGGTTTTCTTGAGTTGTGGGACACATTTTATGATGAAAATGAGTTGTATCCATGTAATTAAGTATGGGAATGTGTTGTATGAGCTCGCATGGTTCACGTGACACCGAACAAAATTTTTGTACGCGACGCGACGCAAAAATAATCAATATTTTAATGTCATTTTCTTGCCTTTCATATGAATTGATTGATATGAGATATAAAAATAAAATGGAATAAACTAAGAAATTATGGTATTACATTTATTGGTATCATAGGAAAGGTTCAGGCACTTTTGCTCGATATTTGGCTCTTGAGTGATGTAATTGGTTTGCTTTCAGGTGGAATATCTATGTATATGTGTTTAAATTGCGTTGTGGGGCTAAGATTGTGATTATTTTTTAATGAAAATGGTTGAGACAAGAAGAGGCAAAGGTAGGGGCAGACCATCTAGAGAACCAGAAGTTGAGTTTGCGGACCCTTTATGGGCTGTCATAGATCGGATTGATAGATTTGAGAATATGATGGCCTAGCAATAGTATCTCATCCAGCAGCAGCACGAGATGATTGTACAGCTACAGGAGTCCCTGGCTAGATAGGAGGAAGCCAAGAGAGAGGTCCTTCAGCCTCAACCTTAGCCTCAGCGTTCTACTTTTGCCACCCCACAGCCTTCCACCTCAGGGGTTCCACCCCCACCTCCCCAAGAGTCAGCTCAAACTCTGCCATCAATTCAGAAAATCACTAAATCAGTTTAGAAAGAACAACCTACCCATATTTGATAGGGAGTTAGATGCAGACAAGGCGGAGGCTTGGGTGAGAGAGATAGAGAAAATCTTCATAGTGATGGATTGCACCTCAGAACAGAAAGCTCAACTAGCTACTTTTATGTTACGAAAAGAAGTTGATAATTGGTGGCTCAATGTGAAGTCCCTAATAGAGACTAGAAATTTACAAATTACTTGGGAAAACTTCTTAGTACAATTTTATGAGAAGTATTTCCCCAGTTCTGTGAGGAAACAAAAAGAGATGCAATTTATGGGATTAAAGCAGAGCGATGACATGACTGTAGACTAGTACATGGCAAGATTCATAGAATTGTCTTGGTATTCTTTTTACCTTTAGAGATATGATGATGAGCCCTAGAGGTGTGAACAGTTTGAGCTTGGGTAGAAACCCCAGGTCAAAAATAGAGTGACTCCACACAGAATCCAAAACTTCAATGCTATTGTGGAGATCAGCAGGGTAATCGAGAATAATTTGAGGGATATTATGCCTGTTGCTACTGTATCTAGACAGAGAGGGCCCCCAGAGTCCAAGAGACAGAGATCGAAGGAAGGAGCTAGCTCTGCACCTATTAGCAAAAAGAAGAGCAAGGTGTAGTAGAGTAAGAAGCCACCGAAAGAAAAGAAGGTACAGCCTCAAAGGACTCAGTCATCCACACAGTAATCCATATGTGGGAAGTTGGGGCACATTGCCAGAAACTATCCCCAGGTGGATTCAGTGCCTCCATTCACACCACCTCTTCCCAAGCCACAAACCCATGGTAGGGTGTTTGCCCTTTCTCAGCAGGAGGCTAGTGCGTCTCCTAATCTTATCCGAGGTATGCTCACAGTAAATGATTTTCCTATGATTGCAATGTTTGATTCGGGTGCTAATCACTCATTTATATCCTATGATTGTGTGAGACATTTGGGTTTAGCCGTTAGTACTTTACCATTTGATTTGTTTGTTACCACACCTATTGGAGGCCACATTGTTACTTCCCATGCTTGTCTGAATGTCATTGTACAGTTCAATCATTGTCATACTACTATTGATTTGATTTGTATGTCATTTCATGATATTGATTTGATTGTTGGGATGAACTGGATGACTACTAATAATGCTGTCCTTGATTGTGAACACCAAACCATATCTGTACCATCTTATGGAACCATACCTAGGATAAGGGCTGAGTTATCTTTCATAACTACTACCCAGGCTGAGAGACACCTAGAGCATGGATGTCAGGGGTTTCTAGTCTTTTTCTCTATTCAGGCCGAGGTAGAAGAAGGGATAGAGGAGATCTCGATAGTTATGGAATTCCCAAAGGTCTTCCTTAAAGATTTTGACTTTAGTGGCCTGCCCCCTGAGAGAGAGATAGAGTTTCCTATAGATATAGTGCCTGGGGTTCAACCAGTGTCCAAGGTTCCCTATAAGATGGCTTTTATCAAGTTTGCTAAATTAAAGAAATACACAGAGGAGTTGTTAGAGAAAGGGTTCATATACCCTAGTGTGTCACCCTGGGGAGCTCCAATGTTGTTTGTGAAAAAGAAACATGGTAGCTTGAGATTGTGTGTAACAATCGGAAAAAGAAAAGGAAAAGAAAGAAGGAAGCTGAAAATTTTCAAAGTTCAGAAATTTTTCTAAGTTTTCTCACAATAGCGAGAAATGACCTGGCTATAGCGAGAGTAGTTGTTCGCTATAGCTAAAGTGCTTCTAGCTATAGCGAGTGCAGGCATTCCATACAAAAACCGGGGAGCTGCTCACCATAGCGTACGCCATAGCGAAAGTGGGGGTCTGGAACTGATACGTGCTCGCCGTAGCGAAGGTTAAACCTCGCCATAGCGAAGGTAACTGATACGAGCTTGTCGTAGCAAAGGTTAAACCTCGCCATTGCGAAGGTGACTGATACGAGCTCGCCGTAGCGAAGGTTAATTTTCACTATAGTGAGGGTCAGTCCGGAAAAGAGTAAAAAGCGAGATTTTGACTTCTTGAAGCGTCCCAACCCATTCTTTCTCTCTTATTTGCCCTAGACTTTGACCCAAGGAGAGAAAAGAGGCGTGGAGAGTGAGAGAGACCAAGAGAAGGAGGAGGAACAAAGGAAAGGTAAGCAAGCTTCTTTCTTTTCTTCTTAGAACCTTGATCTCCTCTCTTTACCATCTCTTTCTATGGTTCTGCATGTGAAATTAGTGGGGTTTTAGGTATGGGTCAGAAGAGGGAAAGTGGAAAACACTCTTGAACTTCTTTGTTTTCCTTGAATATGTTGATTCTACTACCATGAGAGCTTGAGAGAGAGGAAGAGCTAGTGACATTCTAGAGAGAGAGAGGGAACCCTAGGTTCTTATATGTTAGCAAGGTTTGCTCTGAAGAACTTCTAAGAGTTGTTAAGTTATGAGAGAGTAATTTATGCTACTTGATGTGTCTAGGCTCAAAAGAAGTATCTCCATCAAAGTGTGAGTGTGAAACTAAGAAGGGAGAAGAGAAATTGAAAGGGAAGACGTGTGTTAGCTTATAAGGTAGCTCTCTTTCCACTCTTTCCTGTTGCATTCTTGGATGTAATGGTCATTGTATGCTTGTGTATATGCTTAATGTGTGAGATATGCCATATGTTATTGCTTTGATGCATTGGTACCACCAGTTAAGAGTGAGAACTGAAGACGTCTCCAAGACGGCCTTCAGAATGAGGTATGGGCACTATGAGTCTCATGTGATGCCATTCGGGTTGACGAATGCGCCCGCTGTGTTCATGGATTACATAAACAGGGTATTCAAACCGTATCTAGATCAGTTTGTGGTGGTCTTCATTGATGATATTTTAGTGTACTCCAGATCCTTTGAGGAGCATGAGAGGCATTTGAGATTAGTCCTAGACACCTTGAGAGAGAAAAGGTTGTATGCCAAACTTAGTAAATGTGAGTTTTGGCTGACCGAGGTGAGATTTTTAGGTTATGTGATCTCACGAGACGGGGTCGCAGTTGATCCCCATAAAGTTGAGGCTGTGTTACAGTGGGATAGACCTAGAACGATCACCGAGGTTAGGAGTTTCCTAGGTTTGGCAGAGTATTATAGACAGTTTATTCAGGACTTTTCTCGGATGGCCTTACCACTGACGAGGCTAACTAGGAAAGAGACACCTTTTGTGTGGGATGATAGATGTGAGAAGAGTTTCCAAGAGTTAAAACTCTGTCTGACCACTGCCCCTGTACTGATCATCCTTGACCCTAGTGAGCCATTTGTGGTTTATTGTGATGCTTCGGGCAAAGGGTTAGGATGTGTGTTGATGCAGTAGGGTCGAGTAGTGGCATATGCCTTGAGGTAGTTGATGCCTCATGAGGAGAATTACCCCACACATGACCTGGAGTTAGCCGCCACAGTGTTTGCTCTTAAAATTTGGAGACACTATCTATATGGTGCTACCATAGAGATCTATAGTGACCACAAGAGTCTGAAATACCTGTTTGACCAGAAAGAATTCAATATGAGACAGAGGAGATGGATGGAGTTCCTAAAAGATTATAATTATGTGTTGAAATATCATCTGGGCAAGGCCAATGTGGTGGCAGATGCCCTGAGTAGAAAATCCATCCATGTAGCCCATATGATGATTAAGGAGCAGGAGCTCCTAGAGAAGTTTAGAAACTTGAACCTCTCTTGTCAGGTGGTATGGGGTAAATTGTATCTGAGTGAAACCCGAATTGAGAATATATTGAGAACCCAGATCTTAGATGCCCAGAGAGAGGATGAGCTCCTAAAATGGATCAAGAATGAGATTACCTAAGGTAAGACCTCAGATTTCAAGGTGTCTGAGGATGGTATGATAGTATATCGAGATAGAATCTATGTGCCTAGTCAGAATGAGTTGAGAGAAAGCATTTTAGAAGAGGCACATAAGAGTAAGTATACTATCCACCTAAGTGCCACCAAGATGTATCAAGATTTAAAAAGAATTTTCTGGTGGCCAGGGATGAAGAATGATGTGATGGATTATGTGGCTAGATGCTTAGTGTGTCAGAGGGTAAAGATAGAACATCAAAAGCTGGCTGGGTTGTTGCAACCTCTAGATATCCCTGAGTGGAAGTGGGATAGTATAGCCATGGACTTTGTTATGGAGTTACCCAGGACATCCTCTAGACACGATACTATTTGGGTAGTTGTGGATAGACTGACAAAGTCTGCACACTTTTTAGCTATCAGGGCTACTCATACACTAGATAGATTAGCCCAGTTGTACATCAGAGAGATAGTGCGACTTCATGGAGTACCCAATAGCATAGTTTTGGATAGAGACCCTAGGTTCACATCGAACTTTTGGAGGTCATTGCAGCATGCTTTAGGGACTAGGTTGCGGTTTAGCACTGCATATCACCCCCAGACAGATGGTCAGACTGAAAGGACCATCCAGACATTGAAAGACATGTTGAGGGCATGTGTGCTAGAAATGAGGGGTAACTGGGATGCGTATTTACTGTTAGCAGAGTTTGCATATAACAACAGTTACCATTCCAGTATTCAGATGGCCCCTTATGAGGCTTTGTATGAGAGAAAGTGCAGATCCCCTCTATGTTGGGTTGAGCTAGGTGAGAGGAGTATGATAGGACCTAAGATTGTGGACCAGACCACCCGACAAATAGAATTGATTAGAAAGAGACTCCTCACGGCCCAGAGTAGGCAGAAAAGCTATGCTAATAAGCGAAGGAGGCCGTTAGAGTTTGAGATTGGAGACCATGTGTTCATTCGAGTATCTCCAGTGACGGGAGTAGGTCGGTCGATGAGGGTAAGGAAGCTCAGTCCTAGGTATATTGGTCCATTTGAAATCCTTGAGAAAATTGGACCCATGGCTTACTGAATAGCCTTACCTCCTAACCTAGCCCAAATCCACAATATTTTTCATGTCTCCCAGTTGAAAAAGTATTTACCAGACTTTTCACATGTCATAGAATATGAGCATGTGCAATTGCAGGAAGATCTTTCCTATGTAGTGAGACCGGAGAGAATTGTGGATGCTAAGCTGAAACAGCTAAGAAGCAAGAACATTCCTCTGGTGAAAGTGAAGAGGTCTGACATCTGAGGAAGCAACCTGGGAATTGGCGGATGAAATGAGGCAAAAATATCCAGAGTTATTCCTTTGAGGTAAGTCTTTAAATTTCGAGGACGAAATTTCATTTAAGAGGGGTAGAAATGTAACAACTGGAAAAAGAAAAGGAAAAGAAAGAAGGAAGCTGAAAATTTTTGAAGTTCAGAAATTTTTCTAAGTCTTCTCGCAATAGCGAGAGTAGCTGTTCGCTATAGCGAAAGTGCTTCTAGCTATAGCAAATTTCGCTATAGCGAGTGCAGGCATTCCATACAAAAACTGGGGAGCTGCTCGCCATAGCGTACGCCATAGTGAAAGTGGGGGTCTGGAACTGATACGTGTTCGCCGTAGTGAAGGTTAAACCTCGCCATAGCAAAGGTAACTGATACGAGCTCATCGTAGCGAAGGTTAAATCTCACCATAGCGAAGGTGACTGATACGAGCTCGCCGTAGCAAAGGTTAATTTTCGCTATAGCGAGGGTCAGTTCGGAAAAGAGTAAAAAGCAAGATTTTGACTTCTTGAAGCGTCCCAACCCATTCTTTCTCTCTTATTTGCCCTAGACTTCGACCCAAGGAGAGAAAAGAGGCGTGGAGAGTGAGAGAGACCAAGAGAAGGAGGAGGAACAAAGGAAAGGTAAGCAAGCTTCTCTCTTTTCTTCTTAGAACCTTGATCTCCTCTCTTTGCTCTCTCTTTCTATGGTTTTGCTTGTGAAATTAGTGGGGTTTTAGGCATGGGTCAGAAGAGGGAAAGTGAAAAATACTCTTGAACTTCTTTGTTTTCCTTGAATATGTTGATTCTACTACCATGAGAGCTTGAGAGAGAGGAAGAGCTAGTGACATTCTCGAGAGAGAGGGAACCCTATGTTCTTATATGTTAGCAAGGTTTGCTCTAAAGAACTCCTAAGAGTTGTTAAGTTATGAGAGAGTAATTTATGCTACTTGATGTGTCTAGGCTCAAGAGAAGCACCTACATTAAGGTGTGAGTGTGAAACTAAGAAGAGAGAAGAGAAATTGAAAGGGAAGGCTTGTGTTAGCTTATAAGGTAGCTCTATTTCCACTCTTTCTTGTTACATTCTTGGATGTAATGGTCATTGTATGTTTGTGTATATGCTTAATGTGTGAGATATGTCATATGTTATTGCTTTGATGCATTGGTACTAATGTGCTTGTGTGATGGATTGTGAGAATTACTCGGGTGAGGTAATGCCGAAAGTCCCTTGAGATGGGTGAGGTAGAGCCAAAAGTCCCTTGAGATAGGTGAGACAAGGCCAAAAGTCTCATAACTGAGTGAGGCCAAGTCAAAAGTCCCTAAACTCGGGTGAGGCCATCCAAAAGTCCCTAAACTCGGGTGAGGCTAGACCAAAAGTCCCTAGAGCTTACTTATGGCATTGTTGTGATTTCCATGGCATGTACAACATGTATTATATGATTGAGAATGGTTGGATGCTAAATTGCATGCTTTGACTTGTTATATGCCTTGATTGCTCCCTTGAATGAGTGCATGAGCTACTGAGATTCCATGAATCTCACCCCTCCCCCTCCCATCTTAATATGCTAGGTGGAGCTCAAGGAGAACCAAGTGCACACCAAGGAGCCTAGAAGCATGTTTAGCTAGATGATAACTTATTTTAGTTCTTTTGATGTAAAGTGGTGCCAAAATGTATATGCACCTACTATTTTTGAGATGTAAATGTTGTAGCAAGTGTAAATGTATGGAAATATGATGTGCAAACTATGTAGAGAGCCAAAGTAATGAAAATGTGAGTTTTGCCCTTTTTGTGATGATATGTGATAGTGTATTTTGGCCTGTAGCATAGTGAGTTTGAAATGTATGATGAATTGGACCACTTGGATATGTTATATAGACTATTTTCATGCTTTTAAACTTGTCTATGAGTTGCTAGAATATGTGAGAGGCCATTTGGACCCATTTGAACTGTTTTGGGTGCCAAAACTGCTAAATTTGTGAGCTACATCAAAGTATAACCAGATGAGCTCTTCTTGCCATGAAATTTGGCATGCCTCTAGAGTTTGTAGAGAGCTTCTTGGGAAGCTAAATTTGGTAATATTCAGAGGTCTAGGGAATATTTGGCGAATTGTTGAAGTTGGGAAAAATTGATGGTTTGGTCATGTACTGTTACCATAGGTCCGAAAGAAAATCTGTGTCATTCATGGACCAAATGGAGTCTAAATATCATGAAATTTTATACACATAAACTACACAACCATAGTGGTCTATAACAACTAGAATCACTTAAATTTGAGGTCTTTAGAGAGAGAATGAACCTTCTGAAGTTTTGTATCAGCATCAGGGAGCCCATCCAACCTCCTTTACTGTTCCATCAGTTTTCGGGGTCTAAGGGCTGCTAAACTGATCTGAAATTATTTTTATCCTCTAGTAGACATCTGTAGCTTTCCAAATTGATATAGTTTACCCAGTTTGGATTTTTGTAAATTTAGTTATGAATTTTCGAAGTCCATGACAGTAAGCTGCGCCAGAAACAGGGACAGCCAGACCTCTGTCTCATTTTTTATGTCAAACATGATCCAAACATTGAGATTGTGGTTGGAAATTATTTTTCCCATAAAGTTAACACCTAGAGCTTTCCAGAAAGCTATAGTTTTCTAGATTCCCATTTTTCTATAATTAGTTATAATTTTCCAAAGTTAGAGCCAAAAATCTGACTTTTGGGCCCATGTGAGAAATTGCATTTTTCTGGTTTTTGGCTCCATTCCCGTGGCTTATGGCTTGTT
Organism: Erythrophleum fordii; assembly: GCA_032878935.1. Taxonomy (NCBI): domain Eukaryota; kingdom Viridiplantae; phylum Streptophyta; class Magnoliopsida; order Fabales; family Fabaceae; genus Erythrophleum; species Erythrophleum fordii. Next base: position 28,575,734 of record JAVQMF010000047.1, on the reverse strand, counting down.
TTATGCTATGTATGAGTTGTATAAATGGAGTATGAGTAGAAAATGTGAATGATGGGTCCACAGGACCCACGGGGCAAAAAATAAGTGTTTGAAACCCCGTTTTATAGCATGAAAATGCCACGGTTGGTACTGGTTCTTTGGAAATCATATGGAACCGAGCCCAGAGGGAGGCTAGATAGTGTTAATATATTATGGTGTTACATTGTTCATAGATTATAGAGAACTAAATAAAGTTATTTTCAAGAATAAATATCCTCTCCCTAGAATAGATGACTTGTTAGATCAGTTGGCTTGGGCATCGGTATTTTCTAAGATAGATCTTAGATATGGATATCACCAACTAAGGGTGAGAGCGGAGGACATCCCAAAGATGGCCTTTAAAACTAGATATGGGCCTTATAAGTTCCTTATGATGCCATTTGAGCTAACGAATGCGCCCACTATATTTATGGATTATATGAACAGAGTATTCAGACCGTATCTAGATAAATTTGTTATGGTCTTTATTAATGATATTTTAGTGTACTCCAGATTTTTTGAGGGGCATGAGAGGCATCCGAGACTAGTCCTAGAGACTTTTAGAGATAAGTGATTATATGCCAAACTGAGTAAATTTGAGTTCTGGCTAACTGAGGTGAAATTCTTAAGTCATGTGACCTCACGAGATGGAGTCATGGTAGATCCCCATAAAGTTGAGGGTGTGTTACAGTGGGATAGACCTAGGACTATCACTGAGGTTAGAAGTTTCCTTGGTTTGACAAAATATTATAGACGATTTATTTAGGGCTTTTCTCATATGGCCTTGCCACTCACGAGGCTGACTCAGAAGGATACACCTTTTGTATAGAATGATAGATGTGAGAGGAGTTTCTAAGAGTTGGAACTCTGATTGACCACTCCCCTTGTACTAGTTATTCTTGACCCTAGTTTACCATTTATAGTGTATAGTGATGCCTCGAGGAGAGGGTTAGGATGTGTGTTGATGCAGCAGGGTAGGGTAGTGGCGTATGCCTCTAGACAGTTGAGGCCTCATAAGGAGAATTATTCCACACATGACCTAGAGTTAGCTGTAGTAGTATTTGCTCTTAAGATTTAGAGGCACTATCTATATGGTGCAAGTATAAAAATCTATAGTAACCATAAGAGTCTAAAATACTTATTTGATAAGAAGGAACTCAATATGAGACAAAGGAGATGGATGGAATTCTTGAAGGATTATGACTATGTATAAAAATATCATCCAGGTAAGGCCAACGTGGTGGTCGATGCCTTAAGTAGGAAATCCATCCATGTTGCCCATATGATGATTAAGGAGCAGGAGCTCCTAGAAAAATTCAAAAATCTAAACCTCTCTTGCCAGCTGGTATTGAGCAAACTATTTTTGAGTGAGACCTAGATTGAGAATAAGTTGAGAACCCAGATCTTAAATGGTCAAAGAGAGGACGAATACTTAAGACAAATTGGGAATGAAATTTCCCAGGGTAGGACCTCAGATTATAGAATATCTGAGGATGGTGTGATAGTATCGAGATAGAACCTGTGTACCTAGTAATAATGATTTGAGAGAGAGAATTTTAGAGGAGGCACATAAGAGTAAATATACTATCCACTCAAGTGCCACCAAGATTTAAAAAGAAATTTCTAGTGGCTAAGAATGAAGAATGACGTCACAGATTACGTGGCCAGATGTTTAGTGTGCCAGAAGATTAAGATAGAACATCAGAGATCTGCTAGGTTATTACAACCCCTAGATATCCTTGAGTGGAAATGGGATAGTATAGCTATAGATTTTGTTATGGGGTTACCCAGGACATCCTCTAGACACGATGTTATCTGGGTAGTTGTAGATAGATTGACGAAGTCCACACACTTTTTTAGTGATTAAGGCTACTTATTCATTAGATAGCTTAGCTCAGCTGTATATACGCGAGATAGTGTGACTTTACAAAGTTCCCTATAACATAGTATCTGACAGAGACCCTAGATTCACATCAAACTTTTGGAGGTCGTTACAGCATGCCTTAGGGACCAGGCTGCGATTTAGCATTGCTTATCACCCCCAAACAGATGGTCAGACTGAGAGGACCATTCAGACCCTAGAGAACATGTTGAGGGCATGTGTATTAGAGACGAGGGATAACTGGGATACGTATCTACCACTAGCAGAGTTTACTTATAATAACAGCTACCATTCCAATATCTAGATGGCCCCTTATGAGGCTCTGTATGGGCAAAAGTGTAAATCTCCATTATGTCGGGTTGAGCTAGGTGAGAGGAGTTTACTAGGACCTGAATTAGTTGACTAGACCACCTAACAAATAGAGATGATTAAAAGGAAACTCCTTACGGCCTAGAGTAGACAGACGAGTTATGCCAATAGGAGAAGGAGGCCATTAGAGTTTGAGATTGGAGACCATGTATTCATCCGGGTGTCTCCAGTGACTGGGGTCGATTGGTCTATGAGGGTAAGAAAGCTCAGTCCTAGGAATATTGGCCCATTTGAAATCCTTGAGAAAATTGGACCCGTGGCCTACTGGATAGCCTTACCTCTAAACCTAGCCCAAATCCATAATGTTTTTCATGTCTGCCAATTGAAAAAGTACTTACCAGATCCCTCATTTATCGTAGAATATGAGCATGTTCAATTGCAGAAAAATCTTTCCTATATAGTGAAACCAGAGAGGATTGTGGATGCCAAGCTGAAACAGCTGAGAAATAAGAGCATCCCTCTGGTGAAAGTGATCTGGAAGGGTCTAGTGTCTGAAGAGGCAACCATGGAGCTGAAGAACAAGATGAGAAAGAAATATCCAGAACTATTTCCCTAAGGTATGTATTTAAATTTCAAGAACGAAATTTATTTTAAGGGGGTGGAAAATGTAACAAACGTAATTTTCGTAAAACAATGAAATAAGCCATATAAAACTAAGTCCTCTGAAATGAACTAGATAATATCCCAAAAAATTTAGGTTGAGTCTTAGACTCCTAAAGATGATAATTCTAGGCTCAGATAGAAAGAAAAATGAAGTTAGGATAGAGAAATAATTTGCGACAAAAATTGACGAAACGTAATGGCATTTTCGTAAATAAATGCAACGTTTGGAAAATCACATAGGAAGGCTTTTTAAATGAAAGTTAAGTCATCCAAGGTTCTCAGAGGCCCTAAAAACTATGGGAAACCCCGAGACTGGTAAAGCCCCTTCGGTGTATATTTTTCAACTTCAATTGACCTTAACTTTGACTAGTTCGTTCGGTAAGGTTTTACTCCAAATCGAGTGATTCTAAAGGCATTTTATTAAATTGGGAACCAAATTTTATGATGGAAAAGATGATTTTAAAAAAAGAGCTAAAATGAAGCCAAAACAAAATTACCATTACAGAAGGGCAAACTTGGAAATAAAAGCCTCTAGAATGTCTTAAACACTTCCACACTTTTCTTCCATCTTCTCCCTTTTATTGAGCACGAAATTTTCTGCCCAAAATACAGAAATTATTCTGCTCCCTTAGGCCCCTAAGAAGAAGGAGAAAAAGAGGAAGAAAACCAAGGAGAAACTAGGTAATTTCATTGATTTTCTTGGTCCATCTTTCTTTAATCTTGTTCTCCTCTCTCCCTCCTTTCTTTCCATGGATTGTTTGAATGATTTGGTTCTATTTTTGGTCCAGACCTAAGGGGAAAGTTTGAATTTGCCAAGGAGAAGAGAACCAAGGATGAAAAGCTTTGAAAACAAGCTTGAAACTAAGGTATTTTTCAATTCTTGATGCTTCATCTTGGTTGCTCCTCTTTGTGGTAGTTTTGGCCAGCCTAGGGGGGATAGAAGGAGATGAATTTTGGGTAGAACCAAGGGAGAAACCTAGGGAAAAGAGTGTAAGGATTAAGAATATGGCAAGAAATTCAATTTAAAACCAAAGGAAATCAAGATAGAAAAGTGTAGGCTTTCTTAGGGTTTTGTAAAATCTGATTTTGTGTGAGAATTTCCTTAGCTATTTGAATGTTTCCTTGAGCTCCTAAAACCCCTAGAAACCTTCCCAAGTGGCTCTCCCATCAAGGAAAAATTTGAAACTCTAAGAAACCCAATTATGTGCAGTGTTTTAATTTGTTTTAACCTTGTTTTGGGACTCCATATGATGTTAAAAGATGGGAGGAACTATTGGGAAAAATTTAGGAGTCATAGATTGGGAGATGGAACAATGGTGTCCATAATGGTGCTTTGTGAAGAAACTTGGTTTTCAAATTGTGCAATTGAATGTGTGATGGCTCCAAGGACCTTAAATGTGTCCAAGAAGTCTGGAAATAACAAGAAAATGGAGCCTAGAACTTGGATGATATGATTTGCTTCAACGGACCATTTATGGAACCAATATTCCCATTATGGAACCAAGTGTGTGTTTAAGAGTGAACCTAGTGTCTTGGCTTGCTTCAAGTGTGTAATTGTGTGATGTTTTGTGATGTCTAGGTGAAGAGAACCCTACTCCACCTAAGTGCTCTTGTGAGACTAAGAAGAGAAAGGAATTGGCAAAGTAAGCTTACATAAATTAAAAGGTAGCTCTCCACCTCATTCTCATGCATTCTTGTGTACATATGTATATGTTGTGTGCTTGTATATGCTCTTGTGATTTGAGAACATGCCACTTGATGTCTTAAGGTTGCATTGGTACTAATGTGTCTTCTTGAATGACTATGGTTGTGGAAAGAGCTCATAAGGGTGAGGTGATGCCAAAAGCCACTTGATGAAGGTGAAGAGATGCCAAAAGTCTCATGGCATAGGTGAGAGCCAAAAGTCCCTTCAATGGGTGAGGCTAAGTCAAAAGTCCCTAAGCTAAGAGTGAGCCAAATCCAAAAGTCCTAGAAATGGGATGAGGCTAAACCAAAAGTTCTTAGAGTAGGAAAGTGGTCTTGATATGTTGATGTGACATGAAATGGGATTTATTGCACACTTTGTGCTTGCATATTCATATATTTGATGTATGTATGCCTTGAATGTGGTGTGAATGGGTGTGTGAGCTATTGAGATTCTTGGAATCTTACTCCCCTTTCCCTCTCATACTTAAAATGTCTAGGTGGTGCCCAATGCCAAGGAAATGCAAACCAAGAACACTAAATAGCTATACTTTGTTTAGTTTGCAGTTTAAATTGTAATGGAGTGTCAAGAAGTATTCTACATATTATTTTTGGTTGTGTAAAACCTTGAGCATATGTAACATGATGTATAGACTACATGCATATTGTATGTAGTATTAAATCAATGAAATTATGTAGTTGAACCCCGTGTTTAGTGCATAAATGGATGTTGAGAGGCCAAAATAAGATGCATGGGGTTTAGGATCACTTGCCTAGTCTTTGCAAGTCATATTTGTGCCTTGAAACTTGCCCAAGAGGTGCCAAACAATTAAGAAAGCCATTTGGACAAATTGTAACCCATATGGAGCAAAAATTTATCATTTTAGGAGGCTATACCACTTTTTATCCAAATGAGCTCTTCTTTATCTAAAATTTGGCATGCATTTAGAGCTTATTGAGAGCTTTTTGGGAAGTTAAAGTTGGTAATTTTTGGAGGTCTGTGGAATATTTGACGAATTGTTGAAGTTGAAAATTTTTTTGATTTTGGTCATTGGTACTGTAGCACTGGTCCAAAATTAAATTCTGCCACTCATGGGGCAAATGATGTCCAATTGCCATGAAATTTTGCACAAAGAAACTAGAAATTCTCAATGATTTATGCCAACTAGAAATTGGAGATCTAGAGAGGGAGATACGAATTTTTGAACATTCTGTCTAGTATCAGGAGTTTTGCCCGACCTAAGTTACTATTCTATTGAATTATGACATTTAGGCTACCTAAGCTGGTCTGGAAATATTTTTTTCCTCTAGCTAACATCCATAGCTTTCTAGATTGGTATTAGTTGTATAGATTAGATTTTTGTGGAATTAATTGGACATTTTCTGTTGTAGAATTTTATGACAGTTCTAGAATACAGTTTGACCTCTAGACTTTTCTAGATGTCAGACATCCTCTGTGATGGATGTTATAATCTGGACATATTTTTAGCATAAAGTAGATATCCATAGCTTTCCATAATGACCAAGAATGCATGTTTTCAATTTTTCTAGAATTACCTATGATTTTCCAAATTTTGGACAGAAAAGAGGCAAAATTTATCCGAAAATAAACACCCATATTTTATGCTTCATTTTGGTTTTCTTGAGTCTTGGGCCACATTTTATGATGCAAATAAGTTGTATCCATGTACTTAAATATGGGAATGTATTGTATGAGCTTACACAGTCCACGTGACACTGAACAAAAATTTTTTACATGACGTAATGCAAAATAATGCAAAAATAATCTATTTTAATGCTATTTTCTTGCCTCTTATATGAATTGATTGATATGAGATAAAAAAATAGCATGGAATGAGCCAAGAAATTATGGTATTATAAGGTGCACAAGGAAGAGAGATTTTGAATGGAGAAAAAGCCAAGAAAAGGTAGAAAATCCCTTGGAAATTCAAGCTTTTTGGGTTTAAAGATGTTTTTTGGTCTATATTAAGGGTAGAACAGAGGTGGAAAATTCAAAATTCATGGGAAGAGGCCAACCAAGTGAAGAACAAGTAAAAGAAAGCAAGAATCCAAGGTAATTCATGATGTCTTAAGCTTGATGTTTCTTGTTCTCCTTCTTGTGTTGTTCAACCTAGGTAAGACTAGACTTAAGGGGTTGGATTTCTAGCTAAACCAAGGATGAATCTTAGCAAAATAAGGGAGGAGAACAAAAATATGCAAAGAAAATAATAAATTAGCCATTAGATTTCAAGATAGAAAAGTTAGGGTTTCATGGGTTCCTTTGAAATTCTGATTTGATACAAAAATTTCTAGGCCTAAATGAATGTTTGAATGGACACCTAGGGGTAATTTTAATTTCTAGGCCAAGAAGGAAGCATGCCTCGGCCTAGGAGACTTAGGGCACCTAGGGGTAATTTTAATTTGTTCCAAGCTTATTTTTGAGTCATATATGATGGAAGAGAATGAGAGGAAGCCTTGGAAAAATTTTAGAAATCATAAGTGGTGAGATGGTATCATAGGTTCCATATTATGGTCTAAAGAAGCAACACCTTGTTAGGCTCCTTGATTTAATTGTGTGATAACTCCAAAAGGCCTAAAAGGAGTCAAGAATCATAAATGAATGAAGAGAATGGAGTAAAGATCATGTTTTCTTAGGGTTGCTTCATTAAGTGCATTATGGAACCATAAAAGAGGCATATGAACTACCAAGTTTTTCCAATGAATATGTAGTCTTAGAAATGATACCAAGAGTGTAATTGGCTTCCATATGATGTGTCTAGGCCAAGAGAAACAAGGTCCACCTTTATTGTGTGTGTGTGGCCAAGGAAGAGAAGTCCAATCCAAGAGGAAAAGTTTACATTTGTAATAAAGGTAGCTCTCTCTTCTTTCTCTCATGCATGGATGAATGTTTGTCTTATCCTTGAATGTGTGTATGTATATTTTAAGCCATGAAAAAGTGTTTTAGCATACATTCATGTGCCATGGTATCATGATGTTGCATTATACTTTCAAATGATGCTTTTGTGAACTTGTTTTGACTTGCTTAAGTGTGGTGAAGCTGTAACACCCCGAAATTAATTAAGGTGTTAATCATGGATTAAGCTTAATTAAGGATAATTAATAAAGGATAATTGGGCAAGTTAGTGAATAGGTATTTTAGATAGATAAATTATTTATATGGGTTTGAGAGTTAATTGGAATAGAAACTTCATTAGGGCCCAAATTAATAAATCATGATGAGAGGTTGATGGAGGCCCAATACATTAGAGGTAGACCCAAACTAATTTAATGAGATAGAGGCCCAAGATTTATCTTGTATAGGCCAAATTAAGTGGCCCAATTACCCTTGTGCAGACCCAAGCCCTTGAGCCCTTCAAATTAGGCCCAAAACCCATTAAACTTTAGCAACCCAATGTGTGAAAACTGGCCCAACAGAATTATGCAGCCCAACAATTAAAAACTGGCCCAACAAGGAAAATCTGAAACCCAATTGGATTTGGACTTGGAGCAACCCATGACCCAACCCCTTCACCCAACTTAAACCCATCTAAACCCTAATTGCTTCAGCCACTTTCCCCCCCATTTGCTGAAACACAAAAATAGAAGAGAATTTCGGAGGTGAAGAGAGGAGGCTAGGGTTCTTAACATAATTTTGCATTTTCTCACATTTGGAGCAAGATTTGGCCAAGGTAATAGTTATACAACTTAATCCCCTCATCTTCCTCTTTAATTTGGTCCGATTAGTTTTTCATTTGGAGAGATTTCATTATACCCAAAATCTGAAAAGTGAGTGGTTGGGGGTTTTCTTGGTGAAATTCGTAGGTTGAGGTTGGGGCTGGTATTTGGTGACTTTAAACCCTCCATTTTGATACTTTCTTTATTGGTTTGAGACCCCCATAGCTTATTTATATTATGGGTATTAATTTGGTACGAATTTGCTTAGGATTTTGGGTGAAACATTGAGAATTCTGGTGGGAGATACTTGAATCCGAATTTGGGATTTGTGGTGGCTGTTGCAATTATCTGCAAGTGAGGTAACCGGGGTTTACAGTAATTCCATGCATGTATCTATTTTAATTTCATATTTGCTATATATGAATGATTTGAAATGTTGAATGAATTGGTTGGCTATCTGTTGTATTATGATTGGACCTTGTGAGTCCATGGTGGAGCTGTGGTGCGGCTGCCACCCGTGCATGTGCCACGATCGGGCACCGGATATGATCAACCCCAGATGCACTGAGCCCTGGTTGTGCTCAATGGGGAGTAGGTGCCGTGGACGGGCCTCTCCCAGTGTTAATGGCCTTTAACATGTTAATTATATGATTGCTAGTATGGGATAGTAATCATAATAGCCTAATTGTTTCATTTGCTGAAATGACTGATATGATTCTGGTATGGATTTTGATTCATGCATATATGTTGATTAAACTGGATTATATGATGGAATTGCCTTAGTTACTGAGATGTGTATCTCACCCCGTGTTATGGGATCAATATTTCAGGTGAAAGTTCCTCAGGTAGGGATAAGGGTAAGCAAGTGGATGAAAATCCATAAGCTTCAACCTATGGGGAGATGGCTACACTTGGGCTGACTTAGCTAGCATAGATGCTAATTTTGTATTCCTTAATGTATAGCATCATCATGTATCTGCATTGCCAAGTGTAGGCTTGAACATTTAATTTATTTAGAATGTATGCACTAAAGGGTTAGACCCCCTCTTGACTTAGTATTTGATGTATAGATTCATATGATCTGCTGTAAACTTTGTTAACCTATAATATGCTTGTCAATGGAAATGTAACTCTTGAGATATTGGTATGAACCCTCATTGTATAGAACCCCTATTGATTGAGTATTAAAGGATAGTTACTGGTAATTCATGTATATTCTGTTGTTGCTATTTTATAAACTTGCTAATAGAGGGTGATTAGAGAACGGAAATGGGCATATAAATTTTGAATTGGTAATGGGAGAATAGCTAAGTAAATAAGGTAAATAAATGCCATTAGAGCTATATAAAATGAGGGGAAGTGACCTTAGAGTGTCCATAAGAAGAGAAATGGAGTGTAGGGGGCGGAATATAGTGAAACTAGTGACAGAAGGGAATCACGCCGCGGCCAGGAAGGCTTCGCCGCAGCCTAGGAAGTGACAGTGGCAAGGGATGGCGCGGCTTGAGAAATCTCGCCACAGCGCGGAGTGAAAATAATCGCCCAAGAGGTGACAGGACGTAACCTCGCCGCGGCGCAATAAGTCTAGCCGCGGCGCGAGTCGAGAAAATTAATTAGGGAAGTTACAGTAGCAAAACTCACCGCGACGCCACATAGGTTAGCCGCGGCGCAGGTCCAACTCGCCGCGGCAGTCAGGAAAATTCCCGAGAGCAACTTGGCCGCGGCGCAAGAGTTCTAGGCCGCGGCGCAAGTCTAAAAACTCAGTTTTCAAGCTCCAAAACCTAGCTTAGCCGCGGCGGAAAAGTTCCAAGTCGCGGCGCAGGTCCCCAAACTCCTATATTTGACCTAGAAACCTTAATTTCAGTAAGGCTAATGTTAGGGAAAAGTATGAGTACATTGGTGGGATGTTTTTGTGGGTTGAAATTGATTAATGGATGAATCCTAAACCTTTAATGATGGTACAACCCCTTTCATGCATGTTCCCGTTATGGTTGTTAGTTGATGATCCTAGTAGTATCGAGGTTTAAATTTCCCCTATATTTCCCTAATGTAATTAATTGCAATGACTCCAAACCTTGATCATTATTTATTAATCGTGTATTCAGCTATAATCACTGATATTAGAATCTAGGGTCGTCACAGAAGCCAAGAACCCTCTAGCCATAGTAAGGATGAGCCAAGAACCCTCAAGAATGGTTAAGACAAAGCAAAGAGCCTCCCAAGAGTAAGGCTTAGTTCAAGGCCTTTAAGAAAAGGGTGAGGCAAGTCTAAGATCCTTGAAGAGAATGGGTGAGGCTAATTAACTTACTTGGCAAGCCTATGTATGTTTTGTATGACTTCTTGATTGCCAAGAATGCTTCTTGAATGGTTACATGCTCCATGATAGTCATGCATGCATTTTTAGATTTGGATTTGCATTCTTTATGTGTGATTGAAAGGAAGAAGAGCTATTGGGATTCCTAGAATCTCATCCCTTCCTCCCCACATGTCTTGGTAGACTAAGTAAGCAAAGAAATGGGAGCCACCAAGCTTGAAGAGAAAAGTTTGACAATCAAGTGTGTGAAAATGCCATATTATAACCATATAAGTGGCACATGATGTAATCCTTTATTGTATATATTGTATGATCTCATGAACATATGTAAATACGTAAATGTATCATGTACAAATGAGTTTTGATGCCATATGTATGATATAGTGTATTTTAGGCATTGGATGGCAAGACTTGGTATGTATGCTTTTATGTATATCTTGGGGTGGATGAGTGAGTTTGAGAAATCTAGGTTTGTGCACCTTTGAGAAAAGTTTAGTAAACCATTTTGATGCTTTCCCACGTGCTCAAGTAGCCATGGTTGTCATAGAAGCAAATTTGGACCATTTGAGACCCATTAATGACACAAAATGAGCCAATGTGCAATCCAATGTCAAGATCTAAATAAATGATCGAATTTGCCGATGAAATTTGGCATGCATATAGGTCTCATCTAGAGATTTTTGGAAAGCCAAAGACTAGATCATTTAGAGCTCTATGGATTTAATTATGATTTTTCAAAGTTGGCATTTTTCTGTTGTTCTGATGTAAACATTGTTCATATGGTCAATTCCTTAGGTTGTATCATTCAAGAGTCAAATGGTGTCCAATGCTCATGAAATGTTACAAGCATAAACTAAACATGGTAAGATTTCCATGACCATAAAGAGAACCCTAATTGGACATCTGAGCAAGGAGATATGAATTTTTGAAGTTGGAGGACAATACCAGTAGTGACAGGCAACCTTTGTTACTATTCCATTGATTTCTAATGACTAAACATCCTTGTTGTAGTCTAGAATTATTTTTAACATAAATTAAACATCTGTAGCTTTCCAAAATAGTATAGAGTGCTTGATTTTGATTTTTCTAAAATTAGTTATGATTTTTCAAAGTTTATGATAGAAATCTACAATTTCAGTCTGAGGCTGCACACTTTATTTTCATGTATATACTTCATTTGCTCGGGTTCTAAGGCACTTCTTGAGATGGTTTTAAGTTTTATTTTTGTAATAAAATATGATAATGAGATGAAAGAGTCCATATGGTCCATAGGACACCGAATGAGAAATTTATGCATGACGCAATGCAAATTAATCCATTATATTTAATGGCTTTTTAAGAGGTTCTGTTGCGCAACCCTCAAAATAAAACTAGGTTGAATTAAATATATAGCTAGTGGCACAACCTAGATCATTTCTCTTGGAAATGGAGTTCAATGTTCAATTGGGTTTTCTAAATGTTAAAGGATCCTAAAAATTTCTAAACTGAGGGGGGTTTTGATCTAATTAAACTAATGATGGAGGTGAATTAGGAGACTTTAAAGAGCTTGAACAAAATCAAGAACTTGAAACAATAGAGTTGGACGTAACTCTAAAACATGGCCAACTAAAGATCCATTGCAAGGTATGGGAGGCCCATGCACAAGATCAAGAGCCAAAGCTATGAAGGAGGCCTTGAATGGAGTGATCCAAAAACTAATGGACTTAGAGCCCATAGTCTTAGCTGAATATGAAGCCCAAAAGGAACAAAATGGCATGAAGATTATTTCATATCTACAAGATGCTAGCCCAAGCCCGAAAGGAGCCTAATTGAAGGAGCCCAGCCATTTTCCACAAAATTCTCTTAGTTTTATTTTGTTTTAATTTGATTATTTCTGTTTCAGATTTTTTAGCTTTATTAGGCACCATTCTTGGTGAATTTGTCCAAACTTAAATTTCTTTTATTTTTCCGCCAAACCTAGGAGTTATTTTGTATTTAAGGTTTTATTTTTCAAATTCCTATATAAGGCCCACTTGTACTCCAAGAAGAGGCAGATTGAATGAATTCTCTTTTCAGAATCTTTTCTGACTTGTGAGGTTTCTCTTGTGGCCTTTGTGTGCTGGAGAAAATCTTTGACTTATCAAAGGAGTGGTTTCCTTTGTGGCATCCCAGATTAGGGTTCTAAGAGATGGGTTCTCTTAGGGTTCAATTCCATTGACCAACATCTCTTCTTCTTCTTCTTCTTCTTCTTCTTTGTTTCTTTCTTGCTTGTTGTCCAGATCTGTCTATTTTCTTGTTCTTGTGTTGCATGCCAAATTTCAATCACTGATCCGTGTAATTTGGGGTTCCTAGAATGGGTGGGGTCTCACATCATCTGGTATCAGAGCATTGGTTGAGGTTGGTTTCATCCACTTTTTCCCTGTTCTTTTTCCTTATTTCGTTTGATTCTTTTCTCCTCGTCCTTTTTTTTATGCGACTGTTTCTGGTGTTTTTCTTCTTGTTTTTGGACTTTTAATAGGTCTTTCTTGTGTCTCAAGATCTCTTCTTTCTGCTCATTTTGGAATCACATCAATTCAATTTTTCTAGAGCAAGTTATAGCTATTTCTTTTCCCTTATTTCGTTTGATTCTTTTCTGCTCGTCCTTTTTTTTCATGCGGCTGTTTCTGGTGTTTTCCTTCGTGTTTTTGGACATCTAATAGGTCTTTCTTGTGTCTCAAGATCTCTTCTTTCTGCTCGTTTTGGAATCACGTCAATCCAATTTTTCTAGAGCAAGTTATAGCTATTTTTTTTTGTGCATGTCATTCTGATCTTACAGAAATCTTGTGTTCTGTTTGCAAATTTCAGCACCTTTGAGATTTGAAAAAAAAAAAAGAGTATATTACAGTAAAAAAAAAAAGGAAAAGAAAAGAAAAGAAGCAAAAGTTGCAAAAAAAAAAAAAAAGAAGTCAGAATCTATGAAAAAGGAAAGTTGTGCTGGAAATTGTAAAATTTTGAATTGTTGACTTGAATTGCAATTGCTGAAGATCTAGTCATTTCTGATTCTTGGAATTACCATTTTTGATTCCTTGAGTTGATCTGATCATTAAAAGTCATATTGTGCACAATTCATAAAAGGAAATTTGCATTCTTTCACCTTGTTCTAAATTTCAAATTTCTGATTGCTTCAATACTGATTCCAAATTCCAATTTTCTTTCCATAACTCTTGATAATTAATCATTTAACCATTTGTTCTCCCATAATCTGCCACATACCATTTCTTCCATAAATTCATTGTCTTCATTTCCTTTCCTAGTCACTTGTTGTATTTTCCATTGGCCGCACCTACAAATTTTTTTTTAAAATGTTGGACTTTTGTTGTCTCTTTGAGAACTTTACATCTTGGGTTCTAATTTGAGATTGCCACTTCAGTTGCTGCTTCTTTTGATTTGTTGGATTTAATTCAGTACACTATAGGAAGCAAGTTGAGAGGAAAAAGGCAAGAGTGTTTTCATCATTGTAAAAGCCATTACAAGAGTGAAACACGAGTGAATTTGCATCATTTAGAGTGAAACACGTGAGGGAGTAGTCAGGTCCTTTTCTTGCTATTCACTAAAATTTCAGGTGCCAATCATGTCTGAAAGTGAAGATAACCAAGTTGACCTTAAGTTGTTCATCAAATCTGTTCAAGAACAATTCAAGAGGCTAAATACTAGGTTAGATCAAATGGATTCTTCTTCTTCCAACAGCAAGGCAAGGCATGGTAAAAATGTTGTTCTAGGAGGAGATGAATCTGATTTTGAGGAGGAAAGCCAACATGAAAGAGTTAGGAGAGCTTCCCCTCGAAAGAAAGATGCCTTTAGTAACATCAAGATGAAAATCCCTTCCTTTCAAGGGAAAGCTGATCCTGATGTATATCTTGAATGGGAAAGAAAAGTTGAGTTTTTATTTGACTGTCAATCTTTTTCAAAAGAAAATAAAATAAAATAAGCTACTTTGGAGTTCACAGATTATGCAAGCCTATGGTGGGATCAATTAACCACTAGTAGAAGGCGTTCTGGAGAGGGTCCAATTCGGTCTTGGCCAGAAATGAAGGCTCTCATGAGAAAGAGATTGTCCCTACCTATTACTATAGGGATGTGCACAAGAGGCTCCACAAAATCAAACAAGGATCTATGAGTGTGGAAGAATATTTTCAGCAAATGCAAATTGCCATGATCAAAGCTGACATTGAGGAAGATTCAGAAGTTACAATGGCAAGATTTCTTGGTGGCTTAGACCCTGAAATTGCTGCAGAAGTTGAATTGCAAAACTACCTTGATATGGAGGAGTTGTTGCATAAAGCCATTAAGGTGGAGAAGCATTTTAAGACAAAACAGAAATTGAAATCACATGCTAGTTCCAACAAAGACTTCAAGTCCTCTTTCAAGTTTAAGGGAGAGACCAAGCCTAAAGAGGAGAATAAGATGAAGATGCAAACATCTACTTCTAAAGGTAAATCTGAACCTAAATCTTCTTCTAGTTCTTCTAAAATTAAATGCTTTAAATGTCAAGGTTTTGGTCACATTGCTTCACAATGTCCAAATAAAAGGACTATGATTTTGCTTGAGAATGGTGTTGTTACTAATGAAAGCAGCGGTGATGAAGATGTGGAAGCTGAGTTAAGCTCCAATGGAGGTGATGAATCTGACGTGGAGGTACCTGAAGCTGTGATTGGTGAGGCTCTAGTGTCAAGGCGTGCTCTTAGTATTCAACCGAAAGAGGAGCTTGAAAAAGAACAACGAGAGCATATCTTTCACACTAGGTGTTTTGTTAAGAACAAGGTATGTAGCCTTATCATTAATAATGGGAGCTGCACTAATGTTACTAGTACCTTGTTGGTTGAAAAGCTAGGTTTGCCAACTAGAAAACACCCCACTCCTTATAATTTGTTGTGGTTAAATGATAATGGGGATGTTAAAGTTACTAAACAAGTTGTTGTAGCATTTTCCATAGGAAGTTACCATGATGAGGTTTTATGTGATATAGCTCCTATGTATGCTGGACACTTGTTATTGGGTAGACCTTGGCAATTTGATAGGAAAGTTAAGTACGATGGTTATACTAACATGTATTCTTTTGAGTTTAATAAGAAAACCATTATGCTAACCCCTCTCAGACCCTTGCAGGCATATGAAGATCAAAAGCGAATTACTCAAGAATGAAAGTTAAGAGAGAAAGAAAAGAAAGTGCATGAGAAAGAAAGAAAAGAAAGTGAGATGGAGAGAAAAGAAAAGAGAGCTACTGAAAGAAAAGTTCAAAGAGTGAAAAAAAGAAAGTAACACTATTTTCCAATAGAGGAGAGACTAAGAGGGCTTTATGTAGTGAGACATCTTTCGTACTCTTGTATAAGGATGTTTATCTCACCCTTAGTGACCTTGATGAATCTCTTCCTTCTAGTGTTTTGAGTATGTTGCAAGAATATAAAGACTTGTTTCCGGAAGAGGTACCGGATGGATTGCCTCCCATAAGAGGCATTGAACACATGATTGACTTTATTCCTGGAGCATCTCTTCCTAACCGACCTGCTTATAGGACAAATCCAAAAGAGACTAAGGAAATTCAGAGGCAAGTGGAGGAACTCATGAAAAAAGGGTTTGTGAGAGAAAGCCTTAGTCCATGTGCTGTTCCAGTAATACTTGTGCCCAAGAAGGATGGCAAATGGAGGATGTGTGTGGACTGTCGAGCCATCAACAAAATCACTGTTAAGTATCGATATCCCATTCCTAGACTTGATGACATGCTGGATGAGTTGCATGGTGCTTGCTTGTTTTCAAAAATAGATCTTAGGAGTGGTTATCATCAAATTAGGATGAAAGAGGGTGATGAGTGGAAGACTGCATTTAAGACTAAATTTGGTTTGTATGAATGGCTTGTTATGCCCTTTGGCTTAACTAATGCTCCTAGTACATTCATGAGCTTAATGAATCATGTGTTTCGCCCTTACATAGGAAAGTTTGTTGTTGTGTATTTTGATGACATTCTTGTGTTTTCTAAGAATCTAGAAGAGCATGCTAAGCATTTGCATTCTGTGTTTGATATTTTAAGAGAAAATAAACTCTTTGCAAATTTAGAGAAATGCTCTTTCTGCTTGGATTCTGTTGTTTTTCTTGGTTTTGTTGTAGGTACTGATGGCCTTCGAGTGGATGAAGAGAAGGTGAAGGCAATTCAAGAGTGGCCAACACCTAAGAATGCTAGTGAGATTCGAGGACGAATCCTTTTCATGAGGGAGGGAATGATGTAGGCGAGCTAGGAGACTTTAAAGAGCTTGAACAAAATCAAGAACTTGAAAACAAAAGGGCTGGACATAACTCTAAAAGATGGCCAACTAAAGATCCATTACAAGGTATGGGAGGCCCATGCACAAGATCAAGAGCCAAAGCTATGAAGGAGGCCTTGAATGGAGTGATCCAAAAACTAATGGACTTGGAGCCCATAGTCTTAGCTGAATATGAAGTCCAAAAGGAACAAAATGGCATGAAGATTAATTCATATCTACAAGATGCTAGCCCAAGCCCGAAAGGAGCCTAATTGAAGGAGCCCAGCCATTTTCCACAAAATTCTCTTAGTTTTATTTTGTTTTAATTTGATTGTTTCTGTTTCAGATTTTTTAGCTTTATTAGGCACCATTCTTGGTGAATTTGTCCAGACTTAAATTTCTTTTATTTTCCTGCCAAACCTAGGAGTTATTTTGTATTTAGGGTTTTATTTTTCAAATGCCTATATAAGGCCCACTTGTACTCCAAGAAGAGGCAGATTGAATGAATTCTCTTTTCAGAATCTTTTCTGACTTGTGAGGTTTCTCTTGTGGCCTTTGTGTGCTGGAGAAAATCTTTGACTTATCAAAGGAGTGGTTTCCTTTGTGGCATCCCGGATTAGGGTTCTAAGAGATGGGTTCTCTTAGGGTTCAATTCCATTGACCAACATCTCTTCTTCTTCTTCTTCTTTGTTTCTTTCTTTGTTCTTTGTTGCTTGTTGTCCAGATTTGTCTATTTGCTTGTTTTTGTGTTGTAGCCAAATTTTGATCATTGATCCGTGTAATTTGGGGTTCCTAGAACGAGTTTCTATGGGGTCTCACATCATGTAAGTAAAATCTAATTGAATTAAAATTCCTAATTGCTACCTAATTGGATGAATTATGGGTGAATGATAGACTTGTGACTAGCTTTGGAATCGTCCCTTGGTATCCACTATCCTTATCCTAATCCAATTGTAATTAATTTTGGTTTAAGAGTCCCTAATTTTGTTCATGACAAATGTATCCTGAGTTACCACGCAAGAATCAAGAGATTAACAAAGTAATGTTGCATTGAAACCTCAATCCCATGTTAAATTGTTAATTCTTGTCTTTAAGATCAATGAATACTCAATTTGATTGATTAACTGATTAATTAGCCTCTGAACTATCAACCTAAAATGTTTAATTAACCAACTAAATACTAAGAAATCCTCAAATCAAACAATCAAGTATATAATCTCACTCATGCATTTCATCGAACACCTTCGTGGCATACATGGGAAATTAAAGGAAAATGAACAATTCAAAACTTGATTCAATCAATTAATCAACAAAAACAATCTCCTAATTAATGTCTAACTAGCCACTAATTATAAACAACACAAATCTTCAATCTAATATATTCTTAACCAAGAAAATACAAGAAAGAGTAAAGTGTAGAAAGAGATGAGAATCTTAGCCAAAATTTCCTTTCTAATCAATGGATTCAAACTTCTCTAATAGCCTCCTCTTAGCTAGCCTCAAGGTGGAAGATTAGAGCTTCATCGTGGAGGTGAGATGGGGATGGAAAATAGAGGAAGTGGTGTGGATTGTCTTTGGACGAAGGAAGGGCGAAGTGGCGTCATGAATGAATGGGATGGATGGATGAAGGGTGATCCCCCGAATGTAGCATCTGGATGTGTGAATAGAATGAATGGATTATTCAAGTGCTCCCTTTGCCTCATTCTCACGTGAATTCTTTATTGATTCCACGTGCTCAGCCATTGTCCATTACCCAAAGCATTTTTTCCTTCTTTGTTTATGTGAGTGTGGGCCCCATTCTTTCCCATGTAAACTTTATTTTATTCCTTTTATCACATGCACGTGAATTCCTTCTCCACGTAGCTTTAGCTTATGCAATTCGAATCTGCTCCTTTTCTTTCCATCATTCAGCTTCATCATCTTCCTTCCCATTCCAACGTGCAGCCCATAGCTCTTTTCTTTCAAATACCCATGCAGCTCATTCTTTTCGTGCTTCCTATGTTGTTCTTTAGCTCATTTTCTTCTTTGCATTTTTATTCCAGTAGCTCAAGCTTGCAATGATTCCCACGCAACTTCTTTACTCTAGATGCATGCCTCGTGTTTCACTCCTTGCTCTCCTTTAATTCTTCCAGTTCAAAGCTTCTTGTTTCAACTGCTTCTTCATGCTCTTTCCTCTATTTCTGCTTGAGTTTGTGAGCTAGCCATGGCTTTTTGTTCACGCTACTTCATCATTCTCTGCTCAATGTCTCTAGCTCATTTTCTCATTTCTGCTTCTATGTGTTCTCCACATGGTTGTTGCTTCAACGTTCAACTCAGCTTGTGCTTCCTCATGATATTCTTTTCCTCTGTTTTGCTCACATTTCCACATAACATCTACTCTTGTGAGCTTCCTTTCATGCATGAAACCTAGTTTCTTCCAGTTCTGTTCTAGCTCTTCTCTTCATTCATTCAACTCACTTTAGCTCACAAGCTTCTTCTTGAATCACTAATAAACATGATCTTTCATACACTTAATTCTCCTTAACTTAACCTTTTTAATAGATAAATAAGGCTTAATGGATTTACTTAATTGGAATTTGATTTTGCTAGCCATTCTCTGCACTTTATGAATTAATTGGCAAAATAAATGATTTTAAATGCAAAAGTCATTTTAAATGAATTTTGTGAATTTTTTATTTTATCTTTCCCATTCTCATGTGCAGATTTGACACAAGATTAAGAGGAGAAAAAGCATGCAAGCTAACGTGGCAGCCACAAGGCATGGCTTGGGTGTTGAGGCTGAAGTACATGAGAAACAGAGGAAGCAACGTGGAAAGGAGCCAAGTTAAATGCAAGAGTAGCTGCACGAAGCTCGAGACGTGTAAAGCATCAAGAAGAAAATGAAGAAGCTGGAAGAAGCCACGATTAGCAAGTGTTAAATGTGGCTAGAGCTCGAGGGAGCATGAAGAAGTCGTGATGAAACAACAACTTGAGAAATAACATGGAAATGAAGAAGCAACACTCGAGCAGAACAGAGCATGGATGGTGGAAACACAAGGCAAAAGCTACAGGGCTGGATGGGAGGAAACACGAATGATGCTACGGGTTGGAGAAGGAAGAATGAAAGGAGCTTGCATGGAGTTAGAGTTCTACGTGGAAGGAAAAGCATGAGTTAGAGAATGCACAGTTGCAGAATGAGGAAGAAGTAAGGAAAGAAAAGAAGGGAAACAAAGCCATGCATGCATCAGCAGAAACGCGTGAATATTTAAGTGAAAGAAAGGAAGCAACTCGTGAAGTACGAAGAGAAGTAGAGAAGTAGAAATGAAGCCACAAAGCATAAAACAATGCGAGGGCTGAAATAAAAACACACATGCAGCAGAGAAAGGAAGAATAACATGTTAGGCTGGAATGAGCTGCATGTGGTTGAACAGAGGAAAGGAAGCTGCAGCTGGACGAAGCAAATAAATGAAACTAAGAGCTATGTTAAATAAAGAAGTAATGGGTTCTAGTTCTTTGAGAGAAAGCAACGAGCTAAATATGAAAGTGAATGAAGGCTACCACATGCAAACACTCATTCGAACTCGAAGAAGCAGAAGTAAGAAGCACATGAAGAAGCGTGGAGAACATGCAGAGCAAACATGTGAGGAAGAAACACGAAATGAAGCTGCAAAAATAGAGGAGAAAGCAACGTGGCTGGAACTCGAGGAAACACGAAGAAGCTCACATGCATGGAGAAGGAATTCTATGTGGAAAGAGAGCAAGACAGAATGAAGGAAGCAAGCCACGAGTAATGAAGCAAGAGCTAGGAAGTGAACATGTGGAAAACCAAAAGAAGAACATCAGCGAGAGTGCCATGAGCTGGATTTAGCTACGGGAAAGTTGAAGAACCATGTGGAGGCAGCACTTAAACGTGGAGCTAAGCACATGGAATTAAGAAAGCTGAAATGTGGAGCTGAAGAACACGTGGATTAATGAATCATAAGCTGGAATGTGACTGGAGCATGTATAAGGAGCAGAAGGAAAAAATGCGTACAGTGTGAAGGAGGTGTGACTTTAGCTGAGTGGCACGTGATTAATTAATGAAAAAAGAGAAAAAAAAATGCTGGAGAAAAAGGAGAAAAGCATGATTCAACGAGGAGAATTGAAGAACTGGAGGTTCATCGGGCAGAGGAGAGGACAACATAAACAGCGAGAAGGCTTCAGTGCTAAAAAAGAAAGCTAAATTCTCCATGGCTGAAGCATCGATGGTCAATTTCCTTCTGATTAAATCATCAATGGCAGCTTAAATCATCAATGGTGGCTAGCTGAAGCTTGGAACTCCCAGATACAGATTGGAGCTCCATAATTTTTCCACCAATTTGGATAAACACTACTTACTCTATCTTTTAATTTCAGAATTATTTCTCTTATTAATTTGACTAGGTTTAGTTTATTAATTGAGGAATTTGATTACTGGAATCTTCTGGATTTTGTTGAATTTTGGATTGAACTTAATTTGATTTTTAGAATTTTAATTGTGATCATTATATGTTTGTAAAAATTCTAAAATTAATGCTGTACAATTTACCTCTAAATTCCTCTTGATTTTAGGCTAATTGATGCAATGGTTATTGGATTAGTTGGCTGGAATTTTTGTGCAATTAATTGTTTGAGGAATTAATTAATCTAATTAGTGAATTAGCATCTTGAGTGGAGTGTGCAGTAGATTTTATTAATCAATTAAAATTGGTTGAAGTGTGTTCTTGTTTTTAATTCAATTAATTAGTTGTTCAAGGTTTCTTGTGGTTGCAAAATTTCTTGAATAATTGATGAATTGAATCTTGGATGGTTATTCAAGGGCCTTTATAAGGAATGAACTAAAGAGCAAAAACTTAAATCCAAATTTGGTAAACTAAAAAGAGCAAGGATAATTGAATTCTAGGGAGTCCAATTGAAAGCTAGCTACCACATTTGCTTGACTATTCACTTCAATTTAGTCTTAAGTTTTTACTTCTTGTCAATTAAATTTTAGTTCAATTAAATCTCAACATTTTAAAACCCCCCAAAACTAGTTCCAATTAGCAATACTTAGAATCCCTCCATAAACAAATTGAGGCACAAACTCCTTAGGAAATGACCTAGGTTGCACCATTATCTACAGAATTTATTTTGCTACCTAGTTTCTATTTGAGATTGCACAACACAATCGTCAAATTTGGCGCTGTTACCGGGGATTTGGAGTTTTAATTGTTTGAGAAAGTTTTCTAAGTGTTTTAGTTCTGTTTTAGCCCTATTTTGGTTCTGTTTTGATTTTGGTTTTTGTTCTGTTTCGAACTTAGAATCGGGTAATTTCGGTGTTGCGCGTTAAGTGTCCTAGTTACTGGAATTTTTGTTCGAAGTGCCCAGAAAATTCTCAAACTTTGTTTTCCAAGGTTTTTGGGCGTTTTGAGCAAACGTAATAGCAAATCTATTAGGTTTACCATTTTTTGGCGAAATTTCAACGTTTGAGGCACTTTTTTGAATTTTTTAGTATTTTTTAGGAATTTTTCAATTTTTCTGGATTTATTTTCTTTAATTTTTGTGAGTTTGTTTTGTGTCACTAACCTCTGTTTAGGAGTGTTTTAGATTGTTAGGAAGTTATTAGGTTCTTTTGAATTTTATTTTCTTGATTTTGAGTTAATTTTAGTTATAATTTGTTAGTGATTTGTTTGTGCTGAAATTAATTGTGCTTCTCATTTTTCTTTGCTTTAAATGGATACTTATTATTCTAATCAAGGTGTTTATGATCCTTGTGCAGAGGATAAGATTTCTTGAAAGTTGGATAACGCCATGTCAATGCTTCAAGGTCTTCTTGAAAGACAAAGACAAGAACGACAAGCACAACAATATCAACAATTCCAACCACCATGCTACCAACCACACCATCATTCCTATGAAGTTCACCCCAGCTACCAACCATACCACCATCCTTATGAGATTCACCCAAATTATCACCATCATTATGAACCATACCATAACTTCCATATGCAAGAGCCACAATATCATCCTTACAATTACCATGAGGGGTACATGCAACAAGAGCCCCAGAAGGAACCGAGTTTGGAAGAAAGGATGATGCAGCTAATGGAAGCTTGTAATATTCAATACCAATAAATGCAACAAATGGCCCAACAGATAACTGAATGGTTGCAACTACAAGACTAGCAAATGGCAGATAACCTCATGAAGGATTCAGGATTTCAAATGAATCAACCAACTTCAAGTGCTAATGAATCAATTGAAGAGCAAATTAGAAGGGAATGTATAGAGAAGGAAGAGTCCTATTCATTAGGTAATATCCTTTCTATCTTCTAATACTTTGCAATTTGTTGGAACTGAATGTAGATGATAACGCTGTGATTCCTGATGCATATAATGTTGTTGATTCTGAATTGCATGATGATGATATTGATGAGCAAATTGTTGTTAAATCTCCTGGTATGGTTGATTGTGGTAGTTCATTGAGTAAATTTGATACAATTGTTGATGTTCATGAATCCTTGTGTACTGATACACTTTGAATTTCTACTCCTAGCTATGATTATAGTGATGAATTTATTTCTAAACCTGTTATTGATGAATCTATTGAGTCTAAGGTAGTAGATAAGTGTGAGGGTGACTTAAAATGTGATGATCATGCTATTCCTAGTCTAGGATTGGTTGATAAGCCTGTTGTTGATGCATCTACTAAGTTTAAGGATAGCATACTATCTGGACCATGTGACATTGCTGTTTTGAATGACTCTGTTGATTGTATATGTACTGGACCCGCTATATGTGATGAATATTCTCAGAGTAATTCTTTCATTGAGACTAGTGAGTTCCTCAATATATTGATCAACATGATTCTTCACTGGCATGTAATTATGCAAAATTGTCAAGTTTACTGTTTATATGGTCAATTTGTATTTCTGTGTCATTCGAGGGCCAAATGAAGTCCAATGCTTATGAAATTTTACAAGAATAAACTAAATATCATAAGCTTTCCATAGCCACCAAGAGCACTTAATTTGGATTAATATAAAGAGAGTTATAAATTTTTGTATATTAGGGTCTACATCAGTCTGAGAGCACAACCCAGGGTACTATTTTATTGTTTTTCATGGCCCAAATTCTTTTGTCTTAATCCAAAATTATTTAAAAAGAGCTTTCCAAAAAGCTATAGCATGTATGATTTTGATTTTTCTAAAATTAGTTATAAATTTTCAAAGTTCATATAAGAAAAAATGGCCTTGCAACCTAAGAGCAAAATTTTAATATTGTGAAGTATGGTCCAAAATCCAAGATTTGTGCACTAAATTGTCATGTTTCTAATATGAATGGGTCTGTTATACATGGATAATGTAATTGGTAAGCCCACACAGTTCCTAAAACCAAGAATAAACTAAATAAGTTTTCAATGACGTAAATAACCACGGCTAAAAGTGCTATTTTCATGCAAATAAGCATTATATGCCAATTGTGCCATGAGTTGAATGTTATATAGATATGGTGTTACACAAAGCACCCATTAGTATCAACTTTTTGCCATAAACCAATTCCTTCTAGGATCTCTATATGTTGTCCAAATTGAAGAAGGAAGAGAACTCAAAGGAATTGCAACATTTCTAACTTATATTATACCTTGTCTTAATCCTTGTTCAATGGAGCATTCAATGCCACAAATGGTTGCTTCAAATTTCTTTCTTCCTCCAAAAGTTCAGCCATCAAAATGATCTTTTTAAGAAACTAAAACTATCAATGAAAAGAGCTTAGAGAGGAGAAGAAGTTGAAAACTACTTTGTCATGAAAAAATGCACAAAATCTTACCCATTTTGCTTTTCCTTCCCCCTCTTTCTCCCTTCTCTTAGATGTGTTTCAATTACTAATTTTTGCTTGTTCTAAGTCAGTTTTAAGTATGGGGAGGTTGGCATGACCTTTAAAGAAAAAAAGAAAGGAGGTGATTTGTAACTGTTTACAAAATTCTTGTTATATCCCATAACTTCAACTCCTTTCTTTAGACTCATTTAAAATCCTTTTTTTGAGAACCATCTTTTCCATAATAAAATTAAAACCCTCTAGTTTATTAAAAAATTAGGCATAAAGTTTTTGAAATTTAGAACAACTAAAATGGCTCAGTCAAAGTTTTGGACAACTAATGCCTTAAATTGTACACCGATAGAGGTTTAGCCATTTTGATTGTTCCTATGGTTTTTAAGAGTCCTGAAAACTTTAGTGAGTTCAACTTTACTAATTAAAACTTCTCATTTTGAGTTTTTAAAATGTTACCTGAAATTACAATTTTGCCACTACTTATTGACTTTATTCTGTTTAGCCATTTTGGCTCCAATTTTAGGCAATTACTTATTTCTATCCTCATTTCTAAGTGCTCTAATTAATGTTCTATCCTTTCTTGGACTTAATTTATTTTATTTTGAGGTCCTCTTTCTTCATCTTATGGGTTCTAGCTTTATTTTTAGAAGGATCAGATGTTACCGTCTTGATAAGTGTAGATGAAGATATAAATAAGAGTAAACTACATATATCTCCCTTCTACTTTTAAAATATATACTTTAGTACAATTTTAATTCTTTTTACCAAAATAACCTCAATAAAAAAATGTGTAAGATGATATTTTAGTTAAAAAACATGTATTAAGGTTAATTGAGGGTTTTTTAGTAAAAAAAAATTAATTAAAGTGTAGAGTAATTTTTTATTTTAAGAAAGTTCGTATATTTTACAAAATAAAGAGAAAATTTACATAATTTTAAAAAAAAAATCAAGAAAAATATGTGTAACTTACTCAAATTTTTATTACTCATTAAATACTTTTATGGCTCACATTATTAGCCCAAGTTTTCAAAATGTTAAGGACGAATGCAATTTGTTTATTTTGATTAAAATACTAGAAAAATTAAAAAAAAAAAAGCTTATGTTAGGTTTATTTAAACTATGTCATTAACTATTTCTATAAACTATCAATATGTTTAAGATTCTCACTTAAAAAATAAATTTGACGACCTCATATAAATTTTATACCATAAAGACGTATGTTTAAACTACAAATAGTTTGATGTACTTGAATATAATTAACCAAAAAAAACACCAAATTGGCCAAAAAAATCACATTGAAAACTAATCCAAAGCGTGTGTGTGCGTGCGCGCGCAAGCGCGCATGTGTATAGTTTAAATGCTTGGATATGATTCATCCAAAAAGTATATGCCCAGAAACAAAATCCTCAATTTAGAGTCCAAGAGTGTGCGTGTCAACATTGTAATAGAAGAAAATTGTGTCTTCAAGAAAAGACTTAGGTAACATGTCTCGATCATCTGCATATTTTTGCCATACAAATCGCCTACGAATCGTTAAAACGATGACATTTTGGATTTTGTTTTTAATAAAAGGACGTAATGCGATGAAGGACCGACATCAGATTTGGAATTTTGCCTATTTTCTTTTTTTTTTTTTTTAAAAGCATGCAGAGTCCTAAAATCAATGAACAAGGCCACAAAGGAGTCGTTTCCAACTTTCAGAGTACTAACAGGATTTTTTATGCATGTTTTTAATTAAAATAATATATTTTTATTTAAAATTATATCTGATAAAATATTTATTTTTTGACTTTCTTAATTTTTTTTAAAATTTTATAAAAAGTCAAAGGCCAAACTTAGCAAGCTCTGCAATTGCATTACACTTCTAAAATTTTTTTAACACTTTTAGAAACAGAATTTTTTATAATTTTCTTTAAAAAGATTAATAATTTCTTATTACTATATAAATAAACAAGTGAAATTTGCAATCAAATAGTATATTCTCATACTAATTCAATCATCTATTTTATACCTCAATTATTTCTTCAAATTAAAATTTTTCTTAAGTAAAGCCAACTTTATTAATAATATATATAATAATAAGAAATTAATAAAGTCCTCTTTCTCTCTTACAAACAACAAATTTTTCTCTAATTAAGTCTAAGTCAAAAAATAATTTTAATAAGAAATCATCAATCTTAAAAAAAACTATAAAAAATTTTGTTTCTAAAAGCGTTAAAAAAAATTTTTAGAAGTGTAATGCAATTGCAGAGCTTGCTAAATTTGGCCTTTGACTTTTTATAAAATTTAAAAAAAAATTAAGAAAGTCAAAAAATAAATATTTTTATCAAATATAATTTTAAATAAAAAAATATTATTTTAATTAAAAATGCATCAAAAATCCTGTTATTCTCTGAAAGTTGGAAACAACTCCTTTGTGGCCTTGTTCATTGATTTTAGGACTCCGCATGGTTAAAAAAAAAAGTGAAAATAGGCAAAATTCCAAATCTGATCTGTCCTTCACCGCATCACGTTCTTTTATTGAAAACAATATCCAAAACGTTGCCGTTTTAACGATTCGCAGGCAATGCGTATGGCAAACATATATAAAGGATCGGGACGCCTTGGGTAACCCACCTAACCCTACCAAGAAAAAATGTTAGGATACAATAATAATACAAAGGGAAAACTACAATTGACCCCTGGGAATTTATGTTTAATGACAAAATTAATACATAAACTTTGAAATGTAACAAAAGGTCTTCTTGAACTTTGAACTAAAATACAGAATTTGAATCCTAGTCAGAACTAAATGCAAGTGGCCATGTGATCCCCACATGAAATTCTATATTTGTATTTTCAACCAAAAACGATGTTTATCTGTGTAAATCGTTGAAGTAAAAAAGTAACCTCTTGTAATTAATTTTAATTAAAATTAAATGTTTCAACTAGTTTTAATCTAAACTCGGGATGTTTTGTTACATTCATTTTAAAATTATTGCATGTATTAATTTTGTAATTATTCATTAATTCAAAAGGGTAAATATATAGTTTTTACTAATACAAATTAATCAAAACGAAAGTGTTGTGCTGATACAAAGATTATGATGTATACCATATGCATGATTGAATTGAAAGCACGAAAGAAAAGGCATATGAATGATGGAAAGTGAGGTGGGTCGGAAGCATTGAAGTCCCCAAAAGATTAGAAAACAAGAAGGCTAGAACATGTTCATCTTGATTGATTGCAGTGGCCCGTCTTGTTATTGTTAGCGCTTTTGATTGATATGAAACCCCAGGGAGAGAGAGAGAGAGAGAGAGAGAGAGTTACGAAGAACAAAGATTTGATTTTGATAGACATAAATAAATAAAAGGGTCATCATGAAATGGAATTGTAGAAAACCGAGGAGAGAGAGAGGCTTTTAAGGCCTCTTAACTGTGAAAACAACAGGTGAATGAGCCAAAGCTAATCACTTCCATGCACACGTCCCTTTCCTCTCTTACCCCTGCCGCCTCTGCCCATCTCTCTCTCTTCCTCTCTCTCAAATGTACAAACACACAACCAGTGGACATTAATGCCAACCAAAAATAAATTCTTGACTAAATCTTTATATGTTCTATAATATATATTCAACAATTATTAATGATTGGATATATTTGCATGTTCATATATAAGCTAATACGGTAATTAAGAGTATACACTCCTCTGAATTAAGCTTCCTTTAGAAACAACTCTTTTTTTTTTTTTCTCAATCTTTCTCTCTTTTTAAAGATTTGTGAATTTGTAGTCATGGGACAAACAAGTTAGTTTGAGGGTAGGCATAATACCCCATTTAATTTTTCAAAATTTGTATGTATATATAATGTTAAATTTTAATATTATACCTTCACATATGTTGAAAATTTGAATCTGTTAGATCCACTAAATTAACTAAAGCAACACACTTATTTTTTTAATTGATATTTTAATATAAATCCACTAAACTCACACACATATATATTTTTTCTCTTTTCTTTTATTTCTCTCTTTTTTTTCCCTCATCTTTCTTCCTCTTTTCTCATTACCCCCTCACTTTTTTCCTGTTTTTCTCAATTGCTCTATATTTATGCATGCCTTTGATATATTTTTGTTAATAATAGTTCTATAATATTTTATTAGAATATGATCAAGTTCAAATATCTATATATTATTTTCAGTTAGATATAGAACAATTTTCTCTAAAAATAGTATAAAAAATTTTAAAATTTTGTTGGATAAGTTGTATTTGCAGTGCTCAATAATATAGTTTCTTTTTGTAAGTTGACTAGTCATTAATTTTGATGTTTCATCAAATAAATTTCATTTCCCTTTAAAATACTCTTATGAGTTGTTTATTGAACTATTATGATATTGAGTGATAGTGTATCATTGTTATACATTACATAAATACTGAGGAGATATAAAATTATATTCTTATGGGTATTTAGGTAGTAAAATTGTTGATATTAATATAAATAGTAATCCTTGGTATGATGTTAATTTAAATTCAAACTTGTTTTTAGATTTAGGAAAGAAAAGTCAGGACATTGTTAATGACTTAATCTCATTTAATATAATCCAAAAGTTCAAAGGAAAAGCATTTTATTTAGATAAATACTACAAAAATATAAAATTTTTAATAGGATATGGAAAAATTTTTAAAGAGAAATTTTTTTTGACTCCCCATTAGGCGAAGGTCCTAGCTCCGCCACTAATTGGGCCCCAACCTACTAGCATTTCAATTAATCTAACTCTTTGATCTCGTGAAACATAGTTCCAAAAGGTTAACATAGCCAAAATACAAAACCTGTAATATTGTGCACAATTAACCATCACGTACGTTTTAATCTCAACCACTAAACTATTATTTTCTACGCATTGGGGTTTGACAAACAGCTCCTTTGGAGCTCCTAATTTGGTTATATTTGTTTCTGAATGAAACATTTTTAAAGAATACTTTTGAACGGCATTATTCAAACGTAATATAATTCAAATATATATTATTAATTGTATAAATAATATTATTGTTAATTTCTTCCCTTTTAAGGTCAACTGATTCTTACGTATCTCTCTCTTCCTAGCGTAGTCTGTAGCCCTGTTTTGAGTTATGATACATCACCCAACTTGTACAAAACACAATACATGTATAAGTACAAGAACAATACAATAAAAGACTACATAATGAAGAGAGAAGGCAAACGTTACTCTTTCTCTGCTTCTGCTCCATCCTCTGTTTACTTTTGTGGTATCTCTCTCTATCTTTCTCTCTCTCTCCCCTTTCTTTCTCTCAACAATCAAGAAGATCAGATCCCCAGGGAGTTTCACCTTTCTATCACCAAATAAACACACGGAGAAGTCAATCCCCATCAATCAAATCAAGAATCATCAGAAAGAAAGTGATCAAATCAATCAATCAACAAAAACAAGAAAGAAACATGTCGGCTTCATCATCATCCACTTCTTCCTTTTCCCCGGACCACCACCTCTCTCCCTCCGACCAGCTCTGCTACGTCCGTTGCAATTTCTGTGACACTGTTCTCGCGGTATATATCTCTTTCTTCCTTCTTTTATTTCTTACATCTTGTCTTATTCTATGCCCTAAAATTAGATATCTAAGCTTCTTCTTCTTCTTCTTTTGCATCCATATAAAGGTGAGTGTTCCTTGCACCAGCTTGTTCAAGACCGTCACTGTGAGATGCGGCCATTGCACCAACCTTCTATCCGTGAATATGCGTGGCCTCCTTCTACCTTCTGCCAATCAGCTTCACCTCGGACACACTTTCCCTCCTCAGAATCTTCTGGTATATATGTAAAACTAGGGTTTCCATTAGTTTCAATTTTCAATCTTCTTCCTAATCATACTCTGGAGAATATTGACGGATGAGTAAAAACATATTTTGGTGCTCCAATGATTCTCGTCATCTAATTATTGAAGCGAGAGCTTTTCACTGTCCTTGTCTATCAAACGACAGCCAAAGAAAGGGCCGGTAGGATCAACAGAGAAAGAAGACTTTGTTGAGTTTGCCTCTAGTCACTCCAAACACTTTCGTTCCTCAAATATTTTTTGTTTTGCTTTAATATTTGAAAGTTCAACTTTGTTTCAACCCGTGGAATATTAAAGTACCTTTAGATGGATGAAAGTGGAAAAAAAAAATTGTAGTACTAAAGTGAGACCAAAAATCTGTGAAAGATCCCTTGGATAGCAGAGTCATCCCTTGAGGACGAACCAAAATGAGGTTTTACTTGCTGAATTATGCATGTATATGTGCTGTATATGAACAAAGAACTCTGGTTAATTATGATTATTGGGTTGAATTTAGGAGGAGATTCGAAATGCGCCAACAGCAAATATGCAGATGATGAACTATCAGCTTCCGTTCCCAAATGATTCTGCTATGAGTAACATGCAAGGAGGGCCTGAGGAAATCCCTAAACCTTCGCCAGCTAACAGACGTAAGATTTTCCTTTAATTTATCGAATATAAAGGACTTGTGCATATATAGCTTTTACAATGAAGTTTTGTTACGTTTGTTTTCTTTTGCTTTTCTTTCCTTGAGTTGTCCAGAGGTTTTCTGAGGTCACCAAATTAGAAGAGCTGAAAAAAGGGAATCCTCCTGACGCCCTTGAATCATTCATTTTAGCCAACTTTAGCTTTAAGTGGGAGATCACTTAACCAATCGAGGTTAAAAAAAAAAAGTAAGCAAAGTTGTATCTCTATCAATCTCAACTCGTTCATGGGATACAGTAGTAAGTGGCAATAAAAGAAGAATCTTTAGCACATTTATCTCATACCTGCCTCCCCCCCCCCCCCCCTTTTTCTCTTTCCTGCTTTATTTAGTGCTTCCCAGAAAGCCAGCTTTAGTTCTTCACTTTGATTACAAACATTAAATTTCCTAAATTTTTAAAATTTGAATCTACCCGCATTTCTATACTCTCCAGCCCTTCACATGCAATCACTTCCATTGTACAACTTCTACGCAGTCATATAAAAAAAAAATTTCAACTTTAGAATGACAGAAGTGAAAACTAATTGAGGTGAAATACGATTTCTTTTATTTTTTTCAGTTTTTGTTTATGCGTTTATATGTTTTAAAACATGCAAGCACACACTTTGTGAGAGACTCAAAGTGAGAGAGAGCCCATTCTCCCCGAAAATATAGTGCAGAATCCTTGGGGTGATTGTTACAGATAAATGAGATAATGACGAAGCAATGATAAAAGAAGAGGGAGAGGGGGGGAAAGAGAGGGAGTATGAATTAGACAAAAGGTCAGCGAAGTGATTTAATGTTGCTGTCTGTTTGCCTGAGCAATGTCCTTGTTGTTGCATGCATGTCCAGCTCCAGAGAAGAGACAGAGAGTTCCATCTGCTTACAACCGCTTCATCAAGTAAGTTTAATTATAACATTAATATTAAATCTTCTAATTATAAATTAATATTAAATCTTCATTATAATACTCATTAGAAATTATCATTCATTAATTCCTTTGTTTGGGAAGGAAAATAACGAAAGAAGAGAGGAAAAAATTTTAATTACAACTCTTGACTTACTATAGTTGCAAACTTGCAACGAACTAATTAATGAAGGGATTATTTAGGTAATTAAGGGGTACCTCTTATGTCACCTGTAGATTACAATCATAAATGAATAAGAGTTAATAAAATATACAACATTAATGTTGTGTAGCCTTCTTAATCTTGTATGTATGACAAATTCAAATTCATTTATGAGTGTAGTCTATAAACGTAATAACCACCGTCGATCTAAGAACGTCCCATTATTAAAATCACACTATCGTATCAAGTGATAAAGTCTATTAATGATAGTGATTTTGAGAAAATTTTATTAGCTCTATAAATTAACCCTGCGCGTGCAAGGAACCTATATGATAGTGCTAGAAATAAATGTAAGTTAACCTACTAATTTTCATATATTTTTTTAACTGCTCTTTTATTTCGCTAGACAAAGGCTTAGTAATTCAAACCCTCATTTGTATTAATGTTATTTCTCCAACTAATTAACTTTTAGAATTTTGGGGGTCATATTAATGAAAACAAGATTATTAATATTTATGATGGCATAATTTGGATGAGTTTGATATTAGTTATTTGAATTTCAGGGACGAGATCCAACGCATCAAGGCTGGGAATCCTGATATAAGCCACAGAGAGGCTTTTAGTGCAGCTGCAAAGAATGTGAGATCCAAGAAGATTCTAAATCTTAATTACACTCTTAGGGATTCCTTCTATTTTAGATTGTTTTCTATTTTAGCTATTTAAAAGTGTTCTTTTGTCTAAGAAAGTATGCTTAAAAGTCGTTCTGTTTTCTTCTCGGTGCAAGTTTTCTGATAAGTCAGTCCATTTGACTTGTTTCTTTCAGTGGGCCCATTTTCCACACATCCACTTCGGACTTATGCCTGACCATCAACCCGTGAAGAAAGCTAACGTGCGCCAGGTATACTTACAAACCCTAGCTAAGTATACATTTTTTTTTTGGAAATTTTAACTCAAATGGGGATTCAAATTTGAATTTTTCAGCCTGATACAAACTTGAGTATCATTGAGCCAAAGTTAATTCACAAGTTTAGTTCATTTAATTCTGGCAGCACAGGAATAAAAGAAAAAATTATGTTGTTTTTGGGTATTTGTTTTAATATTTTATAACAAATTTATGACATGCAGAGAAACCTTTATTTTAAGAAGTCAATAATGTGATATTGGGTTGCAAATAATATCAATGTAATATAGTTTTGTTAATGAGGAAAAAAGAGGGACCTATCTATTTCTAGGGTTTCTGATCTTGAATTCTGCATATTATGCGAGTAGGAAGGGGAAGACGTGCCTATCAAAGATGGGTTTTTCGATCCTCCAAATGTAGGTATATCTCCCTTTTAGGGAAGTTTTTGTTGTTGTTAGGGTTTCTGGTGTTACGATAATAGCACTTCGTCTTGTCTTGTGCATTATTAATGCTGTGTTAGTACTTCGTAATCTTAAAGATTGTTATTAGTTATGTTACAAATGCAGGGAAGGGATTCTGATGAAGCCTAGAGTAGTTCTTCTGAACATCAAGGTGATGGCATTCTGTAAAACTGACGAGCCCAACAATGTAGAAAACTCTTGAGATTTTTGTTATATTTTTTAAGCTTTAACTATTGATCTACAGTTTTTGGGTATAAAGGAGACATAAGGCCCTGAAAATAAGGAATGAAGAAGAGGCGAGATAAGAATTGAACCCACGTATTTTACTATCTCTTAACATTTATGTCTTGGGAAAATTGTTACTTAGCCAAG
This sequence comes from Erythrophleum fordii, assembly GCA_032878935.1. NCBI lineage: Eukaryota > Viridiplantae > Streptophyta > Magnoliopsida > Fabales > Fabaceae > Erythrophleum > Erythrophleum fordii. The sequence continues at coordinate 28,541,843 of JAVQMF010000047.1, read as the reverse complement.
GCAATAAAATTTACAAGTTTAAACTATAAGGATAAGAATTTAAAAAAAAAAAATTAACCAAATGATGACGATGAGGGTGCTTTAGGAATTTGATTGATGTTAAATTTTCTTTTCAGACGATCTTAATTAAGGATGCACTTCACAAATAACAGCGACTTCGTATATTTGTTAAGAGTAAACTAAACAAATTAGTGCCCATAATTGTAAAATCACTTAGTGTTGGAAAATAGGCTATTCATGACACGCTAACCCATGACTCTATCTAATTTTTTTAGAAAGAAGGTTAATTAATTAATTAATAAAAAGGTTAATTAATTAATTATTAAATTATTGGAATTTTGTTTTTGAATTTTGGAATTCAAAAGCAAATGGGTTTGTTATTGTTGGATTTATTTTACTTGATAGAAATAAAATAAAATAAAATAAAATGGGAAATGGTCAAATGTGAAAACTAATTGTATGTGTAAACTGATGGTAAAACTCCCACTCCTTTCTCTCCCTCGCCCTTGTGAAAAGAAGAGTGAAACGTAGACAAAAAAAGTGAGTCTTCCTCTGTACACATCATTTTGCTCTGATAAATTAGGTGCCACCTATTGTGGAAAAAAAAGGTTGGAGTCCCTCTGATGACTTCGATCGAAACTACATGGGGCAGAGAATTTCAAAAAGATTCGCTTTAGCAGGCAAGTACCCCAATCTTCCATCATTGGTGTAAGAGCTTGGTTAGCTCTAAATTATGTGTTCTACGCATAATTTTACATGCTTGTATTGAGTAATTTTCATGTAATTATTTTTTACTATTGTTTGAAATGCATGAAATTAGAATTTGAACCAACCCTTCTATTGGTGGATTTTGATAACACAGTTTTATGTTATTGTTCGTGACCAATATGGATTGGTTACTACACTAAATCTTTATTCTTTCTTTCTTTAGTTATAGCAATTCGATTTGCTCGTGCTTCTAGCAAGTGTAAATCGAATGATTTGGGAGTTGTTTGCAATCGCTTTTTGGGATTGTGTGGTTCTCAAGGGCTTAGATTACCAGATCCTAAACAATCTTCTTAGAGATGGAAAGTTATGAAATTTTTACTATATATATTCCACATAATGAGGATAATGTGGTAGAAATTTGGTAGAAAATGAATTAGCTATTAGAGAGAAATTTGAACTTGAAGGTTCAAAAAATTGATGGTGAAACTACCAACTTTCAAGGGTTGGCATTCTCACCACAAACCACCAATCCGTGCAAACCATATATGATTGGAAATAATGTTATGTAAGTTTTCCAATACCTCTAACCTCATCCAATATGGATGAAAATTGAGTGAGATATGGCAATTCAAAGTTGGGGGTCTAAAATTATTTTTTTGGAATATGTGACCAAACTACCCCTTTTTTTAGGTTTATATTTATAGATTTTATGCACACCTTATATCATTGAAAAGTTCATCTTGCAAGCTTTACAATGATATACAATTTGCCAATTTGGACAAGATATGGCTTCATAAATTTAGGCCCCCAAAATTGAAAATTTATAAATTCCAAAAAATTTTCCAAGGGTTAAAGATGAAGTGGTAAAACCACTTTATAGGGGTGGTGTGTATGGCTCACCCCACCTCTTTTTAGCTTAAACTTGGCACTAACAAAAAGAAGAAGAAAAGAAGAGTCCAATGGTGGTAGCCACACTGCTGGAAAAGCTTTCTAGGGCAACGCATACGGCTCATGCACCACCCTAGGCATGTGGGTTTCCCACATTTTCTTATTTTTCAACAATTTTTGAGTAGAAGCTTCTTAGGGCATGTGAAGGCACATAGGGCATCATTTTTACGTGATTTTTGTTCATAAAATTCCCTAAAATCATGTTCTATACGGTGGTATATGGTTAGGCTATGTTTGAACAAGTTTTAGGTAGTGTTCAAAAAAATGACAAACATTTAGGAGACCCCTTTTGGCAAACCCAAAGCTGAAAGTCATTTCTCATAGGTCTTAGGTTTGATCAACACACTCTCAGATGACATTTGGTAAAACATCAATCAATGAGGATTTTAGTAAGAAATTTGGAGAACTAATTAAGACAAGAATTTATTCTTTAATCTATGTGCATAAGAAATAACATTCACTACAAAACATCATGTTATCACGAATGTTGACAAGTTAATTTGTTTTCTCAATTTCTTTTAATATAAGAAATACATAAAACTTTTAGGCATTGTGCACATGAAAAGAGAATTCATTGCAAGAGATTAATCAAACATGCGAAATATATTTTCTTATATATAATGAGGTAACATTTGCAATTGGAAATAGGCTGTATGGTCAAACAAAAGATATTTAAAAATAAATAAACATTTTTAGAATGAAATCCCTTTAAGTGTGATTTGGATATTAAAGCAATTTATGAATGCATTAAATCAAAAAAGTTAAATGTAAGTGCGTGTGTGGGTACACGTGCACACTCACACACACACACACACACACACACACACATATATATATATATATATATCTGTAAGAGAAATGTTATATTAAACAGGAGTTCTTAGATTGGTAGATTTGGATGCATCTAAGAATTATAGTTAAACAATTAAATAGAAAACAGAAAATATCTTATTAAGTGGGAGTTCTTGGATTGGCAAACTTGGATTCATTTGAGAACTAAATTTAATAAGGAATATAAGAAATACTTTATTAAATGGAAGTTCTTATAAGACTATTGGACTTACGATCATCTAAAAACTATAATTAAGAGAAAATATGCACATAAATTTGATAGAAAAATAATGATGTTTTCTAGAACACATGTGGTGGAAATAAGACAAATATAGATTCCTGATCATGAATCTAATAATGTTATTGTTGGTTTAGTCAAAGTTTATTGTAAATATATGGCATTATGTATATAAAGTTATTTTGTGCTATGCCTATATAGTATGATTATGATTATTAAGGATATCATTTCTTAGCTAGATGGTGCCAATTAAGAAATTTGACACTATAAGGTTCTCACCTTCTAAGAAAAGAATAAACTACTAAGAGACAATGGAACAATGTCATCTAGGAGTCTAAATATGGAAATTCAATTGAGAAAAGGATAAATGTATACATTTTTTATTAAAATAGAAAAGAATAATATTGCTTGCACAATAGTGCTAAGCAACATGGTAGATAACTTCATGTATGAGTATGAGTTATATTTGACCATTTATATCATGTGGATAGCCCTTAAGGAAAAATTTGATCATACTTCTGTAACCAAACTGAGAAGATTAATAATTAAGGAATTAAAGTCAATTGATTATATCCTTACTAATGAGCATTAAGTTTGAGCTATCATAAGATCTCTTCTTATCAGTTAGAAACATATAAAAGTGAAATTGACCAACAAAGAGAACATCACTATTTTTGAAGATGATGCTTGTCATATAGAACTTGGGATGAGTACTTAGAAGCTACTAGACCCTTCAAACAAGCCTATATGACTGAGACTGTAACTTAAAAGTCCAAGTATAGGAAGGACAACTCTTTCATAATAAAAAAGTTTTTGCCAACATTAATGCCAAGAAAATTTTTAAGAAGAGACGTAAGTATGGTGGAGAGAAGCTTGACATAGATAATGTCAATTATTATATTTGTCAGAGAATAAATCATTTTGGTTGTGGTTGCACTGAGTAAAATACGATTATCACAAGCCATGCAATTAAGGATTAAGGATCCTTTGTAAAATATTGGCAGTTACTTTTCAAAAGCTGATGACTTCATGTAGAAAGGAATGTAAGAATTAAAGTAAAAGGGAATCGAAATATGCATAATTGGTTTTACATAGAGGATAAACCCTCATCCTACATAATGTTTTATATTTTTTAGAGATCCAACGAAGCTTTGCCTCTAGTATTTCCTTTCTCAATTTGAATTTTAGTGTACTTTTTATGACAACTCCATTGACATTAGAAAAGGGACAAAGAATACAATTCTAGCTAATTTTCTCTATGATGGTTTTATTGTACTAGGCATAATTATGTAATGATTATTTTATCTAATGCTCTACTTCCAAAATAGTTTTGGATATGAATAATTAACATGCTAGATTAGGCCTTCTGGGTGAAGAGAACATGAAAAGACTAGTAAGACAAGATATGCTTGGATCTATTTCTAGTGTAGAAATGCTATTATAAGAATGTTAACTAGCAGGTAAAACAAATTAAAAAACTATTTGGGAAAAGAACTAAAGTTGAAAATCCATTGCAATTAATTCATTCCCATATATGTGGTTAAAAGAGTATATGAGTAAGATAATTATTCACAAGATGGTCAAGTCTATTTAATCTCCGATAAGTTAAAAGCACTTAAGTGCTTAAAATATTATATGAACATGGTTGGAAATCAAATGGATAAGAAAATTAAAATTTTGAGTTATAACAAAAGATGCAAATATTTGTCAGATTGGCTTAAAGAGCTTTGTGTAGAGAAATGAATCATGAGATAATTAACAATTTCTAATACTTTATAACAATAAAGATGTTGAAAGAAAGAATAAAAACCTTACTTGACATTGGTTAAGTTAATGATAGTTCAAGCAAATTTACCTATTTCTTATTGTGGTAGGGAGTTATAAATTGATACCTTCAAACTTAACATAGTGTCTTCTAAGTCAGTTACTTTCACACCCTATAAATTGTGAACAAAATAATAAGCTTATTTTAAGTATCCTAATAGCATAGGGTTGACTATTTATATCTATGATAATTCTCATGAACATGGCAACTAGGCACAAAGAATGAGAATGTATTTTTATTAGATACTTAAAAGAATCAAAGGGGTGTATTATAACTTCCTCACTTAATTACTAGTTATTATTTAATTATTGCTATTTTGTAATGACTACTTGTGTGATATGGAAGGCAATATTTAGTAATGTGACAACATATACAAAATTTTCACAAGTTATATAAACTTTTTCATAAACTTTTCCGTGATTGTATGTCATTCCAAACTATTTATCATAGTATCTTATTATTCAAAACATTATTCAAGAAGAATCATGCTCTTACTAAATACAAATATACATAAAAAAAAATGGCTATGACTTTTAGGTTAGTCTTATGTAGTTCCTAAGCCACTTTTATAGGTCTCTAGATAGTGAAGGCTAGAACATACAATAATGTTTCCCAAAATCATCCCTTTGGCCCAATATGATCCTTTATATACATCCCAATATAATACTAGATCATGCAATAGTATTTCATGGTAGGACCTACCATACTTATAAAAATTACAGGGATGACATATACATATGTAGTATAACATATGTACAACAACAACTACATGTTAAATAATGTGCGGTTGATGATCAAAACCACTAATGTTGGGTATCAGTACTTAAAATCCCTACCATCTTATCCATTGCAAGGAAATCAAAACTCTAATAACAATAATAATTCTACACACCTATATATTGTATGAAATAGCATGTAAAATTGATGAATAATATGTAGTCATCATCTGGAAGTAAAGTAATAGCATACTCAATAGCCAATCTTAATCCATATCATACATAATTCAAGATCTCATGCTTGATATGATGTACCCTAAGTTGCTTATAACATAACATAGAATAGCATATTTCTTTCAAACATCACTGCAAAGGAGACATTGATGATCTGATCTTAAAACTACTATTTGTAAAAGAAAATCATTTTCATAAGTATCGCACCAAGCATTCATACTACTTGATATAGACTAAGGTTTTCAAATTCCATAGGCAACATAACAAGCATCCTATACTACTTAATATAAGGCCAAGGTTTTTAGCATAGTTAAGAAGGAAGAACTACTCTCTTTAACTCATATCTATTTGCTTATCATGAAAATATATTAGTACATTCCATAATCAACATTCATAGATAATGAACATGGTTGCATACTAGGGCATCCCCCTAAAGTGGATCCATAGAAAAATTTGCAATCTAAGGTCACCTTCTTATTGAGACTTTAACCCATGAGGCACTCTAATCCTATAACAACTCTAACTTCTAATCATGGTAATTAAGCTTAAACATGTGATTGATAGTTATAAATCAAGGTCTAACACCTATTTAAATTAATCAATCTAGGAAAAAGTGAGAAAATTTGAACCTTAATATTATTAGAATTATTAACCAAACATTTCCAAGCATTCATGTACATGAGTAAAACAAGTCTTCAATTAAAAGCCTTTAAATCTATTACCCATTGATTTTCAATTCTCAAGAACCCCTTACAAGTGCTTCTAAGTCATCCCTTGATGTTGCCATAGGAAAAACTAAGGTTTCTAGGTTAATATAAGAGTTTCAGGACCTTTGTCATGGCCAAATGCTCTCAGGTTCACTTCTTACAGCTTCACATATTTTGCCACGACGAGTTAAAGCTTCGCCATGGCCAACCTATATTGCGCCACAATGAGAGGACCTCCTAGAGCCTACCTCGCTCACCTCTCACTATTGGCCGCAGCCAAATTCCATTTTTGCTGTGGCTAATTCCTTTTTGGAACACCAGGGACATTTTCACAAAGTTAGCGCAGCCAATTCCCTATTTTGCCACAGCGAATTACCCTCTGAATGACTTCTAGTTTGGCCTCTCATAATTCACCGTGGCTAATTCCACTCTCACCATGGCGAATTGCTCTTTATTACTTTCCCTGGGCAACTTCGCCTCTATTGGCCATGGTTAAGACTATTTTGGCCGCGGCAAAATGCCTTCTAATCCTAAAACTTCTAAATTCTTATCTCATACACTCTAACTCTCCCTCTAATGACACCCTAAGGCCACTCTACCTTAATTTGTGGGGCTCTAATAGCTTTCATTTGCCTAATTTACCTAACTTATCTACTATTACTAGTTTAAGACTCAAGTGTTAATTTCCACTCATCCAACTATCATATATTAGCAAGTTTATAGATTGATAATAGCAAGAATTCGTGACTATCAATAATTATCATTCAAATACATATTCCATTAAAGGTTCCATGCATCACTAGCTTAAGTCAACATCCAGTATATTATGTGATTACATTACTAAAAAGTAAGCCATATCATAGGATCTACAAAATTTCTACGTCAGGTATTACAACTCATACATCAAATATCCATTTAATATAAGGCCTAACTCCTCAATAAATACATTTTATATTGTCAAAACACAAACTCCTACACTTGGCAACATGATTATATGATGATACTATATAAAAGAATAACACAATTGCATTTACTCTACTCAGATCAGCCCAAGTATAGCTTTCTCCACACATGGCTAGAGCTTATGGATTTTCATCCACTTGCTTCCCCTTATTCTTACCCGAAGGGCCTTTACCTGAAAGTATAATCCCATAAAGCGGGGTGAGATGCGAATCTCAGTAACCAAGGTAATTCCCATTCATATAATCTAATTTAATTAACATATATGCATGAATCAAAATGAGCATTAGAATCATATTAGTCATAACAGTAAATGAAATGATTAGGCTACTATGATTATCATCCTATACTAGCAATCATATTTCCACATGTGAAAGGCCAATAACACTAGGAGAGGCCCGTCCATAGCACCCACTCCCCAATGAGTACAACCAGAGCTCAGTGTATCTAGGGTCTAATCATAACCCAGTGCCAGATTGAAGCACATGCACGAGTGGCAACTGCACCATAGCTCCACCATGAACTTACAAAGGACAAACACAATACAACAGATAACTAATTAATTCATTTAGCATTTCAAATCTTTTATGTATAGCAAATATGAAATTAAAGTAGATATATGCATAGAATTACAAAATCCCTAGTTACCTCACTTGCGGACAATTTTCTGGAAAACCGATAATAATGCAACCTTAGCCCAGCCACTACGAGAGTGAAATTTAGATTGAATGTTTCCTCTATCAAAAACTTCAATGTATCACCCTAAATCATAAGCAAATTCATATAAAATGAATACCTATACTACAAATCAACCATGGGGGTCTTAAACCAGCAGAAAATACATTAAAATGAAGAGTTTATGCTTACCCAATATCCCTCCTAACCTCTACCTCCAAAAATCCTCTAAGAAAATACCAAGCAAACACATTTCATATTTTGGGCATGGTGAAAATACTCCAAATGAGAAGCCAATTGAGTCAAATTGAAGAGAAAGAGAAGAGGATTAAGTTATATAACACTTACCTTGGCTGATTTTGACTTTAGAAGTGAGAAATGGGGCCAAGAAAGTGGGAGAATACTTAGCCTCCAAGGGAGCTCTAAAAATGTGTTTGTGTTTCTTGTGGTTCTGCATAATAGGAGGTGGCTAGAATGATTTTTAGGGTTTAAGTTGGTTCCTAAATGGGTTATGGGTTGACCCAAAGGCATAAATTCATATGGGTTCAGATTTTATACTTATTGGACCAGATTTCATTAATTGGGCTGCAAAATTTTGATTGGGTTAGGCTAAGTTTTAAGAGCTCATCTAATTTGGGTCTACATGAAGGTTGTTGGGCCAATTATAAGAGCTTATATAAGTTAGGTCTTGGGCCTCTATCTCACTAAATCAGATTAGGGCATCACTAGGTGCTCTCTCTTAGACCAATTCTCACATTAAAAGATTGGGTCTACACCTGAAATCATTGGGCCTCCATTAGTCCCTAACCATAGCCTACTTAATTTAATTTAGGCTTAGATGAGGTTTCCAACTCAATTAAATCTCAAACCTATATTAATAATTTATCTCTCTATAATTCCCACTTATATAACGCCCAATCATTCCATATTAATTATTCTTAATCAACCTAAATTCATGATTAACACCCTAATTAATTTTGGGGTGTTACAAACCCTGTGACCCTCTTATTAGGACCCTAACCTAAGTGAAGAACTATATAACCCTAAAAAAATGCTATCTTGTACTAATGATACCATGAAAGCATTATTTCTTCATTTCTTTTGCCTAACAAGTGAAACATAAATGGCATGCATATTAGCAATACAAATGCAACATAAGTAGACATAATCAAAATTACAATATTTTAAGACCAAGCATATGTACTAACACATTCAAATCCAAAAAAAAAAAATGCATGTATTGATATATTTAAATCTAAGAAAATATAGTTAGAGGTTGTCTATATAAATTCCAATAGAACCTTTTTTCTATTACCATGTCTTTTACTATTTTAGTGTCTTGTAAGGATCAATATCAATTTCCAATCCATGCCAAGGTCCTTCATAGTAGCTAAGGTAATATATTCATGAGAATAGTCTATGATTTAGTCATCCATATATAGTGTCCAGATATACTCCTTACAAAAGGAATTATTTGAGAAATTATTTTATTTAAGTTCATTAGGTTACAAGAGAATTTAATAAGGCCACCACATATTAAAACATATAAACATACAAAGATTCATATATCTTGCAAATGTTATATTCATTTAGCATACAAAGCTCATATTTTATATTCTCCAAACATCACATGACTAGTGTGTTTTCCAAAGTTCTTACATGTGTTGTGCCAAAGGGAGTTACATGACAACAAAGGGAATTACACATCCTATGTAAAATTACATGGTCAGGTCGTATACCCCTTTGGTTTTTGTACAATGCACCATTTACACGGCCCATGTGGATTTACATGGCTAGTTCGTGTAAACTATAGCAACATGTACTTAGCTACATGACTCATGTGAATTTACATGGTTGGGCCTTCTAGAAGACCACATCTCAAAAAATACATTGTTCATCATCTCAAACCATGATTTTCTTCCATTTGCAATCAACATACATGATTGTAATAGTATATAAACATAAAAAACAAGTTAGAAATAACTTTAAACCCATGGATTCACACCATATAAATTCCCCTATAATTTCAACCCATCAAAATATTTCCCATGATTTCAACACCATGAAGCTTAAAAAAAAGAAGATTATGAAAAGGAGGATTATGCCATTCTTATATGTAGACAAGGGTGTTTTTCCCTTAAATCTTTCTAAACTTTATCTCTTATCCTCTTCTGCGTGATCTATCCTCTTTTTTCTCCTAAGAGCTCTCTCTCTCTCTAATTCTTTCCTTCATGTATTTATTTTTGTTTCACATTCCTTCAAGGTTAGTTTCTCTCTCTTCTTTCGCTAGATACTTCTATTGGAAAGAGTCAAGATTTTTCCTAGAAAAATCTCTGACTTTCTAACCTTAAGTCTTCCCATTTGTTTGGAACTAGGATAAAAATGTTTCCTAATCACTTATAGTTACTTTTAATCAAAATTCTCCTTCTAATTCCAACAATTTTTCTCTTGGGAAAAATTGTATTTTATCCCAAACACTTTTGATGATTACAATTTCACCCAAATTTTAACATAAATATTTTTATTTCCTTAAAAAATCTCTTATATTTTTAAAGCTCCAAAAATCTTGGGAATTTACTAAAATTCTTATCAAGTATTTGTTGTTTAATTATTTATTATTTAGTAAATTATTAACATATTCAATATAATAGTAATAAATTCCAAACTGCTTTAGCAATTTTCCAAAATCTAAGAAATTCCTAAATCATTCTAGAAAATTATAATTGATCACCCCTAATATTATTTAATTTATCCTATACTAGTTTAATTCAAATTAAATAACTTTATTTAAAGGAGCATGTTACATATATCTTCATTGGTGAAAATGAAAATAGAAGTATAATTGAAATTGAGTCAAGGAATTCACATTTAGAAAATGAATTTCCTAGTAGGGAAGAGATTGACAAGTATTTATCTCTTTATGAGACACAAGAGAAGTTAACGAGAACAAATAGTTGTACCTTGACTTATTGATCCAAGTAAAAGCTTGGTGCAAGATCTGAATGTTGCATAGGTAACTCCACTATTTTAAAGTGGCCACAAGAGTGTACCTAAACATCATTGATTTGACATTGAAGGGCAACACTCAAAGCTATTTAACTAGCCAATAAGGAGCCAAACATTAATTAAAAGACTCAACCATACCCTATTAAAGCAAAGTGGATGAGAAGAATGAAATAAGAGACAGATCTGATGAGAACAAATTATGTCTACAACTTGGTTAACCATCCATCTAACTAAAAGAAAATTAAAAACAAAGTTCTCAAAATAAAGAGGAAAATAAATGACTAATTAAGTGACGAGGAAAATAAATGATTAATTGAAAGACAAAAGACATAATTGCTTAAGAGTATACACAACAGAAATGTATAGAATATGAAAATATATTTTCACCTATTGTATGATTCAAATCAATTAGACTAATCCTAGCTATACTTACAAACTTAGACTTGTAACTGCATAAAATAAATGTGAAAGCTACATTTTCAAATGAAAAACTAGATGAAGAAAGTACATGGAACAACTATTAGGTTCCATATAGAAAGGAATAAAGCAAAAGGTTTATAGTCTCTAAAGGTTCACTTATATACTAAGACAATCATCTTGAAAAGTGGTATTTAAGATCTTATTGAGTAATAACGTATAGATTTCAAATGATTGATGAAGACCACTATATTTATATTAAGTGGTTTGAAAGAAATGGTGTAATGTTATCCTTTTATGTGGACTATATGCCATTAGTTAGGAATAGTTAATGTTATTTAATGGTCATTAAAGAATAGTTATCCTTAAATTTTGATATGAAGGATATGAGTAAAATAGAATATATCCTTGGAATTAAGGTCAAAGAGAATCACTCAGAGAAATTAATTACTTTTTCATAAGAGAATTACAATTAGAAAGTCCTTGAGTAGTTTAGGATAAAAGATTATATAAATCCTTCAATATTCTTGTATTAGAAGGTGATAGTCTAAAACGTGACATATGTCCTCAAATTGAATCTAAACTAAAATTATGTAGAAAGTCCCTTACTCAAATGTTGTTAGATATTATATACAATGATGTGTAAAAAGTCAGACATTTGTTCACAGTTAACCTAGTGAACTAGTAATAATTGAATCCCAGTCAATAGCCTAAGAGTGCCATTAAGAAAATCCTAAGATACTTGTAAGGCATAGTAAGCTATACATTGTATTATTAAGTGATCACACTTAAAAAAATACTCTAACATGAATTGGAGAGAAAATCAAGATACACAAAATTAATTTTTAGATGCACTTTCTTACTTAATAGTGACATGACATCTTTGAATAGCAAGAAGCAGACATACGTAGTGTTATTTACCATGGAAGCAAAATTTATTGCATGTTCTATAACAAGTGCAAGAGGCTATAAGGCTAAAGAGGATTATGAAACTCTTAAGAGTCATTGGTACATTGGGTCTAATATTGATTAATAATCATATATAAGAAGCCATAACCTATACTAAAGTCCTTAAGTATCATAACATAATAATGAGAGAGATTAATAGCATAGAAGCATATTACTTTGGAATATGTCTACTCAGAAAACATTAGTTGATCCCTTGATGAAACAAATACCTAGATATATGTATGAGGAAAATATAAAATCTCTTCGTTTGCATATAACATAAATTAACACACTATATATATAATTTAATTATTGACTAAATAGATGTGTTGTGCAATAATCATAAATCCCATAGGAATAAGTCTTAGGAACCTTCAACAAGATAACACTTTTCTTGGGACAAGCTAGGAACAAGAAACGTTAGTCAAGTGGTTAAGACCCTAAGAGAACTCATCCTTTAGAACCTTAGCCTTGAGATGCCACAAAAGAAGACCACTCCTTTGATAAGTCACTTGTATTCTAAAGAAGAACACACATAAGCAAGAACTCTCACAATGAGAAATAAAACTTTGAATTCATTCAAGTCTCTCCAGCAAGTATAATAGGTGGCCTATTAAATAGGTATAAAAGAAAACCCTAAACCTAACTTAATATCTAAGAATACTCTGTAAAGTCACATTCATATATCATGCATTTAGAAGGAATTACAATCAAATCTGCAGCTTATAATGGACGCCACATATGCACTAATAAAAGAAAGCTTCCAAAATTCTATTCTAAGGTGGCATATTCTCCTCCAAGAAATAGGAAACAAAAAAAATCTGAAACTTAAATCCTAAGTCTTGACCAAATGGCCTTATTCAAACTAATGGAAATGGAAACTAATTAAAAAATATTAAAAGACATCCTAATCATATTTAGAGTTCATATTCACATCACTTTTACTAGTCATGTGATTTACACATGCTTTTTAATTGATTTCTTCAAGTTGGACTCCACTTGGACCTTGCAACATATCTTGCTGGGTTTGGACAATGAAGATCACGTCCCTTGGGCCTTGTAACTCTTTAAATTGATGCAAAAACATGGGCTTAAGCTTTTGAACTTCTTAGACAATGCAACTCAAAGTTTGGTTCATGGCTTTAGCTTTTCCTCTAGTCATTAGGTCTCTTATGCCTTGTAATGGGTCCATTTGCTTGTTGGGCTCTCTTACACGTCCCACATGCTCTTTTAGGTCATCAGGCCATGCTCCCTTATCTCCAAGCTCATGGGCCTCTTCATCATTCCCTCCCTCTTTAAAAGGATTCATCCTCGAATCTACATAATCAAAGGGAGATAAATCAGTCATATTGAGTGCAGCACTAATATTTCCATAAGAGTTAGGCAAATCAATTTTGCATGCATTGTCCCATCCCCTCTTGGTTGCAATTTTGACTTTCATTTCTCAAGGAATCTTTCCTTTCTCAAGTGTACCCAAACCCAATCTCTAGGCTCAAATACCACATGCCTTCGACCCTTATTAGCATGCTTGGCATATTGTTCATTCTTCCTCTTAATGTTATCCTTGACTTTGGCATATAATTCCTACACAAACTTTGCTTTCTTCAAACCATCAAGATTAGCAAACTCATTATAAGGTAAAGGAAGAATATCAAAAGGGGTTAATGGATTAAAACCATAGACAACCTCAAATGAAAAAAATAAAGTAGAAGAGTGCACTATTCTATTATGAGCAAATTCAATGTGAGGCAAGCATTTTTTCCAATTCTTTAAGTTTTTTTGAATGATAGAATGTAGCAAAGTAGTAAGAGTACGATTCACAACTTCAATTTGCCCATCCGTTTGAGGATGTGCCATAGTAGAAAACAACAATTTGTTTTCCTAGTTTATTCCACAAAGTTCTCCAAAAATGGCTAAGAAACCTTACATCTCTATCATTCACAATAGATTTAGGTAAACCATGCAACCTCATAATTTCTTTAAAGAACAAGTTAGCAATGTGTATGGCATCATTAGTTTTTGAACATGCAATAAAGTGTGCCATTTTGCAAAATCTATCAACCACAACAAAAATACTATCTGTTCCACTTTGAGATTTAGGTAAGCCCAACACCAAAATCCATAGAAATATCAGTCCAAGGTTAGGAAGGCATAGGGAGGGGAGAATACTAACTATGAGATTGAACTTTAGATTTTGTATGCTTACATGTCACATATCTATCACAAATAGCAATTACATCTTTTCTCATACTTGGCCAATAAAAATGTTTATGCAAAAGAGTTAAAGTTTTCTTCACACCAAAGTGTCCCATCAAAGCATCACCATGCGTCTCTTTAACAAGCAATTCATGCATAGAACAAGATAGAATACATAATTTATCTCTCTTAAACAAAAATCCATCAAATATGCAAAAGTCATTAAAACCATTTTTCTCATGCAATTTCTAGATTTCACCAAAGTCACAATCAGATTCATACATACTTTTCGTAACACCATGACTTCTAGCTCATTTCATACCATTTATAAGCTTTGTATTATCAATCCCACAAGAGCATATGAAAAAGGAGATGAAGATAATAGACTTTTTCGCATTGCGCCATACTTAAAAATTTGCAATCGGTGTCACGTGGACCGTGTGAGCTCATGTTATGCATTCTAATATTTAATTCTATCATTATAACTCATTTACATCCCAAAAACATGCCTATAATTCATGAAAACTGAAATGGAGCTCAAAATAAGCAAGCATATTTTCGGCCAGATTTGCTCCATTTCCTGACCCAACTTTGGAAAATCATAACTAAATCTAAAAAATTCAAAATCATGCAATCTTGTTCATTATAGAAAACTTAGGATGTCTACTTCAAAATAAAAATATGCCCAAGTTACAAAATTCATCACACAGGACGTTTGACATCCAAAAAGATACAGAGGTCACTGGTTGCCTGGTTGTTGTTCAGTTTCCTAATACAAATTTCTAAAATTCATAAATAATTCTATAAAAATAAAAATCACATAAATTTGGTCATTATGGAAAGATAGAAATGTTAACTTGATACTAAAAATAATTCCATAATGAAACAGATGAGCTTAGCCATCGGGAACCTATAGAACAGTAACTGAACTCTTGGGGTGCTACTGATACTGACAGTTAACTTCAAACATGCATAACTCTCTGCTCAGATTCGAAATGAGGTGATTTTGGTGGTGACCGAATGGTTATGACTTCTAGTTTATGCATATAAAATTTCACAAGCATTGGACATCATTTGGCCATCCGGTGACATAAAACAAGAAACTGCCAGTATGAATAGTACCCATACCAGAATCTATGGAAAATCCCAACTTTGAAAATTCATCAAATATTCCTAGACCTCCAAAAATTGTGATCCTTAGCTTCCCAGAAAGCTCTCAATGAGACCTAATTGCATGCCAAATTTTAGAACAAGACTAGCTCATTTGGCCAAAAAGTGACATAAGGTTCCATTATAGTCAATTTTGGGTCCATATTGGGTATCAAAATTGCCAAATGTATTTATCTTGGTCTTGCACTTTTTGGGCAAGTTTAAAAGTATGTTTAAGACTTGGGGGAGCTGCCCAAATGGTCCCAAACCATTTGCATCTCATTTTGGCCTTTTCACCCTCACTTATACACATTACACCAAGCTTTTCTCAAATGCATACATTGGCATAAACACTCAATTTATGTTCTAGAATACATACACCATACTCATTCATTTATCTATCACATAATATCATTTTTACATTTGTCCAAGGGGTCATAGACTATTTACAATAAGAATATACATCATGAAGTCTCATTGTGAATCAAAAGACCAAAAATCAAGCACAAGGGTGGCAATCTTCTTTCTTCAAGGTGGTTGGCTCCCATAGCCATGTCCACTTGGTCCACCTAGCATATTAAGACATTTAAAAGGAGGGACTGAGATTCAAGAATCTCAATAGCTCATCTCCCATTTCATCACACATAATATGTGCAAGCAAGTTTCACAAATGTATGCATGGAGAAAGTAGAAATCATAGGCATTTTAAAAGCAACCTTGGCATGTGAATCAATCATATAAAGATATTCAAGAGCTCACTAAGTGTTTGGATTGGCCTCACACTTCTCATGGATTTTGGACTTGCCTCACCCATTCTTTGAGCACTTTGGACTCAACTATACTCTTGGGAGCCCATTTTGCTTTTGGGAGACTGTTTACTTTGTCTCAACTAAGCTCAAGGGTTCTTGGCTCATCCTCCCTAAAGGGAAGAGTTCTTGGCCTCTCCACACTCAAGCAAACTCATACAAATATCATGTAATCATTTGAAAACATAACATGGTATCAAGCATCATGGCATATAAAGGCATGCTAGCATACTTTTCAAAGCTTGAAAATACACATACACACATTCTAAAACAAGCTAGACACACATCCATGCATGAGAGAAAGTGGAGAGAGCTACCTTGTATACAAACACACATTTTTTCCTTAGCTTTCAAGCCTCCTCTTTTAGCCACACACCCACAAGTTGGTGGAGATAGTGTCTCTTGGCCTAGACACAAATTATGGGAGCCAATTAAGTTCATGAAATAATTTCTAGGGCCATGCAACTTGCTTAAACCCTAGATTACTCTACAACCTCCATTATGGTCCATATTGGCACCTAATGAAGCAACACCCCTCAAATGATTTCTAAGCCTCATTCTTTACTCTCAAATATGATTCTTGACTCCTTTTAAGCCTCTTGGAGTTATCACATCATTAAAACAAAGGGCCTAACATCATGTTACTTCCTTAAGTCACAATATAAAACCTCAAGCACCAACTCATTTTCTAAACTTCCTAAATTTTTCCTAAGGCTTTCCCTCACATTCATTCATCATATATGACTCAAAAATGATTTTGAAACAATTTAAAACTCTTCCTAACTATGCCATCCCTACTTGGCCGAAACTCAGAGCATAAATGGGATTTCATGGCTTCTTGATTTTTCCTTGATGGGGGAACCATTTAGGGAGGTTGTTAAGAGTTGTAAGAGGTCAAGGAAATACTTAAATAGCCAAGATAACTTATGGATTAAATCAGTTTTTACAATCCCCTTAAGTGCTCTACAATTTTTCAACTTCTAGGTTCATGACTTTTCATGGGATTTTGTTCGTTTTCATGGAGGAAGAGGCATATGGGGGACCTCTTAGGGATCGTAGGAGCATATTTAAACATTCATTTAAGCCTAAGAACATTCATGTTAAATCATATTTGCAAGGGAACATTTGGATCCCTAATGGTTCCATCTTGTTTCCTAATGCTCCTTTCTTGATTCTATTGGTTCTTTCTTAATCCTTGCCATCTAAAACCTCTAATCCCTCCATGAATTGGGCAGAAAATAACCCCTAAGAATTGGGCTCATGGTGGCCAAATTCGTGCAAGGGGAAGGGGGAGGAAGAAACTACCAAAGAATGGAAGTTGTACCTTGTTTTCTTGCTTCCTTTGGCTTGTTCTTCCACTTGGTTGGCTTGCTCCCTCAATTTTTGAAATTCCCCTCTCTGTTCTGCCCCCAAAATAGCACCAAACTCTCCATTAAAATCATAGAAAGAAAGCTTGAAAGGAGAGGAGCAAGTTTCAAGAAGGAAGGATATAGAATTTCTTAAAGTTTCTTACCTTTTTCTTGAATTTCTTCCTCCAAAATCTTCCTCCAATTTTGCCCTTCGTTCTTATCATTTTCGTTTCTCCTTTGTTTTAGCTCCTTTTTAAGGACCCTTTTTTTTATTATAAAATTTAGATTCCCAATTTAATAAAATTCTTTTGAAATCACTCAAATCAAAGGTAAAACCTTTCTAAACAAACCAGTCAAAATTTAGGTCAACTGACGTCAGAAAGAGTACACCGGAGGGGCTTTACTAGTCTCGAGGCTTCCTATGGTTTTTGGAGCCTCTGAGAATCCTAGGCAACTCAAAATTTTTATTTAAAAAGCCCTCCTAGGTGCTTTTCCAAAATTGCACTTATTTACAAAAATGCCACTGGTCTTTCGGTAAATTTTTTGAATCACTCTAACCTCGATTTCTGGGCAACTCAAGGCTTAAATCCTCATTTTCTATTATTTAAAATTTTATTCAAATTTCATTTGGCCTTGAATCACTCATCTCAAGGGACTTGTTTTGAAAACGTGCCTGTTTCCGTCATTTAATGAAAATTGAACATTACAATTCTCTCCCCCTTTTAAAAATTTCGTCCTCAAAATTTAGATAACATACCTCATGAGAAGAGTTTTAGATATTTCTTCCTCATATCATCCTCTAACTCCCGGGTGGCTTCCTCGAGAGATAACCCTTTCCAAACCACTTTCACCAACGATATCGTCTTATTCTGTAACTGCTTGAGTCTAACGTCCACAATCCGATCTGGTGATATTATGCATGATAAATCATCCTGTAACTACACATTCTCATATTCTATGACATGTGAGAGGTGGGGCTGGTACTTTTTCAACTGGGAAACATGGAAGACATTATGGACTTGGCTTAGGTTCCGAGGAAGGGCTAGTCTGTATGCCACAAGTCGTACTTTATCAAGAATCTGAAAAGGACCTATGTACTTTGGACTAAGCTTTTTGCTTTTGATGGACCGACCTATCCCTGTGACTAAAGACATTCTAATAAAGACATGATCTCCAATCTCAAACTCTAACAGCCGCCTACGTTTATCTGTATAACTTTTCTGTCTACTCTGGGCCGTCAGAAGTTTCTTTCTGATGGTCTCTATTTGTTTGGAGGTCTGGTCCACTAACTCTGGGCCTATGAGGCTCCACTCTCCTAGCTCAACCCAACACATTAGGGATCTACACTTCCTCCCATACAATGCCTCATACGGTGCCATCTGTATACTTGCATGATAACTGTTATTATAGGCAAACTCTGCTAGAGGCAAGTATGTATCCTAGTTACCTTTCATTTCTAG
Organism: Erythrophleum fordii; assembly: GCA_032878935.1. Taxonomy (NCBI): domain Eukaryota; kingdom Viridiplantae; phylum Streptophyta; class Magnoliopsida; order Fabales; family Fabaceae; genus Erythrophleum; species Erythrophleum fordii. The sequence goes on along the minus strand of JAVQMF010000047.1, from coordinate 28,522,670 downwards.
CACACACACCCTCAACATGTCCTCTAGGGTTTGGATGGTTCTCTCCGTCTGTCCATCCGTTTGAGGGTGATAGGCCGTGTTAAATCTAAGTCTGGTGCCTAGAGCATCCTATAATAATCTCCAGAAATTTGATGTGAATTTGGGATCCCTATCTGATACTATGCTCCTAGGCACACCATGCAGTCTCACTATCTCCTTGATATACAGCTGGGCTAACTTATCTAGTGTATAAGTGGCTTTCATAGGTAAGAAATGTGCTGACTTTGTTAACTTATCCACTATTACCCATATTGCATCATACCCCCGATGATGTCCTGGGTAAACCCATGACAAAATTCATAGCTATGCTATCCCATTTCCACTCCAGGATATCTAGGGGCTGAAACAACCCAGTTGATTTCTAATGTTCTATTTTTACTCTTTGGCATACTAGACATCGGGAGACATACTCTGCTATGTCTGTTTTCATTCCAAGCCACCAGAACATTTTCTTCAAATCCTGGTACATTTTATTACTGCCCGGATGAATGGTGTACTTACTCTTATATGCCTCATCTAATATCTTTTCTCTAATTTCTATGTTTCTAGGCACATACAGCCTATCCCTGTATCTTACTATGTCATCCTCAGACAGATTAAACTCCTAAACATTATCCTGGGCTATCTGGGCTCTAATCTTATTTACATGATCATCTATCTGCTGGGCCTCTCTTATCTGATCCCTCAGGTCATTTTCTATGCGGGTCTTACTCATTAATAATTTTCCTAAACACACATCGCAGGAGAGACTTATGTCTCTGAATCTCTCAATCAATTCCTGCTCTTAGATCATCATATAGGTCATGTGTATGGATTTTCTATTTAGGGCATCAGCTACCACATTAGCCTTACTGGGATGGTACTTCAATGTGAAATCATAATCTTTCAGAAATTCTAACCATCTCCATTGCCTTATGTTCAATTTTTTCTGTTCAAATAAATATTTGAGCTTTTGTGGTCACTGTAAATTTCTATTGCTGCCCCATATAAGTAGTGTCTCGATATTTTCAAAGCAAACACCACTGTAGCTAACTTTAAGTCATGTGTGGGATAGTTTTCCTCATGAGGTTTCAATTGTCTAGAAGCATAAGCTACCACTCGGCCTTTCTGCATAAGCACGCATCCTAACCCTTTCTTTGAGGCATCACTGTATACTACAAAAGTTTTTTTAGGGTCAGGGAGTATTAAAACTGGGGCCATGGTCAACTTGTGCTTTAGCTCTTGGAAACTACTCTCACATTTCTCATTCCACACAAATGGCACATTCTTTCTAGTAAGCCGGGTCAGTGGCATCGCTATCTGAGAAAAAGCCCTGAATGAATCTCCTATAATAACCTGCTAAATCTAGGAAGCTCCTGATCTCTGTCATAGTTCTGGGTCTCTCCCACTGTAATACTACCTCTACCTTATGGGGATTTACTGCGACCCCTGCTTGGGAGATTACATGGCCTAGAAACTGGACCTCAGTGAGCCAAAACTCACATTTACTAAGTTTAGCATATAGTTATTTCTCTCTCAGGGTCTCCAAGGCTAATCTCAGGTGTTCCTCATGTTCCTCTCTACTTTTTGAGTAGATGACGATGTCATCTATGAAGACTACTACAAATTTGTCTAAGTATGGCCTGAAAACTCTGTTCATGTAATCCATAAAGACTGCGGGTGTATTTGTCAACCCAAAGGGCATAACTAGAAACTCATAGTGCTCGTATCTAGTTCTAAAAGCTGTTTTGGGAATATCTTCAGCCTTTATCCTAAGCTGATGGTATCCCGACCTGAGGTCTATCTTAGAAAACACTGACGCTCCTACTAACTGATCTAGGAGGTCATCTATGCGAGGGAGAGGGTACTTATTTTTAATGGTAATCTTATTAAGTTCCCAATAATCTATACATAGCCTAAGGCTCCCGTCTTTTTTCTTTACAAATAGGACTGGAGCTCCCCACGATGAGACACTGGGTCTAATAAAACCTTCTCTAAAAACTCTTCTATCTGTTTCTTAAGCTCTGCTAGCTCGGTGGGAGCCATCCTATACGAGGCCTTAGACACTGGACCTTCCCTCAGTACAATGTCTATAGGAAACTCTACCTCTCTCTCTGGGGTAGTCCACTAATTTTCTTAGGAAATACCTCTGGGAACTCCCTCACTATGGGAATCTCCTCTATACCCTCTTCTACCTCGCCCTGTACTGAAAAAAAGAAAAAACCAAATACCCCTAACAACCATGCCCTAGAGATCTCTCAACCTGGGAGGTGGTTATGACAGATAACTCAGCCCTAGTACTAGGCACAGTCCCACACTCAGGTAAAGTAATACACCTGTGGCTACAATCTAGTGTAGCGTTATTTACAGACATCCAGTTCATGCCAATAATCACATCAATATCAATGAGGGGCATACAAATCAAATCAAGGGTGGTCAAGCAATGATTAAACTGGATCACACAATTCAAACAAGCATGGGAGGTAATGGCTCGGTTCCTTGTAAGGGTGGATACATGCAACTCATATGGCAATATATGCATACTCAGACCCAACCTCTCAGCACAGTCATACGATATGAAAGAGTGGCTATCACTCGAATCAAATAAAGTAGTTACAGAAAAATCATTTATTTTAATAGTACCTTGGATCAAACTCGGGGACTTGCTAGCCTCCTGCTGGGATAGGGTGAAGACTCTACCCTGGGTCTGTAGTCTAGGAGGAGGAGCCATCTCCCTCAGCTGTGTGATCTGCAAAGGGGCCTATGGAGGAGCTTGAGTACAATCTCTGACGATGTGCCCCAGCCTGCCACATCTGAAGCACACATTTTGCCCCGCATAGCAGGGTCTGGTATCGTGATTCCTGCCACATTGGGGACATGTAATAGGTGCACTGCTCTCGCTGGACTGAGTTCTTCGTCTCTTACCCTTTCAGTTCCACTGACCTTTTCCACCTCTTCGGTTAGTCACTGCAGGCTGAGAACCCTCTCTAGGTCTCTTGGGCTCAAGGAGAGGAAGGGGTGGTCTGGCGCTGGAGGTAGGTTGTATTCTCTTGAGGTTTGTCTTTGTGACTCTGCATACCTCCACAAGGGTATTGAAGTGCATGATCCTTTGTGGCACCACCCTATCTCTAATCTCAGGGAGCAAGCCTTTTTCTAATCTGTCGGCTCTCCACCTTTCATCATCATGTCTCTGCAGGTAAGAGGAATATCTGGAGAGCTCAACAAATTTAGCCACATACTGTTCCACGGACATCCCCGGAGTCTACTTAAATAGAATGAATTCGGATTCTTTCTCATCTCTAATAGAATCGGGAAAATATTTCTTGTAGAACACCTTGAGGAATGCCCCCCATGTGATCGGGGCGTTCCTCGCTCTCAAAATAGGCTCAGTGCCCTTCCACTAGTAAATTTCTTCCTTCTGTAACTGAAATGTAGCCATCTTGGCTTTCTGCTCAAACGTGCACTCCATCACCTCGAAAATTTGCTCTAACATACTGGTCCACAGACATCCTTGAAGTTTTCTTAAATAGAATGAATTCAGATTCTTTCTCATCTCTGATAGAATCGGGGAAATATTTCTTGCAGAATACCTCGAGGAATGCCTCCCATGTGATTGGGGCATTCCTCACTCTCAAAATAGGCTCAATGCCCTTCCACCAGTAAATTGCTTTCTTCTGTAACTGAAATGCAGCCATCTTGGCTTTCTGCTTAGACGTGCACTCCATCACCTCGAAAATTTGCTTTAGCTCTATAATCCAAGCCTCAGCTTTATCTGCATTTATCTCACCATTAAAGGTGGGAGGCCCGAACTTCCTAAACTAGGTAATAACTTTCCTGGTCGAGGGTTGTTGTACAGAAGGTGTCTGAGTAGGTGGAATCGGGGCAACAGCCTGCATGTGTGGCTGTGGATCTAAATGAGTCACCCTTGAATGCTTGGGATGATTTGAGTGTGGAGGTGGCTAAGGAGGAGTAGGTGTAGGGCCCTGGCTATCTCTTTTAGCAACCCGTTCCTGAAGCTGCATAATGACGGCCTGCTGCTAATCCAGGCGAGCCATGATAGATTGAAAGGCTCCAGCAACTAGATCACTAGGCCCAGCTTCATCAGCACGAGCCGGCTAGGGGGCCGACCTCTCCTAGTATTCACCATCGTACTGAAATATCATAACAAACTGTAACATAAGCTAGGGAACACTTCCACCATCATACACACTCAATTCATCCCAAAACAAGCTTATATGCATATAAACAACTCATAAACACAAGCCACAACCCACAGTGAGTTCCTAAACCTTGGCTATGATACCAAGAAATGTAACACCATGACTTCTAGCTCATTTTATACCATTTATAAGCTTTTTATTATCAATCCCACAAGAGCATATGAAAAAGGAGATGAAGATAATAGACTTTTTCACATTGCGCCATACTTAAAAATTTGCAATCGATGTCACGTGGACTGTGTGAGTTCATGTTATGCATTCTCATATTTAATTCTATCATTATAACTCATTTACATCCCAAAAACATGCCTATAATTCATGGAAACCGAAATGGAGCTCAAAATAAGCAAGCATATTTTCGGCCAGATTTGCTCCATTTCTTGACCCAATTTTGGAAAATCATAACTAAATTTAGAAAATTCAAAATCATGCAATCTTAGTCATTATAGAAATATTAGGATGTCTAATTCAAAATAAAAATACACCTAAGTCACAACACTCATCACACAGGATGTTTGACATCCAAAAAGCTACAGAGGTCGCTGACTGCCTGGGTTGTTGTTCAATTTATTGATACAAATTTCTAAAATTCATAACTAATTTTATAAAAATAAAAATCATACAAATTTGGTCATTATGGAAAGATACAAATGTTAAATTGATACTAAAAATAATTCCAAAATGAAACAGATACGTTTAGCAATCAGGAACCTATGGAACAGTAACTGAACTCCTGGGGTGCTACTGATACTGACAGTGAACTTCAAATATACATAACTCTCTGCTCAGACCTCTAAATGAGGTGATCTTGGTGGCCACAGAAATCTTATGACTTCTAGTTTATGTGTCTAAAATATCACAAGCATTGGATACCATTTGACCATCAGGTGACACAAAACAAGAAACTACCAGTATGAACAGTACCCATACCAGAATCCATAGAAAATCCCAACTTTGAAAATTCATCAAATATTCCCTAGACCTCTGAAAATTTTGATCCTTAGCTTCATAGAAAGCTCTCAATGAGACCTACTTTCGTGACAAATTCCAAATCAAGACTAGCTCATTTGGCTAAAAAGTTATATAGGGTTCCATTATGGTGAATTTTGACTCCATATTGGGTACCAAAATTGCCAAATGGATTTCCCTTAGTCTTGGCACCTTTAGGGCAAGTTTAAAAGCATATTTAAGACTTGGGGAAGTTGTCCAAATGGTCCCAAACCATTTGCATCTCATTTTGGCCTTTTCACCCTCACTTATACACATTACACCAAGCTTTTCTCAAATGCATACATTGGCATAAACACTCAATTTATGTTCTAGAATACATACACCATACTCATTCATTTATCTATCACATAATATCATTTTTACATTTGTCCAAGGGGTCATAGACTATTTACAATAAGAATATATATCATGAAGTCTCATTGTAAATCAAAAGATCAAAAATCAAGTATAAGGGTGGCAATCTTTTTTCTTCAAGGTGGTTGGCACCCATTGCCATGTCCACTTGGTCCACCTAGCATATTAGGACATTTAAAAGGAGGGAGTGAGATTCAAGAATCTCAATAGCTTATCTCCCATTCCATCACACATAATATGTGCAAGCAAGTTTCACAAATGCATGCATAGAGAAAGTAGAAATCATAGGCATTTTAAAAGCAACCTTGGCATGTGAATCAATCATACAAGACATTCAAGAGCTCACTAAGTGTTTGGATTGGCCTCACAATTCTCCTCATGGATTTTGGACTTGCCTCACCTATTCTTTGAGCACTTTGGACTCAACCATACTCTTGGGAGCCCACTTTGCTTTTGGGAGACTCTTTACTTTGTCTCAATCAAGCTCAAGGGTTCTTGGCTCATCCTCCCTAAAGGGAAGAGTTCTTGGCCTCTCCACACTCAAGCAAACTCATACAAATATCATGTAATTATTTGAAAACATAACATGGCATCAAGCATCATGGCATATAAAGGCATGCTAACATACTTTTCAAAGCTTGAAAATACACATACACACATTCTAAAACAAGTTAGACACACATCCATGCATGAGAGAAGGTGGAGAGAGCTACCTTGTATACAAACACACACTTTTTCCTTAGCTTTCAAGCCTCCTCTTTTAGCCACACACCCACAAGTTGGTGGAGATAGTGTCTCTTGGCCTAGACACAAATTATGGGAGCCAATTAAGTTCATGAAACAATTTCTAGGGCTATGCAACTTACTTAAACCCTACATTACTCTACAACCTCCATTATGGTCCATATTGGAACCTAATGAAGCAACACCCCTCAAATGATTTCTAGGTCTCATTCTTTACTCTCAAATATGATTCTTGACTCCTTTTAAGCCTCTTGGAGTCATCACATCATTAAAACAAAGGGCCTAACATCATGTTGCTTCCTTAGGTCACAATATGGAACCTAAAGCACCAACTCATTTTCTAAGCTTACTAAATTTTTCCTAAGGCTCCCTCTCACATTCATTCATCATATATGACTCAAAAATGGGCTTGAAACAATTTAAAACTCTCCCTAACTATGCCATCCCCCTACTTGGCCGAAACTTAGAGCATAAATGGGATTTCATGGCTTCTTGATTTTTCCTTGATGGGGGAACCATTTAGGGAGGTTGTTAAGAGTTTTAGGAGGTCAAGGAAACACTTAAATAGCTAAGGTAACTTATGGATTAAATCAGTTTTTACAATCCCCTTAAGTGCTCCACACTTTTCCAACTTCTAGGTTCATGACTTTTCATGGGGTTTTGTTCGTTTTAATGGAGGAAGAGGCATATGGGGGACCTCTTAGGGATCTTAGGAGCACATTTAAACATTCATTTAAGCCTAAGAACATTCATGTTAAATTAGATTTGCAAGGGAGCATTTGCATCCCTAATGGTTCCATCTTGTTTCTTGATGCTCCTTTCTTGATTCTATTGGTTCCTTCTTAATCCTCGCCATCTAAAACCTCTAATCCCTCCATGAATTGGGCAGAAAATAGACCCTAAGAATTGGGCTCACGGTGGCCAAATTCGTGCAAGGGGAAGGGGGAGGAAGAAACTATCAAAGAATGGAAGTTTTACCTTGTTTTCTTGCTTCCTTTGGCTTGTTCTTCCACTTAGTTGGCTTGCTCCCTCAATTTTCGAAATTCCCCTCTCTGTTCTGCCCCCAAAATAGCACCAAACTCTCCATTAAAACCATAGTAAGAAAGCTTGAAAGGAGAGGAGCAAGTTTCAAGAAGGAAGGATATAGAATTTCTTAAAGTTTCTTACCTTTTTCTTGAATTTCTTCCTCCAAAATCTTCCTCCTCTTGTGTGCCTAAGAAGCTAGAGTTTTCCTCTGAAAATGGGCAGAAGAAAGTCGGTCTTAGAGAGGAGACAAAGAATGTGGCATATAAAGAAGAAGAAAGAAGCTTCCTTTAACACTTTAATGCCAATTTTGCCCTTTGTTCTTATCATTTTCGTTTCTCTTTCATTTTAGCTCTTTTTTTAGGACCGTCTTTTCCATTCTAAAATTTAGATTCTTAATTTAATAAAATTCCTTTGGAATCACTCAAACCGGAGCTAAAACCTTTCCGAACGAATCGGTCAAAGTTTAGGTCAACTAACGTCGGAAAGAGTACATTGGAGGGGCTTTACCAGTATCGGGGCTTCTCATGGTTTTTGGGACCTCTGAGAACCCTAGGCAACTCAAAATTTCCATTTAAAAAGCCCTCCTAGGTGCTTTTCCAAAATTGCACTTATTTACGAAAATGTCACTGGCCTTTCAACAAATTTTTTAAATCACTCTGACCCCAGTTTCTGCGCGATTATTTAAAATTTTATTCAAATTTTATTTGGCCTTGAATCACTCATCTCAAAGGACTTGCTTTGAAAACGTGCCCGTTTCCGTCGTTTAACGAAAATCAGAAATTACACTTTTTAACATCCCAAAACCAAGCTAGGCATGCAATGAAGTAAGAAGACTATACCTTCCAGATAATGCATTAGCTACAACATTCGCTTTACCCTTTTATGCTTAGTGACATAAGGAAAAGTTTCAATGAATTCAAGCCATCTAGCATGTCTCTTGTTCAATTTACCTTGAGACTTTAAAATTTTCAAGCTTTCATGATTAGAATGTATAATAAATTCTTTTAGCCACAAATAATGTTGTCAAGTCTCTAAGGTTCTTTTTAAAGCATACAACTCTTTATCATAAGTGGAATAATTTAAAGTAGCGCCATCTAGTTTTTAACTAAAGAAAGCAATGGGTTTAGAATCTTGCATTAAAATAGCCCTAATTCCAATTCCAGATGCATCACATTCAATTTCAAAAACTTTAGAAAAATCTGGTAAAACAAGTAAAGGAGCATTAGTTAATTTTTCTTTCAAAGTACTAAATGCAACCTCTTGTGCTTCTCCCCACTTGAAAACCACATTTTTCTTTACCAAATCATTCAAAGGTGTAGCAATGGAGGAGAAGTCCCTCACAAAATGTCTATAGAAGCTAGCCAAGCCATAAAAATTCCTCACTTCATTTGCATTCTTTGGTGTAAGCCACTCACTAATAGCTTTCACCTTCTCTTCATCCACACGAGCCCCTTGAGCACCTACAACAAATCCAAGAAACACAATAGAATCCAAATAAAAAGAACACTTTTCTAAATTTTCATAAAGTCAATTCTCCCTAAGAATGCAAAAGACCTCACATAAATGACAAAGATGATCATCTAAACTCTTTTTGTAAATTAAAATATCATCAAAATAAATAGCAATAAATTTTCCAATGAGAGAATGAAAAACATGATTCATTAAGCTTATAAATGTACTAGGTGTATTAGTTAATCCAAATGGCATAACTAACCACTCATACAATCCAAACTTAGTTTTAACTGTAGCTTTCCATTCATCACCTTCTTTTATTCTAATTTGATGATATCCACTCCTAAGATCAATTTTAGAAAATAAAGATGCACCATGCAAATCATCAAGCATATCATCTAATCTAGGAATGGGATAACGATACTTAACTATGATTTTATTGATGCCTTTACAATCGACGCACATTCTCCACTTGCCATCCTCCTTAGGCACTAGGATCAGTGGAATTGCACAAGGACTCAAGCTCTCTCTAACAAAGCCTTTCTTCATGAGCTCTTTAACTTGGTATTAGATCTCCTTGGTTTCTTTTGGATTGGCTCATGTTGGTCTATTAGGAATGGATGCTCTGGGGATTAAATCTATATGATGCTCAATACCTCTCAAAGGGGGAAATGAATCGAGAATTTCCTCCAGAAACAAATCACCAGAATCTTACAAAAAAGACACAACACTAGAAGGTAAAGAAGGATCAAGTTTATTAGTAGAAAAATAAATTTTCTTGCACAAGAGTACAAGTACTTGCTCATTAGCCAACATAGCTCTCTCAATCTCTCTTTTTTCAGAAAATAAACTCACTTTCACGCTTTTTCTTTTCACTCACTTTCTTTTCTTTTTCTTTCTTTTCTCTCTTTCTCTCTCAATTTATACTCTTTTTCAATTCTAAGTTGATCCTCATAAGTTTGCATAGGTCTAAGAGGAGTAAGCACGACAATTTTACCATTGAAAGGAAAAGAGTAGCAATTTTTATATCCATCATGCTTAACACATCTATCAAATTACCATGGTCTACCAAGCAGAATATGTATAGCATACATAGGAGCTACATCACACAAGGCCTCATCATGATAATTACTAATAGATAAAGAAATTAACACTTGCTTAGTAACTTTAACTTTACCACAATCATTAAGCTATTGCAACTTATAAGGACTAGGATGCTTTAAATTCAATTTATCAACAAGCAAGATACTAGCAATATTTGTACAACTACCACCATCAATAATCATGCTACATACCTTGTTCTTGACAAAACATTTAGTATGGAAAATGTGCTCATGTTGCTCTTTCTCATGATCTTCCTTGGGTTAAATATTTAGAGCACATCTGGACACCAAAGCCTCTCCATGCACAAGCTCACTAAGCTCTAACTTAGAATCCTCCACCAATGATGGCATACTTCCATCAGAATCTTCATCACTAGTCTTCTCACTAACTACATCATCATTTTCAAACAAAATCATAGTTTTCTTGTTTGGACATTGAGAAGAGATGTGACCAAAACCTTGACATTTACTTAATTTTTGAAGTAGAAGAAGAAGAAGAAGAGTTAGAGTCATACTTATTTAGAAGGTGGATTTAAAGTTTTGGGCTTTGCTTCCTCCTTTAGCTTGCTTTCTTTGGATTTGAAGGAGCATTTGAAATCCTTCAAACCTTGCTTCCAAGAACCAGAACCAGCAACAAATCTAAATTTTTGTTGAGATTTAAGTTGTTTCTCCACTTTAATAGCTTTGTGTAAAAGCTCTTCCATGTCAACATAATGTTGGAGATCAACAATTGTAGCAATTTCAAGGTGCAAACCATCTATGAATCTTGCCATGGTTGCCTTTTTGTCTTCCTCAAGACTGGCTTTAATCATAGCCATTTCCATCTTTCTTCAATACTCATGAAGCCTTGTCTCAATTTCTGCAATTTCTTATGCAAATCCCTAGAGTAATAACTAGGGACAAATCTCTTTCTGATAGTGATTTTCATCTCTTGCCAAGTCTAAATTGGAGGCTCTCTATTTCGCCTTCTATTAATAAGAAGTTGATCCTACCAAATGCTAGCATAATCAAAAAATTCAACGGCTGCGAATTTCACTTTTTGCTCTTCAGAATAATTATGGCACTAAAAATGTGCTTGTAACACCATATTTACTAAGCTTATCTTATATCATTACTAGGCTCATCTCCTTGGATTACATAAGATTTCTAAGAATAGCTATTAAAAATATTCCATTAAATTACGTTACATCATGGATAAAATTTACATTCGGTGTTTTGTAGGCCATATGGACTCATCCATCTTATTATCATATTTAAATACACAAATACAACTCAAAACCATCTCAAGAAGTGGCCTAGAACTCGAGCAAAGGAAGTGGATACCTAAAAACAAAGTGTGCAGTCTCATATTGAAATTCCATATTTCTATTTTGAACTTTGAAACATTATAACTAATTCTAGAAAAATCTAAATCAAGCACACTATACCATTATGGAAAGATATAGATTTCTAATTTATGCTAAATAATTCTAGACCACAACCGAGACATCTAGCCACCAGAAATCGATGGAATAGTAATAAAGGTCGTCTATCACTACTAGTACTATCCTCTAGCTTTAAAAATTTATATCTCCCTACTCATATATCCAATTAAGGTGATCTTAATGGTCATGGAAAGATTATTATATCTAGTTTATGCCTGTAAATTTCATGAGCATTGGATATCATTTGGCCCACGAATGATACAGCCCAAGCAAATGACCAAATAAATAGTGTCTACATCAGTTTAGCAGAAAAATATCAACTTTGAAAAATTATAATTAATTCCACAAAGCTCCAAATAATCTAATCTTTAGCTTCCCAAAAATCTCTAGATGAGATCTATATTCATACCAAATTTCATGAGTCAATTCATTCATTTGGTTAGATTTTAACGTTGAATTGCAAAATGGTCACTTTTATGTCTCATAAGGGATTTATTTTAGTTTCTAAGGCAACTATGGCCGCTTGAGCATGTGGGAAAGCACCAAAATGGTCTACCAAACATGTCTCAAAGGTACATAAATCCAAAAATAAAAAACTCACTCATTTACCCCAAGTTATACACAAGAGTATGCATATCAAGTTTTGCCATCCAATGCCCAAAATGCACTATATCATACATATGGCATTAAATCTCATTTGTACATGATACATTTGCATATTTACATATGTTCATAAGGTCATACGACATACACAATGAAGGATTACATCACATGCCACTCATATGGCTATATAATAGCAATTTTTCACACTTTGTTGTCAATCTTCTTCTTCTAGGCTTGGTGGCTTCCACTCCTTGGCTCACTTGGTCCACCTAGACATGTTAAACATGTGGGGAGGAAGGAATAAGATTCTAGGAGTTCCAATAGCTCTTCTCCCTTTCAATCACACATAAAGAATGCAAATCCAAGTCTAAAAATGCATGTATGAACATCATGAAGCATGTAACCATTCAAGAAGCATCCTTGGCATTCAAGAAGTCATATAAAGCAGCATACATAGGCTTGCCAAGTAAGTGGATTAGCCTCACCCATTCTCTTCAAGAATTTTGGACTTCCCTCACCCTTTTTCTTAAAGGCCTTAAACTAAGCTTTACTATTGGGAGACTCTAAACTTTGTCTCAACCATTCTTAAGGGTTCTTGGCTTTACCACACTCAAATAAACCCAAGCAAGGGCTTAATTCATTTGAATGTATAAAACAACATCATGGTATTATGGCATATAAAATCATGCTAGAACACATTTTCATGGCTTAACACATACATACACACATTCAAAGACAAGACAACATCCACTCATGCATGAGAGAAAGAAGAGAAAGCTACCTTTGTCACACAAGTACACTTTTCTTCTTGAAACACACACACAAGAAGGTGAGACTTATTTCTCTTAGCCTAGACACATCATATGGAAGCCAATTGTACTCTTGAACCAATTTCTAAAGTCATACATCCATTAAAAGAGCTAGGTAGTTCATATGACTCCTTTATGGTTTCATAATGCATTTAATGAAGCAACCCCATGGAAACATGATCCTTGCTCCATTCTTTTTATTTATTTATGATTCTTGAGTTCTTTTAAGCCTCTTGGAGTCATCACACCATCAAATTAAGGAGCCTAACTAGGTGTTGCTTCTTGAAGCCATAATATGGAACCTATGATACTATCTCACTATTCATGGCTTCTAAAATTTTTTCAAGTCTTCCTCTCATCCTCTTCCATCATATATGACTCAAAAATAAGTTTGGAACAAATTAAAACTATCCCTAGGTGCTCCATCTAGCTTAGGCCAAGGATAGGCTTCAAGGAAGCACCAAATGGATTTGCTTTGTTTTCTTAATGGAAGATGCATATGTGGAGCCTTCTAGGGATTTTAGGAGCTCATCTAAGCAATCATTTAGGCCTGGGAATTATTGTATCAAATTATATTTTTCATTGAGCACTTGAATCCCTAATGATGCTATCTTAAAAACTAATGGTTCTTTGTTAATTTTCTTTGCATATTCTCATTCTCCACACCTAATTTTCTGGGATTCACCCTTGGTTCTGACCAAAATCCAAGCCCTCTTGGACTTCCCTAAGGTGGTGGAACCTACAAGAGAGAGGGGGAGGAAGATGCTACCATAAAGTGAGATTTTACCTTATTTCCTTAGCTTCCTTTGTTTGTTCTTGACTTGGCTTGGCTTCCTCTCCTCAAACACAAAATTTTCCTCTCTATGCTACCCTTAAAATAGCACCAAAAACTTCAAGAAAACTAGAGGAAGAATGTAATGCCATATCTTTCTAGCCTTCCTCATGCAATTCACATGCTCCATAACATGCATTGCTTGGGAGTTGTAAGAAAATGGGATATAACCAATGGATTAAATTTGTGTTGCGCTACATATGAAAATTCCATTCAATGTCACGTGGGTCGTATGAGCACATACTATACTTTCTTATATTTAATTACATCAATAAAACTCCTTTGCAGTACAAAATCATGCCCACAAATCATGGAAACCGAAATAAAACTCAAAATAAGCAAGTCTAGCTTCGGCCAGAAATGGCCTCTTTTCTGGTCAAATTTTAGAAATTCATAACTAATTCTAAAAAATTCAAAATCATAAAATCTTAATCATTATAGAAAGCTATAGATGTCTTATTAATAATAAAAATATTTCCAAATCATAACATTCATCACAGAGGGCGTTTGATATCCAAAATGGTCCAAAGGTCAGACTAAATTCTGGAGCTGTCTAGAATTCTGTAGAAAATTTTGAAAATGTTCAATTAATTCCAAAAAAATTTAATCCATGTAAATGATACCAATATAAAAAGCTATAGATGTTAGATAAAGGAAAAAAATATTTCCAGACCAGCTCAGGTAGTCCAAATCTTGGAATTCAATAAAACAGTAACTCAGGTCGGGTAAGGGTCCTGATATTGGATAGAATGTTCAAAAATTCATATCTCCCTCTCTAAACCTCCAAATGAGGTGCTTCTACTTGTTAGAAGTCACTGGAAATATCTAGTTTCTTTTTATAAAATTTTGTGATAATTGGACATCATTTGCCTCATAAGTGATAAAATTTAATTTCAGACCAGTGCTACAGTACCAAGGACCAAAACTAGAAAAATTCTCAACTTCAACAATTCGCCAAATATTCCATAGACATCCAAAAATTACCAACTTTAGCTTTCCAAAAATCTCTCAATAAGTTCTAGATGCATACAAAATTTTAGACCAAGAAGAGCTCATTTAGACAAAAAGTGATATAGCCTCCTAAAATGGTAAATTTTTGCTCCATATGGGTAACCAATTTGTCCAAATGGCTTTCTTAATTGTTTGGCACCTCTTGGGCAAGTTTTAAAGCACAAATATGACTTGTAGAGACTGCCCAAATGGTCCCAAGCCCCATGCATCTTATTTTGGTCTCTCAACATCTTTTTATGCACTAACTACACATGCCATTCAAGGGTCCATATACATAACTCGATTGAGTTAACACCACATATATTATACATATAGTCTATACATCATGTTACACATGCTCAAGGTTTTAAACAACCAAAAATAATATGTACAATGCTTCTTGACACTCCATTACAATTTACATTACAAATTACACAAAGTGTAGCCATTTAGTGTTCTTGGCTTGCATTCCCTTGGCTTTGGGCACCACCTAGACATTTTAAGCATGAGAGGGAAAGGGGGGTGCGATTCTAAGAATCTCAATAACTCACACATCCATTCACACCACATTCAAGGTATACACACATCAAATATATGAATATGCAAGCATAAAGTATGCAATAAATCTCATTTCATGCCACATCAACAACATGTCAAGACCATTTTCATACTCTAGGGACTTTTAGTTTAGCCTCACCCCATTTCTAGGACTTTTGGATTTGCCTCACTCTTGGCCTAGGAACTTTTGACTTAGCCTCACCCATTCAAGGGACTTTTGGCCTTGTCTCACCTATGCCATGAGACTTTTGGCATCACCTCACCCTTATGAGCTCTTTCTAAAACCATAGTCATTCAAGAAGACACATTGGTACCAATGCAATTTCAAGACATCAAGTGGCATGTTTTCAAATCACAAGAGCTTATACAAGCACACAACATATACATATGCACACATGAATGCAAGAGAATGAGATGGAGAGTTACCTTTTAATTTATTCAAGCTTACTTTGCCACTTCCTTTCCCTTCTTGGTCACACAAGAGAACTTAGGTGGAGTAGGGTTCTTTTGACCTAAACATCACAAACATCACACAATTACACACTTGAAGCAACCCAAGACACTAGGTTCACTCTTAAACACACACTTGGTTCCATAATGGGCATATTGGTTCCATAAATGGTCCATTGAAACAACTCATATCATCCAAGTTCTAGGCTCCAGGATCTTATTATTTCTAGACTTCTTGGACTCATTTAAAGTCCTTGGAGCCATCATATATTCAATTGCACCATTGAAAACTAAGTTGCTTCATAAGGCACCATTATGGACACCATTGTCCCATCTCCCAAGCTATGGCTCCTAAATTTTTCCCAATAGTTTCTCCCATCTTCTAACATCATATAAAGTCCCAAACCAAGGCTAGAACAAATTAAAATATCCCTTAGCCTAATGAACCTAGCTTGGCCGAAATATGCACCATAAGGAAGGTTCATGGACTTTGTGATTTTTCCTTGATGGGAGAGCCACTTGGGAGGCTTTCTAAAGGTCTTAGGAGCTCAAAGAAACATTCAAATAGCCAAGTAAACATTTACATAAAATCAGATTTTGCAAAACCCTAGAAAACACTACACTTTTCTAACTTGTTTTCTATTAGTTTTTCTTGGAATTTCTTGCCATATTCCATCTCCCCATGGCCTAAAACCCTTGTTCCTTCCTTGTATTTGCACAGAACATCCTCCCCTCCTTTGGTTTTGTTCTTGGCCAAAATACACACAAAGGGAGGGGGAAGAGAAGATGCAACAAAAAGCAAAGATTGCCTAGGATTCAAGTGAGCTTTCAAGTGTCTTTCTCATTGATTCTCTTCTCCTTGGAAAATTCGAAATTCCCCCCATGGTTCTGGACCTAAAATAGAACCAAAAATTTCAACTAAACCATAGAAAGAGAGGAAGAAAGGAGAGGAACAAGATTGGAGGAAGATGGAGCATGAAAATCTACATGTTTCCTTACCTTTTCCTTGATTTTTCTCCTCCTTTTCTTCCCTTTTTGATGCACCTAAGGAGCTGCTATTTTTTCTGTAAATTGGGCAGAAGAAGTCATGCTCAATAAAAGGGAGAAGATGGAAGAAAAGTGTGGAAGTGTTTAGGACATTCTAGAAGCTCTTATTTCTAATTTTGCCCTTCCGTAATGACAATTTTGTTTCGGCTTCGTTTTAGCTCCTTTTTTAGAACCGTCTTTTCCATCATAAAATTTAGGTTTTCAATTTAATAAAATACCTTTGGAATCACTCAATTTGGAATTAAAACCTTACCAAACGAATCAGTCAAAGTTCAGGTCAACCAATGTTAAAAAATGTACACCAAGGGGCTTTACCGGTCTTGAGGCTTCCCATAGTTTTTGGGGCCTTTGAGAACCTTGGGTAACTCAAAAATTTCATTTAAAAAGCCCTCCTATGTGGTTTTCCAAAAGTTACACTTATTTACGAAAATGCCATTACATTTCGTTAATTTTTGTCGTAAATTATTTCTCCTTCCTAACTCCGTTTTTCTTTCCGCCTAAGCCTAGAATTATCATTTTTAGGAGTCTAGGACTCAACCCAAAATTTTTGGGACATTATCTAGGTCATTTCAGAGGACTTACTTTTACATTACTCATTCGTCGTTTTATGAAAATTACTTTGTTATAAAGAAAGGGGAGAAGGAGTAGAAGAAATTTCCTAAAGAGAAGGCTAGGAAATTCCAACAAATTCTTACCTTTTTCTTGATTTTTCTCCTTCTCTTTTGCCTTATTCTTGTGCACTTTCCTCCCTTGAGTCTTCTCTAGTTTTTAGGTAGAATAGGTATGTTTAAGAAATGAGGGAGAGTGGGGTGTGAGTTAAAGAAGGTTCAAGAAACATAACATTTCAAAATTTTCTATTTTGTCCCTTCTTTGTGGCATTTTTGTTTTAGCTTCATTTTAGCTCCTTTTTTAAAACTATCTTTTTTATTATAAAGTTTAAGTTCCCAATTTTATAAAATACTTTTTGAATTACTCAAGTCAAAGCTAAAACATTCCCGAACGAATCAGTCAAAATTTTGGTCAGTCGACATTGGGAAATGTGCACTAGAGGGGCTTTAATTGTCTTGAGGCTTCTCATGGTTTTTAGGGCCTCTGAGAACCCTAGAGAACTCAAAATTTCTATTTTAAAAGCCCTCCTATGAGAATTCTAAAATTTGCCTAAAATTACAAAAATGTCATTACGTTTCGTAACTATTTTGGTAAATTCTGTTTGGCCATTTTAGCCTCCGTTTCAAGGTACTTCTGGCATCCTAAATTCATTATTTGAGGTCTAGAATATTGTTCTAATTTTATTGGACCTCAACTCACTGTATCTAGGGAACTTTCTTTTGTATCTTGTGAATTTCGTGTGTTTACGAAGAAACCGTACGTTACGTTTCTCGTATTTTCTCTCTTTTTCAACGAACCAAATATTACAATGCTTAACCTTTCTTTCCCACTCCAAATAAAGCTTTGGATCATTCTTCCCTTGAAAGGAAGGAATTTTCATTTTGATGTTGCCTAGACCATGCTCCTTACATGGGGGAGCTTGCTTGTGCCTCTTTAGAATGAAATCGTCAAAGTCAGATTCTCCTTCATACTCCTCTTCAAGATCACACCTTTTTGGAATTTTAGAGTTAGGTGGAGATTCAAAGTCATCCAGTCTTACATTGAGCCTTTTGAATTGCTCATAGACACTCTTCATGAAAACTTTAAGATCAACATCATTAAGCTCATTTTCAGTCATTTTATAACCTGAAATGTTAGTGGATAGAATAGTAAAAAAATATGAAGTAGGACCTCACACACTCTTCTTACATGTACCCTCAAAATATTGCAAATCCATTCGTGTTTCACTCAAAATTTGGCTTTTATCTTTAATATGACACTTTTGTCTTTTACTACTCACTTGTTTCTTTTTAGTCCTCTTAGTTAGAAACAAAACAAATAAGTAGGAGCAAAGAGTAAAGTGGCAATCCCAAACCAAAAATTTCCAAGTTAAAATTCTCAAAGAGTCAAAAGGAAAAAAGGGGCAAGGTGAAGTAATAATAATGCAAAAGAAAAGAAGAAAAATGGGCAGTAATATGAGGAAAAGAAAGAAATCAAAACAAAAAGGAAAAAGGAGGAAGGAAAATGAAACAACAGCAGAGGAAAGAGAGCAAATTCAGCAAAACAAAATTTGGAAAGTGGATGTGAGAGGGAGAGGTAAAATCACATTTTAGACTTGATCAAGGAAGGAGAGAGGCACAAATTGAAGGATTTGGAAAGAAAACAATGAGATCTGAAGCAAAAAAGGAAAGAAAGAAAGTCAACAAATCTAGAAATAGGAAGGAAATAAGAATTAGGAAAGAAACAGATTAGGAAGCAAATAAGAATTTAGAAGGGCAAAGATCAGCAAACAAGAAATTTGGAAAGAAAAGAAAACTAGGAAAGAATCAAAAAGGAAAGTAGAATTCAATTTAGGAAATTTGGAAGCATACCATCCAAGTTTACAAAATTAGGAAAGTAATTGCTACTTGTAATGAAAGTTCTTCACAAATTGACAACTTTCTACAACTTGCAACCCAAGTTAGTCAAAATAGGAACTTTTAAAATAGGAAACTAATTGGATGCCAAGCAATTGCAACTAGTTATGATGAAACAGGAAATTTCTTACTTGAATGCAAAAAGAAAGAACTTGATAGCTACTCAACTCAAAGCTAGAAACTCCTCTTTTTTTTCACTCTTTTTTTTTTAACAAAACAAAATTGAAAATCTAGAAAAAGGGGACAAAACTCACACACAAGTTAGCAAATCACAAGAAAACAAACTATGGATGGTAAGGAAAGGAGGATGAAGGCACACAACAATGGAAGAAGGAAGAAGATGAAAGATAAGTCAAAAAATCACAAAATAGGAAATAAGCAAAACAAGAAGAAGAAGAAGAAGAAGAAGAAGAAGAAGAAGAAGAATGGAATAGAAGACACTAAAAATGATACCTTGAGTTTTAGAAACCTAGGCTAAATGATACCTTGAGTTCTAGCAACCTAGACTCTGATGCCAAATTATGATAGACCCTGCAGGAATAAGTCCTAGAAGGAACCTTCAACAAGATAACACTTTGCCTGAGACTGGCTAGGAACAAGAAATGTTGGTTAAGTGGGTTAGACCCTAAGAGAACTCATCCCTTAGAACCCGCTACTTGAGACACCATAAAAGAAGACTACTCCTTTGATAAGTTACTTGTATTCTAAAGAAGAACACATAGAAGCAAAAACTCTCACAATGAGAAATAAAATTATGAATTCATTCAAATCTCTCTAGCAAGTACAATAGGTGGCCTATTAAATATGCATAAAAGAAAACTCTAAACCTAACTTAATCTTTAAGAATACTCCCTAAAGTGGCGTTTATACATCATGCATTTAGAAGGAATTACAATCAGATCTGTAGCTCATAATGGATGCCACATATGCACTAATAAAAAAAAAGCTTCCTAAATTCCATGCTACTCCAAGAAATGGGAAACAAATAAAATCTAAAACTTAAATCCTAAGTCTTCACTAAATGGCCTTATTCAAACTAATGGAAATGAAAACTAATTAAAAACAATTAAAAGACATCTTAATCAGATTTCGAGCTCATATTCATGTCACTTTTGTTGACCATGTGATTTGCATATGCTTTTTAATTGATTTCTTCAAGTTGGATTCCACTTGAACCTTGTAGCATGTCTTGTTGGGCTTGGACAATGAGGATCATGTCCCTTAGGCCTTGTAACTCTTCAAATTGATGCAAAAACATGGGCTCAAGCTTTTAAACTTCTTGGACAATGCAACTCAAAGTTTGGTTCATGGCTTTAGCTCTTCCTCTAGTCATTGGGCCTCCTATGCCTTGTAATGGGTCCATTTGCTTATTGGGCTCTCTTGCACATCTTCCATACTCTTTTAGGTCATCACACCATGCTCCCTTGTCTCCAAGGTCACGGGCCCCTTCATCAATATATATAATGATAGTATGTCATATAGGATAATAAGTTCAGCTCTCTTACACAAGCAACTGATTTTGGCACTCATGAGGAGCAAACAAAAATGAGACATTTGTATTTGTCGCACAAGATAGCAAAAGCACCAATATGTAATAAAAAGGAAAATATAAATATGTTGTTTCGACAAAAAAGAAAAGAAAGGTCAAAATGAGATCCAATCATATAAATATATATGGATAGAATTATACATCCCACCATCTATGATACCTATAGTCAAATGCAAATTCTTTTCTAAAGTGCTATAAAAGGAAAGCAGAATGGTAGAATTCAAGTTAGACGTTATGTATGTCTAAACTAAGATTTATATAGTGTTGATAAACAAATCAAATTGACGCATGTTCTTATGAAATAAGAAAAATACTGTAACATACAATTTACATTGCATGTGCTTAATAATTGCAATTGAGAAATAAGTTAATAAATTCTTGCTTCATTATTATGTAAGTTCCAAAAAGGAACAAATCCATTCATAGGTGCCCTTATGATTTTGATAATATTATGAAGAGATGAGTCCGTATTTTCTATTTTAGCATATATCTTATGATCATAATAATTTGATCTAAAGGAATATTTTTAGAAAAGCAACTAATTCCAATCTAAATAGTATGGAGGCTAAAGGAAGATTGCCTGAGATATACATAACTATGTTAGTATTTGAAGCATGCCTATTATAAAGTTGTTTTAATAACTCATAAGTATGGATACTATGCATATGAAAAAAGCAATATGAATAAAATTAAACTTAAGAGGGATTAGATTTGCCATGAGCATAGAGTATAGTATATACATGTTAGTTTAGGGCATCCAAGGCATACAAATATATCTAATGTATATCTAAGGAATGTGCTTTGTATGTTAGTCCTATAATAGGATTTCTAGCGTAAGAACCCTTGAAAATTATGTCCAAGCAATTATGACATAAAACTTAGTATGAAAGTTCAAGAGGAGCAAAGAGTTTTGTGTTATTTATTTCATCATGTGCAAGTAGAAAATCTGGAAAAAGAGCCATCCATGATGGGTTAATCCATGACCCAAGCCAATTTCCTTAGAAAGGAAATTGAGTAATTAATTAATAAAGAGGTTTATTAATTAATTACTAAATTATTTGAACTTTGTTTTTTATTTTTGAAATTTAAAAACAAATAGGTTGGTTATTATGGGACTTATTTTATTTAAAAGAAATAAAATAAAATGGGAAGTAGTCAGACGTGAAAACTGATCGTGTGTGTAAAGTGTAAACTGATAAAAAACTCCCACTCCCCTCTTTCCCTCATCTATTCCTTGTGAAAAGAAGAGTGAAACACATGCAAGAAAAGCGAGTCTTCCTCTGTACACATTGTTCTGCTCTAGCAAATTGGGTGCCATTTGCCATGGAAAAAGGTTGGAGTTCCTCAAGTGACTCCAATGAAAACTCTGAGTCAAAGAATTTAAAAAAGATTTGCTTCCGCAAGTAAGTGCTCTGATCTTCCATTACATACCTTTGGTCCCTGAATTTTTTGCAATGTATGAAATAGTCTCCAAAAATATTTAACGCTTTGTAAGTTAGTCCTTCAATCAAGTGCATATGCTTATCATCTAAATTTTGCTGCTATTAGTTGATTCAATTGGCACGATTAGATCTACATAGCCTGTTGTGGTTTGAGTAAACTAAACTTACCATTTCCCAAGGAATATATAGAACTCTAGAATAATTTTTCAAAATTTAAACAAACCAAAATCAAACAAATTGAAGATATATTCATTATATTCCCCTGCACTAATTTGAGGTTATTAGTTGTCTAAGAGAATTCCATTCTCTTGGGAAACGGGCAAAGTTTGAATAGCAGCTATGAAGCAATTAAGGAGAGAACTAGTTTAAAATGCGTTAGATATTTTAAAGAAATAAGTTGTGCACTACTAAAATTTCAAGGACTAAAATTAAGTCAGTCTATAAATTGATCTGGGAATAAATTTTTATTTACTAATTAATTAATGTAACTACTTTGAATTGTGAGAATTTTAATTAGTTGCGTAAGGAGCATTTTTAATGAAATCTAGAACATTATTTTTCATTTCCGGCATCCAAAGACACGCTTCCCAATGCTTCAAAGCCCTTCTTCCCCGGAGAATTAATTGTGGTTTAGGCTTCTGCTATTTATATCTTTGATACTTTTGTTAATGGTTCCTCAAAATTGCATTTTGAGACGACGAGTTAAAATGATTGTCTTTTTCCAAGCTTGGATATAACTTTTGCAAGATGATAAAGTGATTTTCTATATATTAAAAATGATAATCAAATCGACTATTTGAATTATAATTATACTATTGAAATTTTCCTTTAACGCATGGTGAACTAAGTTCTCCAACAGCGGATTATAAGTAAAATTCCAAGAGATTAAAAAGACAACAAGGGAAGAGAATGATTCTTATTTGCGTTCTGTAAATGCTGTGCTATAGTTGTATAATTAATGGTAATGAGAAGATATGAAAATAACACCTATATATAACAAACCTTTACACAGCTCATGCATAACTTTTACATGACTCAGCAAAAAATATTATTTATTCCCTTATACACCTACATCCCCCCTCAATCACAGTGCAGAATTGGTAGTCCTCGAGCTCAGTGTAGAATTAATATTTTTACTCTGAGCTTAACGACGTCTCAGAAATGGAAATTGAGAGCCTGATACTGATTTGGTGAGGACATCAGCAGCTTGCTCATGGAAGGGATCATGTCTTACAGCAACCAGCTTTATGACATCTTTTCTAACAAAGTGAAAATCTAGCTTGATATGTTTTGTCCTTGCAGAATAGGATTGACATTAAGCAATATTACGCTAAGACTGTACAGCGGACTACAAGGATTTTAAGTTGGAGTAAATATGAGTTCACCAAGTAGGGACTGCAGCCGCATGATGTCTGTGATTGAGTTTGCCGAACTTTCTATATTGAGCTTCAATATTATTAGACTTGGATAAAATGGTTTGTCTCTTCGAGTTCCAAGTAATTATGTTTGAGCCAAGAAATATAGAATAGTTAGAGGTAGACTTTTTGTCGTCCAAGTCAGAAGCCCAATCAAAGTCATATAACAAGAAACCTGTTAAGTTTTTCATTTTTAATTATCATTGTTAGCTTTTGCTTTACTTAATTGGAAGGCCTGCTTTGTTATGAAAAGTTTCTTTGATTCATTCATGGGCCATGCCAAAGGTTTCAAAGTGTTAAATTTTTTTATTTGAATTGGGCCTTTGATGTCTATATAACAAGACAAGAAATTTGTATATTTTTTCTTGCAAATTTTTAATTTGTTCTTACAAGTTTAAAATAAATGATTTAGTGTTCATATAAGTTCTTTTGAAATAATATGATAAGTCTTCCTTATTCGAGGCCATGCATCTTAATGAAATATTAATTTTGACATTTTATGTTAAAAATCTTGAATTCATTGTTCTGAGGAAACTATTTTTAAAGTAGATCTGGTTGATTTAAAATAAATAAATGAAATTAAAGATGAAAATTATGTATATATATCAGCATATTTTTTTTGAAATATTTATTAACTTGCCATTACCATTTGCTTTATTTCTAAAACGATCCCAATATTTGTTGTTCAATGTTTTTTGACTTGTCATTTGCATTTCTCCTATTTGGAAAATTCTCCAATCTCTATACATACAGCTTTGTTAAAATTGTCTTACCTTATTATTATTACTAAATTTGGTAAAAAATTATTGTATCAAATTATCAATAAGTTTTATACGTACTTTTAATTAATCATAATTAATAGAAAGTTGGCTGATGAGAATGAATCAAATAAAATGTAATGAGATCTATTTAAGAAATGTCCCATTTCACGTTATGAGTCGTAGTAATGTGTGCCATAAAAATATTATGAATTATGACATACCTTCTCGGCCCCTCCTAAAAAAGGTTTCTGTCTCTACCCCTGGTCTTCCCTATTTATACCACCCAAAAATGGCGGAGGCTATCTAAATCTTTCAAGGAAAATTGGAGATTCAGGTCTGAAATTAGTTGAGAGATTGCAGAGGTGGAACTCCCAGTGATTATTATATCAGTGTATCTCTAATGTGCTGTGAAGTTTCTCCAATGAATAAGGAGGAGTCACACTTGGAAGCTGAGATGTAAAGTCTGATATCAAACTAAGGTCTAGCTAATTGTTTTAAATCATACAAAGATTTGTGCGCATAAAAATTTAAAATTTAATTTTTCTTTCAACTTATTTTATTAGACAAAAACAAATTGCATTTATAGACGATAAAAGAAATAATAAATTTTTATTGTAACTAAAAGATGAAGCCTTAAAAAAATAATTTTATTCTAATTAAAATAAGATAATTCTATATTAATCAAATTCATAAAAATATTATTCAAAACTAACTTAAAATAAAAAATTATTAATTAAATAAAATAATTAAAATTAACTTAATTAAAATTAATAATAATTTTCAACAACTTGCAAACCAACTGTTTATTGGTATCTTCAAACCCCACTTGTGGTTGAGTCCCTTCTGCGTCCCGGTGCCGTTGATCAATGCAGCATTGACGTTGTTGAGGGATGGGCCACCCTTTGACGAGGGCAACGGTGAGTATTTACCTGATGGTTGGAAGTTCATCCATTGGCTCAAAGGTCTTAGCGTAATCAAATATAGGTTTTTCTTTTCAATGTGAAATATGTTTACATAAATTCTTATATGAATTAAAATATTTTAAGCATATATAATATAATTATCCCTGTGAATATTTATCTAAGGAATGTTATTAAAATGATTTAATTTAGTTATGTGTTTTGATAAAAAAATATGGATTAGAGTTTATCGTAATTGCTATATACATTGATGATTTAAATATTATTGGAATTTTTAAAAATTTCAAAAAGCAGTTGGTTATTTTGTAAAAAAAAAATTGATATGAAAGATATTTTAAAAACAAAGTTTTACTTGACTTGCAAATTAAACATTTATCAAATAGAATTCTTCTTCATCAATCATCTTATATTAAAAAGATCTTAAAATGATTCTATATAGGTAAAATACATTCATTAAATATTTTAATAGTTGTAAAATTGTAAAGATGTGAATAAAAACTTTTTTTTATTCTTAAAAAAATAATAAACTTTTTAGTCTCAAAATACCATATTTTAGTACTATTGAAGTATTAATGTATTTTACAAATAATACACGATCTTATATTGCATTTATTATAATTTTATTAGCAAGATTTACTTTTTTCCTAATAAAAAGACATTACAATGGAGTTAAGCATTCATTGCCATATCTTTGAGGGGCCAATGTTATGGAATTATTTTATTTAATTGAATATATATCATAATTAATTTGCTATGGAGATGTAGAATACTTATCCTATCCACAAACAACTCAATCTCAAATATATTATTTATTTATATATGGGAGTATAGCTATATTATATGACACTATACAAGGCAAATTTTAACTGTTACTTTATCAAATTATCTAAAAATAATTGCAGTGCATATGGCAAGTCAAAAATATATTTGGCTAAAATTAATGATCTAACAGAATCAAAAGATGTATAGTTAACCTTTTGAAGAAAAAAAATTCTAACAAAATTATACAAAAATAATGTGGCTTGCATAACTTAACTACTAAAAGAATAGTACATTAAAAGAGACAAAACAAAACATATCCCACCAAAAATTTGAAAAGTTGGTATTTAGTATGGGGATTTGCCGACTCATGAATATAAAGTGATATTATTGTTAAGGAAGCAAAAGACATGTTTTACTCTTTTTTCTTTAATTAAGATTTTGTTTGATTAGTTTTTTTAGTAAGGTTTTAATGAGAAACATTATTTATTAATAAATATCTAAAGGAAAGTATTGTAAATAATATAATCATGTAAATATCTATATGAATTTTGTGCCATGCACAATGAAAAATAAAAATAAAAAGTTAGATAAAATAGTTTTTGCATTGTTGCACTTAAATTTTTATTTATTGCATATGGGTAATCGAGCAAATGTCCATAACTATCAAGAATGATTTTCTATGATTCATGTTTAATGGCTTATACTTTACAGCTTCTAAAGAATTTATATTGCATAATTATGTAGATTATTTTTTTTCATTTATGTTACTGTAGTTCTTAGATTTATCTTTATAGTTGAAGAACTATAAATAAAGATTATATATTAAACATAAAATATCTAAATAATTGAGAATTATCTTCTCCTTTCTTCCCTCAATTTTCTCTTACTTTTCTTATATATATATATATATATATATATATATATATATATATATATATATATATATATATATATATATATATTAATTTTCATAAGTTTTATAATAGGATAAAATTATTAGATAAATCTAATAGTAAAAAAATTCAATCTCTTGAAAAATAAAACTCTCCCGTAACATCGGCCTAAAAAGAAGCTCTCCACGACAAATTAAACAAAAAAACCAAAAAAAAATCAAAAGACAAAAAGATATGTACTAAAAAGTCATCTAACATCAATATATTTAAAATCAAAATGGCACAAAGGCATTGGCTCATAATTTAATAATTTAATCATAATTATACTGTGATCGAATTTGTAATAATTAAATATATATTTTTAAAAATTTTATATATTAAAAGTCTGATATAACAAATAAATTTTAATAAATTTTAAATTTTACTAATGCTTAATACTTTATTTTTTAATTAAAAAATAAATATTACTCATGAGCAAAATTTAAAAATATTTAATATTTAAACTTTTGAAATTCTTAAATTATATTAAGATTCTACTTGCCATAGTAAAACAAAAAATAAAAAAACAAAAAAGCAAATGGAAGAGGAAAAAATAATTTTGGCCAAACACCTTGATATTTAAGATATATATTGTAGGAGATAGAGCATTATAGAGAATAAGTATAAAGAATAGCCAAATATATACATTTTGATTTCTCTTATATTTTCTTTTATTTAAACTTCTCTATGTTTCAACTTTCTTTTTTTTTTTTACTACTTTTTAATTACAGTCTTTTAGATTTATCCAATGTATTGTTTTATAGGAAAGAATGTTTATTAAAAAAAATTATTCAATGACCAATTTAGCTAATTTTTAATTGGTCCTTTGACTGATCAATTTTTTAGAATAATCAAATTGGACTAAGGGACCAATACATTAATTTTTCAAGTTAAACCAATCCATCAGATTCAATTCTATGAATTATACGTAACATATTCATAGGTAGGCCCTAATATGAGGAGAATCAATCCACCTCTTTCACTTTTGGTGAGACTTGAACTACTATTATGGCATTAGCTCAAGCAACTTTCACAATTATTCCAAAAATACCAAAGAACCTTATAAAGCATTTAGCTAACATTGAATTGCTCTTTCCTTTATATATGTAATTACATGCAGGACATACTTGCAGGAGCTACCGATGCAAGCGCAGCCACTTTGGTTTGGACTATGACCCAACTAACGAATAACCCAACGGCATAAATTTGTACAGCAACGAAAATTTTATAGATGATGACGACATTGAAAACCTTCCTCATCTAAAGCAGTGATAAAAGAGCCACTGTGATGAGAGACCCTCTAGGAATCTTGTCCTAGGAACCTTCAACAAGATGATACTTTGCCCGAGACCGGCTAGAAAACAAGAATGTTAGTCAAAGGAAAGACCCTAAGAGAACTTGTCTCTTAAAACCCTAACCTCAAGACACCACAAAAGAAGACCAATCCTTTGATAAATCACGTGAACTCACAGAGAACACAAAGAAGCAAAAGCCTCACAGATAATTGAATAATACTCAAATTCATTCATGTTCAAAATAGAGTACAATAGGAAGCCTTTTATAGGCAAAATTTCTAGAGTCCTAATTAAAGTAAAACTCTAAAATCTGATTAGAAATATTTTAAATAATACCTAATATATATCCTAATTAGATTAGGATACTAATCTTAACTTGATCTCCAAGATAAGCTCTTTGACCAAGTTCAAAAAAATAATAAAATAATAAAAAAAACAAAATTTCAAAAGGAATCCTAGTCAAAACTAATCAGCTTCTTAAGTTGTCACATGGGATGCTTATGCTTCATTAAAAATTACATGGTTGTCACATGATTCTTAATCTCTTGCAATTGGACTCCAATTGGGCCTTGGCACTCCTCTTGTATGTGTGTAACTACATTGGGCCTTCAACATGTTGGATATTGAATTTAGTTGCTCCATGAATCTTCTTAAGACATTGGGCTTCCACTTGGACTTCCACTTTTGCATCTTTAAGGAGATCTTGATCATATATGGATCTTGGGCTATAAACTTAGGTCGACGTCCAACGTAGAGATTATTTTGAACTCTTTGAAGTTTTTGGACATATACCAGCACAATTTGGACTTCTTGAGCATGGGCCATCTCTTCATGAGTCATTTGGACCTGAATCATACCCTTTTCAATGATTTGAGTTTCTTGATGGATGAGGGCTTCTTGAACTTGTAGTGCTCTAATGGGCATGCCTACTGGTATTGTATCACACTGAGATTGCACCCTCCGGCACCACTACTTGCACCAAGACAAACAAGTAAAAAATGCATCATACAAGGGCATTAAAGACCTGGAAGAGTTCTATCCCAAGAAATTTTTGGACAGTGCTATAGATTTTCAACGGCAAGATTTTGAGCTAATTCCATTTGGTGCAGCCAGAGGAATTTGTCCAGATATACCCATTAGAGTTGCCACAGTAGAGCTTATACTTGCTAATCTTATGTATTCATTTGACTGCGAAATGCCAGCAGGGATGAAAACGGAAGACACAGACAATGAAGGGTTCCCAGGACTTGCCCAACACCCAAAAAAAAAAAAAAAAATCCCCTTTGCCTTATTGCCAAGAACCATATGTGAATGCTTTATGGGCTTGTCCTCTAATTAATCTAAGTATGTCTCACCTGTGATTATAATTCTGTTAAATCCATTTCCCTCGTTTGAAATTCGGAAAAATAATGAAACTCTTATGTTTGTCATGTATCCGATATGCGGCAACCTGCAGGGTAGGCTAAATCTTGTCTCCTGCAACCGAACTGCGCCCAACTCAATGCCCATTTGCATTAATTATATGAAAAGTTCAAGAAAGATTTTTGTGTAGATAGATTTTGCGAAAAATAGGTAATAATAGACATATATTCCTGTCAGTCGCACTTAACCAACATGAAAATCACGAGATGTACATGAGGAGGAACAGGCACAAATTAATTAATTACAAAAGGACAGAAATAAGTATCTATCTCTTTACTTGCACGACCATCATGTCTCATGAAGAAATCCAAATTCGTTTTTAGTGGACATACATGTGACATACTTATATGTTCAATCATGATTGATTTAGTATACTTTTATTTTGGAGAACAAGTTTATCTAAGAATCTACGCATTTCAAAGGAAAGAAAATCAGTGAGGAGAGAGTTATATGATAGTCATGGATGCAATAAGAACGTAAGAGTAACTTGGTTTACAAGCCAAACAGACTTACGAGTATGCCAAGAATGTTAATTTGCTCAATGTTGAAAAAGCCAGCAAAACTTGCACTGCGAAATTATAAAAGGAAAAATGGTTTGCTAACAAAAATTATAAGATTATAGATGCAGTAAGCTAAAGCTACCACAAGTTGCAAAACAAATATCCTCTCTGATCTTAGCTATGTTTTATACACTATTATTTTCAGCAATCAATGCTAAGAATGTAGAGATGCCAACTATTCCCGTTTTTGAGGGCATTAGCCGGCAAGCAACTTGTTTCTTGCAGGAAATGATAGCTCTGGAAGTCCATTTACAAAACGGTCAAAGAAAAAGTAGAAGTCCTTTTACAAAGTCGGTGGAAGGAAACTGTTTCTGGCCTTGCAGTACTTTTCTGGGGTGGTTGGAAGAGCAGCCTGACAAGGTGCTTCACCTTCAACTAATTACGAAGAAACCATAATTTTGGACGGGCAAATCAATACCTCTTTCAGGCAACGCATCCAATTTTATATCAATGTGAAGCTTCCTAAAGCAATCATTAGATGGCCAAAGGGGGCATGGAGGTTTATTGGGGAGGGTGGGTGGCACTGGGTCAGTAGTAAGCATAAGCAGGACAGTTACATGAATGAACAGTCCAGCAAAAGATTATTTATGCAACACAAAGTTAAAAAATTTGAAAAAAAAAAAAGGTGCATGTATAAAGGGATAAAATCTTCAGCCACCCAAACGGTGAAAAGATTTTGAATCTGAACTTCTTTATTTGGCCAGAACATAGTGAACCAATAGAGACAATATTAGCAAATTACTAACCATAGCATAATGTTACTTGCTAGCCAAAAAATACATAAAGCCACATATTGTTGAAACAAAACGTTAATAATAAGGAAACATTTATTTGTTATTTGAGTGGTAGATACACAATTTACTGACGTACTTTCGGAGTCCCCAGAAAAGAAGGGATATTCTGTACAGTCAGCTCTACACAAGTAACCTATAAGCATCAAACAAAACTGGCGAAGGGTAAAGAAAGAACGAACGAGGAATATCTGCAAATTCACGACCTATTGTGCATGGGGTTTTGGTACTAAATAGATGAAGAGACTTGGGACAACTGGCCTTGCTCCCACTTCAGCAGCATAAGAGGAACCAAACATCTTCTGGCATATATGGCATGTCTTTCTCAATCTGTAACAGGAAACTTCTTGGAATAAATTCCAGCAGAAGTCAGTGGATTTCACTTACACTGATAAACAAACCAGATATATACTGCCAGAGCCAAGAACAGGTTTGGTGCCTTCCAAATGCAGTCTCATCTGATAACACTGCCCATAGCGTATCTTGAACAAGAGCAACCCCTGATTACTACTCTGTACATTTGAAGTCATTCAGATAAACCTGTGATTGAATAACTATTCCCCCGATTTTAAATCCTGGAACCACTGTGAATCCCACCTTTGCCCTACTTTTGCTTGGCCAGGTAAATCTCCTTGTAACATCTTCCATGTATAGCATAGAGAAGTCTACATCTCTTTGCACTAGAAAAATTTCGACAACAGGATCAAAGGCAGAGGACAACTTATGTAGTGTCCATACGGAGCTAGCCATTTTAACAAATGCCTCATAGAACATGCTCAGTGACCTCCATGACTTCAGTACCAATTCATTTTCATCCAGATTAATGAAAATGGACGATTCCATTGTAGGATGGATAAGTCTCTCATACTTTTGCTCGCAAAATTTTGAAAAATCACAAGTAGGATGGAAGCTAAGCAACTCCATTGGATTGCTAGATACATGCTCAAGCAGTTGCTTCAAAGACCCATTTTTCTTCTCCAAATCTAAAGCATGCACATTTGACATGAGTGCACCGGAACTCAGTCCAAATTCTTCCGAATCAAAATCTTGAAACATTCCTAAACATACATATGACAAAAGAGCAAACTGATTGTGCCCTTTCTTTGCATAGCTGACATTTGGATGAACCGCATTAGCCACTAAATCCAAGTTCCACCCAGCTTTTCTCATCAATCTTATCAATATCTTAGTAAATTTGTGTGTTGTTCTAGAAGCATCATGCAAGACAGAACCAAACACTCTTACAGTTAGCAAGACCTCAGAAGATGAATTCAAATTACCGCATAACTTCTTGGACAACTTGAAATTAGTCTTTTGAATCTCATCCAACTTTTTCCTCAGAGCTGAAACCTCATCGTGCTTCTGTTCAAGTTCTGACTGTAAACGGTTCGAAACAGTTCCAAGAGTCCGCAGCTTGTTCTGATTTTCTTCCGCCTGAGCTTCTAAGCAAGACCCAATTGAAAAATCAAAATCAGGATTTCCTTGCCAATCTCTAAAGAATTTCTTGAATTCAGAGAGGCTCTCAAGGTGTGAGACCAAAACTCTATCAGCCGCCTTCACGTTTTCCTCAATAAACGGAACATGAGCAGTCTGCAACTGACAATACGAAGCTTCAAACGACGAAATCGTAGCAAATATCGAAGAAATCAGCGTGTGGGTCATCTGGGTATTGACTGCTCTGATCTGAGTCTTGCTCATTGACTTCGTTATCGTCACTTGTTGAGCCGGTGACGATAATTTCTCCGTTTGCTCCAACTTCTTGACCTGGGACTCAACGAGAGGCTTCACTATGGGCGGCGGAGGCAGAAACGGTGTCGTGCCGGGAGAGAAATTGCGAGCTGGGTCTGGTTTGATGACCACAACTTTCTGATCGGTAATGATTTCTTCGGCAGAATCCAAGAGGGAGAAGCCATCAGAGTCTTCTGCGGTGGCAGCGTGATCTTCGTCGGCGAAGAACTCGAAGGTTTTGGTCTTGAAAGCGAGGGCGAATTTGTGGAACATCTCGGAGATTTGAGGAGGTTTGGTGGAGGAGCCATCCATTTCTGGCATATTCTGGATGAAAAAAAATTTGTAACTCGAAAAGGCGTGGAAGCGATGAAGGATAAAAAAGAATGAATACAACAGAAAGGAAGAATAAGAATCCTTGGATTTCACAGCTGCCCCTGCTTCTGCTTGAGTTTGACGCTCTTTGGACATCTTCCAAGGAAGGCAAGTGGGCTTGGGTCTGCGGGACACGCGCCTTTTGTTCGAGGATGTAACGGCGAAGAAATTTAAGACTGCGTTGGGGACTAGGTGAAATTAAGTAAAATAAAAAGTAATTATTTTATTTTATTTTTAAAACAGTCATTTAATACTTAAAAAATAATTTGATTAATTAAAAAATAATTATAAAAATATATAATAAAATATTATACAATTTACGTAAATAAAATATATTTTCTTTGGGGCAAATCAAATGAGACATTTTTTTTTACTCAATTTTTATTTTTAATATATATATATATATATATCTCTCTCAATTATTTTAAAAATTAGATAGACTAAATCAATGGAAAACTAGCCTTTGGTTCAATCGTCAGCGTCACGCAACCTCTGTCAAGTGTCAAACTTTTTTACGATCTTAATCACAACTCATCTTTAATGATATTTTATATTTTTTAATATATAAATATCTCAACAAAATAAAATAATATATATATATATAATATAAACTAATATATATACTATTTATAAGTATATTTTTAATTTAGTTAAATTATTTTCAATTGATAAATTAGTTTTTTTAATTTATGATTGCTAAACTTTTTACTTTCTTGTCCATTTAATAATACGTAGAATTTTTATATAATTTAAAAATTTTATAAACTCAAAATTAAATATTCTCAAATTTTATTATGAGTCATTTTTATTTTTTAATTAAAAATATTTTTTTAAAAATAAAATTAATAATTTAATATTTAATATTTATTTATTATATTAAAATTTTAATATATAAAATTTAAAATATATTTTTCACCCCTCATTTACCTACGATTGGGTTATTAAATCATAAATTAATATTTGTAACAGTTCACGCACGCGAGCAGGGTTATAGCAACCATTTTCTTTGCGGCTGTTGGTTCTAAAGAAATACAGATAGATGATCACGACCTACGGATCTTCAATTTTTAATGGGCAGGCGCAACTAAACTTTTGTCTTTCAGGTAACTAGGATAATTTTTCGATTTGATGCATCTATGTCTCTAATAATTTATAGGATCCATTACATTAATTCACAAATTAAAAGGCGTGATAATTTTGTAAAATTAATTAATTAATTTTTATCATAATCATGTATAAAAAAGTATATGAATGTGTACTCTAAATAATCGAGTACTATTATAAATAAATATAAAAAAGATATAATATGAAACTAACAAAATTTATTAAAACATAAAATAACAATACAAAATATACAGATTCGTTTACATTTTAATTTAAAATCGAGTTTTGTTGGTATTTTAACATAAATATTGTTTATATTTAACTAATAATAGTTCAACATAAAGATATAGTAAAAATTTACACTTAGTTTACTCATCAGCCAGTCAATATTTTAATCCTGGATCCGGGTCACTGATTTTATAAAAGATTTTAGGTGCGGATGATGTTTTGCATTATTCACACATTATTTAATAAAATAGAGTCAAACTATATGATTAAATCTCATATTTTATTATCTATTATACTACTAAAACATAAATAGAATTTATATATGACCAAATGTGATTCAGTTCCTTTCTTAGGATGATATATAAAATATCATAATACATCATGTGCTGGTAAGAATTTCTACTGATTTTATTCTATTTTTGTCAATTATTATCAAGTGTGTCATATGAAAATGATTTAAAATATTAGTACACAAAAGTTAAAAGTAAAAATAAGAAGAAAAATAGTGATTTTATAAATAAAAAATAACTTTTATATCTTTATTTTTAAAAAATTATAAAAAAGATAAATATTATTAAATAATAATAATAACATAATTGATATTACTTAAAATTTTTATTTTCTACTTCATTTTTCATAGGGGCGTTACACTGGTTCGATAGAGTATCAGACCGTAATTCAAATCGGTTCAAGTTTTAGGATATTACTTGACCGATTAAAACATTATTTAAATTAAAATTAAAAATAATAAAAATGGAGTTAAATGTATAATTTAAATATATCCAAAGTACAAAAAAATTTTCTCTAACTAACAGTTTAAAGAAAACATATCAACGCCTTCGGTGGCGCTGCTTTCCCTTATTAAAGAATTTTTTTTATAATTGTCTTTATTTTAAGGGTGTACATGGATCTTGCCTAATTCTAGAGGAACTTTTTTGAAACCCGATGCTTTAGCCGAAGCCCAGGCATGTCTGGCCCTAATTAATATAGGGTAAGGTCGGACTAAATCGAGCAGCTCAATTTTTTTTTTAATTTATCATAAAAATTATAAAAAAATTTTAAAAAAAATTTATAAAAATTTTTATAAAATTATATTTTATCTTTAAAAAATTAAAATTTTGGTATAAATCTTTATAAAAAATATTTTTTAAAATTAAATTAAATTAATATATCTTTTAGGGGTAACCTAAATTTATTATAAAAATTATAAAATAATACTTAAAAAATTTTGTATATAAATTTTTATAAAATTATATTTTATTCTTAAAAAAATTAAAATTTTAATATAAATTTTTATAAAAAATATTTTTTAAAAAAATAAATTTACTTTTCAAGTCGGGCTAGGCCCTTTTTGCCCTAAGGGTTGGCATGATACCCGATCCAACTCGATTTTGTAATCCTACCTGGCTCTAAATTTTTTTAAAAGAATTTTTTGTACCCTACCCTACCCAACCCAACTCGATTTGATCGGACAAAGTCAGGAGCACCGACCCTTCGGGCCGATGAACACTCTTACTTTATTTGCTTTTCTTTTCTAATACTGCTTTTTCGGGCACGATTGACTTGGAAGCAACCCTTTTTTAATTCTTTTTCAACAAATCATCAATAAGATTGTCTTATTATTTCACCTCGCATGACCACACATAACCACCCAAGTATGCCTAATTGGAGAGGAGAAAATAAGAAAAATTATAATTAAGAATCTTTAAGTTAAAATTTTTTATTTGTGGGACTTTTAAAATAATTTTAAAATTTAAAATCATTTTATTTGTGAGACTTTTAAAATAATTTTAACATTTAAAATCATTTAATATAAATATTTTTAACTTAAAATCTTAAACTATAATTTTTTTAATATTTAAATATTTTAAAATAATTTTAAAAATTAAAATTTTAAAATAAATATTTTAAACATAAAATCTCTTAACTGTAATTTTTTTCACACATATTTGCCAATCATTACGTAAGGACTGGTTCCACCAGGCACAAAATTTTGTACCATTTCTCTTTTAACATGAAATCATAACAACCATCGATTAATCGAGGATGTCCCAATGCTTTAATTTTAGTTTAAATGTTAGTCTTTGTTAATGCAGACTTTTTTTTTTTTATTTTTTTATTGGAAGCGTGTAAGGAAGGAGTATGAAATAGAGGGTTTATATGTAGAAAATAGAGAATATAATTTATACTAATAATGGCCTAGCTGGTGAGATTGTTGCTTTGTATAACTTTCAACATTATCTTGTGTTAGAATATTTATTTATTTATTTTTAAATTTTTATTAACATAATGAGCATGTACTACAATATTTACAATTCATATTAATTCATTTTTAATTTAAATTTATTTTTAGAGATGTATGTAAATTTAGTATTATATTGTTTTACTTTTTTAAAATTTTATAAATATAAAGAAAGAAAAGCCTTCCTGCATTGGTTCTATCTTACTATCTGTAATACCCTAAAATTTATTAAGGTGTTAATCATAGATTAGAAATAATTAAGAATAATTATTAGAGAATAATTAGGCAAACCATATGAATGGAAATATAGGTAGAAGTAAATTAATAATATGGGTTTGAAATTTAATTGGGTTAGAAATTTTATCTAGACCCAAAATTAAATTGAGTAGGTCATAGTTAGGAACCAATAGAGGCCCAA
The DNA here is from genome assembly GCA_032878935.1 of Erythrophleum fordii. Taxonomy (NCBI): domain Eukaryota; kingdom Viridiplantae; phylum Streptophyta; class Magnoliopsida; order Fabales; family Fabaceae; genus Erythrophleum; species Erythrophleum fordii. The sequence continues at coordinate 28,485,584 of JAVQMF010000047.1, read as the reverse complement.
TGATTTTATGTAACACTCCGAAATTAATTAAGGTGTTAATAATGTATTTGGACTGATTAAGAATAATTATCATGAAATAATTGGGTAAGCTTTATGAATAAAAATTTATAGAGAAATAAGCCATTAATATAGGTTTAAGACTTCATTTGGGTTAAAGCCTAATTGGGGGCCCAAGATTTAATTTAAATAAGTCATGGATAAGGATTTATGGAGGCCCAATGATTCTAGATGCAAGCCCAACTCCTTATCATGAGACTTGGGCCAAGAGAGATCACTTAGCAATAGCCTAATTTCATTTAATGAAATGGAGGCCCAAGACCCAATTTACATGAGCTCTTATAGTTGGCCTAACACATATTATGCAGACCCAAGTTGGATTGACTCTTGGAACTTGGCCTAACCCAATCAAATTTCTATAGCCCAACTCATGAAATAAGGCCCAACAAGCATAAAAATCTAAATCTATAAGGAATTGGGCCATTGGGTCAGCATACTTCACTTAAACTCAAAATGTTCTGCAGCCCACCTCACCAAACAAAGGCCCAACAAGCACAAATCTGAACCTAAGTGGATTTTGGGCTTTAGGGTTGACTCAAACCCATCTAAAACCCTAACTTACTCAGCCTCTTACCCTCTATTCTGCAGACCAACTCAACCTTAGGCAAAGGAGAACTCCATTTTCGCATAGGAAGAGAGGAGGCTAGGGTTTTCTGCATTCCTCCACTATTTCTCACTTCTAGAGGATGATTTAGCCAAGGTGAGTTATATATAACTTAACCCTGTCATCCTCCTCTCCATTTTGGTCCGATTAATTTTTGGTTTTGAGCATTTTCATCTTCTTCTCAAATCTAAAACTTGGTGTTGGGTGATTCCTTGCAAGATTTTCGAAGTTAGAGGTTAGAGGAATGATTAGGTAAGCATTTCCCTTCCATTTTGTTTATCACTTTGTTGGAAAATGCCCCTAAGGATGTATTATCATAATGGGTTCTGTTATTGTGTGAAATTACAAGGAGATAATGGTGGAAAACCCAACTTTCTGGGCTTGATGATTGAAATGCGAATTTTGGTGCTTCCATGGTGGATTTTCGGAAGTGAGGCTATAGGTGTTGTTAAGTGAGTATCTCCTTCCCATTTTGATGCATTTTCTGTTAGTTTGAGACCTCTATAGTTGACCTATGATATGTGCTTTGGTTTCATGTGAAATTACCTAGAAATTGGAGTGAACTATGGTAATTTATGGTGTGGAAAAGTTGGAATCCAAAATTAAATCCTTTGGTAATTAGGTGAGTAACCTCTAGTCTGTCATTAGTAGTTCAACTTTTTGGATATTTGATTGTGATTAGAAATGATGATAATTATGCTTGTTATAGGCTTTGTGTGCATTTGGATTATTATGGTAGCTAGGGGAAGAGTAATTGGCTTCATTGAGGTAACTGGGGTTATTTTCCTAATTCCATGTATATGCTCGTGTTAATCTGCTATTTGTTACACATGCTTGATTTTAAAATGTTAAATGACTGGTTGACTACTTGATTGTTATCGTGATTGGACCTTGTGAGTCCATGGTGGAGTGTGGTGCGGCTGCCACCCGTGCATGTGCTTCGATCGGACATCAGGTTATGATCAAACCTCAGATGCACTGAGCCCTAGTTGTGCTCATTATGGAGTAGGTGCCGTGGACAGACCTCTCCCGGTGTTATTGGCCATTAACATGTTGTGTATGATTGCTGGTATGGGACAGTAGTCATTAGTAGTTCAACTAGTTCATTTGTCAATTGAATTGATGATTTTGATATTGATGACATGAGATTGTCTTGGATTGATTGACTTGTACATATATATGGAAATTGCCTTTTGTTACTGAGATTGTATATCTCACCCCGTTGTGGGCTAACATGCTGAAACACTTAAAGTAACTAGAAAACCCTGGTTTTCCATATGTTAATCATAAGGGATGATCTAGAGTCATTAGGATGAGTCACAATTGATGAGTAATAGAATCCAAGGCTTATAAATGGATGTTTAATTCCCTTATGAACATAAGTGTATGTAATCGTACGATTGATGACTCTAATCACATTAAGGTTTAAATTTTTTCACCTTTTTATGACCTATAGTGATTAATCACGTGTTTAACCTTAATTATGATGATAAGAAATTAGGGTCGTCACATTTTAGGTGTAGACCCAACCTTTTAATGTAATTATGTCTTGACCCAAGAGAGACCACCTAACAATGGTCCAATTCAATTTAATGAGTTAGAGACTTAAGACCCAACTTACATAAGCTTTTATAAATGGTTCAATAACCCTTGTGCAGACCCAAATCAATTGAGTTCTTCAAACTTGGTCTAACCCAATTCAAAGTTTGCAGCCCGACAGATGAAAGCTGGCCCAACAAGGCTTAAATTTAAAACCCACTTGGAATTGGACCTTTAAGTCAGCCCATAACCTATTTAGGATAACTTGAACCCAACTAAAACCTTAAACACATGCAATCTCTCCACACTTTGCTAAAAGAAAAACTGTAACACCATATATTTCTATCTCATAATGCAACATTTACATGTTTTATATCATTAATTCCATGAGAGTGTAAAGAAAAAGGGATAAAAATAATGAATATTTTCACATTGCGTCATGCGTAAAAATTCCATTCGGTGTCACGTGAGCCGTGTGAGCTCATATCATGCATTCTCATGTTTAATTACATGAATACAACTCATTTACATCATAAAATGTGGCTCACAACTCAAAAAAACTAAAATGAAGCATAAAATATGGAGGTTTATTTTCGGTTAGATTTGGCCCCTTTTCTGACCAAACTTTGGAAAATCAGAACTAATTTTAAAAAAATCGAAATCATATATTCTTAGCCATTCTGGAAAGCTACGGATATCTAATTCACAATAAAAATATTCCCAAACCACAACATCCATAACAGAGGACGTTTGACATCTAAAAATATCCAGAGGTCAAACTGCCTACTAATGCTGTCACAGATTTCTACAGCAAATTTTGAAAATATCCAATTAATTTCAAAAAAATCCAATCCATGTAAATGATACCAATATGGAAGCTGTGGATATTAGCTAGAGGGAAAAAATATTTTCAGACCAGTTCAAGTAGCCCAGACTTCGAAATTCAATAGGATAGTAACTCAGGTCGGCTAAATTCCCTGATACTAGACAGAATCTTCAAAAATTCATATCTCCCTCTTTGAACATCCAAATGAGGTGCTTCTAGTTGGTATGAATCACTATGAATGCCTAGTTTCTTTGTATAAAATTTCATAGCAATTGGACATTCATTTTCAGACTAAATGAATAGTGCACAAGACCAAAATTAAAAAAATTGTCAACTTTAAAAATTCATCAAATATTCTGTAGACCTCCAAAAATTATGATATTTATCTTTCCAAAAATTTCTAAACAAGCTCTAAATGTTTGCCAAATCTCAGATCAAGAAGAGCTCATTTAGCTAAAAAGTGATATAGGGTTCCATTATGATCAATTTTGGCTCCATATAGGGTACCAAAATTGCCAAATGGCTTTCCTTTGGTGTTGGCATCTTTTGGGCAAGTCTAAAAGCATATTTAGGACTTATGTGAGCTGCCCAAATGGTCCCAAATATCATAAATCTCATTTTGGCCTTTTCATCTACACTTATACACATTTACATCAAACTTCCAAAATGCATACATTGGCATTACATATCCAAATTACATCCTAGGGTTCACACATCATATACATATATTTATACATCACATAATATCATAGTTACACATGTCTAAGGGGTCATAGATCATATACATCATTGGATTACAACAATTGACACAATTATGACCTTAAAGTGACAAAACTCAAGCATTTGGTTATCAAACTCTTTCCTTCAAGGTGGTTGGCTTCCATTACCTTGTCCACTTGCTCTACCTAACATGTGAGATCATTGGAGAGGAGGGAATGAGATTCAAAGAATTCCAATAACTCATCTCCCATTCAATCATGCATAGTGGATGTAAAGCAAGTCTTGAAAATGCATGCATGGGTATAATGTAAGTCATGAATATTCAAGAAGCAAGTTTGGCATATGAACAAGTCATACAAGACATTCAAGAGCTCACTAAGTGTTTGGATTGGTCTCACCTTTCTTCTTATGGATTTTGGACTTGCCTTACCCATTCTTTAAGATTTTTGGACTCAACCATACTATTGGGAGCCCACTTTGCTTTTGGGAGACTCTTTACTTTGTCTCAACCAATCTCAAGGGTTCTTGGCTCATCCTCACTATGGTTAAGAGTTCTTGACTTCTCCACACTCAAGCAAACTCAAACGAACATTATAGCATCATTTGAAAACATAATATGTCATCATGAAATCATGGCATATAAAATCATACTAGCATACTTTTCATGGCTTGAAAATACACATACACACATTCTAAGGCAATCTAAACACACATCCATTCATGAGAGAAGGTGGAGAGAGTTACCTTACACACAATCACACACTTTTCCTTTTGAAATTACCTCCCTTGCTTTGGCCACACACCCACAAACTTATGGAGATGCTTCCTCTTGGCTTAGACACATTTTATGGGAGTCAATTAGGTTCATGAACTCAATTCTAAGGCCATATATTTGTTTAGACACTAAGTGGCTTTATAAACCCTATTATGGTCCCTTAATGCACCTAATGAAGCAACACCTCTCAAATAAATTCTAGACTCTATTCTTTCCTTTCAAATATAATTCTTGACTCCTTTTAATCCTCTTGGAGTCATCACACAATTAAAACAAAGAGCCTAACAATATGTTGCTTCTTTAGGTCATAATATGGAACTTAAAGTACCAATTCACTTTCTATGAGTTCTAAATTTTTTCCAAAGCCTCCCCTCATATTCATTCATCATATATGACACAAAAATGGACTTGAAAAAATTTAAAACTCTTCCTAACTACTCCATCCATGCTTGGCCGAGACATAGCCCCTTTTTGGCCTCCTTGGAATTCTCTTTATTTCCTTGAAGGAGGAAGCATGCAGGGAGCATCTTAGGGATCTTAGAAGCTCATTTAAACTCTTAATTAGAACTAGAAATTATCATATGATGATCAGATTTTTGAAGGTACACACAAAACCCTAGAATTTGCATTATGAAATCTAATGGTTTTTTTGATAATTCCCTTTGCATATTTTTAATCTCTACACCCTTTTTCCTTAGATTCATGTTTGGTTCTACCTAAAAATCATCTCCTCCTAGGGTTTTCTCAAGTAGGGCAAAATGGTAGAGAAGGGAACCAAAGATGACAACCATAGGAAGAGAAATTACATTATTTTCTTGCTTTTTCTCACTTGAATCTTGTGTTCTTTGAGCTCCTCTCTTCAAATCCGAATTTTCCCCTCAATTTCTCCTTTAAAATAGATCTATATACTTTATTATAATCATAGGAAATAAAGAAGAATGAAGGACAAGAGATTTGGAAGAGAAAGAGCATGAAGAACCATAAAAATCCATACCTTTCATAGGAAATAAAGAAGAATGAAGGAGAAGAGATTTGGAAGAGAAAGAGCATGAAGAACCATGAAAATCCATACCTTTCTATCTTGAATTTCTCCTCCGTTTCTTCCTCCTCTTGTGCGCCTCATCCCCTATGGTTTTCCTCTGGTTTTGGGTAGAACATGGTCATGCATAATGAAGGGAGAAGAAGGGCACATCATATATATAGGTGGGAGGGAGTTACACTTTTCAAAAATGCTCATTTTGCCCTTCGCTCTTGGCATTTTTGTTTCTCTTTCGTTTTAGCTTCTTTTTTAGAATTATCTTTTCCATTATAAAATTTAGATTCCCAATTAAATGAAATGACTTTTGAATCACTCAAATCAGAGCTAAAACCTTCACGAACGAATCTGTCAAAGTTCGGGTACACTGACATTGGAAAATGTCCGCCGGAGGGGATTTAATTGTCTTACGACTTCCTATGGTTTTTAGGGCCTCAAAGAACCTCAGAGAACTCAAAAACTTTTATTTAAAAAGCCCTCCTATGTGAATTTCAAAATTTGTTCAAAATTATGAAAATGCTATTACGTTTCGGAAGGTTTTCGTCAAAATTTTTTTCTTTATTCTAACTTCTTTTTTCCTTCCATCTAAGCCTGGGATTCTCATTTTTAGGAGTCTAGAATACTTTCTAATTTTTTTGAGACCTTAACTATCTCATTCCAGGGGACTTCCTTTTGTATCCGGTGAATTTCGTTCGTTTATGGAGAAACCGTACATTACGTTTCTCATGTTTTCTCTGATTTTCATTGAATCAGATGTTACACAAACACAAGAGGCATTTTCCCACTTTGAGAGGGAGGTTAGGGTTCTAAGTAAGAAATCCACCATTTCTCACTTCTAAGCTCAAAATCAATCAAGGTACTTGTTAAGTTATTGAGGAGTTAGACCTTATGTTGGTTTGGTATTGGATGTATGAACTTATAACCTCTGTTATGAACTATGTTAAATCTATGATATGGTTTACTATTTGGGAAATGTAATTATGTGATACATTAGATGTAGACCTGGACTAGTGATGCATCAAATCTCTAATGGAATATGTATTTGCATGACAATTGTTGGTAGCTTATAAAATTCTTGCTGTCATTAATCCATGAACTTGCTGATATATGGTAGTTGGATGAGTAGGAATTAACACTTAAGACTTGGATTAGTAATAATAGATAAGCTGGGTAAATTAGGTAGGGAAAAGCCATTAGAGCTTCATAATTTAAGGTAGAGTGTCCCTAACTAGGGGGAGAATTGGAGTGTATGAGACAAGATTTAGAAATGATAGGATCAGAAGGCATTTTGTCGCGGCCAAAACAAAATAGTTTTAGCCGCGGCCAATAAAGGCGAAATTGCCCAGGGAGAGTACTGGAGAGCAATTCACCGTGATGAAAAGTGTAATTAGTTGCGGCAAAATATGAAAGGCCAAACTAGAAGTCATCCAGTGGGTAATTTGCTGCAGCGAAGAGGGGAATTAGCCACGGCAAACTTTGTGAAAATGTTCCAGGTATTCCAGAGAAGAATTAGCCGCGGCGAAAGTGGAATTTGACTGCGGCCAATAGCAAAAGGTGAGTGAGGTAGGCTTCAGGAGGTCTCCTCGCCATGGTGAATCTCCAACTCGCCGTGGCTAACCTGTGAAGATATAAGAGTGAACTCGAGAGCAATTGGCCGTAACATAAAGACATTTAGTTGCGGCTAGTGGTCTCAAACTTTCATTCTAACCTAAAAACCTTGGTTTTTCCTATGGTAACCTCAAGGGATGACTTAGAAACACTAGTAGAGGATTCTTGTGAGTTGGAATTAATGAGTAATATAATTAAAAGCTTATAAATGAGGGTTTTGTTTCTCTTGTGTACATGAATGCTTGTAATTATTTAGTTGATGACTTTAACAACATTAAGGTTCAAATTTCCCTGCATTTTCTAAATGTAATTAGTCGTAATGGCTTCTAACCCAAATTTATGATTATTAATCATGTATTTAACCTTAATTACAATGATTAGAAGTAGGGTTGTTACACTATCATCTTTAGTTTAGGTAAACGGCACCATATTTAAAAAGAGAAAGAGCTTGGAAAAGTAAGAAAGTGTTCAAATAAAGTATGACCATTTTTAATTTAATTCTTTATAAAATTCTTTTATCAATTTGATTTTTTATAAATGATATTTTTTAATTTAGTTTCTTATAAATAAAATCGTTGTGAATAATAATAATAATTTAATCTATTATAAATGAAACTAACAAAAATGATAATATGTAATAGATTTTTTGATAAATTATTACTTAGTTATCATTATATAATATGTAAATTGACAATATATTGATTGTTAGTTTTATTAATAATATATTAATAAAAAATTTTATTGATATATATAGATATAATGATTTTATTTGGCATAGACCATATTTATATGTAAAGAACTAAACATGAGGGACCAAGTTTGAGAAATGCACCATCGAAAAGAATTAAACTGAAAAGATAATTATATAAAGAATCAAATTAAAAGAAAAATTGTCACATTAGTGTGAGGGACCAAACTAAATTTTGATCAATGAAGTATCACACTAGTAGATGAACAACGGTCTATATTTTATAACCTAGCTAAAATTTTGTTTGTTTTTGTTTGGGGGTGGGGGTTCCTATAAAACATGACCACTGCCATGTGCTATTTTGAATTAGTTAAGATGATGGCTAGCTCCAATTTCAATTTGTTTACATATTAATGCATCACATGTGATTATATAGTTTAATAATTACTTGTACATTTTTAATACTCACATGCGTTCATAACTAAAAATAGTTGGCTCCATATAAGTTATTGAGTTTTATACTTCTTTTATAATTAATTGATAATACACGTGATTAATTGTAAGAGTTGCGAATTTTAAAATACTCTGTTTTATTTTCTTTTTTTTTCCACCAAGGATGAAGAAATAATAAAGAAGAGATCAAGAGAAAAACAAAGAAAGTTTGATTCGAAGGTTCTACTTAATGAATCTTACATTTTTTGCAATATAGCATGAATTTACACTAACATAAGTGTGCTCTTGTATATAACAGAAGCCTAGCTGTCATGAGTTGGCATACTAACTAACCAACTATGGACATTCATGTTATAACACTAATACTAAGATTCCCTGTAGACTTATGGTGGTGTTACCGTCACACACGCTAAGTTTATTGCTTAAGAACATGAACTTAGAACAAGGAAAGGATTTAATTTGGATAGAATATCAGTTGTCTGATGTATAAAGGGAATGTGGCAAACCAAGATTTCTTTCTTTAGTACTTTTTCTTGAACAAAAAAGAGATCGAGTTTTCAGGTGCTTGGTTTTCACAGCAAAAAAAATATGGATTTTGCAGCGACAAAAGTCATTGCTAAAACACCAAAAGTCGTTGCAAAAACTATACAACCATTGCTAAAGAGATTTAATAGCCAAAAAATTGTCGTTGCTAAAAAGGTTTTTTGCGACGACAAAAATTGCCCCTAAATATATGTAATTTTTCCACTAAAACTCCTAAACTTTTGAGGCCATGGCATTTAGAAGTAACAAATTTCACTGCTAAAGGTTCATCAAGGCTCATGTCGTCACAAAAAATTTTTTTAGAGGTGAAAAAAGTTGTCATTAAATGTATGGTTTTAGCGGCGACAATATCTCTTGACACTAAATTCTTTTAGCGATGACTTTTTTCAATAGCTGTGGTTACTAAATGCATACTTTTAGCGACGACCCTTTATTTCAAGAGATTTAGCGACGATTTTTTCACCACAAAAATCCTTCTATTTGGCCTTTTAAGAAGCCTTCGTTGAGGATCTTTAGTGACGACATATACCTTGATGTTAAATATTGTTTTAGCAGGACATTAGTAATCGCCAAAATTCCTTTTAGTGGGTATTTAGAGGAATTAGTGGCGAGCATTGTCATCGCTAAATGTATAGTTTTAGTGACAAAATATTTTGGTGACGCTAAATGCCTATTTTTGCAACAAATCATTCTTTTGCCGCTAAAGTTTTCTTTTAGCATCAATCGTTTATGTCACCGCTAAATATATCTTTAGTATCAACTATTATCAACAATATTGGTATACTATTAACGATGACTTTAGTTGAATAACAAGATCGTGAATGCGTGACTGTAGTGCAAGACATGAGTTAGAAGTATGGAATATTGTACAAACAATTTGTTTAGAGTTAATGAATTTAAGGACATTATATGGATCTCCTGGGACTTTGGATCAGCCCACACTATCTCCCCCTCTTTTGTCCGATGAGTATGTTGTGCCTCCCATACTCGATCAGCTGTTGCTAGCTCCCTTATTTCTGGGTCCCTCTACAAATTTTCCATACATTAGTATTCAAAGCTTTTTAGCATGAAAAGAAGTATTAGTGAATATAGAAACGAATTTCTCCTAAAATACAATGAGATGCTCACCAAAGACTCTTTAACCTTTATAAATGAGCAGGTACCACATGTATGTAATGTTACCTGCCTTGACCTATTTCTAATATTTCTACTACTTGCAGCCTGCATATAAAGGCAAAGTGTTGTTAATGATAATTTCAATTAATAATAATATAGCTGTAATGAAGTTTGAACTAAGGACTTGAAACTTATCGGACTTAAAGTGCTAAATTAGCCAATCCCAATCTTCAAGGCTAACATCCTTTGGTTTTACTACTTGCCTCTCCTCGTCAGTCATGTAGTTTTTATATATTTTTGACAATAAAGACTTCCAATTCTTAAAGAGTCGTTGCATCGAGTCCATACAGCAAGACTTGAATGCCACCTCCTGCTAAGGATTGCAAACTTCAAATTTGTCTTATGCATTAAGAATAGAATAGCAAATTCAAATTATAAGTAGTTATAATTGTAAACATAACATAGGTATTTATAGATTAGTTAAAGATATGCATTTAAAATATGTAACTTGTTACCTTCACTTTCAACCACATGGTGTCCCCATCTTTGTTTGCAATATCTTTCCAATCACCATCTCTTAAGGACATAGTAGTCTGCACCACCCAACCAATGTAAGTAGATAAGTCTCGAGCCCCATCTCCAATCAGTCGTTCAGTTGTCTTAGACATGGTAATTAAGATCTTGTTGCCAAATTTTGTTTTAAGGTTAACTCCTAAACACTTATACTTGCCCCAACTCTTTTTAACAGTGCTACAAGAAGCTAAACAATATGAAAAAAAGAAAATGATTAGATGATGATACATAAAAAACAAATATACCTATATATGACACAAGGCAAAAAATTAACCAAACACTTATATTGTTTCCCTTGCTTACCTGCACTACTCTGGTTTCATGATGGCTGGATAAGAGGTGAACCATCTTGTTCTTGTTCTTCCTCACCAATTGGCTCTAGTGGCAATGGAGAATATTGAGCTTTTAGTACATCATGCTCAAGTTTCCCTCTTGTACGTGGTAGGGATGCAATATCACTCTTGTTATTCTGCCTCCCCTATCCATTTCCACGTCCTCTGCCTCGTCTAACCCCTCTCCCACGCCCAGCACCTGACATTTCCTAGATCATTCCATATTTATTATAAGAACAAGTTAGTTGAACAATGTAAATTTTTAAAATTATAAAACTTTTAAGCAAGAAATGAATTATAACAAGGGAAGTTTTAAAAATTTAAAACAATGATAATAATAATAATAACCTGATACAAATTGTCGTAATTATCGCTTATTATGTGTTATAACTTATTATGATAGAAAACCTTGTTGACAAGGTATTGGTCAAGTCGACAAGATCTTGGTTTTTCTAAGTTTCTCAATTAAAGAATACCTTGTTGTAAGATAACAAATCCTATTGACTAGGTTTCAGACTTCTTTCTACTGAATTTAGAACCTTGTTGATAAGATCTTCAATTGTGTCAACAACATATTATCCAGCCACTAAATTTAAAGACATTGTTGATAAGATCTTCAATCTTGTTGACAAGATGTTCTCCTTATGAACAAGATCTTCAACCGTGTCAACAAGATATTATCTCAGCCCTTATATTGACATAACTTAATATATTTCAATATTGTCAACAAGGTCATTAGCAATGCTTTACATAATGTTCTCATAAATAATGCTCTATTTAGCATTCTAGTTTTACCTAGAATAATTTATTACACTCTTTAAGAATTATTTTGAATTATCAAGTTATAGAATATTATAGAAATAGAAATGAAAACCAAAAAAATACTCAATGACATAGGATGCTATATATGAATTTAATATTTTAGTCATTTATTATATGTACCATTAAATACCATAGAATCTTAATTAATCTTGGTTAGTATATATGGTGTCAGTATCGACTTCATCATCCTCCCTAAGTATATCTTTTGAATCTTCTTTGTCAGTGGACACATCCTCATCATTGTCATCAATGAATTTATATCCTGCATTAATTACACTTGGGCATTATGTTCGTGGGTGTTTGCTTGAATGGCTTAAAGTTTCCGGAGCAACATCATCCCTTTGCAATTGGACAACAAAGTCATTTCCCACGTTATCGTCAAGGACCACATATAGTTCGATCTCATCCTATTGACATGCCTCATCGATGGGCCTTCCTTCAAAGTCCCCACTGATATCATCATCAATCATCTCAGGCATATTGAATAGGTCACGGGGATTTATCTTGACAACAATGAGCCAATTTGCATCAACTATGTCATTTAAATAGAACACTTGTTTGGCTTGATATGCTAAAACAAATGGCTCATTAGAGTTAAGTGAATAATGGGTATTCACGCTAGTGATTCCAAATTTATCAACCTTGTATCCTCTTCCTAGATGAGCCACATCCCACCAATGACACTTGAATAAATGCACTTTTTTATGCCTAATAGATGACAACTTATATATATATCCTTTAACATACCATAATACTCTTTATTCTCATCTTCATCATCACCTTTCACAAGTATTCCACTATTATCTATTCTTTGACCTAAGGTATGATCTTTTTGTGTGGAATCTAAAGCCATTCACTGTAAATGCTGAGTAGCGGTGAACCACTTTGAGTAGGTCAGCTGCTAAACTCATAAGGCCATCACTAGCCTTACCCTGTGTGCTTAACTTTGTAACCTACAATGAGAGATCACCATTGATAAATTCTGTTATGATCAAAATTTATCACACAATTCTTACATCCTAGCGCGGTGTCTAGAAACTAACCTGTTTATGAAACCTTTCCTTTATGACTGTTTGACCTCTATCGAGGCATATTACACTTAGGACATGATTGAGCATTGGTGTGCTCTCGCCAATACAAGATGCATTCATTCTCACATACGTCAATCTTGGCGTAATCCATTCCTAACTCTTGAATAACCTTATTTGCTTCGTAGTAGGAGTTAAGTATTAATGCCCACTCTAGAAGAACATCCTTAAATAAACTTAATAATGAATCCATGGATTTGTTGCTCCAATGGTTAAGGCACTTAAGGTAGAGTAGCCTAACTATAAAAGAGAGTTTCGAAACTTTGTCATAACCTAGATAGAGGTCAGTCTAAGCATCCTACAACAAGTCAAAGAACTGTTTCACCTGCCTATTAGGTGGCTCATGGTTCTCTGACTCATAGTTCCCTTCATTTGAATTTGCATGACCATATGCATCATGAAGCATCCTAATAATGTCATCTTCTTCATCAGTATCATCAGTTATCTCACCACCATTATCTTGATGCAATGAACTATAAGTATCAGGACGAACTTTTCTATGTGAGTTCCACACTTCATAACTTGGACTGAAACCCTTCCTTAATAGACCTACCCTTATGTCAGTGTGACTCTTCCATTCTGTATTCCCACACCCCTTGCATGGGCATCGAATCATATCCGTCACCCTTGGCTTATTAAAGCCCTATTGTAAAAACTAATTAACTCTTCGTTTATATACTGGATTAACTCTATTATTAATCTTTATCCAACTTTTATCCATCTTTATTACTTCCTACATTTTAGCCAATATCATTGCAAGCTAAGCTGTGGACAAGTCAAATCTTTTTACATATAAAGAATTATATACTTATGTTAAGTCCAAGCCGTCCCTAGTTAACTTTATTCTAGTTACATATAAAGAATTATATACTTATATTTAGGTTCAAATCTCTAAGTTTTAGATCTGAACTAAAACCAAACTTTGTTCTAGTATAAAACATAATGAGGAATTCATAAAATCACACTCTCCTTTATATTACTTCTAAGAGCATGACATTACATTAATAATAGTATAGGCTTTGATGTAATATGTTGCTCATGAAAGGTTGTACATGATATATTTATAATGAAAACATTTCCACAAGTGTAAAAGTAAGAGATTATGGTGTAAATATCTTTTTTTTTTTAATGTAAATGTGCAAGAATGTGTAATTCGACTATGTGTGTGCCTATGAAAGTATATGTATAATGGCAAGTGGATGAGTGGTTTTGATTTGCATGATATTTAGGACCTAATGAAATAGTTATATATGCTATATTTCATGTTTGGAACATGCTTAAATGGTCACAGGACATGAGGAAGCTCTTTATGAAACTTGGAATCATATATGTCCCATTTTGAGCCATATTTTGTTCTTGAACCAAAATCAGACCAAATGAATGACTTTTTAGATGAGATGTGGTAGACATTTAAATCTCAAAAGAGGCTAAAAGTAGCTATAAGACTCTATCATGTCAAATCAAAGTTGTTTAGCCTATTTTGAGTGTCTATAGTGTTTAGGAGTTGGAACATGTCATAATTTTAGTTTTGGGCCCCTATAATTCCACTTCACCTATGGAAAGGTTGTGAGACCAAGGCTAAACATTGAATATGATTACATTTTGATGATGTTAAAGGGAAATAATGTAGGAATGAATATGTAGAATAAGTCATTCTTTTTCTAGAGCTAGTAATAAGATGCTGTTAACAAGGAAAACTATGTTATTGATAAGTTATAAGATGTTGTTGATAGAGTTATAGATCTTGTTGACAAGATAAGACCTTATTGACAGAATCTCAAATTTAGCAAAGGAAAATTGAAGACCTTTTTAACTAGATAAGACCTTGTCAACTGGATCTCAAATTTAGCAAAGGAAAATTGAAGACCTTGTCGATAGGATAAGACCTTGTCAACAGGATCTTCTACCATATAACAAAATAATCTATAATTGAGAAGCTTTGAAAAAACTCAAAGTTAGGCAACTCCTTTAGAATCTTCTCAATAAGGTCTTAACTATAGAAAGCTAGAATACATAATGTATGATGGTATGAAACACACACAGGTATGAAAATATGACCAAAAATGTAATTTGAGTACCAAGTTTACAACACTTAAAAAACTTAAGCACTATACTTCATCCTCAAAAAAGAAATTAACACCAGTCCTCAGCAGTATCACAGTAAACTATTAAGGTAATAGAATTGGACTAAATCTCTAAAGTACATATCAGAACTTAAAGGCATATATAAGAGTTTAGGCACATATCAGAACTTAAAAGCATATATCAGAGCTTTGGCATATATCAGAACTTATAGGCATATATCAGAATTAACACCAGATTTCAGCAGTATCACAGCAAACTATCAAGGTAACAGAATTGGACCAAATCTCTAAAGTACATATTAGAACTTATAGGCACATATAAGAACTTATAGGCACATATAAGAACTTATAAGCATATATCAGAATTAACACCAGACTTCAGTAGTATCACAGCAAACTATCAAGGCAACAGAAATTGGACCAAATCTCTAAAGCACATATCAGAACTTAAAGGCACATATCAGAACTTATAGGCATATATTAGAATTAACACCAGACTTCAGTAGTATCACAGTAAACTATCAAGGCAATAGAATTGGACCAAATCTCTAAAGCATATATGAGAACTTAAAGGCATATATAAGAGCTTAGGCACATATTAGAACTTAAAGGTATATATCAGAGCTTAGGCACATATTAGAACTTAAAAGCACATATCAGAGCTTAGGCACCAAATTTACAGCACTTATAGGCATCAAAATTTACAGCACTTATAGGCACTAAACCTACAACACTTATAGGCACTAAACCTACAGCACTTATAGGCATATATCAGAACTTATGGGCATATATCAGAGCTTAGGCACCAAATTTGCAGCACTTATATGCACATATAAGAATTTAGAAAGAATTGGACCAAATCTTATTTAGGCACTAAATTTACAGCACTTCAAAAAAACCATTCCACCCTTAAAAGACTTAGGCACATATAAGAACTTATGCAGGTACACACACAGGTAGAAGAATTGGACCAAATCTTATTTAGCAACCAAATTTATAGCACTTAAAAGAACCATTCCACCCTCAAAAGGCTTAGGCACATATCAGAACTTAAAACCATTTCATCATTATCACAACAAACTATCAAGACAATAGAAGAATTGATGCTAAATGTCATAGCCAGATATCACAACACCAAGCTTGATAGTTCATTAAAAAGTAAAATAATACCTTTATGTTATAGTAGCTACAGTAAAGATTCGAGGTGCCACAGTTGATATTGTTTAAGGAGCTAGCACTTGGGAATCTGTGTTGCATGAAATAATTTTGAAATATAGAAATTATTTTTAGATGTTTAGCAAAATCTGTTATAAATTTATATATCAGAAACAAGAAATTCAATAAATTCACAGAGGCTAAAAGTAGCCATTAAAGAAGGAGAAACCAGCACAAAAAAGAAGAAATTCTAAAAAAAAGAAGAAATTATATAGATTTTGACAACCTTGAATCCCTTCTTTGCTTGTTCCTCATGAGTGTCAAAAGTGGTTGCTTGTCTGAAAATGCCAACTTTATCAACTTGTATGACATACTATGGTATTATGTATATGTTGTTTATGATTATGGCACTATATTAAAAATAAAATAAACACATTTATACATTTAATAATTAGATCATACATAAGGTGTGCTACTTAGTCTACATATACCAAGATATTTTACATGCTTACATACACATTTCTAGATATATGCTTTGCTAGAGAACTTGCTAACATATTATGCATAGAAATATATTGTATAATAACACTTTTCTATGTCATTGCTACTCTAAGAAAGTTATATTTTATGTTTCTATGTTTCATCTTGTTATGATACTTAGGTTCTTTTATATGGGTTATGGCTGCTTGACTATCACAATTCACTAATATCAGACTCAATGTCCCATCAGTGATCCCCAAATATTTCATGAATTTCTTTAATGATATAATCTCTTACACTATTGTAGAACATGTTACAAATTTTGCTTCCATGGTGGATAATGTAATGCATTTTTGCTTCTTGTTGCTCTATGATATGGCTCTATTATTTAGTAAGAACATATATTTGAAAGTCAATTTTCACACTTTTAAATCTCTACCCTAATCCACATCGGAGTATCCTATCAAGCTCAAATAACTTCTTTGATAACATAACACGTAATCATTAATGCCCTTCTAATATCTTATAATTCTCTTGAAAGCTTTCAATACTTTTGACCTAGATTTGACTGGTATTAGTTTATAAGGCCAACCATATAACATATATTCAATCTTGTACCTATCATAGCATACATTGAGCTACCAATAGCATTGGAGCAAGGGACTCTTTCTATAATTTCCTTTTTAGATTCAGTCTAAGGACACATCCTACCACTTAGAATCTTGCCTTTTATAACAATGGTATCCATAGGTTTGTACTTTTTTATGTTGAATTGCTTAGGAATTTTCTTTTTATAATTCTCTTATGAAAGAGAAATTAATTTTTTTGAGTAACTTCTTTGGATTTTAAATCTAAGGTATACTCTACTTCATTTATATTGTAACATCTGATTCTCTGAAAATAAGAGAAAACGTGAGAAATGTAACGTATGATTTTTCTGTAAACGAATGAAATTCACCGGATACAAAAAGAAGTCCCCTTAAATGATGTAGTTAAGGTCCCAAAAAATTTGGGAAGTATTTTAGACTCTTAAAAATGAGAATCCCAAGCTCAGACAAAAAGAAAAACGAAGCTAGAATGAAGAAACAATTTCTTCCGAAAAACTTACGGAACATAATGGCATTTTCGTAATTTTAAGAAAATTTTGGAATTCACACAAGAGGACTTTTTAAATAAAATTTTTGAGTTCCCCAAGGTTCTTAGAGGCCCTGAAAATCATGGGAAGGCCCGGGACAGCTAAAGCCCTCTGGTGGATGTTTTCCAATGCCGGTGTACCCGAACTTTGAAGGATTCATTCGGGAAGGTTTTAACTTCGATTTGAGTGATTCCAAAGGCATTTTACTAAATTGGGAATCTAAATTTCATAATGGAAAAGACAGTTTTAAAAAAGGTGCTAAAATGAAAGAGAAACAAAAATGCCAAGAACAAAAGGCGAAATGAAAATTTTTGAAAAGTGTAACTGATGAGAGACCCTCTAGGAACCTTGTCCTAGGAACCTTCAATAAGATGACACTTTGCCTGAGACCGACTAGAAAACAAGAATGTTGGTCAAAGGAAAGACCCTAAAAGAACTTGTCTCTTAGAACCCTAGCCTCAAGACGCCACAAAGGAAGACCAATCCTTTGATAAGTCACGTGAACTCTCAGAGAAACAAAGAAGCAAAAGCCTCACAAATAATTGAATAATACTTAAATTCATTCATTTCACATTTGCCTTAATCATGGCATCATTCCCCCCTCTTCTCATAAAGATGTTGATCTTGGAGTTAAATTAAACTTTGGACATGAGATCTCCTTAAAGATGCAAAAGTGGAACTCCAAGTAGAAGCCTAATGTTCTAAGAAGGTCTATGGAGCAACTAAAGTCAATATCCAATATGTTGAAGGCCCAATAACAAGAGCTAAAGTTAAAGCAATGAAAGAAGCCTTCAATTGTTTAATTTATAAGCTTCATAACTTAGAGCCCATTCATTTAAGTTAAGAGAAGGCCCAAGAAGATGTAAAAGGTGTGATCATGCTAACCATTCTACAAGAGGAGTGCCAAGGCCCAATTGGAGTCCAATTGTAAGAGATTAAGAATCATGTGACAACCATGTGATTTTTAATTGTAACAACTGGGAAAAAGGGAAAAAGGAAAAGAAAGTAGGAAGTGGAGAATTTTCGAAATCCAAAAATTTCCCTAAGTTTGCTCGCAATGGAGAGAAATGGTCTCGCTATAGCGAGAGTGCCTTCTCGCAATAGCGAAAGTGATTCTAGCTATAGCGATTGCTGGCATTCCATACAAAAACTAGGGGGCTGCTGCCGTAGCGCGCGCCATAGCGAAAGTGGGGTCTGGAACTGATACGAGCTCGCCGTAGCGAAGGTTACACCTCGCCATAGCGAAGGGAATTAACACGAGCTCGCTATAGCAAAGGTTAATTTTTGCCATAGCGAGGGTCAATCCGGAAGAGAGTAAAAGGCGAGAAATTTACTACTTTACACGACCCAACTCATTCTTTCTCTCATATTTGCCCTAGACTTCGACCCAAGGAGAGAAAAGAGGCATGGAGAGTGAGAGAGACCAAGAGAAGGAGGAAGAACAAAGGAAAGGTAAGCAAGTTCCCCTAATTTCTTCTTAGAATCTTGATCTCCTCTCTTTGCCTTCTATTTTTATGGTTTTGTTTGTGAGATTAGTTGGATTTTGGGCATGGGTCAGAAGAGGGAAGTGGAAAACACCCTTGAACCTCTTTGTTTTCCTTGAAAAATGTTGTTTCCACTACCATGAGAGCTTGAGAGAGAGGAAGAATTGATGGCATTCTAGAGAGAGAGAGAGAACCTCTAGGTTCTAGGATGTTAGGAGAGTTTGCTCTAAAGATTACATTCTAAGAGAGTAATTTCATACTCTTGATTGTGTCTAGGCTCAAGTGAAGCACTTCCATCAAGGTGTGAGTGTGAAACCAAGAAGGGAGAAGAGGAATTGAAAGGAAAAGCTAGTGTTGGCTCATAAGGTAGCTCTCTTCCCACTCTTTCTTGTTGCATTCTTGGATGTAATAGTCATTGTATGTTTATGTATATGCTCATTGTGTGGAATATGCCATATGCTATTGCTTTGATGCATTGATGCCAATGTACTTGTGGGTTGGATTGTGAGAATTACTCGGGTGAGGTAGTGCCGAAAGTCCCTTGAGATGGGTGAGGTAGAGCCGAAAGTCCCTTGAGATGGGTGAGACAAGGCCAAAAGTCTTATAATCGAGTGAGGCCAAGTTAAAAGTCCCTAAACTCGGGTGAGGCCATCCAAAAGTCCCTAAACTTGGGTGAGGCTAGACCAAAAGTACCTAGAGCTTACTTGTGGCATTGTTATGATTTCCATAGCATGTACAACATGTATTATGTGATTGAAAATGATTGAATACTAAATTACATGCTTTGACTTGTTATATGCCTTGATTGTTTACTTGAATGAGTGCATGAGCTACTGAGATTCCTTGAATCTCACCCCTTCCCCTCCCAACTTAACATGCTAGGTGGAGCTCAAGGAGAAGCAAGTGCACACCAAGGAGCCTAGGAGTATGCTTAACTAGACTTTAGCTTTATTTTAGTTATTTTGTTGTAAAGTGGTGCCAAATGAATATGCATCCACTATTTTTGAGATATAAATGTTGTAGCAAGTGTAAATGCATGAATCTATGATGTACAAACTATGTAGAGAGCCAAATTAATGGAAATGAGGGTTTTGCCCCTTTTGTTGAATGTATGTGATAGTGTATTTTTGGCCGTAGCATAGTGAGTTTGGAATGTATGATGATTTGGACCACATGGACATGTTATATAGACTATTTTCATGCTTTTAAACTTGTCCATGAGTTGTTAGAACATGTGAGAGGCCATTTGGACCCATTTTGGACCTTTTGGGTGCCAAAACCGCCAATTTTGTGAGCTCCGTCAAAGTATGACCAAACGAGCTCTTCTTGCTATAAAATTTGGCATGCCTCTAGAGTTTGTAGAAAGCTTCTTCGAAAGCTAAAGTGGGAAATATTTGGAGGTCTAGAGAATATTTTACGAATTGTTGAATTTGGGAAAATTTAATGATTTGGTCATGTACTGTTTCCATAGGTCAGAAATGAAATCCATGTCATACATAGACCAAACGGTGGCCAACTGTCATGAAATTTTATACACATAAACTAGAAAACTACAGTGACCTACACCAACTAGAATCACCTAAATCAGAGGTTTTTAGAGAGAGAATGAACCTTCTGAAGTTCTATATCAGCATCAGGGAGCCCATCTGACCCCCATTACTGTTCCATCGGTTTTCGGGGTGTAAAGGCTACTGAACTGACCTGGACTTATTTTTTTCTTCTAGTAGACATTTGTAGCTTTTCAAATTGGTAGTGTACCCAGATTGGATTTTTTTGGATTTAGTTACGAATTTTTGAAGTTCATGACAGTAAATTGGGTCAGAAACAGAGACAATCGGACCTTTATCTGATTTTTGATGTCAAAAATGGTCTAAACGCTGAGATTATGATTGGGAATTATTTTTAGTGTAAAGTTAACACTTAGAGATTTCTAGAGAGCCATAGTTTGCTAGATTCTCATTTTTCTATAATTAGTTATGATTTTCCAAAGTTAGAGCCAAAATCTGACTTTTGGGCCCAAGTGAGAAAATGCATTTTTCTGGTTTTTGGCTCCATACCCGTGGCTTATGGCTTGATTTATGCTATGTATGAGTTGTATAAATGGAGTGTGAGTAGAGAATGTGAATGATGGGTTCACAGGACCTACGGGGCAGAAGATGAGTGTATGAAACCCCGTTTCATAGCATGAAAATACCACGGATTGGTATTGGTTCTTTGAAAATCATATGGAATCGAGCCCAGAGAGAGGCTAGATAGAGTTAGTAGATTAAGGTGTTACATTAATGAAGTATGAGCATCCCATGTGACAACTTAAAGAAGTTTATTAGTTTTGACTAGGATTCTTTTTGAAATTTCATTTTTTCATTTTTTCATTTTTTTATTATTTTTTGAACTTGGTCAAAGAGCTTATCTTGGAGATCAAGTTAAAATTAGTATCCTAATCTAATTCCTTAATTTTAGGCATCATTTAAAATATTTTTAATCAGATTTTAGAGTTTTACTTTCATTAGGACTTTAGAAATTTTGCCTATAAAAGGCTTCCTATTGTACTCTATTTTGAAAGATCATGAATGAATGAATGAATTTGAGTATTATTCAATTATCTGTAAGGTTTTTGCTTTTTTGTGTTCTCTGGGAGTTCACGTGACTTATCAAAGGATTGGTCTTCCTTTGTGGCGTCTTGAGACTAGGGTTCTAAGAGACAAGTTCTCTTAGGGTCTTTCCTTTGACGAACATTCTTGTTTTCTAGCCGGTCTCGGGCAAAGTGTCATCTTGTTGAAAGTTTCTAGGACAAGGTTCCTAGAGGGTCTCTCATCAAGAACCCTAGCCTTGAGACGCCACAAAGGAATACCACTCCTTTGATAAGTCACTTATATTCTATAGAAGAACATACAGAAACAAGAATTTTCACAATGAGAAATAAAATTCTGAATTCATTCCAATCTCCCTTGTCTACAAGCTCACAGGCCCCTTCATCATGTTCACTCAGGTCCGAAAATGAAATTTGTTACACAGGGCCCAAATGATGTCCAATTACCATGAAATTTTATATAGAGAAACTAAACATTCCCAGTGACTTGTGCTTACTAGAAGCACCTCATTTGGATGTCTAAAGAGAGATATATGAATTTTCAAAGAATTTGTCTAGTACCAGGCTCTCCACCTAACCTCAGTTACTGTTTTATTGGGTTTCAAAGTTTGGGCTACCTAAACTGGTCTGGAGTTATTTTTTTCCCTTTAGCTAACATCACAGAGTTCCATATTGGTATCATTTGCATGGATTGGAGTTTTTTGGAATTAATTAGACATTTTTAAAATTTGCTACAGAATTTTGTGATAGTACCAGTGGACAGCCTGGCCCTTTTCGAATATCAAACGTCCTCTGTGTTGGATGTTATGGTTTGGACATATTTTTAGCATGAAGTAGACATGTGTAGCTTTCTAGAATGGCCAAGAATGTACGATTTAAAGTTTCCTAGAATTAATTGTGATTTTTCAAAATTTGTGAAAGAAATAAGAAAAAATCTATCCAAAAATATATACATGTATTTTATGCTTCACATTGGTTTCCATGAGATGTAGGCCACTTTTGGTGATGCAAATATTGTAATTATGTAATTAAATATGAGAATGTGATGTATAAGCTCACATGGTCCACGTGACACCGAATGAAATTTTTTATATGCGATGCAACATTAGAAAATATATTATTTTAATTCCTTTTTTCTTGCTCCTTCATGGAATGTATGATTGTAGGTATGGAAATGTGATAAAATAAGTTAGAAATATAAGGTGTTACATTACATCGAGGTTAAAGTTCAAATTTTAATCTGTGGATGCCAGAAACTTACTAACAACATTCTCTAACTATTTTCCATCTAATTCATAAACATCTTGAAACTTTGCATAAACCATGGACTAAGAGCTAAAACCACAAATATTCACGTTTTGCCTTAGGTCAAAATTTCAGTTTTCTACTAGCAACTTTGAAAAATCATAACTAAATTTAGAAAAATCAAAATCATGCAAACTAAAGCTTTCTAGAAATCTCTAGATGTTAGCTTTACACTAAAAATAATTTCAAGCCATGAAAATCTCATCTAGACCATCTTTGAAAATAGAAAATGCACAAAGGTCGGGTTGTTTAGAATTACTAATACAACTTACTGAGATAAATTTTGAAAATTCATAATTAATTTCATAAAACTTTAATCCATGAAAACTATACCAATTTGAAAAGCTACAAATGTTAACTAGATGAAAAAAATAGTTTTAAATCAATCCAAGAGCATTCATATCCCAGAAATTGATGGAACATTACTAAGGGTTTGGCTGTGCTCCTAGAATAGAATAGAAACTTCAAAAATTCATATATCTCTCTCTCTGGACATCCAATTAAGGTGCTTCCTATTGACACAGGTCACTGGGAAGGTCTGGTTTCTTCTTATAATTTTTTTCACAGCAATTAGACATCGTTTCCCTATGAATGATAGAGATCTATTTTCAGATCATATGAACAGTATTATGCTAAAACCAAAAAATTAGCCAAATTAAAAAATTCACCAAAAATTCTGTAGACTTCTAAATATTATGCACTTTAACTTCTCAAAAGCTCTCAACAAGATCTATATGCATGCCAAATTTTAGACTTAAAAGAGCTCATTTGGATAGATTTTACTATAGCTCACCATTATAGTCATTTTTGCATCTTATAAGGCATCAACTTAGTCCAAATGGCTTTTCTTTGTGTTTAGCACCTCTTGGACAAGTTTAAAAGCATAAATACAACTTTTATGAACTGTCTAAGTGGTCTCAAATCTCATGCATCTCATTTTGGCTATCCCACATCCAAGATTACATTTGAAAATACATACCATTAAGCGTCTAATTTTTCCCATTCACATTGATCTTGCACCAAAAGTGGTTCGTACATCATTCATACTTGCTATTACAATTGCTCATTGGTCCACAACTCAAAAATAATAATTACATGAGTATTTTGACATTCCTACACACTTTAAAATTACATAAGCTATATCATTGTCAAAACAATGCTATTCATGCTTCATTGCGTCCATTCCTTAGCTCTTAAGTTTCACCTAAGCCATATGAGATGGGAGAAGGAAAGGGGTGAGATTCATGGAATCTCAATAACTCTTCTCCCTTTCAATTACACATAAAGAATGCAAATCCAAGTCTAAAGATACATACATGGACATCATGGCTTTCATAATCATTCATAAAACATTTTTAGCATTCAAGGTGTCATATAAAATATACATAGACTTGCCAAGCAAATGGTTTAGCCTCACCCATTTTCTTTTAGGATTTAGGACTTGCCTCACCCACTTTCTTAAAGGCTCTTAACTAAGCCTCACTCTTGGGAGACTTTTGATTTTGTCTTAACCATTCTTGAGGGTTCTTGGCTCATCCTCACCATGGCTAGGGGGTTCTTGGCTTCACCACACTCAAGCAAACCAAAGGAAATACACAAAGTATCATTTGAATGCATGACATAACATCATGGTACTATGGCATTTAAGCACTTGCTAAAACATTTTTCATGGCTCAAAACATACATACATACATTCAAAGACAAGATAAACATCCATTCATGCATGAGAGAAAGAAGAGAGAGCTAGCTTTGTTACAATAACACACTTTCTTCCTTGAACTTGGATCATCTCCTATGGCCACACATTCACAAGAAGGTGGAACTCGGTTCCTTTGGCCTAGACACATCATATGGAGCCAATTACACTCTTGGAACAATTTATAAAGCCACACACTCATTAGGAAAGCTAGCTTGCTTCTAAGGTCCATTTATGGTTCTATAATGCACCTAATAAAGAAACCTTAGGAAAACATCATCTTTGCTCCATTCTTTCCATCCATTTAAGGTTCTTGACTCCATTGAAGTCTCTTGGAGCCATCACACATTCATTTCATGGAGCCTAGCTAGGTGTTGCTTCTTTAAGGCATAATATGGAACGGATGATACCATCACACCATTCATGGCTTCTAAAATTTTTCCAAGGCTTCCTCTCATCCTCTTCGATTATATATGACTCAAAAACAAGCTTGGAACAAATTAAAACTACCCCTATGCTCTTGTTCTGTACTAAGTCAAGGTGATGAACACTAAAGGGGAACAAAGAGTTTGCTTTGTTTTCTTGATGGGAGATGTATGTTGGAAGCTTTTTAGAGATCTCTACAACTCATATAAACATTCCTTTAGGCCTAAGAATTCTTGTATCAAAATAGAATTTTAAGGGAATGCATAAAACCCTAACTTTTCTATCATGCAATTTTATGGTTCTTACTTTGTTCTCTTTGCATATTTTTAATTCCCACACCTTAATTCCTAAGATTCATTCTTGGTTCTATCCAAAAACACTCTCCCCTTGGTTGGCCATATGTAGGACGAAATGCATAAGAAGAGGCATGGAACTAAGGATTTTTACCTTGAATTCAAGCTTTTCTTGAATGCTCTTCCCTTTCCTTTAGCTCTCCTCCTCAATTTCGAAATTTTTCCCTCTGTTCTAAGCTTAAAATAGACCTAAAGACTTTAATAAATCCATAGAAAGAAAGAGGAGAAAGAGGAGAAGAAGGCTGGTAAAGGAGAAAGCATGAAAAACTATGAAATTCTTACACTTTTTGCTAGGTTTCTCTCTTCCTTCTTCCCTCTATCTTGTGCGCCATTCTCATCTACCTTGGTTTTGTTTTGGCCTAGAAAATTTGGTCATAAGGAGTGGGGCAAAAGTGGGGACGTTTTTATAAAGGTGCTTCTCAAACATTCACTTTGAAAAATTTTAATTTTGTCTTTTGTTCTTGGCATTTTTATTTCTAATTTGTTTTAGATCCTTTTTGAGAACCGTCTCTTTTATCATAAAATTTTGGTTCTCAATCTTATAAAATGCCTTTAGAATCACTCAATTTAGAGCTAAAACCTTCTCGAACGAATCGGTCAAAGTTCGGACTCATCACTATTGGAAAATGTCTACTGACGGGGCTTTAACTGTGTTGGTGCTTTCTATGGTTTTCAAGGCCTCTAAGAACCCTAGAAGACTTAAATTTTTTATTTAAAAAACCCTCCTATGAGTATTCTAGAAATTATCCAAAATTACAAAAATGCCACTTTGTTTTGTTGCATTTTCATTAAAATCCATTTGGCTATTCTGGCTTCTATTTTAGGGCACCTTTGGCCTTGAATCATCACTATTTAAGGTATAAAATATTACTCTAATTTTATTGGTTCTCAAATCACTCTATCTGTGGACTTTCCTTTTATTCAGTGAATTTTGTGCATTTATAGAGAGACCATACATTACATTTCTCGCATTTTTTCTTGCTTGCAAATAACAAGATATTACATTTCTCCCCCTTAAATAAATTTTGTCCTCGAAATTTTGGGGTACAGTTTCCTCTTACTCTTTTATATTCTAGCTAACTGCTTCTTTCTTTTCCTTCTTCTTGGCTCTATATGCTTCTCTCACCAATTTTACTCCTTTAAGTTTTTCTCTACCAAGGAATTTATATTACTAGCTTTTAATAAGAGCTCTTCTTTTCCTGTACTACTAGTTTCTCTCCATAAGGGAAAGATGTTCTGATTTTGGATCATGCTCTCATGATTTTAACCTTATCCTAGGAGAGCTTACTAGTCATATTTGATTAGTATTAACCTATTCATTGGGGTTAACGTTCTTCTCAATGGACTCATTTATGTACCTCAAGAGATAATTCACCTAATGTCAAATCTCTCGTATTGTCTCCCAATGGCTATCTGTAAGGTCTCATTATTTATTTTTGCTCATAAGAGCCATTGGAGTTTTTTTATCCATTGTTCACCTTTGTACTTTTCTGTACTAGTTCATCCCATGGTCACAATTCATATTTCTTTCTATCATAGGCCTTATATCTCAATTACTTATTAGGATTACAGCTCCTCTAAGGAGTCTTTACTTCTAGTTATTCTAGTTTCTCAATTTACTAACGCATTTACCTCTTTAGGTCGGGACTTTTCCTTACTCTTTTTGCTCACTTCTGAGTAGGCATTTTATAGTCCCTCATCTCAACATTGGTTGACATAACTTATACTCCTCATACTATCATCGAAGAGTAACTACCATTGACTAATGCTGATGAGAGACCCCGTAGGAATAAGTCCTAGGAACCTTCAACAAGATGATACGTTGCCTGGGACCGGCTAAGAACAAGAAATGTTGGTCAGGAGGATAAGACCCTAAGAGAACTCGTCCCTTAGAACCCTAGGCTTGAGACGCCACAAAGGAAGACCACTCCTTTGATAAGTCACTTGTATTCTATAAAAGAACACACAGAAACAAGAATTCTCACAATGAGAAATAAAATTCTAAATTCATTCCAATCTCTCAAAAAGTACAATAGGTGGCCTATTAAATAGGCATAAAAGAAAACCCTAAACCTAACTTAATCTCTAAGAATTCTCCTTCAAGAAATAGGAAATAAGGGATATGATTTTAATGGGAGGAGATGATGCCATTTACTACAAGAAATCCTAAAGAAAAGGAAAGAAAGTAATAAGTTTTCAGCAACTAATGAAAATGGAAATAAACAAAATCTAAAACTTGAATCCTAAGTCTTGACTAAATGGCTTCGTTCAAACTAATAGAAATGGAAACTAATGAAAAACAAATAAAAGACATCTTAATAAGAATTAAAACTACTATTCACGTCACTTTTGTTGCCCATGTGATTTGCACATGCTTGTTAATTGATTTCTTCAAATTGGACTCTATTCGGACCTTGCAGCATGTCTTGTTGGGCTTGGACAATGAGATCAAGTCCCTTGGACCTTGTAACTCTTCAAATTGATGCAAAAAATGGGTTCAAGCTCTTGAACTTTTTGGACGATGCAACTCAAAGTTTGCTTCATGGCTTTAGCTCTTCCTTTAGTCATTGGGCCTCCTATGCCTTGTAATGAGTCCATTTGCATGTTGGGCTTTCTTGCACACCCTCCATGCTCTTTTAAGTCATTACACCATGCTCCCTTGTCTACAAGCTCACAGGCCCCTTCATCATTCCTTCCCTCTTCAAAAGGATTCATCCTCGAATCTGCATAAGTAAAGGGAGATAAATCAGTAACATTGAATGTAGCACTAATATTTCCATAAGAGCTAGGCAAATCAATTTTGTATGCATTGTCATTAATTCTTTCCAAAACTTGGAAAGATCCATCCCCTCTAGGGTGTAATTTTGACTTTCGTTTCTCAGGGAATCTTTTCTTTCTCAAGTGTACCCGAACCCAATAGCCAGGTTCAAATACCACACGCCTTCTACCCTTATTAGCATGCTTGGCATATTGTTCATTCTTCCTCTCAATGTTAGCCTTAACTTTGGCATGTAATTCCTGCACAAACTTAGCTTTCTTCAAACCATCAAGATTAGCAAACTCATTAGAAGGTAAAGGAAGAATATCAAGAGGAGTTAAGGGATTAAAACCATAGATAACCTCAAATGGAGAAAATGAAGTAGAAGAGTGCACTGTTCTATTATATGCAAACTTAATGTGAGGCAAGCATTTTTCCCAATTCTTTAAGTTTTTTTGAATGATAGAACGAAGCAAGGTAGTAAGAGTACGATTCACAACTTCAGTTTGCCCATCCGTTTGAGGATGTGCCACAGTAGAAAACAACAATTTAGTTCTTAGCTTAGACCACAAAGTTCTCCAAAAATGGCTAAGGAACTTTACATCTCTATCACTCACAATAGATTTAGGTAAACCATGCAACCTCACAATTTCTTTAAGGAACAAGTCAGCAATATGTATGGCATCATTAGTTTTTGAACATGCAATAAAGTATGCCATTTTGCTAAATCTATCAACCACAACAAAAATGCTATCTTTTCCACTTTGAGCTCTAGGTAAACCCAACACAAAATCCATAGAAATATCAATCCAAGGTTGGGAAGGCACGGGGAGGGGAGAATACAAACCATGAGAGTGAACTTTAGATTTTGCATGCTTACATGTCACACATCTATCACAAACAGCAATTACATCTTTCCTCATGCTTGGCCAATAAAAATGTTCATGCAAAAGAGCTGAAGTTTTCTCCACACCAAAGTGTCCCATCAAAGTACCACCATGAGTCTCTTTAACAAGCAATTCACGCATAGAACAAGATGGAATACATAATTTATTTTTCTTGAACAAAAATCCATCAAATCTGTAAAAGTCATTAAAACCATGTTTCTCACACAATTTCCAGATTTCACCAAAGTCACAATCCGATTCATACATGCTTTTTAACATCTCAAAACCAAGTAATCTAGCATGCAATGATGTAAGAAGACTATATCTCCTAGATAATGCATCAGCCACAACATTCTCTTTACCCTTTTTGTGCTTGATGACATAAGGAAAAGTTTCAATGAATTTAAGCCATCTAGCATGTCTCTTGTTCAATTTACCTTGAGACTTTAAAAATTTCAAGCTTTCATGATTAGAATGTATAATGAATTCTTTTGACCACAAATAATGTTGCCAAGTCTCTAAGGTTCTTTTTAAAGCATACAACTCTTTGTCATAAGTGGAATAATTCAAAGTAACTCCACTTAATTTTTCACTAAAGAAAGCAATGGGCTTAGAATCTTGCATTAAAACAGCCCCAATTCCAATTCCAGATGCATCACATTCAATTTCAAATACTTTAGAAAAATCAGGTAAAACAAGTAAAGGAGCATTAGTTAATTTTTCTTTCAAAGTGCTAAATGCAACCTCTTGTGTTTCACCCCACTTGAAAACTACATTTTTCTTTACCAAATCATTCAAAGGTGCAGCAATGGAGGAGAAGTCCCTCACAAAATGTCTATAGAAGCTAGCCAAGCCATGGAAACTCCTTACTTCATTTGCATTCTTTGGTGTAGGCCACTCACAGATAGCTTTCACCTTCTCTTCATCCACACGAATCCCTTGAGCACCTATAACAAATCCAAGAAACACAACAGAATCCAAACAAAAAGAACACTTTTCTAAATTTACATAAAGGCTATTCTTCCTAAGAATGCAAAAAACCTCACGCAAATGACTAAGATGATCATCTAAACTCGTGCTATAAATCAAAATATCATCAAAATAAATAACAACACATTTCCTAATGAGAGAATGAAAAACATGATTCATTAAGCTCATAAATGTACAGGGTGCATTAGTTAATCCAAATGGCATAACTAACCACTCATACAACCTAAACTTAGTTTTAAATGCAGTTTTCCATTCATCACCTTCTTTCATTCTAATTTGATGATATCCACTCCTAAGATCAATTTTAGAAAATAAAGATGCACCATGCAACTCATCAAGCATATCATCTAATCTAGGAATGGGATAACGATACTTAACTATGATTTTATTGATGCCTCTACAATCTACACACATTCTCCACTTGCCATCCTCCTTAGGCACTAGGATCATTGGAACCGCACAAGGACTCAAGCTCTCTCTATCAAAGCCTTTCTTCATGAGCTCTTCAACTTGGCATTGGATTTCCTTAGTTTCTTCTGGATTGGCTCTATATGCTAGTCTATTAGGAATGGATGCTCTAGGGATGAAATCTATGTGATGTTCAATGCCTCTCAAAGGAGGCAAACCATAGGGAATTTCTTTTGGAAACAAATCACCAAAATCTTGCAAAAGAGACACAACACTAGAGGGCAAAGAGGGATCAAGTTCATTAGTAGAAAAATAAATTTCCTTGTACAAGAGTACAAGCACTTGCTCATCAGCCAACATGGCTCTCTTAATCTTTCTTTTTCCAGAAAAGAAACTCACTTTTTTTTCATCAATTTTCTCACTTTCATGCCTTTTCTTTTCAATCACTTTCTTTTCTTTTTCCCTCTCCTTTCTTTCTTTTCTCTCTTTCTCTCTCAATTTGCACTCATTTTCAATTCTAAGTTGATCCTCATAAGCTTGCATGGGTCTGAGAGGAGTAAGCACAATAGTTTTACCATTGAAAGGAAAAGAATAGCAATTTTTATATCCATCATGTTTAACACGTCTATCAAATTGCCATGGTCTACCAAGCAAAATATGTCCCGCATACATAGGAGTTATATCACACAAGACTTCATCATGATAATTACCAATAGAAAAAGAAATTAATACTTGCTTAGTAACTTTAACTTTACCACAATCATTAGGCCATTGCAACTTATAAGGACTAGGATGCTTTAAAGTAGGAAAATTCAGTTTATCAACAAGCAAGATACTAGCAACATTTGTACAACTACCACCATCAATAATCATACTACATACCTTGTTCTGGACAAAACATCTAGTATGGAAAATGCGCTCACGTTGCTCTTTCTCATGATCTTCCTTGGGTTGAATATTTAGAGTACGCCTAGACACCAACGCCTCTCCAAGAACGGGCTCACTAAGCTCCAACTCGGAATCCTCCACCAAAGATGGCATACTTCCATCCGAATCTTCATCACTAGTCTGCTCACTAACTACATCACCATTCTCAAGCAAAATCATAGTTCGCTTGTTTGGACATTGAGAAGAGATGTGACCAAAACCTTGACATTTAAAACACTTAATTTTTGAAGTAGAAGAAGAAGAAGAAGAGTTAGAGTTATACTTACCTTTAGGAGGTGGATTTGAACTTTTGGGCTTTGCTTCCTCCTTTGGCTTGCTTTCTTTGGATTTGAAGGAGGATTTGGAATCCTTCAAACCTTGCTTCCAAGACCTAGAACCAGCAGCAAATCTGAATTTTTGTTGAGATTTAAGTTATTTCTCCACTTTAATAGCTTTGTGTAATAGCTCTTCCATATCAACATAATGTTGGAGATCAACAATTGCAGCAATTTCAGGGTTCAAACCATCTATGAATCTTGCCATGGTTGCCTCTTTGTCTTCCTCAAGATTGGCTCTAATCATAGCCATTTCCATCTCTTGATAATACTCCTCAACACTCATGGAGCCTTGTCTCAATTTCTGCAATTTCTTGTGCAAATCCCTATAGCAATAACTAGGGACAAATCTCTTTCTCATAGTGATTTTCATCTCATGCCAAGTCTGAATTGGAGGCTCTCTATTTCGCCTTCTATTGATGAGAAGTTGATCCCACCAAATGCTAGCATAATCTGAAAATTCAACGGCTGCTAATTTCACTTTTTGCCCTTCAGAATAATGATGGCACTTAAAAACGTGCTCAACCTTTCTTTCCCACTCCAAATAAAGCTCTGGATCATTCTTTCCTTGAAAGGAGGGAATTTTCATTTTGATGTTGCCTAGACCATGCTCCTTATGTGGGGGAGCTTGCTTGTGCCTCCTTGGAATGAAATCATCAAAGTCAGATTCTCCTTTATACTCCTCTTCAAGATCACGTCATTTTGGAATTTTAGAGTTTGATGGAGATTCAAAGTCA
The DNA here is from genome assembly GCA_032878935.1 of Erythrophleum fordii. Taxonomy (NCBI): domain Eukaryota; kingdom Viridiplantae; phylum Streptophyta; class Magnoliopsida; order Fabales; family Fabaceae; genus Erythrophleum; species Erythrophleum fordii. The sequence goes on along the minus strand of JAVQMF010000047.1, from coordinate 28,453,054 downwards.
TCCATTCTTGCATTGAGCCTTTTGAATTGCTCGTAGACACTTTTCATGAAAACTTTAAGATCAACATCATTAGGCTCATTTTTAGCCATTTTACAACCTGAAATGTTAGTGGATAGAATAAAAAATAATATGAAGGAGGACCTCACACATTCTTCTCACGTGTATCACTCAAAATATTGCAAATCCACTCGTGTTTCACTCAAAATTTGGCTTTTATCTTTAATATGACACTCTTGCCTTTTACCACTCACTTGCTTCTTTTTAGTGCACTTAGATAGAAACAAAAAAAAAAATCAATAGGAGCAAAGAATAAAGTGGCAATCCCAAAACCAGAAAATTCCAAGTTAAAATCCTCAAAGAGCCAAAAGAAAAAGAGGCAAAAAATAAGAATTTAAAAGGGCAAGGGTCAGAAACAAGCAGTTTGGAAAGAAAAGAAAAATAGGAAAGGATTAAAAAAAAAAAAGGAAAGTTAGGTTCAATTTAGGAAATTTGGAAGCTTACCACCCAAGTTTATAGAATTAGGAAAGTGATTGCTACTTGTAATGTAAGTTCTTGACAAATGGGTAACTTGCTACAACTTGCAATTCAGATTAGTCAAAATAGGAACTTTGAAAAATAGGAAACTAATGGGATGCTAAGCAATTGCAATCAGTTACAATGAAATAGGAAAGTTGTTACTTGAACACAAAAGGAAAGAACTTGATAGATACTCAACTCAAATTGGAAATTCTTCTTTCTTTCTTCTTTTTTTTTTCACTCCCTTTTTTTTCACTTTTTTTTTTCGATTTTGTTTTATATTTTTTTTCAAATTTTTTTTAGTATCACACACTTTTTCTTTTTGAAGAAAAAAAAAATGAAAATCTGGAAAAGACAACAAAACTCACACACAAGTTAGCAAATCACAAGAACAAAAGAAACAAACAAACTATGGATGGGTATGAAAAGGAAGATGGAGGCACACTACAATGGAAGAAAGAAGAAGATGGAAGATAAAGGCGAAGATGGAAAAGGTAACACAAATGGAAGGAGAGAAGGTATGAAGAATAGTGGAAGGGAAATACAAAGATATACCTTGTTCTAGCGAACCTATGCTCTGATACCAAATGATGGGAGACCCTGTAGGAATAAGTCCTAGAAACCTTCAACAAGATGATACGTTGCCCGGGACCGGCTAAGAACAAGAAATGTTGGTCAGGAGGATAAGACCATAAGAGAACTCGTCCCTTAGAACCCTAGTCTTGAGACGCCACAAAGGAAGACCACTCCTTTGATAAGTCACTTGTATTCTATAGAAGAACACACAGAAACAAGAATTCTCACAATGAGAAATAAAATTCTGAATTCATTCCAATCTCTCAAAAAGTACAATAGATGGCCTATTAAATAGGCATAAAAGAAAACCCTAAACCTAACTTAATCTCTAAGAATTCTCCTTCAAGAAGTAGGAAATAAGGGATCTGATTTTAATGGCAGGAGATGATGCCATTTACTATAAGAAATCCTAAAGAAAAGGAAAGAAAGTAATAAGTTTTTAGCAACTAATGAAAATGGAAATAAACAAAATCTGAAACTTGAATCCTAAGTCTTGAATAAATGGCCTCGTTCAAACTAATAGAAATGGAAACTAATGAAAAACAAATAAAAGACATCTTAATAAGAATTAAAACTACTATTCACGTCACTTTTGTTGCCCATGTGATTTGCACATGCTTGTTAATTGATTTCTTCAAATTGGACTCTATTCGGACCTTGCAGCATGTCTTGTTGGGCTTGGACAATGAGGATCAAGTCCCTTGGGCCTTGTAACTCTTCAAATTGATGCAAAAACATGGGTTCAAGCTCTTGAACATTTTGGACGATGCAACTCAAAGTTTGCTTCATGGCTTTAGCTCTTCCTCTAGTCATTGGGCCTCCTATGCCTTGTAATGGGTCCATTTGCATGTTGGGCTTTCTTGCACACCCTCCATGCTCTTTTAAGTCATTACACCATGCTCCCTTGTCTACAAGCTCACAGGCCCCTTCATCAAATGCCAAACTCTAGTGGGATGTTAACTATACTCATAGTCTCAATCACTAGAGATACGATCTACCACTTACCCCATTATGAAGACTACACTTGACCCCTTTTTGAAATATAGTTTTAACATATGGGGATCTCTCTTTATCCCTCAGTTAGGTTAATATCTGTTGGGGAGTGGTTCATTTAACTCTAACTCGGCAAAGCTACCTTCTTACTTTCCTCATCCCATATACTACACTCATTTATCAAAAAGTATAGTCAGTGATTTAGTCATCCAAGTATAGCCTTACTGTATCTAGAGGCAACAATTTACTAGACTTAGGACATCTCTAGTCTTTGAGATAAAAGCTAACTGAAACTATATTGGTCTTAGAGACTAATTACTTCGTAAAAGCTATCTCATGTTGTCATCTCTCCAGAGAACTACTGTGTTGAAACTGTGGGCTCTTTGTATCTCTGTGAGATCTACTGTGACCTCTTAGAGCCCTGCTAGGGTGTACTACAACCTGCTATACAGTGCTAGGATCTACTACAATCTCCCTTTAGGGGATGTTAATGCATAAGATCACTGTATCTGAGAATAAAATACATGTTCACTAAGTCCAATAACCATCACTCATAAACTCTAAGGCTCAACTCAGATATATGTCATGCTCTTCGTGCGAAGTAAGTTTTGTGTCATCTAATTTTCTAGGATCCCATCATATTGATACTCAGGAGCATTTTTAACCTTCATTATCACTCCTTATGGGATTCTCAGGTTCCCACTTTAGCCCTTTTCACTTGACTCTCTTTCCTTACTTTTACTGACTTACCTTGCTTCATTCATACTTATTCTATCTTTCCTCTCATATCCTGTAATTTCTGACAATACCCATATTTTGCTCTTGAGTGTCTTTAGCACTAAGGTATCTCATGCACTGAGTGTGCCTACCATCTCTTGTAGGATAGATGTTATACACTAGTCTTTTCTCATTTGTTTACATATACTATGAGGGACTCAGCTATGCATACTGAACTCGTACTATCTGAATCTGAACATTCTATGCTATTAGCACGTTCTCTTTTATATTATTATTCTTTACTAGGGATTTGTTTCTGTATGCTTTTCTTATTGTTTTACTATTATTGTAATCCTTACACTTTATTCCTAGCTTATCTCATCATTTAACCGACTAGGATACTCTTCGATTATCGGGACACTTTTTATGATTGATGCCATTATTTGCTACGCACTCAAGTCACATTACAATTGGGTTAGCTAAACCTAATATCATGTAACCATTGTTACAAGCTATAACATTCAGTTTTCTGCAAACGAGAAAAAACTTGAGAAATGTAACGCACGATTTCTCCATAAACGAACAAAACTTACTAGATACAAAAGGAAGTCCCCCAAAATGAATTAGTCAATACCCCAAAAAATTTGGGAAGTGTTCTAGATTCCTAAAAATGAGAATTTTGAGCTCAAACAGAAAGAAAAATGGAGCTAGAATGAAGAAACAAATTTTGATAGAAATTTTATGAAACGTAACGACATTTTTGTAATTTTGAGCAATTTTTGGAATTCACATAGGAGGGCTTTTTAAATGAAACTTTTGAGTTCTCCAGGATTCTCAGAGGCCTTGAAAATCATGGGAAGCCCCGAGATAATTAAATCCCCTTTGGTGGATGTTTTCCAATGTTGGTGTACCTGAACTTTGATTTGAGTGATTCCAAAGGCATTTTACTAAATTGGGAATCTAAATTTTATAATGGAAAAGAAGGTTCTAAAAAAGGAGCTAAAATGAATGAGAAACGAAAATGCCAAGAACGAAGGGCAAAATAGGGATTTTTGAAAAGTATTTCTTCCTCCTACCTATAAATAGGTGGCGCCCCATTCTCACACTCACATAACTTCATATTGTTCTGCCCAAATTCAGAGGTGAGAGCTAGGGTTTAGGCACCCTAAAGGGAGAGAAGAAGAAAGAGAAATCAAGGCAAAAAGGTATGGTTTCTTGGTAGTTTTCTATGTTTTCTTCCATCCAAACCTCCTCTCCTCCATTCTTCTTTGTTTTCTTTGATTAAAATGAAGTTGAAAAATCTATTTTAAGGGAGAAATTAAGGAGAAAATTCGGATTTGAAGAGATGAGCTTGGAGAAAGCAAGATTCAAGTGAGAAAAAGCAAGAAAACAAGGTAATTTCTTCTTCCATGGTTGATATCCCTTCCTTCCCTTCCTTCACCATTTCGCCCCACTCAAGAAACCCTAGGAGGGTTTGATTTTTAGGCAAAACCCAGGGTGATTCTAAGGAAAAAGCGTGTGGAGATGAAGAATATGCAAAGAAAATTAACAAAAAATCATAGGATTTCAAGATGCAATTTCTAGGGTTTCAAGTGTTCTTTCTAAAATCTGATTTGATATCTTAATTTCTATGCCTAAATAAGTGTTTAAATGAGCTCCTAAGATCCCTAGAAGTCTCCTCATATGCTTCCTCCCTTAAGAAAACAAAACAAAGTCCATTGAGCCTAAAACCTGGCATAGGTTCGGCCAAGAGAGGTTCTTATAGCTAGGGAGAGTTTTAAATTTTTCTAAACCCACTTTTGAGTCATATATGATGAATGTATATGAGGGGAAGCCTTGGAAAAAATTTAGAAACCATAGAAAGTGAGTTGGTGCTTTATGTTCCATAATATGACTTAAAGAAGCAACATGTAGTTAGACTCTGGATTTTGATTATGTGATGCCTCCAAGAGGCTTAAAAGGAGTCAAGAATCATATTTGAAAGGAAAGAATGGAGCTTAGAACCTATTTAATAGGAGTTGCTTAATTAGGTATATTCTTGGAAACATAAAGGGGCTAATGAGCTAAGCTAGTGTCTAAGCAAGTTGTGTAGCCTCAGACTTTGCTTCAAGAATATAATTAGCTTCCATATGATGTGTCTAGGCCAAGAGAAATGATCTCCACCTTCTTGGGTGTGTGAGGTCAAGGGAGAGGATTCAAGGCTTAAGGAAAAAGTGTACAAATGCTAGCAAGGTAGCCCTCTCCACCTTCTCTCATGCATGATTGCTTGCTTTACTTGTCTTTAAATATGTGTATATGTATTTTAAGCCATGAAAAATGTTTTAGCATGAGCTCTTACTCCATGGTACCATGATGATGCATTATGTTTTTCCAAATGATGTTTATGATGTTTGTTTTGTTTTGCTTGAGCCTGGTGAGGCCAAGAACCCTTAGCCATGGTAAGGATGAGCCAAGAACCCTTAAGAATGGTTGAGACAAAGTAAAGAGTCTCCTAAAAGTGAGGTTAACTCCCAAGAGCATGGTTGAGTCTAAGAACCTCTTAAAGAATGGGTGAGGCAAGTCCAAAATTCACAAGTAAATGGGTGAGGGCAGTCCACTTGCTTGGCAAATCTTTGTATGATATGTATAAGTTTCTTAAATGATGAAAATGCCTCTTAAATGTTTGCACATGTCAACTGTAATATCCGGTTCTCCGAAAACTAAAGAAAACGTGAGAAACATAATGTATAGTTTCTCTATAAACGAACAAAATTCACCAGATACAAAAGGAAGTCCCTCAAGATGATATAGTTAAGGTCCTGAAAAATTTGGAAAGCATTCTAGACTCATAAAAATGAGAATCCCAGGCTCAGACAGAAAGAAAAACAGAGCTAGAATGAAGAAACAATTTCTTACGAAAAGCCTACGAAACGTAATGGCATTTTCGTAATTTTGAGCAAATTTTGGAATTCACATAGGAGGACTTTTTAAATGAAATTTTTGAGTTCTCCAGGGTTCTCAGAGGCCCTGAAAACCATGAGAAGTCTTGGGATAGTTAAATCCCCTCCGGTGGACGTTTTCTAATATCAGTTGACCCAAACTTTGACTAGTTCGTTCGGTAAGGTTTTAGCTCCGATTTGAGTGATTCCAAAGGCATTTTACTTAATTGGGAACCTAAGTTTTATAATGGAAAAGACAGTTCTAAAAAAGGAGCTAAAAAGAAGGAGAAACAAAAATGCAAAGTATGAAGGGCAAAATTGGAATTTTTGAGAAAGTGAAAGCTTCTTGAACACACTTTAAGTTTCTTATTTCTTCTCCCTTCCATTTGCACGACCCATTCTACCAAAAAATTAGAGAAAAAACCAGCTCTCTTAGGCACACCATGGAGGAGAAGAAAGGAGGAGAAAAAGCAAGGAAAAGGGAGATATTAAGGGAAAAATTCGGATTTGAAAAGTGGAGCTCAAAGAACATAAAATTCAAGTGAGAAAAAGCAAGAAAACAAGGCCAAGAGAAACCATCTTCACCAATTTATGGGTGTGTGATAGAAAGAGGAGGCTTGAAATCCAAGGAAAAAGTGTATGATTGTGTGCAAGGTAGGTCTTTCCACTTTCTTTCATGCATGGATGTGTGTTTAGCTTACTTTAGAATATGTGTATGTGTATTTTCAAGCTATGAAAAGTGTACTAGCATGCCTTTAAATGCTATGATTCTTAATGCCATGTTATGGTTCTAAATGAGTACATGATGTTTGTTTGAATTTGCTTGAGTGTGGAGAGGCCAAGAACTCTTACCTTTGGTGAGGATGAGCCAAGAACCCTTGAACTTGGTTGAGACAAAGCAAAGAGTCTCTCAAAAGAAAAGTGGGCTCCCAAGAGTATGGTTGAGTCCAAAGCTCTCAAAGAATGGGTGAAGCAAGTCCAAAATTCATGAGGAGAAGTGTGAGGCTAATCCAAACATTCGGTGAGCTCTTGAATGTCTTGTATGATTTGTTCATATGCCAAGTTTGCTTTTAAAATATCCATGACTTCCATTTTCTCCATACGTGCATTTGTAAAGCTTACTTTGCACATATTATGTATGATTGAATGGGAGATGAGCTATTGGGATTCTTTGAATCTCATCCCCTCCTCTCCAATGATCTAACATGCTAGGTGGACTAAGTAATTATGGTGAAAGGAGCCAACAACAATGAAGAAGAGAGATTGACAAGCTTATGCCTTGTTTTGTCCATTTTGGATCATGATGTATATGATGTTGTAAATGTACTATGAACCTTGAGATATGTGTAAATATACTATTATATGATGTTTAGATGTATGAATATAATATATGACCTCTAGCATTTATTTTGAGTATGAAATGCCAATGTGTGCAATGTGAGAGTTTGATGGAAATGTGCATAAGTGTGGGTTGAACGGCCAAAATGAGATGCATAAGGTTTAGGACCCTTTGGACAGCTCATACAAGTCTTAAATATGCTTTTAGACTTGCCCAAAGGGTGCCAACACCAAAGGAAGGTCATTTCGCAAGTTTGGTACCTCATGTGGAGCCAAATTTAACCATAATAGAACCCTATATCACTTTTTGGCCAAATGAGTTAGTCTTGAGCTGAGATTTGGCATGCAATTAAGTATCATTGAGGGATTTTTGGAAAGCTAAAGATCATAATTTTTAGATGTCTACAGAATATTTGATGCTTTTTCAAAGTTGACAATTTTCATGGTTTCTAGTTTGCTATACTATTCATTTGGTCTGAAATTGTTTTCTATCACATGAGGCACAAATGATGTTCAATTGCCATGAAATTTTATATAAAGAAACTAGACAATCACAATGACTCATGCCAATTAGAAGCACCTCATTTAGAAGTCTAGAGAGGGAGATATGAATTTTTGAAATTTCTGTCTAGTATCAGTAATTTTGCCCGACCAGAAGTACTGTTCTATTGAATTTCAAGATCTAGGCTTGATGAGCTAGTCTAGAGATATTTTTTTCCCTCTAATTGACATCCATAGCTTTCTAGATTAGTGTCATTTACATGGATTATATTTTTTTGCAATTAATTGCACATTTTCAAAATTTTCTACAAAATTTTGTGACAGCTTTAGAGTGCAGTCTGACCTCTAAACTATTTGGATGTGAAACATCCTTTGTGATAGATGTTATGATCTAGGCATATTTTTAGTGTGAAGTAGACATCCATAGCTACCTAGAATGACTAAGATTGCATGATTTCAAGTTTTCTAGATTTAGTCATGATTTTCCAAAGTTTGGTCAGAAAAAGGTGCAAATCTGGCCGAAAATACACCTAGTGATTTTGAGTTCCATTTTGGTTTCTATGAGTTGTGGGCATGTTTTTGTGATACAAATGAGTTGTATTGATGTAATTAAATATGAGAATGCATAATATGAGCTCACACAGTCCATGTGACACTAAATGGAATTTTTAGATACAACGTAACACAAAAATATTCATTATTTTCCTTGCCTTTTTATGAGAAACTTGCATTCTTCATGATATTAGTCACTTAAAGGCATGAAGTGAGCTAGACATGCATTTATGAGACTTGTTTATATCTTTTATGTATGATTGAATAGGAAATGAGCTATTAGAATTCTTTGAATCTCATCCCCTCCTCTCCAATGCTCTAACATGCTAGGTGGACCAAGAGAGCAAGGTAATGGAAGCCAACCACCTTGAAGATGAGAGCATGACATCACCATGCATAGTTTTGTTCTTTAAGGTGATATTGATGTCTAATGATGTAATTCATTATTGTATATGGTCTATGACCTTTGAAACATATGTAATTATGTTAAGATATGATGTAGAAATGAGAGAATATATTATGTGATCATTAGAATGGGATTTGAGTATGTTATGGCAATGTGGCTTCTTGAAGGGTTTTATGCAAATGTGTATAAGTGTGAATGAGATGGCTGAAATGAGATGCATGAGAATTGAGACTATTTGGGCAGCTCAAACAAGTCCTAATTATGCTTTTAGACTTTCCCAAGAGGTGCCAAACCCCAAGGAAAGCTATTTGGACATTTTGGTATCCTATATGGAGCTAAAATTGACCATAATAGAACCCTATATTACTTTTTGTCCAAATGAGCTCTTTTTGATCTAAGATTTGGCATGCAATTAGAGGTTGTTGAGAGATTTTTGGAAAGCTAAAGAACATAACTTTTGGATGTCTAGAGAACATTTGATGAATTTTCAAAGTTGGCAAAAATTTTGGTTTTGGTCATGTCACTATTCACTCAGGTCTAAAAATAAAATATGTTACACAAGGCTCAAATGATGTCCAATTAACATGATATTTTATACAAAGAAACTATACATTCCTAGTAACTTGTACTAACTAGAAGCACCTTATTTGAATGTCTACAGAGGGAGATATAAATTTTTAAAAAATCTATCCAGTACTAGGCCCTCCAACTAACCTTAGGTACTATTTGATTCAGTTTTGAGGTCTGGGAATGCCTGGGCTAGTCTAGAGTTATTTTTTCCCTCTAGCTAATATCACAGATTTCTAGATTGGTATCATTTGCATAGACTAGATTTTTATGAAATTAATTGGACATTTTTGAAGTTTGCTATAGAATTCTGTGACAGTACTAGTGGACAGCTAGACCTCTAGACCATTTCGAATGTCAAACATCTTTTATGTTGCGTTTCATGGTCTGGACATATTTTTATCATAAATGATACATGTGTATCTTTCTATAATGGCCAAGAATGTATAATTTCAATTTTTCTAGAATTAGTTATGATTTTCCAAAATTTATGACAAAAATAAGGAAAATCTGGCCAAAATATATATATGCATTTTATGCTCCCCTTTGGTTTCCATAAGATGTAGGCCACTTTTGATGATACAAATGAGTTGTATTCATATAATTAAATATGGGAATATGATGTATGATGTAATATCCGATTTTCGTTAAACAACAGAAATGAGCACGTTTTCAAAGCAAGTCCCCTGAAATGAAGTAGTTAAGGTTCCAAAAAATTTAAGTAACATTTTAGACTCCTAAAAATGAGAATCCCAGCCTCAGATGGAAACAAAAATAGAGTTAGAATGAATAAACAAATTTTGATGAAAACGTTACGAAATGTAAGGTCATTTTCGTAATTTTGGATAATTTTTGGAATTCACACAGGAGGGCTTTTTAAACCAAATTTTTTAGTTCTACGAGGTTCTCAAAGGCCCTAAAAATCATGGGAAGCTTCAGGATAGTTAAATCCCCTCCAGTGGACCTTTGCCAACGTCAGTGTGCCTGAATTTTGACGGATCCATTCAAAAAGGTTTTAGCTCTGATTTGAGTGATTCCGAAGATATTTTTCTTAATTGGGAACCTAAATTTTATAATGGAAATGATAGTTCTCCAAAAGGGGCTAAAATGAAGGAGAAACGAAAATGCAAAGTACAAAGGGCAAAATTAAAATTTTTGAAAAAGTCACTTTTCCCTTCCTATATATAGGTGGCGCCTCACACTTGCCTTCATTTCACTTCAGATTTTTCAGCCCCAAATCAGCGCCCAAGAGAGGAAGAAGAAGGAGGAAGAAATCCAAGTGTAAGGTATGTTTTCATGGTGATTTTCCTTGCTTTTCTTCATCCACACCTCCTCTCCTCCCTTCTCCTTTATTTCCTTGGATTAAAATGAAGTTTAAAAATCTGTTTCAAGGGAGAAATTCAAGGGAGAGTTCGGATTTGAAGAGAGGAGTTTGGAGAAATCAAGATTTAAGCCAAACTAAATAAGGAAACAAGGTAAAAATGCATCCTATGGTTGATATCTTCCATTACTCTTCTTCTCCATTTTGCCTAACCCTAGGAGCCATAGGAGGATATGATTTTCAAGCCCAAACAAGCATGAATCTTAGGTATTTGATGGAGAAGAATAAGAATATGCAAAGAAAACCATGAAATAGGCATTAGAATTCAAGATGCAAAACCTAGGGTTTCTAGTGTACCTTTCAAATTCTGAATTTATGTGATGCTTTCTAGGTCTAATTTAGAGTATAAATGAGTTCTTGAGACACCAAATATGCTCCCCACAAGCTTCTTCTTTCAAGAAAACAAAGAAACCTCCATGTGGCCCAAATAGTGTCTATGTCTCAACCAAGAGGATTGTAGGTGGGGGGAGTTTTAAATTTTACTAAGGCCATTCTTGAGTCATATTTGATGAATGAAAATGAAGAAAGGCATTGGAAAAAATTTAGAACTCATGGAAAGTGATTTGGTGTCTTAGGTTCCATATTATGACCTAAAGAAACAACATGGTGCTAGGTATTTTGTTTTAATAATGTGATGACTCCAAAGGGCTTAAAATGAGTCAAAAATAATATTTGAAAGGAAAGAATAAGGCTTAGAAGTCATTTGAGGGGTGTTGTTTCATTAGGTGCCAATATGAACCATAATAGGGGCTGTAGAGTAATCTAGGATTTAAGCAAATTGTGTAACCTTAGAATGTGTTCCATAAACTTAATTAGCTCCCATAAATTGTATCTAGGCCAAGAGAAACCATCTCCACCAATTTGTGGGTGTGTGGCCGAAAGAGGATGCTTGAAAGCTAAGGAAAAAGTGTGTGAGTGTACATAAGGTAGCTCTCTCCACCTTCTCTCATGCATAGATGTGTGTTTGGCTTGTGTTTAGAATGTGTGTATGTGTAATTTCAAGTTTTGAAAAGTATGCTAGCATGCCTTTATATGCCATGATCCTTGATGCCATGTTATGTTTCTAAATAAGTACATGATATTTGTTTGAGTTTACTTGAGTGTAGAGAGGCCAAGAACTCTTCACCATGGTGAGGATGAGCTAAGAATCCTTGAGCTTGGTTGAGATAAAGTAAAGAGTCTCCCAAAAGCAAAGTGGGCTCCCAAGAGTATGATTGAGTCCAAAGCTTATGAAGAATGGGTGAGGCAAGTCCAAAATCCATGAGGAGAAGTGTGAGGTCAATCCTAACACTTGGTGAGCTCTTGAATGTCTTGTATGATTGATTCACATGCCAAGTTTATTTTTAAAATGTCCATGACTTCCATTTCTCCATGCATGCATTTGTAAAGCTTGCTTTACACATATTATGTATGATTGAATGAGAGATGAGCTATTGGGATTCCTTAAATCTCATCCTCTCCTCTCCAATGATCTAACATGCTAGGTGGACCAAGTAGATATGCCAAGGAGAGCCAACAACAATAACGAAGAGAGATTGACAAGCTTATGCCTTGTTTTGTCCATTTTGGAACAATAATTATGGTTCATGGTGTATATGATGTTGTAAATATATTATTGTCACGCCCCATTTCTCCAAGAGAAGGGGGTGACCAACACGAGGAGTCTATATGAAATTCTTACCTACAACTTGGTTTATTGCACTATCTTAGCAGATAACCTTTAAAAGGTCCTACATTGAATAGCAGTACACTAAGTGTAACCCTGCCTTGTTGGATATATAAAATTTACTTTCTTTTATGCACTAGCATTTTATAGAAATTTTGGCAGAGTGTCCCCTATAAATAGGACATCCCAAATTTCTACAAACAGCTAGAATTCAGCAGAAACAACAACAGAGAGCTCCGCTCTCTTTAACCAATTAACAAAACATCAATGAAACAAAAATAGGGAAGGGAAAACAAAACCTCTATCCCTTGGTCCTACTCCTAAAATACTTTACCACCGAGTATCAATTCAATACCACAAATGACAAACCAAAAAAAAAAGTTAACAAAGCTCCCAATTCCAAAAAGGGTGGCTCACCGCCACAACGCCTCAGCACCTAAGATGAGGGAGGCGGATCAGGTCCAGAGGCGCTATCTGAAAAATTTAAAATTTGAAAGAGTGAGTCAACACTCAGTGAGCAGATAATAGATTTCAAAAATTAATTCAAGAATCATAACTAATAAATTAAAGTGTGTATAACTAGACCATCACGCTTCACAATTTAACAAATGTCACAACCCATTATATTAAAGAGAACCTATCTAGACTTGAGTCTCTTGGTGTGATCACCTGATGAAGGTTTACCACTAGGTCAGATAAAGTAGTGGCTACACCGTGTTGGCAACTCCTTCCCCGTTTCACTCGGGTGGCTACGCCTAACCGGCAGCCCCTTTTTATCTACCCTTCTTATTTGTAGGTCATAATTCATCCATTTCGGGGGCGGCTACACCTCGTTGGCAGCCCTTACCCGCCTCACTCGGGTGGCTCCGCCTAACGGGTAGCTCCTTCTCCACCCAGATTCCTTTACAACACATGACTTGGTCTAATGAAGGGCAATAGCATGCACTCATAGGTGAGGCACTCACACAAACCCCTAATCCTAAATTCACATACCTATATATATATACGTCATTAGCCAATTACTATTATTTAATATGTACTTTTTGTTGATGCTTTGCTTATGCAAGAAAGTTGGATTAAAGGAGACAAGACTTGCTCAACTGTCAACAATTAAAGCAATCAATATCAACGCAAAATTTTATAATATATATGTATATATATATACATTAACAACTCATTAGGACCAATAATAAGAATAATGGAAAGAAAATAAAAATACAAATACAACTAAGGATAAGACAAAAAAAATAAATAAAGAAACAAATAAATAAAGGTTACTTCTCAACAACTTCTCCTTCAAATTTAAGTTATTGTCAAGAAAACAGGTCCACACATACACATATATATACTAAGCAATATTTTATCTCACTCAGAGCAATTTCGAGCAGAAAGTAACAATATCAAGATTTATAGTGCTCGTAAATACTTCGAAATCTATTATTTACTCACAGACACTGCTCAAAGTTAGCACGTTACTGGTTCCTCCTTGAAATGCCAATTTCCTAAACTGCCAATGCTCATAGGATTTCCTGATAACACCCAACTCACCAAATCACCACATAGGTTCACAATGATCACACCTACATTTATAAAATTCCCTATTAGTTATCAAACAACCTGTTATTCATAGAACCATACTCATGTGCAGTAACCTTTAACCTAATCTTTCCATATTTAGATCCTACTTCATCCTTCAAGTTCATATATCATTCTGAGGGAGTAAAATTTTAAGGATTCTATATATCCCATAAAGTTAGGAAACCAAAAAATAAACCCCCCTTTTTTCTGTTCTCCATCGTCGGCCAAACCAAGGATGGAAGAGTCTCCCCATCCTTCTCATTTCTTGGAGCAGGGAAGGACCAAAAATGGAGGGAATTAACCAAAATCTACGAGATTAAGGGAGAACACAGCACATTAATGGAGATGGGGAGTGTGGGAGACGGGAAATGCTTACTGGACCGACGACGCTGCAGCTCTCTTCCTCGCGTCGCTATGGTCGAATCAGCAGCGAGGGAGCTGGGGAAGCTTACGTGACGCCGACGATGGTCATTCGGTGGAGGAGAAACGCCGACAGCTTGAGGAGAGAAGCTTCGCACACACACTAAGGAGGAGAGCAACAGTAGCTGGAGAAGAGGAAATACGGGAGTGATGAGGCGCTGGAAGAAAAATATGAAGGAAACAAATAAAAATAATAATAAAAAAAACCTCCCCTTTTTTTTTTCTTGTAGCTTTCTCAGGATATTACATTCTTTCCCCCTTAAGAAAAATTCAATCCCCGAATTTAAATCTCGAGTTCTAACTTCAACGTTCAAACAAGTGAAGGTATTTGGTTCGCATTTCACTCTCTAGCTCCCAAGTGGCCTCTTCCTGTGAATGGTTACACTAAGCTACCTTAACCATTGCTACTTCTCTTGAGCAAAGCTTCCTTACCTGCTTATCCACAATTTTAAGAGGTTCTTCCCTATACGTCAATCCCTTATCTAGCACAATTTCCTGAGATTTAATTATGTGAGAAGGGTCGGACAAGTACTTCCTTAACATAGATACATGGAACACTGGATGGACTCCTGCTAACTCCTGGGGTAGATCTAAACGATAAGCCACATTGCCGACCCTATCCAGCACTTCATATGGTCCCACATATCTCGGACTCAACTTTCCCTTCCTGCCAAATCTCATCACGCCTTTCATAGGTGACTCCTTCAAGAACACCAAATCACCCATGGTGAATTCCAAGTCTCGACGCCTATGGTCTACATATGACTTTTGTCGACTCTGGGCCGTCAACAGTCTTTCTCTTATCACCCGTACTTTATCCTGTGCATCTTGTACCAAGTCGGGACCTAACAATTTGACTTCACCAACTTCAAACCATCCTATGGGAGACCTACATCGCCTCCTATATAGTGCTTCGAATGGTGCCATTTGAATGCTAGCTTGATAACTGTTATTATATGCAAATTCTACCAAAGGCAAATGACTCTCCCAACTACCACCAAAATCCAAGATACATGCTCTTAACATATCCTCCAAAATTTGTATCGTTCTCTCAGACTGTCCATCAGTTTGAGGGTGAAAAGCAGTACTGAGGTTTACTCTCGTACCTAAGGCCTCTTGAAAAGCCTTCCAGAAATGAGATGTAAACTGAGGACCTCTATCAGAAATTATGGATACGGGTACTCCATGCAATCTCACTATTTCGCTTAGGTAGAGTTGCGCATACTTAGCCACACCATAAGTAGTTTTGACAGGAAGGAAATGCGCTACCTTAGTTAATCTATCCACAATTACCCAAATAGAATCATACCCCCTCAGGGTACGAGGTAAACTGGGTACGAAATCTATCGTAATTCTCTCCCACTTCCACTCAGGTATTTCTAGTCGCTGATGTAACCCTGCTGGTTTTTGATGTTTAGCCTTCACTTGTGGCACACTAGGCAACGGGAAACAAAGTCTGCTACATCTCCCTTCATACCATCCCACTAATAGGATTGCTTCAAATCCTGGTACATTTTTGTCGATCTCGAATGAATAGTATATGCTGAATGATGAGACTCTTCTAAAATTTCTCTCTTTATATCCCCCATGCTAGGCACACACAACCGGTCTCCAACTCTAAGTACTCCTTCAGAGTCAAGAATAAATTCACTATTTTTTTCACTTCTTACTCCTTCAATCCTTTCGCTCAACTTGGGATCTAGCTTCTGAGCCGCCTTTACCCTTTCTATGAGGGTTGAACAAGCTTGCATATGAGCTAAGAATGCTCCAGATTGAGAAATTTCAAACTTCGTTCCTCCTTTCTCCAAGTTATGAACTTCTTCCAGTGTTGCCTTCTATCTTTTGCAATGTGAGCCAAACTACCCATTAACTTCCTACTTAAAGCGTCCGCTACTATATTGGCCTTCTCAGGATGATAGAGAATATGGCAATCATAGTCTTTGAGTAACTCCATCCACCTGCGTTGTCTAAGGTTGAGATCTTTCTGCTGAAAGATATACTTAAGACTTTTATGATCGGTATAGATCTCGTAAGTTTCGCCGTAAAGGTAATGTCGCCAAAGTTTGAGGGCAAATACCACAGCTGCCATTTCTAGATCATGAGTAGGGTAATTCTGCTCATGTCTTTTAAGTTTCCTAGAGGCATAGTGATGCAATAGCACCAAGAGACCTTGTTGAGCATAAAAGTGGACCTGATGAAGGATATGATTTGCAAATTAAAGCCCAAGAGTTCAAGTCAAATGTGCCTAAAGACCCATTGCAAGGCATAGGAGGCCCAATAACAAGAGCTAGGGCCAAAGCAATGAAAGAAGCCTTCAATTGTTTAATTCATAAGCTTTATAACTTAGAGCCCATTCATTTAAGTCAAGAGAAGACCCAAGAAGATGTAAAAGATGTGATCATGCTAACCATTCTACAAGAGGAGTGTCAAGGCCCAATTGGAGTCTAATTACAAGAGATTAAGAATCGTGTGACAACCATGTGATTTTTAATGAAGCATGAGCATCCCATGTGACAACTTAAAGAAGTAGATTAGTTTTGACTAGGATTCTTTTTAAAATTTCGTTTTTTATTATTTTATTATTTTTTTGAACTTGGTCAAAGAGCTTATCTTGGAGATCAAGTTAAGATTAGTATTCTAATCTAATTAGGATATATATTAGGTATCATTTAAAATATTTCTAATCAGGTTTTAGAGTTTTACTTTAATTAGGACTCTAGAAAATTTTGCCTATAAAAGGCTTCCTATTATACTCTATTTTACAGATGAATGAATGAATGAATTTGAGTATTATTCAATACTTTGTGAGGCTTTTGTTTCTTTGTGTTCTCTAAGAGTTCACGTGACTTATCAAAGGATTGGTCTTCCTTTGTGGTGTCTTGAGGCTAGGGTTCTAAGAGACAAGTTCTCTTAGGGTCTTTCCTTTGACCAACATTCTTATTTTCTAGCCGGTCTCGGGTAAAGTGTCATCTTGTTGAAGGTTCTTAGGACAAGGTTCCTAGAGGGTCTCTCATCATTTGGTATCAGAGCTTTGGTCGCTAGTACAAGGTATATTTTTGTGTTTTCCCTTTCATTGTTCTTCATACTTTCTCTCTTTCCATTAATCCTTTTCATCTTCATCTTTTTCTTCTATCTTCTTCTGTCTTCCATTGTTGTGTTCCTCCATCCTCAAAAAAAAAAAAAAAAAAAAAGAAGACATTGTGATACTCCAAAAAGAAAAAGAGAAGAGAGTGTGATAATCCAAAAAAAAAAATTCAAAAAAAAATTCGAAAAAAAAAAAAGTGAAAAAAAAAAATTTCAGATTGCAGAATTCAAAATTGAAAGCAAGTTTGGAGTTAATTTCCTAGTTAGAGTAAGTTTTCTAATTAGAGTCAATTTCCTAGTTGGAGTTAGTTTCCTAATTAGAGTCAATTTCCTAATTGGAGTTAATTTTTTAATTGGAGTCAATTTCCTAGTTGGAGTTAGTTTCCTAATTAGAGTCAATTTCCTAATTGGAGTCAATTTCCTAATTGGAGTTTGTTTCCTAATTTAATTGCATTAAGTGACTACCAAGTTTTCTACTTACCTATTTGCATTCAAGAAAGGATATTGTTTCCTAATTGTTCGAAACTTGAATTGCAAGTAGTTTTCTATTCTTAAGGTTTCTTATTTTCAGATTTTTTTTTTTTCTTTTTCCTTCCAGACCTTCCCTTACTCCTTCTTTTTCCTTTTTGTTACACACCTATTTTTCTCCTTTGTTTGATTCTTTGGGAATTTATATTTTAGAATTCTAGTTTTTGGATTGCCACTAGTTTGATCTTTTCATTTGATTTGCTTGTGACTTGCTTAGAACACTTGTAAGAAGCAAATTATTGAGTGGTAAAAGGTAAGAGGGTTAACATTAAAGAAAAAGCCAAAAAGAGAATTAAACACGAGTGAAATTATCATCTTTTGAGTGTAAACACGTATGCTAGTGAGTTGCGAGGTCCTATATCTTTCATTGCTTGTTTTTGTACAAACTAATATTTCAGGATGTCTAGAGAATCTGAGCATAGTGACTTTGACATGAAAGTCTGGATTAGAGCCGTTCAAAGTACTCTTGAGAAACTTAGTACCAGATTAGATGATGTGGAGTCTTCTTCCAATAGGAGGACCCATAGGAGGCAACCTCATATGGAACTTGATGATGATGCTGAATCCGACTTTGAGGAGTCCCATACTCGGAGAGGTAGACAATCATCATCCAATAAGGATGGTGGTATTGGAAACATCAAGATGAAGATTCCCTCATTCCCCGGGAAAAATGTCCTGGACCAGTACTTGGATTGGGAAAGAAGAGTGGAGCATGTGTTCGAGTGCCACTCTTACACTGAGGTGAAGAAAGTAAAACTTGCTGCAGTGGAGTTTACTGACTATGCTAGCATCTGGTGGGATCAACTCTTACTCACCAGAAGACTTACCGGTGAAGGCCTAATTCGTGATTGGCAGGAGATGAAAACTATCATGCGCAAACGATTTGTCCCTAGTTACTATTATAGGGAATTGCATAAGAGGCTCCAAAAGCTGAAACAAGGTTCTATGAGTGTGGAAGATTACTATCAAGAAAAGGAGATTGCCATGATTAAGGCAAATGTGGAGGAAGACCGTGAAGCAACCATGGCCCGATTTATTGAGGGCTTAAATCCTAAAATAGCTGCCCAAGTTGATTTATACAATTACCTGGATATGGAGGAGCTCTTACATAGAGCTATCAAGGTGGAAAAGCAACTAAGGACTCGACAAAAGCTAAAAGTGACATCTAGCTCGAGTTTTTGGAGGGATTCCAAAGTCTCCTTCAAGCCAAAGACTAATTTCAAGTCTAAAGAGGAAAGTAAAGTAAAACCCTTTCAGGTTAAGGGTAAAACTGATTCAAAACCTTTATCATCTTCTAACCCTACTACTTCTTCCTCTAAGGTTAGATGTTTTAAATGTAATGGTTTTGGTCACATTGCTTCACAATGTCCCAACAAACGAACTATGATTATTCTTGAGAATGGTGATGTGACTAGTGCTAGTAGTGAGTCTGAGGAGGATGAGATGCCACCCCTGACTGATGACTCAGATTTAGAATTAACTGAAGCTATAAATGGTGAAGCCCTTGTGGCTAGACGTGCTCTCAGCATTCAACCAAAAGAAGATCTCGAGGTAGAGCAGCGTGAGCATATTTTCCATACTCGTTGCTTCATCCACAAGAAGGTCTGTAGTTTGATTATTGATGGTGGTAGCTGCACAAATGTAGCTAGTACTTTACTTGTGGAAAAGCTGAACTTGCCTACTTTGAGGCACCCTACCCCTTATAAATTACAATGGCTTAATGATAGTGGGGAGGTAAAGGTAACAAAACAGGTGCTCATCTCTTTTTCTATTGGTAATTATCATGATGAGATTCTTTGTGATGTAGCACCTATGTATGCTGGTCACTTATTACTTGGTAGGCCGTGGCAGTTTGACAGAAAGGTAAAACATGATGGATATAAAAATTATTACTCCTTTATTTTTAATGGTAAGACCATTGTGTTGACCCATCTACGTCCTGTTCAAGCATATGATGATCAATTAAAAATCGAAAGAGAATGTAAGAATAGAGAGCAAGAAAAGAAAGGTAAAGTGAGTGTGAGTATTGAGAATGAGAAAAAGCAACAGAAAGGTGAGTTGGGTAGAAAGAAAATTAGAGAAAAATATGAGGAAAAGAAAGTGAGTTTATTTTCGAGTAAAAGTGAGATCAAGAGAGCTTTATTTAGTGAAAATGCTTTCTTATTGATTTATAAAGATGTTTATCTTACTATCAATGATCCTGATCACTCTTTGCCTGTTAGTGTTACATCTTTATTGCAGAAATTCTATGACTTATTCCCAGAGGAAATACCTAATGGATTGCCCCCTTTAAGAGGCATTGAGCATCGCATAGACTTTATCCCAGGAGCATCTATTCCCAATAGACCTGCTTATCGAGCAAATCCAGATGAGACTAAGGAAATACAACATCAAGTGGAAGAGCTCATGAAGAAAGGCTTTGTTTGTGAAAGTCTAAGTCCATGTGCTGTGCCGGTGATTCTTGTGCCCAAGAAGGATGGCAAGTGGCGGATGTGTGTAGATTGTCGTGCCATCAACAAAATAACAGTAAAATATTGCTATCCTATCCCTAGGTTAGATGATATGCTTGACGAGTTGCATGGTGCAAGTGTTTTCTCTAAAATTGATCTTAGAAGAGGTTATCATCAGATTAGAATGAAAGAAGGTGATGAATAGAAAACTGCTTTTAAGACCAAGTTTGGGTTATATGAATGGTTAGTTATGCCATTTGGCTTGACTAACACACCTAGCACTTTCATGAGTTTAATGAACCATGTCTTTAGATCTTTCATTGGTAGATTTGTTGTGGTTTACTTTGATGACATTTTGATTTACTCTAAAAGTCTAGAAGAGCATGTGAATCATTTGCATGATGTGTTTGTTGTGCTTAGAGAGAATAAACTCTTTGCCAATTTAGAGAAGTGCTCTTTTTGTTTGGATTCTGTGATTTTTCTTGGATTTGTTGTAGGAGCTCGTGGCATACAAGTGGACGAGGAGAAGGTCAAAGCAATTCGAGAGTGGCCAACTCCAAAGAATGCGAGTGAAGTAAGGAGCTTCCATGGATTGGCGAGCTTTTATAGGAGATTTGTTAAGGACTTCTCTACTCTTGCTGCCCCTTTAAATGATTTGGTAAGAAAGAATGTGGTATTCAAGTGGGGTGAAGCCCAAGAGCGTGCTTTTAACATACTGAAGGACAAACTAACTAATGCCCCTGTACTTGTGTTGCCTGATTTTACTAAGGTTTTTGAAATTGAGTGTGACGCTTCTGGTATAGGCATAGGTGGTGTGTTGATGCAGGATGACAAATCTATTGCATATTTCAGTGAGAAATTAAGTGGCCCTGCTTTAAATTATTCTACATATGATAAAGAGTTGTACGCCTTGAAACGTACCTTAGAAACTTGGCAACATTATTTGTGGCCTAAAGAATTTATTATCCATTCTGATCATGAAAGTCTTAAGTTTCTTAAGTCCCAAGGTAAATTGAACAAAAGACATGCAAGATGGCTTGAATTTATTGAAACATTCCCTTATGTGATTAAGCATAAGTAGGGAAAGGAAAATGTTGTAGCGGATGCATTGTCTAGGCGTTACACTTTGATTACTTCCATACACGCTAGATTGATAGGATTTGAGATGTTAAAAGGCATGTATGAGTCTGATTCTGATTTTGCTGATATTTGGAAATCTTGTGAAATGCATGGTGCTAATGACTATTACAGGTTTGATGGGTTCCTTTTCAAAAAGGACAAGTTATGTGTTCCATTCGTGAGCTTCTTGTTAAGGAAACTCATGGCGGGGGATTGATGGGTCATTTTGGTGCCGAAAAGACTTTGGCTCTTTTGAATGAGCATTTTTATTGGCCTGGTATGAGAAAGGATGTGGTTGCTGTTTGTTCTAGATGTATTACTTGTAAGCATGCTAAGTCTAAAATTCAATCACATGGCTTATATTCCCCCTTACCAGTTCCTTCTCACCCATGGACTGATATTTCTATGGACTTTGTCTTGGGTTTACCTAAATCTTCCACTGGGAAAGATAGTGTCTTTGTTGTTGTGGATAGGTTTAGTAAAATGGCACATTTTATTGCTTGTTCTAAAACTAATGATGCTGTGTATGTGGCAGAATTGTTTTTCAAGGAGATTGTTAGGTTGCATGGTGTGCCAAAAACTATTGTTAATGATAGAGATGTAAAATTCTTGAGTTATTTCTGGAAAATATTGTGGAATAAACTTGGCACTAAGCTTTTGTTTTCTACTACAGCACACCCACAAACTGATGGGCAGACCGAGGTTGTTAAAAGAACTCTCTCTACTTTATTAAGAGCTATCATTCAAAAGAATCTTAAGAATTGGGAGAAGTGTTTGCCCCATGTCAAATTTGCTTATAATCGTGCTGTTCATACTGCTACAAAATTCTCTCCTTTTGAAATTGTTTATGGCTTTAATCCTTTAACGACGTTAGATTTGCTTCCTTTACCTTCACATGAGTTTACTAACCTTGATGGTGCTAGGAAGGCTAAGTTTGTGCAGGATTTGCATGAGAAGGTGAAAGCCAATATTGAAAGAAGGAATGAGCAAATTGCTAGCCAAGTTAATAAAGGTAGAAGGCGTGTGGTGTTTGAACCTGGCGTTTGGGTGTGGGTTCACTTGCGAAAAGAACGTTTCCCAGAGCAAAGAAAGTCAAAACTCCAACCTAGAGGAGATGGTCCCTTTCAAGTTCTTGAAAGGATTAATGATAATGCTTATAAAATTGACTTACCTAATTCTTATGGAAATATTAGTGCTACTTTTAATGTAGCTGATCTCTCTTCCTTTGATATTGCAGATTCGAGGACGAATCCTTTTCAAGAGGGGGGGAATGATGCAATAGCACTAAGAGACCTTATTGAGCATAAAAGTGGACCTGATGAAGGATATGATTTGCAAATTAAAGCCCAAGAGTTCAAGTCAAATGTGCCTAAAGACCCATTACAAGGCATAGGAGGCCCAATAACAAGAGCTAGGGCCAAAGCAATGAAAGAAGCCTTCAATTGTTTAATTCATAAGCTTTATAACTTAGAGCCCATTCATTTAAGTCAAGAGAAGGCCTAAGAAGATGTAAAAGATGTGATCATGCTAACCATTCTACAAGAGGAGTGCCAAGGCCCAATTGGAGTCCAATTACAAGAGATTAAGAATCATGTGACAACCATGTGATTTTTAATGAAGCATGAGCATCCCATGTGACAACTTAAAGAAGTAGATTAGTTTTGACTAGGATTCTTTTTAAAATTTCATTTTTTATTAGATTAGTTTTGACTAGGATTCTTTTTAAAATTTCGTTTTTTATTATTTTATTATTTTTTTGAACTTGGTCAAAGAGCTTATCTTGGAGATCAAGTTAAGATTAGTATTCTAATCTAATTAGGATATATATTAGGTATCATTTAAAATATTTCTAATCAGGTTTTAGAGTTTTACTTTAATTAGGACTCTAGAAAATTTTGCCTATGAAAGGCTTCCTATTGTACTCTATTTTACAGATGAATGAATGAATGAATTTGAGTATTATTCAATACTTTGTGAGGCTTTTGTTTCTTTGTGTTCTCTGAGAGTTCACGTGACTTATCAAAGGATTGGTCTTCCTTTGTGGCGTCTTGAGGCTAGGGTTCTAAGAGACAAGTTCTCTTAGGGTCTTTCCTTTGACCAACATTCTTGTTTTCTAGCCGGTCTCGGGCAAAGTGTCATCTTGTTGAAGGTTCCTAGGACAAGGTTCCTAGAGGGTCTCTCATCACATAGGCTATCACACGTCCATGCTGCATAAGAACACATCCTAACCCTACTCTGGAGGCATCACAATACACTGCATAACCTCCTATCCCAGATGGTAATGTTAGGATAGGGGCTGAAGTCAAACACTTCTTCAGCTTTTGGAAGCTTTCTTCACAAGCGTCCAACCACTGAAATTTAACTTGCTTTTGCGTCAATCTGGTCAAAGGGGCAACTATTTTTGAAAAATCTTTTACGAAGCGGCGATAGTACCCAGCCAAGCCTAAAAAGCTGCGAATCTCCGTAACTGTAGTAGGTTTAGGCCACTTTTGGATGGCCTCTACCTTACTTGGATCGACCTGGATACCATCCCTTGAAACAACATGGCCCAAGAATGCCACTTGGTCTAGCCAGAATTCACACTTAGAAAATTTTGCATATAATTGCTCCTCTCTTAACCGCTGCAGCACCAAGCGTAAATGTTGTTCATGCTCTTCCCGACTTTTTGAATAAACTAGGATGTCATCAATAAATATTATAACGAATCTATCCAAAAATGGCCTAAATATCTGATTCATCAAATCCATGAATGCTGCCGGTGCATTAGTTAACCTGAAGGACATTACTAAGAACTCATAATGACCATAGTGGGTTCTAAAAGCCGTCTTGGGGATATCTTCCTTCCTTATCTTCAATTGGTGGTACCCAGAACACAAATCTATCTTGGAAAAACACTGCGCACCTTGTAATTGATAAAAAAGATCATCAATATGAGGTAACGGATACTTATTGCGTATTGTTACTTTATTAAGTTGCCTGTAATCAATACACAATCGAAAGGACCCATCCTTTTTCTTCACAAAAAGTACTGGAGCACCCCAAGGAGAGACACTGGGGCGGATAAAACCCTTATCCAACAAGTCCTACAGCTGCACCTTCAACTCCTTCAACTCTAACGGTGCCATACGATAAGGGGGTATAGAAATTGGTTGCGTGCTCGCAACAACCTCAATATGAAATTCAATCTCTCTATCCGGTGGTAATCCAGGTAACTCTTCTGGGAACACATCCTCAAACTCCCTAACTACAGGGACTTGCTGCAGGTCTACCGTTTGTGCATCAACATCCTTAATAACAGCCAAATACCCTTGGCACCCCCTTCTTAGTAACCTCTATGCTCTCAATGACGAGATGAGATTGGTTGGTACCTCACTACGATCACCCTGTATCAAAAAGGGTGACTCACCTGGGATATGAAATCTTACCACCTTTGAATAACAGTCTAATGTAGCATGACAAGAAGCTAACCAGTCCATACCCAAAATCACATCAAAATCAGCCATATCTAATATCGCCAGGTCTGCTAAGGTTTCCCTACCCTCAGTAAGAACCTTACAAGACCGGTATACATAATCCACTGACAATGATTCACCGATCGGAGTCACAACCAAAAAGGGATCATCTAATTTAATTAGATCCCTACCAATCCGCTTAGCAAACCGAGGAGATACATACGAATGAGTGGAACCAGGATCAAATAATACACGAGCATCGTAAGAATAAACTCGGAGAGTACTGTATTGGAAGCCTGTGCATTCTGTCTCATTAAGGCAAATAGCTGAGCCTGTCCTCTCCCTGCAAAGGTTGATCCCTTGCTTCCTGCACCTCTCCCAACACCACTCCTGGTCGATTGGGTGGGAATCGATTGAATCGATGTAATTGCTATAGAGGCCGTCTGATGAGAGGATGAGACCGATCCATGACTAGATCCACGCTGCTGGAGCGGGCAATTCTTCTTTAGATGTCCTACTTGCCCACAGAGATAACATGCACCTGTCACCTTATAACATTGCCCAGAGTGGAGTTTCCCACAAGTAAGGCAACAGTTGCTATTATGCTCCATTTGGACTGGACCATACTGGGCCTGATGTCTATCAGCACTCTGGTCTGATCGCTGACTAACTACACTCCCAGAAGACTGCATAGGTTTCTTCGAGGCTAGAGATAATGTCTGGCTGTGGTCTTGGAGTCTTGACCCACCTGTCAAGTACCCCACACCCTGGTGCTTACCCTCAAACCTCTTCCTCTTCTTTGAAAAGAGGGCATTATCCTCCATCCCTCGCAACTCAATCTTCCTTGCACAATCAATTGCCGTGGCATAGGAGGAAAAGTGTTCAACCTGAGCTGCTACTGCATTAAACAGCGGGCGTAATAGTCTGTCCACAAATCTCTCAATCCGATCCCTCTCTATAGAGACCAAATGAGGTGCATAACGTGAGAGCTGTGTATAACGGATATCATATTCAGAGACACTCAAGCCTGGAACTTGCCTCAAGACCTCAAATTCTCAGCGTCTTGCATCTCTGGTGCTCTTGGGTAAAAATCTAGCCATAAAAGCTTCCTTAAATTCCTCCCAAGTCATAGGAGGTAATCCTGTAGGTCTTCCTTGGAACACGGTCTCATACCAGGTATAAGTCACATCCTGCATTTGATAGGTGGCTAGTAACACCTCAGCACCTAAGATGAGGGAGGCGGATCAGGTCCAGAGGCGCTATCTGAAAAATTTAAAATTTGAAAGAGTAAGTTAACACTCAGTGAGCAGATAATAGATTTCAAAAATTAATTCAAGAATCATAACCAATGAATTAAAGTGTGTATAACTAGACCATCACGCTTCACAATTTAACAAATGTCACAACCTGTCATATTAAAGAGAACCTATCTAGACCTGAGTCTCTTGGTGTGAGCACCTGATAAAGGTTTACCACTAGGTCAGATAAAGTAGTGGCTACACTGTGTTGGCAGCTCCTTTCCCATTTCACTCGGGTGGCTACGCCTAACTGGCAGCCCCTTTTTATCTACCCTTCTTATTTGTAGGTCATGATTCATCCGTTCCGGGGGCGGCTACACCTCGTTGGCAGCCCTTACCCACCTCACTCAGGTGGCTCCGCCTAACGGGTAGCTCCTTCTCCACCCAGATTCCTTTACAACATATGACTTGGTCTAATTAAGGGCAATAGCATGCACTCATAGGTGAGACACTCACACAAACCCCTAATCCTAAGTTCACATAGCTATATATATATACGTCATTAGCCAATTACTATTATTTAATATGTACTTTTTGTTGATGCTTTGCTTATGCAAGGAAGTTAGATTAAAGGAGACAAGACTTGCTCAACTGTCAACAATTAAAGCAATCAATATCAACGCAAAATTTTATAATATATATGTATATATATACATTAACAACTCATTAGGACCAATAATAAGAATAATGGAAAGAAAATACAAATACAAATACAACTAAGGATAAGACAAAAAAAATAAATAAATAAATAAACAAATAACTAAAGGTTACTTCTCAACAACTTCTCCCTCAAATTTAAGTTATTGCCAAGAAAACAGGTCCACACATACACATATATATACTAAGCAATATTTTATCTCACTCAGAGCAATTTCGAGCAGAAAGTAACAATATCAAGATTTATAGTGCTAGTAAATACTTCGAAATCTATTATTTACTCACAGACACTGCTCAAAGTTAGCACGTTACTGGTTCCTCCTTGAAATGCCAATTTCCTTCACTGCCAATGCTCATAGGATTTCCTGATAACACCCAACTCACCAAATCACCACATAGGTTCACAATGATCACACCTACATTTATAAAATTCCCTATTAGTTATCAAACAACCTGTTATTCACAGAACCATACTCATGTGCAGCAACCTTTAACCTAATCTTTCCATATTTAGATCCTACTTCATCCTTCAAGTTCATATATCATTCTAAGAGAGTAAAATTTTAAGGATTCTATATATCCCATAAAGTTAGGAAACCCAAAAATGAACCCCCCCTTTTTCTGTTCTCCATCGTCGGCCAAACCAAGGATGGAAGAGTCTCCCCATCCTTCTCATTTCTTGGAGCAGGGAAGGACCGAAAATGGAGAGAATTAACCAAAATCTACGAGATTAAGGGAGAACACAGCACATTAATGGAGATGGGGAGTGTGGGAGACGGGAAATGCTTACTGGACCGACGGCGCTGCAGCTCTCTTCCTCGCGTCGTTGTGGTCGAATCAGCAGCGAGGGAGCTGGGGTAGCTTACGCGACACTGGCGATGGTCATTCGGTGGAGGAGAAACATCGGCAGCTTGAGGAGAGAAGCTTCGCACACACACCAGGGAGGAGAGCAACAGTAGTTAGAGAAGAGGAAATACGGGAGTGATGAGGCGCTGGAAGAAAAATATGAAGGAAACAAATAAAGAAAATAAAGTAAATAATAAAAAAAAACCCCTTTTTCTTCCTGTAGCTTTCTCAGGATATTACAATTATGAACCTTGAGACATGTATAAATATGCTATTATGTGATGTTTATAACTATGGATATGATGTATGAGCTTTAAATACAATTTGAGTTTGTAATGTCCAAATATGCAATATGAAAGTATGATGTAAATATACATAAGTTTGGGTTGAATGACCAAAATGAGCTGCATAAGGTTTGGGACCCTTTGGCAAGTTTGGTACCTCATATGGAGCCAAATTTGACCATAATGGAACCCTATGTTACTTTTTAGCCAAATGAGTTAGTCTTTATCTGAACTTTGGCATATAATTAAGTCTCATTGAGAGCTTTTTAGAAAGTTAAAGATCATAATTTTTTGAGGTTTACTTCTTATTTGATAATTTTTCAAAGTTGGCAAAATTGTTGGTCTGCTGCACTATTCATTTGGTTCAAAATTGTTTTCTATCACACGAGCTTCAAATGATGTCCAATTGCCATGAAATTTTATAGAAAAAAATTAGACAATCACAGTGACTCATGCAAACTAGAAGCACCTCATGTGGAGGTCTAAAGAAGAAGATATGAATTTTTGAAGTTTTTATCCAGTATCAGTATATTTGCCTGACCAGAAGTACTGTTCTATTGAATTCTGAAGTCTAGGCTTAATGAACTGATTTAGAGATATTTTTCCTCTTTAGTTAACATCTGTAGCTTTCCAGATTGGTATCATTTGTATGGATTTTATTTTTTTGGAATTAATTGGACATTTTCAAAGTTTTCTGTAGAATTCTGTGACAGTTTCAGATTTCAGTCAGACCTTTGGACAATTTCAGATGTCAAACATCCTCCATGATGCATGTTATGGTCTAGGTGTATTTTTAGTGTGGATTAGACATCCTAAGATTTCCAAAGTTTGCCTAGAAAAGAAGTCAATTTTGGCCAAGAATGAACTTCCATTTTCTATGCTCCATTTTGGTTTCCATGGATTGTAGGCATGTTTTTGTGATGTAAATGAGTTGTTTGGATGTAATTAAATATGAGAATGTATATTATGAGTTCACACGGTCCACGTGACACTGAAATAAATTTTGAGATATGACATAACATAAAAATATTCATTATTTTCCTTGCCCTTTTATGAGAAACTTGCATTCTTCATGATATTAAGTTATTTAAAAGCATAAGATGAGCTAGAAATTATGGTGTTACATATGAGCTCACATGGTCTACGTAACACTAAATGAAATTTTCATATGTGATGCAATGCAAAAATAGTCATTATTTTAATGCTTTTTTTCTTTGAAAATTTTCATGATTCTTAGAAATGAGTTATTTAAAGGCATGAAATGAGCTATAAATTATGGTGTTACATAAGCAAATCATAACATCAAACACTAATACACAGGCATCTTATGACTAAGCTCAAAGCTACTATTGCCAGTATATTACAAGTTTTCTAATAATCTAAAGTATTCCTTTCTTACTTTTCTTTATTTGCCTTATTTTCATAGGATACTTGAGGAAAATACGACTCTTCCTCTACTTCATCCCGAGGTCACTTTACATGGCCCGACTATTTTTATTTCGTGGACTATCATGCAAAAAGGGCATTTATGCCAAGGACAAGTGATGAGAGACCCTCTAGGAACCTTGTCCTAGGAACCTTCAACAAGATGACACTTTGCCCAAGAACAACTAGAAAACAAGAATGTTGGTCAAAGGAAAGATCCTAAGAGACCTGATACCAAATGATGAGAGACCCTCTAGGAACCTTGTCCTAGGAACCTTCAACAAGATGACACTTTGCCCGAGACCGGCTAGAAAACAAGAATGTTGGTCAAAGGAAAGACTCTAAGAGAACTTGTCTCTTAGAACCCTAGCCTCAAGATGCCACAAAGGAAGACCAATCCTTTGATAAGTCACGTGAACTCTCAGAGAACACAAAGAAGCAAAAGCCTCACAAAGTATTGAATAATACTCAAATTTATTCATTCATCTCTTTTTTTAAAATAGAGTACAATAGGAAGCCTTTTATAGGCAAAAATTTCTAGAGTCCTAATTAAAGTAAAACTCTAAAATTTGATTAGAAATATTTAAAATAATACCTAATATATATCCTAATTAGATTAGGATACTAATCTTAACTTGATCTCCAAGATAAGCCTTTGACCAAGTTCAAAAAAAATAATAAAATAATAAAAAACGAAATTTCAAAAGGAATCCTAGTCAAAACTAATCAGCTTCTTTAATTTGTCACATGGGATGCTCATGCTTCATTAAAAATCACATGTTTGTCACATGATTCTTAATCTCTTGTAATTGGACTCCAATTGGGCCTTGGCACTCCTCTTGTAGAATGGTTAGCATGATCACACCTT
Organism: Erythrophleum fordii; assembly: GCA_032878935.1. Taxonomy (NCBI): domain Eukaryota; kingdom Viridiplantae; phylum Streptophyta; class Magnoliopsida; order Fabales; family Fabaceae; genus Erythrophleum; species Erythrophleum fordii. Next base: position 28,422,914 of record JAVQMF010000047.1, on the reverse strand, counting down.
TTATATCTTCTTGGGCCTTCTCTTGACTTAAATGAATGGGCTCTAAGTTATGAAGCTTATGAATTAAACAATTGAAGGCTTCTTTCATTGCTTTGGCCCTAGCTCTTGTTATTGGGCCTCCTATGCCTTGCAATGGGTCTTTAGGCACATTTGACTTAAACTCTTGGGCTTTAATTTGCAAATCATATCCTTCATTAGGTCCACTTTTATGCTCAACAAGGTCTCTTGGTGCTATTGCATCATTCCCCCCCTCTTGAAAAGGATTCATCCTCGAATCTGCAATATCAAAGGAAGAGAGATCAGCTACATTAAAAGTAGCACTAATATTTCCATAAGAACTAGGTAAGTCAATTTTATAAGCATTATCATTAATCCTTTCAAGAACTTGAAAGGGACCATCTCCTCTAGGTTGGAGTTTTGACTTTCTTTGTTCTGGGAAACGTTCTTTTCGCAAGTGAACCCACACCCAATCGCCAGGTTCAAACACCACACGCCTTCTACCCTTATTAACTTGGCTAGCAATTTGCTCATTCCTTCTTTCAATATTGGCTTTCACCTTCTCATGCAAATCCTGCACAAACTTAGCCTTCCTAGCACCATCAAGGTTAGTAAACTCATGTGAAGGTAAAGGAAGCAAATCTAACGGCGTTAAAGGATTAAAGCCATAAACAATTTCAAAAGGAGAGAATTTTGTAGCAGTATGAATAGCACGATTATAAGCAAATTCGACATGGGGCAAACACTTCTCCCAATTCTTAAGATTCTTTTGAATGATAGCTCTTAATAAAGTAGAGAGAGTTCTAATAACAACCTCAGTCTGCCCATCAGTTTGTGGGTGTGCTGTAGTAGAAAACAAAAGCTTAGTGCCAAGTTTATTCCACAATGTTTTCCAAAAATAACTTTTGGCACACCATAGTTTTTGGCACACCATGCAACCTAACAATCTCTTTGAAAAATAATTCTGCCACATACACAGCATCATTAGTTTTAGAACAAGCAATAAAATGTGCCATTTTACTAAACCTATCCACAACAACAAAGACACTATCTTTCCCAGTGGAAGATTTAGGTAAACCCAAGACAAAGCCTATAGAAATATCAGTCCATGGGTGAGAAGGAACTGGTAAGGGGGAATATAAGCCATGTGATTGAATTCTAGACTTAGCATGCTTACAAGTAATACATCTAGAACAAACAGCAACCACATCCTTTCTCATACCAGGCCAATAAAAATGCTCATTCAAAAGAGCCAAAGTCTTTTTGGCACCAAAATGACCCATCAATCTCCCGCCATGAGTTTCCTTAACAAGAAGCTCGCGAATGGAACACATAGGAATACATAACTTGTCCTTTTTGAAAAGGAACCCATCAAACCTGTAATAGTCGTTAGCACCATACATTTCATAAGATTTCCAAATATCAGCAAAATCAGAATCAGACTCATACATGTCTTTTAACATCTCAAATCCTATCAATCTAGCATGCATGGAAGTAATCAAAGTGTAACGCCTAGACAATGCATCCGCTACAACATTTTCCTTTCCCTGCTTATGCTTAATCACATAAGGGAAGGTTTCAATAAATTCAAGCCATCTTGCATGTCTTTTGTTCAATTTACCTTGGGACTTAAGAAACTTAAGACTTTCATGATCAGAATGGATAATAAATTCTTTAGGCCACAAATAATGTTGCCAAGTTTCTAAGGTACGTTTCAAGGCGTACAACTCTTTATCATATGTAGAATAATTTAAAGTAGGGCCACTTAATTTCTCATTGAAATATGCAATAGGTTTGGCATCCTGCATCAACACACCACCTATGCCTATACCAGAAGCGTCACACTCAATTTCAAAAACCTTAGTAAAATCAGGCAATACAAGTACAGGGGCTTTAGTTAGTTTGTCCTTCAGTATGTTAAAAGCACGCTCTTGTGCTTCACCCCACTTGAATACCACATTCTTTCTTACCAAATCATTTAAAGGGGCAGCAAGAGTAGAGAAGTCCTTAACAAATCTCCTATAAAAGCTCGCCAATCCATGGAAGCTCCTTACTTCACTCGCATTCTTTGGAGTTGGCCACTCTCGGATTGCTTTGACCTTCTCCTCGTCCACTTGTATGCCATGAGCTCCTACAACAAATCCAAGAAAAACCACAGAATCCAAACAAAAAGAGCACTTCTCTAAATTGGCAAAGAGTTTATTCTCTCTAAGCACAACAAATACATCATGCAAATGATTCACATGCTCTTCTAGACTTTTAGAGTAAATCAAAATGTCATCAAAGTAAACCACAACAAATTTACCAATGAAAGATCTAAAGACATGGTTCATTAAACTCATGAAAGTGCTAGGTGCGTTAGTCAAGCCAAATGGCATAACTAACCATTCATATAACCCAAACTTGGTCTTAAAAGCAGTTTTCCATTCATCACCTTCTTTTATTCTAATCTGATGATAACCACTTCTAAGATCAATTTTAGAGAAAACACATGCACCATACAACTCGTCAAGCATATAATCTAACCTAGGAATAGGATAGCGATATTTTACCGTTATTTTGTTGATGGAACGACAATCTACACACATCCGCCACTTGCCATCCTTTTTGGGCACAAGAATCACCGGCACAGCACATGGACTTAGACTTTCACAAACAAAGCCTTTCTTCATGAGCTCTTCCACTTGATGTTGTATTTCCTTAGTCTCATCTGGATTTGCTCGATAAGCAGGTCTATTGGGAATAGATGCTCCTGGGATAAAGTCTATGCGATGCTCAATGCCTCTTAAAGGGGGCAATCCATTAGGTATTTCCTCTGGGAATAAGTCATAGAATTTCTGCAATAAAGATGTAACACTAATAGGCAAAGAGTGATCAGGATCATTGATAGTAAGATAAACATCTTTATAAATCAATAAGAAAGCATTTTCACTAAATAAAGCTCTCTTGATCTCACTTTTACTTGAAAATAAACTCACTTTCTTTTCCTCATATTTTTCTCTAATTTTCTTTCTACCCAACTCACCTTTCTGTTGCTTTTTCTCATTCTCAATACTCACACTCACTTTACATTTCTTTTCTTGCTCTCTATTCTTACATTCTCTTTCAATTTTTAACTGATCCTCATATGCTTGAACAGGACGCAGAGGGGTCAACACAATGGTCTTACCATTAAAAACAAAGGAGTAATAATTTTTATATCCATCATGTTTTACCTTTCTGTCAAACTGCCACGGCCTACCAAGTAACAAGTGACCAGCATACATAGGTGCTACATCACAAAGAATCTCATGATAATTACCAATAGAAAAAGAGATGAGCACCTGTTTTGTTACCTTTACCTCCCCACTATCATTAAGCCATTGTAATTTATAAGGGGTAGGGTGCCTCAAAGTAGGCAAGTTCAGCTTTTCCACAAGTAAAGTACTAGCTACATTTGTGCAGCTACCACCATCAATAATCAAACTACAGACCTTCTTGTGGATGAAGCAACGAGTATGGAAAATATGCTCATGCTGCTCTACCTCGAGATCTTCTTTTGGTTGAATGCTGAGAGCACGTCTAGCCACAAAGGCTTCACCATTTACAGCTTTAGTTAATTCTAAATCTGAGTCATCAGTCAGGGGTGGCATCTCATCCTCCTCAGACTCACTACTAGCACTAGTCACATCACCATTCTCAAGAATAATCATAGTTCGTTTGTTGGGACATTGTGAAGCAATGTGACCAAAACCATTACATTTAAAACATCTAACCTTAGAGGAAGAAGCAGTAGGGTTAGAAGATGATAAAGGTTTTGAATCAGTTTTATCCTTAACCTGAAAGGGTTTTACTTTACTTTCCTCTTTAGACTTGAAATCAGTCTTTGGCTTGAAGGAGACTTTGGAATCCCTCCAAGAACTCGAGCTAGATGTCACTTTTAGCTTTTGTCGAGTCCTTAGTTGCTTTTCCACCTTGATAGCTCTATGTAAGAGTTCCTCCATATCCAGGTAATTGTATAAATCAACTTGGGCAGCTATTTCAAGATTTAAGCCCTCAATAAATCGGGCCATGGTTGCTTCACGGTCTTCCTCCACATTTGCCTTAATCATGGCAATCTCCATTTCTTGATAGTAATCTTCCACACTCATAGAACCTTGTTTCAGCTTTTGGAGCCTCTTATGCAATTCCCTATAATAGTAACTAGGAACAAATCGTTTGCGCATGATAGTTTTCATCTCCTGCCAATCACGAATTGGGCCTTCACCGGTACGTCTTCTGGTGAGTAAGAGTTGATCCCACCAGATGCTAGCATAGTCAGTAAACTCCACTGCAGCAAGTTTTACTTTCTTCACCTCAGTGTAAGAGTGGCACTCGAACACATGCTCCACTCTTCTTTCCCAATCTAAGTACTGGTCCGGGTCATTTTTCCCGGGGAATGAGGGAATCTTCATCTTGATGTTTCCAATACCACCATCCTTATTGGATGATGATTGTCTACCTCTCCGAGTATGGGACTCCTCAAAGTCGGATTCAGCATCATCATCAAGTTCCATATGAGGTTGCCTTCTATGGGTCCTCCTACTGGAAGAAGACTCCACATCATCTAATTTGGCACTAAGTTTCTCAAGAGTACTTTGAACGGCTCTAATCCAGACTTTCATGTCAAAGTCACTATGCTCAGATTCTCCAGACATCCTGAAATATTAGTTTGTACAAAAACAAGCAAAGAAAGATATAGGACCTCATAACTCACTAGCTTACGTGTTTACACTCAAAAGATGATAATTTCACTCGTGTTTAACTCTCTTTTTGGCTTTTTCTTTAATGTTAACCCTCTTGCCTTTTACCACTCAATAATTTGCTTCTTACAAGTGTTCTAAGCAAGTCACAAGCAAATCAAATGAAAAGATCAAACTAGTGGCAATCCAAAAACTAGAATCCTAAAATATAAATTCCCAAAGAATCAAACAAAGGAGAAAAATAGGTGTGTAACAAAAAGGAAAAAGAAGGAGTAAGGGAAGGTCTGGAAGGAAAGAGATGAAAAGAAAAAAAAAAATCTGAAAATAAGAAACCTTAAGAATAGAAAACTACTTGCAATTCAAGTTTCGAACAATTAGAAAACAATATCCTTTCTTGAATGCAAATAGGTAAGTAGAAAACTTGGTAGCCACTTAATGCAATTAAATTAGGAAACAAACTCCAATTAGGAAATTGACTCCAATTAGGAAACTAACTCCAACTAGGAAATTGACTCCAATTAGGAAATTAACTCCAATTAGGAAATTAACTCCAATTAGGAAATTGACTTTAATTAGGAAACTAACTCCAACTAGGAAATTGACTCCAATTAGGAAATTGACTCCAATCTTGCTTTTAATTTTGAATTGGCACAACTTGCAATTTTTAATTCTGCAATCTGAATTTCCTTTCTTTTTTTTTTTCACTCCCTTTTTTTTCACTCTTTTTTTTTCTTTTTTTTTCGAATTTTTTTTTTGAATTTTTTTTTTGGGAGTATCACACTCTCTTCTCTTTTTCTTTTTGGAGTATCACACTCTCTTCTTTTTTTTTTTTTGAGGATGGAGGAACACAACAATGGAAGACAGAAGAAGATAGAAGAAAAAGATGAAGATGAAAAGGATTAATGGAAAGAGAGAAAGTATGAAGAACAGTGAAAGGGAAAACATAAAAATATACCTTGTACTAGCGACCAAAGCTCTGATACCAAATGATGAGAGACCCTCTAGGAACCTTGTCCTAGGAACCTTCAACAAGATGACACTTTGCCCGAGACCGGCTAGAAAACAAGAATGTTGGTCAAAGGAAAGACCCTAAGAGAACTTGTCTCTTAGAACCCTAGCCTCAAGACGCCACAAAGGAAGACCAATCCTTTGATAAGTCACGTGAACTCTCAGAGAACACAAAGAAGCAAAAGCCTCACAAAGTATTGAATAATACTCAAATTTATTCATTCATCTCTTTTTTTAAAATAGAGTACAATAGGAAGCCTTTTATAGGCAAAAATTTCTAGAGTCCTAATTAAAGTAAAACTCTAAAATCTGATTAGAAATATTTTAAATAATACCTAATATATATCCTAATTAGATTAGGATACTAATCTTAACTTGATCTCCAAGATAAGCCTTTGACCAAGTTCAAAAAAAATAATAAAATAATAAAAAACGAAATTTCAAAAGGAATCCTAGTCAAAACTAATCAGCTTCTTTAATTTGTCACATGGGATGCTCATGCTTCATTAAAAATCACATGTTTGTCACATGATTCTTAATCTCTTGTAATTGGACTCCAATTGGGCCTTGGCACTCCTCTTGTAGAATGGTTAGCATGATCACACCTTTTATATCTTCTTGGGCCTTCTCTTGACTTAAATGAATGGGCTCTAAGTTATGAAGCTTATGAATTAAACAATTGAAGGCTTCTTTCATTGCTTTGGCCCTAGCTCTTGTTATTGGGCCTCCTATGCCTTGCAATGGGTCTTTAGGCACATTTGACTTGAACTCTTGGGCTTTAATTTGCAAATCATATCCTTCATCAGGTCCACTTTTATGCTCAACAAGGTCTCTTGGTGCTATTGCATCAACAAGTGTGCTTTCTTAAGTACTCAAGCACATCAATTAGATATTTATTCTTAATCTATTATGTTCTCGGCTTGAACATTGTTATATAATCTCTTTCTTTTTACTTTTACTTTTCTTTTACTTAGGTGAAAAGATGCTCTACTACTGACTGTCCCTCTTACTAGTGTGTGTTTCTTTACACTTAAGAGCACTTGCATTTTTTCTGGGTTCCTTTACTTGTTTACTCTCTATAACATCAAAAGGGTCTACTTCCTCTGTGTCATACCATAATTATTTAGGACAATTCATCCCATTTTTTAGTTACTTCCCTTAAATAGAGCTAATTGTATGAAAATCATCCATTAATTATCCTATTTTAATTATGTTGTGTAGTAAAAAAATGTTCATCTCATGTCTCTTGGACCCCATGAAACATATCAAGAACATTCTCTAGTCATATTACATGCATACAGTTCATAACCATCTCAACTCACTTCATGAATCACGGATCCAAGAGTTAAATACCAGAAAATGGCTCATTCATCTCGGGTCCAGGGTGGTAGATTTCTAGGGGAGTTCGAAAAATCATAGCTAAATGTAGAAAAATTGAAATTAAGCAATCCATAGCTTTTTGAAATGCTGTAGATGTTAAATTTACACTAAAAATAATTACAAGCCACAAAAGCCTCATTGGACCCCTTTGGACAATTGAAAAGTGGCAAAGGTTAGGATGTCCAATGTTTCTCATACAGGTTACTGATATAAATTTTAAAAATTTATAACTGATTCCAGAAAAATCCAATTTGGGAAAAATATACCAATTTGGAAAGCCACGGATATTAAATAAAGGAAAAAAATATTTCTAGATCAATTCAAAAGCATCTAACCCTAAAAATTGATAGAACAATAATAGAGGTTTGACTATGCGCCTAGAACAGAACTACAATTTTAAAAATTCATATCTCTCTCTCTAGACATTTAATTGAGGTGATTCTAAATGGCATAGGACATTGTGAGTGTCTAGTTTCTTCTTATAAAATTTCATAGTCATTAAACATCATTTGGCCCATAAATAATGGCAGTGAATGTTTGAACTATATGAACAATACCACTATCATTTTCTGAATTTTCAACCAACTTCAAAAATTCACCAAAAATTCTGTAGACCTCCAAATATCATACTTTAGCTTCCCAAAAATTTCTTAACAAGACCAATGTGTATGCAAAATTTTAGATCAAGAAAAACTCATTTGGATAGATATTGTCGTAACTCACTGTTATGGTCATTTTAATACCATTTAATAGTTCAACTTGGTCCAAATGGCTTTCCTAGTGTGCTAGCACCCCTTGGGCAAGTTTGAAAGTATAATTACAACTTATATGAACTACCTAAATGGTCCTAAACATCATGCATCTCATTTTGGCCATCCCACATGCAAACATACATTAGCATTCATAAGCCATTAAATGACCAAATCCCATATTTACATTAATTTGATACCATTTAAGGTTTATATATTATCCATATATGCTATCACATTTGCTCAAATGTTTATAACTCAAAAATAATATATACATAACCATATTGACATCTAGTTACAAGAAAAGCCACATATTTGCTAAAGTATTGTCTCTCAAGCTCCTTGGCTTGCATTTCTCTTCGTAGGCATCACTTAGACTATATAAGATAGGAGAGAGAAGGGAGTGAGATTCATGGAATTTCAATAGCTCTTCTCCCTTTCAAACAGACTATATGGATGCAATTCTTATGTTTAAGATGCATGTATGGCATTCATAATTTCTCAAACATACATAAAGCATTTCTCCCATTCAATAAGTCATAAACAACATCCATAGGCTTGTCAAGACAATGGTTTAGCTTCGCCCATTCTCTTTGGGACTTTTGGACTTGCCTTACCTACTTTCAAGGGATTGTTGACTAAGCCTCACCCTTTCTAGAGACTTTTGGCTTGTCTCACCCAACTTTTAGGGACTTTTGACTCATCTTCACCCTTGTTAAGGGACTTTTGGCCTCACCACACTCAAACAAGCCAAGAATATACATAAAAGCGTCTTATAAATACATAGACATAACAACATGGTACCATGGCATTTAAAAACTTGCTAAAAACATATTCCATGGTTTAAACATATGCACACACATTCAAGAACAAGGAAACATCCACACATGTATGAGAGAAGAGAGAGAGAGCTACCTTTACCTTGGATTATTCCTTTTCTTTCTTGGTCCCACAAGCACAACTAGTTGGAGTTGGTTTCCTTGGCTTAGCCACAATAAATAACACTCAATTATACTCTTGGAACAAGTTAGGACATTAAACTTGCACTTTAAGAACACACCCTTTGTTTAATGGTCACATAATGGCCTAATGAAGCAACCACTATAATTCAAGTTCTTAGCTCCATTCTCTTCTCATATTTAGGCCTCTTAACCTCATTTAAGGTCCTTGGAGCCCTCACACATTCACTTCCAAAAGCGTAGACATAAGTTGTTTTATAAGGTCATATTATGGAAGCCACTGCCTCATCTCCCAATCTATAACATTATAATGTCTTAACTCCAACTAATTTCCCTTTAGGCTTGATTCCATATGATTTCCAATGAAAATGACCAAAATTGTGGTAGTTTACTATCTTAAGTTGGGATTTAATCAGTCATATTTTGCCCTGTGGGTCCCATGAACCCATGAATCACATTCTTTACTCAAACTCAGCTCATACAACTCATAGATAGCCTTAAACAACCCATAAACCACGGATATAAATCCAAAAACCAAAAAAATGCAATTTCTCAAATGGGCCAAAAAGTTAGATTTTTGACTCTAAAATTGAAAAATCATAACTAATTCTAAAAAAATAGGAATCAAGAAAACCATAGGTTTCTGGAAATATCTAAGTGTTATCTTTACACTAAAAATAATTTCCAACCACAATCATAGCATTTGGACCATGTTTGACATTGAAAAAGAGACAGAGGTCTGGCTGTCTAGGTATTGGTGCAGCTTGCTGTCATGAACTTCAAAAATTCATAACTAATTCCACAAAAATACAATCTAAGAAAAATATACCAATTTAGAAAGATAAAAATGTTAACTAGAGGAAAAAAATAATTCCAAATCATTTTAGCAGCCTTTAGACCTCGAAAACTAATGGAACATTAAAGAAGGTCGGATGGCTCCCCTGATGGTGACATAGAATTTCAGAAAGTTAGTTCTCCCTCTACAGACTTCCAATTGAGGTGTTTCTAGTTGTTATAGGTTACTGTGTATGTATAGCTTATGTTCATAAAATTTCATGACAATTGGACACCGTTTGGTCCATGAATGACACAGATTTATTTTCAGACCTATGGTAACAGTGCATTGACCAAACCATCAAAATTCCCAAATTTAACAATTCTCCAAATATTCCCTAGACCTCCAAATATTACCCACTTTATCTTGCCAAGAAGCTCTAAACAAGCTCTTGGGGCATGCCAAATTTCATATCAAGAAGACCTCATTTAGTCATATCTTGATAGAGCTCACAAATTTGGCGGTTTGATATCATAAAGGGTTCAAAATGGGGATAAATGGTCTCCTACATGCTCTAGTACCCCTTGGGTAAGTTTTAAAGCATAAACATGGTATATATGAATTTCCCAAGTGATCCAAACAAATACACATCTCAAACTCACTATGCTATGGGCAAAATTACATTACTGCAGATAAGCCACAAAGAAGCCAAATCTCATAATTTCATTACTTTGGCTCTATACATGGTTCATACATCATTTATACATATTTCTATACTTAGTCAAGCATTTACATCTTAAAAAGAATATGTATACATAAGCACTTTGGCTTTCCTATACATCAAACTATGTGTGAGTGTGCAAAAGTGATGTGAGACCCCATAGAAACCCGTTCTAGGAACCCCAAATGACACACGGATCAGTGATCAAAATTTGGCATGCAACACAAGAACAAGCAACAAAGAACAAAGAAAGCAACCAAGAAGAAGAAGAAGAAGAGATGTTGGTCAATGGAATTGAACCCTAAGAGAACTCGTCTCTTAGAACCCTAATCCGGGACGCCACAAAGGAAACCACTCCTTTGATAAGTCAAAGATTTTCTCAAGCACACAAAGGCCATAAGAGAAACCTCACAAGTCAGAAAAGATTCTGAAAAGAGAATTCATTCAATCTGCCAATTCTTGGAGTACAAGTGGGCCTTATATAGCCATTTGAAAAATAAAACCCTAAACACAGAATAACTCCTAGGTGGCACCTTTTACATGGTGGGAAAATAAAAGAAATTTAAGTCTAGACAAATTCACCAAGAATGGCACCTAATAAAGCTAAAAAATCTGAAACAGAAATAATCAAATTAAAACAAAATAAAACTAAGAGAATTTTGTGGAAAATGGCTGGGCTCCTTCAATTAGGCCCCTTTTGGGCTTGGGCCAGCATCTTGTAGATATGAAATAATATTCATGCCATTTTGTTCCTTTTGGGCTTCATATTCAGCTAAGACTATGGGCTCCAAGTCCATTAGTTTTTGGATCACTCCATTCAAGGCCTCCCTCATAGCTTTGGCTCTTGATCTTGTGCATGGGCCTCCCATACCTTGTAATGGATCTTTAGTTGGCTATCTTTTAGAGTTACGTCCAGCCCTTTTGTTTTCAAGTTCTTGATTTTGTTCAAGCTCTTTCAAGTCTCCTAACTCACCTCAATCATTCCCTCCCTCTTGAAAAGGATTCATCCTCGAATCTGCAATATCAAAAAGAGAAAGGTCAGCCACATTGAAAGTTGTGCTTACATTCCCATAAGAACTAGGCAAATCAATTTTATATGCATTATCATTTATTCTTTCCAACACTTGGAAAGGACCATCGCCTCTTGGGTGTAATTTGGACTTCCTTTGTTCAGGAAACCTTTCTTTCCTCAAATGAACCCACACCCAATCTCCTGGTTCAAAGATAACCTTCCTTCGGCCTTTATTAGCATGTTGAGCATATTGTTCATTCTTGCGCTTAATGTTCGCCTTAACCTTAGCATGAAGATCCTGCACAAACTTGGCTTTTTTTGCACCATCAAGGTTAGCAAACTCATTACAAGGCAAAGGAAGTAAATCCAAGGGAGTCAAAGGATTAAAACCATATACAATTTCAAAAGGAGAAAACTCAGTTGTAGAATGTAAGGCATGATTATATGCAAACTCAATGTGAGGCAAACACTTTTCCTAATTCTTTAAATTTTTTTGAATTACAACACGCAATAAGGAAGAAAGTGTTCGATTCACCACTTCGGTTTGTCCATCCATTTGAGAATGTGCAACCGTAGAAAACACAAGCTTTGTACCCAACTTGGCCCACAAAGTTTTCTAAAAGTGACTAACAAATTTAACATCACGGTCACTCACAATAGATCGGGGCAAACCATGCAATCTAACAATCTCCTTGAAAAACAAATCAGAAATATGGACAGCATCATTTGTTTTTGAGCAAGCAATGAAATGAGCCATTTTACTAAATCGATCAACAACAACAAATATGCTATCCTTTCCACTAGATGTTTTAGACAATCCAAGCACAAAATCCATTGAAATATCGACCGAAGGATGAGAAGGAACAAGTAAGGGAGTATATAAGCCATGTGGTTGCACTTTAGATTTAGCGTGCTTGCATATAATGCACCTTTTACACACAGCAATCACATCCCTACGCATATGAAGCCAATAAAAATGTTCTTTCAACATGGATAAAGTCTTTTCTATGCCAAAGTGCCCCATCAAACCACCCCCATGAGATTCTTTAACCAAAAGCTCACGCATAGAACAAACAGGCACACACAATTTATTTCCTTTAAATAAGAAACTATCAAATCTAAAGAAATCATGAGCACCATGTTTTTCACACAACTTCCAAGTTTCAGCAAAGTCAGCATCACATTCATACATGCTTTTGAAAGATTCAAAACCAATTAACCTAGCTTGCGTAGATGTAATAAGACTATACCTCCTAGACAAAGCATCAGCCACAACATTTTCTTTCCCCTTTTTATGTTTAAGCACATAAGGAAATGACTCAATGAATTCAAGCCACACGGCATGCCTCTTATTCAACTTATCTTGGGTCTTGAGGTATTGAAGACTCTAATGATCAGAATGCAAAACAAATTCCTTAGACCATAAATAATGTTGCCAATGTTCTAGAGTTCTTTTTAAAAGATACAATTCCTTGTCATAAGTTGAATAATTCAAACAAGAACCACTAAGCTTCTCACTAAAGTAAGCAATAGGTCTAGACTCTTGCATCAAAACAGCACCAATACCAATTCCAAAGGTATCACATTCAACTTCGAAAACTTTAGAGAAATCAGGAAGAATAAGTAGAGGGGCATTGGTCAATTTATCTTTCAAAGTATTAAAAGCCGCCTCTTGTGCCTCACCCCATTTAAAGATAACATTTTTCTTTACCAGCTCATTTAAAGGTGCAGCAAGGGTTGAGAAGTCCTTTACAAAACGTCGGTAGAAACTTGCAAGTCCATGGAAACTCCTCACCTCACTAGCATTCTTAGGTGTTAGCCACTCTCGAATTGCCTTCACCTTCTCTTCATCCACTCGGAGGCCATCAGTACCTACAACAAAACCAAGAAAAACAACAGAATCCAAGCAGAAAGAGCATTTCTCTAAATTTGCAAAGAGTTTATTTTCTCTTAAAATATCAAACACAAAATGCAAATGTTGAGCATGCTCTTCTAGATTCTTAGAAAATACAAGAATGTTATCAAAATACACAACAACAAACTTTCCTATGTAAAGGTGAAACACATGATTCATTAAGCTTATGAATGTACTAGGAGCATTAGTTAAGCAAAAGGGCATAACAAGCCATTCATACAAACCAAACTTAGTCTTAAATGCAGTCTTCCACTCATCACCCTCTTTCATCCTAATTTGATGATAACCATTCTTAAGATCTATTTTTGAAAACAAGCAGGCACCATGTAACTCATCAAGCATGTCATCAAGTCTAGGAATGGGATATCTATACTTAACAGTGATTTTGTTGATGGCTCGGCAGTCCACACACATCCTCCATTTGCCATCCTTCTTGGGCACAAGTATTACTGGAACAACACATGGACTAAGGCTTTCTCTCACAAACCCCTTTTTCATGAGTTCCTTTACTTGCCTCTAAATTTCCTTAGTCTCTTCTGGATTTGCCCTATAAGCAGGTCGGTTAGGAAGAGATGCTCTAGGAACAAAGTCAATCCTATGTTCAATGCCTCTTATGGGAGGCAATCCATCCGGTACCTCTTCTGGAAACAAGTCTTTATATTCCTGCAATAAACTCAAAACGCTAGAAGGAAGAGATTTATCAATGTCACTAAGGGTTAGATAAACATCCTTATACAATAGTACAAAAGATGTCTCACTACATAAAGCCCTCTTAATCTCTCCTCTATCGGAAAATAGTGTTACTTTCTTTTCTTCACTCTCTTGACTTTTCTTTTCAGTAGCTTTCTTTCCTTTTCTCTCCATCTCACTTTCTTTTCTTTCTTTCTCACGCACTTTCTTTTCTTTCTCTCTTAACTTGCATTCTTGAGTAATTCGCTTTTGATCTTCATATGCCTGTAAGGGTCTGAGAGGGGTTAGCATAATGGTTTTCTTATTAAACTCAAGAGAATACCTGTTGGTATAACCATCATACTTAACTTTCCAATCAAATTGCCAAGGTCTACCCAATAATAAGTGTCCAGCATACATAGGAGCTATATCACACAAAACCTCATCATGGTAACTTCCTATGGAATGCTACAACAACTTGCTTAGTAACTTTAACATCCCCATTATCATTGAACCATAACAAATTATAAGGAGTGGGGTGTCTTCTAGTTGGCAAACCTAGCTTTTCAACCAACAAGGTACTAACAACATTAGTGCAGCTCCCACTATCAATGATAAGGCTACATACCTTGTTGTTAACAAAATGCCTAGTGTGAAAGATATGCTCTCATTGTTCTTTTTCAAGCTCCTCTTTAGGTTGAATGCTAAGAGCATGCCTTGACACTAGAGCCTCACCAATCATAGCTTTAGCTACCTCCACATCAAATTCATCACCTCTATTGGAGCTTAACTCAGCTTCCACATCTTCATCACCGCTGCTTTCACTAGTAACAACACCATTCTCAAGCAAAATCATAGTCCTTTTATTTGGACATTGTGAAGCAATGTGACCAAAACCTTGACATTTAAAGTATTTAATTTTAGAAGAACTAGAAGAAGATTTAGGTTCAGATTTACCTTTAGAAGTAGGTGTTTGCATCTTCAACTTATTCTCCTCTTTACGCTTGGTCTCTCCCTTAAACTTGAAAGAGGACTTGAAGTCTTTGTTGGACCTAGCATGTGATTTCAATTTCTGTTTTGTCTTAAAATGCTTCTCCACCTTAATGGCTTTATGCAACAACTCCTCCATATCAAGGTAGTTTTGTAATTCAACTTCTATAGCAATTTCAGGGTCTAAGCCACCAAGAAATCTTGCTATTGTAACTTCTAAATCTTCCTCAATGTCAGCTTTGATCATGGCAATTTGCATTTGCTGAAAATATTCTTCCACACTCATCGATCCTTATTTGATTTTGTGGAGCCTCTTGTGCACATCCCTATAGTAATGGGTAGGGACAAATCTCTTTTTCATGAGAGCCTTCATTTCTGGCCAAGACCGAATTGGACCTTCTCCAAAACGCCTCCTAGTAGTGGTTAATTGATCCCACCATAGGCTTGCATAATCTGTGAACTCCAAAGCAGCTAATTTTATTTTACTTTCCTCTGAAAGAGATTGACAGTCAAATAGAAACTCAACTTTTCTTTCCCATTCAAGATATACATCAGGATTAGCTTTCCCTTGAAAGGAAGGGATTTTCATCTTGATGTTACTAAAGGCATCTTTCTTTCAAGGGGGAGCTCTCCTAACTCTTTCATGTTGGCTTTCCTCCTCAAAATTAGATTCATCTCCTCCTAGAATAACATTTTTACCACACCTTGCCTTGTTATTAGAAGAAGAAGAATCCATTTGATCCAACCTAGTATTTAGCCTCTTGAATTGTTCTTGAACAAATTTGATGAACAATTTAAAGTCAACTTGGTTATCCTCACTTTCAGACATGATTGGTACCTGAAATGTTAGTAGTGAATAGCAAGAAAAAGGACCTGACGTCTCCCTCACGTGTTTCACTCTAAATGATGCAAATTCACTCGTGTTTCACACTTGTAATGGCTTTTATAATGATGAAAACACTCTTGCCTTTTTCCTCTCAACTTGCTTCCTATAGTGTACTGAATTAAATCCAACAAATCAAAAGAAGCAGCAACTGAAGTGGCAATCTCAAATTAGAATCCAAGATACAAAGTTCTCAAAGAGACAACAAAAGTCCAATATTTTAAAAAAAAATCATAGGTGCAGCCAATAGACAATACAACAAGTGACTAGGAAAGGAAATCAAGACAATGAATTTATGGAACAAATGGTGTGTGGCAGATTATGGGAGATTAAATGGTTAAATGATTAATTATCAAGAGGAAAGGATGGAAAGAAAATTGGAATCTGAAATCAGTAATGAAGCAATTAGAAATTTGAAATTTAGAATAAGGTGAATGAATGCAAATTTTCTCTTATGAATTGTGCACAATATGACATTTAATGACTAGATCAACTCAAGGAATCAGAAATGGTAATTCCAAGAATAGATGATCTTCAGCAATTGCAATTCAAGTCAACAATTCAAAATTTACAATTTCCAGCACAACTTTCTTTTTCACAGATTCTGACTTTTTTTTTTTTGCCACTTTTCCTTCTTTTCTTTTCTTTTTCCTTTTCTTTTTTCACTGTAATATACTCTTTTTTTTTTTTCGAATCTCAAAGGTGCTGAAATTTGCAAACAGAACACAGGATTTCTGAAAGATCAGAATGACATGCACGAAATAAATAGCTATAACTTTCTCTAGAAAAATCAGATTGACGTGATTCCAAAACGAGCAGAAAGAAGAGATCTTGAGACACAAGAAAGACCTATTAAACGTCCAAAAACACGAAGGAAAACACCAGAAACAGCCGCACAAAAATTAGGACGAACAGAAAAGAATCAGACGAAATAAGGGAAAAGAAATAGCTATAACTTGCTCTACAAAAATCGGATTGACGTGATTCCAAAACAAGCAGAAAGAGATCTTGAGATTAAACGTCCAAAAACATGAAGGAAAACACCAGAAACAGCCGCACAAAAATAAGTACGAACAAAAAAGCATCAGACGAAATAAGGGAAAAGAACAAGGAAAAAGTGGATGAAACCAACCTCAACCAATGCTCTAATACCAGATGATGTGAGACCCCATAGAAACCCGTTCTAGAAACCCCAAATGAAACACGGATCAGTGATCAAAATTTGGCATGCAACACAAGAACAAGCAACAAAGAACAAAGAAAGCAACCAAGAAGAAGAAGAAGAAGAGATGTTGGTCAATGGAATTGAACCCTAAGAGAACTCGTCTCTTAGAACCCTAATCCGGGACGCCACAAAGGAAACCACTCCTTTGATAAGTCAAAAATTTTCTCAAGCACACAAAGGCCATAAGAGAAACCTCATAAGTCAGAAAAGATTCTGAAAAGAGAATTCATTCAATCTACCAATTCTTAGAGTACAAGTGGGCCTTATATAGGCATTTGAAAAATAAAACCCTAAACACAGAATAACTCCTAGGTGACACCTTTTACATGGTGGGAAAATAAAAGAAATTTAAGTCTAGACAAATTCACTAAGAATGGCACCTAATAAAGCTAAAAAATCTGAAACAGAAACAATCAAATTAAAACAAAATAAAACTAAGAGAATTTTGTGGAAAATGGCTGGGCTCCTTCAATTAGGCTCCTTTCGGGCTTGAGCTAGCATCTTGTAGATATGAAATAATATTCATGCCATTTTGTTCCTTTTGGGCTTCATATTCAGCTAAGACTATGGGCTCCAAGTCTATTAGTTTTTGGATCACTCCATTCAAGGCCTCCTTCATAGCTTTGGCTCTTGATCTTGTGCATGGGCTTCCCATACCTTGCAATGGATCTTTAGTTGGCCATCTTTTAGAGTTACGACAAGCCTTTTTGTTTTCAAGTTCTTGATTTTGTTCAAGCTCTTTCAAGTCTCCTAGCTCACCTCCATCAAAAAGTGGCAATATAAAGGCCTTCTATACCTTATGGCCTCCACTCTTAGGCTCTTGAGATCCACCTGAATCATATGAGATGGGAGAGGCAAGGGGGTGAGATTCATGGAATCTCAATAGCTCATACACTCATTCAAGGAAGCAATCAAGATATATAAATAGGTCAAAGCATATAAACTATTCACAATTACACAACACATGATTTTTCATGCCATGATATCATATCAATGCCAAGAAAAAGCTCTAGGGACTTTTGGTTTAGCCTCACCCAATTTTTGAGACTTTTGGATTGGCCTCACCCTTGGTTTAGGGACTTTTGGCTCCACCTCACCCATCTCATGGGCTTTTGGCACTACCTCACTCGAGCAATTTTCACAACCCAAAACATAAACATAGTGGTACCAATGCATCAAGGCAACATCAAATGGCATGTCTCACAATACAAGCATATACACAAGCATACAATAACTATATACATCCAAGAAAGAGTGGAGAGCTACCTTATAATCCAATACAAGCCTTTCTGATGAGAGACCCTCTAGGAACCTTGTCCTAGGAACCTTCAATAAGATGACACTTTGCCCGAGACCGGCTAGAAAACAAAAATGTTGGTCAAAGGAAAGACCCTAAGAGAACTTGTCTCTTAGAACCCTAGCCTCAAGACGCCACAAAGGAAGACCAATCCTTTGATAAGTCACGTAAACTCACAGAGAATACAAAGAAGCAAAAACCTCACAGATAATTGAATAATACTCAAATTCATTCATGTTTCAAAATAGAGTACAATAGGAAGCCTTTTATAGGTAAAATTTCTAGAGTCCTAATTAAAGTAAAACTCTAAAATCTAATTAGAAATATTTTAAATGATGCCTAATATTAAGGAATTAGAATAGGATACTAATTTTCACTTGATCTCTAAGATAAGCTCTTTGACCAAGTTCAAAAAATAATAAAAAACAAAATTTCAAAAAGAATCCTAGTCAAAACTAATTAACTCTTTTAAATAGTCACATGGGGTGCTCATGCTTCATTAAAAATCACATGGTTGACACATGATTCTTAACTCTTGCAATTGGACTCCAATTAGGCCTTAGCACTCCTCTTGTATGTGTATTACATTGGGCCTTCAACATATTGGATATTGACTTTATTTGCTCCATGGCCCTTCTTAGGATGTTGGGCTTCCACTTGGACTTCCACTTTTGTATCTTTAAGGAAATCTCATGTCCAAAGTCCAATTCAGCATGTTTTGAATTGATCAAATATGAATCCTGGGCTCTAAACTTGGGTCGACGTCCAACATAGATATTATCTTGAGCTCTTTGAAATTTTTGGACATAGTGCACAATTTGGGCCACTTGAACTCTTTGAAGTTCTTGATGGATAAGGGTTTCTCAAACTTGTTGTATTCCAATAGGCATGCCTACTGATATTGTATCACTTTCCTTTTTAATTTCTCTTCTCCCTTCTTAGTCTCACAATCACAACTAGATGGAGCTGCTTCTTTTGAGCCTAGACACAACAAAGAGCATGGAATTACTCTCTTATAACTCAACAATTATTCACAAAGCTAGGGGGTTCTTCATAGCAAACCCTACAAAACATATAAGAAACTAGGGTTCTCTCTCTCTAGAATTTCACCAACTCTTCTTCTCCTTTCTTTGTATTTCTCAACTTATCACACTCTCTTTCAAGAGTTTCTTGCTCATTCTTGGTCAGAACAGAGCTTTCTTACTCAACAACCCATGGAAATGAAGCTTAGAAGGAGAAGAATAAAATCAAGAAGAAGAAGCATGAAGATCTTTAAAGGTTCTTACCTTTCTTTCTTAGCTTTCTTCCTTCTCTCTTAGCTTTTCTTAGTTTCCCTCTCTCTCTCAAGCCTTTTTCTCTGCTTTGGAGAAAGTCTAAGTCAATTTAAAGAAAAAGAAGGGATCTGGACACTTTAAGAAGTCAAATTCTCTTTTTTTCACGCTTTTTCGGACTAACCCTCGCTATAGTGAAGAATAACCCTCACTACGGCGAGAACATATCAGTCTCAGACCCCTGTTTTCATTATGGCGCACGCTATTACGAGGAACTCCCTGGTTTTTGTATGGGATACCCGCACTCGCTATAGTGAAAAGGCACTCTTGCTATAGCTAGACCATTTCTTGCTATAACTAGCAGACTTAGAAAATTTCAGAACTTCAAAAATTTTCAGCTTTTTTTTTTTTTTGTTGTTACACAATCCATGGCTTTTAAATTTTTCCCAAGGGTTCCTCCTACCTTCTACCATCATAAGAAGTCCCAAACTCAGGTTAGAACAAATTAAATAGCCCTTAGCCTAATGCTTTTGTCTTGGCCAAATTGATGGAAGGAGGAAGAGTCCATGGGCTTCTTGATTTTTTTCTTGATAGGAGTGAAACTTGAGAGGCTTCCTAGAGGTCTTAGGAGCTCAAATAAATACTCACACATGTAAGGGAATTTGAGACTCAAAACAGTTTTTACAAAGTGTTCAAGAACTTTACACTTTTCTAACTTGGATTTCACTAACTTTCCTTACAATTTCTTTACATTTCTCAAGTTCCTATAGCCTAAATCAATGAATTCTCATGATCTATTGGACAGAAACTCCTCCCCCTTGAATGCTCTATCCTTGATCGAGACTTACATGAACCAAACAAAGGAAGAAGAGTGCATGAAACTAAGATTCATACCTTAGGTTCTTATCTCCTTCAAAGGCTTTCTCACTTGGTTTGAGCTTCTCTTTGGAACTCTACTCTCTTCCCTCTAAACCTAGTCCAAAACAGACCCAATTCATCCATCACAACCATGGAAAGAGAGAGTAAGGAAAGGAGAACAAGGTTCTAAAAGGAAGACCATCGAAAATCTTAAAATTTCATACCTTTCCTTAGCTTCTTTCTCTTCCTTGGAGCTTCTCTTGGTGCGTTTGACTTGGGCAAAGTTCTCTCTATTTCTAGATAGAACAAGGTCAGTTGGAGGAGAGAGCAAATGGGACGTCTCTTTTAAAGAAGAATTAGAAAGATTTGTTCATTAAAATGACATTTATGTCCCATGTTTTTGGAATTTCATTTGACTCATTTTAACTCCTTTTTAAGAGCCATCTTTTCCATCATAAAATGTCCTTAATTTTATAACTTGCTTTTGGAATCACTCAATTTGGAGCTAAAACCTTCCCAAACGAACCGGACAAAGTTCGGGCTCACCGCCATTGGAAAACGTATATTGGAGGGGCTTTAATTGTCTCGAAACTTCCCATAGTTTTTAAGACCTTTAAGAACTATAGAGAACTCAAAATTTTCATTTAAAAAGATCTCCTGTGAGTTTTTCAAAAAGTTCTCATATTTACGAAAATACCACTAGATTTTTAGCAAATTTTTTGAATTACTTTGGCCCTGATTTTTGGGTAACTCAAGACTCAAATCCTCATTTTTCAATATTTAAAATTTTATTCTAATTTTATTTGACCTCAACTCATTCACTTTAGGAGACTTCCTTTTATATCCAATACATTTTACACGTTTGCGGAGAAACTGAGCATCATGTTTCTCATGTTTACGGAGGGATCAGATGTTACACTCTGCTCTTAACTAGACCGTCCTTCTGTGAGAAAAATTCTACTTCATGTAACCCCAAGATTTACATTTGGTGGCACTCTTGGCTTATCCTTCTTCTCTATGTAATGCAAAGACTCACCTTTTCAGGCAGTCTCTGGCTCTCACGAGCTTTCAGAAAGGCACTAAGGCACTAACTACTTGCCTCAACTTAATCTATATTCGCATCGGAGTTAGACTTTCTTTCTGTTCAACCTCTTTAGTCTCATCCCCAGGAGCACAGTGTACTAATTTTAGGGTTTTACTAACCCAATCCAGGACATATACTTTCAATGTCCGTATTCTATCTTACTGAAGGCTTAGGCTCCATTGGGTGCTCTAATTACTTATGTGCTTTGGCCTTACATATAAGTATCACATTTGAGAGATTGTCTGACTAACCACTATTAGGTAGTCTTTCTATCTCATTAAATCTTACCTGGGGTTTTTTATTATTCATTCCTCTTAAAATTTAGCTTATACTTAACCCAGGCCACCTATCTCATTAGAGCTATAGCTTACAATAAGCCCCATTGGCTCATATAGGCTTATGATGTGATGAGAGACCCTCTAGGAACCTTGTCCTAGGAACCTTCAACAAGATGACACTTTGCCCGAGACCGGCTAGAAAACAAGAATGTTGGTCAAAGGAAAGACCCTAAGAGAACTTGTCTCTTAGAACCCTAGCCTCAAGACGCCACAAAGGAAGACCAATCCTTTGATAAGTCACGTGAACTCTCAGAGAACACAAAGAAGCAAAAGCCTCACAAATAATTGAATAATACTCAATTTCATTCATGTGTTTTAAAATAGAGTACAATAGGAAGCCTTTTATAGGCAAAAATTTCTAGAGTCCTAATTAAAGTAAAACTCTAAAATCTAATTAAAAATATTTTAAATAATACTAATATATATCCTAATTAGATTAGGATACTAATCTTAACTTGATCTCCAAGATAAGCTCTTTGACCAAGTTAAAAAAATAATAAAATAATAAAAAACGAAATTCAAAAAGAATCCTAGTCAAAACTAATTAACTCTTTTAAATAGTTGTCACATTACTCCAATTGGGCCTCAGCACTCCTCTTGTATGTGTATAGTTTATTGGGCCTTCAACGTGTTGGATATTGTCTTTAGTTGCTCCATGGCCCTTCTTAGAACATTGGGCTTCCACTTGGACTTCCACTTTTGCATCTTTAAGGAAATATCATGTCCGAAGTCCAATTCAGCATATTTTGAATTAATCAAATATAGATCTTGGACTCTAAACTTGGGCCGACGTCCAACATAGATATTATCGTGAGTTCTTTGAAATTTTTGGATATATACAATCACAATTTGGGCCTCTTGAACATGGGCCATCCTTTCATGAGCCATTTGGACCTGAATCATAGGCTTTTGAATGATTTGGTCTTGATGGATGAAGGATTCTCGAATTTGTAGTGCTCCAATAGACATGCCTACTGATATTGTATCATTCCCTCCCTCTTTGAAAAGATTCGTCCTCGAATCTTCGCCATTAGGTGAATTCTTAGGAAACAAATTTAGGCAATTACAACTCTTTTCAATGCTAGTTGAAGATGAGGGTCCATTGGGTGGCTTCTTTGAAAACAAATTTTCACATACCTGCAAGGAGCTAGAATCAACAATAGACAAAGATGGGTTAAGATTGTTAGTAGATAAACAAATATCCTTACACACACTCTCAACCTCTCTTTTTTCATCAAACAAGTTCATACTCATGTTTTTCTCACTTTTCTCACAACTCTCTTGCTTTTTCTTTTCACTCACACTCTTTTCTTTTTCAATCTCATCTTTTTCTCTCTCTAACTCATGTTCTCTCTCTTTTTCTTTTGCTTTGTATGCTTGTACTATTCTCATTTGATCCTCATAAGCATCCATAGGATCAAGAGGTACTAATACATAATTTTTTTCATTGAATACAAATGAATAGCAATAGCAATATTTGTACTTATGCTTAACATATTTAGCTTTTCTCACATGTTTCCATGGTTTACCAAGCATAATATGTCCATCAGACATAGGAGCGATATCACATAACACTTTATCATGATATTTTCCAATAGAGAAAGAAATCAAAACTTGCTTATTAACCTTAATTCAGCACTACCCTTCAACAAGGTATATGGCCTAGGATGCTTTATAGTAGGCAAGTTTAATTTCTCAACAAGTAAGGTACTAGCAACATTTACATAGCTACTATTATCAATAGCCATGCTGCAGACTTTCTCTTTGATAAGGCATCTAGTATAGAAATCAGGGGATGCCTTTTCCTTATCTTGTCCTGTAGAGTTGGTATTGAATTGGAATGCATCCAACCTTGCACAAGATTGCTTGAATCGCTCTTTGTTAGCCTCTTCAAGGAATTTGTACTCATTGGACATCTTATCACCTGAAAAGTTAGTCAAAGAAAAATAGAAGGAATAGGACCTCACGCACTCTTCTCACGTGTTTACACTCAAAAGATGATAAGTTCACTCGTGTTTAACTCTCTTTTTGGCTTTTTCTTTAATGTTAACCCTCTTGCCTTTTACCACTCAATAATTTGCTTCTTACAAGTGTTCTAAGCAAGTCACAAGCAAATCAAATGAAAAGATCAAACTAGTGGCAATCCAAAAACTAGAATTCTAAAATATAAATTCCCAAAGAATCAAACAAAGGAGAAAAATAGGTGTGTAACAAAAAGGAAAAAGAAGGAGTAAGGGAAGGTCTAGAAGGAAAGAGATGAAAAGAAAAGAAAAAAAAAATCTGAAAATAAGAAACCTTAAGAATAGAAAACTACTTGCAATTCAAGTTTTGAACAATTAGAAAACAATATCCTTTCTTGAATGCAAATAGGTAAGTAGAAAACTTGGTAGCCACTTAATGCAATTAAATTAGGAAACAAACTCCAATTAGGAAATTGACTCCAATTAGGAAACTAACTCCAATTAGGAAATTGACTTTAATTAGGAAACTAACTCCAACTAGGAAATTGACTCCAATTAGGAAATTAATTCCAATTAGGAAATTGACTCCAATCTTGCTTCTAATTTTGAATTGGCACAACTTGCAATTTTGAATTCTGCAATCTGAATTTTTTTTTTTTCACTCCCTTTTTTTTTCTTCTTTTTTTTTTCGAATTTTTTTTTGAATTTTTTTTTTTTGGGAGTATCACACTCTCTTCTCTTTTTCTTTTTGGAGTATCACACTCTCTTCTTCTTTTTTTTTTTTGAGGATGGAGGAACACAACAATGGAAAACAGAAGAAGATAGAAGAAAAAGATGAAGATGAAAAGGATTAATGGAAAGAGAGAAAGTATGAAAAACAATGAAAGGGAAAATACAAAAATATACCTTGTACTAGCGACCAAAGCTCTGATACCAAATGATGAGAGACCCTCTAGGAACCTTGTCCTAGGAACCTTCAACAAGATGACACTTTGCCCGAGACCGGCTAGAAAACAAGAATGTTGGTCAAAGGAAAGACCCTAAGAGAACTTGTCTCTTAGAACCCTAGCCTCAAGATGCCACAAAGGAAGACCAATCCTTTGATAAGTCACGTGAACTCTCAGAGAACACAAAGAAGCAAAAGCCTCACAAATAATTGAATAATACTCAATTTCATTCATGTGTTTTAAAATAGAGTACAATAGGAAGCCTTTTATAGGCAAAAATTTCTAGAGTCCTAATTAAAGTAAAACTCTAAAATCTAATTAAAAATATTTTAAATAATACTAATATATATTCTAATTAGATTAGGATACTAATCTTAACTTGATCTCCAAGATAAGCTCTTTGACCAAGTTAAAAAAATAATAAAATAATAAAAAACGAAATTCAAAAAGAATCCTAGTCAAAACTAATTAACTCTTTTAAATAGTTGTCACATTACTCCAATTGGGCCTCAGCACTCCTCTTGTATGTGTATAGTTTATTGGGCCTTCAACGTGTTGGATATTGTCTTTAGTTGCTCCATGGCCCTTCTTAGAACATTGGGCTTCCACTTGGACTTCCACTTTTGCATCTTTAAGGAAATATCATGTCCGAAGTCCAATTCAGCATATTTTGAATTAATCAAATATAGATCTTGGACTCTAAACTTGGGCCGACGTCCAACATAGATATTATCGTGAGTTCTTTGAAATTTTTGGATATATACAATCACAATTTGGGCCTCTTGAACATGGGCCATCCTTTCATGAGCCATTTGGACCTGAATCATAGGCTTTTGAATGATTTGGTCTTGATGGATGAAGGATTCTCGAATTTGTAGTGCTCCAATAGACATGCCTACTGATATTGTATCATGATGGGTTTAACACTTTCAAACTATTCCCATTCACTTTTTTGAATTCCTGACATTGGGCCAATCATACTCATCCTTAGGTATTATATATGAGGCATACTGATGCAATAGCACCAATAGACCTTGTTGAGCATAAAAGTGGACCTGATGAAGGATATGGTGCTATGTTTCAAGCCCAAGGACATGATTTGCAAATTAAAGCCCAAGAGTTCAAGTCAAATGTTCCTAAAGACCCATTGCAAGGCATAAGAGGCCCAATAACAAGAGCTAGGGCCAAAGCAATGAAAGAAGCCTTCAATTGTTTAATTCATAAGCTTCACAACTTAGAGCCCATTAATTTAAGTCAAGAGAAGGCCCAAGAAGATGTAAAAGATGTGATCATGCTAACCATTCTACAAGAGGAGTGCCAAGGCCCAATTGGAGTCCAATTACAAGAGATTAAGAATCATGTGACAACCATGTGATTTTTAATGAAGCATGAGCATCCCATGTGACAACTTAAAGAAGTAGATTAGTTTTGACTAGGATTCTTTTTTTAAAATTTCGTTTTTTATTATTTTATTATTTTTTTGAATTTGGTCAAAGAGCTTATCTTGGAGATCAAGTTAAGATTAGTATTCTAATCTAATTAGGATATATATTAGGTATCATTTAAAATATTTCTAATCAGGTTTTAGAGTTTTACTTTAATTAGAACTCTAGAAAATTTTGCCTATAAAAGGCTTCCTATTGTACTTTATTTTACAGATGAATGAATTTGAGTATTATTCAATACTTTGTGAGGCTTTTGCTTCTTTGTGTTCTCTGAGAGTTCACGTGACTTATCAAAGGATTGGTCTTCCTTTGTGGCGTCTTGAGGCTAGGGTTCTAAGAGACAAGTTCCCTTAGGGTCTTTCCTTTGACCAACATTCTTGTTTTCTAGCCGGTCTCGGGCAAAGTGTCATCTTGTTGAAGGTTCCTAGGACAAGGTTTCTAGAGGGTCTCTCATCATTTGGTATCAGAGCTTTGGTCGCTAGTACAAGGTATATTTTTGTGTTTTCCCTTTCATTGTTCTTCATACTTTCTCTCTTTCCATTAATCCTTTTCATCTTCATCTTTTTCTTCTATCTTCTTCTGTCTTCCATTGTTGTGTTCCTCCATCCTCAAAAAAAAAAAAAAAAAAAAGAGAGTGTGATACTCCAAAAAGAAAAAGAGAAGAGAGTGTGATACTCCCAAAAAAAAAAATTCAAAAAAAAATTCGAAAAAAAAAAGAAAAAAAAAAGAGCGAAAAAAAAAGGGAGTGAAAAGAAAAAAATTCAGATTGCAGAATTCAAAATTGCAAGTTGTACCAATTCAAAATTAAAAGCAAGATTGGAGTCAATTTCCTAATTGGAATTAATTTCCTAATTGGAGTCAATTTCCTAGTTGGAGTTAGTTTCCTAATTAGAGTCAATTTCCTAACTGGAGTAAGTTTCTTAATTGGAGTCAATTTCCTAATTGAAGTTTGTTTCCTAATTTAATTGCATTAAGTGGCTACCAAGTTTTCTACTTACCTATTTGCATTCAAGAAAGGATATTGTTTTCTAATTGTTCGAAACTTGAATTGCAAGTAGTTTTCTATTCTTAAGGTTTCTTATTTTCAGATTTTTTTTTTTCTCTTTTCATCTCTTTCCTTCCAGACCTTCCCTTACTCCTTCTTTTTCCTTTTTGTTACACACCTATTTTTCTCCTTTGTTTGATTCTTTGGGAATTTATATTTTAGAATTCTAGTTTTTGAATTGCCACTAGTTTGATCTTTTCATTTGATTTGCTTGTGACTTGCTTAGAACACTTGTAAGAAGCAAATTATTGAGTGGTAAAAGCCAAGAGGGTTAACATTAAAGAAAAAGCCAAAAAGAGAATTAAACACGAGTGAAATTATCATCTTTTGAGTGTAAACACGTAAGCTAGTGAGTTGCGAGATCCTATATCTTTCGTTGCTTGTTTTTGTACAAACTAATATTTCAGGATGTCTGGAGAATCTGAGCATAGTGACTTTGACATGAAAGTCTGGATTAGAGCCGTTCAAAGTACTCTTGAGAAACTTAGTACCAGATTAGATGATGTGGAGTCTTCTTCCAATAGGAGGACCCATAGGAGGCAACCTCATATGGAACTTGATGATGATGCTGAATCCGACTTTGAGGAGTCCCATACTCGGAGAGGTAGACAATCATCATCCAATAAGGATGGTGGTATTGGAAACATCAAGATGAAGATTCCCTCATTCCCCGGAAAAAATGACCCGGACCAGTACTTAGATTGGGAAAGAAGAGTGGAGCATGTGTTCAAGTGCCACTCTTACACTGAGGTGAAGAAAGTAAAACTTGCTGCAGTGGAGTTTACTGACTATGCTAGCATCTGGTGGGATCAACTCTTACTCACCAGAAGACGTACCGGTGAAGGCCCAATTCGTGATTGGCAGGAGATGAAAACTATCATGCGCAAACGATTTGTCCCTAGTTACTATTATAGGGAATTGCATAAGAGGCTCCAAAAGCTGAAACAAGGTTCTATGAGTGTGGAAGATTACTATCAAGAAATAGAGATTGCCATGATTAAGGCAAATGTGGAGGAAGACCGTGAAGCAACCATGGCCTGATTTATTGAGGGCTTCAATCCTGAAATAGCTTTCCAAGTTGATTTATACAATTACCTGGATATGGAGGAGCTCTTACATAGAGCTATCAAGGTGGAAAAGCAACTAAGGACTCAACAAAAGCTAAAAGTGACATCTAGCTCGAGTTCTTGGAGGGATTCCAAAGTCTCCTTCAAGCCAAAGACTGATTTCAAGTCTAAAGAGGAAAGTAAAGTAAAACCCTTTCAGGTTAAGGGTAAAACTGATTCAAAACCTTTATCATCTTCTAACCCTACTGCTTCTTCCTCTAAGGTTAGATGTTTTAAATGTAATGGTTTTAGTCACATTGCTTCACAATGTCCCAACAAACGAACTATGATTATTCTTGAGAATGGTGATGTGACTAGTGCTAGTAGTGAGTCTGAGGAGGATGAGATGCCACCCCTGACTGATGACTTAGATTTAGAATTAACTGAAGCTGTAAATGGTGAAGCCCTTGTGGCTAGACGTGCTCTCAGCATTCAACCAAAAGAAGATCTCGAGGTAGAGCAGCGTGAGCATATTTTCCATACTCGTTGCTTCATCCACAAGAAGGTCTGTAGTTTGATTATTGATGGTGGTAGCTGCACAAATGTAGCTAGTACTTTACTTGTGGAAAAGCTGAACTTGCCTACTTTGAGGCACCCTACCCCTTATAAATTAAAATGGCTTAATGATAGTGGGGAGGTAAAGGTAACAAAACAGGTGCTCATCTCTTTTTCTATTGGTAATTATCATGATGAGATTCTTTGTGATGTAGCACCTATGTATGCTGGTCACTTGTTACTTGGTAGGCCGTGGCAGTTTGACAGAAAGGTAAAACATGATGGATATAAAAATTATTACTCCTTTATTTTTAATGGTAAGACCATTGTGTTGACCCCTCTACGTCCTGTTCAAGCATATGAGGATCAGTTAAAAATCGAAAGAGAATGTAAGAATAGAGAGCAAGAAAAGAAAGGTAAAGTGAGTGTGAGTATTGAGAATGAGAAAAAGCAACAGAAAGGTGAGTTGGGTAGAAAGAAAATTAGAGAAAAATATGAGGAAAAGAAAGTGAGTTTATTTTCGAGTAAAAGTGAGATCAAGAGAGCTTTATTTAGTGAAAATGCTTTCTTATTGATTTATAAAGATGTTTATCTTACTATCAATGATCCTGATCACTCTTTGCCTGTTAGTGTTACATCTTTATTGCAAAAATTCTATGACTTATTCCCAGAGGAAATACCTAATGGATTGCCTCCTTTAAGAGGCATTGAGCATCGCATAGACTTTATCCCAGGAGCATCTATTCCCAATAGACCTGCTTATCGAGCAAATCCAGATGAGACTAAGGAAATACAACATCAAGTGGAAGAGCTCATGAAGAAAGGCTTTGTTCGTGAAAGTCTAAGTCCATGTGCTGTGCCGGTGATTCTTGTGCCCAAAAAGGATGGCAAGTGGCGGATGTGTGTAGATTGTCGTGCCATCAACAAAATAACGATAAAATATCGCTATCCTATCCCTAGGTTAGATGATATGCTTGACGAGTTGCATGGTGCATGTGTTTTCTCTAAAATTGATCTTAGAAGTAGTTATCATCAGATTAGAATGAAAGAAGGTGATGAATGGAAAACTGCTTTTAAGACCAAGTTTGGGTTATATGAATGGTTAGTTATGCCATTTGGCTTGACTAACGCACCTAGTACTTTCATGAGTTTAATGAACCATGTCTTTAGATCTTTCATTGGTAGATTTGTTGTGGTTTACTTTGATGACATTTTGATTTACTCTAAAAGTTTAGAAGAGCATGTGAATCATTTGCATGATGTGTTTGTTGTGCTTAGAGAGAATAAACTCTTTGCCAATTTAGAGAAGTGCTCTTTTTGTTTGGATTCTGTGGTTTTTCTTGGATTTGTTGTAGGAGCTCGTGGCATACAAGTGGACGAGGAGAAGGTCAAAGCAATCCGAGAGTGGCCAACTCCAAAGAATGCGAGTGAAGTAAGGAGCTTCCATGGATTGGCGAGCTTTTATAGGAGATTTGTTAAGGACTTCTCTACTCTTGCTGCCCCTTTAAATGATTTGGTAAGAAAGAATGTAGTATTCAAGTGGGGTGAAGCACAAGAGCGTGCTTTTAACATACTGAAGGACAAACTAACTAAAGCCCCTGTACTTGTATTGCCTGATTTTACTAAGGTTTTTGAAATTGAGTGTGACGCTTCTGGTATAGGCATAGGTGGTGTGTTGATGCAGGATGCCAAACCTATTGCATATTTCAGTGAGAAATTAAGTGGCCCTACTTTAAATTATTCTACATATGATAAAGAGTTGTACGCCTTAAAACGTACCTTAGAAACTTGGCAACATTATTTGTGGCCTAAAGAATTTATTATCCATTCTGATCATGAAAGTCTTAAGTTTCTGAAGTCCCAAGGTAAATTGAACAAAAGACATGCAAGATGGCTTGAATTTATTGAAACCTTCCCTTATGTGATTAAGCATAAGCAGGGAAAGGAAAATGTTGTAGCGGATGCATTGTCTAGGCGTTACACTTTGATTACTTCCATGCATGCTAGATTGATAGGATTTGAGATGTTAAAAGACATGTATGAGTCTGATTCTGATTTTGCTGATATTTGGAAATCTTGTGAAATGTATGGTGCTAATGACTATTACAGGTTTGATGGGTTCCTTTTCAAAAAGGACAAGTTATGTATTCCTATGTGTTCCATTCGTGAGCTTCTTGTTAAGGAAACTCATGGCGGGGGATTGATGGGTCATTTTGGTGCCGAAAAGACTTTGGCTCTTTTGAATGAGCATTTTTATTGGCCTGGTATGAGAAAGGATGTGGTTGCTGTTTGTTCTAGATGTATTACTTGTAAGCATGCTAAGTCTAGAATTCAATCACATGGCTTATATTCCCCCTTACCAGTTCCTTCTCACCCATGGACTGATATTTCTATGGACTTTGTCTTGGGTTTACCTAAATCTTCCACTGGGAAAGATAGTGTCTTTGTTGTTGTGGATAGGTTTAGTAAAATGGCACATTTTATTGCTTGCTCTAAAACTAATGATGCTGTGTATGTGGCAGAATTGTTTTTCAAGGAGATTGTTAGGTTGCATGGTGTGCCAAAAACTATTGTTAGTGATAGAGATGTAAAATTCTTGAGTTATTTCTGGAAAACATTGTGGAATAAACTTGGCACTAAGCTTTTGTTTTCTACTACAGCACACCCACAAACTGATGGGCAGACCGAGGTTGTTAATAGAACTCTCTCTACTTTATTAAGAGCTATCATTCAAAAGAATCTTAAGAATTGGGAGAAGTGTTTGCCCCATGTCGAATTTGCTTATAATCGTGCTGTTCATACTGCTACAAAATTCTCTCCTTTTGAAATTGTTTATGGCTTTAATCCTTTAACGCTGTTAGATTTGCTTCCTTTACCTTCACATGAGTTTACTAACCTTGATGGTGCTAGGAAGGCTAAGTTTGTGCAGGATTTACATGAGAAGGTGAAAGCCAATATTGAAAGAAGGAATGAGCAAATTGCTAGCCAAGTTAATAAGGGTAGAAGGCGTGTGGTGTTTGAACCTAGCGATAGGGTGTGGGTTCACTTGCGAAAAGAACGTTTCCCAGAACAAAGAAAGTCAAAACTCCAACCTAGAGGAGATGGTCCCTTTCAAGTTCTTGAAAGGATTAATGATAATGCTTATAAAATTGACTTACCTAGTTCTTATGGAAATATTAGTGCTACTTTTAATGTAGCTGATCTCTCTTCCTTTGATATTGCAGATTCGAGGACGAATCCTTTTCAAGAGGGGGGGAATGATGCAATAGCACCAAGAGACCTTGTTGAGCATAAAAGTGGACCTGATGAAGGATATGGTGCTATGTTTCAAGCCCAAGGACATGATTTGCAAATTAAAGCCCAAGAGTTCAAGTCAAATGTTCCTAAAGACCCATTGCAAGGCATAGGAGGCCCAATAACAAGAGCTAGGGCCAAAGCAATGAAAGAAGCCTTCAATTGTTTAATTCATAAGCTTCACAACTTAGAGCCCATTAATTTAAGTCAAGAGAAGGCCCAAGAAGATGTAAAAGATGTGATCATGCTAACCATTCTACAAGAGGAGTGCCAAGGCCCAATTGGAGTCCAATTACAAGAGATTAAGAATCATGTGACAACCATGTGATTTTTAATGAAGCATGAGCATCCCATGTGACAACTTAAAGAAGTAGATTAGTTTTGACTAGGATTCTTTTTTTAAAATTTCGTTTTTTATTATTTTATTATTTTTTTGAATTTGGTCAAAGAGCTTATCTTGGAGATCAAGTTAAGATTAGTATTCTAATCTAATTAGGATATATATTAGGTATTATTTAAAATATTTCTAATCAGGTTTTAGAGTTTTACTTTAATTAGAACTCTAGAAAATTTTGCCTATAAAAGGCTTCCTATTGTACTTTATTTTACAGATGAATGAATTTGAGTATTATTCAATACTTTGTGAGGCTTTTGCTTCTTTGTGTTCTCTGAGAGTTCACGTGACTTATCAAAGGATTGGTCTTCCTTTGTGGCGTCTTGAGGCTAGGGTTCTAAGAGACAAGTTCCCTTAGGGTCTTTCCTTTGACCAACATTCTTGTTTTCTAGCCGGTCTCGGGCAAAGTGTCATCTTGTTGAAGGTTCCTAGGACAAGGTTTCTAGAGGGTCTCTCATCACATACCCTACTTGTATATTCACTGTACTTATCACTATTATTTGTCT
Source organism: Erythrophleum fordii (assembly GCA_032878935.1). Taxonomy (NCBI): domain Eukaryota; kingdom Viridiplantae; phylum Streptophyta; class Magnoliopsida; order Fabales; family Fabaceae; genus Erythrophleum; species Erythrophleum fordii. The sequence continues at coordinate 28,389,869 of JAVQMF010000047.1, read as the reverse complement.
CACGTTATACTAACTTTTAAACTATATTAGCATTGTGTCAATAGGGCCTTAAACTAATCATATTAGCCCGTCATTCATGAATACACAAGGTAGAATCTTAGGTTAGAGTCAACGCCTTATAGGTGGGTCTCAACAACTTTATTGTTCTTGTGTCTAACATTCTCTAACTTTAACTGCTACCCACCTACAAACATCCTCAGGCTAAGCCCCCACTTACGTTGGGCTTTTGATAACCATGACTTTTTATATATTTTATTCTCCTTAACTTAAGCATTTTAATGATCAAATATGGCTTTAGGGATTTACTTAGGAAGATATTTGATTTTAGTAGCCATTTTTGCACTTTAGGAATTAAATTGCAAAATGATTGATTTTAATGCATAAATAATTTTAAATAAATTTTATGAATATTCCTACTTAATTTTCTCATTTGTTTTTATGCAGATTTTCGGCAAATCAAATTTAAAAGTTGGAGAAAAATATGGAAGATGGAGGTTTTCCAAATATAGGAAGCTACACCAAATCATGCCACTTTATGCTCAAGAGGTTGCACGTTTTACACTCACAACACAACACAATCCACGTAGCAATCCATCAAATCATTATGTAACTCCACTTCACTCATATTGCCATGGGTCTCACATTGTTGAACAATGCTTCATGTCACTCCTTCATACATGCATTAAATACAAGGCAACCACATGAACCAACACGTAGCATGCACTCACCAGCAGACTTCCACGTACACATATAGAGCTCTTTCCATGAAGCCATAACCATCCACATACATCAGGTTCAAGGTAATGAATGGAAGGAAGAGCTGCTACATAAGGCATGGCTTGGGTGTTGAGGCTAGAATAGAACAAAACAAACCACAGTTTCAAGAAGAAGAAGGCTTGAGAGGTGAAGGAAGATGGAGCTGAGAATGAGAACAAGTAGCTCTCATATCACTTGAGGCTTGCATGGGCTCCAGGCTCACCATTCACGCATGCATTAAATACAAGGCAACCACATGCACCAACACGTAGCATGCACTCACCAACAGACTTCCACGTACACATATAGAGCTATTTCCATAAAGCCACAACCATCCACATACATCGGGTTCAAGGTAATAAATAGAAAGAAGATGATGTGAGACTCCATAGAAACCCGTTCTAGGAACCCCAAATTACACGGATCAGTGATCGAATTTTGGCATACGACACAAGAACAAGAAAATAGGCAGATCTGGACAACAAGCAAGAAAGAATAAAGAAAGAAACAAAGAAGAAGAAGAAGAAGAGATGTTGGTCAATGGAATTGAACCCTAAGAGAACCCGTCTCTTAGAACCCTAATCCGGGACGCCACAAAGGAAACCACTCCTTTGATAAGTCAAAGATTTTCTCCAGTACACAAAGGCCACAAGAGAAACCTCACAAGTCAGAAATAATTCTGAAACTAATTCATTCAATCTGTCTCTTCTTGGAGTACAAGTGGGCCTTATATAGGCATTTGAAAAATAAAACCCTAAATACAAAATAACTCTTAGGTTTGGCGGGAAAATAAAAGAAATTTAAATCTGAACAAATTCACTAAGAATGGTGCCTAATAAAGCTAAAAAATCTGAAACAGAAACAATCAAATTAAAACTAAGAGAATTTTGTGGAAATGGTTGGGCTTCTTCAATTAGGCTCCTTTCAGGCTTGGGCTAGCATCTTGTAGATATGAAATGATTTTCATGCCATTTTGTTCCTTTTGGGCTTCATATTCAGCTAAGACTATGGGCTCTAGGTCCATTAGTTTTTGGATCACTCCATTCAAGGCCTCCTTCATAGCTTTGGCTCTTGATCTTGTGCATGGGCCTCCCATACCTTGCAATGGATCTTTAGCTGGCCATCTTTTAGAGTTACGTCCAGCCCTTTTGTTTTCAAGTTCTTGATTTTGTTCAAGCTCTTTAAAGTCTCCTAGCTCATCTCCATCATTCCCTCCCTCTTGAAAAGGATTCGTCCTCGAATCTGCAATATCAAAAAGAGAAAGGTCAGCCACATTGAAAGTTGCACTTACATTCCCATAAGAACTAGGCAAATCAATTTTATATGCATTATCATTTATTCTTTCCAACACTTGGAAAGGACCATCGCCTCTTGGGTGTAATTTGGACTTCCTTTGTTCAGGAAACCTTTCTTTCCTCAAATGAACCCACACCCAATCTCCTGGTTCAAAGATAACCTTCCTTCGACCTTTATTAGCATGTTGAGCATATTGCTCATTCTTGCGCTCAATGTTCGCCTTAACTTTAGCATGAAGATCCTGCACAAACTTAGCTTTTTTTGCACCATCAAGGTTAGCAAACTCATTACAAGGCAAAGGAAGTAAATCCAAAGGAGTCAAAGGGTTAAAACCATATACGATTTCAAAAGGAGAAAACTCAGTTGTAGAATGCAAGGCACGATTATATGCAAACTCAATGTGAGGCAAACACTTTTCCCAATTCTTTAAATTTTTTTGAATTACAACACGCAATAAGGAAGAAAGTGTTCGATTCACTACTTCGGTTTGTCCATCCGTTTGAGGATGTGCCACCGTAGAAAACACAAGCTTTGTACCCAACTTAGCCCACAAAGTTTTCCAAAAGTGACTAACAAATTTAACATCACGATCACTCACAATAGATCGAGGCAAACCATGCAATCTAACAATCTCCTTGAAAAATAAATTAGAGATATGGACAGCATCATTTGTTTTTTGAGCAAGCAATGAAATGAGCCATTTTACTAAATCGATCAACCACAACAAATATGCTATCGTTTCCACTAGATGTTCTAGGCAATCCAAGCACAAAATCCATTGAAATATCGACCCAAGGATGAGAAGGGACAGGTAAGGGAGTATACAAGCCATGTGGTTGCACTTTAGATTTAGCGTGCTTGCATGCAATACACCTTTTACACACAGCAATCACATCCCTACGCATATGAGGCCAATAAAAATGTTCTTTCAACATGGATAAAGTCTTTTCTATGCCAAAGTGCCCCATCAAACCACCCCCATGAGATTCTTTAACCAAAAGCTCACGTATAGAACAAACAGGCACACACAATTTATTTCCTTTAAATAAGAAACCATCAAATCTAAAGAAATCATGAGCACCATGTTTTTCACATAACTTCCAAGTTTCAACAAAGTCAGCATCACATTCATACATGCTTTTGAAAGATTCAAAACAAATTAACCTAGCTTGCATAGATGTAATAAGACTATACCTCCTAGACAAAGCATCAGCCACAACATTTTCTTTCCCCTTTTTATGTTTAAGCACATAAGGAAATGACTCAATGAATTCAAGCCATACGGCATGCCTCTTATTCAACTTATCTTGGGTCTTTAGATATTGAAGACTCTTATGATCATAATGCAAAACAAATTCCTTAGACCATAAATAATGTTGCCAATGTTTTAGAGTTCTTTTTAAAGCATACAATTCCTTGTCATAAGTTGAATAATTCAAACAAGCACCACTAAGCTTCTCACTAAAGTAAGCAATAGGCCTTGACTCTTGCATCAAAACAGCACCAATACCAATTCCAGAGGCATCACATTCAACTTCAAAAACTTTAGAGAAATCAGGAAGAATAAGTAGAGGGGCATTGGTCAATTTATCTTTCAAAGTATTAAAAGCCGCCTCTTGTGCCTCACCCCATTTAAAGATAACATTTTTCTTTACCAGCTCATTTAAAGGTGCAGCAAGGGTTGAGAAGTCCTTTACAAATCGTTGGTAGAAACTTGCAAGTCCATGGAAACTCCTCACTTCACTAGCATTCTTAGGTGTTGGCCACTCTCGAATTGCCTTCACCTTCTCTTCATCCACTCGGATGCCATCAGTACCTACAACAAAACCAAGAAAAACCACAGAATCCAAGCAGAAAGAGCATTTCTCTAAATTTGCAAAGAGTTTATTTTCTCTTAAAATATCAAACACAGAATGCAAATGCTTAGCATGCTCTTCTAGATTCTTAGAAAACACAAGAATGTCATCAAAATACACAACAATAAACTTTCCTATGTAAGGGCGAAACACATGATTCATTAAGCTCATGAATGTACTAGGACCATTAGTTAAGCCAAAGGGCATAACAAGCCATTCATACAAACCAAACTTAGTCTTAAATGCAGTCTTCCACTCATCACCCTCTTTCATCCTAATTTGATGATAACCACTTCTAAGATCTATTTTTGAAAACAAGCAAGCACCATGTAACTCATCCAGCATGTCATCAAGTCTAGGAATGGGATATCGATACTTAACAGTGATTTTGTTGATGGCTCGACAGTCCACACACATCCTCCATTTGCCATCCTTCTTGGGCACAAGTATTACCGGAACAGCACATGGACTAAGACTTTCTCTCACAAACCCCTTTTTCATGAGTTCCTCCACTTGCCTCTGAATTTCCTAAGTCTCTTCTGGATTTGCCCTATACGCAGGTCGGTTAGGAAGAGATGCTCCAGGAATAAAGTCAATCATGTGTTCAATGCCTCTTATGGGAGGCAATCCATCCGGTACCTCTTCCGGAAATAAGTCTTTATATTCCTGCAACAAACTCAAAACACTAGAAGGAAGAGATTCATCAAGGTCATTAAGGGTTAGATAAACATCCTTATACAAGAGGACAAAAGATGTCTCACTACATAAAGCCCTCTTAATCTCTCCTCTACTGGAAAATAGTGTTACTTTCTTCTCTTCACTTTCTTGACTTTTCAATTCAGTAGCTCTCTTTTCTTTTCTCTCCCTCTCACTTTCTTTTCTTTCTTTCTCACACACTTTCTTTTCTTTCTCTCTTAACTTGCATTCTTGAGTAATTCGTTTTTGATCTTCATATGCCTGCAAGAGTCTGAGAGGGGTTAGCATAATGGTTTTCTTATTAAACTCAAAAGAATACCTGTTAGTATAACCATCATACTTAACTTTCCTATCAAATTGCCAAGGTCTACCCAATAACAAGTGTCCAGCATACATAGGAGCTATATCACATAAAACCTCATCATGGTAACTTCCTATGGAAAATGCTACAACAACTTGCTTAGTAACTTTAACATCCCCATTATCATTGAACCACAACAAATTATAAGGGGTGGGGTGTTTTCTAGTTGGCAAACCTAGCTTTTCAACCAACAAGGTACTAGCAACATTGGTGCAGCTCCCATTATCAATGATAAGGCTACATACCTTGTTGTTAACAAAACACCTAGTGTCAAAGATATGCTCTCGTTGTTCTTTTTCAAGCTCCTCTTTCGGTTGAATGCTAAGAGCACGCCTTGACACTAGAGCCTCACCAATCACAGCTTCAGTGACCTCCACATCAGATTCATCACCTCCATTGGAGCTTAACTCAACTTCCACATCTTCATCACTGCTGCTTTCACTAGTAACAACACCATTCTCAAGCAAAATCATAGTCCTTTTATTTGGACATTGTGAAGCAATGTGACCAAAACCTTGACATTTAAAGCATTTAATTTTAGAAGAACTAGAAGAAGATTTAGGTTCAGATTTACCTTTAGAAGTAGGTGTTTGCATCTTCATCTTATTCTCCTCTTTAGGCTTGGTCTCTCCCTTAAACTTGAAAGAGGACTTGAAGTCTTTATTGGAACTAGCATGTGATTTCAATTTCTGTTTTGTCTTAAAATGCTTCTCCACCTTAATGGCTTTATGCAACAACTCCTCCATATCAAGGTAGTTTTGCAATTCAACTTCTGCAGCAATTTCAGGGTCTAAGCCACCAAGAAATCTTGCCATTGTAACTTCTGAATCTTCCTCAATGTCAACTTTAATCATGGCAATTTGCATTTGCTGAAAATATTCTTCCACACTCATAGATCCTTGTTTGATTTTGTGGAGCCTCTTGTGCACATCCCTATAGTAATGGGTAAGGACAAATCTCTTTCTCATGAGAGCCTTCATTTCTGGCCAAGACCGAATTGGACCCTCTCCTGAACGCCTCCTACTAGTGGTTAATTGATCCCACCATAGGCTTGCATAATCTGTGAACTCCAAAGCAGCTAATTTTATTTTACTTTCTTCTGAAAAAGATTGACAGTCAAATAAAAACTCAACTTTTCTTTCCCATTCAAGATATACATCAGGATCAGCTTTCCCTTGAAAGGAAGGGATTTTCATCTTGATGTTACTAAAGGCATCTTTCTTTTGAGGGGAAGCTCTCCTAACTCTTTCATGTTGGCTTTCCTCCTCAAATTCAGATTCATCTCCTCCTAGAACAACATTTTTACCATGCCTTGCCTTGTTGTTAGAAGAAGAAGAATCCATTTGATCCAACCTAGCATTTAGCCTCTTGAATTGTTCTTGAACAGATTTGATAAACAATTTAAGGTCAACTTGGTTATCTTCACTTTCAGACATGATTGGCACCTGAAAATGTTAGTGAATAGCAAGAAAAGGACCTGACTACTCCCTCACGTGTTTCACTCTAAATGATGCAAATTCACTCGTGTTTCACTCTTATAATGGCTTTTACAATGATGAAAACACTCTTGCCTTTTTCCTCTCAACTTGCTTCCTATGGTATACTGAATTAAATCCAACAAATCAAAAGAAGCAGCAACTGAAGTGGCAATCTTAAATTAGAATCCAAGATATAAAGTTCTCAAAGAGACAACAAAAGTCCAATATTTTAAAGAAAAATCGTAGGTGCAGCCAATAGACAATATAGCAAGTGACTAGGAAAGGAAAATCAAGACACTGAAAGAACAAATGGTGTGTGGCAGATTATGGGAGATCAAGTGGTTAAATGATTAATTATCAAGAGGAAAGGATGGAAAGAAAATTGGAATCTGAAATCAGTAATGAAGCAATCAGAAATTTGAAATTTAGAATAAGGTGAATGAATGCATATTTCCTTTTTATGAATTGTGCACAATATGACATTTAATGACCAAATCAACTCAGGGAATCAGATGTGGTAATTCCAAGAATAAATGATCTTCAGCAATTGCAATTCAAGTCAACTATTCAAATTTTTTTTTTTTTTTTTCAATTTCCAGCACAACTTTCTTTTTCACAGATTCTGACTTCCTTTTTTTTTTTTTTGCAACTTTTCCTTCTTTTCTTTTTTTTTTTTTTCACTGTAATATACTCTTTTTTTTTTTTTTTTGAATCTTGAAGGTGCTGAAATTTGCAAACAAAGCACAAGATTTCTGAAAGATCAGAATGATATGCACGAAAGAAATAGCTATAACTTGCCCTAGAAAAATCGGATTGATGTGATTCCAAAACGAGCAGAAAGAAGAGATTTCGACACACAATAAAGACCTATTAAACGTCCAAAAACACGAAGGAAAACACCAGAAACAGCCGCATAAAAAAAAAGGATGAGCAGAAAAGAAATAGCTATAACTTGCTCTACAAAAATCGGATTGATGTGATTCCAAATCGAGCAGAAAGAAGAGATCTTGAAACACAAGAAAGACCTATTAAACGTCCAAAAACACGAACAAAAAACACCAGAAACAGCCGCACAAAAATATGGACGAATAGAAAAGAATCAGACGAAATAAGGGAAAAGAACAAGGAAAAAGTGGATGAAACCAACCTCAACCAATGCTCTGATACCAGATGATGTGAGACTCCGTAGAAACCCGTTCTAGGAACCCCAAATTACACGGATCAGTGATCGAATTTTGGCATACGACACAAGAACAAGAAAATGGCAGATCTGGACAACAAGCAAGAAAGAATAAAGAAAGAGACAAAGAAGAAGAAGAAGAAGAGATGTTGGTCAATGGAATTGAACCCTAAGAGAACCCGTCTCTTAGAACCCTAATCCGGGACGCCACAAAGGAAACCACTCCTTTGATAAGTCAAAGATTTTCTCCAGTACACAAAGGCCACAAGAGAAACCTCACAAGTCAGAAATAATTCTGAAACTAATTCATTCAATCTGCCTCTTCTTGGAGTACAAGTGGGCCTTATATAGGTATTTGAAAAATAAAACCCTAAATACAAAATAACTCTTAGGTTTGGCGGGAAAATAAAAGAAATTTAAATCTGAACAAATTCACCAAGAATGGTGCCTAATAAAGCTAAAAAATCTGAAACAGAAACAATCAAATTAAAACTAAGAGGATTTTGTGGAAATGGTTGGGCTTCTTCAATTAGGCTCCTTTCAGGCTTGGGCTAGCATCTTGTAGATATGAAATGATTTTCATGCCATTTTGTTCCTTTTGGGCTTCATATTCAGCTAAGACTATGGGCTCCAGGTCCATTAGTTTTTGGATCACTCCATTCAAGGCCTCCTTCATAGCTTTGGCTCTTGATCTTGTGCATGGGCCTCCCATACCTTGCAATGGATCTTTAGCTGGCCATCTTTTAGAGTTACGTCCAGCCCTTTTATTTTCAAGTTCTTGATTTTGTTCAAGCTCTTTAAAGTCTCCTAGCTCATCTCCATCATTTCTTTTCACTCACACTCTTTTCTTTTTCAATTTCATCTTTTTCTCTCTCTAACTCATATTCTCTCTCTTTTTCTTTTGTTCTCTCCTTTTTTTTCATTTTGTATGCTTGTACTATTCTTATTTGATCCTTATAAGCATCCATAGGATCAAGAGGTACCAATACATGATTTTTTTCATTAAATACAAATGAATAGCAATAGCAATATTTGTGCTTATGCTTGACATATTTAGCTTTTCTCACGTGTTTCCATGGTTTACCAAGCATAATATGTCCATCATACATTGGAGCTACATCACATAACACTTTCTCATGATATTTACCAATGGAGAAAGAAATCAAAACTTGCTTATTAACTTTAAATTCAGCACTACCCTTCAACAAGGTATAGCCTAGGATGATGAGAGACCCTTTAGGAACCTTGTCCTAGGAACCTTCAACAAGATGACACTTTGCCCGAGACCGGCTAGAAAACAAGAATGTTGGTCAAAGGAAAGACCCTAAGAGAACTTGTCTCTTAGAACCCTAGCCTCAAGACGCCACAAAGGAAGACCAATCCTTTGATAAGTCACGTGAACTCTCAGAGAACACAAAGAAGCAAAAGCCTCACAAATAATTGAATAATACTTAATTTCATTCATGTTCAAAATAGAGTACAATAGGAAGCCTTTTATAGGCAAAATTTCTAGATTCCTAATTAAAGTAAAACTCTAAAATTTGATTAGAAATATTTTAAATAATACCTAATATATATCCTAATTAGATTAGGATACTAATCTTAACTTGATCTCCAAGATAAGCTCTTTGACCAAGTTCAAAAAAATAATAAAATAATAAAAAACGAAATTTCAAAAGGAATCCTAGTCAAAACTAATCAGCTTCTTAAGTTGTCACATGGGATGCTCATGCTTCATTAAAAATCATATGGTTGTCACATGATTCTTAATCTCTTGCAATCGGACTCCAATTGGGCCTTGGCACTCCTTTTGTATGTGTGTAACTACATTTGGGCCTTTAACATGTTGGATATTGAATTTAGTTGCTCCATGGATCTTCTTAAGACATTGGGCTTCCACTTGGACTTCCACTTTTGCATCTTTAAGGAGATCTTGATCAAATATGGATCTTGGGCTATATAAACTTGGGTCGACATTCAACATAGAGATTATTTTGAACTCTTTGAAGTTTTTGGACATATACTAGCACAATTTGGGCCTCTTGAGCATGGGCCATCTCTTCATGAGCCATTTGGACCTGAATCATACCCTTTTGAATGATTTGAGTTTCTTGATGGATGAGGGCTTCTCGAACTTGTAGTGCTCCAATGGGCATGCCTATTGGTATTGTATCATAGGATGCTTTATAGTACGCAAGTTTAATTTCTCAACAAGTAAGGTACTAGCAACATTTATGTAGCTACTATTATCAATGGTCATGCTGTAGACTTTCTCTTTTATAAGGCATCTAGTATGGAAATCAGGGGATGCCTTTTCCTTATCTTGTCCTGTAGAGTTGATATTGGATTGGAATGCATCCAACCTTGCACAAGATGGCTTGAATCGCTCTTTGTTAGCCTCTTCAAGGAATTTGTACTCATTGGATATCTTATCACTTGAAAAGTTAGTCAAATAAAGATAGAAGGAATAAGACCTCATACACTCTTACCTTTTAACAGTCAATAATTTGCTTCTTACAAGTGTTCTAAGCAAGTCACAAGCAAATCAAATGAAAAGATCATACTAGTGGCAATAAAAAAAACTAGAATCCTAAAATGTAAATTCCCAAAAAATTGAACAAAGGAGAAAAAGAGGTGTGTAACAAAAAGGGGAAAAAGAAAGGAGGAAAGGGAGGCCTGGAAGGAAGGAGAAGGAAAAAAAAAAAGAAAAAAAAAATCTGAAAATAAGAAAATTTAAGAATAGGAAACTACTTGCAATTCAAGTTTAGAACAATTAGGAAAGAATATTCTTTCTTGAATGCAAATAGGAAAGTAGATAATTTGGTAGCTACTTAATGCAATCAAATTAAGAAACAAATTCCAATTAGGAAATTAACTCTAAACTTGCTTTCAACTTTGAATTGGCACAACTTGCAATTCTGTATTTTGCAATCTGAAATTTTTTTTTTTCACTTTTTTTTTCTCCCCCTTTTTTTTCGAATTTTTTTTTTGAATTTTTTTGGGGAGTATCACACTTGCTTCTTTTTTTTTTTTGGAGTATCACACTCTCTTCTTTTTTTTTTTGAGGATGGAGGAACACAACAATGGAAGACAGAAGAAGATAGAAGAAAAAAGAAGAAGATGGAAAAGGTAATACTAATGGAAGGAGAGAAAGTATGAAGAATAATGAAAGGGAAAACTCAAAGATATACCTTGTACTAGCAACCAAAACTCTGATACCAAATGATGAGAGACCCTCTAGGAACTTTGTCCTAAGAACCTTCAACAAGATGACACTTTACCCGAGACCGGCTAGAAAATAAGAATGTTGGTCAAAGGAAAGACTCTAAGAGAACTTGTCTCTTAGAACCCTAGCCTCAAGACGCCACAAAGGAAGACCAATCCTTTGATAAGTCACGTGAACTCTCAGAGAACACAAAGAAGCAAAAGCCTCACAGATAATTGAATAATACTCAAATTCATTCATGTGCAAAATAGAGTACAATAGGAAGCCTTTTATAGGAAAAATTTTTAGAGTTCTAATTAAAGTAAAACTCTAAAATCTAATTAGAAATATTTTAAATGATGCCTAATATTAAGGAATTAGATTAGGATACTAATTTTAACTTGATCTCTAAGATAAGCTCTTTGACCAAGTTCAAAAAATACTAAAATAATAAAAAACGAAATTTCAAAAAGAATCCTAGTCAAAACTAATCAACTTCTTTAAGTTGTCACATGGAATGCTCATACTTCATTAAAAATCTCATGGTTGTCACATGATTCTTAATCTCTTGCAATTGGACTCCAATTGGGCCCTGGCACTCCTCTTGTAGAATGGTTAGCATGATCACACTTTTTACATCTTCTTGGGCCTTCTCTTAACTTAAATGAATGGGTTCTAAGTTATGAAACTTATGAATTAAACAATTGAAGGTTTCTTTCATTGCTTTAACTTTAGCTCTTGTAATTGGGCCTTTAACATATTGGATATTGACTTTAGTTGCTCCATAGACCTTCTTAGGACATTAGACTTCCACTTGGACTTCCACTTTCACATCTTTAAGGAGATCTCATGTCTAAAATTTAATTCAACTCTAAGATCAACATCTTTATGAATTGAGTGACGTCTAACATATTCTAAATTAATTAAATATGGATTTTGGGCTCTAAACTTGGGCTGACGTCCAACATAGGAATTATCTTGAGCTCTTTGAAAAATTTTTGGACATAGTGCACAATTTGAGCCACTTGAGCTCTTTGAAGTTCTTGATGGATGAGGGTTTCTCGAACTTGTTGCGCTCCAATGGGCATGCCTACTGATATTGTATCAAGATCCATATTTGATCAATTCAAAACATGCTGAATTGGACTTTGGACATGAGATTTCCTTAAATATGCAAAAGTGGAAGTCCAAGTGGAAGCCCAATATTCTAAGAAGGGCCATGGAGCAACTAAAGTCAATATCCAACATGTTGAAGGCCCAATGTAGTTATACACATACAAGAGGAGTGCTAAGGCCCAATTGGAGTCCAATTGCAAGAGATTAAGAATCAGGTGTCAATCATGTGATTTTTAATGAAGCATGAGCATCCCATGTGACAACTTAAAGAAGCTAATTAGTTTTGACTAGGATTCCTTTTGAATTTCGTTTTTTATTATTTTATTATTTTTTAAAATTGGTCAAAGAGCTTATCTTGGAGATCAAGTTAAAATTAGTATCCTAATCTAATTCCTTGATTTTAGGCACCATTTAAAATATTTCTAATAAGATTTTAGAGTTTTACTTTCATTAGGACTTTAGAAATTTTGCCTATAAAAGGCTTCCTATTATACACTATTGAGAATTATGAATGAATGAATCAATTTGAGTATTATTCAATTATCTGTGACGCTTTTGCTTATTTGTGTTCTCTGAGAGTTCACGTGACTTATCAAAGGATTGGTCTTCCTTTGTGGCGTCTTGAGGCTAGGGTTCTATGAGACAAGTTCTCTTAGGGTCTTTCCTTTGACCAACATTCTTGTTTTCTAGCCGGTCCCGGGCAAAGTGTCATCTTGTTGAAGGTTCCTAGGACAAGGTTCCTAGAGGGTTTCTCATCACTAAATCAGGTCATATCTGTGTGTTTTTGTGCTTTTCCAGATTGTGTTTCTCTTTTCTTTTGAACTTCTATTTATCTTCCATTCTTCTGGATGTGCTGAGTTTTAATCCTCTATTTGTCATGTTTTCCGTTGAATTTTTGGACGTGTAGTAGGTCTTTATTATATCCCAGATTCTCTTCTTTCAGATTGCTTTGAAATTATCTCATTTAGAGTTCTCTAACTCGAGATATTGTCCTTTAAATTCAGATGCATTTTCAGGACTTTCTAGATTGATTTTGTTGTTTCTGTTTTGTTTATTCAAATCTCATTTTTTGTTCATCATATTCCAGAAAAAAAAATCAAGGCAAAAAAAAAATAGAGAAAAAAATTTTGCTGAAAAGAAAAGGTAAAAAAAAAATTGTGTTGTTCTGGAAGTAGTATTGGTTTAAGCTAAGCTTTTACAAAATTCTGCATCTTTAACTTTCATTCCCTAATTTTCTTTACTGCAGTATCCACTTACTACTCATTATCTCCAAATGTTGGGTTGAATCTCACAAGAATTGTGATAGCTTTGTATTGAGTCTGATTAGTTTCTTTTAAGAGCCTATAGAGAGAGACTGAGAGTGGAAAAAGGCGAGAGTGTGAATCCATTATTTGAAAAAGCCTTTAAAGTGTGAAACATGAGTAAAGAGTGACATCTTTGAAGGTAAACACGTGAGGAAAATTTGCAGAGGATCATTCCAAGTATTTGAGACAGCTTGCTCCCTTTGATGGATAGCATCATCCATCGGGCCACTTGGAATTTGCAGAGGATCATTCCAAGCATTTGAGACAGCTTGCTCCCTTTGATGGATCGCATCAGATTTAGTCCGAAAAAGTGTGGAAAAAGGGAAATTGCTTCTTAAAACTTCCAGAACTCTCCCCCCACTTCTAGACTGACTTTTAGCTGGCTAAAAGGAGAGAGAGAGAGAGAGAGGCCAGAGAGAAGGGCATATAGGAGGGAAAGCTAAGAGAGGAAGAAGAAGTCTTGAAAAGTTGAGAAACTTTGCTCCTTTCCTTGCTTCTTCTCATGCCAAGTCCCTTCTCCACCTCCTCTTCTCTTTTCCATGAAGCTAGAGGTTGATATGGTTCTATTTTGAGGTCAGCCCAAGTAAAAAAAGGAAGTCTTGGAAGGAGAGACTTGTTGCAAGTGGAAGCCTCTTGGAAAAAGCTCATAAATAAGGTAAGCTTCTTAAGTCTCAATGGCTTCTTCTTGGATGTTTCTCTTTAGTAAAATTTAGTTCAGACCTAGCAACTTAGAGGAAGATGAATTCTGACCTTAGCAAGAGAGAAACAAGTGCTTGAAAGTGTGGGAATTAAGAATAGTTCCTTGAAATCATATGGGAAGCAATGAAGTCCAAGATTGAGAATCTTGGGGTTTTAAGACAAATGTTTAAGTTTAATTTTTCTTAGAGCTGTTCTTGAGACCCCTAAAGAGTTCCCCATATGCACTTTTTACCAAGGAGAGCAAGACAACTTCCATGGGTATCCAAAGAGGCATTATCTAGGCTTGAACTAGAAGTCACACCTAGGGAGTAATTTAAATTACTCTAAGGCTAGAAAGGGGCTAGTTATGAGTAAAAAACATTAAAAGAAGCCTTGGAATAAAGTTAGGAGGTTTATAAGGGAAGATGGACTTGTACGGTCTACACTATAGCACAAAGAGGCATTGTGAGTCAAGTAGCCTAGTCTTGAGTTGTAAGGAGCTAAGTTTTATTTCAATGACTTAGTTATGCTCCGTTGATGTTTATAGGCTACGAGAAATGAGTCTCACTCCTTGCAAGAGTGTGACCGAGAAGGAGAAGGGAATTATGAGAGAATAGCATTGTGATTTATTACAAGGTAGCCCTCTAACCTTTCTCTCATGTATGTGTGTGGATGTTTTCTTGCTTGGGATGCTTGTGTGTATGTTTGAATTATGAAAAGTATGTCTAGCTAGTGATTAAATTGACTTTATGTGTGCATAAGACTTTAATAGACTTGGTGATGCCAAAAGTCCTTTGATAAGGGTGAGGATAAGTCAAAAGTCCCTTAGCATGGGTGAGGAAAGCCAAAAGTCTCAAGAAGAGTGAGGTTTAGTAAAAAATCCCAAGAGAAATGGGTGAGGCAAGTCTAAAAGTCCCAAAAGAAGTGGGTGAGGCTAACCAAGGTCTTGAGAGTCTCATTTGATATAATTGAGACTTTATGAAATGAAAATTATGCTCTTAATATGTACATGTAGCTCAGAGACCATGCATAACATCCATCATGCATGATTGAAAAGTGTATAGGGCTATTGAGATTCTTTGAATCTCATTCCCTTCCTATTACTTAACATGTCTAGGTGGAGCTAAATAGCAAAGAATTTAGGAGCCACCCCACTTGAAGACATGGAGGTTGGCAAGGAAGTTATAAAATGCTTGTATTAAAGCCATATGGATGTCAAGTGATGTAATGCAATGATTTAAATGATGTATAACCCCTTAGGCATATGTTGATACATGTATATGTGATGTATATATGGAAACTAAGGGTATATGAATGAGAATGAATGTTTTTGACATTGTATGGCAAGAATACATATGTGTGCTCTCATGTATATCAACAAGTGGGGTAGTGAATTTGTGAGATATGAGTTTTTAGACCCTTTAGGCATGTTTAAAGGTCTGTTTTCATGCTCTCCCATATGCCCAAATGGCCTTATAAATGCTAGCAGTAAAATTGGACCCTTTATAACCTATGAAGTGGCTCAAAATGGCCAAAATGCAACCCTATATCACAAAGTAACCAAATGAATGATTTTGGGGCTAAGATTTTACACACCTATAGATCTCATATAGAGATTTTTGTTGGTCTAAGAACTGCATTATATGGAGGTTTATAGAATTTATTATGATTTTTTAAAGTTTAGCCTAGAGGTTGGTTTTGGTATGAGTTACTATTCATTTGGTTAGAATTATTTTGGTGTTATCGAGGGCCAAATGAGGTCCAATGGTTATAAAATTTTATATGGAGAAACTAGACATTCATAGTGACTTGTAGCCACTGGAAGCCTCATTTGGAGGTGTGTAAAGAGAGATATGCATTTTGAAATTGGAACTTACTGTCAGTATTGCATCAAGACCCTCAGTACTATTCCATCAGTTATCATTAGGTTAATGTCATTTTCTGGATCTAAATATATTTTTTCCTTAATGTAGACATCTTTAGCTTTCTAGATTGGTATGGTTTACTTGATTTGGATATTTTTGGAATTAGTTATGAATATTTGAAATCCATATCAATAAATTATATCAGTAATCCAGGACAGCTAGACCTATGTCAATTTCCTATTGTTAAAAGCGGTCCAAACATAGTTTTTATGGCCTAAAAGTATTTTTAGCATAAAATTAACATGCAGGGCTTTCCGAAAAGCTATGATTTGTTGGGTTTCAATTTTTCTAGATTTAATTATGAATTTTCAAAGTCTGTCCCAGAAAATTGAAATTTGGACCCGAAATGGAACTCCCATTTTTCTAATGTGTGGGCTCCAAATCCGATTTACATGAGATATTTTATGATGTTTATGACTTGTATGGAGGCATTATGAGTAGAAGATGATGTTGGAGAGTACACGGGGTCCACGGGGGAAAATGTGAATAATTAAAGTACTATATATGCTATTATGAGCCATGATTTCAATCCATATTTTCTTGAAACCCATGTATGAAGCATGTATGGAATATAATATATGGGAAAGTAAGGCTAAAGTGTCATGGTGTTATAGGGCAAGTTTTAGAAAATTCAAAGGAGAGATCTTTAAATGAAAAAATTAAGCTTCTCAAAGTTCTCAGAGGCCCCAAAAACTATGGGAACCATCATAATGGTTAAAACCATCCAGTGTGCGTTTTCGGCAAAGATTTGACCAAACATTTGACTAAAGGGTTCAATAAGATTTTAAATCTAATTTGGATGGAACCAAAGACATTTTATGAATTAGAGGACCTAAATTTTCATATGGAAAAGATGGTTCTAAAAATGAGCTAAAATGAGCCCAAACAAAGGAACGGAAGTAGAGGGACGTAATCAGTATTTCAGGAATTGTTAAAAACATTATCCTCCACCTTTTAATGTAACCAAGTTAGCTTCGCCACCCTTCCAAAATGCCACTTAAGCTCAGAACCAGACTAGAAATGGTGTGGAAATTGGGAGAAGAGAGAGAAAGGAAACTAAGGCAACAAAGGATGAAAATACATAGAATTTTGCAACGAGTTAGTTATGAAATTTTCTCCTCTTTTCAACCTCTTTCTCTTAATGATTTTAGATTCTTGAAAGGAGGTGTTTCATGGTTAGTTTAGTAGAGGAGAAGAAAAGTTTGGAGGAATTCTTGAAAGCTTGAAAGCAAGGTAAGAAACCATAGCCCAACTTACTTCTTCATGGTTCTCCTTTCCTTGAATGTCTCGGCCAAAGCTAGAGCATTATGTAGGAAGTTTAATTCTAGTCAAAACTTAATAGAAAATAGGGCTTTGAAGCCTAAGGAACCATTTAGAAGCAATAGGACTTAAAAAGGGGCTATAGGTAACAAGTATTAGAAATTAGGGATTTGAATGCACCTAAGGATATATAGAGCTTTTTCTCTCAAGACATCTAGTAAGCTCCATAGATGGAAAATTCCCTAAAAAATTGAAGAAAACTCCATAAGTTTCCTAAGTATGTGAGCATCTTGGCCAAGAGAGAGAACCATTACCTAGGGAGAGTTTTCTTTGATTCCAATGATACAAATGGCCTAGGAATGAGTAATAAATACTAAAAGAATCATTAGTTTGAATTTAGAAACTATGGTTTGAAAGATGAGAGTTTAGGTTCCTTTTGTAGACATAAAGAAGCAAGTTCATAATTGGCTTATGGAATTGAGTTGGTGGTGACTCCAAAGAATTTAAATGCAGTCATGTGACTTAGATTGAGTGAGAAATTAGAGCTAAGATCTTGAATTATATGAGTTACTTCATTATGTTCTTGTATGGTACCATAATGATGGCATAAGCTAGATGTAGTTTGTGTAGAGATTTTATGAGACTAGAGATGGTTCCATTTATTTGTTTGTGTGTTGTTTAGTGTGTCTAGACCAAGCAAATCAACTCTCTCCTAAATATGCTTGTAAGGCCGAGTGAGAAAAGTGGGAATCCAAGGGAGAAAAGTTGTACTTCTTGAGAAAGGTACTCCATCCTTTATTGTATGCATTTCTTGGTCATGTGATTATCATTGAATGCTTGTATGTGTGTTTGAGCTATGAGACATGTCTATAGCTATTGAATTGATGTTCTAGTACCAATATACTTCTTGAATTGAGTTTAATTGTGAAATTGCTCTTTATGGGTGAGGTTATGTCAAAAGCCCCTTGGAATGGGTAAGATTAAGCCAAAAGCCCCTAAGAATGGGTGAGACAAGGCCAAAGGTTTCTTGAAATAAGTGAGGCTAAGTCAAAAGTCCCTAGAAAATAGGTAAGGCTAATCCAAAAGTCCCAAATAATAGGGTGAGGCTAGACCAAAAGTCTTTAGAGCTTCAATTTGATCTTGACATGTTTACGTAATCTTGAGAAGATGATTTGAATGGTTCTTGAAAGTGTATAGTGCATGCTTGTGTTCTTTGACATAATTATATGCCATGTATGCTTGCTTGAAAGGGTGATGGAGCTATTGGGATTCTTTGAATCTCATTTTCCTCCACTTTCCATCTAACTTTGTCTAGGTGAAGCCTAAGGAGCAAAGAATGGAGGGCAAGGAGTGTGAATTGCAATACTTTGACAATAGAATAGTTTTTTATGCAAATTGATATCAACATATGTATGTATAATTTATTTATGAGATATAAACCCTCGAGCATATGTAAAAGCATGTAAATATATTGTATGAACCAGATTTGGAATGAAATATATGAGAATGTGTGTCTTGGACATCCTTGACCCATGATGTCTATGTGTATTTATGCAAGTGGAATAGTGAATTTAAGTTCCATGAGATTTTCAACCTGTTATGATGCTTTTATATGCTGTATTTAAGTTCTTGGACTTGCTCAAATGGTCATAGTTCAAGTAGAGAGCCATTTGGTACCATTTGGAGCCATATAGTTTCTATTTTAAGCCATATTTTGCCCCTGAACCAAAACCAAAACAAATGAATGAGTTTTGGCATGAAATTTGGTAGACATATAGATCTCATTGAGAGTGTTTCAAAGAGCCAAAGATCAGAATTTTTGGAACTCTATGGAATATTTTATGATTTTTCAAAGTTAGCCAAAATATGTAAAAATTGTCATGGTACTGTGCTTTTAGATAGTCTAGTTTTTGGAAGGCCAAGTGAAGTCCAATGTTTATGAAATTTTACAAGCATATAGTTGGCATCATAATATTTCATAACCACTGAGATCATCTCATTTGGAGCTCTGTAGTGAGAGAAACAAAAATTTGAATTTTTTGGTCTGCTGTAGAATGAGTTCCAGACCTGTAGCATTGTTCCATTTGTTTTCATGGTCCAAACATAGTTTTTTTTATTTGAAACTTTTATGGTAGTTAGAGGACACTATTATATTTCCAGAAAGTCCTTATTTGCATAATTTAGAGCTCTCTAGCTCAAGTTATGAATTTTTAAAATTAGTGCAGAGTTTGTGTTTGCTGTCATTTTGGGTTCTATGAGGATTTTGGGTGTTTTTTGAGCTAAACATGCTAAAATGGGCATGATCAAACTTTTTTATGATGGAAATGAATTAGGGAATGGAAATATTAAAGTTTAGACCCCTATAGCTCAAAATGAACCCCTAGTAGCCTAAACTAAGTGTTGAAAACTTATGAAAAGGGGTGAACTTTGCTTGAAACTCATGTAATTTTTACTTAAAACTTTATAATTGACATACATGAGTTGGTTAGAAACTCCAATTTACTAGATAATTCCTCTTATTTTTAGGCTGATTAGTGCAATGGTTATTGTATTAAGTGGCTAAACTTTTGTGTGATTGTTGCACTTGAGGAATTCCTTAACCTAATTGGTGAATTAGCAATTCCAAATGGATTGTTCAGCTACTTTAGTAAGCACTTAGGTACTATTCTTGTGTTTTCTTGTCCCTAATTCAAGTGACTAATTTCTCGAGGTTCCTTGTTGTTGCAATTTCCTTGATAAATAGTAATGTGAGTCTTGGATGGTAATCCAAGAATTTTATTAAAAGAATACACTAAGTGATGAGAGACCCCCTAGGAACTTTGTCCTATGAACCTCCTTTTTGACAACATTACCCGGATCGTGCAAGATTCAAGAGCACAATCACACAAATAGAAGACAAAAGAACTCATAAAGAATAAGAACACATATAAACAAAGATAGTTGGTCAAGTGGGTAAGACTCTAAGAGAACTTGTCCCTTAGAACCCTAGCCTTGAGACGCCACAAAGGAAGACCACTCATTTGATAAGTCTAGCTTGAATTTACTCCATTGCTCAAAAAGCAAGAGGAACCTCTCACAAACAGAACATAAGTCCTGAAAGGAAAATTCTATTTATTCATCTTATTCCTCCCTTTCTAAGTACATATGATGCCTTTATATAGGCAATGAAAGACCTAAAAGTTTCTAAAAATAATTTCTTAAAAGATGGCACTATTTATTACAAGAATTTGGAAAGTTAATAATGGTGCCATAAAAAAGGAAAGAAACTATAAAGAAGAAAAAGGAAATAAACTAACTTATTCTTTAAATATAAGTTTTGACCACATGGTCTTATTCAAAAACTAAAATAGAAACTTTCTACATGGTCTGAAAATTAATGCTCACGTTCAGCAACTTGTCCAAGCCTTCCTTGATGGTTATGCCATGCACGGTCTCCTTGAAGGTGGTCATAAGAGCTCCATGGTACTCTATCATTGGGTAATGTTGTAAAAAAGGAGGTTCATAGGACAAAGTTCCTAGGGGGTCTCTCATCATTAGGTATCAGAGCTCTAGGTTTGCAAGTCAAGGTGTGATCTTTTCTTGTCTTTCTTTTGCATTCTTCATTTTTTCCTTTCTATTGTCTAGATCTAAAAAGTTCTTACTTGTCTTCTTGTTTTCTAGCTGGTCCTCGTGTGTGACCTATGTTGGTTGGGGTTCCTAGAGCAAGTCGTCTAGTGGGTCTCACATCTCAAGCATGACCTATGTTAGTTGGGGTTCCTAGAGCATGTCGTCTAGTGGGTCTCACATCAGTTGTTTGTCTTCTTGAGTGCTAGAACTCAAAGTATTATTTGTGCGTTCTATGTTTTCTTGTCTCCTTTATGTTTCTTTTGGTCTCTTGCTAGTTGTCATACTTGTGTGTGAGTTTTATCCTCTTTGCATATTTTTGTTTTTTTTTTCTTCAAAAAAAAAAATAGAAAGTTTGTGATACTCCAAAAAAAATTCAAAAAAAAAATTTGAAAAAAAAAGTGAAAAAAAAGAAATTGTCTAACTCCAAAAAAAAAAAGAGCTTAAATTAGAAAAAAAAATTAGAAAGTTTTGCATATTCTGATTTGTTTCTTATTTGGTTTGTAATTCAATTAAGTAACACCCAAGCAATATTTTTCTTTCCTATTAACATTCAAGAGAGATTCGAGGACGAATCTTTTCGAAGAGGAAGGGAATGATAGAGTACCATGGAGCTCTTATAACCACCTTCAAGGAGACCATGCATGGCATAACCATCAAGGAAGGCTTGAACAAGTTGTTGAACGTGAGCATCAATTTTCAGACCATGTAGAAAGTTTCTCTTTTAGTTTTTGAATAAGACTATGTGGTAAAAATTTATGTTTAAAGAATAAGTTAGTTTCTTTCCTTTTTCTTCTTTATAGTTTCTTTCCTTTTTTATGGCACCATTATTAACTTTCTAAATTCTTGTAATAAATAGTGCCATCTTTTAAGGAATTATTTTCAGAAACTTTTAGATCTTTCGTTGCCTATATAAAGGCATCATATGTACTTAGAAAGGAAGGAATAAGATGAATAAATAGAATTTTCTTTTCAGGACTTATGTTCTGTTTGTGTGAGGTTCCTCTTGCTTTTTTAGCAATGGAGTGAATTCAAGCCAGACTTATCAAATGAGTGGTCTTCCTTTGTGGCGTCTCAAGGCTAGGGTTCTAAGGGACAAGTTCTCTTAGGGTCTTACCCACTTGACCAACTATCTTTGTTTATATGTGTTCTTATTCTTTATGAGTTCTTTTTTCTTCTATTTGTGTGATTGTGCTCTTGAATCTTGCACGATCCAGGTAATGTTGTCAAAAAAGAGGTTCATAGGACAAAGTTCCTAGGGAGTAAGGATAATTGAATCTTAGGGAGTCCATTCAAAGGCTAGTTACCCCATTTTGTCCTAATTGTTGCCATCATTTAGTCTTAAGTTTTTGAGTTCTTGTTATTTTCTATAATTCAATTAGAATTTAGTAATTCAAAACCCCTTAAACATTTCTTATTCATTGCCACTAGAAGGATTTTTTTTCACAAATAATTAGAAGCAAAAACTCCCTGGGAGATAATCTAGGTTGTACCACTAACTACAAACCTTTAATCAACCTAGTTTATTTGAGGTTGCTTAAGATAACCATCAAAGAACCTAGAGTTTAATATTTTAGACAATGATATTTTTAGATATCGTGATAGATTGTATATTCCCTGTAAGTTAGAATTGAGAGAAAAGATCTCAGAAGAAGCCCATAAAAGTAAATATACTCTTCATCCAAGTAGTACCAAGATGTATAAGGATTTAAAAGAAATGTTTTGGTGGCCTAGGATGAAGAAAGACATAGCGGAATATGTACCTAGACGCTTAGCGTGTCAGAAAGCTAAGATTGAATATCAGAAACCAGCAGGGCTGCTTAAACCCTTAAATATTCTTGAATGGAAATTGAATAGCATTTCTATGGATTTTATTATGAGTTTACCTAGAACATCTTTGGAGAATGATGTTATTTGGGTAATAGTGGATAGACTAACCAAATCTGCACATTTCTTGCTTATTAAAGCCACATACACCCTAGATAGACTAGCTCAGTTGTACATAAAAGAAGTAGTAAGGTTAGATGGAGTATCCAACAGTGTAGTATCAGATCAACACCCTAGGTTTACTTCTAATTTTTGGAAATCATTACATGAAGTTTTAATGACTAAGTTAAGATTTAACATAGCATACCACCCCCAAATGAATGGTCAGATAGAGGACCATTCAAACTTTAGAAGATATGTTAAGGGCTTATGTGCTAAAATGAAGGAAAATTAGGATGTGCATTTATCATTAGCAGAGTTTGTTTACAATAATAGCTACCATTCTAGCATAGAAATGGCCCCTTATAAAGCACTTTATGGGAGAAAGTATAGGTCCCTATTATGTTGGGTTGAATTAGTGATGCAATCCATCGAAGGGAGCAAGCTCTCTCAAATGCTTGGAATGATCCTCTACAAATTCCAAGTGGCCCAATGACAAGAGCACGAGCTAAAAGAATGAGAGAAGCCTTAAGTGGACTTGTTCAAGAGACTTGGACTAAGCAACTAGCAATTGGAGCAACAAAAGTCAAGCAAGATATGGACATTTCCAATGTGGGCGTCCTCAACATCATATGGGCTAAAGATGGAGCTGCTGAAGCTAGATTGGGCCAAAACATTATAAATTGAAGTGCTTGAACCATGGACCATCTATTGGTGGGCTCATTTAGGGCTAAATAATGCTATTTTGGGCTTAATAAGCTGATTTCTAGAACCATAATGTATTTAGACGAAATTAACTTATTTAGGGGAATTTATTTCCTTTTTAGTTTTAAGAGAATTTAACTTTTGTAATTCTGATTCCATAGGTCATAAATTAGGAAATTTGCCATTAATTTCCCTAGTTTTCCTTTTTTATGAGCATTGAAGGCAGATTTGACTTACACACTATATAATTGTACTCTGCCTCCCATTGTAATCAGATTTGAATGAATAGAAATCATATTTTCTGGAAATCCCAGACTTGAGAGGAGTACTCTCTAGGGTTCTTCTTTGAACTTATAGACTTATCAAGGCTTGATCAACCTTGTGGCGTCATCCAACACTCGGGGTCCTTATGACTTCGTACTTAGGGGATCTAAATAGATTGTTCAGACTTGATTTAGCTTTCTTGGGGTGTGTATATTTCAGATCAGTTGTGGGTTCAAAGGGATTCAATTCCTTGCAAGTTCGCACCATCTTGGTATCAGAGCTTCAGTCCCTAAATCAAGTCATATCCGTGTGTTTTTGTGCTTTTTCAGATTGTGTTTCTTTTTCCTTTTGAAATTCTATTTGTCTTCCATTCTTCTGGACGTGCTGAGTTTTAATCCTCTATTTGTCATGTTTTCCATTGAGTTTCTGGATGTGTATTAGGTATTTCTTATATCCTAGATTCTCTTCTTTCATATTGCTTTAAAATCATCTCATTTGGAGTTTTCTAACTCGAGATATTGTCCTTTAAATTCAGATGCATTTTCAGGGCTTTCCAGATTGATTTTTCTGTTTCTGTTCTATTTATTCAAATTTCGTTTTTTTTTGTTCTTCATATTCCAGAAAAAAAAATTGCTAAAAAGAAAAGGCAAAAAAAAAAAAAATTGTGCTGTTCTGGAAGTAGTATTGGTTCGAGCTAAGCTTTTACAAAATTCTGCATCTTTAACTTTCATTCCCTGATTTTCTCTACTATAGTATCCACTTATTATCTCCAAGTGTTGGGTTGAATCTCACAAGAATTGTGATAGCTTTATATTGAGTCTAATTAGTTTCTTTAAAGGGCCTATAGAGAGACTGAGAGTGGAAAAAGGCGAGAGTATGAATCCATTATTTAAAAAAAGCCTTTAAAGTGTGAAACACAAGTGAAGAGTGACATCTTTGAGGGTAAACACATGAGGAAAATTTGGAGGATCTTTATTTCTCTAATCAATTTTCTTGTAGCTTATAATGTCTAATAGGGAGGAAATATCAAGTGGAGGAGGTAGTACACAGAACCTGGATCTCATTGTAAAAGCCATGCAGCAACAATTTGAACGTCTTAATATGGTGCTTGGAGGGATAAGACACCGGATGGATAAGCAAGCCACAATGATTGCAAACTTGTAGAGAAGACCACCTACTATAAATCTTAATCCTAGAAGATATGAGAGGCGTAGAGATGATTCTATGGATGATTTTGAGTTTGAAAATGAAGTAGGAGGTGGTAGTGAAGAAGACTATGAATTTGATTTGGGTAGAAATAGGCCTAGGGAAGTTAGGCATGAAAGGAGATGCGGTAAAAATGTTCCAAGGGGCAGAAATAGGGTGGATGGAAACCTTGAAAATATTAAGATGAAGATACCTTCTTTCCAAGGTAGAAATGATCTTGAAGCTTATTTGGAGTGGGAGAAGAAAATTGAGTTCATTTTTTAGTGCCATAATTATTATGAAGCAAAAAAGGTGAAATTGGCAGTCATTGAATTTATAGATTATGCATTAATTTGGTGGGATAAATTGGTCCTAGAGAGGAGGAGGAATGGTCCCTAGAAACATGGAGGGAGATGAAGGTTCTCATGAGGAAGAGGTTTGTACCCAGTCATTACTATAGAGACCTCTTTCAAAAGTTGCAGTCCCTTACACAAGGTTCTAAGAGTGTAGAGAAATATCACAAAGAGATGGAAGTGGCTATGCTTAGGGCAAATGTGAAAGAGGATAGGGAAGCAACAATGGCTCGATTCTTGAATGGGTTGAATAAAGAAATCGCTAATATTGTGTAGTTGCAACATTATGTGGAGTTAGAAGACATGGTGCACATGGCAATAAAGGTTGAAAGGCAACTTAAATAAAAAGGAACAGCAAGGTACCTTTCAAGTTCTAGTTCTTCAATGAGACCAAAATGGAAGAAGGAAGAAAAAGATGTTCAAAGAGAAGTCTCAAAAAGCAAAGAGGAAGCTTCATCTAAGAACAAAGATAAATCTGATTCCCAATCATCTAGAAATAGAGATATTAAGTGTTTCAAGTGTTTGGGAACAGGTCATATAGCTTCGCAATGCCCCAACAAGATGATGCGATCCATCAAAGGGAGCAAGCTGTCCCAAATGCTTGGAATGATCCTCTACAAATTCCAAGTGGCCCGATGACAAGAGCACGAGCTAAAAGAATGAGGGAAGCCTTAAGTGGACTTGTTAAAGAGACCTGGACTAAGCAAATAGCAATTGGAGCAACAAAAGTTAAGCAAGATATGGACATTTCCAATGTGGGCGTCCTTAACATCATATAGGCTGAAGATGGAGCTACTGAGGCTAGATTGGGCCAAAACATTATAAATTGAAGTGCTTGAACCATGGACCATCTATTGGTGGGCTCATTTAAGGCTAAATAATGCTATTTTGGGCTTAATAAGCTGATTTCTAGAACCCTAATGTATTTAGACGAAATTAACTTATTTAAGGGGATTTATTCCTTTTTAGTTTTGGAGAGAATTTGACTTTTATAATTCTGATTCCATAGGTCATTAATTAGGAAATTTGCCATTAATTTCCCTAGTTTTCCTTTTCTATGAGCATTGAAGGCAGATTTGACTTGAATACTATATAATTGTACTCTGCCTCCCATTGTAATCAAATTTGAATGAATAGAAATTATATTTTCTAGAAATCCTAGAATTGAGAGGAGTGCTCTCTAGGGTTCTTCATTGAACTTGTAGACTTATCAAGGCTTGATCAACCTTGTGGCGTCTTCCAACACTCGGGGTCCTTGTCTCTTCGTGTTCAAGGGTTCCAAGTGGATCGTTCAGGCTTGATTTAGCTTTCTTGGGGTATGTATATTTCAGATCGGTTGTGGGTTCAAGGGAATTCAATTCCTTGTGGGTTCACACCACAAGAGAGTAATGATCATGAAGGATCGTGAAGTGGTGACTGAAAGTGAAAGTGATGATTCCATGCTGTCTCTTGAAGATGCTAGTGATGATGGGTTTGAGTATGTTGTAGAAGGAGAAGGACTTGTGACAAGAAGAGCTTTGAATTCTCAAGTTAAGGAAGATGACATTGAGCAACAAAGAGAAAACATCTTCTGCTCGCTGTCTCATAAGCAACAAGGTATGCAATATGATTACTGATGGTGGGAGTTGTACCAATGTTGCTTGTACTACTTTAGTTGAGAAATTAAATTTGTCTACCATTAAACACCTTAGACCATACAAGTCGCAATGGCTGAATGAATGTGGGGAGATTAAGGTTAATAGGCAAGTTCTTGTTTCATTCTCAATTGGAAGATATTGTGATGAGATTTTATGTGATGTTGTTCCTATGCATGCTGGACATATACTTTTGGGTAGACCTTGGGAATTTGATAGGAAGGCAACAAAGGATGGGTTTACCAATAGATATTCATTTGCAAAGGATGACAGACCCGTTACTCTTGTACCATTAACACCCAAGCAAGTGTATGAAGATCAGTTCAAAATGAAACAAGAGAGAGATAAAAGAGAGGGTGATAAGAAAAATAAAGAAGAGAGATCAAAAAGAAATGAGAGCGAGAAAGAAAGAAAATCTGAGAGCTCAAAAAAAGAGATTCAGAAGAAGAAAAGAAAGTGGAGAGAAAAGAAAGAGAAAAAGTGAGTTTTTATGCAAAAGAAAGTAAGGTGAGGAGTGCATATCTTTTTGAACAGCCTTTACTTGTACTTGTTTACAAGGAGGCCTTTTTAAGCACTAATGACCTTGACTCTTCATTTTCGAGTGTTGTTAGTTCTTTGTTGCAGGAATTTGAAGATATATTTCCAGAAGATATCCTTAGTGGATTGCCACCCATAAGAGGCATTGAGCATCAAATTGACTTCATTCCTAGAGCAACAATTCCTGACCAGCCAGCTTATAGAACTAACCCTGAGGAGACAAAAGAGCTTCAAAAGCAAGTTGAAGAGCTCATGGCAAAGGGGTATGTTTAAGAAAGCTTGAGTCCATGTGCTGTACGAGTCCTCTTAGTACCAAAGAAAGATGGATCTTGGAGGATGTGCATTGATTGCAGAGCTATCAACAATATCACTGTAAAGTATTGCCATCCCATTCCTAGATTAGATGATATGCTTGATGAATTGCATGGGTCTGTTATTTTCTCAAAAATTGATTTAAAATCTGGATATCATCAAATTAGGATAAGGGAAGGAGATGAGTGGAAAACTTCTTTCAAAACAAAGCATGGGCTGTATGAATGGCTAATTATGCCATTTGGGCTAACAAATGCACCTAATACTTTTATGAGGTTGATGAATCATATTTTGTGTGCATATATTGGAAATTTGTTGTGGTTTATTTTGATGATATTCTGATTTTTAGTAAGAGTCTTGATGAGCATTTGAATCATTTGCGCTGTGTGCTTGATGTTTTGAGAAAATAAAAGTTGTATGCTAAAATAAAAAAAATGTAGCTTTGGCATGGGAAAAGTTATTTTCCTGGGATTTGTGGTGAGTGCTGAGGGAATACAAGTTAATGAAGAGAAGGTAAGGGCTATTAAAGAATGGCCAACACCTACAAATGTAACTGAGGTAAGAAGTTTTCATGGGTTGGTCAGCTTTTATAGGAGGTTTGTGAAAGATTTTAGCACAATTGCTGCACCACTCACTGAAGTAATTAAGAAATCAATTGGCTTTAGATGGGGAAAAGCACAAGATCATGCATTTAGTGTTCGTAAAGAAAAATTGTGTTCTATACCTATTTTAGCTTTACCTGATTTTAACAAAATTTTTGAGATTGAGTGTGATGCATCAGGAGTTGGGATAAGAGCTATTCTGATGCAGGAAGGGTGGCTAATTGCTTATTTAAGTGAAAAGCTGAATGGTGCTACCTTGAATTACCCAACTTATGACAAGGAGCTTTAAGCACTTGTGAGAGCATTGGAGACCTGGCAACACTACCTTTGGCCTAAACAATTTGTGATCCATACAGATTATCAATCTTTGAAGTACATTAAAGGTCAACGTAAGTTGAACAAAAGACAGGCTAGATGGATAGAGTTCATCGAGCCTTTCGCATATGTGATCAAATACAAGAAAGGTAAGGAGAATGTGGTTGCAGATGCATTATCTAGAAGGTATATTCTTCTCACTTCTTTGAATACAAGATTGCTTGGTTTTGAATATGTTAAGGATTTGTTTGCCAATGATAGTGATTTTGCTGAAATAATTGTTGCTTGTGAAAAAGGAGCTTTAGGAAAATTCTATATGCTTGATGGATTTTTGTTTAGAGAAAATAAATTATGTGTGCCTCAATGTTCTATGCGTGAATTGCTTATGAGGGAAGCACATGGGGGAGGACTAATGGGACATTTTGGTGTGAAAAAGACATTAGATGTTTTGCATGAAAATCTTTTGGGCTAAAATGAAGCGTGATATGGAAAGGATTTGTGGTAGATACATAACATGTAAAAGGGCTAAGTCTAGAGTCTTACCTCATGGTCTGTATACTCCATTACCTGTACCTAGTGAACCTTGGGTAGACATTTCAATGGATTTTATTTTGGGATTACCTAGGCCACAAAGAGGGATGGATTCAATATTTGTGGTTGTTGATAGATTTTCAAAAATGGCGCATTTTATTGCATGGCATAAAACTGATGATGCTACTTATATTGCTGATTTGTTCTTTAAAGAAATTGTGAGGCTTCATAGTGTTCCTAAAAGTATTGTCTCAGATAGGGATGCAAAATTTTTGAGTCATTTTTGGAGAGTTTTGTGGGGAAACCTTGGAACTAAGTTATTATTTTCTACAGCTTGTCATCCTCAAACTGATGGTCAAATTGAAGTTGTTAACTGAACCTTAACTCAATTGCTTAGGACCGTCATCCAAACGAATTTGAAAAATTGGGAGGATTGCTTGTCATTCATTGAATTTGCATATAATAGAAGTGTGCATTAATCTACTGATTATTCTCCTTTTGAAGTTGTTTATGGTTTTAATCCACTAACTCCTTTGGATTTGTTACCATTGCCCATTAATGAGAGAGTAAGCCTTGATGGCAAAAAGAAAGCTGAGGTGGTTAAGCAACTTCATGAAAAGATTAAATTGCAGATTGAAAAGAAGAATGAGCAATATGCATCCAAGGCAAACAAAGGCAGAAGGTGTGTCACTTTTGAACCTGGCGATTGGGTATGGGTGCATATGAGAAAAGAGAGGTTTCCGGCACAAAGGAAATCTAAATTAGCTCCAAGAGGGGATGGACCATTTCAAGTCCTTGAGAAAATCAATGACAATGCTTATAAGATAGATCTACCAGATAAGTATAATGTTAGTGCTACTTTTAATGTTGCTGATCTATCTCCTTATGATGTAGGTGATGACTCGAGGACGAATCCTTTTAAGGAGAGAGGGGATGATGCAATCCATCGAAGGGAGCAAGCTCTCTCAAATGCTTGGAATGATCTTCTGCAAATTCTAAGTGGCCAGATGATAAGAGCACGAGCTAAAAGAATGAGGGAAGTCTTAAGTGGACTTGTTCAAGAGACCTAGACTAAGCAAATAGCAATTGGAGCAATAAAAGTCAAGCAAGATATGGACATTTCCAATGTGGGCGTCCTCAACATCATATGGGCTAAAGATGGAGCTGTTAAAGCTAGATTGGGCCAAAACATTATAAATTGAAGTGCTTGAACCATGGACCATCCATTGGTGGGCTTATTTAGGGCTAAATAATGCTATTTTGGGCTTAATAAGTTGATTTCTAGAACTCTAATGTATTTAGACGAAATTAGCTTATTTAGGGGGATTTATTTCCTTTTTAGTTTTTAGGAGAATTTGACTTTTATAATTCTGATTCCATAGGTCATTAATTAGGAAATTTGCCATTAATTTTCCTAGTTTTCCTTTTTTATGATCATTGAAGGCAGATTTGACTTGCACACTATATAATTGTACTCTGCCTCCCATTGTAATCAGATTTGAATGAATAGAAATCATATTTTCTGGAAATCCCAGACTTGAGAGGAGTACTCTCTAGGGTTCTTCATTGAACTTGTAGACTTATCAAGGCTTGATCAACCTTGTGGAGTCTTCCAACACTCGGGGTCCTTGTCTCTTCGTATTGAAGGGTTCCAAGTGGATCGTTCAGACTTGATTTAGCTTTCTTGGGGTGTAAATATTTCAGATCGGTTGTGGGTTCAAAGGGATTCAATTCCTTGTGGGTTCGCACCAATTAGGAGAAAGAAACCTTATAGGCCTTGATATAATGGACCATACCACCAAGCAAATATAGTTGATTAAGCAGAAACTTCTAGCAGCTTAGAGTAGACAGAAAAAGCTATGCCATACAAAAAAAAAAGCTGTTAGAGTATCAAGTTAGAGATCACATTTTCATCAATGTATCTCCAATAACTATTGTGGGTAGGTCCATAAAGGCAAAGAAACTCAACCCAAAGTATTTAGGTCTATTCCAAATTCTTTCTAGAGTTAGATCAATAGCTTAAAAAATAACCTTACCTCCTAACATAGCCTAACTTCATGATGTCTTCCATATATTGTGACAACTCTAACTTTTAATCATGGTAATTATGGTTAAATACATGATAAATGCTTAATGATCAAGGTTTAGAGTCATTACAATTAAATACATCATGAAAATTATAGGGAAATTTGAACCTTGACAATATTAGGGTCATTAACTACATAACCACAAATGTGAGAACGCATAAAAGAAATTGTACTATCATGAGGGGTTTGTGATTCATCCATCCATCAATTTCAACGCACAAAAACCTCCCACAAGTGTTCCTACATCACTTCCTAGCATTACCATTGAAGAAATTAAGGTTTCTATGCTAAAAGTAGGAATTTAGGGACCTTCGCCATGACTTGAAACCCTCCCTCCTAGCCTAAGTCAGTCACTGGAGCTTGAAAACTAAGTTTTTCACCTTACGCCATGTCCTAACCTTCCATGCTGTGGCAAAGTTACTCTAGGGAATCTTAGTGGGCAACTCACGGACCATTGCCATAGCGAGCCTACGTGGCACCGTGGTGGAAATGTCTCCTGGAGCTACTGTTCAAAGTCCAATGATTCTCGCCTTAGTGGAATACACTTGCGCCGTGGTGAGACTAGCTACTAGATACTCCTTACCTAGTTTCCTCGACTTGAGTCACAGCAGAACATGTTGCACCACAATGCGTTTTCTCTCTGTCGCCCTTCCTGGGCAACATTTCTGCTTTGAGCTGCAGTGAGATTCCACGCGTTGCAACTCCCCTCGCTTTTGACACACTCCTGGTCACAGTGAGACCTTCCTAGCCACGGCGTAACCCCTTCCTGCAACTACATCTCCCAAATTTCGTTCCATCCACTCCAATTCTACCACTAGAGATGCTCTGGGACCACTCTACCTTAATTTGTAGGGCTCTAATAGTTTTCATTCACCTAATTTACATAACTTATCTATCATTACTATTTTAAGACTTAAATGTTAATTCTTAATCCTCCAACTACCCTATATCAGCAAGTTCATAGAGTAATAGCAGTAAGAATTCATGAACTATCAATAATTATCATTTGATACATATTCCGTTAAAGGTTCCATATATCACTGGTTCATATCAACATCTAATGTATCATATGATTATATTTCCAATAGTAGACCATATCACAAATTCAACAAGTTTCATATGTCAAATGTTATCAGTTCATACATCTAATGCCAAGCTAAGATGAGGCCTAACTCCTTAATAAATATATCCTACGTAATCAAAATATAAACATCTACACTTAGCAACATGATTACATGATGATGCTATACAAAAGGAATACAAAATTTAGCATATACTCTATTTAAATCAGTCTAAGTGTAGCCTTCTCCACATATGGTTAGAGTTTATGGATTTTCATCCACTTGCTTCCCCATATCCTTACCCAAAGAGCTTTCACTTGAAAGTATAATCCCATGAAATAAGGTGAGATGCAAATCTCAGTAACCAAGGCAAATTCCATTCATATATTCTAGTTTAATTAACATATATATGCATGATTTCATACAAGCATAAAAAAATATACCAACTATATCAGTAAATGAAACAATTAGGCTATCTATGATTACTATCCCATACTAGCAATCACAATTCCACATGTTAAAGGCCAATAACATTGGGAGAGACCTGTCCATAGCACCCACTCCCCAATGAGTACAATCAAGGCTTAGTGCATCTGGGGTTTGATCATAACTTAGTGCCTGATCGAAGCATATGCACGAGTGGCAACCGCACCACAGCTCCACCATGGACTCACAAGGTCCAATCATATATAATAGACAGCTAACTAAATCATTTAGCATCAAAATTGTAATCATGCAGGAAATACAAAATTTAAATAAACATATGCATGGAATTAGCATAAACCCCAGTTATCTCACTTGTAGACAAGTTGGGAAGCTAACAGCAGTACCAAAATCCTCTTATAATCATAATATTAGAAAATTATCACTCATATTAGTCCATCAGTATCCCATTCATCATTTATGGTAATAACCCAATGCTCAAAGAATTAAATTACCAATAGTTACCTAAGGGACACCTACCCAATCACCAAGAGTGTTTAATTCCGGGTTTTGCCTTCCTTAGACCAGAAACATCAAAATATCTGATGGAGATGAGCTAGGAGACTTTGAAGAGCTTGAACAAAATCAAGAACTTGAAAACAAAAGGGCTGGATGTAACTCTAAAAGATGGCCAGCTAAAGATCCATTGCAAGGTATGGGAGGCCCATGCACAAGATCAAGAGCCAAAGCTATGAAGGAGGCCTTGAATGGAGTGATCCAAAAACTAATGGACCTGGAGCCCATAGTCTTAGCTGAATATGAAGCCCAAAAGGAACAAAATGGCATGAAAATTATTTCATATCTACAAGATGCTAGCCCAAGCCTGAAAGGAGCCTAATTGAAGAAACCCAACCATTTCCACAAAATCCTCTTAGTTTTAATTTGATTGTTTCTGTTTCAGATTTTTTAGTTTTATTAGGCACCATTCTTGGTGAATTTGTTCAGATTTAAATTTCTTTTATTTTCCCGCCAAACCTAAGAGTTATTTTGTATTTAGGGTTTTATTTTTCAAATGCCTATATAAGGCCCACTTGTACTCCAAGAAGAGGCAGATTGAATGAATTAGTTTCAGAGTTATTTCTGACTTGTGAGGTTTCTCTTGTGGCCTTTGTGTACTGGAGAAAATCTTTGACTTATCAAAGGAGTGGTTTCCTTTGTGGTGTCCCGGATTAGGGTTCTAAGAGACGGGTTCTCTTAGGGTTCAATTCCATTGACCAACATCTCTTCTTCTTCTTCTTCTTTGTTTCTTTCTTTATTCTTTCTTGCTTGTTGTCCAGATCTGCCTATTTTCTTGTTCTTGTGTCGTATACCAAAATTCGATCACTGATCCATGTAATTTGGGGCTCCTAGAACGGGTTTCTACAGAGTCTCACATCATCTGGTATCAGACCATTGGTTGAGGTTGGTTTCATCCACTTTTTCCTTGTTCTTTTCCCTTATTTCGTCTGATTCTTTTCTGTTCGTCCATATTTTTGTACGGCTGTTTCTGGTGTTTTTCGTTCGTGTTTTTGGACGTTTAATAGGTCTTTCTTGTGTTTCAAGATCTCTTCTTTCTGCTCGATTTGGAATCACATCAATCCGATTTTTGTAGAGCAAGTTATAGCTATTTCTTTTCTGCTCGTCCTTTTTTTTCATGCGGCTGTTTCTGGTGTTTTCCTTCGTGTTTTTGGACGTTTAATAGGTCTTTATTGTGTGTCGAAATCTCTTCTTTCTGCTCGTTTTGGAATCACATCAATCCGATTTTTCTAGGGCAAGTTATAGCTATTTCTTTCGTGCATATCATTCTGATCTTTCAGAAATCTTGTGTTCAGAAATCTTGTGCCTTGTTTGCATATTTCAGCACCTTCAAGATTCAAAAAAAAAAAAAAAGAGTATATTACAGTGAAAAAAAAAAAGAAGGAAAAGTTGCAAAAAAAAAAGGAAGTCAGAATCTGTGAAAAAGAAAGTTGTGCTGGAAATTGAAAAAAAAAAAAAAAAAAATTGAATAGTTGACTTGAATTGCAATTGCTGAAGATCATTTATTCTTGGAATTACCACATCTGATTCCCTGAGTAGATCTGGTCATTAAATGTCATATTGTGCACAATTCATAAAAAGGAAATATGCATTCATTCACCTTATTCTAAATTTCAAATTTCTGATTGCTTCATTACTGATTTCAGATTCCAATTTTCTTTCCATCCTTTCCTCTTGATAATTAATCATTTAACCACTTGATCTCCCATAATCTGCCACACACCATTTGTTCTTTCAGTGTCTTGATTTTCCTTTCCTAGTCACTTGCTATATTGTCTATTGGCTGCACCTACGATTTTTCTTTAAAATATTGGACTTTTGTTGTCTCTTTGAGAACTTTATATCTTGGATTCTAATTTAAGATTGCCACTTCAGTTGCTGCTTCTTTTGATTTGTTGGATTTAATTCAGTATACTATAGGAAGCAAGTTGAGAGGAAAAAGGCAAGAGTGTTTTCATCATTGTAAAAGCCATTATAAGAGTGAAACACGAGTGAATTTGCATCATTTAGAGTGAAACACGTGAGGGAGTAGTCAGGTCCTTTTCTTGCTATTCACTAACATTTTCAGGTGCCAATCATGTCTGAAAGTGAAGATAACCAAGTTGACCTTAAATTGTTTATCAAATCTGTTCAAGAACAATTCAAGAGGCTAAATGCTAGGTTGGATCAAATGGATTCTTCTTCTTCTAACAACAAGGCAAGGCATGGTAAAAATGTTGTTCTAGGAGGAGATGAATCTGATTTTGAGGAGGAAAGCCAACATGAAAGAGTTAGGAGAGCTCCCCCTCAAAAGAAAGATGCCTTTAGTAACATCAAGATGAAAATCCCTTCCTTTCAAGGAAAAGCTGATCCTGATGTATATCTTGAATGGGAAAGAAAAGTTGAGTTTTTATTTGACTGTCAATCTTTTTCAGAAGAAAGTAAAATAAAATTAGCTGCTTTGGAGTTCACAGATTATGCAAGCCTATGGTAGGATCAATTAACCACTAGTAGGAGGCGTTCAGGAGAGGGTCCAATTCGGTCTTAGCCAGAAATGAAGGCTCTCATGAGAAAGAGATTTGTCCCTACCCATTACTATAGGGATGTGCACAAGAGGCTCCACAAAATCAAACAAGGATCTATGAGTGTGGAAGAATATTTTCAGCAAATGCAAATTGCCATGATTAAAGCTGACATTGAGGAAGATTCAGAAGTTACAATGGCAAGATTTCTTGGTGGCTTAGACCCTGAAATTGCTGCAGAAGTTGAATTGCAAAACTACCTTGATATGGAGGAGTTGTTGCATAAAGCCATTAAGGTGGAGAAGCATTTTATGACAAAACAGAAATTAAAATCACATGCTAGTTCCAACAAAGACTTCAAGTCCTCTTTCAAGTTTAAGGGAGAGACCAAGCCTAAAGAGGAGAATAAGATGAAGATGCAAACACCTACTTCTAAAAGTAAATCTGAACCTAAATCTTCTTCTAGTTCTTCTAAAATTAAATGCTTTAAATGTCAAGGTTTTGGTCACATTGCTTCACAATGTCCAAATAAAAGGACTATGATTTTGCTTGAGAATGGTGTTGTTACTAATGAAAGCAGCGGTGATGAAGATGTGGAAGCTGAGTTAAGCTCCAATGGAGGTGATGAATCTGACGTGGAGGTACCTGAAGCTGTGATTGGTGAGGCTCTAGTGTCAAGGCGTGCTCTTAGTATTCAACCGAAAGAGGAGCTTGAAAAAGAACAACGAGAGCATATCTTTCACACTAGGTGTTTTGTTAACAACAAGGTATGTAGCCTTATCATTGATAATGGGAGCTACACCAATGTTGCTAGTACCTTGTTGGTTGAAAAGCTAGGTTTGCCAACTAGAAAACACCCCACCCCTTATAATTTGTTGTGGTTCAATGATAATGGGGATGTTAAAGTTACTAAGCAAGTTGTTGTAGCATTTTCCATAGGAAGTTACCATGATGAGGTTTTATGTGATATAGCTCCTATGTATGCTGGACACTTGTTATTGGGTAGACCTTGGCAATTTGATAGGAAAGTTAAGTATGATGGTTATACTAACAGGTATTCTTTTGAGTTTAATAAGAAAACCATTATGCTAACCCCTCTCAGACCCTTGCAGGCATATGAAGATCAAAAATGAATTACTCAAGAATGCAAGTTAAGAGAGAAAGAAAAGAAAGTGCGTGAGAAAAAAAGAAAAGAAAGTGAGAGGGAGAGAAAAGAAAAGAGAGCTACTGAATTGAAAAGTCAAGAGAGTGAAGAGAAGAAAGTAACACTATTTTCCAGTAGAGGAGAGATTAAGAGGGCTTTATGTAGTGAGACATCTTTTGTCCTCTTGTATAAGGATGTTTATCTAACCCTTAGTGACCTTGATGAATCTCTTCCTTCTAGTGTTTTGAGTTTGTTGCAGGAATATAAAGACTTATTTCCGGAAGAGGTACCGGATGGATTGCCTCCCATAAGAGGCATTGAACACATGATTGACTTTATTCTTGGAGCATCTCTTCCTAACCGACCTGCGTATAGGGCAAATCCAGAAGAGACTAAGGAAATTCAGAAGCAAGTGGAGGAACTCATGAAAAAGGGGTTTGTGAGAGAAAGTCTTAGTCCATGTGTTGTTCCAGTAATACTTGTGCCCAAGAAGGATGGCAAATGGAGGATGTGTGTGGACTGCCGAGCCATCAACAAAATCACTGTTAAGTATCGATATCCCATTCCTAGACTTGATGACATGCTGGATGAGTTACATGGTGCTTGCTTGTTTTCAAAAATAGATCTTAGAAGTGGTTATCATCAAATTAGGATGAAAGAGGGTGATGAGTGGAAGACTGCATTTAAGACTAAGTTTGGTTTGTATGAATGGCTTGTTATGCCCTTTGGCTTAACTAATGCTCCTAGTACATTCATGAGCTTAATGAATCATGTGTTTCGCCCTTACATAGGAAAGTTTGTTGTTGTGTATTTTGATGACATTCTTGTGTTTTCTAAGAATCTAGAAGAGCATGCTAAGCATTTGCATTCTGTGTTTGATATTTTAAGAGAAAATAAACTCTTTGCAAATTTAGAGAAATGCTCTTTCTGCTTGGATTCTGTGGTTTTTCTTGGTTTTGTTGTAGGTACTGATGGCGTCCGAGTGGATGAAGAGAAGGTAAAGGCAATTCGAGAGTAGCCAACACCTAAGAATGCTAGTGAAGTGAGGAGTTTCCATGGACTTGCAAGTTTCTATCGACGATTTGTAAAGGACTTCTCAACCCTTGCTGCACCTTTAAATGAGCTGGTAAAGAAAAATGTTATCTTTAAATGGGGTGAGGCACAAGAGGCGGCTTTTAATACTTTGAAAGATAAATTGACCAATGCCCCTCTACTTATTCTTCCTGATTTCTCTAAAGTTTTTGAAGTTGAATGTGATGCCTCTGGAATTGGTATTGGTGCTGTTTTGATGCAAGAGTCAAGGCCTATTGCTTACTTTAGTGAGAAGCTTAGTGGTGCTTGTTTGAATTATTCAACTTATGACAAGGAATTGTATGCTTTAAAAAGAACTCTAGAACATTGGCAACATTATTTATGGTCTAAGGAATTTGTTTTGCATTTTGATCATAAGAGTCTTCAATATCTAAAGACCCAAGATAAGTTGAATAAGAGGCATGCCGTATGGCTTGAATTCATTGAGCCATTTCCTTATGTGCTTAAACATAAAAAGGGGAAAGAAAATGTTGTGGCTGATGCTTTGTCTAGGAGGTATAGTCTTATTACATCTATGCAAGCTAGGTTAATTGGTTTTGAATCTTTCAAAAGCATGTATGAATGTGATGCTGACTTTGCTGAAACTTGGAAGTTGTGTGAAAAACATGGTGCTCATGATTTCTTTAGATTTGATGGTTTCTTATTTAAAGGAAATAAATTGTGTGTACCTGTTTGTTCTATGCGTGAGCTTTTGGTTAAAGAATCTCATGGGGGTGGTTTGATGGGGCACTTTGGCATAGAAAAGACTTTATCCATGTTGAAAGAACATTTTTATTGGCCTCATATGCGTAGGGATGTGATTGCTGTGTGTAAAAGGTGTATTGCATGCAAGCACGCTAAATCTAAAGTGCAACCACATGGCTTGTATACTCCCTTACCTGTCCCTTCTCATCCTTGGGTCGATATTTCAATGGATTTTGTGCTTGGATTGCCTAGAACATCTAGTGGAAAGGATAGCATATTTGTTGTGGTTGATCGATTTAGTAAAATGGCTCATTTCATTGCTTGCTCAAAAACAAATGATGCTGTCCATATCTCAGATTTATTTTTCAAGGAGATTGTTAGATTGCATGGTTTGCCTCGATCTATTGTGAGTGACGGTGATGTTAAATTTGTTAGTCACTTTTGGAAAACTTTGTGGGCTAAGTTGGGTACAAAGCTTGTGTTTTCTACGGTGGCACATCCTCAAACGGATGGACAAACCGAAGTAGTGAATCGAACACTTTCTTCCTTATTGCGTGTTGTAATTCAAAAAAATTTAAAGAATTGGGAAAAGTGTTTGCCTCACATTGAGTTTGCATATAATCGTGCCTTGCATTCTGCAACTGAGTTTTCTCCTTTTGAAATCGTATATGGTTTTAACCCTTTGACTCCTTTGGATTTACTTCCTTTGCCTTGTAATGAGTTTGCTAACCTTGATGGTGCAAAAAAAGCTAAGTTTGTGCAGAATCTTCATGCTAAAGTTAAGGCGAACATTGAGCGCAAGAATGAGCAATATGCTCAACATGCTAATAAAGGTCGAAGGAAGGTTATCTTTGAACCAGGAGATTGGGTGTGGGTTCATTTGAGGAAAGAAAGGTTTCCTGAACAAAGGAAGTCCAAATTACACCCAAGAGGCGATGGTCCTTTCCAAGTGTTGGAAAGAATAAATGATAATGCATATAAAATTGATTTGCCTAGTTCTTATGGGAATGTAAGCGCAACTTTCAATGTGGCTGACCTTTCTCTTTTTGATATTGCAGATTCGAGGACGAATCCTTTTCAAGAGGGAGGGAATGATGGAGATGAGCTAGGAGACTTTAAAGAGCTTGAACAAAATCAAGAACTTGAAAACAAAAGGGCTGGACGTAACTCTAAAAGATGGCCAGCTAAAGATCCATTGCAAGGTATGGGAGGCCCATGCACAAGATCAAGAGCCAAAGCTATGAAGGAGGCCTTGAATGGAGTGATCCAAAAACTAATGGACCTGGAGCCCATAGTCTTAGCTGAATATGAAGCCCAAAAGGAACAAAATGGCATGAAAATTATTTCATATCTACAAGATGCTAGCCCAAGCCTGAAAGGAGCCTAATTGAAGAAACCCAACCATTTCCACAAAATCCTCTTAGTTTTAATTTGATTGTTTCTGTTTCAGATTTTTTAGCTTTATTAGGCACCATTCTTGGTGAATTTGTTCAGATTTAAATTTCTTTTATTTTCCCACCAAACCTAAGAGTTATTTTGTATTTAGGGTTTTATTTTTCAAATGCCTATATAAGGCCCACTTGTACTCCAAGAAGAGGCAAATTGAATGAATTAGTTTCAGAATTATTTCTGACTTGTGAGGTTTCTCTTGTGGCCTTTGTGTACTGGAGAAAATCTTTGACTTATCAAAGGAGTGGTTTCCTTTGTGGCGTCCCGGATTAGGGTTCTAAGAGACGGGTTCTCTTAGGGTTCAATTCCATTGACCAACATCTCTTCTTCTTCTTCTTCTTCTTTGTTTCTTTCTTTATTCTTTCTTGCTTGTTGTCCAGATCTGCCTATTTTCTTGTTCTTGTGTCGTATACCAAAATTCGATCACTGATCCGTATAATTTGGGGTTCCTAGAACGGGTTTCTACGGAGTCTCACATCAATATCACTTCAAACCCTAGGAAAATTCGTACAAAATTAAGGTCCATACCATAAATCTACTATGGGGGTCTTAAACCAGTAGAAAATATATCAAAATGAAGAGTTTATACTCACCTAATAACACCCACAGCCTCAACCTACGAAATTTCACCATGGAAATATCAAATAGCAAGTTTCAGATTTTGGGTGTGGGTGAAAGTGCTCCAAATGAAAAGCCAATTAGGTCAAATTGAAGAGGAGGAGGAGAAGATTAAGTTATATAACTATTACCTTGGCTGAATCTTGCTTTAGAAGGGAGAAATGGTGGAAGTATGTCAGGAACCCTAGCCTCTACTTTGGACCTCCGAATTTCCTTTTTGTTTCTTATATTTTTGCAGAATGGGGGTGGCTAAATTGGTTTTTTAGGGTTTTAAGTTGGGTTCTAAATGGGTTATGGATTAACCCTGATGCCCAAGGATCTATTGGGCTCCCACTAGTTGTTGGGATGAAGTTGTAATTTGTTAGACCAACTTCAACAATTCAGACTTTTAGTTAGGTTGGGTTAAGTTTTCAAGAGCCTACTTAATTGAGGTCTACGTAAGGGGCATCAAGCCAATTACAAGGGCTTATGTAAGTTGGGTCTTAGGCCCATATCTCACTAAATCAGATTGGGCCATCACTAGGTGCTCTCTCTTAGGCCAAATCTCACATTAAAAGGTTGGGCCTGCACCAAAAATCAACGAGCCTCCATTAGTCTAACTATGGCCTATTAAATTTTAAAATTTAGGCTTAAATGAGGTTTCTAACTCAATGAAGTCTCAACTAATATTAATAATTTATCTATCTAAAATTTTCATTCACATAACTTATCCAATTACTCCATATTAATTATTCTTAATTAATCCAAATTCATGATTAATACCTTAATAATTTTTGGGGTGTTACATTCTTCCCTTCTTTTTAGAAATTTTGTCCTCAAAATTAAACATACCTTACTTAAATAATGCATGATATTCCTTCCTCATTGCTTCCTCTGTCTCCCAAGTTGCTTCACCTGAAGTAAGTCTCTTCCATACTACCTTTACCAAGAGGATGTCTTTATTATGCAATTGTTTGACTTTTGAGTCCACAATCCTTTCCAGCTCAACCACGTAAAACAAATCATCTTGTAAATGCACATTCTCATGCTCAATGACATGTAAATGGTCCAGGTGGTACTTTTTCAATTGGGATACATGAAACACATCATGCAATTTGGCCAGGTTTGGAGGTAAAGCAACTCTATAGGCGACAAGTCCTATCCTTTCAAGGATTTAGAAAGGACCAAGATAATGAGGATTGAGCTTTCTTGTCCTGATAGATTATCCTATGCCTGTCACCAGAGTAGCATTAAGGAACACGTGGTCTCCTACCTCAAATTCTAAGGGTCTCCTTCTTTTATCCACATAACTCTTTTGCCTACTCTGATCAGCCAACAACTTCTTTTTGATGAGTTCTATTTAGTGAGTGGTTTGGTCCACTATGTCTGGACCTAAGAGACTCCTCTCACTAAGTTCTACCCAACATAAGGGTGACCAACAATTCCTTCCATAAAGTGCCTCAAATGGTGCCATCTGGATACTATTATTATAAGCAAACTTAGCTAAGGGCAAGTACACATCCCAACTCCCCTTTAACTCTAGCACACTAGCCCTAAGCATGTCCTCAAGGGTTTGGATGGTCCTCTCAGACTAAGAATGATAGGCAGTGCTAAAGTTAAGACTAGTACCTAAAGCTTCTTGTAGAGACCGCCAAAATTTTGATGTGAACCTTGGATCTCTATCTGACACAAAGCTATTGGGGACACTATGTAATCTTACAATTTCATGAACATACAGTTGAGCTAATCTATCTAGAGGGTACGTGGCTCTAATAGGTAAAAAGTGGCAGACTTCGACAATCTAGCCATACTCATCCAAATAGCATCATAACCCGAGGATGTTCTAGGCAAACACATCACAAAATCCATTGATATACTATCCCATTTCCATTCCAAAATTTTTAAAGGGTGTAACAAACCTGCAAGTCTTTGGTTTTCAGTTTTAACCTTTTGACAAATTAAACATCTAGCAACAAACTCTGTTATGTTTGACTTCATCCCAGGCCACCAAAAGCTCTTCCTAAGATTCCTATACATCTTAGTGGTGCCTAGATGAATGGTGTACCTACTCTTATGAGCTTCTAACAACACTATATTCCTTAACTCTTCATCCTTGGGTATACACACTCTACCTTGGTACCTCACCAAGCCATCTTCTGATAGGTCAAAATCTTTGACCTCACCACTCCTCAGTTGCTCCTAATTCTTCCCTAGTATTCATCTAGTTCTTGGGTCTCTTTAATCCTTTTCCTAAGGTCATTTTCTATCCTCAATTCTCCTAAAAGAAGGCTACTAGAATTCATTGAAATTGATAAATTCAAATCTCTCAACTCCTTAATCAACCTTTGCTCTCTAAGCATTATCATTGCCATGTGAATAGATTTCCTACTCAAGGCATCGGTGACCACATTTGTCTTCCCTGGATGATACTTTAAGGAGAAGTCATAGTCCTTAAGAAATTCCATCCACCTCCTTTGCCTCATGTTCAACTCCTTTTGGTCAAACAAGTACTTTAAACTATACACCTTAAATTGGGCACTATAGAGATAGTGCCTCCAAATCTTAAGGGCAAAAACTACAGCCACTAGCTCTAGGTCATGGGTGGGGTAATTCTCTTTATGGGGTTTAAGTTACCTAGAAGTATAGGCTATCACCCTACCTTGTTGCATTAAAACATACCCTAATCCCTTCTTAGAAGTGTCACTATAGACTGTGAATGTCTCTTTAGGGTCAAGTATCACTAACATAGGTGTAGTGGTAAGCCTATCCTTAAGCTCTTGAAAGGCATTCTTACACTTGACATCCCACACAAATGGTTGGTCATTCCTAGTCAATTTTGTCAAAGGCATGGCTAACTGAGAGAATCCCTTAATAAATCTTCTATAGTAGCCAGCTAGACCTAAGAAGCTACAGATTTTGAACATCATTTTGGGTCTCTCCCAATTCAGTACCGCTTCTACTTTGCTAGGATCTACTGCTACCCCTTGTTCCGATATTACATGACCTAGGAATTTGACCTCCCATAACCAAAACTCACACTTGCTCAACTTAGCATACAACTGATGCTCTCTTAATAATTGAAGAACTATCCTAAGATGCTCTTCATGCTCTTCACTACTTTTAGTGTAGATAAAAATGTTATTAATGAACACTACCACAAACCAGTCAAGATAGGGCCTAAAGATCATATTCATGTAATCCATGAAAATGGAAGGGGCATTGGTTAATCTAAAAGGCATAACTAGGAACTCATAATGGCCATATCGAGTCGTAAAGGCAATTTTAGATACATCTTTAGCCCTGACTCTAAGTTGGTGATATCCCAATCTAAGGTCAATCTTTGAAAAGACCGATGCTCCACCTAATTGGTCAAGTAAGTCATCAATTCTAGGCAAAAGGTATTTATTCTTAATGGTCGCTTGGTTCAACTGTCTGTAGTCAATATAAAGCCTAAGGCTACCATACTTCTTCTTAACAAACAACACTGGTGCTGCCCATGGAGATGCACTTGGTCTAATAAACCTTTTCTCAAGTAGCTTCTCTAATTGACTCTTCAACTCAACTAACCCAGTAGGTGCCATTCTATACAGGGCCTTAGAAATTGGACCTGTGCCGGGTACCAGATCAATGGAAAATTCTAACTTTCTCTCTGGAGGTAGTCCACTAAACTCCTTGGGAACTCTCTAATCACAGGTATACCTTCCAACCCATCATCAACTTCAACGTGCAATGAAAAGAATACTAGAAACCCTTAGTAACCACGCCTAAGGCATCTCCCAGCTTGGGCGGCAGACACACAAGTAAGCTCAGTCACAGGACAAGTTTCAGGTATATTTGTAGGTAAGAAAACAGTCTTACAATTACAATCAAGTATAACATTATTAGCCGACAGGTAGTCCATACCAATGATTATATCAAAATCACACAAATGGATGTAAATCAAGTCAAGAGTAGTACAACAGCTATCCAATTATACAGTATAATTTAAGCATATATCAGATGTAATCATAGAATATCCAGTAGGGGTGGACACAGATAATTCAAATGGCAACAAGCTAATTTTAAGACCCAGATGCTTAACACAGTCATATGAGATGAATGAATGGGTCGCACCTAAATCAAATAATGCATCTACAACATGATTATGGACAAGTAAAGTACCTCGAATCAGACTAAGGGATCTACTGGCCTCTTGTTGCGTAAGGGCAAATACCCTT
This sequence comes from Erythrophleum fordii, assembly GCA_032878935.1. Taxonomy (NCBI): domain Eukaryota; kingdom Viridiplantae; phylum Streptophyta; class Magnoliopsida; order Fabales; family Fabaceae; genus Erythrophleum; species Erythrophleum fordii. The sequence goes on along the minus strand of JAVQMF010000047.1, from coordinate 28,344,960 downwards.
CCCTGGGTAGGTGGTTTAATAGATGAGGCCGACTCTCGTGACACCATGTAAGTCCGTGTATAGTGTCTAGACTTCCCACAATTATAGCACATTGGGCATGCCCTATTCTCATGGTTCTTCCCACACTTAGCACAAGTGAGTGGGGCACTTACTATACTTCTTATTGGTCCCATGTTTCTTCTTTGAGGGACATTCCTTGGCGGTGGTCTCCTACCCCAAGAGCCACTCTCACTATTAGCTCTCTTCTTACTTCTGCCCCTAAAAGGCTCTATGCCCCGATCATGCTTGCCCTCCAAGGTCTTCTTCCTCTTAGCCTCACTTTCCATCACAGCCTTCTCCGTTACTCTACACTTCACTAATTCATCAAAATTACAGATCTGTAGAGATACAATCTTGTCCTTAATCTCTAGTTTCAGGCCTCTTCCAAATTTTTTAGCCTTTCATGGCTCATCATCAAATCGGTTCAAGTAGGAGGAGAAGCGAGACAATTGGATAAACTTGGCTACATATTGATCCACATTCATGTCCCTCTACTTAAGGAAGTTAAACTCGGTTTCCTTGTCAGCTTTCACTGATGGTGGGAAATACTTTCAAAGGCAGTTTGGAAGCTTTCCCAAGTCAAGGGTATCTCCCTTGCAATCAACAATCTGGAGGCATTCTCCACCAATGCTCAGCCTCATCCTCCAACTTGTATATGGCCAACTTTGCCTTTTGTTCCATGGTGCAGGTCATAACCTCAAAGATTTTCTCCATTTGTATTAGCCACCTTTTAGCTTTCTTAGTGTCTAGCTCCCCTAAAAATGATGGAGGATCAGCTTTTCTAAATTTGGCCAATGCAATAGAGAGGTCATCATCCTCCCTTTGGTGTCCTACACCAGGGTTATGACTAGCACTAACATGGTTCTCCACCTCACCTCTTAATTCTGCTTATTCATGTTTTCATGTAGCTGCTACAACACTTGTACAGTTGCTGCATGAGCCTCGGCTTGCTCTTGAAGTCGGTTAGTCATTGCCGTAACTGTAGTTTCATGGGCCTCAGCTTGTTCTCTCATTTGGTTGGCCATTGTAGCCATGGCCTCTTACATCTCTCTTAGCATCTCAGTTATTTGCCTACGTGTAGCCATCTAGCTCTGTAATGCCACAAGCACAACCATAAGCATCTCCTATTAAGCAACAGCCCAAGGTAAACAAAACACAACTTCACCCATGGCAAGTATATACATGTATGAGAGTTATCACCAGGTGACAATGTTCTCATTCTTATCATACATGCATCATGATTGCCTAGTTTTCTAACTACAAAGTTGTAAATCAAACACATTTGCCCGAACAATTACTCTGATACCAACTGTGACAACCCTAACTTTTAATCATGGTAATTATCGTTAAATACATTATTAATGCTTAATGAACAAGGTTTAGAGTCATTACAATTAAATACATCGTGAAAATTATAGGGAAATTTGAACCTCGACAATATTAGGGTCATTAACTACACAACCATAAATGTGAGAATGCATAAAAGACATTGTACTATTATGAGGGGTTTGTGATTCATCCATCTATCAATTTCAACACACGAAAACCTCTCCAAGTGTTTCTACATCATTTCCTAGCATTACTATTGAAGAAATTGAGGTTTCTAGGCTAAAGGTAGGAGTTTGGAGACCTTCACCACGACTTGAAACCCTTCTGCTGCGGCTAAGTTAGTTGCTGGAGCTCAAAAACTAAGTTTTTCACCTTGCGCTGCGGCCTCGACCTTCCACACTGTGGCTAAGTTACTCTTAGAAATCTTATTGGGCAACTCACAGACCATTGCTATGGCAGAAATGCCTTCTGAAGTTACTGTTTAAAGTCCCACGATTCTCGCCTCGGCAAAATACACTGTGCCACACGTGAGACTAGCTATTGGACACTCCTTACCTAGTTTCCTCGACTTGAGCCGTGGTGGGACATGTTGCACTGTGGCAAGTTTTCTTTCTGTCACCCTTCCTGGGCAACATTTCCGCTGTAAGCTGTGGTGAGATTCCTTGCGCCGTAGCTTCCCTCGCCTCTAACACACTCTTAGCCACAGCAAGACCTTCTTAACTATAGCGAACCCCCTCTTGCAACTAGATTTCCCAAATTTTGTCCCAGGCACTCCAATTCTACCCTTAGAGATGCTTTAAGACCACTCTACCTCAATTTGTAGGCCTCTAATAGTTTTCATTCACCTAATTTACCTAACTTATTTATCATTACTATTTCAAGACTTAAGTGTTAATTCCTACTCCTCCAACTATCCTATATTAGCAAGTTCATAAAGTCATAGTAGCAAGAATTCATGAACAATCAACAATTATCATTCGATACACATTCCGTTAGAGGTTCCATATATCATTAGTTCATATCAACATCTAATGTAGACCATATCATAAATTCAACAAGGTTCATACGTCAGATGTTATAAGTTCATACATCCAATGCCATGCTAAGATGAGCCCTAACTCCTTAATAGATGCATCCTAAGTAATCAAAATATAGATACCTACTCTTGGCAACATGATTACATGATGATGCTATACAAAAAGAATGCAAAATTTAACATATAATCTATTTAAATTAGTTTAAGTGTAGCCTTCTCCACATATGGTTGTAGCACATAGATTTTTATCCACTTACTTCCCCTTATCCTTACTTGAAGAGCCTTCACCTGAAAGTATATTCCCATGAAACGGGGTGAGATGCAAATCTCAGTAACCAAGGAAAATTTCATTCATATATTCTAGTTTAATTAACATATATATGCATGATTTCATATAAGCATAAAAAAATATACCAACTATATCAGTAAATGAAACAATTAGGCTATCTATGATTACTATCCCATACTAGCAATCACAATTCCATATGTTAAAGGCCAATAACATTAGGAGAGTGATGAGAGACCCTCTAGAAACCTTGTCCTAGGAACCTTCAACAAGATGACACTTTGCCCGAGACCGGCTAGAATACAAGAATGTTGGTCAAAGGAAAGACCCTAAGAGAACTTGTCTCTTAGAACCCTAGCCTCAAGACGCCACAAAGGAAGACCAATCCTTTGATAAGTCACGTGAACTCTCAAAGAACACAAAGAAGCAAAAGCCTCACAAATAATTGAATAATACTCAATTTCATTCATCTGTTTCAAATAGAGTACAATAGGAAGCCTTTTATAGGCAAAATTTTCTAGAGTCCTAATTAAAGTAAAACTCTAAAACCTGATTAGAAATATTTTAAATGATACCTAATATATATCCTAATTAGATTAGGATACTAATCTTAACTTAATCTCCAAGATAAGCTCTTTGACCAAGTTAAAAAAATAATAAAATAATAAAAAAACGAAATTCAAAAAGAATCCTAGTCAAAACTAATTAACTCTTTTAAATAGTTGTCACATTACTCCAATTGGGCCTCAGCACTCCTCTTGTATGTGTATAGTTTATTGGGCCTTCAACGTGTTGGATATTGTCTTTAGTTGCTCCATGGCCCTTCTTAGAACATTGGGCTTCCACTTGGACTTCCACTTTTGCATCTTTAAGGAAATATCATGTCCAAAGTCCAATTCAGTATATTTTGAATTAATCAAATATGGATCTTGGACTCTAAACTTGGGCCGACGTCCAACATAGATATTATTGTGAGTTCTTTGAAATTTTTGGATATATAGAATCACAATTTGGGCCTCTTGAATATGGGCCATCCTTTCATAAGCCATTTGGACTTGAATCATAAGCTTTTGAATGATTTGGTCTTGATGGATGAGGGCTTCTCGAACTTGTAGTGCTCTAATGGGCATACCTACTGGTATTGTATCATTCCCTCCCTCTTTGAAAAGATTCGTCCTCGAATCTTCGCCATTAGGTGGATTCTTAGGAAACAAAATTAGGCAATCACAACTCTTTTCAATGCTAGTTGAAGATGAGAGCCCATTGGGTGGCTTCTTTGAAAACAAATTTCCACATATCTGCAAGGAGCTAGAATCAACAATAGGCAAAGATGGGTTAAGGTTGTTAGTAGATAAACAAATATCCCTACACACACTCTCAACCTCTCTTTTTTCATCAAACAAGCTCACACTCATGCTTTTCTCACTTTTCTCACTATTCTCACAACTCTCGTGCTCTTTCTTTTCACTCACACTCTTTTCTTTTTCAATTTCATCTTTTTCTCTCTCTAACTCATGTTCTCTCTCTTTTTTTTTTTTGCTATCTCTTTTTCTTTCATTTTGTATGCTTGTACTATTCTCATTTGATCCTCATAAACATCCATAGGATCAAGAGGTACTAATACATGATTTTTTTCATTGAATACAAATGAATAGCAATAGCAATATTTGTACTTATGCTTAACATATTTAGCTTTTCTCACATGTTTCCATGGTTTACCAAGCATAATATGTCCATCAGACATAGGAGTGACATCACATAACACTTTATCATGATATTTACCAATAGAGAAAGAAATCAAAACTTGCTTATTAACTTTAAATTCAGCACTACCCTTCAACAATGAAGTATAGGGCCTAGGATGCTTTATAGTAGGCAAGTTTAATTTCTCAACAAGTAAGGTACTAGCAACATTTACATAGCTACTATTATCAATAGCCATGCTACAGACTTTCTCTTTGATAAGGCATCTAGTATGGAAGTCAGGGGATGCCTTTTCCTTATATTGTCCTGTAGAGTTGGAATTAGATTGGAATGCATCTAACCATGCACAAGTTTGCTTAAATTGCTCTTTGTTAGCCTCTTCAAGGAATTTGTACTCATTGGACATCTTAACACCTGAAAAGTTAGTCAAAGAAAGATAGAAGGAATAGGACCTCACTCACTCTTTTCACGTGTTTACACTCAAAAGATGATAAGTTCACTCGTGTTTAACTCTCTTTTTGGCTTTTTCTTTAATGTTAACGCTCTTGCCTTTTACCACTCAATAATTTGCTTCTTACAAGTGTTCTAAGCAAGTCATAAGCAAATCAAATGAAAAGATCAGACTAGTGGCAATAAAAAAAACTAGAATCCTAAAATGTAAATTCCCAAAGAATCAAACAAAGGAGAAAAAAAAAAAAAAGGTGTGTAACAAAAAGGAAAAAGAAGGAGTAAGGGAAGGTCTGGAAGGAAAGAGATGAAAAGAAAAGAAAAAAAAAATCTGAAAATAAGAAACCTTAAGAATAGAAAACTACTTGCAATTCAAGTTTCGAACAATTAGAAAACAATATCATTTCTTGAATGCAAATAGGTAAGTAGAAAACTTGGTAGCCACTTAATGCAATTAAATTAGGAAACAAACTCCAATTAGGAAATTGACTCCAATTAGAAAACTAACTCCAACTAGGAAATTAACTCCAATTAGGAAATTGACTTTAATTAGGAAACTAACTCCAACTAAGAAATTGACTCCAATTAGGAAACTAACTCCAATTAGGAAATTGACTCTAATTAGGAAACTAACTCCAACTAGGAAATTAACTCCAATTAGGAAACAAACTCCAATTAGGAAATTAACTCTAATTAAGAAACTAATTCCAACTAGGAAATTGACTCCAATTAGGAAATTAATTCCAATTAGGAAATTGACTCCAATCTTGCTTTTAATTTTGAATTGGCACAACTTGCAATTTTGAATTCTGCAATCTGAATTTTTTTTTTTCACTCCCTTTTTTTTTTCTTTTTTTTTTTCGAATTTTTTTTTGGGAGTATCACATTCTCTTCTCTTTTTCTTTTTAGAGTGTCACACTCTCTCTTTTTTTTTTTTTTTTGAGGATGGAGGAACACAACAATGGAAGACAGAAGAAGATAGAAGAAAAAGATGAAGATGAAAAGAATTAATGAAAAGAGAGAAAGTATGAAAAACAATGAAAGGGAAAATACAAAAATATACCTTGTACTAGCGACCAAAGCTCTGATACCAAATGATGAGAGACCCTCTAGAAACCTTGTCCTAGGAACCTTCAACAAGATGACACTTTGCCCGAGACCGGCTAGAATACAAGAATGTTGGTCAAAGGAAAGACCCTAAGAGAACTTGTCTCTTAGAACCCTAGCCTCAAGACGCCACAAAGGAAGACCAATCCTTTGATAAGTCACGTGAACTCTCAAAGAACACAAAGAAGCAAAAGCCTCACAAATAATTGAATAATACTCAATTTCATTCATCTGTTTCAAATAGAGTACAATAGGAAGCCTTTTATAGGCAAAATTTTCTAGAGTCCTAATTAAAGTAAAACTCTAAAACCTGATTAGAAATATTTTAAATGATACCTAATATATATCCTAATTAGATTAGGATACTAATCTTAACTTAATCTCCAAGATAAGCTCTTTGACCAAGTTAAAAAAATAATAAAATAATAAAAAAACGAAATTCAAAAAGAATCCTAGTCAAAACTAATTAACTCTTTTAAATAGTTGTCACATTACTCCAATTGGGCCTCAGCACTCCTCTTGTATGTGTATAGTTTATTGGGCCTTCAACGTGTTGGATATTGTCTTTAGTTGCTCCATGGCCCTTCTTAGAACATTGGGCTTCCACTTGGACTTCCACTTTTGCATCTTTAAGGAAATATCATGTCCAAAGTCCAATTCAGTATATTTTGAATTAATCAAATATGGATCTTGGACTCTAAACTTGGGCCGACGTCCAACATAGATATTATTGTGAGTTCTTTGAAATTTTTGGATATATAGAATCACAATTTGGGCCTCTTGAACATGGGCCATCCTTTCATAAGCCATTTGGACCTGAATCATAGGCTTTTGAATGATTTGGTCTTGATGGATGAGGGCTTCTCGAACTTGTAGTGCTCTAATGGGCATACCTACTGGTATTGTATCAGAGAGGCTTGTCCATAGCACCCACTCCCCAATGAGTACAACCAAGGCTCAGTGCATCTGAGGTTTGATCATAACTTGGTGCCTGATCGAAGCATATGCACGAGTGGCAACCGCACCCCAGCTCCACCATGGACTCACAAGGTCCAATCATATATAATAGATAGCCAACTAAATCATTTAACATCAAAATTGTAATCATGCAGCAAATACAAAATTTAAACAGACATATGCATGGAATTAGCATGAACCCTAGTTACCTCACTTGTAGACAAGTTGGGAAGCTAACAGTAGTACCAAAATCCTCCTATAATCACAATATCAGAAAATTATCACTTCATATCAATCTATCACTATCCTATTCATCATTTATGGTAATAACCAATGCTCAAAGAATTAAATTACCAATAGTTATCTAAGGGACACCTACCCAATCACCAAGAGCCTCAAATTTTGGGTTTTGCCTTCCCTAGACTAGAAACATCAAAATATCACTTCAAACCCTAGGAAAAACCACACAAAATGAAAGCTCATACCATAAACCTACTATGGGGGTCTTAAACTAGTAGAAAATACATCAAAATGAAGAGTTTATACTCACCTAATAACACCCCACCTCAACCTACGAAATTTTACTATGGAAACATCAAATAGCAAGTTTCAGATTTTGGGTGTGGGTGAAAGTGCTTCAAATGAAAAGCCAATCGGGTCAAATTAAAGAGGAAGAGGAGATGATTAAGTTATATAACTATTACCTTGGCTGAATCTTGCTCTAGAAGGGAGAAATGGTGGAAATGTGTTGATGGAGGTGAGCTAGGAGACTTTAAAGAGCTTGAACAAAATCAAGAACTTGAAAACAAAAGGACTGGAAGTAACTCAAAAAGATGGCCAACTAAAAATCCATTGCAAGGTATGGGAGGTCCATGCAAAAGATCAAGAGCCAAAGCTATGAAGGAGGCCTTGAATGGAGTGATCCAAAAACTAATGGACTTGGAGCCCATAGTCTTAGCCGAATATGAAGCCCAAAAGGAACAAAATGGCATGAAGATTATTTCATATCTACAAGATGCTAGCCTAAGCCCGAAAGGAACCTAATTGAAGGAGCCCAGCCATTTTCCACAAAATTCTCTTAGTTTTGTTTTGTTTTAATTTGATTGTTTATGTTTCATATTTTTTAGCTTTATTAAGCACCATTCTTGGTGAATTTGTCCAAACTTAAATTTCATTTATTTTCCCGCCAAACCTAGGAGTTATTTTGTATTTAGGGTTTTATTTTTCAAATGCCTATATAAGGCCCACTTGTACTCCAAGAAGAGGCAGGTTGAATGAATTCTCTTTTCAGAATCTTTTCTGACTTGTGAGGTTTCTCTTGTGGCCTTTGTGTGCTGGAGAAAATCTTTGACTTATCAAAGGAGTGGTTTCCTTTGTGGCGTCCCGGATTAGGGTTCTAAGAGACGGGTTCTCTTAGGGTTCAATTCCATTGACCAACATCTCTTCTTCTTCTTTGTTTCTTTCTTGCTTGTTGTCCAGATCTGTCTATTTTCTTATTCTTGTGTTGCATGCCAAATTTCAATCATTGATCCGTGTAATTTGGGGTTCCTAGAACGGGTTTCTATGGGGTCTCACATCATCTGGTATCAGAGCATTGGTTGAGGTTGGTTTCATCCACTTTTTCCTTATTCTTTTTCCTTATTTCATCTGATTCTTTTCTGTCCGTCCATATTTTTGTGCGGCTGTTTCTGGTGTTTTTCCTTCATGTTTTTGGACGTTTAATAGGTCTTTTTTGTGTTTTAAGATCTCTTCTTTCTGCTCGTTTTGGAATCACGTCAATCCGATTTTTGTAGAGCAAGTTATAGCTATTTCTTTTCCTTTATTTCGTTTGATTCTTTTCTGCTCGTCCTTTTTTCATGCGGCTGTTTCTGGTGTTTTTCTTCGTGTTTTTGGACATTTAATAGGTCTTTCTTGTGTCTCAAGATCTCTTCTTTCTGCTCATTTTGGAATCACGTCAATCCCATTTTTCTAGAGCAAGTTATAGCTATTTCTTTCTTGCATGTCATTCTGATCTTTCAGAAATCTTGTGTTCTGTTTGCAAATTTCAGCACCTTTGAGATTCGAAAAAAACAAAGAGAGTATATTACAGTAAAAAAGAAAAGAAGGAAAAGTTACAACAACAACAAAAAAAGTCAGAATCTGTGAAAAAGGAAAGTTGTGCTGGAAATTGTAAAATTTTGAATTGTTGACTTGAATTCCAATTGCTGAAGATCTGGTCATTTCTGATTCTTGGAATTACCATTTTTTATTCCTTGAGTTGATCTGATCATTAAAAGTCATATTGTGCACAATTCATAAAAGGAAATTTGCAGTCATTCACCTTGTTCTAAATTTCAAATTTCTGATTGCTTCAATTCTAATTCCAAATTCCAATTTTCTTTCCATAACTCTTGATAATTAATCATTTAACCATTTGTTCTCCCATAATCTGCCACATACCATTTCTTCCATAAATTCATTGTCTTCATTTCCTTTCCTAGTCACTTGCTGTATTTTCCATTGGCTGCACCTACGAATTTTTTTTTTAAATGTTGGACTTTTGTTGTCTCTTTGAGAACTTTACATCTTGGGTTCTAATTTGAGATTGCCACTTCAGTTGCTGCTTCTTTTGATTTGTTAGATTTAATTCAGTACACTATAGGAAGCAAGTTGAGAGGAAAAAGGCAAGAGTGTTTTCATCATTATAAAAGCCATTACAAGAGTGAAACATGAGTGAATTTGCATCATTTAGAGTGAAACACGTGAGGGAGTAGTAAGGTCCTTTTCTTGCTATTCACTAACATTTCAGGTGCCAATCATGTCTGAAAGTGAGGATAACCAAGTTGACCTTAAGTTGTTCATCAAATCTGTTCAAGAACAATTCAAGAGGCTAAATACTAGGTTGGATCAAATGGATTCTTCTTCTTCCAACAGCAAGGCAAGGCATGGTAAAAATGTTGTTCTAGGAGGAGATGAATCTGATTTTGAGGAGGAAAGCCAACATGAAAGAGTTAGGAGAGCTCCCCCTCGAAAGAAAGATGCCTTTAGTAACATCAAGATGAAAATCCCTTCCTCTCAAGGGAAAGCTGATCCTGATGTATATCTTGAATGGGAAAGAAAAGTTGAGTTTTTATTTGATTGTCAATCTTTTTCAGAAGAAAGTAAAATAAAATTAGCTGCTTTGGAGTTCACAGATTATGCAAGCCTATGGTGGGATCAATTAACCACTAGTAAGAGGCGTTCTGGAGAGGGTCCAATTCGGTCTTGGCCAGAAATGAAGGCTCTCATGAGAAAGAGATTTGTCCTTACCCATTACTATAGGGATGTGCACAAGAGGCTCCATAAAATCAAACAAGGATCTATGAGTGTGAAAGTATATTTTCAGCAAATGCAAATTGCCATGATCAAAGCTAACATTGAGGAAGATTCAGAAGTTACAATGGCAAGATTTCTTGGTGGCTTAGACCCTGAAATTGCTACAGAAGTTGAATTGCAAAACTACCTTGATATGGAGGAGTTGTTGCATAAAGCCATTAAGGTGGAGAAGCATTTTAATACAAAACAGAAATTGAAATCACATGCTAGTTCCAACAAAGACTTCAAGTCATCTTTCAAGTTTAAGGGAGAGACCAAGCCTAAAGAGGAGAATAAGATGAAGATGCAAACATCTACTTCTAAAGGTAAATCTGAACTTCTAGTTCTTCTAAAATTAAATGCTTTAAATGTCAAGGTTTTGGTCACCTTGCTTCACAATGTCCAAATAAAAGGACTATGATTTTGCTTGAGAATAGTGTTGTTACTAGTGAAAGTAGCAGTGATGAAGATGTGGAAGCTGAGTTAAGCTCCAATGGAGGTGATGAATCTGATGTGGAGGTAGCTGAAGCTGTGATTGGTGAGGCTCTAGTGTCAAGGCGTGCTCTTAGCATTCAACCGAAAGAGGAGCTTGAAAAAGAACAACAGAGCATATCTTTCACATTAGGTGTTTTGTTAACAACAAGGTATGTAGCCTTATCATTGATAATGGGAGCTGCACTAATGTTGCTAGTACCTTGTTGGTTGAAAAGCTAGGTTTGCCAACTAGAAAACACCCCACTCCTTATAATTTGTTGTGGTTCAATGATAATGGGAATGTTAAAATTACTAAACAAGTTGTTGTAGCATTTTCCATAGGAAGTTACCATGATGAGGTTTTATGTGATATAGCTCCTATGTATGCTGGACACTTGTTATTGGGTAGACCTTGGCAATTTGATAGGAAAGTTAAGTACGATAGTTATACTAACAGGTATTCTTTTGAGTTTAATAAGAAAACCATTATGCTAACCCCTCTCAGACCCTTGCAGGCATATGAAGATCAAAAGCGAATTACTCAAGAATGCAAGTTAAGAGAGAAAGAAAAGAAAGTGCGTGAGAAAGAAAGAAAAGAAAGTGAGATGGAGAGAAAAGAAAAGAGAGCTACTGAAAAGAAAAGTCAAGAGAGTGAAGAAAAGAAAGTAACACTATTTTCCAGTAGAGGAGAGATTAAGAGGGCTTTATGTAGTGAGACATCTTTTGTACTCTTGTATAATGATGTTTATCTAACCCTTAGTGACCTTGATGAATCTCTTCCTTCTAGTGTTTTGAGTTTGTTGCAGGAATATAAAGACTTGTTTTCGGAAGAAGTACTGGATGGATTGCCTCCCATAAGAGGCATTGAACACATGATTGACTTTATTCCTGGAGCATCTCTTCCTAACCGACCTGCTTATAGGGCAAATCCAGAAGAGACTAAGGAAATTCAGAGGCAAGTGGAGGAACTCATGAAAAAGGGGTTTGTGAGAGAAAGCCTTAGTCCATGTGCTGTTCAGGTAATACTTGTGCCCAAGAAGGATGGCAAATGGAGGATGTGTGTGGACTGTCGAGCCATCAACAAAATCACTCTTAAGTATCGATATCCCATTCCTAGACTTGATGACATGCTGGATGAGTTGTATGGTGCTTGCTTGTTTTCAAAAATAGATCTTATGAGTGGTTATCATCAAATTAGGATGAAAGAGGGTGATGAGTGGAAGACTGCATTTAAGACTAAGTTTGGTTTGTATGAATGGCTTGTTATGCCCTTTGGCTTAACTAATGCTCCTAGTACATTTATGAGCTTAATGAATCATGTGTTTCGCCCTTACATAGGAAAGTTTGTTGTTGTGTATTTTGATGACATTCTTGTGTTTTCTAAGAATCTAGAAGAGCATTCTAAGCATTTGCATTCTGTGTTTGATATTTTAAGAGAAAATAAACTCTTTGCAAATTTAGAGAAATGCTCTTTTTGCTTGGATTCTGTTGTTTTTCTTGGTTTTATTATAGGTACTGATGGCCTCCGAGTGGATGAAGAGAAGGTGAAGGCAATTCAAGAGTGGCCAACACCCAAGAATGCTAGTGAGGTGAGGAGTTTCCATGGACTTGCAAGTTTCTACCGACGATTTGTAAAGGACTTCTCAACCCTTGCTGCACCATTAAATGAGCTGGTAAAGAAAAATGTTATCTTTAAATGGGATTCGAGGACGAATCCTTTTCATGAGGGAGGGAATGATGGAGGTGAGCTAGGAGACTTTAAAGAGTTTGAACAAAATCAAGAACTTGAAAATAAAAGGGCTGGACGTAACTCAAAAAGATGGCTAACTAAAGATCCATTGCAAGGTATGGGAGGCCCATGCACAAGATCAAGAGCCAAAGCTATGAAGGAGGCCTTGAATGGAATGATCCAAAAACTAATTGACTTGGAGCCCATAGTCTTAGCTGAATATGAAGCCCAAAAGGAACAAAATGGCATGAAGATTATTTCATATCTACAAGATGCTAGCCCAAGCCCGAAATGAGCCTAATTGAAGGAGCCCAGCCATTTTCCACAAAATTCTCTTAGTTTTATTTTGTTTTAATTTTATTGTTTCTGTTTCAGATTTTTTGGCTTTATTAGGCACTATTCTTGGTGAATTTGTCCAGACTTAAATTTCTTTTATTTTCCCGCCAAACCTAGGAGTTATTTTGTATTTAGGGTTTTATTTTTCAAATGCCTATACAAGGCCCACTTGTACTCCAAGAAGAGGCAGATTGAACGAATTCTCTTTTCAGAATCTTTTCTGACTTGTGAGGTTTCTCTTGTGGCCTTTGTGTGCTGGAGAAAATCTTTGACTTATCAAAGGAGTGGTTTCCTTTGTGGCGTCCCGGATTAGGGTTCTAAGAGACGGGTTCTCTTAGGGTTCAATTCCATTGACCAACATCTCTTCTTCTTCTTTGTTTCTTTCTTGCTTGTTGTCCAGATCTGTCTATTTTCTTGTTCTTGTGTTGCATGCCAAATTTCAATTATTGATCCGTGTAATTTGGGGTTCTTAGAACGGGTTTCTATGGGGTCTCACATCATGTGTCAAGAACCCTAGCCTTTCCTTTAGACCTCCGAATTTCCATTTTGTTTCTTGTGTTTCTGCAAAATGGGGGTGGCTAAACTAGTTTTTTAGGGTTTTAAGTTAGGTTCTAAATGGGTTATGGGTTAACCCATCAGCCCAAGGACCTATTGGGCTCCCACTAGTTGTTGGGCTGAAGTTATAATTTGTTGGACCAACTTCAACAATTCAGACTTTTAGTTGGGTTGGGTTAAGTTTTCAAGAGCCTACTTAGTTGAGGTCTGCATAAGGGGTATTGGGCCAATTATAAGGGCTTATGTAAGTTGGGTATTGGGCCCGTATCTCACTAAATCAGATTGGGCCATCACTAGGTGCTCTTTCTTGGGCCAAGTCTCATATTAAAAGGTTGGGCCTGCACCTAAAATCATTGGACCTCTATTAGTCTCTAATTATGGCTTATTAAATTTTAAAATTTGAGCTTAGATGAGGTTTCTAACCTAATTAAATCTCAACTCATATTAATAATTTATCTATCTAAAATTTCCATTCACATAACTTACCCAATTACTCCATATTAATTATTCTTAATTAATCCAAATCTATGATTAACACCTTAATAAATTTCGGGGTGTTACATATATCCCAATTGAAAAAGTACTAGCTAGACCCTTCACATGTGAAAGAATATGAGAATGTAGCATTGCAAGACAATCTTTCATTTGTTGTGACACCCAAAAGAATTATAAATACCAAGTTCACAAAATTAAGGAACAAAAGCATTTCTCTAATGAACTTGGTTTAAAAAAGGTTAACTCAAGAAGAAGCTACTTGGGAGATGGAAGCTAAATTTTGAGGATAAAATTTTTATTTGCTGAGGGTGAAATGTGATATCTGACTTTTTAACTAAACTAGAATCAATATATTAATATAAGAGGACCCTAAAGTAAATTGAATTAAGGCCAAATAAGGGCAAAATATTAATTAGTATATCAAGAAATGGGGTTAGGAAAACATACATGAAAAGAAAACAAAGCTAAAATAGCAAAATAGAGAAAAAGGGCATATCAATGGAAAAATTTTAATTTTGAGAAAAATTTAGGAAACTCAAGGAAAATAGTTTTAAATCCTAAAATTAAGTTTACTAGGGTTTTCGAAAGTCCTAAAAATCAAATAAGACTCTTCTGGAATGCTGAAAGTGTCAAATAGTACTAAGGCCTTAGGTGGAGCTATTGTTTTACCATTTTAAGCCATGTAAATCCCAAAAATAATGTTTTTATGTGAAAGGGTACCCAAAAATTTGTACAAGGTAGTCGGAATCTAAAAAGCCTAAAAAATAAGTTCAAACGGAGCATGTGCAAGTAAGGACAAAATGGTCATTTTGAAAAATTATTAATGAGTCTTCTTAAGTAAGCCATGTAACACCATAAATTCTAGCTCATTTTATATCATTGATAGGCTTTACATCATCATTCCCATGAGAGCATATGAAAGAGGGAGTGAAAATAGTGGACTTATTTGCATTACGTCATACTTCAAAATTTGCAATCGATGTCACGTGGACCATGTGAGCTCATACTATACATTCTCATATTTAAATACATCATTAAAACTCATTTGCATTACAAAATCATGCCCACAACTCATGAAAACCGAAATGGAGCATGGAATATGAAGGTTCATTCTCGGCCAAAATTGACCTCTTTTCTGGGAAAATTTGAAAAATTATAACTAATTCTAGAAAAATTAAAATTACGCAATCTTAGTCATTCTGAGAAGCTATGGATGTCTACTTCATACTACAAATATGACCATATCATAACATCCATCACAGAGGATGTTTGACATCCAAAATAGTTCAAAGGTCAAACTAAATTTTGGAACTATCACAGAATTCTGTAGAAAATTTTGAAAATGTCCAATTAATTCTAAAAAAATATAATCCATACAAATGATACCAATCTAGAAATATGTGGATGTTAACTAGAGAGTAAAAATATCTCTAGATCAGTTCATCAAGTCCAGACTTCGGAATTCAATGGAATAGTACTTCTGGTCGGGCAAATTTACTGATACTAGATAGAAATTTTAAAAATTCATATCTCTCTCTCTAGACCTCCAAATGAGGTGCTTCTAGTTGGCATGAGTCACTGTGATCGTCTAGTTTCTTTTATAAAATTTCATGGCAATTGGACATCATTTGAGTCTCATGTGATAGAAAACAATTTCAGACCAAATGAATAGTGCAGAAAACCAGAAACCATGGAAATTGCCAATTTTGAAAAATCATTCAATATTCTGTAGACCTTCAAAAATTATGATCTTTAGCTTCCCAAAAATCTCTCAATAAAACCTAATTGCATGCAAAATATCAAATTAAGACTAACTTATTTGGCTAAAAAGTGACATAGGTTTCTATTATGGTCAAATTTGGCTTCATATGAGGTACCAAATTTGCCAAATGGCTTTCCCTTGGTTGTGGCACCTTTTGGGCAAGTATAAAAGCATATTTAAGACTTGTGTGAGCTGCCCAAATAGTTCCAAAACTCATGCATCTCATTTTGGCCATTCAACCCACACTTATATACATTTCCATCAAACTTCCACATTGCACACTTTGGCATTACATAGTCAAAATAAATGCTAGAGGTCATATATCATATTCATACATCTAAACATCACATAATATATTTACACATATCTCAAGGTTCATAGTATATTTACAATATCATATACATCATGAACCATCATTATGTTTCCAAAATGGACAAAACAAAGCATAAACTTGTCAATCTCTCTTCCTCATTGTTGTTGGCTCTTATTGGCATATCCATTTAGTCCACCTAGCATGTTAGATCATTGGAGAGGAGGGGATGAGATTCAAAGAATCCCAATAACTCATCTCCCATTCATACATAATATGTGCAAAGCAAGCTTTACAAATACATGCATGGACATAATACAATTCATGAGCATTCAAGAAGCAAGCTTAGCATATGAACACACAATAGAAGACATTCAAGAGCTCACCAAGTGTTTAGA
The DNA here is from genome assembly GCA_032878935.1 of Erythrophleum fordii. Taxonomy (NCBI): domain Eukaryota; kingdom Viridiplantae; phylum Streptophyta; class Magnoliopsida; order Fabales; family Fabaceae; genus Erythrophleum; species Erythrophleum fordii. The sequence continues at coordinate 28,328,663 of JAVQMF010000047.1, read as the reverse complement.
TTAGCCTCACACTTCTCTTCATGGATTTTGGACTTGCCTCACCCATTTTTTAAGAGCTTTAGACTCAACCATACTCTTGGGGGCCTACTTTGCTTTTGGGAGACTCTTTACTTTGTCTTAACTAAGCTCAAGGGTTCTTGGCTCATCCTCACCATAGTGAAGAGTTCTTGGCCTCTCCACGCTTAAGCAAATTCAAACAAATATCATGTACTCATTTAGAAACATAATATGGCATCAAGAATCATAGCATATAAAGGCATGCTAGCATACTTTTCATAGCTTGAAAATACACATACACGCATTCTAAAACAAGCTAAACATACATCTATGCATGAGAGAAGGTGGAGAGAGCTACCTTGTGTACACTCATACACTTTTTCCTTGAAATTCAAGCCTCTTCTTTCACCCATACACTCACAAATTAGTAGAGATGATTTCTCTTGACCTAAATATAATTTATGGGAGCCAATTAGGTTCATGAAACACATTCTAAGGTCACATAGCTAGGTGAAACACTAGATTGCTCTGTAACTCCCATTATGATCCATAAAGGCACCTAATGAAGCAACACCCCTTAAATGATTTCTAAGCCTCATTCCTTCCTTTCAAATATGATTCTTGACTCCTTTTAAGCCTCTTGAAGTTATCATATCATTAAAACAAAAGGCCTAGTACCATGTTGCTTCTTTAGGTCATAATATGGAACCTTAGACACCAAATCACTTTCCATGAGTTCTAAATTTTTCCTAAGGCCTCCCTTCATTTCATTCATCAAATATGACTTAAGAATGGTCTTAGACAAATTTAAAACTCTCCTTAGCACCATAAAACATGCTTGGTCGAGACATGCCTAGGTTTAAGGCTCCATGGAGTTTTCTTTGTTTTCTTGAAGGGAGAAGCTTATGGGAAGCATCTTAGGTGTCTCAAGAACTCATTTAAACTCTTAATTAGATCTAGGAAGCATCACACAATTTCATAATTTGAAAGGTGCACTAGAAACTCTAGGTTTTGCATCTTGCATTCTAATGGCTATTTCATGGTTTTCTTTGCATATTCTTATTCCTCTCCATTAAATACCTAAGATTCACCCTTGGTTTGGTTGAAAATTTAACTCCCTAGGGCAAACCATATGTAGGTTGAAGTGGAGAAGAAAGGGGGTTTAACATAGCTACCATGGAATGCATTTTTACCTTGTTTCCTTGCTTAGTTTGGCTTGAATCTTGCTTTCTTCAAGCTCCTCTCTTCAAATCCAAAGTTTTCCTTGAATATATCCCATGAATCAGATTCATACACCTCATTTTAATCTAATGAAACAAAGGAGAAAGGAGGAGAGGAGGTGTGGATGAAGAAAAGCAAGGAAAATCACCATAAGAACATACCTTAAGCTTGGTTTTCTTCTTCCTCACTTGGACACCTCTCCCTTAGGGTTTTGCTTCTGATTTAGGGCTGGAAAATCTGAAGTAAAATGAGGGCAAGTGTGAGGCGCCACCTATATATAGCTAGGGTAAAGTAATTTTTTCAAAAATTTCAATTTTGTCTTTCATAGTTTACATTTTCATTTCTCCTTCGTTTTAGCTCCTTTTTAAGAATTGTCTTTTCCATCATAAAATTTAGGTTCTCAGTTAAGAAAAATAACTTTGGAATCACTCAAATCGGAGCTAAAACCTTTCCGAACAGATCCATCAAAGTTCAGGCACACTGACATTGGAAAATGTCCACCGGAGGGGATTTAACTATTTTGGGGCTTTCTATGGTTTTTAGGGCCTCTGAAAACCCTAGAGAATTCAACACTTTCATTTAAAAAACCTTCCTGTGTAAATTCCAAAAATTGCTCAAAATTACGAAAATGCCATTACGTTTCGTAGGCTTTTCATAAGAAATTGTTTCTTTATTATAGCTCTATTTTTCTTTCCGTTTGAGCCCGAGATTTTCATTTTTAGGAGTCTAGAATACTTTTCAAATTTTTTGGGACCTCAACTATCTCATTCCGTGGGACTTCCTTTTGTATCTGGTGAGTTTCGTTCGTTTTTGGAGAAACCATAAGTTACGTTTCTCACGTTTTCTTTCATTTTTAGAGAATTAGATATTACAATCCACATCTCACCATCTTCTAACACAGACATTGGAGAAGCCATTAATGGTGTCACATTGAGGGAGGAAAGAGAGAAAGTTTAAACTTCCATTTAGGTAAGTAAACGGTCATGTTTCACCTTGCACCAGTTAGGAAAGTTATTTCTCTCTCTAAGAGCTTTCTAATGGTAGTTTTCTTTTTATGAAAACTTGAAGATTCAGATCTAACCCAAGCCAAAAAGGAGCTCTTTTCAAGAAATTAATGGGTGGAAATTGATCTACAAGGAAAGTACTTCGCATTGAGGTAAGATTTTACTTGAAACACTTGAAAAATCTTATGTTCTTAGACTATATAAGTTTTGGCCAAGAGACAAAAAGTGAGGAGGAGAGTTTTCCTTCAAGAATTCCTAATGGAACTAAAGGTTTTAACATGCAAGGATTTCATGTCTGACATTGGTTTTCATTAAATCATGAAAGAAAGCAATTTAGACCATATTGTGTGATGGGTTCAACCAAGGCTAGATGAATAAGTAACCATGTTATTTTCAACTCTTAATTAGTATGTTTAGATGTTTTATGATGCAAGGAGCAAGAATCTAAGTTAGAAGTCATTGAAACTTTGAAATCTCCAAGTTAGGGTTTTATGGTACCCTATTTGACCAAAGAAAAATCCAAGGGGTTAGGAAGTTGTTTAATTGATTCTCGGGCTATGGATATGCTTAAAATGATATAAGGATAATAATGGAAGCATTAAATTGAATTTAGAAGTTGAAAATTTAAAGTTCAAGAAAGAGTAATATGGAACTAATTGGCATGAAGTTTGTGTAACTAAGCTTGTAATGCTTCTAATAGACCATAATGTGGCTATATAGATCATTTAGGATGAGATATTAAAGCCTAGAAGTTGAATTTTGAGAGTTAGCCTGATGCGATCCATCGAAGGGAGCAAGCTGTCTCAAATGCTTGGAATGATCCTCTGCAAATTCCAAGTGGCCCGATGACAAGAACACAAGCTAAAAGAATGAGGGAAGCCTTAAGTGGACTTGTTCAAGAAAGCTGGACTAAGCAAATAGCAATTGGAGCAACAAAAGTCAAGCAAGATATGGACATTTCCAATGTGGGCATCCTCAACATCATATGGGCTAAAGATGGAGCTGATGAAGCTAGATTGAGCCAAAACATTATAAATTAAAGTGCTTGAACTATGGACCATCCATTGGTGGGCTCATTTAGGGTTAAATAATGCTATTTTGAATTTAATAAGCTGATTTCTAGAACCCTAATCTATTTAGACGAAATTAGCTTATTTAGGGGGATTTATTTCCTTTTTAGTTTTTAAGAGAATTTGACTTTTATAATTCTGATTCCATAGGTCATTAATTAGGAAATTTGCCATTAATTTCCCTAGTTTTCCTTTTTTATGAGCATTGAAGGCAGATTTGAATTGCACACTATATAATTGTACTCTGCCTCCCATTGTAATCAGATTTGAATAAATAGAAATCATATTTTCTGGAAATCCCAAAATTGAGAGGAGTACTCTCTAGGGTTCTTCATTGAACTTGTGGACTTATCAAGGCTTGATCAACCTTGTGGTGTCTTCCAACACTCGGGGTCCTTGTCTCTTCATATTCAGGGGTTCCAAATGGATCGTTCAGACTTGATTTAGCTTTCTTGGGGTGTGTATATTTCAGATCAGTTGTGGGTTCAAGTGGATTCAATTCCTCCCGAGTTTGCACCATCTTGGTATCAGAGCTTCGGTCCCTAAATCAGGTCATATCCGTGTGTCTTTGTGCTTTTCCAGATTGTGTTTCTATTTCCTTTTGAAATTCTATTTGTCTTCCATTCTTTTGGACATGTTGAGTTTTAATCCTCTGTTTGTCATGTTTTCCATTGAGTTTTTGGATGTGTAGTAGGTTTTTCTTATATCCCAGATTCTCTTCTTTCAGATTACTTTAAAATTATCTCATTTGGATTTCTCTAACTCGAAATATTGTCGTTTAAATTCAGACACTTTTTCAAGGCTTTCCATATTGATATTGCTGTTTCTGTTCTATTTATTCCAATTTCGTTTTTGCTCTTCATATTCCAGAAAAAAAAAACAAGGCAAAAAAAAAAAAAGAATAGAGGAAAAAAAACTACTGAAAGAAAAGGCCAAAAAAAAAAAATTTGTGCTGTTCTGGAAGTAGTATTGGTTTGAGCTAAGCTTTTACAAAATTTTGCATCTTTAACTTTCATTCCCTGATTTTCTCTACCACTTATTATCTCCAAGTGTTGGGTTGAATCTCACAAGAATTGTGATAGGTTTGTATTGAGTCTGATTAAAGAGCCTATAGAGAGATTGAGAGTGGAAAAAGGCGAGAGTGTGAATCCATTATTTGAAAAAGCCTTTAAAGTGTGAAACACGAGTGAAGAGTGACATCTTTGAGGGTAAACACGTAAGGAAAATTTGCAAGGATCTTTATTTCTCTAATCAATTTTTCTTGCAGCTTATAATGTCTAATATGAAGGAAATATCAAGTGGAGGAGGTAGTGCACAGAACCTGGATCTCGTTGTAAAAGTCATGCAATAGCAATTCGAACGTCTTAATGTGGTGCTTGGAGGGATAAGAGACTGGATGGATAAGCAAGACACAATGATTGCAAACTTGTAGAGAAGACCACCTACTATAAGTCCTAATCCTAGAAGATATAAGAGGTATAGAGATGATTCTATGGATGATTTTGAATCTAAAAATGAAGTAGAAGGTGGTAGTGAAGAAGACTATGAATCTGAATTTGATTTGGGTAGAAATAGGCCTAGGGAAGTTAGGCATGAAAGGAGATGCAGTAAAAATGCTCCAAGGGGTAGAAATAGGGTGGATGGAAACCTTGGAAATATTAAGATGAAGATACCTTCTTTCCAAGGTAGAAATGATCCTGAAGCTTATTTGGAACGTGAGAAGAAAATTGAGTTCATTTTTTAGTGCCATAATTATTCTGAAGCAAAAAAGATGAAATTGGCAGTCATTGAATTTACGGATTATGCATTAATTTGGTGGGATAAATTGGTCCTAGAGAGGAGGAGGAATGGTGAGAGACCCCTAGAAACATGGAGGGAGATGAAGGCTCTCATGAGGAAGAGGTTTATACCCAACCATTACTATAGAGACCCCTTTCAAAAGTTGCAGTCCCTTAGACAAGGCTCTAAGAGTGTAGAGGAATATCACAAAGAGATGGAAGTGGCTATGCTTAGGGAAAATGTGAAAAAGGATAGGGAAGCAACAATGGCTCGATTCTTGAATGGGTTAAACAAAGAAATCGCTAATATTGTGGAGTTGCAGCATTATGTGGAGTTAGAAGACATGATGCACATGGCAATGAAGGTTGAAAGGCAACTTAAACAAAAAGGAACAGCAAAGTACCTTTCAAGTTCTAGTTCTTTAATGAGACCAAAATGGAAGAAGGAAGAAAAAGATGTTCAAAGAGAAGTCTCAAAAGGCAAAGAGGAAGCTTCATCTAAGAACAAAGATAAATCTGATTCCCAATCATCTAGAAATAGAGATATTAAATGTTTCAAGTGTTTGGGAACAAGTCATATAGCTTCGCAATGCCCCAACAAGAGAGTAATGATCATGAAGGACCGGGAAGTGGTGACTGAAAGTGAAAGTGATGATTCCATGCCCTCACTTGAAGATGCTAGGGATGATGGGTTTGAGTATGCTGTAGAAGGAGAAGCACTTGTGACTAGAAGAGCTTTGAATTCTCAAGTTAAGGAAGATGACATCGAGTAGCAAAGAGAAAACATCTTCCATACTCGCTGTCTCATAAGCAACAAGGTATGCAATATGATTATTGATGGTGGGAGTTGTACCAATGTTGCTAGTACCACTTTAGTTGAGAAATTAAATTTGTCTACCATTAAACACCCTAGACCATACAAGTTGCAGTGGCTGAATGAATGAGGGGAGATTAAGGTTGATAAGCAAGTTCTTGTTTCATTCTCAATTGGAAGATATTGTGATGAGATTTTATGTGATGTTGTTCCTATGCATGCTGGACATATACTTTTGGGTAGACCTTGGGAATTTGATAGGAAGGTGACAAAGGATGGGTTTACCAATAGATATTTATTTGTAAAGGATGACAGACCCGTTACTCTTGTACCATTAACACCCAAGCAAGTGTATGAAGATTAGCTCAAAATGAAACAAGAGAGAGATAAAAGAGAGGGTGATAAGAAAAATAAAGAAGAGAGATAAAAAAGAAATGAGAGTGAGAAAGAAAGAAAATCTGAGAGCTCAAAAAAAGAGATTCAGAAGAAAGAAAAGAAAGAGAAAAAGTGAGTTTTTTATGCAAAAGAAAGTGAGGTGAGGAGTGCATATCTTTCTGAACAGCCTTTACTTGTACTTGTTTGCAAGGAGGCCTTTTTAAACACTAATGACCTTGACTCTTCATTTCCGAGTGTTGTTAGTTCTTTGTTGCAGGAATTTGAAGATATATTTCCAGAAGATATCCCTAGTAGATTGCCACCCATAAGAGGCATTGAGCATCAAATTGATTTCATTCCTGGAGCAACAATTCCTAACCGGCCAGCTTATAGAACTAACCCTGAGGAGACAAAAGAGCTTCAAAAGCAAGTTGAAGAGCTCATGGCAAAGGGGTATGTTTGAGAAAGCTTGAGTCCATGTGCTGTACCAGTCCTCTTAGTACCAAAGAAAGATGGATCTTGGAGGATGTGTATTGATTGCAGAACTGTCAACAATATTACTGTAAAGTATCGTCATCCCATTCCTAGATTAGATGATATGCTTGATGAATTTCATGGGTCTGTTATTTTCTCAAAAATTGATTTAAAATTTGGATATCATCAAATTAGGATGAGGGAAGGAGATGAGTGGAAAACTGCTTTCAAAACAAAGCATGGGCTGTATGAATGGTTAGTCATGCCATTTGGGCTAACAAATATACCTAGTACTTTTATGAGGTTGATGAATTATATTTTGCGTGCATATATTGGAAGATTTGTTGTGGTTTATTTTGATGATATTCTGATCTTTAGTACGAGTCTTGATGAGCATTTGAATCATTTACGCTGTGTGCTTGATGTTTTGAGAAAAGAAAAGTTGTATGCTAATCTAAAAAAGTGTAGCTTTGGCATGGGAAAAGTTATTTTCCTTGGATTTGTAGTGAGTGCTGAGGGAATACAAGTCGATGAAGAGAAGGTAAGGGCTATTAAAGATTGGCCAACACCTATAAATGTAACTGAGGTAAGAAGTTTTCATGGGTTGGCTAGCTTTTATAGGAGGTTTGTGAAAGATTTTAGCACAATTGCTGCACCACTCACTGAAATAATTAAGAAATCAGTTGGCTTTAGATGGGAAAAGGCACAACATCATGCATTTAGTGTTCTTAAGGAAAAATTGTGTTCTGCACCTATTTTAGCTTTACCTGATTTTAACTAAACTTTTGAGATTGAGTGTGATGCATCAAGAGTTAGGATAGGAGCTGTTCTAATGTAGGAAGGGCGCCCAATTGCTTATTTTAGTGAAAAGCTGAATGGTGCCACCTTGAATTACCCAACTTATGATAAGGAGCTTTATGCACTTGTGAGAGCATTGGAGACTTGGCAATACTACCTTTGGCCTAAACAATTTGTGATCCATATAGATCATCAATCTTTGAAGTACATTAAAGGTCAAGGTAAGCTGAACAAAAGACACGCTAGATGGATGGAGTTCATCGAGCCTTTCCCATATGTGATCAAATACAAGAAAGGTAAGGAGAATGTGGTTGCGGATGCATTATCTAGAAGGTATATTTTTCTCACTTCTCTGAATGCAAGATTCCTTGGTTTTGAATATGTTAAGGATTTGTATGCCAATGATAGTGATTTTGCTGAAATAATTATTGCTTGTGAAAAAGGAGCTTTTGGAAAATTCTATAAGCTTGATGGATTTTTGTTCAGAGAAAATAAATTATGTGTGCCTCAATGTTCTATGCATGAATTGCTTGTGAGGGAAGCACATGGGGGAGGACTAATGGGACATTTTGATGTGAAAAAGACAATAGATATTTTGCATGAACATTTCTTTTGGCCTAAAATGAAGCGTGATGTGGAAAGGATTTGTGGTAGATGCATAACATGTAAAAGGGCTAAGTCTAGAGTCTTACCTCATGGTCTGTATACTCCATTACCTGTACCTAGTGAACTTTGGGTAGACATTTCAATAGATTTTATTTTGGGATTACCTAGGTCAAAAAGAGGGATGGATTCAATATTTGTGGTTGTTGATAGATTTTCAAAAATGGCGCATTTTATTGCATGCCATAAAACTGATGGTGCTACTTATATTGCTGATTTGTTCTTTAAAGAAATTGTGAGGCTTCATGGTGTTCCTAAAAGTATTGTCTCAGATAGGGACGCAAAATTTTGAGTCATTTTTGGAGAGTTTTGTGGGGAAAGCTTGGAACTAAGTTATTATTTTCTACAGCTTGTCATCCACAAACTGATGGTCAAACTGAAGTCGTTAACAGAACTTTAACTCAATTGCTTAGGACCATCATCCAAACGAATTTGAAAAAATTGGGAGGATTGCTTGTCATTCATTGAA